>JAGFBZ010000381.1:138228-1376978 GCA_018398805.1 Hirundichthys speculiger | reverse complement strand
AATGTGTGAGAAGTGTCTGAGAAGTTCAACAAGGATTTCTTCTGAGGACGTTCGAGAAAATCCTTGTGTGTTTCAAGCCAACGGCAGACGTAAGTTAGTTATCACTGTCATTTTATAGGACGAAGGTTCCCAGTTCAGCTTTTTTTTTTTCTCCCTGCTCTATGACGTTTGCATGTTATCCTCTAGTCCACGTGGGTTTTGTGAGTAGCTTTCTTCTTACACAGTCCACAAAAATGCATGTTAGGTTTTTTGAGGAGTTCAAAATGACTATGGGTGTGAGTACTCATGGCTGTTTGCCTGATCATCAGCAGGTGTTCACAATTATACAGGGAACAACTGCTTGAGCTGACTTGAGTTATTGCTGCTGAAAGTGGGTCTACAAGCAATTAAATCATGGGGTTTACTCAGTATGGCCTGCATGTTTTCTTCAGCACAGTGAAAAAAGTTATTTGCTTAAATAATACAAATCTGCTATGACCAGATTTAAAAATAAAAAACTAGACTAAAAAAGGATATACTAACTTTTGCATGTGTATTCAGTGCATAAAATTAGGTTACAGGACAGGCTCTCTCACAGTAAAAATGTGACAGCATAAACTGAAGACTAAATGATACCCACTGTCACTGATAAATATGCATGTCAAATCAAAGATTTTTCCAAGCCATTAGCAGACTTTAACAGTGTGAATTTATATTTTTTTAATGCACAGTTGTAGATCAGATATGCTGCTCATCATTACTCAAATCCTGTGCTTGAGTTTTGTGAGTCCTAAATTTCTGCCTTGCTCAGTCAGGACCTTTTAACAGTCGTGCATAAGCAAATGTCCGCAAAAAAACTGAAGCAACTGAGGCAAGGTTGAAGCACAGAAGAATGGGGTCTTCTTACTTACTCAGACTTACTCATGACTTCCTCAGTCAGAGATTCAGTCAGTCACATATTTATTGATATTTCAGCTTTTTAACTGGTTAGATGGTTCATGTTATTATTATACATTTTCTGGCAAATTCATGCCATATCGGTTACATCATCTATTTTGCAACTATTTTGAAAAATCTTGGTTGCTGTAACCCATGGATTTATTTTTCTCTTACTCTTCTTTTTTCTTATACTTGTCAGTTATTTTATCTCTGTCATAGGTCAAGTCAAGGTCAAGAATGTAATTCTGATGAAAGCTCTAAGACTGGGACTAATTCAGGTAAGGACTCCCACTCCTAAAAAATACTAATAATGCTAATAATAAGAAAAAAATAACCCGTCTGTCAGAACAAACATAATAAATACTGGTAGCTTTTTTGTCTTGGCATGTTCAGTATTCCACTCACTTGTTAATGTCTTTTTCATTCATAATTGATAAAATACTTGGATTTAACTGAATCTCTGACTTGCCTTCTCTTCCTCTGTCAGTGCCACAAGCTTTTAAACGGATGTGATCAGTAGTTATAGATTCTCTAAGATTTAGGTATTGATCTTGATATTACCACATTTCTGACAGATAAAATAAGCCAGTGTAAAAGCAGTAAAATGATTGTTAAAAAATAAGTATTTGGGGGGAATTTTTCTTAAATTCTACACATGGTCAATTCTAGAGCTGATGTGTCCAGACTGAATGTGAGTACTGATGAGGTTTTGAGGACCTGTTCCACGTTGTTACTTGGATGTTTTATAGGACACTGAGCAGGGGTTATGACGGGAATAGAATAACTCTCATCAGAAGGAGGAGAGCAGCCACAAACTCCCATTTAACACATAATCTTGGAGACACCGGAAATCGATGCAGACATATTTGGACGTGATTTATTTATTTATTTTTGCTTGTTGTTTTTTTTTTTTTAATTTTTTTTTTTTTTGGTAGGCTTATTTCTGGAGCTATTTTAGTGATTTTGTTTGCCTTTCTTTTTTTCTTTTTAAATCCTAAGTATAGCATATTAAAATTCATATTCAAAAACACATACACACCCAGGACAAAATTAAATAAGGATGACAAAGCTCATCAGAGGTTTGTGATTGGTTGTGTGCTGGTGTGTAGATGCTTTTGTGATTGAAAGATTGTTGGGGTTACAAGGAGATAAAGAGGCTCGTTGCTCATACCTCCCTTTGACTTGGACTAATTCCACAATCTTGTCCTCAAGAATAAAACTCCAACTCACCATGTTTACAAAGGGCCCTCAAGCGTGACCCTTCATTATGTACAGGCCCACCCTTTTACAACTGACAGGGCCCCTTAGGGCATCAAGCATCAGCAGCAGGGAAAAAAAAATTCACACAAACTGCATTTGCATTTGATTTGATTATCCTTCATGGTTGATTCATGGCCCCCTGAGCTTCTGTTAGGGGACGTTTTATACAAGCCATCAGTCTGACACACATAAATGTGAATCATTAAGCAAAAAAAGATATTCAAATTCAATGTCTGAAATGTAAGTTTTTTTTTTCATCAACGAGTGAGAATTTCTGAGAATAGCCATTTTTTATGACAGAGGAAAAAAAAAACGTGCAGGCGTGTGTGTGTGTGTGTGCGTGTGTGTGTAACCTAAAACAAGGGAAAGGGAAACATGTGTTTTCAACTTTAAAAGACTTTTTTATACCAAGGTTGCAACATCACAACCACTTCTCAGCACAAGGAGTGAAGAATATATGTATGTATGTATAAGCATATAAGCTTTAGTTTCCTTTCTCAATTAGATAAATGTCTTTGACAAGTTAGATTTTCACTCTTATAGTTTTCTTTTTGCTTTTTTTTTTCTCCATGAAGAAGCTACATCAGCTATCTTAACCAATCTTGGTAAAAAAAAAAAAACAAGTGCATGATTTTTTTTTTTTTTTATTGCTTCTGTTTGGATTTGAAGTGAAATCTACAAGAATGAGACAGAATTTTTGTAAAAATATAGCTTCATAGCTTACAGTCCTATTTAGGCACACAGGACAAAGTCCTTATGTTACCACTGCAAATATGATGTGGGATTAAAAAAAAAAAAAGTATTATAGAGCAATTAAGCTCATTTAACTATAACGCTGAGAATAGATAAACATTGTTTTCCTCCCAATAAAAGTTTTAGATGATGATGATAATGCCTCTATGTTTTCTTTTAGGGCATATAAATACGATGCATTATGTGACATATTATTAAGGGATTGTCACTACATCATATCACAAAAAAAAAGAGACTGAAACTGTGTGACACGTTTTTGCTTCTGAAGTCAACAACGAAAGAGAATTATTTAAAATCTACTGGCTTAAAGAGATGTGATAGCATTTTGTTTTGGCATGTGACTCACTAGCCTCAGTAATGTGTTTTTGTGTTTTTTTGAAAGACAGCAATAAAAATAAAGTTATATTTTTACTAAGCTTGGTTTTGTTTTTCTTGTCTGATGATAAGCCACACCTAAACCCAACATGCATCAGTCACTGCTTTGTCCAAGGTCAAAATAGCAACAATTATAAGCTGCTTGTGATAGTTTTGTTGGGGCTTCGTGATATGGCACTTGCTGACACGATGTGCAGCCGAAGAAATTCAAAAAATATCAAGATAATTCAATGCTAATAAAGACACATTTTCCTTTTTTGTTCCAAGATGAAAAGTTTCATGGCTTCTTATTGTAATGTAAAATTTTCATGTGAAACACAGAAAAATGCTATCACATCTTGTAAATACAAGCAGTTTTGCTGCTTGTTGAAATGTTTTGTGCAGATATGTAGTTTATGTCAGACAACAGAAACGTGGTTGCATGCTTCTCCTTCGGGGCTGTTCAGATGCTCTGCCTTCCTGTTCCTGTTTGCCTGGTGCATGGGAGTGTGTGTGTTTATGTGCATGAGCACACGTCTGCAGGGCAGCTGTGTCCTCGATATGTAGGGACCTGACCCAGCTGTCACTAACCATACTGTGCGAGGTCTCTCTGAAAGCGCGGAAATAAAATGTACATTTGCTTCTCAACAGGAACTGGCAGGGGATTGTCAGTAGTTAATATAAACAAATGAGTCTCATCTGAGCACATCTCAGCTTGGAATTTCAGTATCTTTGGTTTAATCCAGTGCTGCAAAATCAAGGCTTCATTGTTCGGTTGAAGAACGTTGGTTACATTGTGGAAGACTTTTAATTCCCAACTCTCCTTCTTTTCACAGTAGCTTGATTGCATTTGTATGTTTGGAAAAAAAATTAATTCAACCAGATTCTTAGGTGTGTCATAGTCACTCTGTGTAGTTCTCGTAGAAGATTGAACTACACTGATTCTTATGATGTTATAGCAATTTGGTGCAGAGTATGTAGTCAGGTCATACATTTGACAAAACTGGCCAACCATATAGCTGAGTGGCCAGATCCGATACTACATCAGCACAACTGCCCTGAGCAGATTGTACATGGGTCGGTTCCCTGCAGCCCAACTAGTTTCACTTTATCTTCATACATACCTCATCTTTCAGACCTCATAAAAAGTGTATTGCTTATGAATTGCCACTGTTGTCTACAGTGCACATGGCGCTCTGGGGTTAAATATAATATGGACGAGCCTCTTAAAGCAAATGCGATCTGAAAGGCTGGCAAAGGCGAGGGGACGCAGCTGTCGGCAAAGCATATCTTTTTTAAGGGCTGCCCCTAATGATTGGAGACAGTTGGCAATTACGTAAGTATTCACTTTTAGGCCACTGGGCTGTACACTATGTCGAATCCTCTCAGATCCTGGCACACATGCTAAATGGGAAGAGGAAGACGGGGGGTGAGGGAAGATGGGGATGGATGAATGAGAGCGAGAGGAGAAGACTGGGGGAGCTGGCTGAGCACCAACCAGGGGCTGGCAGTGCACGTGTCAACGCAGAGAAGCAACATCCAGATAGGGACAGAAAGAGAAGGTGTTTGAAGGATGAAGAGCGCTACAGTGACTGGAGCGGTAAACAAAGATGAAGATGCTGATGAGGAGATGGGAGTTTAAAATAAGCAGGAAATGATGATACTTAAAAATGTGATAGGGCCTTGAAAATTAGAATTTATTTTTGACCACAGAAAAATATTCTCATTGCTTTCAGAACTGAATAAAATGAAAAAGTAAGGATGAACAGTGGGTGTTACCTCAGTTGTTGCACTGTACATACATATATATTTAAAAAAAAAAGAGGGAAAAGACGCTCTCAGGACAAAATAAAGCAAAGAAAAGAAAGCAGGTTGTTACATTTTCACAAATGAACTATGGCGGTAATCGAATAAACTACACAAAATACACTAATTCCCTCCACTGGGTGATATTTAGTTGCATTATTAGCAATGTGTCAGCCATTACGCTGCTTTTGGGTTTCCCTCAGAGCCAAGAGTGTGTCTTTGGCCCAACCACCTGTTTCTCATTCAAACCTGGAAGATTAACAGATTCCTGGGAAGAAGATTGATGCACACAAAATAGAAGACACAAACACACACATACTGCATTACTTATCTCACTAATGAAGTTCTGGGACTACTCATACTGTGGCCATCGCAGACAATCTGCTACAGATTGTTTTAAGTGTCTCACCAAGCAAGGAGATCATTTAGAAACACCTTTAAAAATCAATTTATTGTAATAACTGTCATAAAACACCTTACTTTGAGCTTTACTCCGTTATTGTGATGACTAGCTTGCAAACAGTCTCTCAGTTGCTCTTTTTATTTGTTGATTTGACAAGCCTACATATTTAGATCTATGTGTAGGCGGGGTTTAACAAATACATGTGTTCACTGCTGTCTGGATACTGAATTACTGAACGCAGTCTTCAGCACAGGAACCCCTGATGGCCTCCTATTAGCAGACTTGTCTGTGGTGCTCAGAATGGCATCCTACAGAGCCCACTCTTCTGTTGTCAAATATTTATAAATGTCACAGAGATAAGGCCTCCAAATGATGGCAGCATCGTCTGTGAGAATCCCACTATAATGAGTTGGTTAGTTTACTCATGCCTAACCATTCAGTAGTCATCAGAGGCGATGTATTTGTAAAAAGAGCATGTGTCCCAGGCAAATCCAGCTACTTATGTGGCTAATGAGTGTTTGTAACTGAGAAACTAGATGTTGCAAATGAGGGGTAGCGATTAGCATTTCTTGGCCAGCAACTAACATGGTCAAGTTTAAAAATTATTAAATTGAAGCTAGCTAGATTAGCTCTTTATTTGGTTTTAATCAAATCAAGAACTAATTTGGCAAGTTTTAATGAAAGTTACTGTTAAACATACATTTGTTGGCCAAATGAAGTTGTTTTTAAATTTGCGATAGAAATGACTTGGCTGTAACATCAGTCCTACCGGTAAGTTTTATTTCAAACATAAATTCTTTACTCTGAAAAAATGTCTTTAAAAACACACGTTAAATGTTTGTTCTGTGCACTTGGGGCCCGATTCTCCCATCGGCGCACAAGTCAATATTGCTTAAGCGCTATCTATTTAAGCACATTCTCCCATCACTACTTTCAGATACGCCCACCTGTGTAAATCCAGAATGGAGGTGGTCTAAACAAAGAGAGATAATTCATTCAAAAAAGGAGGCAGACCCAACCATGATGTCATCTGTGGTGGTTCATTCCAAATCACACAACAGAGTTCGCTGAACACCTGTGAACGCCATTGCAATCCGTAAAGAAAATAAACTATCCATCCATCCATCCATCATCTATGCCCGCTTAATCCTCTGCAGGGTCACGGGGATCTGCTGGAGCCAATCCCAGCTCTAGTTGGGGTAAAGGCAGGGGTCCACCCTGGACAGGTCACCAGTCCATTGCAGGACCACATATATCAAACAACCACGCACACTCACATTCTCTCCTACAAGCAATTTAGAACTACCATACATGTCTTTGGACTGTGGGAGGAAGCCGGAGTAACCGGAGGAAACCTAGGTACGCATGGGGAGAACATGCAAACTCCACACAGAGGTGCTGAGGTTCGAAGCAGGAATCTTCTTGTGTGAGGCAACAGTGCTAACCACAAAGCCACCGCGCTGCCCAAGAAAATAAACCACACCTCAAATTTAAACAGGCTTCCTTAAGAGTGAGCATGATTTCATCCTGTAGCCTGTTAAAAGAT
The DNA here is from genome assembly GCA_018398805.1 of Hirundichthys speculiger. NCBI lineage: Eukaryota > Metazoa > Chordata > Actinopteri > Beloniformes > Exocoetidae > Hirundichthys > Hirundichthys speculiger. Next base: position 1,369,938 of record JAGFBZ010000381.1, on the reverse strand, counting down.
TTTTAAAAATGCCCAAGTTATGTCTTAATAAACGCTTGCCAGCCCATCTGAGGATCACAAAGGTGTTGAAGATCACAAAGAACCTGATGCAACCTGAAACCAATAAGGTAATTTGACCACTCACCAATTAGGACACAGGGCCAAGAAATCCATCAAAGTGATTGAAATATTGGAAATGTTATACTGTTGGCTAATGTATTATTAGGATTCAATTATAAAACACCTACAGAACTTGGATGCTAAGATAGTGAAGAAATCTAAGGGAAAGGGAAAGAGAGAGCCTAATTTCAACGACAAAGAGCTGGATGTGAACATGACCCGCAGTCAGACTCAGAATCTGAACTTGGACCATCACCAAATCCCTTACCAGAACCACCATGCGACCGTGGTGCCGATGACCCAGGCGAGGTGTACCAACTGGCTGGTCCGGACTGAGGGAGGAAGAATGGCTAAGGAGGGAGGCGAGAGACAGCAGCAGGAGCAGTTCTGGAGGTTTGTGACTGAGACCTTGATCAGTGTGGACAACTTCCTGAAGTCAGTGAGTGACACTGGCCGAGCTGGTTGACCAGTGCACCCATGCCCCACTCTCCAACACAGTGTGCACCGCGCTCCCAGAACAAGGCATGGACATTGCAGGCAAAACTGAATTTAAAGAAAGAAAAATTCTGTTGTATTTTGTCTTGTTTAGTTCAGTGGTGTAATGGTATCCCAAGAACTGTGTACATACCTGGTTCTGATGAACAATCATTTGGTGGACTCTTGCTGACCTCTCCGCAGGTATTTGGCCTTGAAACACTGGCTGATCAGCCAGCTGGTCAGGGCCGATTTCCTGCTCCACAGGTAGGCGCTACATGTGGTGTAAATTGCAACTGCATCTGAAAATAATGTTTAACCTGGAGATGGCGCTGGACTTACTACAGCTTCAAAGACACGTAAGTGAAGGGGCGCTTAAGTCAGTGGGAGAATGCGCGTAGAGGTGAAATCCACAGGGAACGCCTACATTTTGAGGTTGATCCACCTACCACCCGTATCTCCAGTGAAGGTGCGTAGAAGGGGGACAAGTCAAATGCAGAATGCGCGCATTCCCGTGAAATGCGGACAACTGGTCACATGTAACTCTTATGGATAGACTTAACTCTCCCTGGATAGATGACCTAGCTATCTCAAAGGAAAGAGACAAAATAGACAGTCGGACAGTTTCATGAGTTACCTCTGCTACGGTTTGATCTGCACAAGTTAAGTCAACGACCTGCCTTATGACTGCTTCTTCTGTCAGCAGAAGTTGGCTCATGCTAACTTGTAAAGGAAGCTGAAGGGGCTGGTCTATTTCATAAAACAGACATAATATCCAAGTTGATTAAAAACATAGTATCTCTTCAAAACTATTAGACATCCTAGCCAGAAGCAGCAGCACTGTTTGTTTAATTATATTACACTGTCTGATAACGCAATGAAGGCAAGTAATATTCTAGGAGTACATATTATCAAAAAGAAAAAGAAAAAAAAAAGGTTCAAGAGAAACAGAATGCCTTTACTGATGAAAAATCAAAAGTGCTGTAGTCTGACAATACAATCAAAAGATGAATCAACAACATGCCAGATAGCTCTGGAACAGCCCTCAGCAGACATGTTTTCCACTGTCGTGCCATTAAGTTGGAGATTTGATTGCTATTTTTCATTTGAAGCTGACATTGAGGACTATGACTGCATTCAAAACACATTTTAATCAGTAATCTTTTTCAGAAAAGCTCACCTTCAAGAAAAAAAAAAAAAAAAAAATCTGCCAAGCTTTGTAAGAACCGCCAGTACCCAACCGTTGAAGATATACTTAATATGCCCTCTATGTAAACCAGAGTAAAACATGCCACTTTACATGAACAACAGTTAACTAAGACTCTGTGTTGAATAAATTAAAAAAGAAAATCCCCATTGTGTCACTTTCTTGGAACTTGTCAGTGATATTAATTTGAGTATACCGTGGGTGTGCCTTGACGTTGTTTTGCCCTGTGCTGTGCCATAAGCACAAAAACACTGTGAACCACCATTACAGATTATCATGAAATACTGTATAAATTATATTAGATATCAGAGCTATCAAAGTTAAAACATGTAAAACATCATAACATGTTAATGCATCTTCACTTTAATTCAATTTATTACAATGTTAATGATGTAATTGTGGTAATACACCACAGTGTTAACTGCTTTACACAACAGGAAGAAGAAAAACGTTCTACATCTTGCAATTTCCTTGACCTGGTGATTGTTTTCCCTCCAGTATACTGCTGGTGATACCATAGCATCATAACCAATACGAGCACATATCTGAAACCGACATAATAATACTCCATATACGTACAAAGCTCAGCACTTCTTCAAATAGAACAACTAAGCATCACTCTCAAGTAAAGTCTTGTTCTATTTATGTGGCATTCTTGCAATTTCTGTTGTCTATTTTTGGTATGTTTTTATTTTTTCTGTTTTTTTTTGTTTGTTTTTTCCCAAGGCTTATAGCTGATGTAGTTCATTTCATTCAGTCATTTGTGTGCTCTCCTCTCTCTGTCCTCCATCCTCTCTCTGTCCTGTCTCCCCTCTCTTTTTTTTCTTTCTTTATCCGACTGGCCTTCAGCAGGAAGGTCCCCCCATATGAGCCAGGTCCTGCTCAAGATTTCTCCCTCTTAAAGTGGAGTTTTTCCTTGCCACTGTTTGGGACAGAGGGACAGAAAGACAACATCTTAACTTTGCATCAACCAGATCTTCCTTTCTACTTCTGAGAGATTGTGCACAATATGCAATATTTCAAAGTTATCTCAGAACCTGTGATTATCTAAACTATTTTCATTATTTTCATAGAAAGGGAGCTGGATTCTTGTGAGATTCACAAGATTTTGACCAGGGAAGAATTTATCTGGAAAAATGGAAAGCAAAAAGTGATCTGTTACTAAGGTTTGTTTCATAGTCATTAACTGTACATCCACAGAGGTCTTCAACTCCAGTCCGAGAGAGCCTCAAACCTGCAAGTCTTAGGTGTTTCCCTGCTTCAGCGCACCTGATTCAAATGAATGCATCAGCAACAAACATGTGCAGACCTTGATGATCCAATCATTAAAATCTGGTATGCTAAAAAAGGGAAACATCTAAAACATGCAGCTCTGGAGGACTGGACTTTAACGCCCCTGCACTCAACAGCTCAAAATCTGTGTCTAACCATGAGCACCTGTCTTCTCAGAACACAGTTTTTCTTGAATTACAATCCACTTTTTCTGTTATGAAAAACAGACATTTCAGGCTTTGATAATTACCCAATTTGATTACTCCATCGCTCGACGTCTGTTCACCAGAGGATTATTGGGATTGCTCTTACTGGCTCCATTGGCAGACAAAAGTTACACATTCCAATTTTACAAAACCTGGAGACTGTTCAGTGTCATTTGTTTTTGTAAAACTGCCAACCTTATACTGTCACAGGCAAAAGTTAGCACCTTTATTCTTTTATTTCTCAGCGATTCTGATGTAGATTTGCTATAGTGCAAATAATGATGATTGTCCTTGATAACTGTCCGGTTGGCATGACCCAATTTCCACCAAGCTTTAGCTGTGGAACAGATGGCCACAGATTTGCTCTAGAATTCATGGCTCACTCAATGACTGCAAGATGTTCAGGTCCCATGGCTGCAAAACAATTGCAAATTATCTCCCTCTTTGTCAGTGCACTTGACAGTGAGTGTGAAGGTGTTGAGGTGCTGTTTTTGGTTTGGTTTTCACCAAACACAACTTCCCTTTGGTTACATCTGTCCATTGTGCCAGGAATATTGAGGTTAATTCAGATGCAGCTTTGTGAACCTCTGTCATGCTTTAATATTCTTTTTGGACAGAAAAGGCTCTCTCCTGCCAACACTTGCAAGCAAACCACACTTGTGCAGTCTTCTTCTAATTGTGCTGTCATGGGCTTTAACTGTACATGCTTACTGAGGCCTGTGGTGTCTGAACTGTAGTTGGAGAATTTATTTTTTTTTGTTTGTGTATATATATTGGATGGACAATTTTGGGGTAGATTTACCAGGATGTCCACTCCTGAGAAACTTGGCAACTGTCTTGAATGCATTTCATTTTGAAATAATCTTTTTCATTGTAAAATGTGAACTCCAAAGTGTTTGGGAATGATTTTACAACACTATAACCTGACCTTTAGCAAAAACTCTAGTATATGTTATGCACAGTGGCACACACGCTCTCTAATTTACTTTATATAATGGTGATGAGGTGTCACTGCTTCATTTTGCTTGCTAAATCTTGTCTTTTTTATAGTTGGCTACATGCAACTGAGCCCCACTTATTCTTTAACAACAACATTTGCGGAGGGCTGCACCAGTAGTGACGGGCATTCACTTGGATGCTTTGTTTATCTCTTTAAAACACTGTCCCAGTGAGGAAGCTGCAACAAAGGAGCTGTGTTTATTTCTTCAGACAGTCCTTGTCACATTGAGTTTGTTTTAGCAGAAAGATTATCTTAATGGATTAAGTCTTTGTCAAGAAAGAAAACACTACACAGTGTTTGGAAGTTGATGCACATCCCGGGTAGGGATTTTTTTTTAGTTTTTTTTTTTTTTTTTTTTTTTACTGACATTTTTCATGAGTCTTAATTTTTCTTGGGACTTATTCTGTCACTGTCCAAGATAAACTTTTACTGGACCCTTTAGACTGCATCTATCTGCAGTTAAAGACGACTTTCACATATACATTTCTAAACAATAAGCACCATTTCTATACACAACGAAAGATTATGTATAATTGTTAATCGGCATGTTTGTTCTTTTAAGAGGCCCCTGCAGTAAGAGCCTCAATCGATCATAGACAAACAACATGCTAATGGGAAAGACAGCTGCTTTAAAGCCCACAGTTTTCATTTGCATACTTTACTTCCTGCATCCTCGGAAGTCTGTGACATGTCGGCGAGTTTGTCTTCTGCCTCATCACTGGTAAATTCCAAACGGATTACCCCCTGTCTCTGACATGTTAGTAAGAAGCAGCTTCGATTTTCAAAAATTTAATAAATAATAACGTGCAGGGCGGCTTGTCAAGCTGCGATTGCTAATCTATGAGGGAGGATTTGAATAAGTCCTCGGTGGCTTCGCACTCTCCCTCCTCTGCTCAATCTCTTCCTCATCCCTTGCTCGGCTGCCGACTCAGAAGGAGGGCCCCTCTTCGAGAGCCCGACGTGCTAAGTGAGATTAATTTCAACATCATAAATAACTCAGAGAAGGTCGCTGAAGGGAGCTCGGAGACTATATTATGTTAGAGAGGCAAATTGACTGTGATTCACCATTTCAAGACATGTTCTTAATCTTGTCTTTGTTTTACTAAAATGGCACTAAACAGCCAAGATGGGACCTATCACAATGACACGTTGCATTGTCTGAAGTGGGCTCATCTGCATGTTGTTCAGAGAACACTGACAGTGTTTAATGAATAGGATCTCATTTATAACCTGTCCACCACTCTGACAATCCCTGTTATTCTTTTCTGTGGCAATGTGCAAACCAAGACAGCTTAGCCAAGAGAGACACCCTATACATTTGTTACACTGAAAGGTGTCAGATATATCTATCCAAGTCATTGTTTAACAAAAAAAAAAAAAAACTGCCTCGTCTCTGAGTGCATTTTTGCCTTTGAATAAGATTTGACATCAGTTCTAAATCTTGGTATTAGATATAAATATGAATAAATATGTTAGACTCAGATCATTATTAGTCATCCATTAATAGTAAGAAAGACTAATTACTCATGTTGTTGTTACTGTGAAGTAAAAAATTAAATGTACACATTTTCTAAACTTGTGATTGATTGCTTACATTTATTGCGTGGTACAGATTTTGATGGTTTCAACTAGTAAGTATCTGTATCTGAAGTGAAGCTCTGGATTACAGCAGCTGTCTGACTTAAGCAAGGACTACATTGCTGACCATCATGCATTTTATTTGCTATGCCCTATTTTTGTGCTTCCTCTCCCTCCTCACCATGGACTTTTTCTACTTACCTTCTTTGTGTCCCTCCTTGATTATAGGGATGGATTCACATATGTGGAGGCAGTGGGTTGAATCCTTAGTGATCTGCATTTCTGCAATAATGCTCCAATATGGCTTTCCCCATCCTCAGTCCGAAGCTTCTGTTTTGGTCCTTGCTTCAGTCCAAGCCTCAGCCAGTCTTTGTCTAAGTAAGCTACTCGTTTTCTTGCCCCTCTGCATCCTATGGTCCTGATGTATGCTTCCTAAACCTTCAATTGTTGCAGTCATCTCCAGCAGACTGGCCAGTGCAAGTGCCTCTGCAGAGTGAAGAAGCCATCACTTTCTTCATGAATAGGAAAAAAGCTCCCAGCCCTGCTGCAGTAGCACAAAACACAGAGCTTAAAGGTGACCTAAGGAGGCCACTAAACCATCAATGATGCCAGATAATGCTGCTACTGGAAGAAGATAGATACAATAGTGGACAAACAAGGTGCAAGCCCATGAAGGAGGGTTACAGAGGGAGTGAAGGCCAGTTTCTGTGGAGGTCCTACAACATGCCGGCCATCACAGGAGCCAAAACGCAAAGGAGCAGACTGAACCAGCAAAAATAACTTTAAATTGCATGTGGGCTGGTAGAGGAGAAGCATGGGTGGTGCACTTCACAAATACAGCCTTTGTCTCCCACTCACCTAAGTGAATATACATAAAAAGGTTTTTTTTTAATATAATTTAAAGGATAACTATGTAAACCTTAATAATGTTGTGAGGGTTGATATTCAGTTATTTAAGCAAGTTTTGAAACTTCTGGACTCAAAGCTAAAATTCTGTTGACTTAAGACATAAATAAACATTCCTAAAACTACCCATAGTATATGACAATAATGGTTCTCAACTATTCAGTGTGTCCATAAATTTAAAGTACATGTAGCCATGTTCCCATGAGACCCTGCTGGACGTACCTCTGTTTATACTGCACTTGAGCGCTCCCACTATGCCAATTCTTTTGTAAGCCCCCTATCCCCCTCCAAATCATACAAACACCCCTCACTCAGAAAATATCTACTACAACCCACATAGACACTGTCATCTTCATTACAACATCACATTTCAAAATACATGAATACATGATTTTCTGCATAGAAAAGCTCAACAAACAGAACTCCAAAAAATGGCTTTCAACCAAATAGCTATCTAAACAAAATTGACCTTAACTCAAACAAACCTCCTCAGTGCAGCTGAATTTGTGTGTGTTCGTCTTGATTTATTTGAGAGTGTCAGGTCCTGTTCCGCCTTGTTTACTGTTAGGAGGATGAAAAGCAACAGTCAAATAGTGCTCCGTTTATATGCCTGTTTATGCATGCTACCACCAGAGGCAGAAACCATAGTAGCACTTCTGGATGTGACTCAGTCGATGCAAAGGTGCCTTGAATGAAGATCATCTCTTTTACAAGGCCTTTTACTCATAGACCTAAATAATATATTTCATGTGCATGCCTGTCTTTCATAGCCACAACTCAAATGTCACTACATCTTAAGTAATTTGATTTTCTGTTGAAGCTTTTGCTGAGGAATATATACATCTCTCCATGATGACAGTGGTATTCATTGGTTCATAAACAAAAGTCCTATGTAATTGTAAAAATAAATGAAATACATAAAAAGATTAAACTGGTGGATTTGCAAATGGATTCAATATTTCAAATTCTGAGATATTATTACTTCAACCATTGTTCTCTGAAGCTGTAGACGTATATGACACTGGCTATTAGTACAAGTCAGGAGTTCTGTTGGTGTTTGTGAAATCCAAGTGAAACTTTGTGAAGGTTTGAAGACTGTATCTGCATACGTAAGGGAATAAAATATATATGTTGTTGTCTAAAATAAATCTCATTTGTGGGTCACTCAGTATCTTTGTCTGACATTATGGACAGGGTTGATGATTTAAGTAGATGGCTTTGGGCATATAATGTTTGAAAGGTAAAAAAAAAAAAAAGAAAAACTCCATGACCTTCCTTACTGTGCCCAGCTCAAGGGCATTCAGCATTTTTTGACAAGAGGACCACAAAAGTCAAAGACGTGACAAAATCAATTTCCCTACACCTGCACTAAAATGCCTGAAGGAGATCCCTACAGATGGTGAAAAAGAAATGGCAGGATTGGTTAAGGAAACACATCCAAACTCCTCTTCTCCTTCCATAACTTGAGTTTTAAATGCACTGTAAGTCACATTTAAAACCCAGCACAAGCAACAAAACAGATTTTAAATATGGAAACTTTTATAGTTTTACAAATATTTTGAAGAAATGAGTTTAACAGTATGGCTGTTATTGGTTGTTTTAATTGTGCCACCATTTTTTTTTTTTTTTTTTGGTTTTCTAAATGACATAAATGAATGAAGCATATATTTTATTACTGCTAATAGCCAAAGCTGCCCTATGAAAATGAGTAATCGCAAAAGTAATACAATGACCCGCAGTTCAAAACGTTTATATTTTCTGTGGGGGTTATTCATTCTCTTAAAGCTGACTTTAAGAGGATGAAGTGGCATGCCAAGACGCAAACAGAGCTTCCATCCAGGAGACTGAGATCCAGTTACTGTATTGTTTTACACTTTGTTTAATATTCTCTCTTCATTTCTCTTTTCAGTTGCTGTCTGGAACTGAATTTGCTGTGTGTTTTTAAAATTAGTTACTGTTGGAAAGTTACATCTCAAAGACTTTAATTAGGGCCGAGCTTGTAGCATTTGAATGTGTGAGTTGAGGGGCACCAACTAAAGATATGAAAAAAGAAAATGGAGAGAGAGAGAGAGAGAGAGAGAGAGAGAGAGAGAGAGAGAGATGATTTATGACAGCATGTGTTAGCTGATAATAATACATCAGCTTAAAAAGAAAAAAGAAAGCCAGATTTGCAGTATCATATTGTTTGACATTCGTTTCACAGTTGTGCTGTATATTTGTGTTTCACATCTATTATCTCATCTGGAATGGACTGGGTTATAAATGGAATGTGGCTAATTGATCAGAATTGAGTGGAATGATGTCAAATCAAAATTAACTTAATTTAACTTTATTGAATTTATTTTGTGAGGACATCCATATTAATAAGTCGCCTATTTCACAATGAACAAAGAGTAAGCTTCATAAGAAAATCTGCGAATGTCCAGACGCATAGAAAGGGTGCATAATGGTCTTGAAAAGGCTGCATCAGAGGCCTCAAGCAGTTCATGATTCGACAGTGGCCTTGAACACTCAAACATTTACCTGAAATGTGTCTCAAACTCTGTGAAAAGCAAGTGTAGAGATCGGGATTTGGCTAAGCACGTAAAATCAAAAATATTTGCCAAGTACTTATCCAATGCACAATAAACTCACCGATATGTCCTGCTGGCGATGCTCAAGTCTCTGGGATTCAGGTAAGCCTCATATTAAGTATATCATGTTCTGGAAAGTTGAGTCAAAAAGTGACAAAACAGCATTTAAATTAAGTTATAGTGAAATAACTTACAGCCTACAGAGGCTTTGCATAAATTAGGACTTCTCTGTCTGTCTCTCATGCAAACACCAGAGTCTCTTCGGCGATGGAAATCAATCATGATTCAGTTACAGCACTTAGTTTGAATCCATAATGTCCTTTAAGATACATGTAATAAAGAATTAATTTCACACTACGTCTTAGCTCACATAACTCCATAGAATTACGCCACCTTTATGAATTGACACGTAGCAGGATGCAGTGGTGGAGGAAGAAGAGGCACATAGAAATACAAGTATTTCTCTTTGAGAAATATTTCTCTCATCATTACAGTAGCGTATGTGACGCTGAAAAACTGACCAAGCTCCCTCTTAGGATAGCAAAGCATAGCTGGTGAGAAATACTGACACTTGAGTAACCTTGGACTGGAGTAAATTCATATGCAAATGCGCATGTGTGGGAAAACAAGCATGATCATTTTTGGATTAGTGATTGAGGTGTTATATGCTCCTTGACTGCGCCATCATCCTGCACATGTAGGCCAGGGTGCATCAAAGTGTTGCATACATCTGTAAGCTACAGGCCACTAGCCTACAGCTAGAAAAGCCTCATGTTGTTGTCAACAGTCATTTCCCACTGATGATCCCACTCGTCAGTCACTGACAGTTTCTTTCTACGTTGTGCAGAATAGCATTTATAAAAACTGCAGCCATGTGCCCTTTTGTATGCTTACCCCTCTCTGAACCCTGGTGTATAAATATTCTGTATTTTTAATCTGCTCTTTCATTGTGAAAAAGCAATATATAGCATATATAGATGTATAGATGTTGACTGATTTGAACTGAATTAAAGTAGAATTATGCATGATAAAAAATGAGTGAAACTCAAAAGTGTTGTCTCACACTATTGCCCAGAATTTTTTTTTTAAATTTAATTTACTGCAAAACGCAAAAGCAGCTGTTAGCTGGATGTTTTTACGAGGAACAGTTAATTTGAGAACAGAAATACATGCTGAAGTGGAGTAAAGCACTTTTGGATGAGAGCAAGGTTTTGAGTGAGAGACCGTATCGGAGCATAACAACAGAACAGCTTGCCTTCATTTTGAAGTTCACATCCCTCATGAAACTGATCTGGAAACGTATGCAGCCACTCTTCACTCAGCAGTCTTTCTCTGTCCATTTAAATGTGTGTGAAGGAAAAGGAACATGCATGGTTTTTGTGGTTACATTTACATCATTTATGCATCTTGACCATGGTGTAATTCAGAAGTTTACTTTGGGTATTAGAAAGTGACTTTACTTATATATTTATTATAAATATGGAAGAAATTGTACAGCAATGGGAAGTAATATTTGATTTTATGTGGCAAAGTCCATCTTACCGCCACCAAACAGGCCAGTTCTGCTGCGTACAGGTGTAAAAAGAGGATTTCATCATCCAAACACATGGATGAATTATGAATTATATTTCATACACTTATGAGCAGCACAGAAAAGTTTGTCCTTTAAAATCTAAATGTGGATGATAGATGGATGAAGTCAAAATGACAGCATACCTAACTCAGCCATATTGTCATTCTTTTTGTCGTTTACTTTGATTTGGTGCCAACTCCCATTTGTACACAATCACCCAATTTTGTTGAGACTGTAAGCTCTGCTACTGTCCCCCTGGCAGGAGAGGAGAGACAGACGCACAGAGAGAGACTGTGAAGCTGGAGCAGCTCAGCAGTTGCCTATTGCAGCCATACAGAGTTATTAGTTGAGCAGTCACTCAGGATATTTCACAGCTGTGTTTACCTTGGACCCTGCCGTGAGTATTAGGTGGCAGGTCCAGGGCTTGCACGTGTGATAACACATTCATATATATGCTACCTCTCCATGCCCGTGCCCCCCAAAACCTCCCCACCTTTTAATGCTTCCTCTGGCAGTGTTAACCAACAAAAATCTCAACAGGGGTTTTCTTCAAAACCATAATCACAGCTCCATTTGAAGAATATATATATATTCATCATCATTATTATTTATTCTATTTTATTTATTTATTTTTTTGCATTAAAGCAGGATTTAGCTATAATGTCAAGACAGCTACCGTGTTAGATCTTCTGTGGATGAAGTCATCACTACCAGTCTCAGCCTACTCTAATTCTGGGAACGCTTCCAACACTTTTGTGAATGGAAAGATCAACTGGCTTGGAGTTTGTATAGCCCTGCAGAAAGGCATTAGATAAAGTGGCTTTGTGCCCTTGGTTTTGCCCATGTGGTAATTCAGGAGCCATATATAGGAAATAGGAGCCATACTATACCAACCACACAAAAATGTTGGTTTGCACACCCATGCCTGAGGGAAGCTGTAAATTAGTCTGATTTCAGAGGTGTTGTGAGGGAAATTAGGATGGAGAGGATGTGTTTTTTAAAGTCATGGTTAAAAAAATAACTTGCCACACTATTTCCTCTCTTTTTTTTCCCTTCACCCATGTAACTTTTTTATTTACTTTTTTTTGTCACACTGACCTTCGCACTCTGAGTAACATTGTCACTGAGGAGTTTCTCAGTCAGTCACTGACAAAAACCAGTAATGGTATTCGTCACTGTCATCAATATCATTATCAGTTGAGAGAAAAAAAAAGTGTCTTTTGCATACTTGAATAAGAATTTTTTTCCTCCCTTCTCATACCTTCTTCTTATTTATCTACTTAATTTTTTAATCAGTTTACTTCATTTGAAACACTGAGCTTTCCTTTAATATAAGAATATGCTTTAAGAGAAATGCACAATAACAATGGTAATCTTTGTATAATTTTTCGGACATGAGCTGAAACACCATAATGTGTAGAAGGACTTTGCACTAATATGGTCAAAGGATGGTAAAATGAGTGAAATGGTTGAATGACACGGCATTGTGCTACCTCAAATCGCTTTTTGTCATTCTCAACTTTACATAAGCAATCCCATAAGGATCCTGTTTTCTGCACTATGAAATAATCTGACTGAAATATGCATTTGCTTTTACCAGGCGTTTTCTCATTAAACTCCCAGTGTATGAGCCAATTACCAGTACACAGGTAATACACAGCATTTAAGGATAAATAGCCTAAAAACAAGCAAAAAACGAGTTGTAGAAAAAATAGGGCAGGTGTGACTGTGCTCTACACCACGCATCTAAGACTCACTATCATCTATCATCTCATAAATCCACACGGTTTACAGTTATGTACTTAAGTCTGTGCCATATTGGACAGATCGCAATCCCACATGTATATTATCTCTTGGCTAACCCCATCCTGTGCAGCTCAACAACAGATTACAGCAAGCTAAAACTATTCCCAGTATACCACCGACACCACGCTGAGTGCCACAAAATCTGACAGGAAATGCTGTGCCCCTTCCACTGGGGAGTTTCAATGATTTTTATCATATCATTAAAAAAGAAAAAAAAAAAAAAAGCACATCTGGATCGGCTCTGGCACTGACGTGCTCTGCTCAAGGCCTAAATAGGGTGGGAAGGGACATATGTGGCAGTGTGTTGCTTGTTACATTACGGTTCATATGTTTTATTCACGCGTGGCTGCTTGTTAACTATGTAACTCATGAGTCAGTTCACATGCGCAAGCACATCAAGCACATGTGAATCTACTTTTACATGCTAATGAGGTCAAGGCAGACAAAAGCTGCTGTAGATTAAAAAAAAAAGTGGTTTCAGTGAAGGACTTGAGTTGATCAGTCGCCTTCATTAGGACATTTTCAAGAGGAACGTGGTGGTGCAGGTTGTGCATTTAGGTGCTGATCATTTGCACACTACACATATAAACCTGTTTTATGTCCCACAGCTTATGCATTACAAGGCATCCCACTTAAGAAAGAGCAGAGCTCAGTCTGTAGGTGCAGTAGATCTTGTGTGGAGTAATATTCAGGCAGGCATGTACACAAGCTCACGTGCTCACATTAATGGTGGAGGCAATGGTCATGCAAAGTTCATTACATGTTTTATTCATGTCACGGATATTCTGCGCATTTTTAAAAATATGTTGGTAATTTCTTTCTCAAATGGGACAGTTTTATGTGCTTAAGAATTAGTTTTGGTGTGTTTTATTTTCTCCTCTTTTTTTATCCCCATATACTAAAGTGGTCTGATGAAATACTGACTTGCTAAAATACTCTGAAGCTGGTATAATGGAGCTGCGCAATATAGTTATTATAAATTTCTTTAAAAGAAAATATGAGATCAGTCTAATTTACAAGACACTTGAGAAAAACATGATTTAGGGCTGTGAAAATATGAAAATATGTGAAGATATGATGGATGAACGTTTAAATTTTGTTTATTTTCATCAAACAAAGAAATAATGTTGGTTTTTTTCCAACTGCCTCTTAGGTGGCTTTGTCTCGTGTCGATTTGAACTATAAATATGTTTCTGTTTGACCCTGTCTCCTGAAAACAAGCTTTATCCGACCAGAGCAATAGAATTAAATAAAAGCCAAATTAAAGTAAGACAATTACTCTTCTCTGCTATCAAAAAGCTTTCCACCTCAGACACAGAGATCAGCATTATCCCTTTTGCCATCTGTTCTGTTGTCCACATAGAAAAAAAATAAAAATCCCCCATCACAATCATGCTCTCAGGATCAAATCAGAAACCATCGCAAAATGCAAACAGTGGAAGGAGATCGGTGCTCCAGCAGCCTGTCAGGTCCGCTCATGTCTTTATCTTTCTTCTGTGTCTCTCTTCATAGAAGACAAATGGGAGAGGGCCCTGCCTGTGGCACAGGAAAGAAGGAAACGTCCATTCTAATATCCTGTCTGGGGCATAGACTCTCTCCGTCAGCCTCACATCTATCAGTCCATCTTAGTGGATCTGGTGTGGGAAGGAGGGGGTGCAGTCACACTCATATCTGATGTTCTCCTTGTTTCCCTGCTTTTCATATTCAACAGCAAGGACATGCAGTAAATTACCGAGAACAGGAGACGCGCATCCCATGTGGCGTAGGAGTATTGTGCCGAAATAAAACCATAGAAAGCATAATGAGTGTTTAAATCGAGCATTTCCCTCAAATTCCATCCTGTAACTTAAATAATTTAATAGTACAACTTACAACCTGCTTAAAATCAAATAAGTAAGTTATAAGTAGACAGTATATTACTGTACATCACACTCAATTTGTACACTGATCTGGTATTTTATTCTTGTATATAAGTGAGAAAAAAATATATTGTGTAATTAATCCTTGAAACACAACTGAAAAGTCTGGAAAGCAGAATTTGATGCTAAAAAACAAAATTATCTAAACAGATTTTGTTAAATTCATTCAATGAACTGCTAAGACGATGCTAAATCTTCACTAAAAAAAAGCACATGTCAACATTTTGAAGATGTACAACTTTGAAACCACTCATTTATAAATTCAGAATCTGTCAACTTGTGTGTCTCAAGGTCTCAGCAGACTGAATAATTTTTAAACTGTTATTTGCTTATGCTAGAGTCCCACTGATGGCACACAGTTGTAACCGCTGAAGCTATGTTGACTCAGCGTGCCACTGAGCAAACAGAGCACCTTTCATTTGTACAGCACCTTTCTTTTTACCAAAATGCAATCAAAATTAGCAAAGTTCCCACCTTAATGTATTTATACATAACTCAATTTAAATACAGATGAATTTCATTTAAAGTGTTCATTGTTCTTCAGAATTTCTCAGGCAGTTAATTCACACACACACACACATGTGTTGGGAGGCACATGTAAGACAGAGAGAATCGACCTCTGTCTTCACTGACACAAAGTGGTGGAAGTGAAGAAAGAAATCACACAGAGAAATGAAGGCTCTGAGTGTGCCAGAGCCTCATTCATGGCACCTCTGCATTTCTCCTTGCATGACCTTTGTTTAAAGTGCAGACTGTGAGGTTGTTCCCAGGTTAAAAATAGTTTATTTTGTTTCCTGCTAACACTTTCCACTTTTACCTCACCCTTCATTTCACGTTGGACAGAGTGCCAGAAATGTGCCCAAAGGTGTGTACCAACCACCCTACATGTTTACCCTCACCCCGCTTGCAATTTTGCTACACAAAGCTCCCATCGTACAAAAGCAGCCTCCAGGGAGAACGAACTTCTCTCTCTGATATTTATTGTTCCACTAAAATACATGTGAAGAGAACTGGCTGAATGCTCTCAGACAAGGTGTGAAATTATTATTTTCACACATTGCTCATAACCAGCTGGAAACTGGTGGAATGCTGTAGAAATAGCCAGACATAACAAAGGGTTAGACGTTAGTTAAGCTGTTAGCATAACATTTGAATTTTTAATATATATATATATTTTTTGTAAAACAAATAATTCTTCAGGTTTTAGATTATTTTTCCAGAGCAATTTCAGGTGTAATAATAATAATAATAACAACGTATTATTATTGTTATTATTATTATTATTATTATTATTATTATTATTATTATTATTATTATTATTATTATTAATGGTTTGTTTTGTTTCCCTTCATCTATCATCATGTCATATTTACTTTGTACTAAAATGTTATTTGAAATTACAAAAATAAAAGCTTAATTAATTAAAAAAAGAAAAAAAAAACTCCCGGCATGGTAGAAACAAAACTGCAGTGACTGTACTATATGCAATATCAAAATCTTTTCAGATGGAAAAACAGCAGCTGCATCTGTGTTTAACCTGCACACATCTTGTTGGATTCAGTTCTACAAATTAATGTGATGACAACGTAATGACTGTTTTCTCAACTGAAATGAATATTAAAATATAACTAAAACACATGTTTCCTGCTGTTCATACAACTTAAATTACATCATATGTCAGCCTTTGAGGTGAAGTATATAAACACCATTTGTGTGTGCCCACCAGTGTATATGCAACCTTCTGAACCTTCAGCGTTACCCGTTGAGCGTGCCATTATTTTTGGGGTGAATCGAGAACTGGGACGGTGGTGGGTGTGTGACAAGGGTTCTGCATGGGTTCCAAGTACATAAAAGAAAACAAAAAGAGAGCTCCAATCACCAGCATGGGGTGCAAAGTGCAGCTGTCCTGCTAATGAGATTTCAAAATGGGCCATAATGCCCCCTTAAACGGCCCGTACATAGAGAATTATATGCTTCATGTGTCGATTTATTCAGAGGGGGAGGGGAATTCAGCACATGTATGCATGCATCTGTGTTTGTGTGTGTCTGTTATTTCACACAATAGCCTGAAGCTAGGTCGACTGTCAGGTCGGCCTGCCTAATCTGGCTGACTGCACGAAATACTGCTTAAAAAAATAACTATATGTCTTTTCAACAAGAAGAATATCTGAATCAAGTAATGCCATATATATTAAATGCTATATTGCTAATTTGCATGTCAAAATTGTTTAAACTTAACTTTGTGGATCATTTAATAAAAAATAAGGAATATGCTTCAAAGATGATTTCAAAATTATTTGGCAAATAAAGAAGGAATATTTCCAAAGGGTGGCCAACTCAGTTGAAACAAATTAAATAATGAGGATACGCTAAATATGGCTAAGTCAACCCAAAATCCTAAACATATTACAGTTCCATTTATGCAGAACACACAATAATTGTACTGTATTCCCAGTGCAAACTGATTCCCAAGCCTCACAGACTTGGTTCAGTGCTTTTACAAGGGGTCTGCACACAGTGTTAACTGCCAAGATACTGATTTTAATACAATATAGACAGAGTACTTACAGAGGAAAGAACAAATCTAATTGAACATAAATGAGCAAACAATGTTTGCTGTTTGGATAAGACAGGACAAGATGGAGAAAAAGGAACGGGATGAAAAAAAGAAAATTTTTGTTAACAAGCTCAGAGGATGTGATTTATGAGGATCGAGGAAAGACAGGCAGCTGAGAGAGAAGAATGAAAGAAAGAAAGGCAGTGCTTCAACCATCCCATGCCATGTTTTATGTGTTTGCATGTAGCTGTAGAGATAAGATCCACTTGCTCACATTCAGAGGGACAACCAGCTGTGAGTTAAAGTACAACCGTGCATTTCTGCGTTGTTCAGTTTGACAAGCATGCAAGCATGGCAGTGTTAGCGTGCATGCGAGTCCCCCCAGTGTATGCACTGTGTCTGAACCTCAATGCATCAGTGTGTGAATCAGACAAGAAATCACTGTATCTGCCCTCTGAAATGGGACTCTGTCAAAGTGTGTAAGTGTGAGTGTGTCTGAGAGAAGGACAGAGACGGAGAGTTACGGGTCTGTGTGAAGCCAGCTTTTGTATGAGCTATGTACGCTCTTTGTGGAAGAAAACTGAAAAACATTAGCATGATAAAGGCTGGCTAGGACTGCCTCACTGATTGTGACACATTACTGAAAAAGTGCATAGACATAAAATGACAGCAAGCTCATTCATGCAACACAGAAACCAATGGGTGTGCCAATAAGGTCTGGGAGAGGCACCATTCATGGCATTCAGTGCATAAGCAGCATCAGTTCACCATAAATAAAAGGACAACACTTGCTACTTGTCCTTTTTGTGGAGGGATTGTTGTAAATACACAAACTATTATCCTGTGTTCTTTTCTTTGATCTCTCCTGTTTTTCTATAATTTGCGCGCGTGCGTGTGTGGAAGTGTGGTTTTCATGCGTACAGTATATATGTATGTGTTTCTGTGTGTGTGTGTGCGTGGGGAGGGGGGGGCAAAAGCATCTGTGGGCCTCTCTAATTAAAGAGTGTGGCTGGGCCGAGCTCTTGTTTTTAAGATCCCATTTCAAAGCCGGAGACATAGAGGGCTTATTTTTGGGCTGGGAACGTGTTGGTTTGTCCACAAACCTCACTTGGCCAATGACTGACAAAACCGGCCATCGAGAGGAGATTTGTAAGTCAAAACTGTGCTGCTGGATGGTGAGACGCAGACAAAGGCCGTGCTCTCATCTGCAGCTGTGTGACGCTTTAAATGAATGTAATACAGTGATGATTAAATTCATGAGGTCAATTTGGAGGAAAAAAAAATGAGCCCAACACTTCCCCCTTCTGGATAAGCGAATGAATTGCATCTTATTTAAACCCATCACGCATGCAGAGATGAGGCAGGTTTCAGAATCAGGTCGGCTGAGATGAGATGTGATCAATAATCGGTATGTGTGTAAATTGACAGCATTTGCCCTTTTCATCTTCAGTTGAAATATAGTATAGCCACCCTTCTTTGTCTGCTTTGAGATAAAGGCCAGAACCATGCTGGTTAGCATCATAAGGGTGGAAATAAAACATATGACATGTCCGGACATTATTACAGGAAAATCTGTGCAGCTAAAATTATTTTGATGGTGACACACCTAGATTTTTTTTTTTTTCCACAAATGTAGACAATGAATTGCTCATCGGGAGCTTGGCACGGCACCTAAAAATCACATTCCTAACATAATAAACATGATCTGTGTATAACAGCTATGCTTTGCCTTAAGCAGAGCACTAAAGCCCTGCTATAAACCATCATATAAATGTAATAGAAACAAAAAACATTCAGTAGTGGAGGCAGCTTTCAGTAAACTGGCCAAACCTGTTTTGCTCCATTTTCAACAGAAGCAACTTCTCAACGGTGAAGTGAAAAAGACAAAAGACGTGAAATGTGCTGGCACTGTTAGGGTGTTTCCTGTGGCCTGCTGAAAAAAAGAATACAGAAGAAGATGCTACCCTCTAGTGACAAATCAAGTCAAAGCAGTCAACTGTCTCAGCCCAAGGTTTTTAGTCCAATAAGAATAAATTCAATGTTGCAAAATGTTGTCGTCTGTCTGTCATAAATCACATCATAAAATGCAAGGTGTTGAGATGATTGTTAACACTGATTTGATTTAAAAAAAAAAAGACATGAGGTGTTATTTGAATGAAAAATGGGACAAGATTCCTACTTTCCTAATTTATTTATTCTGTCTTGTGCAATCACAGCAGAACCAGTTCATAATATGAAAGGAAATGGAAATATATTAGAAATATTTGTGGCAAATAATTAAGTAGTCGAGAAAGCTTGTCAGTTATAATTCATAAATAGAAATAGAAATGGAGAAAATGAGCCACTGGAGAGATTGTCAGCTGTGAGATTAGATGTTGTTCTCAACCATATGGGTGAACCTGTCTTCTTATTTTCCACACTCTGCACTGAAGATTAAGACATGCAGTGGTCAAGCAGCCGTTTTCAGATGGAAATATGTGGAATTTGTCTCAGACTGTATTTAATACCATTTTTCTTGTTGACCACTCAAAGCACGTTTATACTGCAAACCTCATTCACCCATGCACACACACATTCATGCAGCACTTTACAGCACTCTACAGAGATTTATTTTCTACTGAGACTAAATACTATCCTGTTTCTATAATACACTCCATCCTGCACATGTGAAAGCATCGGGGGCAATGTGGGGTAGAGTGTCTTGCCCAGGGAAACTTTCAGGAATCGAGACACCGACTTTTTGACTCATTCTACTGCCTGGTCCACTATGCTGAAGAGTTAAAGTAAAATGAACTCACTTTAGAGTTCAGCTAAAGCCCTCAACATCATCTCTAAGCACAGTTATTTCTACTCTGAATTGGAGTCTGTTGTTGGATTTTCTCTCATTCAGTTTCTTCAAAAGGCCAACACTGGCTGGGGGTGGAACTAAATTCAGAAAAACAATTTATATCTACAACAAATGTGATAAAAACAACTGTCTATCTGTAACATCTGTAACATGAATAGTTCTCCTACCCAGTCTGCATTTATACTGGACCTAAGTTTTCCCTCAGATCAGTGTTTTGTTACCTCCGCCAAGGAGGTTATGTTTTTGCCTGCGTTTATCTGTCTGTTTGTTTGTTTGTTTGTTTGTCTGAGTATAAGAAAACTCAAACAGCTCTGAATAGATTTTGATGAAATTTTCAGGAGTTGTCGGAAATGTGAAAAAAGAAGACCTGATTTCATTTTGGGTGTGATCTGGAAGAAATCCTGGATTCTGGATCAAATTTTCGATAACATTGTGGTAAATGGGGCCAAAAATTTTGTTTCTCAATATCTCCGTTAATTATCAAAACACAGTGGGACAATGGGAACCTCTATCAAATTTCAAAAGCTGATCCGGATCTGATCCAGAAGGCGGATTTTATCGCAATCTGTAAATCACTATATGGGGGAATTGTTGCGCTTGGGGAGGTCTGCGCTCTCCAAGTGCTTTTCTAGTATATTTTTTGTTTTGTTTTTTTCATAAATTAAACCAGTCATTTCTTCAAACTGACATAATCTGAACTATTTCCGATGGGTTGGCAAAGAACCTGTCTGTAAAATTCAGTTCATGTTTTGGACTTCAAATGTCATTTACAAGAGTCTGAGGCACAGCAAGAGACAAGTGTTTGTCCAGCTGTCAGAGATGAAGAGGAGAGCCTCAACGTTATCATCATGAGTGACAGCAGTAAGACGCTCAGGTCAGAGGAACTGTTTGTGTCTGAAAGGTGAGTAGATTACTTCAAAGGCTAGTTTGTGACAGTGCTTATGTTCACTGGTAAGATAGTTCATTCCCTGTTGTCGCTGTTTTTTCCTTTTTTTATAATTAAATTATTTTTACACTGGAGGTGATTTTAAAAAAGGGCTTATTTACTGATGCATTGCCACTGTATTCATTTAAAAAAAAAAAAATCTTTGTTCTTATAATAATAGTCATCAAATGCAAAAAGCCACAAAACAATGGTCAAGAATCCAAACATATAAACCTCAATGCAGCTGTAATATCTCCCCCAGTATGGCCAATCTCCCTCTCACCAGCTACCATCAGCTAGACAATGTCTATGATAGGTGGGGTGAGGGAGAGAGATGGATGAGAGCCAGGACTCTCCAGGCCACTTCACCTTCCCTCTCCTTCAGCCTGACAGGACCTGAATTACAGTAAATGATAGCCCTCCTCGGCCACAAAGTGATTTGACCCGTCGCCATCCCTTTTCTTTTGCTCTGCTCTCCCCTCCCTTCCCCTCTTAATAGGTCCCCGCTGGGTGGCCACAGTCCCTTAGGACCCAGAGGGACAGAGTCTTTAGAGGAAAGAAGGATGGAGGTCAGAGGATTGAGAAGGAGACCTGTGAGTGGAGGGGTGAGTTACCAGGGTTGACACTATTTGCAGCAAACCTGCTGCTACATGCTGCACTATGAAGCAGAACATTTTCTGCTCAATGGACAGTGATTCAGCTCAGTTCTACCTTATATTGTAGAAAGCGTTAAAAGTAAAATGTATAAAATAGTAAAACCATTAAGTATTGAAGGTGGCATTAATTGTGCACAACAGCTGTTAAGGGATGGAATACAAATGTACCACTTTTGATACTTTTATTGGCAAAAGTTTGAAGAAGTTTGCCATCGATGGCTGATATTGATGTTTTAAGAGGCTTCTCGGTTCTTCAGATCACACCATCAATCTTGCTCTGTGCCGTTTCATGACTCAGGGTTCTTTTTATAACAGAAAAAAAAAATCATTTAATTGCAGTGAAAACCAAATTTGCAGGACTGAATGAAAGGGACGGGGAGATCAGAGTGAGAGGGAAGACGGTTCAGCGAGTGGCTGACCTCCAGCTGACCTCGAACTCTGGCTTAGCGGTGTCGTTTGAGTGCATGTGTGTGTCACGTGTATGCGCGGGTGAGTTGGCTTGATTGAAAAACAATTTTTATAACAGCTCAAGGTTCATTGTACCCCGGGGTAATACGGCCGGATGTATGTTTATGTTCATCTGCCTGTGTGTGCCAAAAAGAATAATGTATGTCCGCTATTTTTGCTGTTTTGCGGCATTTGTGCAGTATTTATCACTTGAAATCTTCTTATAGTCCCTTCTTTTCCTTAACAAGGATTATGAAAACAGAAGACAGCACAGTGCAAGTAATGTTTCCCAACTAACCTGTCAGGGATTTTTTATTTTCTTTTCTATTTATGTGTCATTACTTAACCACTGACATGCTGCCCTGGAGTTCAGCTGTATTTTGTTGTTGTTGTTGTTTTTTCCTTCTCAATGGCCCAGGAAACAAAAAAAAAAAAAATTGCCAAACATATGCTTTGCATGGAAGTTAGACACTGATTTTAGCATTTGGCTCCTCTGGGCAAACAGAAAGGAGCATTGCTTCTGTTAACCACATCAAAAAACACCAATCTAACATTTGAACTGAAAACATCACACATTCACCACATGTCTTCAAAACCTAAATCGCGTTCATACTGGGAATTAGAAATGGATTCTTTGTGTGTGTTTTAAATGCTATTAAGCCTCTTTTTGCTTATTTTAAGATTTTGGGGCTCATACTTGCTGGATACACAAGATAAGTTGATTGTGTCTCACTGTCACTTGGACAAACCTCTCAGATTGGGTCAAGTTTCGTGGAGACAATAAGAATGCTTGGGATCTTCCAGCTTTTGTTCGAGTCGTCCCAGTTTTTGTTTAATACTATCCAGGTCAAGAAGGTTCCTGGTTCGAACCTATTTTTTTTTTGTTTGTTGTTGTTGTTGTTGTTTTTTTTTTTTTATCACCAAAGACATGATAAGAGGTGGATCTCAATGAGAATCTGCCCACATTACATACACACACACCTGCATGGTTACAGCATGTGTCAACCTTGTGATTCTTAAGGTGTGAAACAAATGCTTGTAATAAAGACTGAAAAAGAAGTCTCATATCCTTAGGTAAAAGGCTTAGTTACGTTTGAGTTGTGTTTACCCAGCATGATGTATCTGAATGTCTCTAAATGGGTTTTCAAAGTGCTGCTCAGTTCTTACAGCAAAATGACAGATTAAAACCAGTCCGGGCTGAGATCTTTGTGTTTTGTCAAAGTGTGTGTGTGTAAACATGTGTGTGCCTGTATGAAGTTATTTGGGATGTGATTACCTAAATGTAAAGGAACCTAGACGATTGCATTCTGCAACAATCCCTTGTGTTGGCTGTGGGGTTTCAGGAAATGTGGATTCCTCTTTGAAATCTGAAGCAGCGAGAAGTTCACAGCAGTAAATGTTGTGCTGCATGAGGAGGGACATTTCAAAATGAGAAAATTTAGTTGCTTTTTTTTTTCTCCAAAGAATTAATCTTCCTTAAAACTTCCCGCTCGATTAACCCCCTCAGACATTCAAATCCTGATAACGCTGTGAAAAATACAAACGGCTCTGCATGTAACTGCTTTGATCTTTATTTAATACTTTTTAAAAACATGAATCTAGTGCTTTACATTTTAAATAGTTAAAATTTGTGTAACAAATGTAATAAAATCCCATTGCTTTTTTGGTATTTTAGAAAAGGAAATGACTTTTAACAGGAATTATGGATACGAAGAATTTATCATCTATTGCTGACCTTATTTACAATAATATGCGAAAAGCTTTTCTGTGAAGCTGTGTTTGCCTTTTCCTTTGTTATGCATGTGCATGCGTGTTTGGGAACCACTCTTAAGAGAACGTTATGAGCAGAATGCAGCGTATGTGATCAGTCATGAGATGGCAGTGTTGTTTAGCTCAAGAGCAGGCAGGTGAACCCCCTCACATCTGCTCTCATATGATTTTTCTTTTCTTTTTTCACAATCCATGTATACTTCACGAATTTGAAATTTGGAAAAAAAAATGTATGTTAATTCATTTTTTATTATGAACATGAGCATTTTCAGCAAAAATCAAATGAAGCATTCTCTAATGTCTTAATCAGAAAAAAGAGAGATCAGAATCATTTGTTAAAACAAATCTGCAGTACAAATGTCTGTTTGATGATGAAGCGTCTGGTTATGTCAGATATTTCAAACCACCCTTCCATCTTTGCTGTTTGCAACGCTCCATTGTATTTATAACAGTCTAAATAACAGAAATGCCATTCTTACAATACAAAGGTCAGTTTGACACTCAGCACCATAAAGAGCTGCTAATACATACTTCACTGTGCTGAGATGTTTAAGACATGGCAGACAGCCTTGAAGGCTCTTTATATGTAAATTTCCGAGTATATTTTTGGTTTTGTGTTTGTGCGCCACTCTGATGGTGTTGTTTCTTTCGCACAGGACATTGTGGTCCTTGAAAATCTTATTTTAGTTTACAATAATTATTTTCTTTGCCTCGTTGCCTCGTTTTTTCTTTTCTTTTCATTCAGGCCCTTTTTTAAAATACCGAAGCATTTCAAAGTAGCGATATGTACACCATTCAACAAATCAGAATTGTTAGGAGCAGAATATATTTTACTATCCATTTGAGATCATGAATCATCTCTGTTTACCTGCACGTGGAGATATTCACTGTAACTTCCCTACTTCACACTACAGGTTGTTGTCAGAACTTTGTATAATTTACTTCCAATTAGAAAATGCAGATTGGAGATGAGGTGTTTGGTAGTTGATCCATCACTTCAAAAAAAAATAAATATTTTTGTCATGCCTGATCTTTTTTTTTTTTTTATTATTATTATTTTTGGGAAAGATTTGCACCGGTATTAATGATAGGGGAGCAAATGAACGTGTCCGTAATCTCAGAGAAATCATTTGGTGTAACAGCTGAGTGGTGTTAGGTCTTCCTAAATGTGGAGAACAGGTGTTTCGCGGGACTGTGTTTTTAATGATGACAGGACAGAAATGGGGCCTGGGACCAGTAAGAAAAATCCCTGAAGCCCAGAGAGCCCAGCAGAGAACCTGCAGCCATATATCTGCCCATCCGGCTCACACAGACCCCCCCATCTGTATGTGTGTGGGTGTGTGGGTGTGTGCGTGCATGCGTACGCGCATGGATTTATCTTGTGCATGCTTCTTTGTTTACCACCCTGACAGAAAGATTATTTCTTTTCCATCTCAGTTTTGGTTTTTTGTTTGCTTGTTTTTTCAATTAAACTACTTTGGTTTTAATTACACTCATGTGTTACTTTATTATCTTTTTACTTGAGACATACAAAGAAAAAGCAAAGTATCTTCTGTGCTAACCGAAGAAGCTTCAGTTGGTGGATCAGATGATTCTTAGTGACGATTACACACAATTAAATGTTCTTTTTCACATCATCCAACGCATTTTCTCCGTCCGTTTTTCATCATTTGCTTAGCTTGGCAGCGCAGATGGATTCATTTCTCAGTTGAATCAATCACATCAGACAAAAATTATCCTCAAGGCCAGAATGAATGTTGTATGTGTGAGTGTTGACATTCAGAGGACGTTTCATCTTTCAGTCTTTCCAACTGTACAAGAGCACACAGTAACACTAAAGTTAAGATAAAAAATGGACCGGATGTCAAATTATTCATACCATTTGATGTATGTGGCTGACTAAATTATTCCTGTAGAACGCTAAATAATCTGTTACAATGAAAACTGGTGGCTTGTTAAGGTTAAAGCTGCTTCTGCCACCCTGTTGTTCAGTCTTCTCTCTGGTACCCAGCACACGGCCGGAGAACGAGGGGCACAATGTGAACAGGAAAAGTTAATATTTGACAAGTCCTGGGAAAAGAATTTTTGCAAACATTTGGGATACAGCTGAAGTTTACTCCCATTCCAAGTTTAATTAAAGGTTTTTACTGTATGGTTTTGGTGAGTCTTTAGAAAAATGTGAAACCGAAGCTCAAAATTTGATGGATATGTTTTTATTGATGTAATAATAACAGTGTTCTGAAAAAATGTGTGGTTTGAAGTCATGCATGAATATCAAATGACTTAAACTGTATATTATATACAAGCCATTCAAGTTGTTTATGTATGTGCACGTGTGTGTGTGTGTGTGTGTGAATGCAGATACATAAATGCATTCTTGCATTTGTGTCTGTATTTCAGTGTTTACTTTCTTTTCTCTTTCTTTTTTTTTTCTTACTGACAGTGGAAATGTTTCCAATAAAAATGTTAGATGTAACCAACGGCAGTGACACGCCGGTTGCGTCAGTTGTCAGAAATAACCATGATTTTAAACCGCTCAGTGTTCCAAAATGAAAATTTAGACATGTAAATAAACCATAATATGCATAAATGGCATTTGAAAAATATGCAGCCTTACCAAACTAACATCATACAGATGATGCCGGAGCAAAGTGGTTAAGTGCTGTATATGTTCACCATGTGCCTCGGGGAGAATTTATCCAGAGGTGCAACCTTTTTAAAACATTGTTTAAAACCATATGCAGGACAAAAATTATAAATTATATACAAATAAATTATAAACTGAATCATTAATTTTATGCAGCAGATATCAGCATCCCCGAACCCGTATTTATTTTTTGTTGCAGGAATGTAACTTTTTCAGATTAGTTGCAATATATGTGATCGCACAAACACACTCACACACAAAATGTACCCTGCATTTGCTTTCTGCAATGCTGCCACACTGATACTTAAATCTTACATTATTATTTATGAACATATCTATAATAAAGGAGGGTAGGTGTTCAGATTTGTCCAGAATGTGAGTTTTATTTAAAACACAGCTTTTCAGAGGAACTTGTCAGTTCATTACAACTCACATCTGAGTACAGGAAGCACAAAGCTTGTATTATGTGAACAATAATTCAGACATCTCCTATTTGAAGGCCTCTGTGCAGCTTTAGGACTCGCTGGAGTCATTATGTCTCTCAGCTGAGTTGGGAACATCTCAGTGTCTCCCCCCATTAAGAACTAGAGTAGGTGGCTGTGGAGAGAGAGGATGGATGGATGGATGAATGGATGGATGGATGGATGGATGGATGGATGGATGGATGGATGGATGGATGGATAGATGGAAAGCACATTTAAACACATTTTAAAATACTCTGCAAACCTTGAGGAGCCAATTTTTCCTGAAGTCACTGAATAAAAATTTTGAAAACTAATCAGATCAGATTTGCATTTCATGAAGACTCTGTGAATCTTGAAAATCTTGCATCAAGATCCTGATATAATAGAGCACAAAGGTCCCAGGGCCCTCTGATCACATAATATTTTGTTTTATCAGTGGCATCTAACTGCTTGAGTATTGGAGAAACATCAGGCTTTGGGTCACAGTGTACTGGAGCACACTTGGTTTGTGGTCAAGGCTTAAAGTATATGATGTGTTTGATTGTGCACTGTTTGTAAGAGAAAAACATTTGTAAGAGTCTACAATGCACAAAGCATGAGTCTTTATTGATTGCTGATGGTGAAAATGTGATTGGTGTTTGTGAAGGTTAGAGGTTTGTCATGTTCCTGTTAGTCTCTGACCTTTAGAGTAAATAGAGTCATTACTGCTGTTCACTTTCATTTGCTTTCATGGTTCAAATTTTAAAGTTGCAGCTTTTTTATTCTCCCGATAGACGGATAGATACGTAGCTCTTGTATGCAAACAAATATGTCTATCTACTATGATGCACCTCCTCAACAACCCCCCTCTCCCATCCTGCGGGCTCTTTAATGAGATATAGGATATGCATGGTACACGTCCAAGTTAAAAGAATCAGTCACTGGTGGCAACAGTGCTGATCCATCAAGGATAGCACCTTTTACCCTGAAAATTCTGCCAACTCAGGAGGGCAATTAACACCTCGGCAGCCTGGGTCAGAAATGAGCTGAAGATTTCTCCCTTGTGAATGCCGTGGTTAGCCACAGAGCCGCAATGCTCTCTGCTGATGCCCTTGCCTATGTATCTGTGTGTGATTTTTGTTAGTGTGTATGTGTGTGTGAGAGTAAAAAGAGATGTGAGGTTTTTGCGACTGTGTATGTGAGAGGAAAAAAAGAAAAGAAAAAGCCAGTGTGTGGGTCCTACGTGTGTGTGTGTGTCTGAGCAGCACTGACAGGCATTGAGAGGTGTTCAGGTAAGGTGCTCTGCAGGGTAATTATGCGCAACCTCAGGAGGCTTCACACTGGGGCATTGTGGGTATTTTTGTTTGTTTTAGCCATTTTCTTTCTCTTCCCTTTTCTTCTGTAGTTGTTCACATGAATGAAATATCAAATGTACCTCAGAGGCTTGTGTTAGGTCTAAAAGAGCGTTCATCTGCATATCAGGATTAATGCTAGAGGGAAATGTGATCACGTCTCTGGACTCCAGACACACGTTTCTGATATTAATATGCGCTCGATAGGCTCAGAGAGGAGGATTCATGAATATTCATCAAGCTTAATGTGGATGTCTGCAACTGATATCACCGTCGATTAGAATAAAACATTCTTAATGTTTTTAATTGGCCGCAGTCCCATGACGACATTAGGTTTCCTTCTTATAAAACATTTGACGTGTCCAGTTCAGATCCTGCAGACTAACCTCAGAATACTAAATCTCCTGACCTTTGATCAAGGTAATTAACCCGCTCTATCAATTATCAGATGAAGCATAACATGGTAGATTTACATTCACATGCAGAGGCAAGATACCATCTTGACTGATTTTCTTTCAATTTCCTTCTCAAGGGCCAAAGTACGTTATCAAAAAGATATATATCGTCCAGTATTATCAGTAAATCAGGATGTTATTACATACTTTTGATAAATGGAATTCCTGAAATTCAGCGTTTATTCAGTTTTATGAGGGTTTTTTTTTTTTTTTTTTTTTTTAATGATCAAGAAAATCACAGTATTAAATCAAGAAAAGGAAATTTCTTCACACGAGAAATAGTTGATCTGGACTCATGCTTCATCTCAAATTAACTTCATCTGCATAACTAAACTGACCTCTTTCCTGCAGCTGCAGCTTCTTGCCCATTTTGGCCCTCACAAAGCTGTAGAGGAGGAGAGTCAGATGGCGACTGCCAAGGCTGCCATCCGTTATGTCTCCTTTGCAGACCAAAGCAAGTCTCACTGGCGAACCAGGAAACCTGAGCCACCGTTAGACAAACACTTGCTACTTCCAAAATAACAATGCACTCTTGTGAGAGTGACAGTACGGCATGCTGACTGTGTGTGCTGTAGGAGTATTGCATTACCGAGAGCTTGTGGTCTGAACAAGTAACAAGTATGACACAGGAGAACAAGGAGGGGTGGTACAAAAACTAAAGTGACAACATCAGGACACTTGCTGCAGTGTGTGTCATAAAATAGAAAAGGTCAGGGGGATTGTTTGCTTGCAACTGATACCTGAAAATGTGGAGGGTTCATTGTCCTGGGATGGATCTCAGAATGTGGTTTGACTCTAGTCCTCTCCAAGGTCTGTATTTGGTCCCATAGACACTCAGTATTTGAGTGAAGATAGGCTAATTATTTTTCAATTTTGTCACAGATTCAGACCAAACCAAATAGAGAAAATATTTTCTTTTGTCTCTGTACACATCTAGGCTAGTCATGATCTTTTCTTTTGATAATGTAGTAACTAATGGAATATTTCTTTACTAATGTTGAAAAATATTACATTAGAATATCATGTTCATTTACTTCCCCTTCTCCCATTGCAAAATCCTCTGGTGTGAAAGCTTTCATGAGGTCTGAATGAGCAGAGTTATTATCACGCTGTAGCACTTTAAAAAGTTGACATATACAGAACTTCATTTGAATCAGAAATATTTTCTTTTAAGTATTCCAGGTAATATTCTGTGAGAAATATCATTGGGGTTTCTTTCCAAGCAGGCAGAGCAGCCGTTCTGTGTCAGGAATACCACATGGCCATTGCAGCAACAGCCGCCGTCTGTGCATTCGTGAAGTCACCGTGGATACAGTATGTCAGCTAAATGAGAACATAATTTGGAGAAGGAAGTGTTCTGTCAGCTCAGAGCAGGTATCTGTCAGCAGGCTGTATCCTTTAGGGCTGCAGAAGGAGGAAGCAGCCTTGACCAGGCCCTGTTCTGCCCTGCACCCCCATACAGCTGCCCTGAAGCGGTGGACAGTAAATCTACACTTGCCTTACGCCACACTACACTATATCCTCATACACACGCAACCACACTGTTCACATGCATATATCAGCACCTGCAGTCACAAAGAGTGCTGCTTGGCTTTTTTTTGGTTTGTTTGTTTGTTGTTTTGATCACAATGCAATGTTATCACAGAGACCAGAAAATAATTACTTAAATATTGTGCTTAAGAAACGTTAGCATTTGTCGCACCAATTCACCTTGCTTCACTTTTCCAACGTATACTTTGACTTTTCTGTGTTTTTACCTTACTGGCTCTGGAAATGCACTGTGTTTCAGAGCCGCATTATTAATATCAGTATCATGAATTAATGAAAACTGATAAGGGCGCTTGGATGAAAAAACAGAAAGTGGTATGAATGTTTAATGCAAGGCCTTCATCAATTTATCAGTTTTTTTTTTTGTTGTTGTTGTTGTTTTGGGGTTTTTTTTGCTTGTGTGTTTTGTTTTGTTTTCCACTGAGAAGGATGCTAAATAACATTTTGATTTGGAAGGTTGGGGAGAAACTGTGTCAAAATGATTTAAGGTACTCTATAGTCCTGAAAATTTGCATGTGAGAGCTTAGAAGCAGAGACGGACCCAGCAGTTAAACCTCTTCCGTTCCCCCCCCCTCACCCCCACCCCACGTCTATACTTCTTCCAGCTGCTCAGATTTACAGGTGCCACTGAACTTTTCATCATAGGAAGTCACCACAGCCGCCTGGGTCTCCCTGCGTCGGTTCATATCCATCTATCCTTTGTTCCCTCTTTTGGTTACACTGTCTCAAACCCACCCACTCTCCCAGAGCCAAAAAAAAGAAAATCTCCCTCTAATGCAAATCCAGGAATCTTTCTTGATGAGTCCATCCTTCTGGTAAGTGGTAGATCAGAGCAGAGCATTGCACGCTGGCTTCTGTGAAGTATGCATCTGTGTCTGCAGTTATAACAGCAGTTAGCTGGATGTTTAGACACTTACTGCACCTGCTCGTTAGAGGAAACTTAACTTAAAACTTAACTTAAAAACATTACGATACATATTGCTGGATTTTTTTTTTTTTTTACTTTGTCACAAACTATTTTTTGTGGTAAGCAAAGTAGTCAATGTTAAAGGGCAAATATGTAAAATATCATTATGTCTTGTATAAAACCACCGCATGCTTCCTTCATTTATGTTTGAGAAACTATGATGACCACAAGAACTGAAAAAGCTCTGTATTTGGTTTGGCTAACAGGAAGCCTAACAGGACTCCAGAATGATTAATTGATGACTGATTGATTTAAGCTGGTGTCTTGGCTTTCCATGCTTTTTTGCACCTCCAATTCTTCTTGGATTGAATACTTTTTCCCTGTATCACATCATTACACATAACTTAATTTGTAGACGGCTATGGTTTGATTTCTTTGTGTGCTTAATTGCATGGGATGCTACCAATATCTAACACCCTAAGAAATATATAAATGGCTGCTAAACTATTTATATTTAATAAATGCCAGAATAATTGGAGTATCATAATGAGAGAATAATAATCTTTTTTTTTTGGAGACTTTTTTTTATCACATTTTTCAAAAATTAAAAGTTTACATACACTAAGATTGCTATGCCCTTAACCAATTTGAGAAAGCCCATATGATGATGTCATGGCTTTGAAAGCTTCTGATAGGTTAAGTGACAACATTTCCACAAAAGCAAAAACACCTTGTGATGGTGATGCTGAAGCTGGTAAGAGAGTATCTTTATCCAAAGTAAAAGTCCTGTACCAACATAGGCTAAAAGGCCACACAGTGAGGAAGAAGCCATTACTCCAGAGGAAAAAAAAGTAAGATTACAGTTGGCAAATGCATACAGGGACAAAGACAAATATTTATTTACTTTATTTGCATGAAGTGAAACTTTAAGTAGCACTTTAAGTTACATAGATGGTCAAAAGATAGGGGCATCTTAACAGCCTTGATGAGGAGTTAACATCTGTCACGTGATGTTGCAGTCCAGGTGTTGAGCTGGCCCTTCAGACCTTTCACCAGGTGAAAACTTTTGGATGATCCAGGACTGTTGAGAAGCTAGAATCCTACATTAGACAAGAAAAAAAACAAACTTCCGTTTAGCTTGCACCCTGTTCAGGGTCGCCACAACAGAGTGGTCTGCATGAGAAGTTTGGCACTAGTTTTACATCAGGTGTCCTTTCTGACACAAGCAGGATTCAAGCCTGGGACCATCCGTATGGTGGTAGGCGACAGCATGACCACTAGGCCTCTAGGGAGACCAAAACTGCATCAAAGAAGAAAGGAACAAAATCCCACACCAAAAACATTTGCTTAGCATATGAACTGCTGTTAAAAGAAGAAGGGATGTTACACAGAGGTGCATATCATCCTGTCCCAGATTTTTTTTTTCCTCTAAACTAAATTATCTAATATTTTTCACGAAATGGTCAAATATCTTCTTTTCAAAATCAGATATGTCTTTGGGTTCTATTGTAAATTAAACATAGGTTTATGAGATTTGAAAATCATTGCATACTTTTTAAAAAACTTTTTTTTTACTTTTTACTAAAGCGGGGCAACGATTACCATTTTATACGTGATTAATCGCAATATTTCCCTGATTAATCATGATTAATAGCACTTTATATGCAAAATCAAAAAATGAATCCAAACTTAATGTAAAGTGCACTTTTATTTAAATGTTCTGAACTTAAGTGCCATAACATTTGTTGTTCAAACACTTTTAACATCAGCACTTGTCAGTACATATTTAGTGTAAATCTTATCTTAAAAAATGTAAAATAAACTAAAGCTTATTGCCACTGCAAGGCATTAATGTCATCCTGTTTTGTATAAAAAAAAAAAAGTCAATCAACAAAATCCTGAGCCATAATCATAACATTAAAACAGGTAATTTCTGAGGTAACAGCAGAAAACCTTTAACAAAGAGCTCAACTTGGCAGTTGTTACAAATAACCTTGTTTCTGTCAAATCTTCAATCTGGGAGAACTTAAAAATGAAAATGTCCATGTAAAAGTTCTGTAACTTTATCAATCAGTGTATCATCCATTCCTTCCATTTTCACTTGTCAATCAAAAATAATAAAAAAAAAAATTAAAAAGTGACATTTTATTTTGTTTTTCGGTTTTTAATCTAACACAAAAAAAATGAAAAAAAAAAGCCTGTTTTTTTTTTTTGTTTTGTTTTTTTCTATTTTAGACTTGAAAATATGAAAAAAAAAAAAAAAAAAAAGGGCCACGGAACTGAGTTTGTTTTTAATATTTAATTGTCCGGTTTACTTGACCCAGAAATGGATTTGTGTGCGACTTATGTCAGCTCTGTGTCTGACATAAGTTTTTTTCTCCTCAGATCATGACGAGCACAGAATCTTCTGACGCTCATTTCCAAGCATTGCAGGACACCCATCCGCTGTTGAATAAGCCCTTGATCAGACTACGGCATTGGCATTGGCCCGGAGGATGATATTTTAATACAGAAGTCATTTTCTCAAAAATGGAGGTCGTTTTATAATCGAGGACTAGACTTTCTGTTGTCATTACATATCTGAGCCACTAGATGGAGCTGCACTGAAGTAACCAGTAAGAGAACAGTAGACAGTGAACACATGGAGCAGATCTGATGTAACATGGAGGAATGATGCGATCATCCTGAACAAAGGGGTTTGAAAGTTTTGTTGCAGTCCAGAATTTTTTTTCAGACAGAATTGTTAATATTGCTACCTGAGTTGCTGCCCGAACTGTAAAGTAAACTGATTTTTACCACTTTCCATGTCTGTTTTAGCTTTTCCGCATGTTTACCAGCCAATATGCTTCCGGTTCCGCAGCAGCCAGTAACAGACTTTTCAAAACAAAGGCATGTGAGCAAAATGCATTAACGCGTGATAAAATAAATGTTTACGTTAATGAATCAATTAGTTACTGCGATAATGTGTTAACTTGCCCAGCCCTACTTTTTACATTTTACACAAAATCCTAACTTTTCGGAATTGGGGTTGTATTTTCCATTATTTCTGACAATGTTCATAATTTTTTTTCTCCTCTCTTTTAAACTTTGGCCGTTCTTCACACTTGTGAACTTGTACATTCCTATGATTTGTTCAAAGATGGCCATTTTTAGCATGTTACTTTTGTAATACCTGTTTGGTTTAACAAAAATTCAACTCTTTCTTCCTCTGCACATCAGTAAACCCTCTGGTTTACAATATATCTGGTTTATGTGTTTATTGATTCACTTGATAGCTCCAAAACCACAGAAGCACAGAACAAAGCTGGCTCACACTGTGAAACTCAAAGTGATCATTAACACCTCCCAAAAAGATATATTAGTACAAATAGCCTCTTACATGCCTAAAAGCCAATTACACCTCTGATCTTGTAATAATGAACTCATGAACCCACCTTTATTGGAAAAAGCTGAGAGACTGGGATCAATACAAAAGGACTGGAGAGACAAGGGACAAAGCGTGTGCGAGATTCATTACACAGCAGAAAAATCTTCACCAAACTCAAATTTATTTGTATGTCAATGGGCTCCCTGCCAAATCCATCTGGCTCACCTACCAGTATTGCTTTGTGATCAAAAAGTGCTTGAGAAAGACAAGTACATCTGCTTAAGATGGATATTTACACATTTCTATACAAGATGTTGTAGTAATGGCAAAATAGTTAATCTCTATTACAAGTTCTATTTTAAAATTGTGCCTAATAAAACTATAAAGCTCTCATGGATTGAATCTAGAGGATCATTCAAGGGTCCCTAGTAAGAGAAGGGTTGTCTGGCAGCAAGTGTCACTTGTAGGAACAAACACACACACATGCAAAGAACCATCCAAGATCCCACCAAGCTAAACGGAGCTCTAACTGACTTTAACCCAAAATAGGATCTATTGACCCTTGTACTCCATTCCAATCCATTAAGAGGAATTAATTTTTCCTGCATATCAAAACACCATTAAAAGACAGAGGCCAGAGCCGAGTAAGGGCCAAGAAGTTATAGATCTTGAAGGTCACACAAACTCTGAGAAGAAACAAAATCAGTGCTAAGACATGTTTGGACATTGCTATAGCCTTTTTATAAGATTAACTTGTTCAGAAATTGCGTTAACTGTGTGTTCTGTTAAAAAGTTCAAAAACACATTTATACTGTCTTCCAAGCATTTTATTTTCCTCTTACTGATTCTTAAATGTGTTTAAATGTGATTGTAACCAACTAATCATTCTCTATTGTATTATATGTTGTAGCCATAGTGATAAGCAATCTGTTTCACAACAAAAGTTTAGAGGGGTGATGACTTGGTCCCAGCATGTAAGTGCACCAGCACAGTTCTGGAGGAGGAACGAAACAAACGATCGCAGTTTCAAAACTGTAACGCAGTTTTATCTTCCGCCAAAACTGAAATGTGGTGAAATAATTTTTTAATTCTAATTGATGAAGGAAAACTTAAAATGTTAATGCCTTTTTTTTTTCCAGGGCATTTTTTCCAAAAAGATCTGGAGACTATGTCAATTGCCATGTTTAGCAATTGACCTCCAACAAGACAAACTGGTCATTACACTCAGTGGATAATAATGTACATTCATTATTTGAATTTTACTTGACAAAAAACAAACAAAAAAAAAACATCCACAGACAGGTGCATAGAGCTGCCTCTTTGTTCCCTAACTGATGAGTAAATTTAATGAGAAGTAGAGCTGAATGCCAAGATATAATAGAGGAAATAGTCAGAAAAAAAAGTGGCTGCGTTGTAGTTGTGGTTTGTTGCAAAGGCTGTATTCATCCTTTGCCAATTCTTCCAAACCCACTGATGCCATCTTCGCCACTTGGAGGTATGCATCCATGTATTCAAACTAAAAGTCTTTTATTTTCTACCTACATCTTTCTTTGCCATTTAAAGCACACAGTATAAATGGCACCTATGGTACCATTAAGAGATGAGGAAATGGTTCTATTATAAACACAACAAAGTCTGTGTTTAACAAGATGGTTCTAGTTTGTTGTGAGTCCTCTCTGATGTCAGCGTTTCTGTGTGACTGGTCCCTTTTCCTGGTAAACAGAGCTGTACCTGACGCTTTTCCCTAACGTGGGGATAGTGGCACGGGATCCTCAGGATGAGACGTAACTGCTTTCAGCACTTCCTTACATCCCCCCCCTCGCTCTGAAGTACAACTCTTGCGTGTTTTATTGCGAGGCCTGGGTGAGCATGAAAACAAACAGGGGCCCGACTCGGGGGCTTTGATCTCCTGTTTCCTGGTCCATTATTTATGCCTGTTTCTCACGAAGCGTTTTTTTTTTTTTTTGTCCTCACTTGATTACTATGTTTCCTCAAACATTTTGAGCTTAACCCCCATACAGTGTGTTGCAGTTCAATATATATATTTTTTCTTTTCTTACAGGAAACTATAAATGATTTTAGATGGTTTATGTCCTTCTAGTCGCTACTTTTTTGTTGGTCAGAATAGAATAATAATGCACCGGTTAAAGCATTATGCACATAGAGCGTCATTAAAAGTCAAATAAAAATGACAAAAATATAAATAAATAAACATTATGGCACTTCTAAAATCTGCAAATATTAACAAAAAACTAATATTGAATTAATCTTTTTTTTTTTAAGTTTATTATTTTACAATCACAAATTTTCGTGGGGAAAATAATGAAAATTGGATTGATTTAAAAAAAGTTATGGAATATTTGAAGCAGAAATCAGAAGAGAGGGGTTTCAACACGTGTTCATACCGCCATGTGCAGCATGCTTTCAGGACTATTAAAAATGACTATTTTCAGACCACCTCTGAGCTAGCAGATGCAGTATATAAGGTGTATGTGTGTGTAGGGGCATGATGGATTAAAGAAAGAAAAAAGAAAGAAAGAAAGAAAACTAAAGACAAGATAGACCAGGGAGTCAGCAATTAACCTAAGTTCACGTCGGGTCTGCCCAGTAAGCTGCCCAGCAGATATCTCTCCCTGACCCATGAGATCCACCAGCTCAGCAGATAGATCAAGAGCACCTGTCCTCTTTGGAAACCACCACTCTGTTTTGGTCAAGCTGGTGGATGTCATTAGAGACCCTGCCACTGAGGGTCACTGCATGGTTTGTGTCCCAGACTGATTTTGATGTACGACCTTGGAGTTTATCGGATGATCCTGAACACAAATTCACAAAATCCTTCACTTTTTGTTGTCCATAAGCACTTGTCATGTAAATTTTACAAATCCATGAAGCAGATATTATCAGACGTGGCACCTTGCATCCCTCTAAGGAACAGCAAAAGAAGATAATGGCTAATCCTCATTTTTAGATTTGTGGAGAAAATACAAAAATGTAATTTGGTCCTATTCAGCCAACATATTTGTGACAACTGGTTAGTTTAAAAAATGTAGCAAATGGATAAGCACAGTTGTAAAAAAAAAGTTCACGTGAGGTACACAAGTATAATTTTAATTAGCCATGTGCGTGTTCCCAGCTTTAATTACGCTAATTAGCAATGTAGAGTTTTTTTAATGGAAGTTATTACTTAGTTAGCGTGAACTAAAGTAAACATTGTTTGAAAAAATAACAATGAATGTAGGTGTTGTCAAATCCCACTTTGATAGACCCTACCTAACCCTATGTTGTAGGCTAAACATATAAAGAAAATATGTTAAGGTGAAGTGTTGTGAAAATACGTCAGTGAATTTTCTTCCAATATTTAAATGTTAGTGATTTTTTTTTAAACATTTCAACACTTTGAACATGGTGCAAAAGCTGTGATTCACTGTACACACAAAATCCCAAGAAACGCAAACAGGTGTTTCCTGCTGTAGACTTGAAAGATCTTATATGGCAACTTCAGTTAAATAATACAAGGGTGAGGTAGAACTGAGGATAAGGAGTCAGTATCAAAACAACCCTATAGTGTTGTTTGTTCTTTGATGATGTGTTACATATTTGTCACCCATCAGCCAGTCATCTGTCATTATGTCTTCCCTTACATCCGCTAGTCAGGTTCCAATATCAGAAGCGCTCAGAAAGATTGGAGTCCCGACACTTACTACCCACAAATACGTCACTGGTGAAATAATTGGAGCTTGTTCAAGGGGCGTTTAAGGAGACATAACTAAGAGGAAAGTTCTGTGGGGGGGTGGGGGGGGGGGGGGTACACATGAAAGGAATTGGAGAGAGTGAGTAAGAGCTGGCCAGATAGGGAGAGCTTGACTGGGAAGTAAGTCTGGTCATTGCATGTTTGAAAGCAGCAGTTGGGACCCTGATGACAGAGTGGTCTTTGGGAATTTAAGAGCAAAGGCGCAGAAGTGGGCGTTTCCCCCCACAGAGGACCAGGCCAGGAAGGAAGGCTTTGCCTTTCAAAGCATCCACAGCTTTATTTATATTACATATTTTCAACGCCAGGGCTTTTTCAAAGGAAGGAGAGAGCTGTTTTCCAATTTCCAATACTCTTTGCCCTCTGTCTTTTATTTCCCTACTCTGTTTCCGACAATGTATTTGTTTCCGGAGCGACGTTCACTCTGGGCCTGTGCGTAGAGACTGTGTTTATCATTGAAAGATACAGATGGAGTGTTATTGTCGAATGTGGAGAGAGTGGTGGGAGCTTGCGTGATTGTTTTGCCTCACCTGTTTTCCAGAGAGGTCCACAACCAGAGAGGATCAGCTGAAAGAACAATGGAACAGAGGCCTTGGAACAACTGTATGATGAAAGGTACAGTCTCCATGCTGCAGACATCAAGTCTATTTATTGAAAGTTAGCTTTGTTTTCTTTTTTTGTTGAATCTGCATTGTGCTCCCTAGTTCATATTACTAACAATGAAAGATAGTGTAGTCATGGCTGACTTGTTTTGTGTTATGATTTTACTGTCAACGGATATGGATTGTATAAATACTTTAGCACTGTGGGATCTCAATGACTATTAAATCCTGAAATAATTTTTTTTTACTTAATGTTCAATTTATTATTTTACTCCATGGGATTTAAAAAAAAAAAAAAAAGAGTTTGGCTTAGAGAAGTTTTTCGTGCACCTGCTCTCAGTTAAATGTGCAAAATGAAAAAAATCCAAAAAGTCATAAGCAATACACCACCACCCCCTCGCCCCCAACAGTTAACCCACGCTGGGTCACTCGTGGCATCATTAACCATCGTCAGACAAAGACAACCACTGATAAATTAGTCATCTATCAAAGGCCCCCATATCATCTGGAGTCTCACGATCGTTATTGGAGGTAAACAACAGTGTCATCGAGAGCACTGTCACCCCCCTTCTATCTCTGTCCCCTCCTGGGAACAGAACACCCGCACAGCCAATCACAACCTGGGCCTTGAGGGAATTAGAAAAAAAATAAAATAGAGGGCTGTTTTTCCACCTACTGTCTGCCAGAGAGTGAAACTGTCGTGCTCCTATTGAGGACTCACTTGGATAAAGTGAATAGAACAACCTTCTGTCTCTCCCCCAGTAAAGGTTATGCTGTCTGCAAAAGAAGATACGAAATGTTTCCCAAGGTGCGCTGTTTATGTGCGTCATTGCTTTTGAAAAAAAAACTGAGAATGCCACACAATGCAAATTCATGGTGAAAGTTATTACCTGTGATATTTTATGTTGTACGGGTAAATAGTTGCATGTATTAGATTTTAAGTTGTTTCAATCTATTTTTTAAGAATTTTCTACGTTATAGAACTAAAAATATTCTCATTCAAATGATAACAACAGCTTGCATGTGGCTCTCCATGGCACCCTGGGGATGCTTTCCTGCTGACACAATACTTAATTAATTAAGAAGGGGGTGCCTTGGGCTTTTGGGTAATAATACAGGGCAAATTACAACACACTGAACTGTGAGCTGGGAGAGAGAAGGCATCAGCGCGGTTGTCATTGTTGATTAATTTCTCAGTATAGATCCTGACACCACTGTGCATGTGTAACCTGTCACAAAACACCCATGTGTCTATTCATCACCGCTTGGGGCTTGAGGCTTTGTGCTGATATAGCGCACAGATTTATATGTGATGTTATCAGAGGATGCGCATCTACATGAGCATGCAGTGGAAGTGGCAGGTGTTCTCTGCCAGGATTTGTGAGCAGCGAACACCTGCCACTGGAGGTATTTGTGTGCACTTTGTTTAATTTGGGGTTTTTATGAATGTATGAATTTAGACTTCTAGTCTATATATTAGCCGTGTCCTAGCTTCCTTGTGTGTTTGTGTTTTCTTGTCTGTGAGGCCGCGCAGCACCACTTCATAAACAAAACAGTGATGCCTGATAAGAACAAGTGACATTCCTGATGACAAACAGCTGATAATGTCTTGGGACTGGGTGGATGGGTAGGACCGTGAGGAAGTGTATTGATCAACCTTATTACCCAAAGCATCCGTCTTGGGTACGAGAGAGGGAGGAGAGGAGTGGTGGGAAATTAGCTGAGCTCCACCTCCGTTGACGGACTGATTGCTCAGGGGGCCCTGAGGAGAACAAATGGCCCCTGCCTGTCTACACACAGACACGCGCACTCGACATGTGCAGACACACACACACAC
Source organism: Hirundichthys speculiger (assembly GCA_018398805.1). Lineage (NCBI taxonomy): Eukaryota > Metazoa > Chordata > Actinopteri > Beloniformes > Exocoetidae > Hirundichthys > Hirundichthys speculiger. Next base: position 1,329,216 of record JAGFBZ010000381.1, on the reverse strand, counting down.
ACACACACACACATACAGACTTATCACCCAACATTTCTTCCGTCACTCATTTTTACCTCTAATATATATTTTTACAAATGGATTATGAAATACCTACACATGCCAAAGCTAGGTACAGAAAAAAAGACAGATGAAACCCATCTGTAAGTGGCTGGAGCCACAAAGCCATCACCATATTTTCATACTTCCTACTGGTTTTGTTTGTTAAGAAAAAAGTCACAAGAAACAAATGAAATTAAGCGAATTGCCCTAAGATGAGTTTTTTTGAGAACTGGTGAGGTTTAAATAAACTGAAGTGAAACCATTTGAATTGTGTGTGTGTGTCTGTCTGCTGTGCATTCATGTACACAATAATTTGGTCAAATTTCAATCACTGTATTTTGATGCTTTATGTAAGATTAGTAAGTAATTACTGAGTAGGAACAAATTTAACCAAAATGTTTTCTCTTGTTATTTTGCTCATATCTCATTAATAATTATCAATATTAGACTGTTTTTTTTTTGTTTTTTTTTACTCTGTCACAACTGCTTCATGGAAAAACGTTCCAGCTTGTTGCATCACTGCACACCTGCATTCACGGAGAAAGAGAAATAACTTCATTATTTCTTGATTTCTACATTTATAAAGTAAAAACATTGCATCTCAAGCTTCTTCCCAGGTCACTGATACTCTAAAATTACCATCAGTAATCATGTTTCAACAGCACATACAATTCTGTCATCACTTTTTAATCAACAGTACACTGCACTAATGTAAATTATTCAGTAAATTATTTAATTGTTTGATTCCATTTCCCCACATGCCTTGCTAGACTACCCACTGATTTCTGTGTTAATCACATTTCACTGCTGAGATCTACTTTCCCGAACATATTGATGAAACTGCTGCAATTACTTAGCTCAATATTTCCCACATTAGTGGGCCTTAGAAGTGTTTCACACATCCATTTATCTGCATGGGGTTTTAAACGGCATAAAATTGGCCTCAAAGTGCATTCATATTTTATCCTATTGAGATATTGCCTGGCTGATGGGCTGCCGGTAATTCATAACCCCAAGTAGGAGTAATAGCCTGAGCATGAACTTTCCTCACAGGAAACTGTTTCCAGTGGAAGGGGTTTGTCTTCCACTGCTGAAACTAATTTGTTGAATTACCAGTTTCCCTGTCAAGAAACTATGAAATATGGTGGCTGGTTTCCTACGGAAAGAGCAAAGATGATGTGCAGCTTTTTTTTTCATTCTTTCTTTTTTTTTTTTTTTCCTTCTTTAACTTTTAGAGTCTTTTTCACAGATTCTGCATCATCACTTCTTGTTTGTGACCGCAGTGTGGAGATTACTTCTGTGAAATGCTGAGTTCTGTGATGCTCTGGTCTATTTGGGTCGCCATAGGTGTGACCATACTCGCGCTCTAAAAATGAGGTCACTTTTTTCTGCTGTTTCACCAAATTTTCTCTGAGGTCAGGACAAGAGGAGCTGTCTGGCCGCTCTCTTCTATTCCATTAAAGCCTGGTGTATTTTTTTTTTTCTGTTACGCTCTTAAAAACTCCCCCACTTATAGACTTCTACAGCAAAACGCTGAGAAGAAATGGTGTCAATATTTTATTATTTTTGAATAATTGCATTCCATTTTTTATGTTTTATTGCCCAAACACCATCTCTAATGCCCTTTAAATATCAATTACAGACCTCTAACACCCACCTTATGGCAAGCCAATTCATATTTCAAGTCCTCACCACTTAAGTGAGGCTAAAAATCATTATATTTTTCTTTCTTTTCTGACTACATCACTCTTGGTTAAGAAAAGCTCCAGCTTCATTAAAGCACTCTGCTTGGAGGGAGAGGGAAGGCTGTGATGTTAGTGGGATAGATCAATAGCCATCTTCCCCTTGCTTTACTGTAAATGTGCTGAAGTATTTATGAATTAATTGACTTCTTTCGTCAAAATGAGAGGACTCTACCACCATCTCCTGAGCTGAGGTGTGAAGGTCACAAACAGTCTTGATAATAAATAGAAAAATGCATTTCTTGTGACATTGGAGTTGGTGGTTGATGCAGCTGTAGCGCTGATGAAGAAACAACTTGAACTTATGTTGTTAACATAAATTTGTTAACATAAATTTGCTTCTTTTCCCTTCCTTTCGTTGCTAGTTTTTACATAGCCTGTCTTGCGAATCCTATTTTGTTTGAGTACTATTTGTGTTGCTGAAGGTAGCTATTTTGCAACACAGACAAAAGTTGTTATTTTTTTGGTTTTGTTTTGTTTTGTTTTGTTTTTCCAGAAGGAAAGAGTGTGTCATGTGACATGCTCAGTGAGCGTGTTCAATGGCAAGGTCTGGTGATTTTCTGGATGGATAAGTATGTCTGTGTCATACAGATGCATTGAATTTTGTTGAAGGTCGGTTCCATTGTGTCCAAGACTGTAGCAAGCACAGAGACAAATTGGATTGCTGAGGAGGGTTGTATGTTTAATGTCTTCATTCCACCAAAGCCTGCATCACTCAGGAGAGCTGAGATTCCTCATTGTACATCTGGTGCACTGAACAATGAAGCTAAACTCCATCAGGTTCCACAAGCCAGTCTGTTTTAATGTGTACTTCCATAAAATGCTCTTGTACCTGTTTAGCCATGCAAAATGGACTCTGCAAAATTACTCTGATATAATGGATATTCAAATTTTAAACCAACAGATGCTGGAGCAGACATAGAAAGATCAGGATAAAAGGCTTCATTTTTGCTTAAAAAAAAAAAAAAAAAAAAAAAAAAACACATACAGTAACCTTCAAGGTTATACCCAGGCCCCTTTTAAACTGTATTCCTTCACTTCTACCATGACAGCAGCCTGCCAGAATGACCAAAGCTGACAGGACCAGTGTCCACAAAAAGAACATCGAAGGTCAAAATCACATGGGTTTATTCAGCATTATTAGAAACAACAAGGTTAGCCAAAGCAGTTTAAATTCAAATAAAAATGGAGGTTGCAAGCCTCTTTTGCAGCAGTTTGAACATGTCTACAGTCTGAGGGGTGCATATACAAAGAGGTAAACTGTTCCATAGTTGAATCTGGAGCCTGGAGAGACTATGAGTGACTGGGCGGTGATCTGATTGGTGGAAGTATGCTCTGATAATCAAAACATGGACCGTGCTTTTTTTCTTTCTTTTCTTTATGCATATTTTCCCAAACATTTTCCATACAAATTAAACAGATAGTGACTTCCTCATGTAAGACCCATTACATCAAGCAGCCATCTTTGAGCCGACGAGGGTCCCTGAGAACACAGGAGGTCTATCACACTTCCAAACTGCTGCTTGACCCTGATTCTCTAATCCTGTTTATGATATCAGAGGACACAGAGCATCCACAACCTGTTCCAAGTCACAATACCAGTTTAACTACTGCTTTTTGAATAATTTTTTAACTTATGAATAATTAGATGGAAAACACTGAAAGTCAAAATGTATATTTTGCATCAGTAAAACAGCAGAAAGGCTACTTAACTACCTGTAATTTCTTTAAGAGTCATTCTGTCCTCTGAGTACTTATGTAGTTTTACCTCTCTGAAATATTGTATAACTAAGTTTGACCTCTCGGTTGGATTTTACAAATGCATCCCAGATTATGGACCACCACCGTATGAGGTGAGTTATATTTTGGGACACCGCACATACATCAGCAGTCTATACTTGAAGCAGTCTAAATCATGTGATGTCACACGATTCATTTCAATTTAATTTTGCCTCCCTCCATAGAGTGGAGAAGCATAACCAACACTTGGGTGGTATTGGAGAAGGAAGGAGTGAACAGACTATTTTTCCTGCAAAAAAAAGGGAAACATGTTGAACAAGCTTCTTCCCCCGCCATGGTTTAGTAACCGCGGGTGGAGAACAGTGTAACCAACCACCCTGAGAAAACATTGTGGTTTGACCACCACTTATGATGCTGGACTGGATGTGAAGAGATGCTGGTGGGGGTTATTCTCAAAGGACAAAGAAGGGGGAGGTTTGGCTGCATGTAAGCTCCCTCCTAGTCTGCCTTTTAGGACGTACAGAATCTCCACGAGAAGTCGTGCATGAGAAGTCTCTTAGCAAAAGCATAACTTCAGCTTGAACTGAGACTTGACAGTATAAAATATGGGCTCTCTTTTTCACCTTTGTTGGAGAGAAGTGAGATGTTTTTCTCAGTTTGGGCTCTGACCATAACATTTGCCACTTTCCAGCTGCGATATTAACTCTTTTCTTTAAAAGTTAGACCACACGTGAAGCCCTCTCACCCCTGACAAGGAAAACAGAAATTATTTTTAGAGAAAAAGCTCCACCAGTTTGACTTTTCCTGTAGAGATTTATGGTCCCCTCTCAGCCCATATAACATAAAAAGAAAAAAAAAAAACTGAATGAACTAAGAATACCAGCCACCTACATAGAAAATGATACTGGAAGGTCTTTGAATATTACCTCTAATGACACAGAAAACCTGAGCAATTAACCTTTTTCTGTTCTATCCCTTTCACTCAGATTTACCAAAGGAGAAGATTTCCAGTTTTTGAAAGTATGTTTTGTCAGTTGGAGAGATTCACAAACCCGTTTTTAAGTGCTTGGGTTGAGAGGAAATAGAGGGAGCCAAGGTAGATCCTGGCAGAGAGTGTGTGTAGTGTATGTGTGTGCGCATATGCATAACTGTGTATGACAACAATGGTACTCTTACCTAAGTTATTCATTATTTCCACATTTTTTGAGCACATTTATGGGTGATAACGTGTGTATGGTAATTTTTTTGTGGAACAATGCAACAAGTGTTAACCTGACCAAACCTTTTTTTTTTGTTCATGTATTAGAGCCCTTGGAAAAAGTGTGTGTTCGTGTGTGTGTGTGTGGCAGTGCATGTAGTGTGTGTGCGTGTACATGTGTGTGTGTGTGTCTGTGTGTGTGCACATGTATGAATTGACAGCTCAATCTGCATCCTCTTTGGGTTCGGGCCCATTTCCGTCTGGACAGTTCTAAAATAGCTGCCCCCCTTTCCCTCCACACACCCTGCACATTTACACACTCACACACACAAACACACTTGTTGCTTCCTCTGAACACTGGAGCACATCGATCAGGACTGGACCTAGACTTTCTATCTCTTCCTGTGATACTCAGAAGGAACAGTACAAACAGCATACATGCACGTGCACGCACATGCAACTGAGAAAGCCATGCATGCATGCACACCATAACTGATCGATTATGTCAGTTATAATCACACATAAAGTCATATGGTAAACACACTATACTATAAAATAGTTAATTTTTACCTACTAATTTTCCTACCTAGGGTCATATCTTTTTCTAAGAGGCTTCCTATTTACTGGCTGCTCGCATTGTCTGAGCGGCACTAAAAGATTTGCCAAGTATTGAGTCATTCACCTGCTATGGCTTCAAACACCATCTCCCATACACAACCTCCTTTAAACAAAACACCAAGAAACCAGGAAGTGGATCAAAACCAGAAAGGATATTGGTGTAATTATGACTCTAAGGCCAAAAGGTTTGGTAACACAAAATAATGTAATGCTGTAACACCTGCGACTGTAAAAATCTGAAGTGAATGAATATTTAAAAAAAAAAAAGAATAACAGTAAACAAACTATGTATAATATAATGAAATGAAACGTATTGAAATAATTACAATGGAGAAAGCTCCAAGTTAGTGTTTGGGAAGCAAGATACCCTCTTGACCTTTAAGATTAGTCTTAAAACTGTTTCGTTTGATAAAGCTTGCAGATAACTTCATTGATTACACATGTATACTTGTATCTATATGTCATTATCTCTTTCCTATCATCTCAAACCCTCAACCAGCTGAGGCAGATTGGCTGTCTTCTGATGGAGGATTTTTTTAAATTGTATTATTAATTGGGATTAATTGAGTTATAAACTGGATTATGAATTGGAATGAACTGAATTATGAATTGAATTTTGCATTGGACTGAACTGGAACACAATTTCAATTTAGTTCAATTCAAATAAAAAAAATATTTAATTCCCATCCCTGATGGGAAATCCAATAATTTTAATTTAACTTGATTATATTTAACTTAAATATCTGTGTTAAGGGCTTTGAAGTGGCTTTGTTTAAATTGGCTCTAACAAGTGAACTGAATTGAACTGATTTGAACTGAATTGAATTGAAACTTTAGCTTATCCTTTCCCTTTTGAATGCAAACTTACCAACTGTAGGTGTCCATAGTTAATTCTGCATACATTTTAAGAGCAAAGTCTATACAAAATGTCAAAAAGGAGTGATATGAAATTTTTTTTTTTTTTTTAAAAGTCAACAGAACTTCTTGATTCTGAAGTCTGACATAAAATAATAAATGATGGGAATGAAATGATAGGCAGACATAATAAGAAGCAGGCAATTCTAGTTTTACAGTATACAGCCCAAAATGTTTTTCAGGAAAGCTGACAGTGTATGTGGTCCAGAGGTCTCAGGGGTTCAGAGGTTCAGCAGTTCAGAGGTCAGGTATTTATGTGGGCAGTCATGGATCAGTGGGTAAAGTTGGTTGTCCTAATCTGGAAAAGAACAATTCCTGTCAACTCCATCACATGTTGAACTGTCCTCAGGTGGGAAGCTTAGCTCCATATTGTCCCCCAAGATGCTCATAGGCTTTAAACTCAAAAATTAAAGCACTTTTTCTTTTTTTTTTTTTTTTTTTTTTTTTTTTTTTTTGGGGGGGGGGGTAAATACACATTGATTGTAACGGGACTTTGTGAAACCAGGATGAGTAGAAAAAGGAGCTTACTGTATACAAGTGCAAGACAAAATGTAGCAAACACGATATATTTAGCAGTGAAAACACTAAAATCTTATTGAAATGTAGCACAAAAAGCTTCATTTTGAACCATGTCTTCTCTTCTCTGTTCATAGCAGGCAGTGTAAGGGGCGGAGTCATCCTCTCAGGATGCACCTCTGTTACAACTGGCTTTAAAGCTTTGCTCTAGCCACACTGGACATAAAAAAATGCACAACATGAAGTTGGTGAAAATAATGATCCAAATGATGTCAGTAGTCTATGTAGACTTTCAAAAGCATCCACAAGTAAATGTATTTTAGATGTGAGATAGAAACTATAATTCTAAATAAATTAATTCAGATCAACAGTTTCCACAGTGTTGTACTGAAGTTATTGGTTTTGTTGAAAATCCATTCATGGTCTTTAAATGATGAGGAAATCTTAATTATATCCCAGAATTCATCATTTCAAAAAAACTAAACACAGAATGCTTCTGTATAATTTGCACCGTATTTCCCTGAAGAGAATATTTCAGTTTGTTTGTGGTTGTCACCACACGCGTGTGTTCCCACATGCTCCTGCCTGCTCTTCTTTGTCTACGCTGGCTGATGAAGTTTAAAACATGGAAATCCAAGTATAATCTTCCATCCTGTCCCTCTGTGATCAACAAATGTGGATCCTGGAGGCGTGTGCTGCAATCTGCACACGGTAAAAATTACAGCACGCTCCCTCCGACAGGCCCACATGCACACATAGGATCTTTTCACACAGATTTTTACCTTGACATGATCCTCCATATGTTCTCACTTCACGCAAAACAAAACACACAAATTACCATGTACCAGCTCACACAGATGCAGGCCACTGCCAAACATATACACACCTGTGTCCACATAAACACATACACAATCATTTAACAGATGTACTCTCAGTAGAGGACTTCGCAGGCCAAGGCAGAGGCAGAGAGGAATAAGAGTTCTCTTTCCCAATAGAGACTTTCTCCTGAAAGTTTCCTGATTTTGTTCCTGAAAACGCTGACATCACTCCACATGCAAAGAAAAGTACCAGATACTTTTGAGCGGTCTAGACATTCAGACTCACGTGATTAAAATAAATCTTTTTAATTGCACTGGGGGCAGTATGTTTTACATCATTTCGAATGAAAATAAATCCCTGCTAAAGATTTACTGTTCAATGTTTATAAATCTAGAGCCACTTTGTGTTGGATTTTCATGTTATTAGCCAAGAGTTTCTGTTACTGTTCTTTTCATTTTCTCTTTTTGTGATGCTTTTCCACATAAAGTGTACATTAATAGTCGCATGGTATTGTGAATGCTTTGCTTAAATAGATTGTGGTAATTTACGAACTTACCCTAACCCTATCCTCAAATCAGAAATTACAGATTCATTTTTTTGTAACGGAGAATTAGTCAAGAAGCAAACAATGTCCTCTTCTGCTCTGGATCAGTTTGCACATCAATACAAAGTACGGATTTGTCAGAAAGTTTAAAATATGTGAAAAATGTGCACGTTTTTCTTTCTTTCTTGTTCAAAGTTTCAATAACCATGATTGTGTTTAGATAATTGTCCACCCCTGTATGTTTTAAAGCACCTTTGTCCAATGCTAGATATAACTGGACGTCAGGACATTGCACTTTTTTTCATCCGGTTCCGGACAAAGAAACCTTATTATGAAAATTCATGCATGTGCATCTGAAAGCAATTTAAGAAATACCATGCTGGCCAAAAATATAATCAGAAAAATGTGTGCAACAAAATTTCACAACTGTTTGTGTCAAATTTATTCCCACCTCTCGACACTCGGGGTGTATACACCTTAAATGAAAACATTTAAGGCTCGTTTATGTTAGAGATGCGTGATTCAGGAGGGCTTGCTCCCATTTCTACCCCAGGAAAGGAGTCTTTTCCTGGGGCTGCTCTGATCCCTCATTCCGGTTCTCCCCCAACCCCCCACCATCCCTGGCTGTGCACAGCCGGTAGGGCTCCCAGTGCTAGACCCACTAGCCTCCACAGATATTTCCTGAGGAAAACATATCACCTCAGGCTAGACCCGTCGGCTCGCTATGCTGAGGCAGCAGCAGCCCCAGCCCACAATCCACCACAGGCCTCAACCTCACTCTCCCTCCCTTTATTTTCTCTCTTCTCCCTCATTTTTTTTCTGTCTTGTTCTCTGGCTAACTCTTGGTTACCTCTTTTTTTCATACTTTTATTTTCTGGCTTATGCTCACTTCTGTTTTGCATTTTTTGAACAGACATTTCCTTTCAGGAGATGGAAGATAATTACAAATCAATATATATATTGATTTTGTAATATATATATATATATATATATATATATATATATATATATATATATATATATATATATATATATATATATATATATATATATATATATATGATAAAAGCAATCTGTAAAAATTATTACTGTACAGCAAAAGAGAATTTTTACCCGTAATTTTGACTTTATCTTGCCATTGTGGTCATGAAGCTTTAGCTAATAAATCTACATGGATCATTTATTTGCTAAATTTTCAAAAGTGTTCACACAATCACACTAGTTATGGTACAAAAGAGTGTCGACGTTTTCTTTCAGCCATTCAGTGGAGATAACTGCAGCTTTTCTATTTCTATTTTGCAATACAATAAAATAAACCTATTACTGTCTGTAATAATGAACAGCAGATTACTGTGAGATACGCAACAAAAAAAGGACTGGTAACCATTCTTATATCTTGAAAATGTTCATTACACATTGGTTAAAAAGTCAACACACTGAACTCCTTCACTGCCTGCTAATTTTAAGTCTCTATAACAATGTTATCACTGTATAGAATAACCTCAGATAATCCCACACTCTTCATGTTTTCCCCTCCTTTTTTTTCTTTAAATATGACGCAGGTTAAAGAGAAGATAATGCTTCCGTTGTGGGGAGCCATCCCCATCCTCGTGTATGAATCAACATCCGTCAACATCTTTCCAAGCTGCCGAGGAAAGGAAGGACTCGATGATGTGTTTTATGTGGGGAGAGAGGGTGGGAAGCTGCTGCTGGGACAGTAAAACAGAGAGGACATGTTAAACGTATTGATACCATCACCTCAGGAAATCCCCCGTATCCCATGTGTTCTCATGTCCCTCCCTGTCTCCCTATTCCCTGGTCTCTGATATATATGTTACTTTTTTTCAGTTTTCTACATTTGTTTTCTGGCATCTTTGAAAGACAGAAGAAGCCATGAGTGCTGTAAAGATTTAAGAGGTGAATCTGACGCAAGAACTTTTCTCTGTGTGTGTGTACGAACAGCTTTGTGTCATTTACAGCTTTTAAAAAGACTGTAAATTGTTAAAGATCCGCAGATTCCAGGAAATGGATGACTGGATGGAAATGTAAATTTGTTGCAGACACAGGAATACGACATAAATATCTTGATGGTTCACATAAGCTGTAATCGTCTTTGGCCATCCAGTCATTATTTTCATATATCATAATCAGCTACACACTATTCTGAAGGTTATGTGGGGGCTCGCAGCCATTATTGTTCACGTCCAGAGAAATGGACTGCATAAATAATAACCTCTTCTCATTTGTAGCTGTTGCAATCTGAACGGCATGTGAATCTGAAACTTTGAAAGTGTATGCTACATAAAGTGGGTTGCTCCATCAGTATAATATCAAAAAAGAAAATAAATAAAGAAAATGTTGATTAAAATCCAAACTGAAGGCTGAATATGAGTGGAGTGTTTTGGACATTAATATATTAAAAAAAAAAAAAAAAAAAAAAAAAAATCATTAGACAGTTGCTATAGAGATTGCTCTGCAGCACATGTTTTGAAATATCTGAGATTTCATACTTTAGAGCCATGAAAAATCTAGAAATGCTCACCCTAGCCTGGTCAGCAGACACAAAACCGATGAGCACTATTTCCACTGCTGTCTGTAATTAACAGGCAATTTACAAGCTGTCAAAACAAAACTTGATAGTTTGTGAAATACGTATGTTGACATGAAAACTCAGCATACCCGTTTGTGTCCATCACTGATTATTTTCACTGGTCAAAACCTTGTGTTCTATGGTTTTTGTGTTTGGTTTGTTTTGTTTTGTTTTTAAACATGACAGCAACTCACATTTGCTTTCTGTTTTAAGTGTCCAGTCAGACAGACAGCTAACCTCGTTCCATCAGGCTATTCTTAACAAGAAATGTCCTGAAAGAAATGTCGTCAGTCTTCAGTTTCATGGGGTTCCTCTACATAATATTTGGTGCATTTTGGCAATACATATGTCAGACTTTCTGGTTGAATTCAATACTTCTAAATCAGTTGGATGACTGACTATACTACAAATTGTATGGTTTAGTTCTTTGTTTCCTATTCTTAAGTGAGTTATGACCATCTTTCTCTTCAATTCCAGTCCCATACTTTAATCCTGCCAACATAGCTTGTGTATTTAGAAATTATTCCCAACATTTTCACCTTGTTTTTTTTGAATTTTTATTTTTTATTTTTTGGTTTTGTCTTGTTTGTTTTTTAATGTGGTGTATGGTATGGTGCTGCATTCAGTAATGGAAACTAGGAATGTCCAAATTCTGACAGGTAAAAGTAAAAAAAGAAAATTGAAAAAAGGAAATCCAGCACCGACACAAAAAAATATCAAATTTCTTTTAGAATGTAAAATGTTAAACTAAGAAATTGTAATTTCTTAATGAACTATAAAACTGCTTATGTAAATTTGCTGTTTGTAGCAAAATAAAGAACCAAGAGCAAAAGAGTTTTGACTTCTCACTTCTTAGGCACATCGACTGCAGTGTGAATTTCAGCTGTGGATGGACACAGAAATATAGATTGGTATAAAAATCAGACAGTTGGATTGTATTTAATGTGTAAATACATATACTTTATATATTTTAGGGCTGTCAAAGTTAACGCGTTAATAATGCATTAACACAAATTCTGTTTTATGCCACTATTTTTTTAACACGAGATGAATGCACTCATGTTTCTGTAAATATGACCCTCAGCCAATTAGTGGGGACCCACGAAACGGACCCGTATCAGGGTCTACTTGCACTCAGTGCCGGATCTGCTATGGAGGCGGGTCCCGGACCTGCTGGCTCCGCGCTGCATCCGGTCCGCATCCGCGAATAAAACCTTACCTCCGCGGCGGGTCCACTCAGAACCTGCACAAATCCGCTGTGGAACCAACAAACTGACAGGACAAACTGATTAATCCAATCAATCCAGGTGTGTCTGACCATTGTAGTCTACTCAGACACATCTGGATTAATCAGTTAGTCCAATAATAATAGGTTATTGATGTTCACAAAATGAACATAGGCTACTTAACAAAAACAGAATAGCCTACAACTACTTGGTTGGTGGCTGTAGCTCAGTTGGTAGAGCAGGTCGTCCAGTCACTGTAAGGTTCGTGGTTCGATCCTGGCTCCAACTGTCCACATGCTAAAGCGTTCTTGGTCAAGAACTCTAACTTGCCCCAGTGAAGTCTGGCAGCACCTTGCATGGTAGCAGCCGCCCACTGGTGTGTGAATGGGTGAATGCGAGGCCAATGTAAACTGCTTTGAGGGCAACTGATGTCTTGACTTTTTCTGTTAGGTCTATATTGTCAATAGTGTTAAGTTAGAAAACACAAGGCAATGCAGATTTGAGCTATGGCTATATTGGTGTGGACGTTTAGGCTTGGCATACATTTAGTTTAGTTTAGGTCCAAAACAGACCCAGGCCAGAGGTTTTTCTGCGTCCTTTGTGGATTCGTGGCAGATGTGCGGGTCCACTCAGGAGCCGCCACAGAGGTAAGGTTTTAGTCGAGGATGCGGATCGGACGCAGCGCGGAGCCAGCGCGGAGCCAACGCGGGTCCGCAATCCGCCTCCAAAGGGGATCCGTCACTGAGTGCAAGTGGACCCCGATATAGGGTCGGTTTCGCGGGTCCGTTACGGATCTTGCGGTATCTTCGCAGCGGATCCGCGGCGGAGTTTTTTTGCTATCAGGTGTGGGACAGACATGTCAACAGAAAAGGGTCTTATAAACAGCAAGTTTAGCTTTAAGGTGCTGCCAGATGTGTCTGTTAACAAGAAAAAGGTTATTTGTATTTATTGTCGTTGTGAATTAAGTTACCACCGCAGGGCGCCGTAAAGTTAGTTTCACATCCAACATTTGCTTGTTTTTTTTTCCTCTTTAAACTTTAATAGCGTCATGGAAACGGCACTGATTTCATCCAGGTTGGTATAATTTTGTAGATATAAGTATGCCAGACATTTCACAAGTGTCATCAACTCTGAGGAACAGCTCTACAGGTTGCAATCAGGTGTGTAAACCTGATATTTGAGTTGAAATTAAATAAATACTTTGTTGAATGAAGGTGTTGTCTGTTTTTGTTGCTACAAACAGAAGAGAGAAATGGAGCAACATTAAAAATTTGGGATGGACTTCTTGATTCTGCCCCATGAATAGACATTTACATTGAAAATGAATGTGTTTAAAAAATAATCAATTTCATCAATGACACCAACATTAATCTCCTAAAAACAGTTAATTCATCCAGCGGTAAACCTCTAAAAGCATGCAGATAAGTTACTTTTCTTTTCTCAGTAGACCGGCTACTGCAGATATAACAGCCGCTACCACGGCCCCTGCAGTCGCCAGACTCCCAAAACAAACATCAGGAAAAAATTTCCTGACAAGCTTATAAACTGACTGCTTAAATGGTGGTGTGTTACCAGTGCTCAAACCGGAATTAAAATAGTTTTTAAAAACTTGCTATGGGTGTCAGTTGCCGTTAAATGGTTACATAACAATGCTAATTTCTGTTAGCTAGACTATTTTACAGTTAGCATTAAGCTAGCAGACTTTATGCTTAAATGTGACACTAGCTATCTATGTTTTTAACGTTGTTTCAAACTATGTGGGTTTGACTGAACATCTTTCATGTTTAGATGTATATTGTTGCTTAAAATATTGGTTTACTTCCTCTTTCTATTTAGCGTAGACAGGCTAAATGTAACAATAAAGTTATACAGTGCTAATATCAAAACAATGTTATTACAAGCATTAATATGCATGATGATTAAAAACACAAAGGCCCATGTTTACTGTTAATATCGCAATAAATCAATATACTTACTCGACGTTTCTGTAGTGACACAGCAATAGTGGCTCCTCTCAGCTCGGTGTACTTTTCAGTCGTTAGAGTAAAGGCACGTCCGTGTCCACAAATCCAGCTCTGGTCTGCACAGGTTCAGCTATTTGACAGTAGAATTTAAGGAGCTGCACGGAGGCGGAACTGATCCTCTCGGTGGAGCCCAAACGATGTGATAGTCACGCGGGTTGAAGGGGGATCCGCGTAAGGAGTCCCTTGCTGTGTGGGGAATGTCCTTCTGAGTACAGTGATCCCTTGCCACTTCACGGTTTGAGTACCGGGTTTTAATAATAATAATAATAATAATAATACATTTTATTTAAAGGCGCCTTTCAAGACCCTCAAGGTCACCGTACAAACATTTAAAAAAAAACAGTTAAAAAATGTAAAAACAGTTAAAATATTAAATTAAAATTTGCAGTGCTTCACGGATTTTTTTCATTAATATATAATTTAAAAAAAATTTTTAAATCGCGGAAACATCACAGAATTTTGTGCGCGTTCTCTCACAGTGAAGAAATGCTGTGAGCCAGCCTGGCCCCTTTAAGAAGGTGGCCTTATGGGTAATGATGTGGCCTTATGGGTAATGGAGTGTGTGTGTCGTGGGACGGCAGAAGAAAACGAGGTTAGATGAAAAGTGGAGTGAGCATAAACAGCAGCTCAGAGTGTATAGATTTGCATTCTCTGTTAACCGACAGGAGCCAAAAATACAACCTGTGTGATGTTACAAGTTCCTGCAGTGCCAGAATAAAGTGCTCGTTCCATGCAGAGAAAACCAGACTTTTTGTTTTGTTGTTGTTAGCGTGTTAGCCGCTAATTACGAGCCAAAAATAGCACAATACCAGCGGTTTCTTTACTACGGTTCGTTGGCCAGAGGCTGTGAAGGTAACAGAAAGACCACAGTTGAGCCTTTGTCTTGTTTCGCTGCAGTGCCTTGCTACTTTTTGGGTTTTTTTAAACATATTTTAAAGACATTATTGAGGCTCAGGGGGGCTCCAGCTCCAGATCGCAGATTTTGATTGTCGCGGGGGGGCGCACCGGTCCCCATTAAACCACGAAAAATAAGGGATCACTGTATCTCGCTGCTGCCGTGGAGCTTAGGGACCGTCAGCAAATTACTGCGGTCAAACAGCTGCCCCAAAAAAATATATAAAGAAGCATGATGAATTAAGTGCCCAAAAAGTACGGCAGCATTGGTGGACTTCCGGTTTTCAAACTAAAGGCTTTAAAAAAAAAAAGCAGATCCCCGTGACAAAATGGGTATAGATGATGGATGGATGGATGGATAAACAAAACATTTAAAAAAATGTGCTTATTGTGTGATTAATCATGAGTTAACTATAAAAATCTTTCAATTAATCGTGATTGAAAAATTTAATCGACTGACAGCCCTAATATTTTTTCGTTTTCTTTAAATATGCAAATACACACCTGGGCTCCTGAATTGGTTTAAACCATAACAAGTTAAAGATCCAATTCTCAAGTTAAAAGTCAGCTCACAAGGTTTTGCTGTCAAGCCTGCATCGTGTGAATTTGAGATTTTCGCAGCAGTGCCAGAGTAAAACATCAGTATGGCTCCTCACCATTACTGTGACAGCACATGCTGGCAGAGCACCAGATAAACAGAGTCTGCACATCATTTAAACTGTGTATCAGCCAGCACGCACACCAGATCTGGCAGTAAAAGCAGCATATCACTGCTTGCGAAGTAAAAACAAATACAACATGTCCCAGGACCACATGGTATTACAATGCACCATCATATCTCAAATCTGGACATCATTTGATTTCTTTCTTTTTATTTTTCTTTTTTAACAAGGATCGGACATTAGGTTAGATGTCTGTGAATAATCGGTTTAAGTATATTACAGCAGTAGCACAAATATAAAGACTCAACAGTTGATCTTGATGTAAAGCCATACCTGATAATTCAGCATATTTACATATAAAGGCTGATGAATGTGTTAGGATTACTTTGTTATTTTGTAATAAACATATAAGGCAGTAGCTTTAAAACCGGACACATTTTGGCGTTTACGGCATCAATCGTTGTCTTTATTTATTTATTTTTCAAATGGCAGCTATTTAATTTTCCATCCAAACTATTCTGCCGCTGTTTGACCCAGGTCCTCTTTCTACCTTACACTGTTGGTCAGGGCAGAACAAGTCAAGGCAAAACTGTCCATTACGCCTCAGGGTCTATCTCAGCCTCCGTCAGAACGGTCCCACTTACCATGAAGAATGACACTATCTGTGCACTGTTTTATTTTGCCTGTCCAAATGCCCTGACTGGCCCATGCCTGCCTGCCCATCAACTGTAGTGATTTGTCAGGTTCCAGTCCCAGGAATGATAATTGACTTAATTGGAGGTGATGAATGAAAGAGCTTTATGGAGCACAAATCATAAGTTGATGACACCCCTGGGGAATTATGAGGAAAGTTTGTTGATCATGGGCAGGATGATTCTTTTGTGAATTTCATAGAAACCATGCTAAAGTTGTCTTTGGTCTTGCTGACATTTTTTTAGAGACTAAAAATGTGACTTAAAAGTGACTTAAAATGTTTAGTATTTGTGAATTGTAGAGTTATAAGAACAATTGGACATACAATGAAGTAAATTAACGAAATGCAGTAGGCGTATTTTTGTTTCACTCTGTCCTTGTAGTGCTATATTTGCAAGACATAGAGTAGCAGAAATTATTTTTACAGATGTCTTTATATGTTTTGATGAGTAAAAACTACTCCTACTACTAAAAATAATAATAACAATAATAATAATGCTGTGCAACGATTAAAATTTTTAATCGCGGTTAATCACATTGTTTCCCTGATTAATCACGATTAATCGCATCGTATACGCAAAATCAAATGATGTATTCAAAAGTAGTGTAAAATGCACTTTTATTAAAATGTTCTGCTGCCATATGAACTAAAGTGCCATAACATAACACTTTTGACATGGCACTTGTCAGTAACACATATTTAATGTAAATCTCATCTTAAATAATGTAAAATAAAATGAAACTTATTGCCACTGCCAGGGCATTAGTGTCATCCTGTTTTTATTTTAAAAAAAAGTCTACAAACAAAATCCAACAAAATGATTGTGGCTTAGCACAATCAAATCATTAAAACAGGCAATTTCTGAGGTAACAGCAGGAACTTTTAACGGAGAGTTCAACTTGGCAGTGGTTAAAAATAACCTTGTTTCTGTTGAATCCTCAGTCTGGGAGAACTTTAAAATGAAAATGTCCATGTTAAAGTTCAGTAACTTTACCAATCCGTGTATCATTCATTATTTCCATTTTCAATTGTCAATAAAAAAAAAAATAAAAAAAAAGTGACATTTCGTTTAGTTTTTCATTTTTTAATCTAACACACAAAAAAAAAAAGAAAAAAAAATCCTGTTTTTTTATATTTCAATTTTAGACTTGGATCAAAAATACTAAATGAAAAAACAGGCCACAGGACTGAATTTGTTTTATAATCGAGGACTGGACTTTCTGTTGTCGTTACACATCTGTTTCACTAGATGGAGCCGCACTGAAGTAACCAGTAAGAGAACAGCACGACAGTGAACACATGGAGCAGATCTGATGTAACATGGAGGAATGACGCGGAAGTTTTGTTGCAGTGCAGAATTTTCTTTTTCAGACAGAATTGTTAATATTGCTACCTGAGTTGCTACCCGAACTGTAAAGTACACAGATTTTTACCGTTCTCCATGTCTCTTTTAGCTTTACCGCATGTTTCCTGCCAATTCTTTTCCGGTTCCGCCAGTAACAGACTTTTCAAAACAAAAGCATGTGAGCAACATGCGTTAACGCGCGATAAAATAATTGTCGGCGTTAATAAATTAATGAGTTAACGCGATAATAACACGTTAACTTGCCCAGCTCTAAATAATAATAATAAGAAGAAGAAGAAGAAGAAAAAGAAGAAGAAGAAGAATTGGACTGACAACAGTGTAGTCTTTAACCACATCAACCAGCTGATAATCATTGGTTTTCTGACTAAAATCTAGGTCAAGTTCTCCACTGCCACCATTTTTATATGATTAAAGAGAATGGAATGAAAATGTATACGGTTGTTTGTTTTCTTCATTTGTTAAATTCATGTCACTATGAGGATCCTGGTATATTTGGGTTCATCGGTGTGTCTTCATACTTGCATTTGTGCATTTTTTTTTTTTTAAATAGGTCTTATCTCTGCATTATACATTCCCTGTAGTCTCTTAAGTGTAGGTAGAACGTAAATCAATTGTCTGCAAACGCAGAGGGTGACTGCACTGAACGCCGTGCGCACACACACAAATCCAGTAACAGGAAGGGCCATACGAGACTCTGTTTGATGGATAAGTTCCCATTGCTGTCTTGCAGGTTACAAAGACATGTTCAAGTACTCTTGTGAATTCGGTAACAGGATACAGAAAGTAAGAAAGAGTGACTTTTACCGTGCTCCAATCCTGTCACATAAAAAAGGGGATGAATTTACCACAGATTTGATGTTGTGGCCAGATTTGACACCTGCATTTCACGATTTTAAAATTAAACCTTGGAATTTGTTTTAAAAGCTTTTATTTCTGAACAAATACAAAACCATAATATGCAGTGGAGGGGAAAAGTCAACTGTTTTAACAGAAACTGTACAGAAAGATAATGAATCAAAAACTGGATGCCACCCCCCCCACAAAGCTCAATGTATTATGCAGTCCTCAACATCCATTTCTTCCTCAGTCTAAAGTGTACAGACCTTTACATCCCACTTTCCCTTTTCTCTATGTCCCACTGCTTTTACCTTCCTGTTTCTCACCACATTCAGTGTGTGTGGGAGAGGAACTAGATGAACAGAGTAAAACCCAACACTTCATTCCACACAGAGGAATGAAGCTGTGGGTTCACTGTGCAGCAAAGACAGGATGAAAGTAGAAGGGTAAAATTTTAGGAAGTGTAGTGGTGAAACCAACGATCAAGATGGGGTTAGAAGAAAAATGGTGAAGACAGGAGAGAAAAGACAGAGAGGACATGTAGGAAAGCAGGCGTAACAAAAGGAAGGAGGCGTGACAGACCAAAAGAGATAGAGCAAAAGGAACACAAGAGAAAAGGCGAGCAAGACAGGAAAAAAGCAGCAGCAGAAGAGAGAAGTTGAAAAGAAAAAAGAATAAGGGGCAGAAAAAAGTGGAGTTAGCAGGGTGTATACTGCCGGGATCCTATTTCCACATTCTTCCTATCGCCACACCTAAATCCTTAATTGTGTGGCCGCAGAGAAAGTACTGCAGAGACCACAGCACTCCTACTACAGGCGTTTAGTTGCCGAAAACCTTGGTGTTTAAATTGGTCGGCAACCCAGTCTGCATATGACTGGGGTTTTGGAGTGAGCAAGAGAGGGAAAAGAGATGAAAAATAATACTGGGGCAAAAAAAGGAGAAACAAACGAGAGAAAATCCTTTTCGGAATTCCAGCTTGGCAAGGGCAACTGAGAAAATAAATACAAACATTACTGCAAATCAAGACGCCAGCACACCATCAGAATGTTAAAGGTTTTATGGGGAGAGACTGGCACTTAACACTTTTGAAATGAAATCATGTAGAACAAAAAGTTTTACACTCGAATATGCTTTGAATGTGGGGAGAATAACGTAGAACTCATAGCTTTTCAAATCTAGTAAAACAACATATACATTACAATATTATTCCAACAATGAACTAAAAACATTGCAATGCTTCTTTTTTTTTTTAATGCTAATTGCAATTCCACTTTTCACAGACTCTGTGAACTTCTCACATACAGCCATACTTTGCAGCAATCCAAAGGACCACAAGCAAAACAAAGATGGGCATAAAAATATCCCATCCGGGCTGAGATTTAACATAAACATTTAAAACGAGGGCTACCACGTCTCTTCATAGCCACAGCCTAGCATTTATGTGTGTTTGTGCTTTTGGAGTGCACGTGACATAAGGATGAGTGACTTGAAGTGTATGTGGAAGGATGGGGGGTCTGGTTGTCTATGAAATAGAATACTCAGTGAGAACATCATTTTCCTGGAGCATGACAGGCCTCAAACCTCCTACAACCGAACCACTCCACCCAACATGCTGTCTCTGATCAATAAACCTCTATTTTCTCCCCCACACAAGGTTTCCCATTCAATACAGCTGCCACTGGCTTTAAAAACATAGAAGCATGATCCATTTATTATTGGCTGTTACTATGATCTATTTGCTCACCCCACTCACACCACCACCCACCTCTCTTTATGTTGCTGCCTATTGAGGAAAGCGGGGGTCTCTTTATTTCCTGCCCATGCTGCTTATTGACAGGCCATCACTAAAACCCATCATTCACAACGCACTGTACATGAATGAGAAAATATATGGGATATCGTTTGAGCCGCATGCTGTAGACAATTTGCTTGGTCTTACATGCAGACAAAGCTTCTCCATTTTAGATGCTTTAACATCCGTTTTGAAAAGTGCACGCCAAACTGGGTAAAGACTCTGGATAGCTGGAAGGAGCAGTTACAACAGTTTTAAAAGTATTCAATTTATCCACCTCTTTAAGGAGATGTAACATAAGAGCAACAAAGTGAAAAGATTAACAAAATGTACATCACTTGACACTGTAGCAAAGTACATTGAGTAATACTTGCGTTTTCTCAGGGTTATGTTATGCAGGGTAAACCTATCTCGAAAAAATAAATCTACTGAGAATCTTATTGTATGTGATGATGTGTATGGTGTCTGCTCGGCAGGAGGTTGACATGTGGGTGAAAATGACATGTGGGACAGACTGACGCAACTGCAACATGTGGATAATGAAGAAAAGAATCAAGAAAAAAAAACATGTTACAATTTGCATTAAACAATCAACACCCAACGTGGATTGCTGCGGGAGAGTTTACAGCAACAGCAGCAGCTGCTGAGGGCTCTAGGCCAACTTATTGCTGACATCCTGGTAGTCCATTGTGAGCAGATGGACCAAATTCTTCCCAGCTGAAGCTGTGTCAGACACAGGCAGACCGTTGGGGGTTCTGCAGAGCTGCTCTTGGTATGGAGCCACAGTGTTGCCTGCCCCCTCCCCAGCAGTTCCTAATGTGGTTTATCAGATCATGATCAGACACCGAGGACCCGCAAATCTGTCTGGAAATGTTTGAGGCTACAGCGGTGGTCTATTAATTGCTGACAGAGAATTATGGCTGCTGTCTCTTCTGATATGTGACGTATGTGATGCAACACTTTACCTGCCAGCCTGGGAGTCCGTTCCATAACTTTGGCTGGCAATCCTAAACAGGATGGGATAATCCCTGGAAGATCACTGCCACTGGTTTTGGTGCAATACTTTGGAGACTGTCCTTTTATCTTTGCTCAATGGCTGAGTGACATGGAAATCAGGTGGCTGTGTTTGGTGACAAAGGAAGAGAAAGTAATGATGGAACCTCATCATGGTTGAGCACCTTGCAGAGAGACTCCCAGCAGTGACTGGCTGGTAAGTGTAGAGGATGCCTTCAACCTACCAGTGGACCACCTGGCAATACATCACAGGAACCAGGACTTGGACCACTGGTCCTCACCTGTCAATCATCTTGGTTCCAGCACCATGGAGATGCATCCTCCCTGCATCCACTCGCCCAAACAGAGGTTCTGGTTTACCCTCTCACACTCAGCTGAACATGCTTGTCTGCCTTCTCTACAGATCAAGGGCACAGTCCACACAACTGCTGTTTTCAGCCCTCAGGAAGCATCACAGCAGTTTTTGCAGTGTGGGCAATCAATCTTTGCAGATAAAGTCAAGTCAAGTCAAGTGGCCGGCCCAACAACCTCATTCAATGGACTATGAGGGATGTACAGTGTTCTGGTAATGTTGCATGGGGGTACACAGTGGACACGGTGAGCAGAGATTTGAACTGTATGGAGAAACAACACTGAAGCAATGGGCTTGATCAGACATTTGCTGGGTAGAGGTCGGAGCCTCTCTGCTGGAGCTTGTGAATATCATTTTCACTCTTCCTGAGAGTAGGAAGTGCAGCTGGGAGAAAAATCCTGAGAAGCTTGTGGTTCTTCACCCCTGTATAAGAGGAAAACTAATTGGGGGCCTGTGAAGGAGTGCTGTCCAGCTCTTTTTTTTTCCCTGCAGAGCGTACGTGGTGAAGGAAGGATCAGTGCTTCAGCAGTGCAGTAACTGAGAGTATCAAGACCCGAGTGTGCAGTACTCTCTGGCCTTTGGAAATGACAGCTTTTGATGTTTTAATTAAAGAATGTCTGTTTGCTTTTTTTCTTTTCTTTTTTCTTGGTTAGATATGTAATTTTTTAAGTTGGCTATGCTTGTAGACGTTTGCTCCAGTCTCTGTCCATGGGTCCTTCCTGCCTCTCCCTTGCTTTAAACTTTTCATGATGGGTGTCTAGACAAATCTAGGTGGCATTGTTGATCACCATTTAAACATACATGAACACATGTAGTCACAAAACTCCAGCAATTCATACTAATCCAATGAAAAAAAAATTTTTTTTTCTATATTATTATTACTTTTTTTTTTAAGTTATTCTTCCACAGCACCCTTACATGTTTATATACATTTTGGATTTTCAATAACTTTGTGTTATTGTCATAAAAAAACAAAGGACGAATAAACTATAGTATGAAAAAGACTCAGGAAAACAATGTGATCTGTGATGTGTGAGTATCTAATGTCTCACTCTAACTGAACTTGAATATAGTTGATATCTGTCTCATATTTTCATGTCAGTCTGGGGGAGTCGTTGCATATTCCTCTGCACAGAAAGGCTTCAACTCTGGGATGCTGGTGGCACGAACTGCTAATTTCAACTCTTTATGAAGCATTTCAATGAGATCAAGATCAGGACTTAACTGTTCTAAAACATGAATTATATTATTCTTTGATTGAACAAATTGCTTAGAGACATCATGTTGCAGCATCGATTCACACTGACACACATCCTCGTGCAGTCTTCCTAAACCCAAACTGGCTTACCGTTTTCCCCAGAGGATGAATGCTGTCAGTTTTTGGCTGCCACGGGCTAAATTGCTACCTGACCACTGCAACTGGAGGTCCTCATTAATGTGGTCCTCAGGATGCCAACTTTTAATCTTTATACATAAATGTACACTATCAGATCATGGAGCAAGAGAGGTTGTCTCACCACATTCTATAAATACTGCACACAACTTGTCTCTCCTACTCCATATTAGTGCCAGTTTTGAATGACCTCATCCTATTTCCAAACTATGAAGTCCTTTTAAATCCTGATGCCAAGGGAGTATACGCAGCAAACAGCCTTCATTTAGTCTGTAAAACAAAACTGGAGAATGAAGGTAAAGCTGTTTTCTTTTTTTTTTTTTTTTGTTTATTTTTTGCTTTTTTTTATGTCAAGAATAGAAAATGAGAAAATGTTCAGGAATACTGGTATAATAATTAAAGAGGAAAATTAGAAAGAATTACCTTCAACATCACCTTAAACCACACTTAAACATAACCTTTAAACTTGCTTACCACAAGATGTTTTGGCTGGTCAGCGGAAAAGAACGAAGGCAACCATTTTGTCCAGATGATGAATGAGCTGGGCTGACAGGTCGCTTCTCTCTTCTCTCTGTTTCTCTCTCTCTCTCTCTCTCTCTTTATTTTTTTTAACTCTTCCTTTCTCCTTCTTTTCATCCTTCCTTCTTCCTCTTTCCTCCTCATGCCAAATCCACCATTTGTTCCCTCCTACCATTGGCTCGGAGAAAGATTCCATCAGGTGACAGATTTATCAGCATCAGGATGAGGTAAAACGCCTCAAACCCCTCTAACACCCAAAGACCGACTGCCAGGGAGATGAGAAGTGTCATTTATATCTGCTGTGGTCCCAGTAAAAGGCAGCTCCTATATATCTCCACAACAGGGGACTCTTGTTTGTATTTCTCAGAAACCTACTCGCACTTCCACAACCCACTGGAAAGCTTGAATTTCCTTCCCTTAAAAACATATCTGTTTATTTCTTGAAGTTCCTTTTCTTTTAAATGAACGAGGAGCTTATAAGAACCATATGGGCATGATTTTTTTTTTTTTTTTTTTTTTTTTTTTGCGCCTTCAGGAGGAAAAGCTGAAAGTGATTTTCGCCTTGGCCAACATATCTTAAAGCCAAAGTTTGTGAGCTGGCTTGAGGTTTGCAATGACGAATTCGCAGGTGTAACAAACCAAGCCCCATTCCCTCCCCAACCTGCCACAAAACCACCTCATAGGGGGACTATAAATTATTGGAGTCTAGGCCTCACCCAAGGGATGCTGGAGGATTATGGGTGGTCCACAATGAATACAAACAAATACAGACATTTGCAGACTCTACTGGACATAGACTGAAAAGGAAATGCATTAAATATACCACCATGTTTCTTACCTTTTATGGTTTTCACAATATACTACAGGCACATACATCAGATTGCCTGTTTAGTTTGTTGCTGATCTGTCACGGCATGTTAGTGCGAGATGATCAGCTAGTTGGTAAACAAGCAAAATATCAGGTGACTGGTGCACGACTGCACAGATGGTGAACTGCTCATCTGTGGAACCAACAGCGTGTTTGCTTATGTGACGGGATCTTGATGGCTCAACAGTCTAATCAGCTGTCCGACAGTCACAACTCAGTAACTGCCTCACCTCAACTGGCTGACTGGCTGACTGACTAACCGACCACCCACAGAAAATATGATTCAGTGCAGAAAAGACTTCTTCCAGATAAAATTATCTCATGACTCGAGTCTCCTTCTATCCAAACGTATGTCAGAAAACTCCCAAGTGTCTCTCTCTGTTTCTCATGTGAGCTTTTTACAAAAAAACTGCATAGGTTTGTGTCTTTAAATCATGTATGTTCATTCTAGAGGGTGTAAGCAAAGATTCAAAGAAATGGTAAAAGACGATCTGTGTGCTATTACTGATGCTATTACTGTGGGGGACACAATGTGATTACAAGAGTTGGACTGGTGATGCTTTTATAACGAGATCAAAAACAAAAAAAATGCATTTAAAAAGAGTACCACATGACAGTTTAAATTTTTAGGATCAAAATAAAGTTAGCTGCTGGACCAGAATGAAGAACTAAGGTGAAAATACAGTTGAAGAATTAGGGCCCGATCTTTCGCCAGATCTCCTAAAGCCGCTATTAAGGGATAGCAGGTAGCGGGAGGGGCGTTCCCCTGCAAAGATCGCAATCTTCCACCTTCCTAAACTCGCTATGCCACCTGGGCTACCCGCTACATTATGCATAGGAGTGGTTTGGGCGTTCCACCTGTTAAACCAATCAGTGCATCAGTAGCCATTGCCTTTAGGAGCAGGTTGCGCTACCCGCAAACCACTATGGAGCAACTTTTATTCCAGATCGGAGCAGCTCTCGTGAGCAGCTCTCGTGCGCAGCTCGTCTGGGACTCTGCTGTAGAGCTTCCTCCTCTTCCTTCCTCCCCCTCCTCTGCACTGATATATACGTATAAATATTTTTACACAGACATATCCTATCGGCAACCTGAAAGTCCCGGAAGTCGGTGCCCACACAGCAAAGACATCCAGAAAGATCCGGAACGGACCCGCAAAACGGACCCGTATCGGGGTCCACTTGCACTCAGTAAGGTTGGCGGTTTGATCCCCGCTCCAACTGTCCACATGCTAAAGTGTCCTTGGGCAAGACACTGAACCCTAACTTGCCCCCAACTTGTCTGGCAGCGCTTTGCATAGTAGGAGCCGCCCACTGGTGGGTGAATGAGAGGCCGATGTAAACTGATTTGAGGGCAATTGATGTCTTGACTTTTTCTGTTAGGTCTATATTGACAACAGTGTTAAAAACACAAGGCAATGCAGATTTGAGCTATGGCCATATTGGTGTGGAAGTCTAGGCCAGGCATACATTTAGTTTAGTTTGCAATGTTATTGGGATTTTTAAAATGAGATGAATCGGTCCAAAATAGATCCGGGCCAGAGGTTTTTCTGCGTCTGTTGCGGATCTGTGGCTGATGTGCGGGTCTGCTCAGGAGCCGCCGTGGAGGTAAGGTTTTAGTAATGGATGCGGACCGAACGCAGCCCAGAGCCGTGATCCGCCTCCGAAGGGTGATCCGTAACTGAGTGCAAGTGGACCCCGATACGGGTCCGTTTCCGGGGTCCGTTCCGGATTTTGTGGTACCTCCGCAGCGGATCCGCGGCTGAGTCGTTTTGCTAGCAGTGTGCTCCCAGTAAACACGCTCTGGTTGTCTTTGGTTTAACTGGCGAGCAAGCCGTTGAAGACGATCTCTGCTATTTTCTCAGAGGTTCAGCTGAGGCCAGATCACGCTTTTTATACAAGAGTTAATTCGAGAGGTAGAGCCTTTTGCGCACATCCACCTGTGGTCAGGTGGACGCGCATTGATACCACTTGGATGCACTCTTGTATGCGGCGTCATGCGGGTTGCAACCGGCAATCCGCCATTGCAAGATACCGAGTTTGCGACAAACGACATGCCCATTGCCACACCTACAATGTGAGTAAGGGAGTCGGCATAATGTGTAGCAGCTTTAGGGAGCTGAAGACTGCATTAGCGGCTAGTGTTAACAGGTAAGGGGAAGTGTATGATCAGGGCCTTGATCTTCTGCTACAAAAGTTCTCTTTGTGTTTGCATGTATAGGATACTATAGGAACTATAGGTATATATGTGATTTTGTAGGTTACAGACTTTCTGTCCCATTCTGTTGGTGTCTCCCTGCTCATGCTTATTTGAACTTTTTACCTTTTCTTGTGGAGAGAAAAGAAAAACTCCTTTATTGTCAGAACATCACACTCATTCTATTCAAATTGGGATGCAAAAAGGCATGAAAAAATAGCACTTGCAAAATTAATGACTGGTACATTAATTTATATTCTTACCACCTCAATACAAAACCTGAAGTCAAAAGATACTACACTAATAATCATCTTAGATAATTTAGCTTGGATCAGAGCACTATGCAAACTTCTTTACCTAAAAAAAAAAAAAATACAACCAAAAGAAAATATTGAGTAACAAAATGTAACAGATGTAAGTACAAACTGATAATCATAATTCAGTTGCCTGTGCTTTTTATGTGCAAAAGGAAACAAAAATTGAATGCAGGACTTCTTCAATGTAACATTAATTGGCTTTTTCATATGTATCACAATATCTTTTCTTCACCAGAAGAAGAAGCAAGGCTGAAAATAAAGCTTGACGGTGTATGACCTTGAAATGACTGACATGGAAATGATGAAAGTGTCCACCACTATGATTTAGTTAGCGTCATGTTCATGTTTGGGTCGTAAGCTATAAGAATGCACAACAAAGTCAACACAGAAAATGTGAGTGAGGTGAGCTCTGATTCAAACAGTGCATTTTTCCGCCCCTATGTGATGCACTTTCTCCAGTATCCACACGATAGCCAGTGACGTTCTGTTATCAGATGTAAAGACTGTGCCCTGTTGTCCAACATTGTATCTTCTGTCAGGTAGTGAACCACACTTTTGAGGGTTCAGGTTCTCTGATGTCATCCCATATCTATGTGTATATTCTGCATGCTCAAAGAGTGCTGCCTTCCTATGTAGAGAAGTTTCACCAAACATTTTAAAATAGCAACAGCCAATATGGAAACTCCAATTATTGTCTAACTGGCCCGTGGTGTAAATTTACTGCTCAGATATTTGTGTTTATAATGCTGGGCACACTGCTGCAGTCAGACAAAATGTTAAGCAGTTTTCTGTGGATTCTGCAATTAATTTTGAGCAAAATTATTCTCGCAGATTTTAAAGATATTTGTTAAAAAAAAAAAAACTCTTATGTGGCCATATAACATTTGCAACCATGAAAATCCCTCCATCATAATTTATGGTGATTTGGGTTATTTAAAATGCAGTGTCTGTCTTCCTTCTCTTGCCTTCTTTGTTTAGTTGAGAGATTAAAAGAGGACAAAAGAACATAAATTACAAGCACTGAATTCCTTTAGTCAAAGACAGGAACTGACCGCAGATAATGTTTCCTAGTGACTCCATGACCAAACATTATGCCACAGTTAATGGTTAAGATCTCAATATTTACTCTCCATTAAGTCTTAGCACACATACCAACACTCACACACAAGCTGCCATAAGAAACAAGTGACCTGCACATCACCCATTTCTCTCTTCTTGTCACTTAGAGGTTAGCAAACACACACAAAGAAACATGTCACCAAAAATTATACCAAGGAGGTAAGTAAATGTATACACACTGGACTGGAGCAGGCCTTTATCATGGAAGAACAATGTCCACCCCATCCCCTTATTTAAACCCATAAAACAGCTCTCTCAACCTATTCACCTGCCTGACTTTATGGATCTCTGAGCTGCAATTAGGCTTTATTAGCCATTCTTTCAGTGACACAGCACTAGAACTGACCTAATTGAATCATGGGACATTAATTAGAGAGTGTTAGCCCATTCACGTCATCAGAAAAAAATTAATTTACTGTTTTTTTGTTTGTTTGTTTTTTGTTTTTCTAGGTGATTATATGGGATTCTTGCTTTCTGCAAATAGAATAACACAATTATTTCTTCTTATCAGTATTTAACAGCATTTTCTTTCTTTCACTGAGTGATATGGATATGTTATCAAGTGTCTTTCACAAGGAAAACATAGTATCCCTATACATGATTCTACATAGATAAGGTGTCATTGATTACATTGATAACCATAGGCTGAGACTTTGTGCCGATTGTGTAAAATGGAAATGGAAATGGATTGGAGCAAACATCTTAATGTTATGCATTTTGGAACGGGGTGGATGTGTGTATTGCATTGATGGCCAGTTAGCTGTTCTGTGTCATTAGCGCAGTGTTAGATGGTATGGCAGGTCTGTTGAAAGGGACAGGGGCTGGATAAAAGGAAAGGGGAACGCTCCACTGGCCACGGCTGCCTGGATGTGTGCTTGCGGGTGTGTGATTACGTGTGTGTGTGTGTGTGCGCGCACGTGTTTGTAAATGACCAAAGGTCAGCCAAAGGGGATACAATGTGTCTGTCACAAGTGACCGCTCCACGACCACAGACACCAGCCAACGAGCCAGTTGTGAGTGTGAGTGGCTATGTGTGCATATGTGTGTTAAAAGCAAAGGGAGTAAGAGCAGTCCATCCTCTTTCACACACTTTTTCTTTTTCACTGTCCAGACTGTTACAGCCAACCGCACACTGACCCTAGGGTCACTGTGAGTTTGTGTGTCTGTCTCAGCCATTGACAACAGCGAAAGAAGCTTCTTTCAGCTTTTCCCGTCAAGGGTTGCCACAGTGGATCATTGTTTTCTGCATATTGATTTGCCAATAGGAATTACAGTCCAAAAACAGGCATGTTGGCTTAATTGGTGACTCTAAATTGCCCATAGGATTGTGAGTTTGTGTGTATGGCCCATGTCTCGCTTGTAAAAAGAGATCATTGGGACTAACCTGGTTAAACGAAGGCTAATAAAAAAACGCTGTATGCCCTGCTGACACAACCCTCCCCATTTATCCAGGCTTGAGACTGGCACTATAACAACACTGCCACGTGATCCCTTAGCGGCTGGGTTCTGCAGTGGGGGCACTGAAGGGTTCAGTGTCCTGCAAAGGGACACGTCGACACGTGATGGGGCTTGGGATCCATCCAGCGTAATCCCAGGTGGAGAGCAACTGACTCTAACTGCTACACTATGAGGCCGCCCTCATCCACAGAATCAATGGGAGTTTTGCATTGTCTCTTTCAAAACTGGAAGCTTGCGCATCATCCAAAAGCCCGAAATGCAGAAATATCAACCCGTTTTGACTTGTGCTGCCAACTAGAGGATATCAATTTTTTGCGGGACTTAGGTAGCCCCTATTATCCCACACAATTCTGCAGGATTGTGCAACGTAAACAAGTGTGAACACAGGAGAGATCCCATGCAGCATGGTGTGTACTTTTCTATGGGTAAAAGCACATCTGCGACTGCACACTCACCTGGTGACCATTACTACCCTTTTGACAGGATTCCTTTCTCACTCCAAAAAACACACGGAAACACTGTAGGTACTAAGAAACTTTAAGTTGTGCCATGTTAACATTGTCACATATTGTCAATGAGAAGTGAGAAGAGTGTCTTCAGCTGTATGAAAAAAAAAGAGAAAGCAACAGAAAATACTGAAAATGCACAGTATTCATCACCTAAGCTTATCTGTGAACTCTTTTGTTGTCATTAGAAATCAGATTTGTCTTAATACAGTCTTTCTTTTTTTTAAATGACCTGCAGTAAAAGAGTATTTTATGTTATAAGGCAAGGGTGTAAGGGTGCATGCACATTAAGCAATCGGAGCTGTGCCCAAGCAAAACTGACCTCTGAAGTCTGGTTCATTTCTGTTTTGTGCTCAACCACAGGCATGATTCCTGATCTTTGCAATGGTTGGAAGAAGTGCAATTGGACATGGTAAAGCTGTGCACCAATGTGGAGGAGGGCGTTCACACAATGTACGGTGTGTACATGCAACTGTTCCTTGTGACAACCATTTAAAAAGATATTGGCAGAATCCAGAAATTAACTTCATGAGAAAAACGAAACAACATGAAATCAGTTTACATGACACAAACATGGACCAGCAGTGTTTTCACATTTTAACATCAAGGAATGAAGACCATTAAAGAATTGACCTTAGCCTATAGTAAAGTTGCAAAGTTTGAGATTTTGCAGTGATTGTTGGCCCACAATCTATAAGTGGATAAACTCATTGCTGACAAAAATGCAAACCCTGCACCACACGACTGCCTTCAAGTAAATCTGGAGAAAAGCCAGTAAATGTCAAACAACTATGTGGCAGGTTGTTTGATATCACACAGACCTGTTTTGTCTCCCAGTGACATTTGAAACAGCAACAGGTTTTTTTAAATTTACTCACAAAACAGAGTCAACACATAAATATTTCAGAGTAAACAAATTCATGAATCCGTTTCCATTTTTATGAGAGCGCAGCTGGCAGCACGTTAAACCAATAGCTCTTTAATTGGGGACTGGTATTTTTTCACCTGGATATTGTGCCTGATTCAAAAAGATTTTGGACTTTTATTCAATGGGAATACTGTCATGTATATATCAAGTCACATAAGACATCTAATCCCAGGCATTAATTTTTCTCAACTCAGCACCATTAAATTAATCTATGGAAGCTTAAAAGCTCATCATATTGAGCCACTACAGATGTCCTCTGATTTTCTCAGTTGAGCCCCAGCCAAACGTTAACAGTGCAGTAAAGAGCCAAGCTTCTCATGCATGACAGGAACACCACGCGTGTCTGAAGAGAACAATAGCGTGAGGTGATATTACCACTGCAGATGTTTTTGGCACTAGTACTCTCCTTTTGAGACCTCCACCTGAGGGTTTCACCTGGTGATGGCAAAGCTAGCCGCTGTAAACAAATGTCAGTAAATAAGAATATGAAAGACTCGATGAGGTGTCTTGAATCACAAGAGCATGCTCAGACTGTCTAAAACACACTAACGCTCAAAAATAAATACAGTATTTACACTGAGATCTAGAGATGTGGTTTGCCTGTTTTGTTAGACAGTAAAGTAAGTAAACATGCGACAGTGTCGGTGAGCACTATTGTTTCACCCATCACCTCTTAAAAACAGAAGACTATAGGAAGCAATGAACAATGACTGTTACATGACCTGCTAATGGATCCAGCAGTTGCTCCACACGTTTTACTCATTTTTGTGTGCGTGAAAATGTGTGTTTAGAGACCAAGATGGATAAGCAAAGCAATGTAAAAATAATAATAATAATAATAATAACAAAGATTGCTGTGGCTATGCTTATTTTTTTCTTTTTTTTGGTACCTCAGGAATACATGCAAATATATCTTTGTGGTATAGTGAGCACCATTGCACAGATTAAGGAAAACATATGGTATCTAAAGTCCCATAGCAGCTCTCAGGTCACAGCATGAGTTCCTTTTACAGGAGGACATAACTTGAAATGGACCATAGTGTCTGGTATTTGTATTGTGAAGGTTTTATGTCCACTTTTTGAATTTGGCATTTTATGTATTGACATTCTCTTGTACAAATGAATCTACAGTCTGTCTGACAGCAGCTAGTTCTTAAGGGCCCACATTAAAGACACAATAAAAACAAAGCCAAGGGTCAAAGTTGCACTGATCTTTCAGTAGACATAACAATTATACATCTGTTGCTAAAGAAGTGCCTGGAAAAGACTCAAGATGCTGGAAGATTAATTATTATCTTGGACATGTGTGTGTGTGTATGTAGAGGGTGGAGATGTGGGAAGGCTGTGTGACTCACAGTTGCTACAGCATATATTCCTGGATATCCTCTAGGGCAGTGGTTCTCAACTGGTGGGCCGTGACCCAAAAGTGGGTCGCAGACCCGATTTTCAGTGGGTCGTGGGGCCTTTGCCTGGGGAAGGAAATGCTAAAAAAAAAAAAAAAGTCATTCATACTCCTTAACAGTAGATGGCGATAATAGCCTGTAATGCGAGTTGACACCCACCAGTTTTCACATTATAGAAAAAGACCTGCAAAGTTTGTTTACATATGTTGAGCATGGTGTAACGCAGATAAAACGAAGAATATATGACATGTGGATTTTCTTATCTTGAAGACAAAGGTCAGTGAGTGGTTATTCAGCTAAAACTATATATTTTGAGTTCTTTTTGAAACTACTGCTCAGTGGTTGCATTGTTTTATTTCATGTTTGTGCTTAAAAGCACTGTTAAATCTTAAAAATGGCTGTTACTGAAATGTTCTGATTGTTGTGTCAGCCTTATGAATTAATGCTTAAATAAGTGACTAATAGTTTTAATAGGAAATTGTTATATTCAGGAAGTAGGTTCTCAGCAAATGCTACATATTTGAGTTCTTTTTGAAACTACTGCTCAGTGGTTGCACAGTTTTATTTTATGTTTTTGCATATTGAGTCTGTTAAAAAAAAAGGCTAAAGTTACTCAAGTGAAGTGTTTTGGATTTAACTAAAATGCAGCTAATTGAGCATCAAAGGGAATATTTCCCACTTGAAGTCATTTTGGTTATGCCATTTTGGTTTTTGCCATTTTGGTTCACCAATAAACTTTTTTTTGTGTGTGTGTGTGTTGGCATTCTGTGATATTCTATTCTACTATCTCCGATTCAAACTGCACAATCTTTTCTTTCAAAAAATTTGAGAAGTTGGAAATTTTCCTTGACTTAGGTCGCAGCTTGTCATTAAGGGTGATGGTGGGTCCTGAAGCCAAACCAGTTGAGAACCACTGCTCTATGGCAGTGATTCCCAAAGTGTGGGCCACGGCCCCCTGGTGGGCCGTGAGAGCCCATTAAAAATAAAACAAATATGTTTTAAATCCTTAATTTTTTTTAAAAAAATATATATGTTTTTCAATTACTGAAAAATATTCATTACATGATTTGAAAAATATTTAGAAATAAGACAAATTGAGTGTCATTCTACTGTCATCTTAACTTAATAGGACACCTTATTTGTTGACCCCTGATATTAATATTGGAATGTAACTTTTAGTCTTGTATGTTGATCAAAGTGGTGTTTAAAGGTTTGCATGGGCTGCAGAGATTTTTCAGATTTCAAATTGGGCCTTGGTATTGTGAAGTCTGGGAAAGGCTGCTCTAGGGGATGATGTTTATACTAGAGAGAACTGTACATATATCTAAGTATGTTTTCTCACACCCCTTCCCAAAATTCTCCCATGTTCATCAATTATTTCCCTCCTCTTCTCGTCCTATCCAATCTTGCAGTAGAACATGCAAATGGATGTGTTGGTCCACAACACAAAATGTTGCAGCGTCACGATAAAAGCTTGAATTTTAACAATTGACCACATTTCCTTCATTTCCCTACACAGATGCAGCTTGTGCCTCAACTCGTGATCATATGATCATAAGACTTGCACAGCAGGTTCTCCACTGAGTTATTCTGCGAGTGTTACACTAATGTCATCTTTAAGAGACTTGTAGGTTTATGATGAATCACCTAAATATTTTTCTTAGATTCTATGTGAGTTGATTCACTGTGCCTTAAAATAATAGGACAGATATTTAAATCACCATTATATTCCTTCAGGATAGATTTATCTATGGGGTGTGCAATATTGTAAGATATTGTAAGATATGTTACTAAGGGATTCTGTTTCTAACCCTAAATGCCAGACTTCTGTGCTGTGTTTCAATATACCAAATGTGTATTTATATATTAATATATGTTCATAAGTAATAATTATCTTAAGCTAACAAAGGTAATTGAAATTTCCTGAAATTTTCTTTCAAAAGGCTACATGTCCTACATCAGAAGAAAAAGATAATTATCCTCATAGTTATAGGGTCACTCAACAATGTCTAAAGACATAGTAAGATAAAAACCATCATATTTATCCAGGGATCTTCTTCAACATGAATCTCTCATGAGGCAAATGCCCTCCTTTACTCAAACCAAGCCATTATATTTGTAAATCCTGTGAATATCGAAATGTGCTAACAGTGCAACAGACCACTTCTGAACCATAGTCTGAGACTTGAGACCCATGGTTTAAATCAGCTACAAAGTTTTCTAATCATAGTGAGAAATACAGTTTTACTGCTGCCATTATTTCTTTATGTAAGTGAAATACCCAAAACCTCTGTCCTTTTCTCTGTGAAACGGCCACAGAGGAAGGTGTCCATGCCACGTGACTAGATCATGCTGAAGATGGTTGACCGTGACAGTTCTAATTAGCAAAGGAGAAGATGAACTAGGAAACTGGACGCTTCAACATGGCGGCCAGTTTGACATGACCTTCCAGTGAACACCAGTAAAACAGTTGTAAAGGCAATATCCAGGTGTACATATCTATGCCTCTTATCGTGGTTTTGTATCACCATAAGCCACCACAAGATCGTCTGTTGTACTTAAAGAACATAAAGTCTACAGCAATCCTGGAGACGAGCAGCATCTTTCAAAAATGTCATTGGTTGATTGAGAGCTGTGCAGGAATTTGTGATTTTCATACTGAGAATGGTGCCAAACTCACCAGTGCAAAATCTGTATCTGGCAAGGTTCAAAATCACACAAATAGGTTCAAATACAGTATATGGAAGCATTTTTAAAGAGTCATTGAGATCTCGCTCTCTTTTTTTTTATTCTACACATTTCAGTGCCTTATGGTGTATATCCTCTTCCAACAGAAAACTAGTTGTGTCACAACTAATGTGAACATCTGTCTTTCTTTCTTTATCCATCCTTTATGTATCAATTTGTTTTAGATTTGCTTTCCATTTAGGCACCAAAAGAGCAGCCTTTCATAATAATTTCACTTTTCATCTTTTCACAAAAACAAGACAAGAGGGTACTGCAGGGGTGAGAGGTGAGGATAGGCAGGAGTAAACAATATCACATGTTAGCAGAATCAACAAGTATCTGCATGTTTTCATGGTAGTCCATGAAAAAAAATGAAAAAAAATTGCAAGAAGTCTCCAACTTCTCTGTCTTTGCTTTAGAGATTGTGGTTTCTTAATTCATGCCCTCTCCCTCTTCCCTACTTTCTCTCCTCTCCTTTCCTCTTCCTTCTGTTCTTATCTTGCATTCAACAACATCTCCTGCCATCTCATTTCCTTCTGTCAGAGATGTTAGCAGGACATTAAACTTTATGGAGATCTTTTCTTTCATCCTCTTCGCTCCTTCTGTCAGAAACATTAAGGAAGTTCTTTCATACCAAGCCTTCAGTTTCCTCTCTTACTTTGATACTCTAGTTTCTCCTTCCATCTCCTTCCAACCTTTGCCCAGTCCAGTGTAACTGACATTTTATTGTATTATTTTAGGAAAGCAGGAGAGCTTATAGGTAATGACCTTTCTTTTATTAACTATTTTGAAACACAAAGTCCTCTGACTTACTGTAGAAATTCCTGCACAGCTCTCAATCAACCATTGACAATTGTTGTGCAGCTTTTACTAAAGATAATTAATATGTTTTCCAATCCACATTCAGCAACTAAAAGAAAAACAAAAATGCTCTTTTATTTTATCAAAGGAAATAAGGGGACATTCAAACTGCAGACAAACGCGTCCCAAATTTGATCTTTTTGCCTGAATTTTATTTTTTTTTTATACCTGTCATTCAAACAGTTTGAATGAAATGAAATGAAATTATTTTTTTTCAGCTGGGTCACTTTCATATTTGGCCCTAAATCAGATTCATATCCGATGTTTTCTTCAGCTTTGAGCTTTTTGAGCCTTTTCTCAAACTCGGTATCTTGCCCTAACGACCCGATCTTCAGCCAGATCTGCTATAGTCGCTATTTAAGGATAATGTGTAGCAGGAGAGGGGTTCCCCCAAAAAGAACGCAATCTTCCACCCTTGCTATATCTGTTATCCCACCTGCGCTACCCTTTGCATTATGCATAGGAGTGGTTAAGGGCGGTCCACCTGTTAAACCAATCAGTGCATCAGCAGCCATTGCCTTTTAGAGCAGGTTGCGCTACCCGCAATACGCTTTCCCAAACACGCTCTGGTCGTCTAACTGGCAAGCATGCCGTTTAAGACAATCTCTGCCATTTTCTCAGGGGTTCAACTGAAGCCAAATCACACTTTTTATACAAGAGTTCAATTCAAAAGGTAGAGCCATTTGTGCACGTCCACATGTGACCAGAGGGACGCGCATTGATGCCATTTGGTCGCGCTCTTGTATGAGGCGACATGGGTTGGAAATGGTCGGACCACCCGCTATGATTTTTCCTAATCCTGCTAATGGCAATATACAGAGTTTGAGGGAATGGCAAAAGACTCGCCCATTGCCACACCTACAAAGTGAGTAAGAGAGTCGGCAAAATGTGTAGCGGCTATAGTGGGCGGAAGATGGCATTAGCGGTTAGCAGATGTTCCTATACACACTTTTTTAGGGTAGCGCCTAGTAACAGGTAAGGGTATAGGATCGGGGCCTTAGTGTCCTACATCTGTTATCCACGGATGATGAAAAATTTTGTGTGGAAATGAACAGTATAAACTTCTTTGTGATGTTTTTTTCTTTTCTTTATTTTTGTTTAAAAAAAGCTAAAATAAAAAAAAAAAACAACTAAAGCCTGTCAGCGTGAAAGCATCTATAGCTTCAAGTGGATGCTGCCCAAAAAATAATTAAATAAAAACAGAAAATAGCAGCAAACTTCACAGGGGTCATCACACATTTTCTAACCATGGATTCTAACATTTGCATGATTTAGGGACATAAATAAATGCACTTTTTATATGTTTTCTTGTGAGGCTGCCCTGGTATGAGGAAAGTGTGTCGTGATGCTCATCACACTTTCAAGCCTTAAATTTTTTTTTTTAGAAATGTGAGTCGTCACATAGATAAGCAAACCTCTCAGACAACATAAGTACTCTCTCATTTCAAGACATCAGCGGCAAACTTGCAACAGTGAAAAGTCATTACGTAAACATGCACGTGCAAACACATCCACGCAAACACACACTCCGTTCTCCTGTCAAGGGTCTGTCTTTGTTTGATCCCTGTGAGCTTTATCTCCTGAGCCGAAATGTCAACACTTGCTGTTGACAGACTCGGTTTCCTCCAATAATCCATTGCTGTCTACATCCAAGACCTGGAGACCAGAAAGAGAGATCAGTTTGACCTGAGAGCACAAAAGAAAGTAAAACTGAAATGAAATGTACTGAAGAGTTAAAGAGAATTACGGAGAGACAATATATGATGAGGCACCAGCAGGCATGCAAAAGTGTAAAATTAAGCAAAAAATACACTTTTTTTCTTGTTTCTTTTATTCTTTGAAAATTTATTTTTATTATCTATATCTTACTAAAGTTTAAACTGGACAACAAAAGACCTCTGGCCCTTCTTATATTTCATTTTTGCTTTATTTACAAAAGCCAAGCTATGTCTATCCAACTCCACCACTTTCTTTGTTTTGTTTAGTGAGTTGTTGCTCTGTGCTTGGGGTCCTGTGGTATTTTTAGAACAAATGACTGTTTGCATTTTCTCAATAGAGAAAAACAGTGCTTGATGTGGGAGAATGATGTGTATGTGTAAGCATGTGTGTAAGTGAGGGGTGGATGGGGTAATTTCCTGGTTATGAATAGAAAATGTGTACAGATTACCATTTAATGATCTTAATGTGTTCCCAGACAACTCGAAAACTATTACTACTGTTCACAACAGTTACACAACCCAGAATCATAACAGGTTGGGATGAAACCAAAAATGCACAAAAATGCAAAAATGCAATTGTAGTGTAACATATGTGTGAAGACCACAAAATCATCATTTGACAAAGTATAACTAACTTGATTGGTGACACATTGCTTACCTGACGAAAGATGAATATACAGATGGCAATGTGGAAAGCCTATCACCTCATTGCTAAAAAGAGGTTAAAGTGGGCACAATATGCTTGTTTATGCTTTCTTAACTTTCTGGGGTAAATATATGGTGAATTTTTATCTTAAAAGTGGCTAGAGGTTTAAAAAAAATGAGGTAAACATACAGGAAGTTGTAGCATTTCTGTGCACAAAGAAACATTTTAGGATGCTTAGAAAGCTTCCTTTAGGAGAATTTTTTCCAACATCAGCTCTCTGTGATGTCATATGGGGCAGAACTTCCATCTGTGGTCATATTCTGCAGATAGTGTATGTAGCAGGATGACCGGCGACGGAGCAGACAAGAGTCGAGTTTCCCAATGAAAAGCTTTTCTTTTTATTTTTTCTATTATCTTAAAAATGCAAAAATTTACAGAGTCCCACTCAAAACAATGATGGGCACAAAAATGGAAACAAAATAGGCCAGAGTGCCAGACTATATCTGTTAATAAGATTCTGGTTCACTACAAAGCGCAACCTTCTCCTACGACGCTTCCCCCAGGACTGAGGGTGTGAGCCATTTTTAAAGTCACAGCCCCTCCCCCAGGTAAGCCCTATTCACAAAATAAATCAATCAACTAAATAACAAAACATAAGCACAAAATAACACCCCAAAATAAATGCAAACAAAATACATAAACACCCAAAATCATTTCCTTTAACCAAAACCTTTTCAATGCAAAATAAAACACAATGCAAAAATTCCAGACAAAACACCCCTGTTAAAAATGGTCTGCCCCACTAACCCCGCTATATATTCCCAGTGAACCATTCCCTCTGTTTGAACCAAATGAGGAAGTACTGCATGTCAGTGAGTGGGTTTGACTGTCAGGAAATGTTTTAAACAAATACACCTCAATGATTTTAAATATCCAGGTTTGTATGTGGTGATTGTTTAACCTTAAAGATTGCTAAAACTGATGGAGTATGATGAGTGTGTAATGATGAAAAGCGCGTTTTGACACGGGGTAGAAATAAAACATTGCAACATCCGAAATGCTGGTAGGCCTTTCCCTGCACTCTTAGTTACAATGCTGCGTTAGCGACTGCCTGTACACAGCTGCGTAAGCGTCACAGCTCAGTCTGTGACAGTGTACTTCACATGAGAAAGAGCTTCAGCAGTCATTTTAACAGTGGAAATTTTTGACCGTGCAGCAAGGATCAAGAATCGTTTTTTATTCCAGTGGATCTGCTTACGCTTTTAAGTAAAATCTTTGCTTTTTTTTCCCATGAAATCTCAAGTCAAGTTGTTCAGAGTCCGTTTTTTTTTTTTTTTTTTTTAAGTAGCACATTTAAACCAAAGTTCTTCACAGAACTAAAGATGAAACATAGGGAAATAAGTAACAAAACAAACTAGTTAAGTGTTATTCTACCGTCATCTTAACTTAATATGACAAGTGTCACCTTATTTGTTGACCCCTTACATTAATATCAGAACATGGTTCCTAGTCCTGTATGTTAATCACAGTTGTGATTAAAGGTTTCGGTGGGCCGCGGAGATTTTTCACATTTCAAATTGGGCCTTGGTATTCTGAAGTTTGGGAATGGCTGCTCTAGGCCTTTTGCCTAGTGGTTCAAACTTCATTGTCCTTCCACAGATATATTCAATATCACTCCCCCGTATATGTCCAAGCTACTGGTCTCTCTGACTTTCTCCCCAAAACATCTAACATGTGCTGTCCCTCTGATGTACTCATTCCTGATCCTATCTATGCTTGTCACTCCCAAAGAGAACCTTTTAGCCTCAGCTACCTCCAACTCTGCCCTCTGTCTTTTCCTCACTGCCACGGTCTCTAAACCATACGGCATTGTGGGTCTCACCACAGGTTTGTACACCTTTCCTTTCATTCTTGGTGATACTCTTCTATCACACGTCATACCTGACACTTTCCTCCAATTGTTCTAACCAGCTTGCACACACCTCTTTTACACATTCTCTTTTGTACTGTTAAGTACTTAAAACCCTTCACCTTCTTTATCGTTGCTCCCTGTAGCCTGACCATTCAACTTGAGTCCCTCTCATTCACACACATGCATTCTGTTTTGCTGCAATAAACCTTCATCCCTCTCCTTTCCAGGACATAGCTCCTCTCTTGGCACCTTGTCATAGGCTTTCTAAAGGTCTGCAAAGATAAAATGTAGCTGCCTCTGACCTTCTCTATACTTCTATATCAATATCCTCAAAGCAATTATTGGATCTGTTGTACTCTTTTTTGACATGAAACCATACCGCTGTTCACAAAAGCTCACTTCTGCCTTTAGTCTAGCTTCCACTACTCTTCCCTATAACTTAGGTGTACGGCTCATCAGCTTTATTCCTCTGTAGCTGCAACAACTCTCCACGTCTCCATTGTTCTTAAAAATTGGGACCAGCACACTTCTCCATTTCTTAGGCATCCTCTCACTCTTCAAGATCTTGGTGAATGTCTTTGTCAAAACTCTACTGTCTCCTCTTCAAGACACTTCCATACCTCCACAGGTATATCGTCAGAATCAACTGTCTTTCCACTCTTCAACCTCTTCAATGCCCTCCTCACTTCAGCTTTACTAATCTTTGCTACCTCCAGTTCCAGAACTATCAACTCTTCTACTTCTGTTCTCTTTCATTGTCCTCATTCATTAACTCTTTAAAGTACTCTTTCCAATTTCCGATCACACTTGTACCTGTCAATACATTTTCATCTCTATCCTTAATCGCCTGGCCTGCTCGATGTCCTTCCCATCTCTATCTCTCAAACCTAGCATACAAATCATCATAAGCTTTGTTTGGGCTTTGTTACCTCTCCCTTCACCTTATGTTGCATCTCCCTGTACTTCTGTTTACTCTCTTCCGAACTCCCAGTGTCCCACTTCTTCTTAGCTAAACTCTTTCTCTGTATATACTTCAGCTAATCCTCATTCCACCACCAAGTTTCCTTGTCTGCTTTTCTACCAGATGACACTCCAAGTACTCTCTTGCCTGTCTCACTGATCACACTACCTATAGTAGTAGTATAGTTGTCCAGTCATCTGGAAGCACCTCCTGACCACCCACAGCCTGTCTCAACTCCTTTCTGAAAAACACACAACACTCTTCCCTTTTCAGCTTCTACCACTTTCTCCTCTGCTCTGCCTTTCCTCTTCATCTTCCTCACTACCAGTCCTCCTACACGCCACCATCCTATGCTGTCTGGCTACACTCTCAGCAACCACTACTTTGCAGTCAATGATCTCCTTCAGGTTACACCATCGACCAAAATGTAGTCCACCTGTACGCTCCTACTTCTACTCTTATAAATCACCCTATGTCCCTGCCTCTTCTAGAAGGAAGTATTCCCTCCAGCCATCCCATCCTTTCTGCAAACTCTACCACCATCAGTCCTTCTGTGTTCCTACCATGGATACCAAACCTGCCCAGCACGTTCTCATCGCCTCTGCTGCCTTCCCCAGCATGTCTATTGAAGTGTGTGGCAATCATCACTCTTTCATCTTTGGGGATACTCTGCATCACTTTGAATTTATCCTTCTCTTCTAACTCACATCCCACCTGTGGACCATAACCACTAAAAACATTGTAATCACTAGCTTCAGGCTCATCATTTTATCTGACATTCTTGTCACCTCCAGAACATTCCTAACAAGCTCCTCCTTCAGGATAACTCCTACTCCATTTCTCTTTCAATCTACACCAAGATAAAACAGTTTGAACTGCTCCTAAACATCAAGCCTTGTTGCTTTCCCACCTGGTCTCCTGAACATGCAGAATATCCATCTTGCCTCCTTTGCATTATGCCAACCAACTCTCTAGCTTTTCTTGTCATAGTCTCAACATTCAAAGTCCTTACTCTCAACCCTAGTGTCTTGCTTTTCCTTTTTATCTCTCTGAGACATGCCTTCCTCCTCTCTGTCTTTGAACAAACAGTCTCCATTGGCACCCTGTAGGTCAACTGCATAGATGGCTTCAACCAGTCCTGTATGGTGTTCAAGGGTCTTGTGATTTGCATGTTTAGTTTGGCATATGTCTTACGTCGCATGTCCTTCCTGCCAAAACCCTCTGCATTTATCTCGGCTTGCGACCAGCTCTAGTAAGACACTGGCTTCTGCCCCCCTTGAGGCCGCATGAAATAAAATCAAATGTAATAAAACTCAATAAATTAAAATATATTTTAATAAATAGATTACTAGTCTAGAAACTAATACAAATTGATAAAAAACTGTTACGATAAAATACTCAGCTTTTATCAAAGGCCAAGGAGAAAAGATGTCAATAATGATTGAAAAACTCCTAAAGTGGTTGCAGACCTTATGTGGGGTGGAAGACTGCTCTGTAATGTAGGTCCAGCAATCCCAAAAGCTCAATCGTCTTGTTCTGAGCATCTCTAAAATGCCCTGGTTGAAGAATGAGCATGAAGCAACTCTGTAAAAGAAAATGGTGCCAACCTGTTCATAGTTTGGAAAGTGTATAATACAATTTTGAAATCAACCCTAACGTTTGTAGACATATTAGATTAATAGATAAATAATTAACAATTAAACTTGAAAGATTGACTCATAACACCACAAAAAAGAGTTCAGATTTTCCACTGTAAATTAACTTGAGCGCAAAAGAAAAATCACGTTTTCTTTTGGCCGAGTCATAGGGAAATTACCTGTACTGACTGCTTGTTCTTTGTTAAATGCCAATAGACTAAACAATCTTCTAATCAATTCCAGTTATCAGCTACAACACCAGCAGTGTAACATGGGTTTGCCCTCAAATCAGGAGATATTTCTGCATTTTTCCAGTGCCTGGAATTAGTTTGCACTAATTTAAATGCAAATGTTCATTAAGCTTTATTATTAACATAAAGATGCAATCATTTGTCTATATGTTTTTAATAGAATGTCCTAAAATTACTTTCAATAACTTTCAGCAGATCCAAAATGCTGCAGCAAGGGTTCTGATGATTTTTCTGATGATTTTTCTAACTTAGCTTACCTTCACTGTATTCCTGCTAAATCTAAGAATTTGAAATTCTTCTTTTAACATATAAAGCCATGAAGGTCCTAGCTCATTCTTAACTTATAGAACTCATAGTTCCATATAGTCCCAACAGACCACTTCACTCTCAGACTGAAGACTTACTTGCGGTTCCGAGAGTTTAGAAAAGTAGAATGAGAGGTAGCGCCTTCAGTTATCAAGCTTCACTGTTGTGCAACCAGCTCCCAGTTAGAGTTTAAGAACCAAACACCCATACCTTTATAGGCTATAAAGGTTCTTTTTATTTATTTATTTTTTTGTTAAATGTTATTATTATGGCAGCCTCAACTATCCTGAACTGTTTCTTTAGTTATACTACTAAAAGCAGAGACTGCTGTAGGACCTCCCTTTCCTTTTTCATTATTATTGCACTTAACATTGTTTTCTTTTATGTGTTTTTCATAGGAAGACATCACTAGATTAATCTCTCTCTTTGTCAGTCACTCTTTCCTATCATATCAGACCCCCAACTAGTTGAGGCAGATAGCCGCCCTCCCTGAGTATGGTTCTGCTAGAGGTTTTACGTCTCTGTTAATTAGTTTTTTCTCCTCTCCACAGTTGCCTCATGCTTGCTCAGGATGGGGGATTGCAACAAAGTGAAGGTTCAGTAAAATCTTTTGGGTTCCAGCTAGATTGTTTTCTATAAATGAGCCTCTGGAATGAGCTGGATT
Organism: Hirundichthys speculiger; assembly: GCA_018398805.1. Lineage (NCBI taxonomy): Eukaryota > Metazoa > Chordata > Actinopteri > Beloniformes > Exocoetidae > Hirundichthys > Hirundichthys speculiger. The sequence continues at coordinate 1,285,243 of JAGFBZ010000381.1, read as the reverse complement.
AACTCAAAAACAATGAACTGGACTGAACTGGAATGTAATTGTACTTAACTGGACTCTAATGAAACTGTTTGTCTTATATATTGGTTTGTGGACTGCCATTTTGAATCTTGGAGTTAAGCACTTCCCTGTTGCTTTCTCCGCTTTTGGCAGTCAGACATTTTTATGGTCCATCCATGCAAGGAATAGATTTGAGTATAAAGCTGAAGACACAAAGCACATTGAAAATAGGTAAACTTTATTAGAAGTAGGTAAATGTGTGAATGATTTAAACAAATACATTTGTCATGACGAAGGAAAACACCATCACATATTCATTTCTGCTTATGAGGTTAGACACTTTAAAATGAGTTCAAGGAACAAAACATTCAAGGAACTGCAATATTGCAGTTTTTGTGTTGGCCTTTTGTTTTTTAGTTGTACTGGCCTTATTTCTCAAGAGTTAACCCTTAACATAACCTTCTTAGGTTTAAAGTGCATCGTAAACTTGGCAGTCACTAAAGAAAATCAACTTTTAGGCTTGATCTAACTAATCCACATTACACAGAAAAACATATGAAAGCAAGGTCTTTTATTAAATCAGAAAGGAACCACAATGTTTTTTTTCTGTGCTGCAACATCAGTGTATGCTAGATTACTTTTTACAGCCAGTAACGTTGCTCCTCACAGTGTCGGAAAGTGTGTTTGTGTCTGTGTGCCAATCAGATAAATCCAAACGTGAACGTTTAATATGTCAGATGATTTGTCCAAAGTTTGAGCCGCTCTGTTGACACGTCTTTGTGTGCCAGTTGTGTATCTTTTACCACCTCAAACAGCAAACTCCAACATCTCATGAAGTACCACTTCTTTGTTCCTCTACATGTTTTTATGGTCAAACTTTCAGTCCTTACTTTTATGCTCCCTTACTCTTTTGTGCCTATGTGTTCCTTACCTTTTAACACATCACCCTTTTTCTCTATACGGGTTAATCATTCCACTAGAGCTATCTTGCCAGAGAAGGTCTTATCAGCCTCTGTGTCATTTTATAACCCAACCTGCAGCCCCCATCTCCCCCACCCCCGCTCGTCACTCTCTGGCTCCTCCCCAAACTTTCCTGCAAGAAGCCCAGTTGCAACCAATTCCAGCACCAGTATGTTGCATATTATTGATCATGGAGTCCAGTGTATTATGACAATGAATAATCTGCTGGTCAGCAAATTATGGTTAAAAGGAAACAAAAAAAAAAAAAGAAAGAAAAAAGTATTTTGGTCAGTCCATGATGTGAATGATTCTAAAAAAGAGGTAAAATGAGTCATGTCCAAACACAATATTGGGGATATTTCATGTTTGTAAATGTGAGTACTGTATGTGCACTGAAGTTAAAGTGCACTCATAATGTAGGGACATAAGTTTGTTTCCACTGTAACACTGTTGGACTTGGAGATAAACATTAAGTCTCCTTAACTTTAAATTTGCAAAGACAACTCAGCTTCAGTTGTGCAATATTTTGTCAATATTTGATTTATGAAATACATTGATAGATTGCATGTTACGGAAAGTAGGAGTGCATTTTGGGAAAAGAAAAAAAATAAACAGATAAAGGGCAATAAACTCAAACACAGAGGACCTGATGGAAGAGCCTGTTTAGTGTGTCCTGTTGTGCTATGTTCAATCCTTAAGTGTCTTTACGGGATGAAACAACTGGAATCTTTATTGTAGCTGGATTAGATTGATATGCCTCTGATATGCCAATTTTCATTAATCAATGAAAGAGCATAAAAAAAGAGTAAATATGGACATTTTAAGGTATTTTAAACTCTTACCTGTAATATGATTACCCATATGCATAGCCAAATGTTTTTCTGTGACTCACACTTTCATTCAAGCTGTGGAGATGACATGATGCAACAGGCCTCTGTGACTTTGTATTTAAACAAAACCATATGTTTTTGCACGTTTTATACGTTTTACGTATTTGGTTGGCATTTTTCCAGACATTCAATTAAGGTTTCAAAGGCTGGGCAGGGGTTGTATCTGTGGAGAAATCTGATGACGTTTCCACCCTTTTTCGTGAGTGTATTCATGACTATTTAACTTGGAAATTAAAACTAATAGCGCCAGAAAATAGAAAGAGATGCAAGTTCTTCTCCAATGCTGTTATGGCACAGTTATCATAAATGATTCCATTTAAATGTTAAAAGACGTGTAGCGCGACTTCTCGGATGTATCTGGTGACTTTTCTGTCTCTTCTGTGTCTCTCCGCTTGTTCTTGAGTTCCACTACATGAACTAACTTCCTTTTTTTTTTTCTTTTTTTTTTTTTTTGGTTAAAAGGAAAAAAGGAAATAGAAAGTCGAAACAGCCCAAATCTGACTTCAGATGACTAAACAGTCCCTACACATCCAATTAGTGATCATGATTCAGAGGCAAAGGTATCATTTATTGTATATGGGGGTGCTTTGATGCGAACATTAAGGCCAACTTAAGCCCGAGGCCGAGACTGTTCATATTTTCTTTTTCTTAAAATTGAGCACTGAAGCCCCTAAAATCCTCCAATCATGCACCGCACTGTATAGCTTACTCTTTTCTTCTTTCATTTGCGGCACTCACCTTACTTCTTAGATTGGATATGAAAGTTTGCATATTGAGAAGAAAGAAAGAAAGAATATTTTATTTGAATATTTGTCAAAATTAAATTAAGCTGTAGCATATAAGACATGATAAAATAGATTATTGAAAATAAATATGAATGAATCCAACATACGTAAGCTATAAAGACAAGTAGTTTTTATTAAGTTTTAGAGAAAAAAAACACTTAGACCGTGTGAACACGCACACGTGCATGCATATGCCGCAACAGAATCCCGTTTGACGCGCTCCAGTCCACATACCTTTGCGCTCTGCCTTTGCGCTCACTAGTCTTCTCTCGCACGGAGTTGCATCACCTCTCTAGATTTCCTTGTTCTCCCTCCGCTTTTAAAGTCCATCATTAACGGGATTTAACAGCTGATATTTCGGAGATGGGACGGGAGGGTTTGAGGCGATGTTTCCCGGTCTCTTCGCCTGATTGGACCGAGGAAGGGTGATGTCAGACGACCGCATGCGCCCCGGATTGGAGCGAGCGGAGTAAACAAAGCCGCGAGGAGGAGGAGGACAGGTCTCCACATCTCCAGACGGTCCGACCGACGCGCCGACACCGAATTTACGCAAAAGGGGAGGGCGGCCCCCGCGGCGCGTGCATGTCTGCTAAAGGTTGAAAGTTACTCTGGCCGTCTCACGTTAATTGTTGACGCTCTGCAAAGACTTTTTTGGAAAAGATAAAGGGGAAACTTGCCGTCGTCTTTCCGTCCGGACGTTGCGCAGTTGTGCCATTTGAGAGAGTGATTCTCTAACTCCGCGCGCAACTAGATTTTAAGTAGATATCCGAGAAATTGTTTATCAGTAGTCTGCTTATTTATGATTTTTTTTTCCCTGATGGCTAAAAAAAAAAACCTTTTTAACCAAATGCTATTACAAATATTATATCACTGAAGTTTGACCAGAGCAGACAGAGACATCGGCTCTTCAACCCGGCTGTTTAGAGACAGGCGAAATAGTTAGGATCGGGCTCCTAACTTCAGGAAAATGGTCCGATAGTTAGAAGACAGAGAGAGAGAAAGAGAGAGAGAGAGAGAATAACAAATAGAGAGCAAGAAACTAGGTTCGGGGCACTTCGAGCTGCGTTTGAGCCGACGCCTGCCTCCCACATCCAGGTGTCCCGCCGAGCGGCGCGCAGCCTCCAGCTCAGGCCGGCGCTGCTGACATGCTGCCCAAAGTCGAGACTGAATCCTTGGGACTCTCTCGATCTTATGGGGAACAGGGGCACATGCCAAGGAACATGCAAGGTAGGACCCGTCATTCCTGTGAATCTCTTTAGACTCGATAATGTAGAGTCATAAGCCTCCGTATTACGGAGTTCATCTGGCTGCAGTCCTCGAAAACTTTAGTAAGAGCTCATCCGGTTACTCTTTTTTTTTTACAGGTGGCCCAGCAGTTTAGTTTAACGCTGTGCGATAAAGGTATTTAAGGATTAGACTCTTATCTTGGGGTCAGTGGTATAGAGTTCACTATATTACATTCACTCTTACATTAACGCTTTCATGCCCTCCCAAACTTCACTGTGCAATAATTATTTGACAGTATGTATTTATATCCAGCTTGGACACACTTCTTTAGGCTTGGCACGTGATCAGACAATTGTTATACCCAGCTGTCAGCCAAGCTGAAAGTGTGGGCTCGACTGATGCGTTAAAGGCGAAACAGAGGAAGGTGTTCCAACTTTCTTAATTTCTGTGGTTTTTAGGATTATCCGCCTGACTTTATGTCAGCAGAATATCAAATGTACTAAATATAGGGACTAGTTTCTCTGTTAAAGAGAATAAATTGAAGAATAATCTTTGCCAGTTATTAAAAAGCAAATGCTCTAGAAATTTAAGGTTTCGGTGACGCGCCAAAATATTTGAGGTCGGAGTTGTAAAGTTTATTCTCAGAAGCCCTTTCAATACAGTCTCATTTACTGACTGTTAAAATGATTCCAAGTGTGTGATAAATAAATCAGAGCTCAATCACATTTTATGATATTTTTCAGTTGACCAGTTCAATACGTTTTCACCTGAAATTCTTAATAGGCGACTGTTAAAAAGTTCAGACACCAAAAAAGCTAACAAAATTGAAATAAAGAAAGATTTAAATTGTATCGTTATGTTAGTTATAATATAAATGTTTTTTTTTATGCTAGAATCTCAGTATTTTCGATTTTTATGCATCTTGCTGATTACAATAAAGCCAAGGCTAGACAGAAACCTTTAAAATCTAACTTTGAGGTTTGATTTTTAAAATGCGCTTTTACCTATCGCAAACGTCACGACACCTGTTTGTCTGTCAGATTGGACATTACTTAAAATTCTCTCGGGCATGTATGACTATTGCTATCATTTTCTTGATTTTCTCGCAAAATAGACTGCACGTGAGGCAGCTAACATTTAAACATGATGTGACTCTTATGCCATGATAAACTCATTTGGCCCACAGCAGTATAAACGGACTATCAATTAATCCGATCCTGGTTTATGACACGCTGATAACATAGAAGCACTTAACACAAATACCCTTATCAATAGTACAGACGGCTAAAAACAAGGTAGCTGCTTTCTGGAAATCATCGTCATATTTGACAAACATCCTTTTTAGAGATGTGATCGTGACCGGTGTGTTTTTGCCCTGAACACACACTTTTCAGTGAAGCAGCTTTACAAAGCGCTTTACGCACACGCAGTTCCTCTAATCACATAGAACTCAAAACGAGAACGTGCACATAACAAGTGTAACATGAACATTTTAAGGCAGAAAATATTTCGATAAATAGGCCTGCAAACATATTACTTCTGTAATTCTGCCTATTTGTGCTAATTACATCTTTTTTTCTTAAACCATTTTTTTTTTAAATCCACAGGATAACGACAGTGTTCGCGTCCCGATAATTCCTTTTCAAAAATGTGCACAAATCTGCAGCAATCACTCGTTGCAAAAACGCGCTGTAAACGCTCTCTTTAGTGCGCTTGGAACCCAAACGAGCGTCGGAGCGCGCGGGGTTTTTATTCTGCGGGAGAGAAGCTGAGAGGAACTTGTTGCTCCGGCTGAATATTCAGCGCGGATCCCAGCAGGGCAGCGCGCGTTAACAAACTAGGAATCATGTCTAATTAAAGGGTCTCGGTGAGAAGATGAGAGGATTTTTGAAGTAGAGCAGTAGTGTGTGCGTGCGTGTGTGTGTGTGTGTGTGTGAAGGCCATGGAGGGCGTCTAGCTGACAAAATATTTCCACTTTTACAGCCGCATCCACTGAGGGTTTTTTTTTTCCTGTTTGATCCTGGCTGCTTTTTATTATTAGTACCATAAATGCTTTTGCAACTGTTGTAAATGTCAGCCTGGCTGTTTGCTTAGCGCTGTCACACACACACACACACACACACACACACACGCACACACGCATCTACTTCTGAAACTCAACTCAAGAGGGGCTGCGGCAAATATAACCTGCATTAAAAGATTTCACCTCGTTGGGTAAATTGTCTGTTAAAAAAAAAAAAAAAAAATACAGACATTCTCCAGACTTCTTGCAGCAAATTTAAATGGTAACACCAAACTCTCGCCTCCGTATCGATATGGGCTGCACTTTTTTGGAAGCAAAAGAAATGTGCACATCACACTGAAAACTAGTAAAACGTGACTTAAAACAGTGCTGTTACTCTTCAGAGCATAAAGGAATCTGAATGCCTGTGCTGGTGATTCTTAGAGAGGGAGGAATATGTTGGTTTTGGATGCGTCTCTGCTCGCCTGCAGAGATAAGGGCTTCTCTGTGTGTCTTCATTTGTCTGTGGGCGGGAACGTTTTCTCATCCAATCCTCAAGTCTAATATCTCCCCATTTCCCCCCAGCGATTTCACGACTTAGACGCATGCATATTTATGAGACTGACTTTGACGAGTTCCTTTTTTTTTAAATTATTATTATTAATATCATTATTTTGACTCCTGTCTGCAGTGAACGCAGACGCGGAGAGGAATGGTTGCGTCCTCTCAACTCACTCTAAAACCGCCTGCACATGGCCCTCCTCCTCCTTCAGATTAAACCTTCAGAAGTGAACGAAACTTAAAAAGAAATCTCGCTCAGTTACGACGCGGGGTCCCCGGATGGTTCACCTTGATGGATGAGAGCGAGCTTTTTTGGAAAGAGAGCGCGCAGCACTGAAAGAGACTTCTCTCTGTGTGTGTGTGTGTGTGTCCGTGTGTCCTCCGCAGCCCCCCAGTTAAAAATGATGGACTACTCCTATGACGAAGACCTGGACGAGATGTGTCCCGTGTGCGGAGACAAAGTTTCAGGGTATCACTACGGACTCCTGACCTGCGAAAGCTGCAAGGTGGGTGCGCGCAGCCTCACGGCGGAAAAGAAAGAGAAGTGAATGAGAACGGAGAAAGAGACAGTCTTTCTGGTAACTTTGAATGGCTTTGTGTAGGCTACCTCTTTTATATTCATTATTTGTGGGGTTAAAAGTGTTTCAAAATGAGCAATTAATGGTATTAATACAGAGTTTTTGATTGTGCAACTGTCTATTGAAGCTCTTTGATCATTTAAATTAGAGTTTAGTGCAGCCTAGATTTCCTTTGGTTTCAGTTATTTTCTTGCAGTCATTTTAAACATGACATTTGGTGCATTGTGGAACTTGTATTTCCTTCTCTACAAATGCTTGGTTGCAGTGAGGTTGCAATTTCCCGGTTTTAATATTTGAATGTGAAGTGTTTAAATTTGACATTCTGGTGCAGGGTGTCTTGCAACAAGTGTAACAGCAGAGCAAAACTTCAGTTTCTCGCTGTTAAAGGCTGAGGGTCAAATATTGCTGTGACAGTTGATATGACAAACTTTTCCTGTGAGTGTCAGAAGATTTTGTGAAGTGAGGAATACATTTAAAAAAAAAAAAAACCAAACAAACAAAAAAAAAAGACAGGAGCAAATTTTTGGAACCACCAACCAAATAAGGTGGTGGTGGTTTTAACCCTTGAGGCAAAGTACACATGACTGATGTGTCTGTTTGTACAAGCTTGTGTCCTGCTGTTTCAAACTCTCATCGCGAGTACATTAAGAGCTTGTCTGCATGTGTCTTATGGCAAAATGTTTCCACGCAGGTTGATAATGAGGCTGCAGCAAAGCAGTTTAATTTGAACTCAGTCAACAACTTATTTGTCCCTCTCTGCTTCATTTCCTCAACACCAAGCTAATAGGCATTTTCCCAAGCCGCCCCCCCCCTGGTTTTTTTCTGCAGTAAAGCTGTCAGTGCAAAATTAAGCAAAGACAAATGTCTCTGTGTTAACACTATTCAGTTGTAAAATTGCAGCTCGCAGCGCTGATGCCGCAGCACACATTTCTTGCCTATGCGGTCATTATTCAAAGCAGATGTTATAGATTTTATACCATTTTTGACCTTGAGATGCTGAGCGTTTGCTTGAAGGGAGACGTCAGTGGCATCTCTGCTGCTTATCAGGCTGGCGTTGGAGAGCCTGTTCACACGTTCCCCAGCTGAGCCGGAAGACTCTGGAGCCGTGCATGCCTGTGTGTACGCGAGCATGCAAGAAGTAGGCGAAGAGGTGTTTAATAAATTGTTGCATATCCTTGTTGAAACATTAATGATATTGATAATTACCTGAAGCTTGTCATTGATTATATATCTAATATGCTGCAGTTTGTATGATCATCAGGGCTGGACTGATATATCACTCCGTTGACATGTTACAGGTTCATTTCAGCATTAAATGCACACTATCAGACGGGCAGTGCAATCCATCTCATGTGTAATGGAGGCTTCTGTCAGGCTATGTGCAATAAAGGGAGCAATCAGACTTCATTATTCTTTTCATTTTATGTATTTATTTTAATTTTGGAGATTTGAGATCTCAGTGAGTTCTCAGTCCAAATGGTCTTTTGCTTCAAATAACCGTTAACTCCCTCTTACTCACTGGATTACACAGTTGTGGTGACAACCACACGCGCTCACACACACACACACACACACACTTGGGGGAAAAAGGACAAATCACATTTGCAGTTCAAACGCACATGAACATACACGTCACTCTTTACTCAAGTGCACAGCTTTAGTTTGTGTGTCAGTGCACATTGAGTAAACATGTTAGGACGTCATGGCCATTGCAAAAAGTTAAAAATTTTTTATTTTTTTGCCCTGCAAGAATCTTTACGATAAAATACAAAACCAGCGTTACCCAAATCCTGCCATCAGGTTGAACATCCATTCATGCTCAGATTTGTATGAAGAAAACTGAATTAATGCTGATAGTGGTTCAGTTTTTAACATTTGAAAATCAAACAAAAGCTGCTTGTAGCATGCCCTTACATACACAAATGAGCATCAGATAGTGTCATATCTTATTTTAAACTACACTCTTAGAGTGTTTTTAGTGAGATGTTGTGCTCTTAATTGCCAGAAAACATTTTGGATGCAAGTTTGGTGATGATATTTTTAGTGCACGCTGTGTTAAATAGAAAACTGGGGAGAAATTTCTCTCTCTGAAGCTTGAATTTCTTGGCACTGAGAGGTCGATATTCCAAAAGGTTTTTTTTTTTTTTTTTTTTTGGTCAGATCAGGCCATGCAGATTGTCAATTAAATGTGTGTTTGGTGAGATATTGACAGCAGCCCGTTCTTTTTTTTATTTTATTTTAAAGACAAGGTTTAAGGATTCTCCTCTTAGGTTATGGATCTAGAATACGTTAATACCATCTTCCCTTCGTTTGATTTTCACAGTTGCTGCCAATAATAAATTCCATGTTGCAGGTATGCATTTCTCTAATCCCGGAACTGTGAATTATGAATATAATTTATTGGATTTTTGAGCTCATGTGGCCATGTTTTTCAATAATTAAGTAGAGGGCTGAGAAGATGCTTATCCTGTAATTCCTGGAGTCTTTACATGAATGGGAAAAACCAAAGATTTTTTTTTTAACCCATTGTAAAATATTTCCAAATGCACTTAAAAAAAAGATGAGTAATTGAATGAAAAAGTAAATGGGAGCTGATGTTTTTCTCTTTAAAAAAAGGTATAAATAAAGATGTAAATGGTAGTTTAGAAATACATTCCTAAAACTTCCTCAAGAAATAAAACAGGTACTCATTTTGAGGATAATTATGGAAAAAATATTTAAAAAATATATGTTTTCTTTGTGAGAAGTGTAGCTTCACATCCTGCTTTATATTCTGTCTGCCTGTGTGTGCCGCATCAGTTCGGTTGAAATATAGCATTGAAAACTTCTGTGTGTGTGTATCCATTAGGCCTGTCCCTCTCCGTCTGTCTGGGAGTGTGAATGGGCCAATTACCGTCGCATTGCAGGGGTCAAGAGTGTTGACGTCTTAATTGGTTCTCTCTGCAGGGTTTCTTCAAGCGCACCGTCCAGAACAACAAACGTTACACATGTATAGAGAACCAGAGCTGCCAGATTGACAAGACCCAGAGAAAGCGTTGCCCGTACTGCCGCTTCCAAAAGTGCCTCACCGTCGGCATGAAGCTAGAAGGTATGAACCCCCCCCCCCCCCCCGTAATTTGATTTGTTCTCAGCTTAAATATTAGCTTTGGTGAGTCTTAATATAGAGAGTCTATGTGTTTAAGTTGCAGCAGTGTTTGTGGATAGTGAGTGGTAATTAAAAGTTTGAGATTCTTCAGAACAGATCAATAGGATATAGTATATAGCTGTTGCATGATAACAGTTTTAACTGTCCTCTATATTTGAAAGCAAGACACTGAAGCCAATCTGATAGAGGTTCTGATTGTGTGATTGTGTGGAACAGTGGAAGTGTTCAAAGACCTGTGCTTTAGAAGAAATTGCAGTTCAACAAATTAGATAAACACTTGTGAAATTGTCGGATTTGCCTTCACAATGTACAAGGTGTCAAAAGTAAAAGTACTTTTAATAAAGACAAGTTTTGTCTTAGGAGTTGATGATTATTTTTGAGATCTTAATGAAAGACCCTGTGATGAACTGGTGACCCGTACCCCGCCTCTCATCTTATAACAGCTGGAATAGACTCCAGCCCCCTGTGACCCTGAACAGGATCAAGCAGCTAGAGAAAATGGCTGGATGCACGTTAATGAATGCAATGGAAGTATTTCAATGGTCAATTATAGTAATATATATTAAAATAGATATTTGTCTGATTAAATTTGTCTATACAAAAGAACAAAAACAAGAAAAAGTATAGTGCTTAAAATGTATAATGAAGTAAAATATACATTTAGCAGCACTGAACTACTGCTTGGAACAAGTTGGCGTCTAAGCCATCTGTGCTGTGGGATGTCAGAAATGGTTTAGCATGGATTCTGTCTCTTCTGAGGTTTATATTGAACATCAGTCATCCAGAATATGTTCTAGATCTTATACATCATGCCTGCATTAGTAGAAAAGTAGCCCCAGGCTATGTCAGATCTCATTTATTTCCATTAATTCTCAAATGAGCTGAGCTAGTCATCACATTTTTTTTCTTTTGTGAAACTAAATAGTGAGAAGGAGCCTTCCATAACTACTTTTCAACTGAATCACTTCCTCCCAAATTGAGATATCCGCCATTTTCAAAAAAAAAAAAAAAAAAAAAAAAAAAAAAACTTAACACCTGCTTTGACAATATGATTGCAGTGGAAGAAAGCAGACATTTTTGTTTATTTAAAAGTTTAACATTGATCATCTTAGTAATATCCGCTCTCAGGAAAATATATCAGGAACCTTGTGAGGTGAAACCTTTCATTTCAACCAATGTGGTGAAATCCATCATTGCTTGTTGGTATTTGGGATGGGGTCAGAGGGAGTTGGAGGGTATCTGGTAGCTGCTGCGCACTTAAACTTGCCAGACAAAGTAATAGATAAAATATTAGGGTTGGCGACAGGGCGAGAATGGTAATGATGATGCTTTTGGCTGGCTGTTTCGAGGTCTTTTTGTTTAACTTGAACGCAGCTCAGACTCTTATTTAAATTAGCCTATTCAGAAGTGACAGTATGGCAAGGCGAGAAACATTCCTCTTCTGCTCAAAGATCATATTTGAAGGAAACCTTTTCTTTCCTTACATTAACTGACACAGTTCCCTCTGAGATAAGTAATTATGGAGTAAATTAAGAGCCACGAAGGACATCTTTCAATGTGAAATGAAGGTATTTAAAGGTAAATGTTACAGGCTAAAAGTTCTCCTTTAAATGATGGAAATCTGCCCTGAATTAGTCTTCACACATTTGTTATTTAAACTAAGCTTTAAAAAAGAAAAGAAAAAACAGTCCCAGAAAATGATCATATACAATGAAGAAAAAAATATATGTTAAAGAAATAAGACGCAGTAAGTGGTCTTATGAAAGCTAAAAAGAAAATGCTTAAAAAAAAAAAAAAAAAAAAAAGAAAGAAAAGAAAAAACAGCTTCCTAAAATCCTTCTGGAGGCTCATCCTTCTGCCTGCCATGCAAGGTTTAATTATTTGCTGTTAATTGTGAATGGCCGCTGGGCAGAATGTCCTGGCCTGCCATTTTAAAGCTGACGCTGGTGGGGAGGGCAGAGGGGTAGTGTTTGATTTGTTTTGCCGGTGGTAACTTTCCGCTCGCGGGGAAGACGGGCCCTGCAGCGCTTTGTCAGGTGCCAGAAGCTCCGGTGGGCGACTCCTGCCACAACCAGTAAAGACCTCCCACACAGACAAGGCTGACACCCTTCACCACACACACACATCAAGCTCTCCCTGGTGCACACATGCATTTATTCATGTGAAGCCCCAAAAAGGTCTTCAAACACCCACATACTAAAGGAAGAAGCTGTAATTGCTTTAAACAAGTGTTTTGTTTTTTTATTTTCTCATTAGTTTTGTGGTTTCGTCTCTTTAGAATCTTCTCATTTTACTGCAACATGTGATTTTAAGATTTCAAATTTGTGGACAACTTAGAAGTTTAATTAGACGGTATTTTTTTCTTTGTGTGTGTGCATGCGTGTGTGTGTGTGCATGTGTGTGTGTGTGTGACTTTTGCCCCTCAGTTGTTGTGCAGCGTTCCTTATGTTTGTTGAGAGTGTGTTGATCAAAGAGACAGAATGTTCAGTTTTCAGGTGAAAGTGAGAGAGGTAGCAGAAAAGAGGACCGTGTGTTTCTGACCTGGTAATAGTTTAGAAAAAAAAAAAAATCTTTATTGGCACAGTTTAACCCATTATGACCTGAGGTGACACCTTTCATCTTTCCACCTGTATGTGGATCCTGGGTTATTAGCAAAGTTAAAAATTTACACTTAAAAATCAAAAGTGTCCCATGTTTTTAATTCATATCGGGAGTTTTCCAGAAAACCCTCAGATTTTAGAGGGCTTTTTAAGACAGTAACAGAAGGATAGGACAGTTGGTGTCACGTCGTTTCCTTGTCTGCTAAATATTTGTTTATTTACGAGCCAGCTAATTAATTTGCCTGATAAATTTAATAATGTTGCAAAGCTTGAGAAAGGCAGTGGAGCAATGACGGGGGGCAGATGAGCACACACAGTGTATCCCATCATTCCAGCAGGAGATCAGCTGTGGTGTCTTGACCTGATGGCAAAGCAAAAACGGTTGCACCTCCACAAAGCCAGAATTAGAAGCACAGCCATAAGTGATAATCAGAAGCGCAGCCTAATGGTGACAGTGTTTAAATAAGCACTGGTTTAATCACAATACTCAGTCTAAACCTAAACACTGCAATATCATTTATTTAACGGCTTTGCATCAATGATTTCTCACATTTCTTTTGTTCAATATACAACTATTTTAAAAACAGAATGTGCATTTATTTTCTTTTTAAAATAAGATAATTGAAAAAAAGGCATTTTTGAGTTTGGAAGCTACACGCCCATTTAACCACTCGAACAGACATGCTGCAAAAGCCCACTTCTTGGTATGCCGTGTAATATCTCTGCCAGCATTGTCTCATTGAGAGAACAGGATTTGATCCATTAGAACATCACTCACTGAAGCTGGTGAAGCGTGCTATGTCTGAACGGCTCCCACTGGCATAGTTTACCTTTTTGCTCACTAATAGTTGCCTTGCTTTATATGCATCACTAAGCTGCGTAATATTTTCTTCACTTGTTCCTCATCTTGAAGGCAGAGCAGAACAGTAGTATTTGTGAGCTTGAATACATCTTGATTCCACTAAGTGCAGTTTGAATGAAGACATGTAACATTTTTTTAAAAGATGAAACCCAAACAATAAAGTGGACGGGAGTCACCTCTGCATGGATAAATGTTATTTTGTCTTAAGAGGTGAAAAGGGTAGTATGCTAATTTTGTATTGCAGTGATAAACAAGTGAGGAGCTCCTGAAGAGTTTTAATCTATTGTCTTGTGTATAATGCTTTAAACCAGTCAGAAAAGTAGCCAGTGAGTGCAACAAAATGAATCAAAATTGATTGCTTTGAACTGGCTGCTCTCACGGCTGCACTGAACAGGCTCTGTCTTCCCCATCTTTCATATTTTCCAGCATTTTTTTTTTCTTGCATGCAGTTAATCCTCCGTCAAATTTGTATTGATTTATTACCCCACATGCAAAACCTCTGAAGAACCACTTAGCTGAAATTAGCACCACCAGCTGAGTGTTTGTATATTCCCCTCTGTGCCTCTCCCCCCTCTCCCTCCACTTTTTATTTCCTCCCTGTCTCCATCTTTCTTGCTCTGATTTGTCTTCCATCAGCCTCCCACTACCTGCGGTGGAAGCCAGGGATCTGTCCCATTACTTATGCATAGGTATCATAGGTATTCATGTGTGTGCATGGGATAGGGCGCATCCGGAGCAGGGGCCGGGGCCCTGACATGACAAACAGGGTGTCAGCAAGGCTCCGTGGGACCCATTAATATGCCGGCGGCCGACAGGGATCCTCACATACTCACGCTTAATATTCCTGTATATTAAACAACCATAAATCAGAGGATATAAGCACTGAGGGCTGTATGTGTGAGATGTGTTGGAGTGCGTTAGAAGCTACGTGTAGGTGTATGTAGAGACACTGTGCGCTAAAAAATGCAGTGTGTGTTTGTGTTTATAAAAGTTTTATGTGCACAGGGTCCACTGGACACTTTTGGGGAATAGGAGCAGGGTTTTGGTTGGGTTAGCTTGGGAAATTATGGATGTTGTGTGCTCAGGTTTCTGCATTTGTGTGAATGTACTCTCAGACATTAACTCAGAGTCTAAAATATCATGAGCCACTTAGCCTGGTTTTAGCCCCAGTGTCTTACAGCAAACCTACAATTACCCAACCTGTCACATTATTTTAACTGGACGCAAACACAAAATCAATCCTCCTGGCAATCTCCCAAAAAAAAAAAAAAAAAAAAAACATATAATCTCCCAGTTTAAACTTGGGACATCATCTCTACAGTACAATCATTTCATAAAAGAGAAACAAAAAGCTGCTTTTTTGAATTTTTTTTTTTCAATATAACAATTTAGGGATATTTAATTTCAGTTTTTCAACCCTGTAACAGGTCCTGTGATTGCTTCTGCATCTTAAATTAAATTTCTGCAGCAGTCCAAATCCTTTAAAATTTCTCCACCTTCAAACAGATATTCAACCACAGCCCTCCTTACACAGGCATGCATGACCCACCCGCCCACACCCCCACCTTCTCTTGTTTAATTAGAGATATATATATATATATATAAAAAAAAATAGACCTGCACACCCCCACCCCCCACAAATTCAATTCTGTTATTCATGATGTGCTGTGGGTCCCTGGGTCCAAGGCAGGCAAGAAAGGCAGTCAGGGCCTAATTTTGTTTTCCCAGTAGGGCCAACTATTAGTTTCTCAGCTCATTAATTACACTGTTGTGGAGAATCATTAATAGTTAAAGGCACCCTACAATAATGTATAATGGATACATATGATGGGGTTCCTGATTTCTTCTTCTTCTCCTTTTTTTCTTTTTTTTGATGTCTGATCAATTTTTTAACAGTCATTTTAATCTCTGAGCCTGAGCGAGTGTAAAAATCACTGTGTTTAAATTACACACCATTTAAGCCGTCAGGGGCCCCTCAAGGTGGTGGAGTGTCTGGCATGCGCCCATCTCTCTGATCGGGAGTAGTGTGTGATGTTTTCCATATTAGCCATTTTGTATTTTGTGTGTGTTTTCACCTTAAGTGTAAGAGACAGTCAGCAGGAGGGCGTGTGTGTGTGTGTGTGTGTGTGTGAGAGAGAGAGAGAGAGTGTGTGTGTGTGTCAGTGCTCTTGGCTGTACTTGCTCAGATCAGTGACAGGCACTTTTTGTGACAGAGGTCATTAAAATCCCTCCCAAGGCAGCTTACCGTGTGTGTGCGAGTGTGTGTTCAGGCTCGTGTGCGTATATGTCTTTGTGGGGGTGTAAACCCATCGTTGCTCCTGAACTTCAATCCCCCCCCCCACCCCACCCCCACCACGCCCTCTCCACACCCTCTCTTCAATTTTCCTCTTCTGTTCTTTCATTCATCCGTCAAGACATCATGAGCTGGAAGGGACCCAAGATGACTCTCTGTTATCTGGCTGTTCATCATGTGTGAACGGGTCAAATGTATGTGCATTTATTAGCATTTTCAGTTGTATGTCTTACTTCAAATGATCGAAGCGCTAACCAAAATTTGGTACAATGTCAGTCTTTAATTTTCTGGAATATTGATATTAGTTCGTTTTTTTTTTTCTTTTTTTTCTGCTGCATAAATTCCCAGACGTCCTTTAGCTCTTTACATGCTGGATTCTGCGAGCCTCATCAGAGTAAGAGATAATTAAGTATGAATAATTAACACCAGCGGCCCCCAGCTGAGAGACAGCTTCCCCATGGCAGCAGTCGGACAGATCACACATGCCCCTCATTGCAGTCCACTGTGTGCCCACTACGTTCATTAGAAATACCCACGGCACAGACTTGTTGTGATCCTCTCCACAGGATCCTGCACTGGGGGGTGCGGCAGGGGGCATCACTGGTATGTTTGTTTCATCAGAAAAAGAAAAAAAAAACCTGATTTAATTATTGTCAGGCTTTTCAGCCTTTGGTTGTTCCAAAGAAGTTTTTCTAATTGTCAGTGACATTTTGAAATGTTTTAGAAATTGCATAATCAAAAAAAAAAAAAAAAAAAAAAAAAGATGTATCTTGGAAAGAGAACTGGAATTTTTGTTGGAATTTATATCAGTAACTAGCTTCTGAGGGGCAGATGGAGATAGCCAGCTGGGCAATGATCATTCACCAGAATGGTTCATAGGAGTTCAAGTCTCTGGTCAATGAGTAACGTTGCTATTGGCTCTGATCTGTTAGGTTTAAGAGTCAACATGCAGATGTCAAGTGTAGTTGTCACAGTAAAACCTCTGTCCTACACACAAGTTGGAGTTCAAAAAAAAAAACACCTTGTGTGTATCTATTTATATGTATATATGGGCAATATAATCGTTAGAACTGAACTAAACTGAACTGTCAAATTCTGAGCTGGACAAAGAAGTTTCTCTTTGACTTGCAAAGTACTCATTTTTATAATTGACTGATCATAAATCTGTGCAAATATTCTTAATTTAGGCATGAATATGTCACACATTACTTGTATTGTTTATGATGACCATTTCTTGCTTGATCATGAGAACAAATATGGAACTAATTCTTCCTAATTCTTGTCTTCTTTGTCACCTGTCTTCTCGCCAGCTGTGAGGGCGGACCGCATGCGTGGTGGTCGTAACAAGTTTGGCCCAATGTACAAACGTGACCGTGCCCTCAAGCAGCAAAAGAAGGCGCTGATCCGAGCAAACGGCCTGAAGATCGAGGCCATGAGCCAGGTGATGCAGGCTGTACCCACTGACCTCACTATTTCCTCAGCCATCCAGAACATTCACTCAGCAGCCTCCAAGGGCCTTCCGCTGAGCCACCACGCTGGCCACCACAGCAGTCACCACCACCACCACCATCACCACCATCACGCCACCGCCTTGCCCCCAACAGACTACGACCGCAGCCCATTTGTTACTTCCCCCGTCAGTATGGCTATGCCGCCACATGCCGGAAGCCTGCAGGGCTACCAGGCAGCCTATGGACACTTTCAGGGCACACGCACCATCAAGTCCGAGTACCCAGACCCCTACACCAGCTCGCCAGAGTCCATCATGGGCTATGCTTACGTTGACGCCTACCAGTCAGGCTCGCCGCCCAGCTTCCCCCACCTGATCGTAGAGCTGCTAAAGTGTGAGCCGGATGAGCCTCAGGTTCAGGCTAAGATCCTGGCGTACCTGCAGCAGGAGCAGGCCAGCCGGAGCAAACACGAGAAGCTCAACACATTTGGCCTGATGTGCAAGATGGCGGACCAAACACTCTTCTCCATTGTGGAATGGGCACGCAGCAGCATTTTCTTTCGTGAACTCAAGGTAGGTGTATGTGCTCCATTTCACTCATGCTTTTATTTGAGTATCAGCAACTCTTTATATTATATGTGTTTATTTCCTTTTGCTTATCATTTAGGTTTTCATGGGGTCACCATCCTGTGGATTTAATTCTGTTTTCAGTCATTTTACAGGCTTTTAATAAATCAATCTGTACTTTGTTCCAGTGCTAAATCCGTCTCCATGTTGCCCTTAATAATTGAAAACAGCTAAACTATTTCATGAGTATCACCAGTTCAATTCTTTATCTTCAACAAAAATGAATTTCCAAAGTTTACAAAGCTGCAGAGGCCTGAGAGAGTCATTTTACTGGTGCCACTGTCCTTAACACTGCCTGATCAAAAAGTCAGCAGTCACTTGTATTTACCAACTGCATGAAAGAGCCTTTAGAAACTATGCTGTAGTTGCATGCATTTGCTCCTCTGAATCACCTAGGTAGCCTTCCTTGATTTGTCAATTCTATATCCATATGAAGATTTTTAGAAGATAAAAAAAAAGAGATGTTGTGATTATATCAGAGTATATCTCCGTGGAGTTAGCATTTAAATCATTTTATGGTATTTAATTTTTTTTAAGAACTTACTCAACATTCTATAACATGGGACCTTTAAAATAAAACGATGTGAGCTTAAACAGTGTGCTCTATGCCACTGTTTGTCAGTCAACCCCAGATGACCAGTGGTAACTGCTCTCCAGTGACTCACTGTAAATTCCCACTTCCATTCATTGTGAAGCTCATAAGAGAGTTTCTGCCGTGTGCATGTACGTTGTGCACTCGTGGCTCTGAATTTGCTCTGAATGAAGGTTAATGTTCAGAGCAACATGTAAGGCATATGATTAGTACACGCTCACCTGTTTTCCTTCTCATTTCTTTTCTGCGTCTTTCACATTGTATCGCCAAAGGCTCAGCTGCATATTCATGGGACTGCTGCAATACCCCCTACAAATATTTAATCAAGTTTTATTTTCATTGGGGAAAATAACACATGAAAAAAGAATGTTATATTAAAAACTGAGCCAATTACAACACGGGTAAGAGTCCTTGAAAAAAAAGCATGTTGACATTTAGAATACGCTGTGTCCCCACTACTGACATTATTGAGATCTGTATTTGCATTTGCTATAGATGTATAGTACATCCCTGACACACACACACACACACACACACGTACACACATACGCAGACAAAAGCTCATTGAAGGGTGTGGCCACAGATACTACTAATTGTGTGCGGCTCGCCCATTAACTTTGAATGATCATTTCTGCTCCATTGTGAAGCCTCTCTAGTTCTCACTCCCTCCTCCTAATTCAATTATCTCAGCCACTAGTGTTTGTCACTCCCTGATTTGCTGCTGAATGAGGCGTCATTATGTTTTCCTAATGATTACCCATATTACCGCGGCCTAATAGAATTTGAGCCGAGTGCGTGCTACAAAGGTACAGAATGGCCTGAACTCAATGCAGGAGAAAAGCTCCTCTCTGCTGCACGAGCCCTGCTGCTTTTTTGGGGAAGGTGGGACTGCATTTCATGAAACCGAGAGAGATAATTGAACTCGCTCTACTTCCTCTCTTTTTAATGGGTCATTTAAAGCACAAGGGGTTTTGATAAACGCTGCACTAGCTGTGGCTGTGGCAGATTTTCCCACACATTCAACAGTTCTCTCCTCCTGCTTGTTTCTCACCAGCAGTTACCGTGAGGACTGCTGAGCAAAGACTAGCACTGGAGATGGTGAGAAGGATAGTCAAAGCATAAGCAGGCCCAATCTATCTTGTTTATCAGATCTTCCATGTTTATCTATGTGTTTATCAAAAATGGACAAGGAACACACCTCTTAAGGAATTATGAAGGCATTTGATTTTAAAATCTCTTTGCCAAATTGTTAGCTGTGAACTATGTAGAGGTTTTGCAAATGTATTGTTCTTCTGTTTTACCTAAAGTTATCACAGGATGATGTAGATAACATGACGTTTGTGATTTGCCTTCAGAGCATGTATTCATAGATAACAGTACATGAATGAACCCTGAGTACGATAAGCACTGGCAGTGTGAAGAGATAAATCTGAAAAACCATCTCCTATAAATGCTGATTGTGAAAATAGTGAAATTGTGAATTTGACTCCGTCTGACCTTTGACATCTCCTGCTAATACAGATCTGAATATTAGACATGAGGTCCAGCCTTTGACCACAAAGACAGGAAGCTGAGCTGAATTAAAAGTTTGTTACAAGAGTGGTGTGCCACTGTAGGAAGTTATAAATACACTTTCATCTCACACACACTGATACACGCACATACTCACATTAAGACTCAGACACTGCTCACACATAACGCACAGGCCCTCTGACTATTATTAGATCCGTAAGAACAAAAGAATTTCTCTCGTAATAGAGCCAAGCTGGAAGGGTGTGTGCGAAGCATCTGCCAAAAAAGTGTTTAAAGATTTAGTTTCCATAAGTTGGCCTCAGACACAGGACTCATAAATATTTTGCCATTAAGAGAACCTTCTAAAGATCGCTCCCTATTCTTTTCCAGTGTGGCATGCTGCTTCTCTTTCTCCCCCTCTTTCCTTCTGGGAATGAGGCATGACGTGAGGGTCATTTATTTCTAACACCTTGGATCTGGGAAGTTGGAGTTGGCTTTTTTTTTTTTTTTTTTTTTTTTTTTTTTTGTCAACCCTACCTCGATGTTATAATAAAGCAGGTCTGCTGCACTGCTTTTGAAATCACAGACACGTTGAGGGAAAGTTTTGGCAGGGTTACAGTCGTGGACACTTGTGGTTATTTTCTGAAACTTTTTAGTGAGCCGAAGACAGGTGCATGTATAAATGTACAGGTGTGCGCATTTGGACTTTTATCTGTCTAGGAATCATTTTAATGTGAGTGTGTGAAAACATGGTGTAGGTTAGAATTTGAGTACACATTTCCTGACATGTTAATGATGAGAATGAGACTTTACGTCTCATATTTTAAATGTTCTCCTTTTGTTACTGAAAGCTTAGAAAGTTGTTCATGAGTTAGAAGTTGTTCAGAGTGTTGAGCCTTGGCTGAACCCCTCATAACTGCCACTATAATATCCTTCACATAAACTGCAGGGGTGTTTCAGAATTGCTTGAAGTTTGATGGCTTTTCTTTGCTTCATTGCTTCAAAAATGTACATTTTTCAGACGGTTGTTTTTGATCTGTCAAGACAGAGCTCTAATTTGAGAGAGTGCTTTGGAGTGTGTGTGATAGGGACAAAACTGTATTCAAGTTTATTCCAGTTACAGCGTGTTGCTTCACAAGTGTATCCCATTGTTTGAGTATGTTCAAAAGGGAGAAACAAATGTGTTTGTCTCTCAGTGACATTTGCTGGTCCTCTGCCACCACCTCCGCCCGTCGCTCCCTCCCCCTGTCCTGCCATGAACCCCTCCGCTCGCCTTTTTGCCAACCACTAGCCCTGTGTATGTTAGAGGGAAAAAATATCCATGTTTTAGGACACTTTTATTTTTGTTGTTTGGCAACATTAGATGCAGAACATAGTATTTTCTCAGTTGATAGAAGCCTCAGAAAAACCACAAGTCATTGTAGCCACATCAGTGCAGCATTTTTAGAAATCTCTAGATTTTAAAAGGAAAAGAAGGAACACTCCTCAAGCACAATTGTTTAAAGCTATTTCAGAAATTGTAGGAATTTATTCACAAAAATAGAAATAGATGAGGCAGGATGAGACTTGTTACTTTATACCAAGTCCAGTCTTACAGGAAAACGTTTAATTGCGGCGCTTGTTCACATGTCTGAAAAAAATAGCAGTATCACGATATGGGTGTGGAAATTATGAGATGGTTTGACATTTTCATCAATTTGTTTTGTATCATGCAACTTTCAAGTGAAGTGGTTAGAAGCTGTAATCATCTGTTTAATTATATTTAAACCAAACCTTGTAAATTTTAATCTCTAACCAACTGCAGTTCATAAAGTTGAAGAGTGAAAGTCTTTGACAGATGTTGGGTTGGATGGGACTTGAACCCGGTTGTCTGGTGTAGACCACGACCTGCTTCATTTCTGAATATGCTGTCATTATGTATCACTTTTTGAACGTATCACATAGGGCAAAATAAAAGTATTACACATTTTCAAAAGGTAAATAAATGCGTAACATATTGGAGACAGTAGATTTTTTTTTTTTTTTTTACTTTTATTTTTAAACTGCTATGCATCACACTGTGAACCAGTGTATTCAGTACAGATTCTGGAGAAAGACCCTTCATGTCCAACTGACATTGAGAGACGAATAGACAAAGAAAGCCCCCTCTTTTTTTTTTTTTAACTGTTTCATTCACCTTTGACCCCTTCTCTTTCCTGTTATGCAAACTTGATTTAATACAGAACACATGAAAAAAGGCTCCATGAATAATAATAATACATGTACAGGAGTTTAAAGATAAGAAAAAAAATCAAAAGAAAAAAGTCTGAAAGAACAAAAGAGCAAGCTGACTAAAATAAAATGCAAAGTGTTTCACGAAAATTAGTGCTGAAAAAGAAGCAAAATTATAAAAATAAATTAAATTGACCTTGAAAGATGTAAAACTGGAAAAGATGTAAGAGTTTGTCTGACAAATGCTTTTAAATTACAAAGCTGTGTAAGGGCGTAAACAACAAATAAATGACTTTACTCTTTGGGCCGACAAAGACTGATGTTGTGCTTAAAACCTGTGAATGTAGCCATCTTCTTCTGAAGTTTCTGTTTACATGTGTGTTTGTTCCATGTTTGCCAGTGTATGCGTGTGTGCTGGTGACTCATTTTGTGGCTGGACCGGTGCTCCCCTCTCCTCCATTGTTTCAGCGTAGGGATGGCTAGTGTGACTCCCAGCACAAACACAATGGGAAAGAGAATTTAGCGGGGCGATCGGGACTATTGATGATTCATATGTTTATATCTTACCTTCCTAACTGTACTCCCTTTTCACCAAAGCCACTCCACCCTCTTTCCGCTCTACACCCTTTCATAAAATAAGGGATGTGTGTTTAGTGTTGGGACGACAAGCGCTTTTGTGCACCTTGTCAACACACAACATGCAGAGGTTAAAAGGGAAAACTACAAAATCAGACGAGAGATTTCGGCTGCAAGATGCATTAAGGCTGTTCAGTCATACAGCAGCAAAGACAAAAACAATGCAACTTCACATACATCACACCTTCATCTAATCGATCATTATTATTGATTATTTTGTATTTTTTTGTAAACATTTTTTCTCCAACTCCCTTAATGTCACCTTTTTCCTGCATAACCTGTGACAAAACCATTTGAGTTGAGCAACAAGAAAAAGTTTCGTTTTTGAACTGCAGGTGCACTGCTGAAACAACAAAGATGCTAACCTGCATGGATTGCATGTGTGCCAGCTGACATGACAGAAGCAGAGTCTTCAAGATGTTGGCAGGGACCCTAGAACACGATGGCCACCTAAGAATCACATAGTAGCCTCAAAGATGATGCCAGGAATGATCCGTGTTTGAGTCATGACAGTTTTGTAGCAGTTGGATGAAAAGCAACTGAATCATTTCCAAGCTCCAATTTTTGTTTGTTTTTGTTTAAATTTCATGTCACATTACCGGAGAACGCTGTAGATTTAGCCTGTCCACCTGATAAAGAGAATAAAGTGCCTGTGACATACCCAGACGGGGTTTTGTGCTCTTCCGTCTTTTTTTTTTTCCCCTTCTCTGTTTTGCTTTGCTCTGCATGTAGCGTGAATGGCAAAAGCAGAACTGAGGGCCATTATGTTGAAGAGGAGCTGTATTAGAAGTTTTGTTCCCTGGGAAAGCTCCCAGCTGAGATGGGACGGCCATATTGGATAAACAGATGGCAGGGGAGAAGAAAGGACAAGCGAGGAGAACGGAGGTGAAACAAAGAGGAGAGATGAGAGGAGAGAAGAGCAGAGGAGGCATGTGAAGGGAGCGGGTGAAAGGAAAGGAAAGGACCAGGAATGAGAAAGATGAGAGAAGAGGGACCTATGTAGCACAACATCCCCCATATCTCTGCTGATGCACTTGCTCTTACTTGTTAATTTCCAATTAAATATAGGTAGAAAAGTGCAAAATGTTAATAATTTGCTGCTTACTCAAGGATGCTTTAAGAGGAATACTTATGAGCATATTGGCTAAAAACACTGAAAAAATATGAGGTCATATGCCCGAAATGCTGAATGCTGTCGTGTTCACTTTTTAAAATGTATAGAATTTGTATGATCATATCAAATGCACTGCAATAACTTAAACCACAATACAGCCATTTCAGAAAGAAATAGAACAATAGAATTAATTTAAACATATAGCTTTGAACTGTGACCCATTTAGGCAAGCTTCTTTTTCATTTTACTTCTGTTCAGTTTCACAGTTTGGCTCATTAAATCTCCTCCAACCAAAATGTCGAAAGATCTTAAAGACTTCCGAATTTTACAGCATTCAACAACATCCTTTAAAAAAAGTAAGACATGCATCTTGAACGCCAGAATTATTTACACCTCTGACTCTTCTCCATCAGTTTAGTTGACTTCTCTAAGCAGCTGCATGCCAGTCAATCATACTGTATGACAGATTCTCCATCTGGGGCAGGGGAGGGGGGTTCGGGAGTGTTATGTTCGCATCTCACACGTGAATATTCTCCACTTATAGATTTACCTGAGTGAATAATGTAAGGTCCTCTGATACACCCAACTCTACCTTGCTGCATAATTTCACCCTTATCCTCACCTCCATCTACATCCATAAATATTACATGAATTTACTTTGGTGAAATTATACTTATACCACCCACCCGCCTGGTTCAGACTGGAGGGTCTATTTCTACAGTCTTAGTTATCCTCTCGCTCCACACACACACATGTGTTCGGTCATCCACACTCACACTGCTTTCTTTTTTCTTCTGTGACCTGTTCAGAAGCAGTTTGAAATTCAAGTAGCATGTGCATGCCTGTGTGTATATGATTGTGTGTGTTTGTAAAGGATTGAGTGCACTGGCCCTGCTCTGTGTTGACCGGTGTTTGCACCTTTTTTCTTTCTTTCTTCCTTTTTTTTTTTTAATTCACACCCCATAACTGAGTGGAAATTAATAAGCCATTTCAGGCGTGATCTGTGAACCCTGGGAAGCGGTACATCTATACCATCTCTACACACACATACACACACACACACACAGACATTCAGAGCCTCATGGTGCAATGTCTGTCTTGTCACAGAGGTCAATGGTCCCCCCCCACCTCCACAACAACCTCTCCTCACTACACCCCAGTCCTGACAAACTGCAAGTGTGATGGGGTTGGCGGCCACATGCACTTGGCAGAGATTTGTAACTGTGTCCCTGGTCCATTGCATTTGAATTATTCTGCAGGTTGTGCTGAACCACCCAGAACACACTCACATCTCATAGAATACTTGCTTTACACAGGATGACAAGAAAAAAAAGGGTATAAAGAAGGGCATGAAGTGCAAGAAGGATGAAAGAAAATACGGGGAGGGATGAAAGAGAAGAGAGAGATCAGAAGTTTAAGTGAGTCAAGGAAAGATTCAGAGGAAAAGGGACAGAGACTGTGACACTGAAACTGAGCGGAGAAGAGAGAATGATTTAGAGAAAGGAAAGACTTGGCGACCACAAGCAAAAGAGGAAACAGTCTAATAGATGGAGGTAGAAACGGAGAGACATATCGAACAAAGATGGTGACAGAAAGTAGAGCAATATGAGGCGAAAGAAAGATAAAGACCAAGAGAGAATCTAAGGAGATAATGTAGGATGACCAGAGGATGACAAAAAGGGGGAAATGAGAAAGATGGTGGTGGTGGTGGTGGTGGTGGGGGGGGGTGCTTAAATGGAAAGATGAACAAGGGACTGTGAGAGGCAACGACCAAGGGCAAGAGGAGGAGGTGGAGGACAACAGGGGAGGGTGAAAAGAGGACCAGTAGGTTGGCGGGGTAGGGTGGGGGGTGAGGGGGGGGAACAGGTGGAAGGTTAATGGGCCTGGAGCGGATCCACCAGACGCTCTTGGGCTTGATATATGGGCCCAGGGCCCGGCGCGGGGCGTAGGCTTTCAAAGATATATTATTTCATTTGAGGAGCAGCACCATTCTGCTGACCCTCCACCCCACCCCAACCACCACCATCACCTATCCTCACCCCCACACTTCCACTAGCACCCCCCCCCACACACACACAGTCCAGCATTTGTCCAGTGATAGATCACACTCCCCACCACCACCCCACACCAACTCACACAAACACATGCGCCTATACAATTATGTCCCTAAAAACCCACCCACTGTTCACTGTACAGACTTCTTTCTTTCGAGCTTTCTTTCTTTCTTTCTTTCTTTCTCTCTTTCTTTCTTTCTATCTCTCTCCCTGTTGGGCTGCAGGCAGGTCTTATGGCTCGCTGCGTGTTTTTTTAAGTTGCTATTTCAGTGGTAACAATATCTGTTTGATCAGTATCACTGGGTGAGAACAGGAGGTGAGGGGATTCTTAAGGGAAGAGGGTGGTGGAGGTTCACAAAGGCCTCTTTTCATTCATGAATTATTGACCATCACACAAGACATCACTCACTCTTTTTTTTTTCATAAATACTGTAAAAAGGCCCTCCTGATTTTTTTCCGACCAATATCTACACAAAATGGGAAAAGTCCGATTTTTACACCAGTTTTAAGGACTTGAGGTATGTCTGTCATAAGAGAGTGTAATTCAGACTTTCAGATGCATTTCTGTACCTGGAGGGCTACAGACTGGTTCCCCATAATGCCTTCTTTCAACTGAAATGTTCCTCATCTGGGCACTGAAACTGTATTTCAACAGGTATTTATGTGAGACAAGCAAATACATGTGTATCCTGCTCCTATATTATATTATTATTTCTTAGTCAGCATTACCAAAATCTAGCTGTTTGACTAATGACAGAAATCAAATTTTCCAATCCTCATGTCCCCTGATGATTGTTGACCGAGCATAACAGATACGGCCGTTTCACATACTGGAATGGTCCTGTAGGCCCAACCCCAGAGGACAGCAGGAGGCCGGAAAGAAGAACAGGAAACTTGTTAAAAGAGAAGATTTAAAGTCGTGTGTCCCAGAGGAGCAGCCGTTTTGAGGAGATGACGAGGTTTAGGAGGTTTCAGCATGCACAATGTCTGCTTGTCTACTTGTTGCTTTGATGAGGGATGAAAGGCTGTCATGAAGTAGAAGTTTACAGAGCTCTGAGCAGTGATAGACTCAACTGTCCTCAACATTTCCTCCTCCATGTACTCCGTCTTGCTCTCTCAAGGAATTCTTTCTTGGATTTTTCTTTCTCTACTGTTTCGACACCCAACTGAAATTGCCATTCAGGTTGTGAGAACACAGGCAGAAGAAAAAAAACATGTAGATTTTAACAGATGGTCATTACTAAAGCAAGTCTTTGGTCTGTCTTTTTTTTTTTTTTTTTCGGCCATGTCACCATTCCTGGAGAGCCCCTTTCTGGTGTCAAAATGAAAAGTAAAGCTCAGCTCCACCCCCTCTCATCTTTTATTTTTATATTTATTTTATTTTCGAGCAAGTTAACGCGTCCTGATTCGAATTTGCGAGCACTTTGGGCATTCGGTAGAAGAAAGAGCAGGGTGCATTTAGGCCTTGTTTGAGGATCATCAGGGTAAAAGCATTTTTTATTGGCAGGTCATGCAGCTTGTTAAGATAGTGACACAGGTGACTAGGATGTGCTGTTAGCCGTGGTGCCCCCCAAAGTAACACAGTTGGCCCTTGTCAAGTTGGCAACAGACAGTAAATTCAACAACAAGAGAAAGAGAGGCAAATTGAAAGCAAAAGAACTGAGGCATAAAATACAAAGAAATTGGGTAAACAAAGTACATATGGGGGCTTGATTTAGTTGGCCAGGCTGCTAACAAATTAACTCAACACTGTGCAAACATTTTACACTCTCCACCAAAGTAAAAAAAAAAACACTTTCTACCTCCATTCTTCTGTTTTATCCCAGAAATGTCCAACCTATCTGTTCCTTTAGAAATTCTGCAAAGAAAAAGTGATATATTAGAAATAAAAATAAATAAATGTATTGTTGTCTGTCTGAGCAGCTGAAGGTGGCAATATGTTGTCGGTCGTGTGCCAAACATATAGACAGAAGCGCTGGCATTTTGCCCCTAATTTGTTCCAGAGTGTAGAGTTTCCTGGAGGTCAAAGGGGCTGGGTGAGCCTTACACTGACCCTCAACCTTTAAACTAAATCCACCACAGAAAACTATGCAAACATGTCAGATAATCTGTCTTCCTTTGTGGCGTCTGCCGAGATGTCCTCTTTCTGAAGGATTATATACAGTACAAGAAAGTTCCAATACAACTATAGCTTTAAACATATGAAATGATCAATATTTTACTGTAAACATGTATGATGCTTTTGTAAAAAAAAAAAAAAAAATTAAGTAAAATTGTCAAGATACATTTTCTACAACGAAATGAAAAACTGTTTGTACATCAAGGGTAACTCAATGACAATGTTCTTTAAAAAATACTCTGTTCATCAAGTTTTTTAATGAAACATAATGTTTCAACTCAACCCTCAAAGGATAAAAACAGAAAAAAAACCACACAGTGTCCCTGTTCTTATGCTCCCCTATTGCGTGTTCTCAATTATCTGCATGTAATCCAGCCTGCATAGAGGTTGTGGCTGTGACTGCTGCTTTCGTCACCAGGCTGTCAACAGTTGTCCCTCCAATGTCTATTTTTGATGCTTATTTATGACTTGTCTATTCTGGACGGGGGAGTGGGGAAGCTTTTGGGGAGGGGTGGGGGTGGGGAAGGGGGGCCCAGGGGTCCAGAAGACAATAGGTAAGACAGTGGCAGAGGAGAGTCAACAGCTTGACAGATAGTTTTACACTTAAAGAGTTGAGGGGTATTTATATTCATCTGGTAAGGCGGGCGATTGAACTTGCACACTTGATGACTGATGCGTGCGGTTCATATGCGTAACACTAGACATTGTGGTTGTGTTTTGACGACGGGCGAGACATTTCGATGGAGCCGCACGCCAAACAGAGACCCAGCAGAGAAAATGGCTTTAGCTCTGCTGACAAAGTAGGACAAAGACACCTGTTCCCTATTCCTACTTTAGGCGGTTCTTTCTTTGCTGGTTTTGATTTTCCTCTTGCCTTTCTTATTTCTTTTACACAAGACCAGGATCTTTTATTACTCTCACACCATTCCCATTTCTTCACCTCTTAGTCTGTCAGTATATTTCTATTTCTCCCCAAATGCCATAGCTTTAAACCTGGCAAGAACCATGAATAAATGATTCCATACATGTGAAATAAAGGCATGGCACTGATAATAGCCATCACAGGCCTGCATTCATTTAGGCTCGCACCCTCTCAGAGGGGGATGAAAAGAGGCTTTTCAAGAAAGCTGAAGCAACTGACGGCCAATAAAGCAAATATGCTGAAAAGGGGACTCGTTCAGAAAGGTGTTGACAACGCCATTAAAGTGCTGCTTTAGTGGTGCTGAACAAAAACCAAGATCGACAAGGACTTCAGGTGGCAAACCGCAGCCTCTCTTTCCCATAAGCCAGAGCTTTATACATCACATGTCGCACAGCGCTTCCCATCAGGAGCAGCAGCAGCATCACTAGCCCTGCAGCAACAGTACAGTAGAGACATTTCTTTTACTTAATCCAAATGCATTTGTGGCAATCTCTGTCAGACTAGGCCTGGAGATGCACTTCGGGGAGAAGTCTCCCATCTGTTCTGCGGCATTGTGGTTTTGATGCCTCGCCTTACTCGTATTTGGATGGTTTACATATCACAGGAGTTATGGAAATGCTCAATTAGGTAATACACATATTTGATGTGTGTATCAAGGGCTGTGATTCCAGTGATCTCTGGAGCTGTGCCACATTTGGATATGGACACCCCCCACCACCACCCTCCCCAACAAGAAAACAAAGAACACCCACCCCAGAGCATGTCAAACACTAATGGGAATATGGGTCTTCCATCCTCTCAGACAGAAAGCATCGCCCCGTCAGTCTCTGCATTTTAAAACAGCTTTAGTCTTCTCTTCTGCATCAACATACGATGCGTATGTGGATACGTGTGTGGGTGGGGGTGCATATGAGAAAGAGTTAAGGAGGATTATCTCTACCACTCTGAATAATACAAAAGGGTGAACTCTTTAGCCCGCTGTACTGTTTGTCTCTTCTTTTTCTTGTAGACGTAGATGCCTCAGCAAGGATCGTGAGCTGCCGCTGAAGTTATTTGCTCATGAACTCAAGCAGATGCATTGAAACAAACTCAAAGACATACGCGTTAATGTGTGTACAAATTCTCCCCTTGTTACTCATATCTGGCAACCATGATCATTTGGTAAAAACACATCTCCACTTTTAGCCAGCGTGCACACATGCGCATGCATTCGCAGACATTCCCTTTTCTCATCTCTGCACAACACATCTCTTCCCCTCTGTACCTTTCACAGTCAGCAGCCAAACACAAAGTCATAAATCACAGCATTAGCTCAAATAATGATTGCACAGCACAAAAAAAAAAATCCAATGACTGAGTCTTAATGCTTTAGAATTGCCTTGTAGATTAAGTTCTGGGTTTGTGTTTATGTGTGCTTGGGGGAATCTGTCAAGGAGGTCGGGGGCTCTTGATGGATCAATAGGATTCCTATGATCAGAACCTCCCAGTCATAAGCCTCATAGACAGTCTACTGCAGCAGCAATACTCACATTACTTTTGCACGAGATACATTTTCTCTGTCTGCATTTGAAAGAGGAAGGTCTGAAGGTAGGAGACAGGAATGGCAGAAGCGGAGCAACATGTGTGTACAAGTGTGTGTGCTTATAGATATGGATGTTATTGCCGAGGATTTGTACTCATATGTCTGTGTCAGTATGTAGTTCTTGACATGATTGCATCTAAGTGCACATATGTGTGTGTTTAAGTGAAAGAGGAAGGGTTACTTTTGGGAGATGCCATTCCCTGGGCTGCACGTGTATTAGTGGTCTAATGTTCATGTGAATAATTGATTAGGGCCTCTTTGTGTTTTTGATAATTAGTTGATAGCTTCTTAGCTCTAAGCCCTGAGATTTTGCGTGTGTATGGTTGGGGGTAGGTTATCAACTTCTGAGGTATCATGGAAACAACAGTGTTGAAAAAAATATCTAGTTGCCTCTAAGCAATGCACTTATGGATTAGCTTTCTCGAGAAATTAGACAGGAGTACACACATAGTTTTCTCATAACCTACTTTTCCCCCTTCTTACTAGAGTTATAATTTTCTTACCATAGTGTTTTCAAATATTATCCAAGTTAACAAATTTGGGCTCAACTAACGTCTTAACACTGAAAACTGGAGGATTAAAAAACATTTCCTCACCATGAATATTATTAAAAAAACAAGATATCAGCTGTTACTTGGGCAAATGAAAGATTAACTGACTTTGGTGCCCTACAGATATCTTTATTGTGCCTTTGTATTGACTCTGTAAGTCTCTCAAACTTTCTAAATGCAATTCTTGGTATTTTGATCATGTTGGCCAAAAGCACACATTGGCCAGAATGTGACACCGGTGTTCACCTGGGTTGCCTTTGCATATATAGCTCTTTATTTTCCTCCCTCATCAAGCTATCCTTCAGCTGCTTCTTTCTTACTGATGGGGCACTGAACATCCTTGAAAAAATCACTCCAACACTTCAGTTGTTTTGTCTCTGGACATAGCAGATCACTCTAAACAACTTTATTTTGATATTCAGTCACCTTTTCATATATATTGAAGCCATATCAGCACAAAAGCATCAAATTCTTCTCTCACAGCAGGGGTAAATGGAGCAGCAATTTTGCTTCATTTGTCACCCATCTGTATCTAATAAACAGTAGCATTGTAACAGACAACAATAAACATTATATCCACGAGAAGGCATCCATTGAAATTCAAGTCTGGCCTTTCACCAGTCCGTTCTCTTGCCGTATTGATTTTGATATCTTTCATATGCTTATGCATTGAGTAAAAACAGAATAGGAAAGTTTGGGCATGCTTGATTCATCTTCAAATCCCAGCACTGATATCAGACAGAGAGGAGAGCTTGTTGCGATCATCAGTGTCCTTGAAAAAAAACAAGATGTTCTTCCCCCTGCAATACACGGGGCCCACAGAGATACTTTGTTTTCACTTCCTCATGAATGTAGTGCCACGCTTCTCTTGGATTCTCACAGATGTGTTTATGTGCGGAGTTGGTGTGTGTGCTCATACAGACTGAACAACTTAACCTTATGAGTCATAATGCATGATTGTTTTTATCTATTACAGCTGCAGTACTGAGTTTATTCGAGCAGAATCTTTGTTATATTATTCATCGATCATCTACATATTTACTGAGCACACTTTGCACTTTTTTGCTCCAGTCTGTATTGGTCTTGTGTCAGGCCGAGCTAGATAGCCTTATTAGTCCCACGTCTTGCTTCCTCTCAGCTGAACAAGGCTCCAGGCAAAAACCTGATGCAGGGGGCAAACTAACAAACGGGTAAGGGCAGGGAGAGAAAGAGGACATGCCCAATTACTAGCTGGGTTTTTGTTTTCCCCCTTCTACAACAAGCCTGGGACAGGAGGAAGAATGGCAGGATGTGTGGACAGATGAGAAGATGTGAGGAGGGAGAGAGTGTGGCCAATTGAATGTGGAGTGTTCGCAGGATCAAAGGTCAGCCTGCAGAGTCTCTTAATGCGGTCACCGTGGGAACCGATCAATCTCAATGCCTCAGCAATATTGATCCAGTGTAGGGGTGCATACACACACACACACACACACAGAAACACACTGAGACACGCATTACTGTATGATTGTCTGTGGCACATCCTTGTCCAATGCAGCATTCACTCACTCTTAAGACACTCTCACTTTAACACATTGAGAACATACAGTTTGCAGCGAAACACACATGAACTTCAAAATGCCTTGCTCTAATGCTTTCCAGGTCAGAAGAAGTTATAGATAAATTTCACGCTAACAGGAACAGCTTTAACAGAAACGAGCGCACCTTTTACAACATCCACAGTGATACGCATTATATAGCAGTTTCCAGATTGTTCTATAAGTGTGTCACATAACTGCTCAACAGTGAATAAAGTTCTTCGTCACGTGCAGCCACAACAGACCCCTCTAGCACTTAATAGCTCCCTTGTTGCACATAGTGAAAAAACAAATCACATTAAAGCAAGGTATCTGGCGTAAAAGTAACATAAAAATAAAAAAACCTTGAGAATGTATTTGTTTGCTTTAGAGCTTACAGATTTTCTACCCTCATTCTGATTGAGTTATGAGTCAAAATGGGAATGAAGAAAAACTTTTGAATTTTGATGCACTTGGATAATTCATAAGTCATGTGACCTGAGCTGGGTCTTAAAAACATAAAAGACAAGGTATTTTTCTTTTTCTAAGTCGCACATTATTCTCAAGAGTATTTTTCTTGTATTCAATCTTTTCACATGAGCTCTTGGCAAAGT
This sequence comes from Hirundichthys speculiger, assembly GCA_018398805.1. Lineage (NCBI taxonomy): Eukaryota > Metazoa > Chordata > Actinopteri > Beloniformes > Exocoetidae > Hirundichthys > Hirundichthys speculiger. The sequence goes on along the minus strand of JAGFBZ010000381.1, from coordinate 1,251,806 downwards.
GATGCAGGTTTTCAGGTTTGAATGATGTCAACAGTTACCTTTTCACAGATGTACCCAACATGTTTTCTCTGCTGGAACTGTGCACAAAGTCCCCTCTGGCTGAGTTGGACAATGGCACTCTCCCATCCAGCTCATCTGGATGATATCTACAGTATTTTAGGGACACAGATACTCAGAGGGAACAGGCATGAAAACGACTCACATTTCCTGTCTGCTGTTTCTGTTTTCACTATTGAGCAGGTCTGTGAAATGCCAGAAATACTCGACAAGACCCAGCACTTTTCTGTGTTTTACTAAAAATGATGGCCTTAATATATTTTATGTCTTACTGTACTAAAAAAAAAAAAAAGAAAAGAAAGTCTCCCCTTAAAGGAGGATTTGTATGCGTTCTGCTGACTTTTATTCATGTGACACACTAAAATGATAAGTCACCCCCCCCCCCCAAAAAAAAAAAAAACTCTTGAATTTGGAGTGCAGTGTTTCTGCATGCTGTTCCGATGAAAAAAAAAAAACAGAAAAGTTGCCAAAAAAAAAAAAAAACTCTTGAATTTGGAGTGCAGTGTTTCTGCAGAGACAAGGCCTGCTGTGTCTTGTGCGATGTTTTTTCGGCGCTCACAGATGGTCTGTGGCATCTCAATGGCTGCTAAGAGACATAATAACAGTCTAGAATTTCTGTGTGCTCAGTTGGAGATAAACCCACAGGCCTTCTCCTCTACCTGATCCACAGGATTAGACATACATGTGACCAACAAACAGGTGCGAGAAATGCAAAATGCTGATTAGCGTTCACGTGACATACAATTTGTACCTAAAAATAAGATTGTTTCGCAGTAACTCAAAGGGAAATTTAGATCATTACAAACTCATTTTAATTGCTACCAATCGGAGCAATTCATTTACGTAAGTTAGCTCTTCTGTTTCTCAGTAAAGATGACCAACACGTTCTCTGTGTGTACGTGTGGTCGATAATAGATCCAGGCTGCTTTAGTCCTTAAATTAATCTACTGTCTGACAAGATCAGTTTTACTGAAGCTTGTTGCCCGGTACATTATCGCCCGTATTATCATTCCTCTCTTTCGCTTGCAGTCCCCTCTCACTCAGCTAGCAACAACACCTGACACCTGCTCACTTTCCCAGCATTCTTATCACCCCACCGGCTACAGGACTGAGGCCCCTGAACAGACTGTGTGCTATGATAAGTGAGAGCTGGTTTTGTTGAAGTGAGGATTAAAAAAAAATAAAATAGAAAAAAATCCCTCCAGTCTTTGCAAAAGGTGAAAAAAAAAAGGGGTTTGGAACATGGACACCTTTTCTTCCACCTCTAACTTCCTGCCGGGTCGCATAGCTGGAACATCCTGGGAATTTTGTCACTCAGTCAGTTCTTTTTTTTCTCCCAGATGGATATGACTCTATTTGTGGCTCGTGACTTTGTAGCTGTCATAAATGATTTGCAGTGGGATTCAAGAGTAATATGCCATTTCGTTTCACAGAATTGAAATCGAGACACTGTCTTGATTTGGAGTAAAGAGAATTTTTTAAAAGAGAATTAATCTCCCCTGTAGTTTAGTCTTTTTTTTTTTTTCTTTTTTCTAAATGAATTACATGTTAACCACTCCAGGATATGTGATACGTTGCTGGCCAATTATAATTCAAATGGCCAAAAATCATCAAAATGTTATTGTGGGTGATGGTACACCACGCTGAGACTCCTCAATTAAAATAATGAACTAAACTGGAAGCGAGCTAGTACTCTGACAAGCACAGCATAATTAAGTGTTTGCAGCACTGAGAACAACGGGAGCTGTTCTAGGTAAATTAATGCCTGTTCCCAGGTGAATACAGGGTCTGTTTGGCTCAAGGCGAACAGATGCCATGACAGGGACTGCACCAAAGGTTGGCTGCTTGAGACGCACGAGCATTGATGTGAGCTTCAAATCTCACCTGTAGTATTCTGAGACGGTATTGATTCTCGTCCAGCAGAGAGAGAGAGAGAGAGACAGAAAGAGAGAGCGGAAGGTGCAGCTTTTGTTTATGTTCAAGACGTCTGAGGCCGATTAACTCATGGTCTGTGTTTGTGTGCGCTCTCCCCCCCTGCATAAAAAAACATGACGCTCTCCATTCATTAAGGCACCACAGAAGGAGATTCCATTAATCTGTTCATTAGGCTACATCAAAAATGGAACTACTTATTAAAATCAGATCCAGCTGTGTACTCTCGTTAAAGACCACCATACCGAATCTTAACAATGCTTATGGCACTCGACCAAAACCCGGCCACAAAAAAAGTGGTTGGGGTGGGGTGGGAGGGGGTTCTACTACATTGACTCAACATGCCATGATAATTGCTGTGCTCTTTGCAGGGGTCTATGAATAAACATTACTTTAGCCAGTGAGTATCTGAATGCTCTATTTTCAATTAATTTACATTTGCACAGATATGGAGGGAATATATGCTTTTAATCACTATGTTTTATTTTATCAATTTCCCTCAAGTCTTTTCTCATTCTCTCCCTCCTTGTCTGGCAGTTCCCCCTCTCAACTGGGCTCTCCTTTGCTTTCTGCCTCTCTCTCTCTCTGGAAAATCCCATTAATCTCAGCCAGTGGTTTTGAACAAAAGCTATGGGCTAAGCGATTGATCCGGGCATTGATCCCACTCGCCTGAACGATCATAAAGGTGTTAAATTGGTTTCTTGGAGGATATGTATTTTTTATCGCTGGCTGCTGCAAGTAGAAGTTCCTGCTTGGAATTTTTCAGATTTTCTTTTTTTTTTTAAATAAAACCAAAAGTGGGAAGGGATATTTAAATATTAAATAGATCACACCTTGAAAAGTATAGCCCTAAATGTGGATTTTGAGGGCAGTTTGAAGCAATTTCTGAGGATCGTGTTTTCTGTATGAGCATGAACCTCAGTAGCTAAATCCTTGTAATGAGATTTGCTTCATCCAAGGACAGGTAGGAGCTGGGGATTTTTACGAACTCTTGCAGCAGAAGCAGGAAGCTCTTTCATTTATGTTGCTGTAAATAATTTCTTCAATTTATACATTATACTTCAGCTAAAATGGAGTACACCGTGACAAAAAAAAAGAAAAAAAGTTCCTTTTTTGCACCACAGTATGATAATGAGTTACTGGTATCAGCTAATGGCCACCTGAGCCTGTACTTCTAATAACAGAGAGTTGACAAATAAGACAAAGGTGTAATTCATGTAGGGCTGGTTGGGAGGCCTACAGATTCTGTTCTTCATATGACATTGGTAATGAGAGATTTCATCATTTTATATCCAGATGTTGAGGACAGAAACGGAAAGGGAAGCAATTTAAGCTGCAATGTCTTTTTTTTTTCTTTTTTTTTGAATATGAGTCAGTATTGCTGGAAACAGCAGCCGCTTAAATAAAATTTCCATGACTGTGTGATAAGTATACATGAATCACCACTTTTATTGTTCCTGTGATGCTCTGTCACACTTCTCATTTGAACTTTGCAAAGTCAGATCACTGAATAAACTAAACGGACAATAGTTTTAACCAGATACTGTAATCAGATGATGTTTTGCGACATTTTGCCTTCACGAAACCACACAGAAAAGAAAACTGCTCATAGATTCCATGTCAGAGAGTTCGTATTGTCTTAGAGAGCGGGCAGTGCGTGCTGTAAGATCAGGCGCTGAGGCCGCTGCTCATTTGACAGAGCAAAGGAAGAGCTTGTCAGGGAAACTGCTCGTGTCATTGGTACTTAAAAGGTCAGCGAACTGAACACCAACCCCTGATCCGCCCTCACGCCTGCCTGCCTGTCTGTCACTAGTCCACTTCTTCCAAGCGGGTGTCCCCTGCCCTTGTCTCGGCTGCTATCACCCATCGTCTTCCCCTCTGAGCTGCCCCCCTTTGATAGCCCAGGCCTCTTGTCAGAGAGGTGCTTCCAGACAGACAGCGTGAGGACGAGCCTTTGATGAGGACCACGGCACTTGCCAACACCAGTGACATGCAGCGCAGTCCTTTGAAGGGCTCGGGCTTTAAATTTACCCGTACACACACGAACCCGCACGCACGCACGCGCGCATCAATACGTGCTCCCAGCATCCTCAGATGGAGAGATGAAGAAAAGTGGATCAAGGATCAGTATAGAAATCCCCTCCTATGACTGCCACCCGTGCTCTCTGATGGTTTTAATGAAGGCGTCTGAATGTTGCCTTCGTCTTATGCGTGAGTCACAAAAAAAATTGATGTATAGGGAGGAGAGTGACAAAAAGATGCTGTCAGAAATGTTAGAAAAGGTCAAAGCAGCTTTGTTGTACTTTCTTTTTTTTTTTCCCTTTTATTCTATTTTCCTGAACTGATAAAAGAGAAATGAAAGATGTGAATTTCTCCATGAGTTGTCATTACTTGTGTCATTATGTTTCATTTCTAGGAAAGACACAAGGAAGCCATAAATGTCTGCTGCTGCCTCAGAAACAGCATTGATTGTCTCCAAAAAGCAAAATAAATAAATAAATAAACAGGGGGGGCCTTGCATTTAACATTGCTTTGTCAGCCCGATGCATGATAACTTACATAAATGAAAACATATACACCAATTTTTAGTTGCTATGGCATAAATCTGTGGTTGATGATGACGGCCCTGAGACACTGCCCTTTAAAATCTTGTGACTGCTTAGTCTGTGAAGCGTTTTTAGACCATATAATGGTCTAAATAAGCAGAAAATCTTTATTTTGGTGCACTGGCAATAATATGCTCATTTATTTGTCTTGGGAGGACAGACTTCCATGCTAAAAAGGTAAATTCAACCCTTTTTTTTTTTTCATTTCTTTTCAAATGTAAATCACAGAGGAAAATCGAAACGCAAAAACTAAGATAAACAAGTCAAACAGAGGCTTCCCATGTTATTTTCTCATGCATGTAAAACTGAAAAGTAACCCAAATTAGGGAAGTTGTTCGTATCTTCCAGCTGTGTGTGTTGTCTTCTGTTATGTCTTCCAGGAAAGTAAATAGACGCTGTTGAAATGCAGAGTCAAAACAATCCTGATCAACAAAAAATGTGGCTTTAGACTTGGCCACATTCAAGCCATTTTATACTAGATAATAAAGTGTGTGACATTTTTTAGAGCAGCAACAATTGTTGACATCAAATGAGTACCTAAGGTCATTTGAATTCAACGAATGCCATGCTCTAAAATCCTCAGGCAGCAAACAAAAAGAAAAAAATGAGAAGGCATTCCTCTCAGGTGTCTCAATACTGCACCTGCCTGTGTCACTAAGTTATAACATCGATCCACATTCTTCACCCTGCGAGTGGTTAAACTCAACATCCGCAATCACGGACAGTTCTCACAGACTCAAAGCGGCGGAGCATTTCTCACACCAGCACAACAGCAGCATGCCCACATTATCCCAAATAATGCCACAAAGAGCACAATGTTTCTTGATGGAGAAGATGGATAGGGGGGGAAAAAGACAGAAACTCTCATTCCTCATTCCTCTGCTCTCAATGTGGCCTTTTTTTTTCAGTGTCTGGCTATGTGGGGTAATGATTAACACGGTCGAGCATGGGAAGATACTAGCCGTTACAATGGAAGTGATTGTTTTGGTCCACAAATCCACTATTTTCACCTGTGGCAGATTCCTGGGAGCCAGCGGCTGGCATTCGGGACAAAAGAAAAAAAACTGGCCACTTAATCATTATCATCTGCGGAATCACTCAGAAACTCCTGGCAATAGGCAAACAGACAAGTGTGGCGGTATTGTTGAATCCGACACGTAGCAAAGCGCTTAACTGATCGTGGAAAAGTTCACATGAGAAAACCCCAGAGTGAGTACAGTGGACTTTTGAGCTTTTGTGTAAGGTGTCAAAAAAACATGCCCCTAATCAATAGTGATTGACCTGTAAGCAAGCGTACCTTGCACCCAGCTGCCTTTGATATTTACAAGCTGCAAAGGCTGACATAGTGCCTCCGCTTTGTGCTTCTGAGGGTGGCTCTACGCTAGACGTAGCATTTCCTTTTAAGCTTTAATTTCTGGATGACAGCATGCGGTTTTACCAGGATTCAGATGTTAATCAGAAAGAGTTTAAACCAATGCAGATACAGGGATAAATGAACAATTTTAACGGTTTTGAATTTGTGTCATATTTGCAAATGATACAAGGACAAGGCAGAGGAATGCAGATGATGCCACAATGTCACTTTTTTGCTTTATAAACCACTCATATTACTTTTTAGTGCTACATTTTTTGTAAAGCATTTCCTGGTGGACATTGACCAGATGCTAATATCTAAAACAGAGACATTTCTTTTTTTTTCAGACATTAAACATTTTCCACATGTTACTTTTACATGCCTTTTGAAAGCCCAGATGCACACACACAACTACTTATTGGTGTCTGTTGGAAATCTGTCTACAGAGACAAAAAGCACTGGTACACAATAAAAGGGACCAGTGACAGACATACAATCTGCAGTGGTGACAGGTTTGTTAACTGTGGATGTGACATTCAGTTGCACCAACAGAGGCTGTTGTTACAGCTGTATGGAAGAGGAAAGACAAACAGATGACCTGATGATTCTTTTTTTCTTTTTTATGTATCTCTAACCAGGTGGATGATCAGATGAAGCTGTTGCAGAACTGCTGGAGCGAACTTCTCATTCTGGACCACGTTTTCCGGCAGGTGGTGCATGCGAAGGAGGGCTCCATCCTGTTGGTCACAGGCCAGCAGGTGAGTCAGTGAAAACCCTCCCTGAAAATGTCTAGCAACCTCCACTGTTTCATTTTTTTCCCTCTCAAATCCTGCCACCCACTCATCTTGTGCCGTCTGCAACACCTCCATATCGCTTGAAGCTTTATTGATTCCACTGCCAACCAGGAGTCACCACTCCATTAAAAATATATTATAGACAGGGACTAATGTCCCTACGTTAATGTGTCTTCCTTCATGCTTAAAGACTCCAACAGCGAATAAATAAAGCTCTCCGAGAGATATGCTGCAGCGTTGTGAGTGGGTGGACAGATAATGAATGTGCCTAAATGTGCTATTGTGTTTCACTGGTGTCTTTGAGGAAGTTGGTGGGAGCCGATGCCTGAGGCCCTAACAGGAGCCCTCAGTGTTTCAGGATGCTGTGTGCTGATTTCTGTTTCATACACACAAACCCAAAGCAAACAGGGATTTCCTTCAGCATTCAACAATAGTCATAAACTCAAATAAGAAAAACAGGTATGCACTAAAAAAAAAAAAAAAAAAATCTTTGTGAATATGCCTCTGACCCATCACATAGCTGTCAGCCAGATGAGAGGCCATAAATTATAGATTGTTTTGCTATCCAAAGCATTGCTTTTTAACAAAATGCTTTACAGCAACAGATGGTGGCTGGCATTAATATTGGAGAAAGCCCTGCATGCAGGGGAGTCCTTTTTAATGCCATGATTCTGAATGAAGACAAAGTCAGGGTAGGTTTTCAGAAAGTGTGAAGAGTTGTTACCTGTGATACAATAAGCAGTACTACTTCTGATTATATAGAAACGTTACAAATGTAAATTCATTTGATGCAGAACAAGAGAGTTGATCATAAAGTGAGTGCAGAATTTCCTGAAAGTTACAGAAATTGATGGAAAGAAACGAAGGGCAAAGATGTGGAGTGATGTAAAGAAAACGAGAGGCTTAGGGTTACATGGCACAGAAAACTCCAAGGAAAAAAGAGAGAAGGAGGTAGAATAAGGTTAAAAATGGAAAGGGAGAGGAGTTGAGGGAGGGTGAAGAGCAGATGATGAGGAAAAGCGGACGATTTAGTTTGACGAGGAGGAGGGCTGATCGTCAGGGGAGGTGCAGGTCAGCGGTTTCGTTTGCATACTTTGCTTAATGAACAGCTGGTGTTGAGGAGTGTGTCTGTGTGAATGTATGCATGTGGCTGTGTGTCAGTGTGTTGTGTGTGTGTGTGTGTGTGTGTGTGTGTGTGTGTGTGTGAAAGAGACTCTAAAACACTTCATTATCTCCTATTATTCTCTGCCTGGCCAGGGGTGACAGCACAGCGATAATAACAGGGATATGTAGACCACAAGTTTCTGCATCACCCTGAGCAAGTGCAAACACACACAAACAAAGAAGGTTTGGGCCGACAAACACTGTATCTTCGGTGTGAGGCTGCAGAGCTTCAGTCAAAGGTCAGAGAAAGAAAATGTACATATGTGTTTACATGAGAATGCTGTGACTTTTAGAGCGATTTTTTTTCTTCACATGAAGAATCTCAGCAGATATTTATTCCAGTTTGCTTTAAAACAGCCTAACTCTTTGCTTTATGCAGGTCATACACTAAGCCCACACAGACATTTAAGAAGAAATCCATTGAAGCTGCAAATTAACTGTTACAGCTTGTCATTTCGTTCTCTTTTGCCCTTTTTCTTGTCCTTATGTTTGCTGTTTCTTGCCTGTAAATGCCCATCTTTTCTCATATGTTCTTTCTTTCTTTCTACTGACACATGTTGTCATGTCACTAGCATCAGAGAGAAATGGCCATGAGTGCTTGTTCTTTTTCCTGTCATGGGATCAAACACACAGTGTAACTTGTACAAATGTGTGCAAAACATCAAATGACAGAGATTGCACTGATCTCTTGAATGATTAAGCAAGGTCTCACTGCTTGGCAGTCAGTTTCATTATAAATCCTGATATTTTGAAAGCTCTGCTGGTGTGGGGTTGCATGAAATTTAAATGACAGAGAGGGGGAGGGGGGGGGCACGCTTCCTATGTCAGTCACACACGTTTGTGCTTTTAAACAAGTTACATATTCTATCTCATTCTTCATCACAAACATCCAACTTCCAGCCGGACTCGTTCATCATATTCTCCATAGGTTTTAAACCTGAAGGTTTATTCATATAATCACCCTCTATACTGCTCCAGAAAGGGTAATAAAGTAGTATTGATTGATTTATTGATACACAAGTCATCAAAGTCAGAGTTAGTGCTAAGTCTGCTATAGTGACATTATAGCATTTTCCCCCTCTCTTTTTACTTAAGGCAAGGAGGTAATAACCCAAGGCATCACCATCAACAGTCCAATCCTTCAATGAACTTATTTCATGCACAGTTGATTTTATGTAAATTGATTGACACCTTGGAAGGAGGGCAGGCACTGTCTGCTTTTCACAGAGTCATAACTCTTTCCGTCTCATAGGTAGTAAGAACAAAAAGGAGGGACAAAGGAGTTTAAACAAAGAGTTGTAAGGCTAAGGCATGAGGAAGTCAAAGAAGAGACAGCTGATTAAAACTTTGTTTTAACCCCTGTCTTTTTGAGCCACATGAAAAAAGATGAAAAGGGGGATTCCAGCCATCCTATTTACACAATAAATAAACTCCAAACCCCGGGGCTGGTTTTAATTGCAAATATGAGCTCACAGGGACTCTCTTCCTCTATGAGCTTTAGGAACTGCGCACGCCAACATTTACCTTCCCCTGGAAATCCTTGCACAGTCAATTATGGTAATGAATCGTCAATAAATATAAAAATTTAATATGGTCCTGCTTACTCTGAGTGGCAGCTAAGGACTTGCCTCCCAGACAAATGTGCTGCGGCTGCAGATCTGAAGTGTATCTAAGAAAGGAGTGTGTGTTCTTGCATGTTTCTTACACTTATGAAAGATGAACTTGATTAGATTTCATTTACTAATTTTTTTGTAACATGTCACAGGCAGGTGTGGCTGATCTATCAGTGCGAGTAACATTCTGCCTGGATTGTACATTTCCAGAAACAGGCTGTCACACACACAAAAAAAAAAAAAAAAAAAGCAAAGTTGACGGAGCAGGTGGGCTGTTCACAGAAGTTACAGTCCGCCTGCAGCGGTAGCAGGTTCGATTCCCTGCCCCCCCACCCACCCACTGTTAATAAAGGCCACTTGACCAAAAAAGAAAAACCCTAAACGAAAAAAAAAGTGCTACCTGAACGTGTCACACATTTGACAGCGGTTGCAGCATTTTCATATTACGCCGAGTTGCCCACAAGTTGCCAACATCTGGTTGTTGTTTCCACAAATTGATGGCAGTTGGTGCTGTAAGTCGTACTGTAGCTGTGCTTTTTGAAAACAGCCCTATTTTTACTCCAGCGCTGCTTTTATCCCAACTTCCTTCTCTCACTGCTTATTCCAGGTGGATTACGCGGTTATTGCGTCCCAGGCAGGAGCCACCCTCAACAATCTGTTGAGCCATGCCCAAGAGTTGGTAGCGAAACTACGCTCCCTGCAGCTGGATCAACGAGAGTTTGTCTGCCTCAAGTTCTTGGTCCTCTTCAGCCTGGGTGAGTTATGCATGTATTTGAGTTCTGGGGAGATGAGGGTCTCAGCTCCTGAGGCAGGACTGCTAGTATCAGTTTTCTTTTATCGTCAGCTACACTTAAATGGATGGAATGGTTAGTGATAAAAAAAAAATTCTGGATGTTATCACTGATTTGTGGTGGAAACTATAGAAGAGAAAAAAATAAAGGCTTCAGCGATGGTGGGGAATAAAAGAGGGTACGCTTTAACACTTTATGTTCGGAAAGGTGGCAGCAATAGTCAGTCAAGACTGGTTAGCCAATTTGATCGTAGATTGAGAAAGGTTAAAAAGAAACAATTTCTTAACTTTCCATCACAAACCTGCAATTCAAAATCCCCTAAAGTCAAAGAAAATGAGAAGCAAGAGTATTAAAGCCTGATATTCACACATCTGAATGCTGCCTTACCTAAATCTAGATCAGCTTTAGTCTGTGGCAGCAGTGCTCTGCAGCCTTGTCGAGGATATGTATAGAGAGTAGATAACAAATGGATTTATTTTCATATTTTAACCTGAGATATTCACCATAGACAGGTTTGCTCTTTAAATATTAGCCACCTCACTTGTTTAAATCTCTCACTGGCACAGTAGAAAATCTGATATAAATAAAACTGATCATCCTCTGCATCTTCAGCTTTGTGGTTCATAAAAGTTTTTGAAGAAGGCCGTCAATATGAACTGTGCATGGAAAGTTAATATTGACATTTTACATTGTTGGAGTTTAGTTGTTGCTCTCTTCTGGTGTAGAAATTGTTTTACAGCAGGACCTTAAGAAGCACCAATATTAGAAGGCATGAATCAAAATGAATGGATGAATGGAGATCAATCAGAACCAATAACTGGGAATTTAGCTAAAACAAGGGAATATGTGAGCGAAGTGAATGGGGAGTGGAAATGTGAGCGATCACATTTTATTCCTTTTTTGGTGAGGGAAAAAGAGGAGCCCAAGAGTTCTTTTAGTTTTCGTGAGACTGAGCTTTTGAGATTTGGAAAGGAAAGAGGGAATTTGGTTGGGAAAAGGGTGGAAGGAAGGTGTGTGAAAGGGGAGGTAGGAGCAGGATACAGTGAGAGAGACTGGGAACTGGGAATTTGTAGGAGGTACCTGCCTGAAGAAATGAAATTTAGGATGGACAGCTGGGAGAGAGTTGAAGCCAGCTGGAGGGAGAGAGCATTGGATTTTTTGGGAGAGAGAAGTGGAAGAATAAACATTTTAATGAGTTAAGGGACAAGGAGTTAGGTAATAATGATAGGATGCAAGTGTGTTTGCAGGTCCTTTTCCCTAAGCTGTTCTTTCTTCTCTCAGCCAACGTCAGATAACACCAGGAGACTGTCATTTCTGACAAGTCTGCAACAGTTACTTTCTGAGTAACAAACACCAGCTCAGTATCACAAGAAAAAATGTAATCAGGTGTCGTTGTCCCTATTTTCCAACATGTAGCGTTGTCACAATTTCTTCACCACTGCCAAAGACAGACGGCTGTGTTTTAGTCTGTCAGCTGTTTTGAACAGATGTGTTGCAATTTGCTAAGGAAAACATAGACTTGGGAGGTTTCTGGAGCCGATAAATGTAGCGAATGTACAATTTCTGATCGTGTGTGACAGCTTGACGTAATTCAAAACATAGTTACAATTTTAAAGAGCAGATGTAGGAACTCGGATCATTTTCAAGATAAATTTCTTCATTTTGCATTGTAGAACAATGTACACTTGGCTTTCTTTTTTTTCTTTTTTTTTTACATTTCATGTTACTGAAGCCAGTGATGTCATGGTAGTTTCACTAATCCACTGTAAACAGCGGCATACTTATGATATATTTTTTCATCCTCAACCTCCAGAACCATAAGGGCTCAGGCCTTTAGTTCTTTGACGCTTCTGAAAGAAAAAAAAGTTTAGTGAAGAGCAGATTCAAATGCATGTTATTAGGCAGGATTAATGCTTGTGTTTTGGTGGAATTTGAAAAGAAAGCTAGAAGAATGGGGTGCTTTGCAGAGAGAGACATTTGTGTGTATGTCTGTACGAATGCATGCATTTGTTTTCCTTCTTTTTTTTTTCTGTTGTCGGGCAGAGATATATCTGAAGCTCAGCGTGTAAATAATTTGGCAGAAGTATCATCCATAATGAAAGGGCCACCTGAGGGATGTGTATCGCCCCCGGCAGTGCCTCGTTCGCTGGCTTTGCCCGGGCCTCCCGCAAAAGAAAGCTGACACAGGTGCCGTAGAGGTGGCTGAGGGGATCATTGCTGGAGGAGCTGCTGTTGGTGCGATTAAGGGAAGGGGATGTTTCTGAGGAAAGCAAAGCCAGGAAATTTAGAAATAATGTGATTAATATCGCATGCGGCTGATCAGAGATGCGCATATGATCGGCTGTCAGAGGGACGTGATGCATGCCTGTTGATACGTGTCTGTTTCCTTCAGGGAGTGAAGCTGCATAATGTGAACAACAGTAGGAGAGCAGTTCTTTATACATGCACTTGTGTGTCTGTGTAAACACCCACCTGTGCCCTCAGCAGAGCCAGTTAACACAGATTGAAGTGAAATGAGGCATGAGAGTAGCTGTGTATTGAAGACTGATCTGAAAGGCCAGAGGCCCCCTCTTTATTAGCTTCATTTAATCTTTAATATTGGTTACTGAGGTCTTTAATTGAAAACAGATGTTTTCAACATGATATAGTGCCGTAAAGTACCGATTGCCCTACTTCACTCCTCATGCTTTATGATAGGCTTCACGTTCAGGTTATGGAATGAGAAAAGCCTTGCTCTCCCATTGAACGTACATTTCTCTTCTATCACTGCTATTTTCAAAACAAAACTAAAAGTTTTTCTAGTACTCTTTCCACCCTCGTTTTACATCCTGCTCTCATGCTTTGTACTACTGTGCAACGGGGTATAGTCGTACTTCAACACAGAAGCTGTGTGTCTGTACTGTAAATAAGGATGGAAAAGAATCTGGCATTTAGGCAAGTTTTCAGTAGTTCTCATGAAAACATTAGATGTTTTGAACCAGCGTATATATTCTGTCTTGCGACTGAAATTGTCACAAATGAAGGATCTGCAAAGATCAACAGAGACTGGCATTAAAGATGTGTAGGCCTACAATTAAAATGATTAAGTAGGCATAAAAACAAGCCTTTATCCAGTGAATTTCAATTATATATTTATTTTTTAAAATCTGGACACCACAAAAAATAAAGTTGAGCCTAGCATTTGTAAGTAAGCCTTTTTATCCAACTGTGTGTTTTTTGTTTGTTTGTTTTTTTTAATTAATTCTCTTATTGCTGTGTAGTCTGATTGGCAGCTGAAGAATAAGGCCATTGGAATTTTTAGAACATATATGGTTCTACACATTGTACACCCTGTCTGGGCCCCAACCACCTTCTCTTGATTTACATATATGTTATTGACATTGAGCTTCATTCATTTCAAAAAGTAAAGTAAATAAATGCCGCTGGACATAATGTGGGCACTGCTTTCCTTGAAGTAGGAAAGCAATATAGCTGTAAATAAGACAAGGTTGGACTGGAAATTAGAAGGATTTTACCACACAACCTGAGTGAAACTCAGTGTGGATAGATCGTTTTGTGGAAGGACAATATTTTAAAAAAATACAATTTTTAAATGCAGTAAACATAAATGAAAATAAAATGCAAGGCCAGTCACACAAAATCGTTTCATGCAGTACACAGTGATTTTCCATGGGAGTCTTGAAAGTAATTTAGTGTTATCATCTCTTATTTCACCATGCTCCTTGTACCTTTCCCTTTCATTTCCTGCTTTTTTTCTCTTTGTTTTTCATGTGTGTGTTGATTAACTTGGTAATTCTCTGCCTCTCTACGAACAACTCTCTCCTTCTGTCCTCTCCCTGGGTGGCCCATCAGTCACTAACCTCCTGCCAGAGGAGCTGTTAGTTAAGTCAGCTGTCAATAAAAGCAGGGATGTAGATGTCAGCCCAGCTGAGAGGAGACACTAGTCATGATCTCTGAATGTTTGTTTTCAGAGTTAGACATCCTTCTTTTAATACATTGCTTTATTTTATTCCATTCTGTCTCTTGCCGTGTGCTCGCTGTCACTCTTGATAGAGGATTTTAGCCTCTATCAAGGAGGAAAGATCACTTTGTGATCATCGATCTCCAAACTGTTTATAATTGTGGAAGCAATGATTGTACTATATGTCTTGGGCTTTGGGCGATGGACACTCAAGAGTTTGAGGGCTCCCAGGTCAGAGTTCAGTAAAGGATTTCTACAAGTCGTTCAGTGTCAGAATACTGTTAATGGACCTTTGATTTCCTTTGAAAGAGGTAAAGACCTAACAGGAAGATTGACAAGTTGGTGATAAAACATTGCTTAAGGTTAAGAACAGGTCAAGTTTGAATTCACTGTTTTCACTGGATGGCTGGTGGCTGTTTTAGTTTGTTTGTGTTTTCTTTTTCCTCTCTACAGTGCATTGTTTGATTATATGAATGTATGGCTGATGCCATAAAGCAGATGCAGTGATGGAGGTCAGCGACTGTTCAGGCAGCAGCCAGTTCACCAGCCTGGTGGGTCAGACCCCGTCAGGTGTAATTGGGTGGGACGGGTGCTGCCAGGCCTCGTCAGCTTTGAGTAGAGCCAGACTACCTGCCAGAGCAGCGCAGGGTCATAAATGTTCCCAGCGGAGAGAGAGGGAACAACTGTGGGCATAGCTTTAAAGGATGTCCTGCAGCAGCAACAAACTCAGTGAAGAGTGGATGAAGGTAGCATGAAGATTTTGGAATTGTGTTTGATTTTTTTTTTTCCACAGTGTAATCAAAAAAATGAATAAATAAACTTGCACTAGCTTATTTGTATACGCTTAGTTTCCAAATGCCCCCTTTGTATTTCACTTAAATGTTTCGCAGTGTTTGTAAAGGAGGCGAAACTCTCAGCGTCCCATTGAGCTTCATGTTTCCATAACTGCTGATCAGAGCTGGAGCTGATAAATGTCTGGCTGCTGCTGACGCAGTTTATCTTCCACTGGAGACAAAAGTCAAATGTTGATGGGTGTTAGTTGGTATTTATCCACTGAGATCAGAAAAGGAGTTGAGCTATTCATTTATAAACAAATAAAATAAAATAAAAAAAAAAAAACTGTGATTCAAAAGCTTCCTCAGAACCACATTACCTGTATGTCAAGTGATTAGTCAGTCTCTGAGGTTGGAATTTATCGACATCCGTCCATCAATCCCTCCTACATCCCCCACCTGCCCTCCATCCTTCTTCATCCATTCTTCCCTCTGCATTGTCTCTTGTCTCATTGCTCTGCCCTTTCTCCCCATTTTTCTCCACATCTATCTCTGTATACGTTGATCTATCACAGCTCTATCACCACATCCACCTCCACTGGTCAACATTCATCTTAACCCTCCATTCATCTTTTTTTTTCCTTCCTTTTTTTTCCCCTCATACCTTTCTAGTTTTAAAATGTCCAAACAGCAATCACTGAAGCCTGTGTTGAAACGGAAGGTGTTCTTGAGGTAAAATAAATATGTTATAATGTATAGGAAATTTTATGTGTCTGTACTGAGACTAAATCTTGGAATTATTTATGATTATGGTCATTTAATAATTTATAAAAAAATACCTGTCACAGAAATATGAAAATAAATAACATTTAATTAAATGTTAAACTGTCATAATACATTTTTTTAAATTTTTTACCACCATCCTTCCTTATTGCATTAACCCTTCTTTTAATTTACAGTCAACTCCTCACTCCTCAACCCATGTACTGACACATTTCTAATTAGCATGTTTAGCATGCCCTGTTTGGAAAGCAGTGCTTTTCTGAACTGCAAGGTCAGTCACCAATCTGCTGATGACAACACAAACACAGCAAATGTGATTAACCTTGATGAAAACAGACGTATTTTTTCCCTCTCTCTTTTTATCATCTCTTCTCCCACACAATGAGATGCAGAGAAAAAAAAAAAGAAGAAGGAAAAGAAGAAAATTAATTCCCAGGCAGGTTAGCTCTAATTAAGCAAGAGCTGCGTCTGCTTACAATCAATGCCCTTATCCCTGGCCAGTGCCCCCTCTTTTCACACCGCCAATAAGCCTGGCAAATATTCATTTCCTAAAAAGGACTAAATCATTTAGAATACGGTGGGGGATTGATTAACGTCGAGAAGTAGTGACGGTTCAATATTCTACTTCATGGAGACCCATGTACGGGCCAAATAATGGAGCATACAACCTGTGTTTAATCAAGTTGTGGCACTTTACAACTTAATAGGGACACTGCAACGTAGTAAGGATTTGCTTTTTCTCTGTGCAATCCAAGTTTCATGCCGCGATGCAAGTCAACAGAATGGAGTCTCATGAGTACCTTTGCCCTGATCAATACACAAATAAACAATGGTGAATGTGTGTGTATGAGTTTTTAGGCCCTGGCCTTCAGGAGACCTTGAACCCTGGCTGTCTCTTTGTGCTCGAAAGAAAAAAAACTAGAAAATGCCATTGCAGAAAGTAAGGCATATGTTTTCCAGAAAAATAAAGCTACAAATGGCACAGAGAATACAGTATAATCAGGTTAACCTGGTATTGTAAATACAAGCACAATCTATATAACAAGTAAACGTATTAATAACCTCCAAAAGCCCTGAACTAAAAATGCATTACATCCAAGGTCTATTCAAGGTTTTCACATTATATTTGAAGCACTTTGAAGCACAAATTTCATAGGTTCTGACAGTGCACACGTGGTGTATTGGAAATGCGCCTCGTAATAAGCCCCTAACTGGGATTTTATTGAATGTAAAACGGCAAGCCAGAGCTCCATCCCAGCATGCAACACTGTCCTACTCTAGAATAACCTTAAACCACTGTTATTTAACATGCAGCGTACCAGTGGGAGGAGACGAAACAAGACAAAGATCCCCCATCAGATAATTTGTTTGATGACACTAGCAGTCCTCAGAAAGAATCTCCTCTTCTCACAATCCTTCCATGTCAATTTTGCACAATTATTAATGTTTGGCAGTGTTCCACTAGATTTCACAAATGTTTTGAAGGAGAAAAAACCAAAACCAAAAACATTATTTTACATTTATTTCTTTGAAAACAGGAGGATATTTACGTTAATCTACTCTCCTTGTCTTGCACTGGTGCCAGTGCACCACAGCACCGGTGCAACAGTCTGAGAAGACCTGGCGAGACGATTGACACCAGAATTAAAATTTTAGTCAGGAGCACTGAACCGTGCTGCATACCAGATGTGAAACGTTCCACACTCAGTGTGCGGTGAAAAGCTCCAGATACTGTATGCTGCACGTGTGTGAAATTTGGCGTGAACTGTGCTTGATAATGTGTGCTTCTGTTTTCGACAAAATGCAGCAAGTAGATTGATGCAATGACAGCTTTAATGGAAAACACTGCAGCGGTGATTGCAGGGGACCTAAGATTATAAAGGTTCTTTAAGTCTAATCCGTGTACTGAGTGGCTGCATGTAGTGCTTTTTCATCACTCTGCTTTTTTAAGTTCAGTGAAGTAAAAGCAAGAGCTGATTGAGAACTATAGGAGTCTCATCAAATACATTTTATTTACTCCTTACGCTTTTTATTTTAGGAACCATTTTGATGCAGGAATCTAACACGCACACACAAGTTGAAAAAAAAAAAAAAACTTGCTCAAAGTTCATTCCCAGTTCAGCTAAGCCCAGGTAACTGTGTTTGTTCCAACTTTTATTTAATTTTGTATCATTTCATCAAGTATAGGTGACAGTGTTGCCTCAACTAATTAACCTTATCCATCCCTTTTCCTGTCAAATTTATCTTAAGAAATCGAACATAGTGAGCAGTCGTCTCCTGATTCAAGCTGCCACTTTGTAGGGAATTCCATGTAATGTGGCTGTCTAAAAGGCTTTCAGACCTCATCATGCTGTAAAAGCTCCAGGTCTCCAGCCAGCCCCTATTACCTGGAAATACCGCAGGCTGTTGTCATTAAGCAGCACTTGCAGCGAGATTGTGACAGACGCCAAACATATTTTTGATCACTGTGTCTCACTACAACTTCTTTGAAAGTGTCAGTCTTCTGTCCTGCCTGAGTAAATTACCATTTCTTAATGCATTTCAACATATTGTCAAGTGATTCCCTTTCAAAATGCTTTTATGCTCTTTTTAGGTCGTGTCCCTCTCATACGACGAATTTTACAATCATTATGTTGATTCACTTTCAGACAAGAGCAGTTCTTGATAGAGTTGGTGCTTGACCAAGACAATGTGAACCTTGCTGTAATCATGTAACAGCTCTTCTGTTATGCTGTGAGGAAAAGTTGTGGATTTGATTCAAAGTAAAAAATTAGACATGGGATATATGTCACATACACAAGTGAAATCATGCTCACTCTGATCTGTAGGTCTATAGAGATTTTACACAGGGGAAAAGTAAAAGTGTATGCGATTAGCATCTTTGCTCAACGTAACCTTTAACCAGCTGATGTTATTTTATGCTTTATATCCTGTTGTTTTACCATCAGTTTAACTGCTGAAAAAGCCAAACAGCAGCAGATGCGCCTCTGTATTTTGCAGAGTGATTTCAAACATAAGACATTTTTTAGGAAGAAAAAAAAAGTCAAGTCTTAATGGAAAAATGAAATGTGCAGCAGTGATTTGTTTCCTCTAAAAATCGCACTCCATCTGACTAATAGAGTCAAAGTAGTCAGCTTACTTGTTTGCTGGTCAATGGTGGATTTACATGCCAGCTACTTATTTGAACTAGTTAAGGGAGGCAGCTTGAGCAACAGTTTTCTGTTCACGTACAACTTCGACATTCCTCATTTCAGGTTACGCTGACTAAGTTCCTTGGTTTATTTAAAGGAGTTAAACGGTGTGAGTCGACACATTGTCAACCGATCCACAACTTGCCAGTCTTGCTGTAAAATCGCACCCCCATCCCAGCATCCATCTGGAGACTCTTGAGTCCCCTGATGAGGACAGGGGGTTGAATTGCTCATCATTCCTGACATCCAGAATGCAATTGTTATGATTGGGAAGTGATGAAGTCACATTTCCCAGACAAGTATTTGTTATCTTAATGACAATGAGAGAAATTTAACATTTGTATTCATTATTACATGAGATGATGGATGGAACTTATACGTACTGGCCTGCAAAGAATGCTGAAAACCAAGCTGCTCTCGACACATGTAACTTTAACAACATGGTAAGAATTCATGGTGTCGCCTTCTGGATACCAATGATTTAAAGCAGCACTAACAGTAGAATAACAGTTTTACATGAGAAGCATAGTTGATTGACTAAAAAGAAGCTCAAACATATTTTGGCTCGAACACACTTCTGTCACCCTCTACCAACAGTGCTTGCTAGAGCTGTATTCCTTTTTGTTGTTGTTGTTGTTGGTTTTTTTCCCTTAACACCCAGTCAGAGTCGCAACATATGCAGCTCAGCCGTCCACTTCTGCCTAAATATGATGACTGCTGCATGGTAGCGGCAAGATTCAATACACGTTAACTCACTATCCTGCTGAAGCGAAGCAGGACATATCCCCTAAACTTCTGGACCCTTCAATCAATACACTCATTAACCCCAGCACTAGTAGACAAATGCGCCTGTAAAAGTTTTTTTTTTTTGAATCCCTTGCCTCCTCCTCTGCTCCTCTTGCACTCCCATGTGGGGTGATTTAAAGCAAAGAGACTATGGAAAAACTGTTGCCCTCCACCTCTCCCTCCCACCTTCCTCTCATTCTCCCTCTCCCTTGGTCTTATTACAGGCTGTCAGTTTATTATAAAACATTAGGAAAGCAGAGGGACACTTGCAGTTACTGTCCTATCGATCGGCAAGGATAGATTCTGTGATTTAGAGTCAGCCTCTGTTCACGACCTACACTTTCCCGGCCTCCTATTAAGGCACCAGCGCTTTGCTTTGGCTATTGATGTCTCAACATTAACAGTTACAAGCTACTACAGAAAATCAATGTTCAACTTTTATTACCAGCTGCATAACGCATCTTCCAACAGCTTGTACTTAGGCAGTCAAAAGGAAATGTGGATGTTTCGTCTTTCATCAGGTGTTTTCAAGAGTTTCTATGACAACAGCATATGGGAGCCTTTGGGGGCCATCCAAGGTTTAGAGTAAAATCTGGAAAGGTACAGAATGCAAAAGAAGCTAGCATTACCACCTCAGAAATATTAATATATTGGCTTAAAAAGAGACTTAAACGTTAGAATGGGGAGTTTTTATCTTAAAATGTACACATTTTGAGTCTTTCTGTGATCCAGTTCCAATTTGAGGCACTGCTTGACAAACTGAAGACCCTCTGCACATCATTTCCTTCTGAAAGCCCTTAGTGAATACTACCATTGTACCAAATTATCGTTACGATTACCTGCTGACACTATTTTTGAAATTGCATTGGCTGGAAGGTAGGAATGGATGTACACTAACAAATGAAATGAGGCTAATGAGAGTAAATAAATTAATGAATAAATAATCTTGAGTCAGTCCAATTTAAACAGAAAGTGCATAATAAGTCATTTTTTCCACACGTCAGAAATGTATTAATATCTTATCATGATACAAAGTTGTAAATTGTTAGATGTTAACTAATCCCTGTTGTTTTCACACATGATTACACCGTTACATGATACGCTCTGATTATTGTTTTGCTGCCTGTTGTTTTCTGTCAGGCAGCGTTCTAGTATTACTGAATGAAAATAAAATGTGTTATGTCGATTTTTTTCCAACCATATATTTTGTAACGTGTACCTAACCACACATGTTAATTCTAACTTGAACCATTTATGGCTCAAAGCACATGAGAAAAGTAATAATTACTGTACAAGTAAAAGTAAAAATTATGATAGAAGTGCAAAGTCTGAACTAATGAACTCAACTGAGAGGTGGAAACCTATCTGGCTATTTCTGGTTCTGTCAGAAGACTGGGTTGCTTTGGTTTATATAAAACCAAATAAAATAAAATAAAATTTAAAGAATTTACATGAATCATCCCCTTTTTTCATATCTTCCCAACTTTTTCTGATTTGGGCTTTTCCTTTTGGTGTGTGCTAGTGGGAGCTCTTCAGCTTGGTATTGTATACTGTCTCATATGGTAGAATGTGCTTCAAGAGTTATTATGGTGCCTTAACTTACATGCAACCACAAAGCTGTAGACTGATCTCAAATAAGGCACATCCACTAAAGAGGTGAGAGGAGAGAAATTCAGGGGCATTTACTACTGGATGTAGTTCTCCAACACTGACTATTATTTCTTGGTAAAATGTATCAAATTCATATATATCCATCCAGTAAATATACTTACCGTGAAAACTAGGCTAAAGGATAGTGGCTTGGTCTTTCATTCTTTTTGCATACTGCAGGTCAAATGTCCACAAATACAAATAACACAATCAGATGGAAACCAAGCTTTACACACCGGCTTCGTCAATCATTTGTGAAGTTGTAAAAGCCCTTCATTCCTTCAGTCAGTTACTTGGTGGAAGCTTGGTGTTATTTTTGTGTCTGCTGTTTCAGATAAATCTTAATGGCAAGACATTTATGACTGCTGTAGCTCAAAATGTGTCACCGGTGTTACTCATTGGATGATAATTGCTCCACGCAATACGTTAAAGGCATGGATGCCGAGTTGTAATGATTCAACAAGATCAAACAGAGGACAACCGAAGCCATTTAAAAAAACAAAAACAAAAAAACTTCATGCATCTTGAGGATACTGACACAGAATTGTCAGTTTGCTCAAAAATGGCTAACTAACTTCATCTTTCTCGGTTCATCTGTTGATGGCATCTAGTTGACTTTAATGTCACACATGTTTGCTTGAAAAAAATGCTGAATGGACTAGGGGTAAAAATAATCCACCACACTGGCCAACCAGTCTGATTTTACAAATGGAGCTCACTGGCATGACAGAACTGCCTGGCATGTGGATTGTCAGTCATTGTGTCCCTGTGTGATTATGTATAGTGCAGAGGTATGTGCTTCAACTGTGGTAAGCTATCTGGTGGTCAGGTGGCTGCTATAAGATCGTCCACCCTTTGCTCTTTGAGCCTCCGTGTGCGTGCATGCACAGGCGCTTGTATGCCTTTGGACAATGCGGTTACAACACACTTCTGGCAAAGCAGAAAACGGCAGAGCTTTAAGGTGAAGATCACGTGAACGCTGTGGTGTGTGTGGATGTGTGTAACCAGAGACAGTGATTAAATGTTTTAAAGAACAGATGATCCAACAGTTGCCATCTCTTGTTCTCTCCGTTTCTCCCCACCCACCTGTGACCCTACTCCCTCACTCATGAACCACCACAGCTCTTTTCTTGTCTTCATTCTTGTCCTGAAGGATTTTTTAAGCAACAAAGCTCTTTGAGAGAAGTTATTCCTTGCTTTAAGGAAAAAAAAAAAAAAATGACTTAGTGTTTAAAAGTCACTTAAAGGGGAGGAATATGCATCAATCATCCAGCCTTCTCTTCACACACAAACCCACATTATACATGTATATATCATCCGCAAACATAATGCTGTGGAACATGAAAGAATGTTGCTCAACAAAGTCGGGATTTTGTTATAACTCTTTGCCTGTGCAAACTGCTTTGCAGCGTGAGGCTGTACTATGGTGCCACCTGGCATCCAGAACTATCCACAGCTACTGCTGGAGGCCTGCAGCACATGTTTATACAGTTTGTACGGTGCTCAGAGATTTCTGACCGTCATTAATCTGAAATTAATCACTTTGTTGACAGTTAAAGGAACACAAAATTTCACATGTATATCCAATAGTGCTGGACAGAGCAAACTTTAATTGCCAACAACTATGTGTACATTTTCATATATTATACTTAGGTCTCCTGTGGGAGGACCCAAGTATAAGGTTTTCAGGACGGGAGATACCACCCTACAGAATCTCGAGGAAGTGGTGTACATGTTCAGAACTTTGAGGATTGTCTTGTTCTTTGTTCCCAGCTGCACAAACTCTAACAAAAAACACATGTGCATACAGGAAAACAATAAAACATATGAAACTCTAGAGTCACAGCATGCTCAGAAGTGTTATTAGAAAAGTGTATTTTTGGGTTACCCTCAAAATTACAAATTTCTTCAGATTTTTCTTAATTGTCCATTTGAATGTGCATCTTCAATAGGCAGCGTGCATACATGTCATCTACCATCCTCTGCTATTAATATAATTTCAGAATAAATTAAACCCCAGCTTGCTCGAAATTCAGAAGAGTCTAAAGCTATAATTGAGGAGGTTGGGGGGGTCATGGATGGGGGGGAGTGATTCCACAGAGAACAAAAGGTGCATGTAAAATATGTGGCACAGTCTCTCTTTAGTCAGCGCTCTACCTGCTGACTTCCATCATGACATGAGAACGGCGCAAAACAGGGACAGAGAGGAGTAGATGGATGTAAAACAAGAGCGAGAAAAAGAGTGAGAGACAGAGAGGGGGAAAACTGACGCTATGGATTAACTGTCCTTCATGCTGAAAATATACATCCCCGGGCACTTGGTGCTGAATTATTAATTCAAATTTGTCAGAGAAAGAATGAGAGAAATCTATTGACGGGGACACGGGCCCTTTAATGGTCTCATTAAAGGGGAGGCTTCCCACACTGTGCACCTTCTGTGCTGTTGCAGGAGTTTTCAGGGCAGTGGAGGGTTGTTAGGGGGGTACTTGACCCCCCAATGATTTTCTGTCACTTTATCATAAACAAGAAAGGCTGACATGCCCCTCCACTCCCTACACCCTCCGAGCACCACCAAACAAACCCAGAGTGTAATTAGCCAACGGGTGCAAAAGTGCGCTGAATGTAAACGAGGCTCACATGCATGCATTGATACAGGCAGACAGAGACAGCAACAACACACACACATTACAAACACTTGAACAGTTACTGACAGGTACAAATGAAACACAAGGTAAAGTCAAGGAGAGCCCGAAGAGCAACCTCAGAGGTACCAGTATTGATTTCTAATTCGTTCGAATTTGATTGGACTTTAAATTTCAGTGCAGCTGATCATTCTCCTCAGATTTCACCAAAGACGGTGACTTTTCATCTTGATTGCTGTCCATTATATTTGAACCTTGTAGTTAAGAGTTGCTGTCATTAGCGACATGCATGGCTGGCAGCTGTTTGAGTGGGTGGAATTAGGGTGAAGGGGTTCAATTCCAGACAGGCGTTAGGAAGGTGGGAGAGCGAAGACCTGTGGGTGCATCATTCCAACTCATTGAAAGGCTTTTGGTTCCACCTCCAGGGGGGCTAAAGCAGGGGGCAATAAGATGCGGAGGTAGGGAGGACTGGAGGGACCACAGAGGGCTAAGCGCTGGTTCATTGCTGATTCAAGACTCTCAGCATCCCTTTGGCAAATGGATTTTCATAATGCTGAGACAATGAGATTTTTTCCCACAGCAATTTTTTTTTCTTCTTTACTCTAGTGAATCTACAGCACGTCAAATATGCAAGTAAGGATTATTTTCATTATTTTTTTCACCTGCAGTGATTTGTTTTTGTTTTAACTTACTGATTTATAGTACCCAATTTAATCAACTGATCAAACCCAAGCAGAGTAAGATATTTATAAGTGCAGCTCTCGTAGCGATCCCACAATATCATTAACTCCAATTCACACCGTCGTTTGGAAAAGCAATATTCAGCAATACATCTCATCTCACATTAAGAAGACTTAACTATCCCTTTAATGTATATTCCCACACATATTAACATCTCTGGCTGTGCACCTGTGTTGAAGCCCTCACTAAAGCAACCACATACAGGACCAACTAATTCAGGGTGTAAATTTGCTTTCCCCTTCACCTCAAGATAAATCCCTAGCAACTCCCAGCCAGCATAGGCAATGAGAGAGGCTTGGATCCTTCCTGCTCCGAGCACCTTTTCTCTTGTTTATTTTATTAGACCTAGGGCACATTTCTCTTCTTCTCAATGTCTCTCAACATCTCTCCAACACACCGCCGAGTCTGCCGACCCATCCTTGGGCAACAGAACTCAACCAGCCGCTACCTGTTTATCTTAACAACAATAGGTAGGTTGTCAGTGAAGGTTTAAATCTGACTTAATATATCCCCAGCTGGACTGCCTGCATAATTCTCTTTCATAGCTGCATGGCGCTTGGCCCCTTGAGAGGCTAAAGAGAGGGTTTGATGGGTCGGCAGGAAAATTGAGCCTTAATGCTTTATTCTGACATGCTGACAACAGTCCATCCCCGCTGATGGCCCGTTTCCAGGAGGTGGGAGACTCTTGTTATCATACATTGGTAGCAAAGAGGATATTTGGCCTGTGGACACTGGGCACTGTGTTAGCTTGAGGGCATTTAACTATAGTATGCAACTGTATGCCAGTGAAAATATGGTTTCTGGTTAAAGTAGAAGTTTACTGTTCAGGACTCGATGAAGCCTTTGAAAACTTAAAAAAAAAAGTTTAGGACAGTCCAGAGGGTGTGAAGAGTCCTACATCATTTTCATCTGCTGCACAGGCTGATGAAGATGATGGAGGACTCTTCACACCCTCTCCACGACACAGTGATCAAACAACAGAGTGTGTTCAGTGAGAGGCTTCTTCAGGTCCGCTGCAAGACAGAAAGATACAGAAGATCATTCCTGCCAGCAGCCATCAGCCTCCACAACAACACATCCTACTATTATTAATTCAATATTATTATTGCTGTTATTTATTTATTGTTGAGAAAAAAAAACCTTACTACAATGTTGAATTTCCCTTTTGGGATTAATAAAGTATTTTTCATTTCATTTCATATAATTTGACTTTATTAGACACAAAATAAACAGATGCTTCTGTTGAAAAATCAAGGTTACTGCAAGTGTATTGTCAAACCCATCATAACCCTCTTTATTATAGGGTTATGATGGGTTATGATGGTTGTTGGACCAATGGTTGTTGGACAACCTAATAATGTATACTATACATCTCTTTGTCTACATACTATTGCATCTTAATCATTTCTGTGGTGGCCAGCTTTTCACCGTGTCCCCGATCAAAATCCCTTTGATGTCTGTGATAATCAGCATCGACCCATAAACCTACTGAGATGAAATATTGAGAAAGTGGATATTTTCAAATTGATTTTGTTTGAAAATACTAGGAGAAATACTATAGCATGTTTTGCATGTAAGGTAAAATGAGATTTAAAAATATACACAAAACCTGATTTGTAAAAACATCAGAATACTGGATGTGAGCAAAAATCCATCATTATGGTATTACCATCCAAACACCTCCAAGTTCTCCAACATGTGGTTCTAGGGACTTCTTAACTAATTAAACTAACAGCAGAAACATCTTTGAGGTCCATCAAACCTCTCTTGTACAGTTTGATGAGATAGATGTGTTACAGGTTATCCCGTTAGCCTTAGGTGGATCAAATCTAAAAGATCCCCAGATTAAATTTTAAGAAGTGTATGACTTTGTTTTAACACTTTTTTTTTTTTAACGTACACTAACATGGAGGCACAGCATCAGAAAAGGGGAATTCCCCAAATGGGACTTGCAGGAAAACAGTGAAGCTGAGAGCTCCAGGGAGCAGGGAAACTTGTTTTCTGACAAGTACATATAGATGAGTCCTGTAACACTCTAATGGGGGGAGCAGAGCCTGCTGTGGAGGGAAAATAGAGAGCACACACTTCCATGAAATGTTGTCAGTGGAGTATTGATGGGAGCTGAGGTATGTGTGGAAGAGTAGCAGTGTAATGTACGTTTGTGGACTGCATGACATCATGGTGGTGTGAGGGTATAAAGGGTAAAATTAATAAATATCTAAATATTGTTTTTCTTGAATCCAAACCCTGGCTTATATATTGGGGCAGTGGAACACAGTAACACTGATAAAAACCCGCTTAAGTGGTAACCATCCAGACATTGCTCCCTGCCCCGTGGCCCGTATTTGCTTTATCTGCACCTGCTGGACCTTTTTTTTTTTTTTTTTTTTCCAAGTACACGCTACTTCTTCCAGTTGTATGTAGCAATGCACTTTGTCCGTTGTGGAAAGTAAGTCCTTAGTCCTGAATTGATTCTTTGAGGAAAGGGTCACTGAGTTCTCCAACGCCCCCATCTCTAATGGGAAATTAGATGATATTATTAAAGAATAAAGTACCTGAGGATATTGTTGACTTGATAGCAGTTCAGGAGTGCTCAGTAAAAAAAGGGCTTAGCTTGGTCACAGGTTCAACTCTTCGCCCTTTGAAGCCCTATTGCTGTAGTAAAAGATGCCTCAGCTTTTGATAGGCTCATATAAACACGGGTGAAACTCTCCTATTGGAGGAGTTAAGGCCCTGAAACCCGCCTATTCAGGAAGTGACCAGTTTGTCTTTCACTCACGTTTAATTGGCCAGGTTTACTGACAGCAGCTCATTCAATACCCAGCAGAAAGCACATGTTGTGTAGTTTGAAAGGCAGAGCGAGTATTGATAGCATGTGACTACGAGGGTTATTGATTGGGCTTGTAAAAGTGTAATGTGAAACTGTGGGGTTATTTTGGCACGTACTGGTTGTTGACCATATAGCAGTGCCTTGTGTTGAGAAGGCAGGGCTGGAAATAGGTGATAGTTTAATGTCAGTATAGCATGATAAAAAATGAATGTGGAGAAGGTCACAGTCTCTCTCTGTTTCTTTTACTTAGCATCACTTCTCCAGGCTTCTTCAACACTCCTCAAAACTAACTTTTCAGGAAATTATTGAACGATATGAGAGGGAATGATATGTCTAAATTTGGAATTTTGTAGTCATTTCAGTTAAATGTTGACCTGATGAAGATAAGATTAAACGCAACTGGGATGGAATACTGTGATGTCTCTCCATTTATTTATTAATTTTTAAATCTCTAAATTCCTACAGCTATAAACATAGTGACACATGTTTAGTTATGCAAGGGACAATGGACACTGACTTCAGCTTATTTGTGGTGTTCATTTTATTTTACTTAATTTTTTTCATACCACATTGTCCAGTCTGTGAAGCGTCTCTAAAATCAGAGTGGGATAAAAGAGTAAGTGTTTGCCTGACTGAATGTGTAGTGTGTGTGTGTGTGTGTGTGTGTCCCTGGAGCAGGTTGATTGTAAGGGTTGTAAAAGTGTGTAAAAGCGCATGCAGAGACAGGCACACACAGCACAGAGCAGATCCAGTCTAATTAAAAAGCCACAGCGGAGATTTCAGGGCTTCTGTGAAAGAGAGAGAGCGTGAGCGTGCGCCTGTGTGTGTGTGTGTGTGTGTGTACGCGCATGTGTGTTTGCATTAGGTCGCTGGCTTCAGCGTGATCGGCCGTCAAATGAAACAATGTATTCTGTGGGACCTCGGGGTTTCCGTTTGAGTATTCGGACACGGCACTGCAACGAACTGTGGCTGTTTTATGTGGAAAAAAAAGTTGATAATTAGTCCCACAGTGACTGAAGGATGAGATGGAGAGGAAGAGGAGGGGGGAACGGGGGGCACTGAAGGCAGAGAAGAGAGTGCTTAACACATTTAATACTCCTCCCCGACACTGTCTGGGAATCATTGATCAGTTGCTTATTTTTTTTTATGTTTCTTTTATTTCCTCCTTACTCCTTTTTTATCTCCCTCTCCATCCCCCATCCTGTCTTTGATAGATTGTAAACTATATCAGCACATGTATATTGATTATTCACAAAATTAAGTCCTCTCCAATCTTGGTATCTTTAAGCCACTTGCCCACTGGCTTTCAGAAATGGGAGACGAATATTAAATTATTGTCATTTTTGCCTCTTTTTTTGGAAGCCCCAATTCATTATATTTTCAAAAGAAGGTCTGGTAATAATTAGCAATTAAAATGTTGTCTTTTTGCTTGATTTTCCTCTAATTAGCTTAAGAGAGACATTGGGTCCTAATTCTTTCCTGTTTCTCCCTTAGCATCCGCACACAAGTGCACCGAAACTCCTCACCACATGCATATAATGCAGAAATCACAAACAAATCTTTCTGAAACAGCATGGCAACATGACCTGGACTCACCCTGTCATGTTTCAAATCAAATCAGACTCAGAAAAGGCTCTGACATGCCTGACTTTTAAATCTATAGGCATTTGTTGTTTGTCTTTACATGATGTTTGAAAACTCATGATCATTTTAAAGCTTAATATATATATTTTTTTAATTCCTACTAAGACTTACATGCAGAATGCAATTCTTTTCTTTTTTTCTGGGACATTCAGTCACCAAAAAAATTGTTTAACTTCCACAGTTATCACACAAGCGATAACCAGCTAGTTTTAAATTGTACTTTTATAAAAAAAAAAAAAAAAAAGATCCTGGAAGTACCATATGTCTGCTATAAAACCTTACTTTGTATTAATATTATGAATCATACTTCCTTTCTTGCCACAAAATGCATCACATTTCTCAGTGTAGGTAGGCCATGCATAGACCAGATCTGGTATAGATTTTAAAAGTTGTTTGTTTTTTTTTTTTTCTTTTATCATTCAATTAGACAAAAAAAAAATGTATAGTTTATTCATTTGACAGAAGAAAAGATTATTTACCATTTTGCTTTCAATAGCTTATTTCCATCTGCAGGTCCAAAATACACAGACACACAAAAAAACATTCAATACAAAGTTTCTAATCTTTCCAAGCAACTCAGGAACTTTTCTCCACATGTCTTTCGCACATCTGCAGAAGAAAACAAGTGTTTTTATCCCCTTGTTGACCTGCGTAGGAGGTCTTTGTGCTAACGCTCAAAGCACAGAGTGCTGGGTTAACTTATGTAAGGCTATATAGAGCGCCTCTGAGGTGGTGGTGTTGTGAGATCTGGTTTTCAAGAGGGGGACAGGGTCGGACAGCTGAGTGGCAGCAGGAAAAAGCAAATGTCATGTTTGTTTTGAGGCTCCTTTGTCACAGGCCACACCCCTCCTCCTTCTCCTGCCCTCCTCTTGGCCTTATTTAGCCCCCTGCCATGTCACCCAGGGGTCAGGGAGAGCGTGAATGCAGTACACACCCATTCACCCGCACACAAGCAGCACAAGAGCAGACAAACGTATGCATACGGATTGTAATAGCATGGTAGAGTGCATCATAGATGGAAGTGCCTTGAAGGACCTGCTTCTCATTCTCTAGACCTCATTAGCTGCTGATTTATCTCCCCCACCTTCCTCTTAATGCTCTCAGTGGGTAGATGGGCTGTACTTGTGTGGTGGGTAGAGGGTTCTGTATGAAAGAGAAAGAAATATTATATATATGTCTATAGATCAGTGTCTGTGTGAAAGGCAGAAATTAAGTGTGAAAGATTGCAGGTTTTTGTTTGGGTCAGAGTGCCAAGTACACACAGGGACCGTGTCACTCCACAGACTCAACCTGGGGTCAAACAGATTAATAAAAGATCACACACAGGAACAGAACTGCTACCTGATTAAATATTCTGCAGCCCTGCATTTCATAATCATGACAAGTACACACAGTGCTGTGGTTCACCATTATCCATTTAGCAAATTTTTGTCTTGTCTGGCACTAATCTCATTAAACCCCCAGCGAGCTTATTATTGTCAAGGAAAAATGCTTATAGCTGTGCAGAAAGAAGAGATTTGGGGAACATGAACAATGCATTTTGCACTAGGAATTAACAGTGAAAGAAGACTTTGCACCTAAATGAATTCCTGCTCATGAATTGCACTCCAAACTTAAAGTTGAAGACTATTTTCTTCCCCCAAGATTAATGATGTTAGAAAACATTTCTACATTCTGTTCACTATTCAGACACATTCCATTAAGATAAAGATTAGAGGAAAAAAAAGCAGGTGGTAGATCATGGAGCAGCTGTGGTGCTAACCTGACTATAACTGTGCCCTACATAATTTATTGACTCCTGGGGATTTTGTCTCTCAGGAGAAGAACTTTCTTGCTTTTACCTGATTCCTTCTATACTGTTTTCCCAAGAGATGAATCATTTGAAGAAGAAAAAAAAAAAAACAAGAGAAGGAGCGGAATATTTCATCATGCAATATATTTTGATTCAAGTGAAAATGAGCCCGAACTAAGGGAGTCAACATGTAACTCTGTCCCCTGATAAATGAGATGAATGAGAACGCCAATTCCTCTCACCTTTATGAGTAAAATGAACCCTTGGTACCCTTTAGGTTATTTAGGAATAATACTTACACTGTTTTGCCTCATATTGAGGACACGGTAACACTTTAAAAGAGCTTTGTTTGAAACATAAGGGCCCAGTTGAGCTGTTTTTAAGAGTTTAACACAGTCTTAAAACCCTATATGATGTTTACATATAAAAAGAAAATGTGCTAGCTGGAAATATATGTAGAAACAGAAATAAAAACAAAACAAAAAATTGATACACTCTGTATTGACTTCTTTAATCTTCAGAACGCCATGCCCTCGCTCTGCTTACAGTTCAGCAGTTGGTAAAGGGGCCACTGTCAAATCCAAAACTACAAATTGAAAGCCAGCTTCAATTTCCGAACAGTTTGACTTCCAACCTATGCTTGGTGTGGCTGTATCCACATTCACGTTTAAGCTCAGCTGTGGGTTAAACCTGTGGTTTAGGTAGTTTTACTTCGAGAGCTAACGAACAGCACATCTGGCCAAAGATCTCCCATGAAATATGGGTCACTCCTTAATTGTTTTCTCTAAACAAGAGAAAATTTGCACCTAAAGACTTGAAAATGGAAAGATAACCACATGTTTGGATGTTGCCCAAGATACAAGATCTTCCATTTGATTGAAATACACCTACTAACCTTTTTTTCCTGCTTCCATCCAGATGTGAAAAACCTGGAGAACTTCCACCTGGTGGAGAGCGTCCAGGAGCAGGTCAATGCAGCGCTGCTGGACTACGTCATGTGCAACTACCCCCAGCAAACAGACAAGTTTGGCCAGCTGCTCCTCCGGCTGCCAGAGATCCGAGCCATTAGCCTGCAGGCTGAAGAATACCTTTACTACAAACACCTGAACGGCGATGTGCCCTGCAACAACCTGCTCATTGAGATGCTGCACGCCAAAAGAGCTTAAAGGGTGACGGGCTGTCCCAACTTGTACTGCAACTGTGAGGAGATTTTGAGTTTTTCTGCTGCACACAGAGTCAGCATATCGATTTCACCAAACCAAACCTCCAGCTTACATTTGACTGTTGGGTGATTTGGAGAGTGGAGGGCAGGAAGCGTCGGGCTGAGCTAACTTTGATGCTCAACCGACGACTTGAAGTGGAGATTGGAAGACTCGTTATGTGCAAAAAGAGCATATGGATCCCTTTATTGTAAATATTAAGATAAAGTAAAAAAGTCAGCAAGAGGCATCAGTTCTCCTCAACCCCAGAAAAAGACTGTTAAGAGGAAGAAAAAAAAGAAAAATGCTTGAAGGCAAACAGAAGTTGAGGCTACATAATGATATGTGCACGAGCAAGACTATCTGACTGCAGCTTCAGCAAGAAACAGCCACCAAGCATTTTAGCACTGGCAACGACACAAGGACGTATTTATGCTGAGAAAGAAGCCAAACAACACTGCCCATTCAGACAGTTTTGTAATGACGAGCTGATGAGCCTCTTGTTTGATCTACCACTGAAACTGGCTGTTAGCAGCTGCCGGTACTGTCAAGTCAAACGGACACGCAGCAAACCAGGCAAGAGACTCTACTACCATGTCTGTTTTCTTGAACTCCCACATGATGCCTGTCACAGCAAGATAACCTGAGACGGGAGGACCGATAGTTAAAATACTGTATAAATACCTAAAATAGGAACTTTAATTAACAAATGCTAAATTGGGTAATAAGAAGAGAATGAGATTTTTCTTGTAATGGAAGTCATTTGCTTCTCATGGTCACCTTGTTGCTCCCCCTTTCTTATTCAACTTTCTCAGAATCATCTTTAACTATGTACCTCAGAAAAATCAGTGTTAGATTGATTCATCTAATGTCAGCTTAAATAATTGTATTTATAGACCATTTTCCTGCAAAAAAAAAATCAAACAAACGAAAAACAAAAAAAACACCCTTCCTTTTTATTCTTTCATTAAAACTGGAACAAAACAGTGATTCTGATTCTGGAGACAGAGAAGGATGGATCCTGCTTTTCTCTGAAAAGACCAAAGCCTGCTGCAGACCAGAGGAAGGAAATAACTAATACCTTAATAATCAGTGTTACAAGAGGAAAAAAATTGTGATGTCACAGTCATGTGAGTCTTGCCTTATTCATTACCATGCTAGCTAACAGTGCAGATGTGAATGAAAATATGTACAAATACATATATATATAAAGTATTAATGTTGTAAAAAAAAAAAAAAAGAATAAATTAAAAAAAGAGTAATTCAACAGGTGTTTACATTCATGTCATCATATGGGAGAGAACTGTGATGAAGCATAAATTGCAAAGCAATGATTTCCTAACAAAAAAAGAAAGAAAAAAAAAGCAAAACGAAAAAAATATCCCTTGTTTGTTTTCTTTGGTTTGTGTACAGTGTTTAATTTTTTTTTCATGTTATTATATTGAACAGTACTTAAATTATGTCGTGAGACACTAAAATCAAAGAGAAATCACACTTAAAATACTAATTCTGTGTCTGCTGACATTCATTTGTTTTATGAGCATTGCTGTCAAGGATTCTGTTTTTCTCTCAAAAATTCTATTTGTAAAACTTTTTTTTTATTTACAATTCTGTGACTTTTTTGATGTACAGTATGTCGCTTAATGATGAAGATAATTTATTGCGTCGCTGGGTCTCTTTCTTTGTGTTACATGACATGAAGTGTCCACACCAGAATAAATTTGTTTACTGTAGTATGTTCTTCGTTTTGTTTCTATGTGTGGTTCTGAGGTGCAGGTATTCAGAAGAAAAGAAGAAAAATCACTTAAATTTAAAGTCTGTACATTGAGAATATTGTATTTAAGTGGATATGTGTGAAAGATATTTGTGCCCCATTACTGTTAATTATTGAATTGCAACTTGCATATTTGTCCTTTCCCGTTTTGTTCTTATACCAAAGACTTCATCTTTACCCTGTAAGCTATAGTAAGCTTTTAATATTGTGTCCAAAATCAACACTGGATTCTTTCTTTTCTTAATGTATCACAGCCATCATTTTGTCCTCATGCTGCATCCTTCCACACACACAGTTATCGGGACTATATAGACACAGGAACATACATTGTGTCATGTATCATCAAAATTTTGTATAATACAACATTGAGTGATCAAAAGTCTTTCCAGTGGCATATTCAATGAATAGAGTCCCCTTAAATCCAATAAGCTGTTGTGATCTGAGCCTCCCCATGACTTCCTTTAATCTGTTTCCTGATCAGACAATCTTACCTGGTGTCCACTCTAAATTCTGTGTAGCTTCTGCAGCTGCCTTGGACTTCCTGTAACGCAGAGGTATAGAGGTGAACTGTGTAATACATGTTGGCATTACAGTCATCTGTGTGGTCACTGTGGCCGGAAGTCCTGTTTTCTTTTTTTTTTTTTGTCTCCTCTCTCTAAAAGATTATTATTGCAACACTGCTGGAGTCCTGATCAGGCCCAGAGCCCATTTGTTTAGGGAGAGTGAAATAAATGCTCAGAGGAAGTGTGTTTGGTGACTTTGCAGTCAGAAGTTAAGAGACGTGGAGAGAAATCCAGCTATTTCCTTCACAACAAGTCAACTTTAGGCAATGCAATTACTGTCTGTTTGACAGTAATTGCATTGCCTAAAGTTGACTAGTGTGTAGGATAAATGCTCTGTCTAAAACTTTTTGTCCACACATGGAGACAGAAAACAAAATGTAATTTCCTTCCTGCTTGACGATGACATTTGCCCCTCCTATTACTACCTAGTCCTGGGCTATCTCTCTCTGAAGCTAGCTGAAATTTTCCTCATATTTCAATAAATAATTATTATGCTTGTAACACCTTATTCTCGCTTCCTCCTCAAACTAACACTCCCCGCTCCCATTTCATATCCACAGTGTGGGAAAGGATATAAGGTATTCAACTTACGAAATTAATTTGTTCTGAAAGTCGATTCATAAATGGAAAATTTTGTGATTAGAAATGCATTTTACCCTATAAATGGCCTAATCCGTTTCCAAGGTGCCCAAAAGTCAGACATAATTTTTTATAAATTATAAATAATACATGAAATGACATAAAAACCTTTAAGAAATACATGTTAGAATTAGATTATTGCACAATTGTTGCTGGGTTACGCTCATACAGACAAGGGGCCCTCCTAGCCAATGGGATGCCAGGAAGATGCTGAGCGATAGCCAATAGCAGAGCAGCTCGGACGCACCGCTTTCAAACCGAGATACAGGAGCCGACAAGTATGTTTACGTTCGGCAGACTCTGGGAGCTGCGACCAGCAGCGTGTATTTGGAAATTTTTCACCTTCGTAACCTGGAATTTCTTTCGTATATGGATGCAATATTTTTCCGAAGAGACCTTTCGTTAGCTGGAAATTTCGTTAATAGATACAGTGGTACCTCCACTTACGAACATATTATTGTGTTGCAGCATGTAGAGAACAGACATTAAATAGAATGCAGATTTATTTACAAAACAAAAAACTAGAGTTGCAGCACATAACAGTCATAATCACAATACATATTAATCTTAAAAAAAACATGCAGCACCACTCTATTCAGCTGTTATACATGAGAGTGGAAAATAGAGTGACAAAGACCAGTGTGACGGATCACATGAGATAAATGTCCTTGTTTAAATGAAACCAGGGCCATCACAGTTGCACAACGTGTACAGGTCACAGGAACGCCTAGTTATTTTTGATCTATTGTCCTCTGTAACAGCAAGAATCCAATAAAGACTGAAAACATACTCAACAACTAGAAACAGACAACTTTTGAGTAAAAACCTAAAATGTAATCTTCAATTAGGCATGTATCTGAGCTTTTCAGACTACTATCAAGCTTTCATATATACACACATACACATATATATGTCATCAAGCAATGCCTTAAATGACTGTTAAAGGCTTATTCATTAAAAGTTTGTATAAAGCATAAAAGAAGGCAACATTCAGAGACATAAGTGAGCCCAATTCTCCTCTGGCTCTGTAATTATTATGTAGTTAGTAACAACTGTCAAACTGAAGAGATGATGGAAAAGAAGTTGGAATAAGCAGACAAAAACATTGCACCAAGTGTGATTAAAACACTAATCAAAATGAGAAACACAATATTCAACATGGCAGCCAAGTCAGTCTGCGCAGACGAAGGCCATAGCTTTTCTGAGGTGCAGGACGTTGAGGGAAACAGGAAGCTGCGAACTCCAGCTCCATGGGAACATGAAGACTACAGCCAGGTGGCAAAGCATCCACTTCTACTGGAGGTGACTCCTGGATGGAAGAAAGGGAGGATAAAGAGTGGCATCACTTTTGGGAAACAGCATCGTCTTACACACAAATAACACAAGACTGACGTCAGGAAACACACGTGTGGAAGAGGAAGAGAACAAAACCTTCGCCACTTCAGGAAAGTGTGACTGAAGTTGGTTTTAATATGTTATACTTAATGTTTCAGCAGGGTAACAGCCTGCTTGATTTCACAATGATCCTTACTGCTACCGCACACATTTGTACCTAGTATTCCTCCATATTTTTTCTATATGCTTAGTTTTTGCTCCACATACAGTGATTGTTTTCATCAGTTTATCAAGTCAAACTTTAATCATCACTGACTTCCATCGTCCCATGGTTGCTCAGATTTCAGATTTCTGTGAAGATTCAACTTTTGACTCCACTCATCCAGCAACCTTCAACAGCACAGATGTCATGAAATATCAATCTTATCTCACTAATTTATTCAAAAACACTTTGCTTAGTACAAACTGATTTCACATGAAGCTAAAAAAACCCATCAAAAGACCTTCACTTTTTGAGGAAGAACAGCGTTTGTTCAACTTCATAGCCTTGGCTCATGAATCATTTTCATGATTTCCTCTGTATTATTAATGACATTAACTCAAATGGTCAGACAACAGCAACACTATTCTTTTTGTCTGTGTAAATCACTTTAACTTGGGAACTAACTTCCTTTAAGAACTATAGTGTACTCTCATGTTTTCTGCATGAAACATTCATGACCCCAAAGGAAGAAGTTAGCAAATATTACAGTAGGGTGTAACTTTTCTTCATTTCCATGCTGTGTTTCTCCATATTATATATATATTATAAATAAAGATATATAATTGTGTGTGTAGGTGTAGGTGTGTGTGAAATTTAATTGGCAGAGCTGTAATAATAATGTTATTGGTGTTCATGTGCAGCATTTAGAATGCTGGTCACAGACAGGCAAGTGGGCAGCTTGATTCCCCATGCACAGCGTTGCAATCCTCACTTGAAGTTTGGCTTGCAGTGCTTGGCCTCCTGTCTGTAAATGTGTTAAACCTGCTTTCACTCGCTCTGAATTTGTGTAAATAATGTATATACATTTATCCACACACTCTAACAAGAGCAGCCTCAGGTAAAAATACTCAGAAATGCATGCTCTGCGCAGCCCCGAAGGTGGACATCAGCTCGAAACCAACTAACTCAAAAGATAACCACACAGAGAGCAAGAGAGGGAAGAGGAAAAAAAAAAGAAAGGCACATGCACGCGAATAACTTGCCAAAAGCAACATAAACACATACACTTACACATGCACATTTTTTCTTATTATTATTTTTCTTTTTTTTTTTTTTTTTTTTTAACTCTCACACATACAGGGCTGTCAGTTTCTAAACAAGTCTTCCTTTCGGTCACACAAACAGCCCCAAGTTGCGTCTGCATGTGTTATGTGAAGCTTTTAAACTCTGGAACCACATCACTTGTGTTTACTGAGATGTGCTTGTTCATTGTTCTGCATTTTCAAGCACAGTCAAAAGAAAAGAGACTGAGGGTAAAAGGGTTTTGTTTTTGTTTGTTTTTTTTTAAGATAAAAAAAAAGGATTTGGAAGAGTTCCAAGATTGTAAAATATATATATCAAAAAATGTTGGAATATGCAAGTTTGATAATCAGACCAGTTTGAGGCAGGCCTCGAAGCTCAAAAGGTCACATGATGATGAGATTTGTTTAGCGGAGAAAATGAAGTGTCTGATTGGTCCACTATAGTAGTGCACTACACCAATCAGACACTTCATATCAGATCAAAGCGCAATGCTCACTGTATATCCTCTGCCGTCATTTAAGTTTTAATTTAAAGTGATACAAAGCAATTTCAAAGATCAGCACGAGTTTTATCACAAATTCTAATCAGCTAGCATAGCCTGCACCTTTTTGTAGTTCAATTAGTGGTTCTTTTATTATGGTCCATCATTATTATTATGGTCCATGATAGAGAAAGCGCCCATGAATCAACAACATTCAGAGAAATTAGAGATTTCCACCCAAAAAGAAAAAAAAAGAAAAAAAAAAAAAGCTTGGAAAATTAGTTTGCATAAAGATAGTAAGTCGTTCCCATATTAAATAAATAATTTTCCAGTTACAGGAAAATTAAAACTGTAGTTCTGCTATGAAAAATAATTTTTCTGCATGGTTTAACTATCTATAATATCTATAACTATCTATAATCTTTGCTATAAATATTCACAACCAACTTGAAATTCTAGAGTTCAACCCTACCAAAAAGACATTAGAAAAATGCTACTTTTAACTATTTCAAGCTGATATTTATAATTTGCATAAAATCTACATTTATTATTATTATTATTTTACTTCTTACATTTTGCCTCAT
Source organism: Hirundichthys speculiger (assembly GCA_018398805.1). Lineage (NCBI taxonomy): Eukaryota > Metazoa > Chordata > Actinopteri > Beloniformes > Exocoetidae > Hirundichthys > Hirundichthys speculiger. Next base: position 1,212,842 of record JAGFBZ010000381.1, on the reverse strand, counting down.
ACATACCGCTGTAACACTCAATTATTCATATGCTTCAAAGTTGAACCTGGTGAAGGCTCACAGGTAAAGAACACAGACACTAAAAAGAAAAACAGCACAACTCTTCAGAGAGGCAATTAGCCCACGTTCTAATCACTTACACCAAGCAGTGACTGAGGGACCCGTTGTTTGGCGGCCTGATGGACAAACTTTAAAAATGTAAAGACCAAATTAATAAGCAAGCATTGTTAATGGGAACACTCACTATTATTATGCAAAAGCCTCACTGTGGCATGCAAAACAAATACACTAAGGTTTGGAAATGAAATGGTTCGAAGGCCGCTGCCGTTTCATTTCAAAGCATGCATTATACATCATTGTGCATAAAGAGGGAGCCTACAGCATTACAGCTTTTTTTCCACAATGATTATCCTTTATTAGTCATTAAAAAGAGATCGAGAGAGAGGGAGAGGAAAAAAAATACAACTTTTAAGCACCTGAACCTCGCTGCAAGCATTCCATTAATTGCCTGCACAAAGGGGAGAGCCTTTGGAGATTTTTCAATTTCAAAAAATGAGGAGCATGCATTCAGTCGTGCTCATGTTATACGGGCACTTAAGTCCTACAGAGCTCACATAAAAAAGGACTCAAGGTTGCATCCGATTGAAAGCCTCCAACTACTGCCACTTTAGAAATCCATTTAGCAAGCAGGGGGTTAGAGCATCTAATTCAAAAGTAGTCGCCCTGTTAAAATGGTTGCACCAATGTCTTTTAAAACACATACACACTTTTCTCCTGTTTGCTAGAATCCATTGTAAGAAAGATGAACCTAGCCCACAGAGAGACGGTAGGACACAAAGAATTAATCTTGCCAAACCTCAGCCAAGTGGCAAAGGTGAATGCTGGTGAATGCCTGCATGTGGAAACTTGACCTTTCCTTCAGAAATATCAAAAGGATTGCTCTATCTGGAGGATAAAGAGAGGTATGTGGTGTCTGTAATAACACGACAACCTGAATATCACAACAATGTTTATCAGCTGCAGAATCCAGGGTGAAAAGAATTTTATTTTTGGTATTTCTGGCATAAGCTGAGATTTATTTATTTTTCTTTCGCAAGATGATCAAAATGAAAATAAAAATTTTCAGACATTTAACTTAGAAAGTGACTAAGAAAACAAGTAGTTATACAAAGTACCTGCTGTTGTGGACACACTGAACATCTTACCTCTTGTGGTTTTAAGAACTGCAGCCGGTGACAGCTGCTTTTTCTTGTTATTACAGCAGAAAGGTCTCCTCAGTCAGAAATTGTCAGAATACCTGACCATTTACAGGCAGATGAGTTGTTTTAAACTTGTGCTATGGCTTCATCTCACACAAATTACACTGTGGTTCTTCATTAAATACTCTGACAGTGTTCTTTTACACTGCTCCTTAACAAACCCTTTAAAAGCAATCTATGTTTAAAACAGATCGCACCCAACAGTTAAATCAATTTATACTGAGGTACTGTTTGGAAAAGCCAACAGTAAACACTGTTTGGAAGCAGCTTCCTCAAACCTGAGTCTCCTGAAATGCTTGACTGAATTATCACCGCTCACCATTCATTCATCTAAAACTGAAATAAAAACAAGAGGTTAAACTTTCTACTTTTACTGTAAATCAATGACTTTGCCCAATTTACACCAGCACATGAAAAGAGTGTGCTGACATGATAAGTCTGGTGCACTTAAAGGGTAAAAGGCTTGCAGATGGTACTTCAGGTGTGAAAGTGAAATAAGTACATATTTCCATTCGTCTTGATGGTTTAATTACAAAGCATGTGCCCCAGAATTGCTTACTTCCTTACTTAGTTATCTCATTTCCCAATTTGCACATCTTCAACTTCCCTCCTAATCCATTCCCCCCATGGACATGAGCAGAGGAAATGAGGACACATGAGAAGAGAGCACATGAGGTTAAAGACATAGCAGAGGTATCCTTGCTTTGGAACAGTTATTTCAAAATGTCAGTTGAATACCTCTTCTGACACAACTGCATCATCTGAACATTGTTTTGATGCAGCACACAGCTGCATTTTATTATACATGGTCAAGATAAAGATTTTTGAGACAAATTATGCACTTGGTGCTTGAGCCACAACAACTTTTAAAGCCTTTAGGTTATGTGAATGCCAAAAAGACTTCTAAGGCTTGATAACCTGTTAACTCTGGGTCAGTGTGATGTCTGGTAACTTCGGCAGAGCATGGACCTCTCAGACCTGGCTGTTCAGTCCTGGGAGGCTACAATGTGATTGTTCCATTTAAGGGTTGGTAAACAGCACCATCACCTTACAGCGTCTTTAACAGGTACTCCTTGCATTTTCCTTCAGTTTGTTGCATTATTAAGTCTGTTAATTTAATATTTAATGATTTTTCTTCACTCTTTAAATCAGAGAAATGCTGGAAAAATGGAAGACTTTCAATATAATACTGAGGCACAGGTGTTATATACTATTCATTCATATTTTATTTCACTGTCTCAAGGAAAAATGTAGTGTACAGCATGAAGTGGGTCAAGCCTGAGATCCCATCACGTAAAACCGAAACATTTATAATCTTACAAGACCGGCAGCAGCCTTGATCTGTGACCTAAAGGTTGAGTGCTGAGGGGCTGATACAGAATGGGAACAATTAGTGATCAAAACTCCATAAAAGATCCTTGATACTACAAGCATGTCTAAAGCGTGTCTAAAGACCTCCTCCTTGTACATTCAATGAAATCAAAAGCAGAGTGACATGGTGTCACACAGTCCCCCACCTCTTGCTTTTTATACAAATACTGCAAAACGTGAGAGTCAATAACCAAAACCTTTTTTTTTTCTTGGTACAGCATGTAAAGTACAATTCCAAATACAATACAAATAAATGCTTCTCACCAAAATAGAATTTTGTTTTCTTGTTTTAGTTTGTTGATGTCACGTGTGTTCATATGTGTTCAAAGATGATATTTGTCCATTTGTTTCCACATATATATTTACAGGTTTCTTGTTAGGATCAGTTTTTATAAAAAAAAAAAAAAAAGGCCAGAGTCAAGCAGAAAAAAAGCTTTCTTTTAACTTCTCTCCCTCCGTGCCTCTTTTGTTGTCTACACTGTTTGAGAGAACCACAGATGATTTCTGGCAGGCCCTCAGATACAAACAGCTGCTCTCAAATTGTCACTATGATGGGAAACTGATTATTTAGTCTTCCTTTGCTCTCTGGAGACAGTAACAGAATACTGTATGTAAGCTACTGTGAACTCAAGAGGTTTAGTCTTTTGCCAGAAGCAGCAGTAACACTGACATGATTGTTAAACAGTGAAAATAAAACGTATGAACCCGTTGGAATGAAGTGGTTTTCTGCAGAGATTTGCCATTAAATGTGATCTGATCCTCATACAAGTCACAACAATGGACAAACAGAATGTACTTAAACAGTAACACAAAAACAATTTACAATTACTCATGATTTCATTGAACGCATACATTAAACACTGAAAGTGCTGCAGGAAAAATAAGTAAAACCTTCGAGTTGATAGTTGGTCAAACCCCCTTTGGCAGCAATGACTAAAGCAGGTGATTTCAGTTGTTCTGGATCTCATCTGCACAATATTCTGCAGAAAATTGTGACCTTTCCTGATTCAGAACTGCTTAAATTCAGCAACAATTATAGCATGTTTGGTGTGAATGGCTCTCTTCCAAGTCATTTTATAGCATCTCTATGAGATCTGCGTGAGGTCTGGGCTCTGACTGGACCACTCCACAAGGTGGATTTTCTTCATCTGAATTTATTTTGCACTGGGAATACTTTATTGTACTATTTTTAATTCTTATAGTCATTGTCCTACTGCATCACTTAAGTTCTATTAAGCTTCAGGTGGCGGGCAGCCAACCTAGCATTATCCTGTTGCATATTTTGGTAAATTTGGGAATTAATTTGATGAATGACAAACATTTAATTCAATATATTAATACTTTAATAATCCCAGTTTCAGTTGCAATTAATAGTTGCAGTTGTTATTTAAGTCTCCTTAAAAATTTATTATAAATGGCTATTGCTGTGGATGGGAAGGATATCCTGTAGCCGATCTGAAGAAGAGTCTGACTGACTCAGGGCTTTCCATGATGTTTTTCATTTTATGAAGTATACTTCTATGTACAATCAGCTCCAGAACAATCCTCAAAATGAAGCCAGACTTCTTTATTATTTTGTTCATTTTTTTTTTTTTTTTTAAGTCTGACTAATACTGCTTCCCCAAGAGATGACTGCAAAACAGACTGGACTCGCCACAACAGACTTTTAGAAGATATGCAACATCTTTCTGCAAACACCGAAGGACCTAAGCTTCCTCATTAAGCAAAGTCTACCCTGTCCCAGCTTGTAGACAGCATCAGTGTTGTTTTTCCAGTCAAGTCTGATGTCCAGGTGAACACCAGCTGTAATCTTCCGCCACCTCCACTTCTCCCATGATGGTATTCCAGGCGATTGTGGAGGCATTCAACTATGTGTTCTGGTGTTTGTTACATATTGAAGTGGGCTGAATGCACTGGATAAATCAAACATGGTCCTCACAGTACTGCCTGCTTCATCCAGATGATTGTGGGTTCGTTGAAGCAGGTGTGTGATGGTGTCTTTAACTCTAACACCACAACGCAAACTGCTGTGACTTCTGGAAGCTGCTTGTTTGCTTATTCGGGTCGACTAATAAAACTCTCTCCAGGTTTTTTTATGACGTGTAATGTTCGGGCTACAGATATATAGTTGTTATGGGAAGATGTATGAGATTTTCTTTTGGTACTGGAATAAGGCAGGATGTGTTCCACACCACTGGAACCTTTTCCCAGCTGCAGGCTGTGGTAGAACACGTGCTGTAGAATCCCATATAGCTGGTCCACGCAGGTCTTCAGGACTTTGGGACTGACACCATCTGGACCTGCTGCCTTGTTCCAGGTCAGTCTCTCCAGCTGTTTTGTCACCTCACTACTAAAGAGACAGACAGGCGAGAGGGGGACGTCAACAGGGGCCCACCATCTCCTGATGTGCTTGGAGACAACGATGGAACCGCCACAAGAAGGTCCATGACTGAGATCGAAGATGAGACAGTTGAGAAGTGACAGGGAAGCTGTTGGTCAAGGGAAGGTGGGAGGTCTGGAAGATGGAAGATGCTGAGCTTGTTCCTGAACTGAACCTGTTGAAGAACGTGTTCACATCTCGCATCTTGTTCTGCTGGAGCTTGCTCTCCAGCTTTCTCCTGTAGACCTCCTTGTTGTCTCTAATCTTGATTTTCATTTCTGTTTGTACTGACTTCCATTATTCCCCGTCTCCTTCTCCATGGGCTCTCTTTCCTTATTCAGAGGCTCTTTCAGGTCACTGGTGATCCAGGGTTTGTTACTGGGGAAGCAGCTCACTGTTTGGGATGGTGTTGTTCACACACTCAGTCATGGCATTGATGTCATCTCCATGTGGCTCACAGAGTGCATCCCAGTCTGTAGTCTCAAAACACCGCCTGCAGACTTTCTTCAGCTTCCTGTGACCAACTGCTTACACTTCATTGGGCCACAGACGGCCTCTGAACAACGAGTTTATAGATGGAGGAGAGAAAGACCAAATTATACTCTGCCTTGCCAAGAGCAGGTTGTGCAGAGGAGCTGTATGCATCTCTGACGTTTGCATGAAGCAAATCCAACGTTTTATTTTCTCTGGCGGAGCAACTGACAAACTGTTGAAACTTTATGAATGTCTCAGAGAAGGAGTAGGAAAGAGATGTGGTTAAAATCTGTAGATATGGCCATTAATGGCCTCAGGTTGTTGTGGATGATGTCACACAAAGTGTCAGCAACAGCTGATGGTGGGATGTAACCCGCCATCACAATAACACTGCTGAACTCTCAGTAGGTAGTATGGACGAAAACTTAGACCTAACAGTTTAATATTTGGGCTGCAAAAACAGAGTTTCACCGTAGCATGTCCAGGATTACGCCATCTATTATTGACAAGCTCTGCAGTTCCACTGCCCCTTTTTTCTGCTCCTCTTCAAATTCCTGTCTGCCTGCAGCATCTGAAAGCTGGGAATATGCTCCCGCAACTATGCATTCATGAATTTCCTGTTGGGATCAATAAAGTATATTTATCTATCGAGCACATAATGCTGCATTGCTGAAACTCCAGATTTGTCCTCAACAGTTTTGCACCCTCATCCATTTTATTAGCAAGAGATCTCACACTCTCCGTTATGATAAAGAGAAGAGATGACAATTCAAATAATGATTCAAAAATAATGTTATCAATGAAGAAGACTATTGTCAGGTTCAGCCAACCTAAAACACTTTTTAAAAGGAAGACAAGAGACGGTAGGTTATATTTTACTTGCAAGGAGAACGGACAGAGAGTGCTCAGTTACAATCTCCAATCTGCTCTGAGTTACTTCTGCTCAGTAGTTCTTTACTAGGCAGTGTACAGTTTAATAGCAAATGTGTGATAACTATATACAATTATTCCAACAACTATGTATAAAAAAACTCAAAAAGATGCACAAAGCTAGCAAAATGCCTGGAGCTACAGCAATAAGCTGCCCCCATGGGCGGAGCTTTTCTAGAAATGTGTGGTCATCTTCGAGCCGTTAGCTATTTTTCGTGTTCTTCTTTACTTCAGTGAGCATTCTGCATTGTGCCTTTGGAGCCATCTTGTCTCCATTTACAGACAGTTTGTCTAGCTGTAAACTGATGGATACCTAAACACAGTGAGATCACTTTGAATCCCTTTCCAGCCTTTTCCAGATCAACTACTCTTTATCAAACACCTTCAGAGATCTCCTTTTGTGAGGCATAGCTCACATCTTCTCAAAGTTGCTCTACACCACACCTACAAACACATTTCAGAAAAAAATTAAGAAATCATAATTGTTTGTGTTTTATCAGCTTAACCACACTGCATTTGCCCATCATTGTGAATTAGATGAAGATTTAATTGCATTTTGTGGCAAACTAATGCAGAAATCCAATTCATTCTAAACGGTCAACACACTTTTTCTTGTCACTATAAATGAGAATAATGAGAAATGAGAGTTATTGATTTTGCCATCACACATAAGAAATAAGTACTCACACAAAGGTTTAATTTCACATATTTTCTATGGTTTATAGGTGAGAAATTTTAGGTGTACCGTCTTTGTGTGGGCAGAACCTCATTTGGGTGTCATAAATATGCTCAGTCCTGGTTGGTAAATTAACTGCCGTCCTCTATGCCAGACTACGGCGGAGCTCTAAACAGCAGTGTCTGCTCTGTGTTTGGTATCAGACAGCAACACAGTTTCAATGTCACCAAATTTCCTGGTCTATGAATGGCTGTCCCTTTATAATAAAAGCTATAATTTAAAAATCTTCCTTAAAGCCACACACAATGTTGTAATGTGGATGGCACAGCAGTGTTGATGGTGAAGTGATTCATCGCCGAAGCAAAATGATTTCCATGTAGAACACCTTGACAATCTAATTAGACCTGTTTAACAGTTTGCTTTCTCACAGCTCATTCTCCACTGAGTCAGGGACAAAGAAATTCTGGGACAAAAATGAGAAAATAAAATAGCTGACTGTTTTCTCGATTATTTTCAAAAGAATGTGATCACAATCACAATAATACAAAAGAAACTCATTCACATGGTCAAAACTTCTCATTTTGGCCCAAATTGAAACTCTTTCATAGCACTCTAGCAGTTGCTCATCTGTCTGGCAAAAAGCCTCATAGATTAACATTAAATCTTTAAAGTCACTTTAAGCTACATAATCCCTCTGAAGTCAGGGGGATAGTGTCAGGACAGTGCATTTGTCATCCATGAACACCATATTACAACCAGCTATAAAATAAGAGTGGAAGTTAAGGGGAGAGACAAACACAATTGGCTGGGTTAGACAATCACTGCAAAGGTGCCCTTGAGCAAAGCATTTAAAAGCCTAGCAGCAATAAAGCTGGTCAGAGATTGATTGTGTATGACTGAATGTAGAAAAGGGTGCTTGGAAAAAAAAAAAGAAAAAATGTATACCAATAATGTTTCGACAAATTCTACAAAGAGGATGTTCATACAACATTATCAGTCCTGAGCAAAATATACAGGTAAAGGAAACAAAGAACTTTATCTACTTAAGGCTATAGAGGTAAACAATTAGAGCAGAGGCAGCAATTTTAGAATTTTCAAATGCAAACCTAAATTTAAAAAAAATGCAGCCAATTAAAGATTGACAACACCTGGGTGTTGGAGTTCATGTCAACGTGCATACATGGAGTTCATGTTGACAAGCGCTTTCTCTGGGAGTGTAGTAGGGTCGAACGGTGCAGATGAACGGTGCAGATGAAGCCCAGAGTCTAATGTGAGGTGAGGTAAGAATGTGTGAAGCCTGAGGCTGTAAACACCAAAGCACGGAGCAGCAGTTCGATCAATATCGACTTGGCCACATATGTACAAGATTGCACTTATAGACAGCAGAGGGACTAATCCTTCATGATAGACTGCACTAGCCATTAATGTGTTCTCAGTTACTTGTAATCTAACTGATATGTTTTTTTATCAGATATTTTCTTGCATTGTTTTCAGCAAAAACACTGAGTAATTATCAACCTGTATATATTATATATTTCAAAATACCAAGCAAGTGAAAATAAACCTCCGATCTGCTGAAAAAAGTAACATTTAGGAGATCATTATTTATCCCTTGAGTCACCACCTCTTAAAGATAAAAAGTGAGCATCAATGTCAAATTAAATGCACCCAGTTCTATAATGTTTGCTTTTGGATACAAACCAGAACATTTGAGAAACATTTTCAACTTTTGAGGTTGAAGAATACACCCAAAAACTGACACTCATAACTGATAAAAATGTCAATTGGAATTTGTAAAACTAATAAATAATGGATGCTCCAAGTTGGCAGGGGAGCATCTTCAATGAGCTTAGAGTGCAGAGCATGCTGTCTCATCTCCAAACCAAGGAGCCATCTTAATGACTGTGCCCGGAGACCTGTGAGTCTCCTCCAACTCTCCCCATTTTCATCAGCCCACCCATTGGACCCCCCTTGTCAGACCCATCTATGCTCCCAACCACAGCATTTTGTGCAGAGGGGGAACATGAGCTCTTAAATTAAACATTGACAGCAGCAGCTGCTGCCTGTTTTAAGCAAATCAGCAGAAAATGAAACAAACAGGGTGCTTCAGGACGATCCATGTGTGTGCAATCGAGACATTTTTGGGGGTGAATGGCGAGGTTTTTAAACTCTTGCGGAGAGCTGAAAACGCAAATAATGTGACAAGACTGTGTTTGCAAAGTGGCTAGTGCCTTTCATGTGGATGAAAAGAAGCTCTTTAGCAGTTTTTCATTTTGGCATGCTGGAAGAAGTATAAAGACTGACTAAGAAGAGAGAAGAAGACAGAAATAAAGACCAGGAAAATGGTAAATGGACTGCACTTTACTACCTCAAAGCACATAACAATTCATTCACAGTCTCGTGCATCAGGCTTGCCCACTGAAAGTGACTTGAGGGGCCAAGTCTTGCCCAAGGAGGAGCTACCTCTGGACAGGAAGTTTCCTAGATATCATGATGGTGAGCTCCACAACATCCTGCATCATCTAGACAAGCCCAGGTGACAATGTGGGGCGATGGTGGGATGATGAGGTGATGACAATTATACCCCTACTAGTAACCCGCACTCAGACATAAACAGGAAATTGTCTGCAGGAAGGAAGTCATATTTTTTACGACTCTGCCTGCAACGAGGACATAACCGTGTGAGAGCTGCATTTCGAATAAGTGTAAAAGATCTACTCAACATCTTCGCAAAGAGCTAGTCAGAATCATAAACAACCTGTAGAAAATTACTAACCAGCCAATGTTTCTTTTTTGGATAAAAAGTGAGATTGTTGTGTTTTCCTGTCTCCATTAAAAGGCATTTTCCTGCTCTAGACATAGACACACCTTTGCCTCATTGTTTTTATTCTTGGATGAAGATCAAGGCACCTGCTTCAGACTCTGGGGCTTATGATCTGTCATGGAACAAGGATTTATATGGCACTCGTACGCTATGATACTCATCACATCTGCAAGTCATGGCCATAAATCAGATTGGTAGGCTGCACAGAATTCCATATATACACAGGACGTGAAAGACAAGGATCTGGCAGCATTTTATGTAATTAAAAGATAGAAATGCAGAAAGGATCCGAAGCTCAACGTAATACTTTGGAAGTTTGACCAGATGAACACTTTCAAGTACATGGACTCAAACAGTTTGTCTTCAAAAAGAGAGGGTTAAACTGTAATGAGAGGTGCAGGCAGAGGATGGAGGGGCAAGCACTCCAGAGCCCTACAGGAAGTGATTTAATGTCCAAAAAGACATGCACTTGTTTTTGCTCTGTTCCTTTCCTGTTGTGTTCTGATAGGGACTTCCTCTCCCCAGTGGGAGTGGATACGGTGTCATCTGGGCATCCATCCCACCCACCCATAGTTCACGGAAAGCTCCACATGCTGTCACGTTGCCCTAGCAAAAATTATTCTTAAACTCTCTGGACATCTGTTTTGGGAATGTGGAGAACTTGCAACTGAGAAGGTAAAACTTGAAGACCAATAAGAGGGGGAAAAAAAGACATTCGTTAATGTCAATTCTTTAAGCAATTCAAGCCTGTGTATTATGCATGGGCCTGGGAACGCTAAATGGTTTAACCTTAGCCATGGTAACACCAGGATGATCTTTTCCTGTCTGCCTCAGTATCTCCTCAGTATGACCAACTCCCTTCCTTCCCGCAAAAGCATACTGCAATACTGCGCAGCATTGCATGTGTAAGAGCTACCACACTGATGAGCATCTCTTTGGGAAAAGCATTCTACTTATTGCCAACCTTAACTGAATCCTAAAACTTGCTTTATTCCTTTGTAATGTTTTTAATCTAAAGCAGTCTACAAAAGAGTCATTTCAGTATTTACTCTTCAGTTTTAATTTCAGTAACTGTTCTGAGCCCCTAGAGCTAATGTGCAAAGACAAGCGTTTCATAAAATGAGAAACACAATGGGAAATCCTTCTCATTTGAGAAAAAAAAAAAAAAAAAGATTTCATTGCTCTTCAGAGGACTCTTTTAAAATTGACTGTACTTATATAGCACTTTTCTTTAGACATCATGTTGGTGACCCCAAAGCACTTTACAATGGCTTCTCATTCACCCACTCATGCACACACCAACGGGCGACTGCTGCCAGGCCCCACTGGGGGCAAAATTAGGGTTCAGTGTCTTGCCCAAGGACACCCTGACAAGTGGAGAGTGGGAACCGGGACTGAACTGCCAAGCTTTTGGTGACTGGACGACCCGCTCTACACCAACTGACCTACAGCCGCCCAGGTATCTCTAAGTCACTCTCACACACACACACATATATACAACTACAGTGTTGGCCACGATATGTCATAATTACAAAGGCCTGAGGTCCAGCAAAGCTTGACCACATGGTCTTTGAGAAAAAGAAACCTCAAAATGACTCAAACCCCAGAAGGCTTTGCAGGTTAAATACTTTTACAACCAGGTAAAGTGATATAGCTGGGCTCTCATTAGCTTTTAACCTCCATAAACCAGTGGGGGGTCCCTGCTGATAAGCAACACCTCTGGCCAGACTATTAATACTTCAGTTCCCCCTCCTCTCGCTCTCTCTGACCCTCTCCAGCAAAAGAGCAACATCTGCCTCTGGTGACCACAGCTCATGCTGACCATCTGAACTACAAAGCATGCCCCACACTGACCAAGCTCACGGCCTTCTGTGAACTGTTGAGGTACAGCAACTCTGGCATCTCCACTGTTCCAGTAACTCCTTAGAGTGGCCAAAGGTCTGCATTCCTTGGCACCACGTCTGAAGAAGCCCCCTGGTTGCCAGGGAAAACCAAACAGGGGGGGGGGGGGGGGGGGGGTTGCAGTTGACTCTTGTTTGGTGGACTGGATTGAATGATTCAAGTCTGAATAAACAAGACTTATTGTCTTAACAATTTAAATTCATTCATTTAAAAAACAGGAGCCTCAGAAGTGTGTGGAAGAAACACACACAGCCACAAGAGACCTCCTCCTCCTCATGTTGGTCACACGCTACTGTGAGATGACATCCCAATCTTCAGCCAGCATTTGCTGCAAGTCAGCCAGCACGGTTGTGTTGGTCTCTCTGGCAAGAACAGCATGACCAAGCTGATCCATCAAGTGTTCAGTGGGATTGAGGTCAGGACTGGTGGTAGGCCACTCCATTCCTCTCCATTCCCAACTTCTGGAGGAAGTCTGTGATAAACCCTACTCTGTGATAAAACCTACTCTGTGGGGGTGAGTGTTGGAGAATAGAATTTGGTCCCAGACTGTTGTGATATGGGACTGCCACTGGTTGCCAAATTACATTGCAATTTCTCTCTGCATTGAGACTGCCTCCAGTGATGACAAGCCTTGTTTTTCCACTGAGGGAGATTCCACCCAACACCATCACACTGGCTCTACCAAAAGATGTTTGTCTATCAGTGTCCGCAATCACCAAACCTTTCTGCAAGTCTTCTCCATACTTTGACCCTATGATCCAAATGCTGTAGGCAGAATCTGGACTCATCGCTGAACACAATGTTCCTCCACATGTTCAGGTTCCACAGCATGTGTTGCCAACACCAGGGCAAATGGGCGTGGCGGGGAAGCACAGTCACGGCAAGCCTCCTGGAAGCTCTGTGAGACCAAAGATTGGCTATGTGCAGTCTGCTGCAGATCGTCTGGGCAGAGAGCGTCCTGCAAACCCTGACTGCAAATCTGAAGACCGCCTACAATTACCTAAGTGCTGACATGATGACGAAGCTGTTTGGCATTGGCAGAGATGATTTGGCAAACCTTTCATGGGCACAACCAACATACTCATCCCAGAACTGAGACAGCATTTAAAAGGGAAATAAACAGGCTTTCCAGTGGTATAAAAGTTATTGCAAAGAAGCACCAGTTTACACAAATTTACTATTTTGCTTAGTTTATATATATATAGATAGATTAGATATGGATTTTAGATAAGGTTTTTCTGCACAAAGATGGAAGCTTACTTTACAGCACAGATGTGGTGATGTCCTCAGTTCTTTGTGGCATTTCCAGCAGTCATCAAAATAACCTCATGGTACAGTGTTTATCTTTTCTCCTTCATCTCGAATGATTTAAAACACACACGCACAAAAATGTAAAATGACTCTCTTCTTACTCATGCACCCGATCTAACAACACACTTGCATAGCAGGTCATGTGCAAACACATTCGACTACAGATGGCGGAAATACACTCAGTGTTGCCTGTGTCTGCAGAGGATGTGAGCTTCTGTGATGGCACATTAACGATAGGACCCATGACAGCAGTATGCATCAGCTTTACTTAACAAAGCATCCTACCACTTTTTAATTCAATGAGGATTGTTTAAGCAAAACAATGGCTCTTGGCTCCATTGAGGGTAAGGAAAGGGTGAGAAAGGTGAGTTTGTAAATGGTAACTGACCGGTGTTTTTGTGTTTTAGCCCATGGATGATCCCGTGGGTTCGACGGGGTCATGTATCATAGCTATGGTGCAAGGGACATCCGCTGTTTTTTGGGTAATCAACAGTTAGGATGACAATGATCAGGCTGAAAGGGAAATACAGCCAGAGATGGCCGCTATGGAACTATATAGACTATTTAAAGGTATTTTGAGTCATTTATGTTTATACTTTGGGACATGATTTTTTTTTTTTTTTTTTAGGTCAGTCTTCTCAAGAACATTCAACAAAGATAACCTCTTTCCAAGAAAGTGGCTTGTTTGAATTGAGTTCATTTGGAATTTTTGTTAAAGTATAATTAGGAGTGCACACTTTAAATTATAGGAATAACCTTTAACAGATGCACCAAGACCCTAAAAAGTGGTGGTGGCATGAAAAATGAAAAGTACCTCAACAAATATAATCAGACCACAGCTCTTCCATTCCCTGTGCAACCAAGACTTAATACAGATAACTTATGCCATCTTACGAAGCATTCAAGAGGTAAAGCAAAAATGGTTTGATATGATTTTGGATACAAAGAAAAAAAAAATTAAATTATGTCTGCAGAACTTTTCTACTGCAGACAACAGTATTGTCTAAGAAACTTTTTCAGGAATCAAGACACTGTTGGTGTGCTCTATAACAACACAAGTCACAGTGTGGATGACTGTCAGCATATCAACTTTATTTAAACAACCCACTGACATTTAAAGAAACACAGTCTAAACCTTAAATATGCCAGATGCCCATTGATTAAGATTAACATGCTATATTTCACACTTACTCTAATGCTAAAAATACATGGTTTAAAAATATCTGCATATTCTGGGTCCAACAGTCAGGAATTAAAGTCAATATTCATGAGAACTCCTCATTTACACAAGCTACACACATGGTGAGAGGCAAGAGTGGAGTTTTTCTCATACCTATGAAAAATTTGCAATGGCTAACATTGTCATGAATGCCGAAACAAGCATAGATTTTGCTTCGCTCACAGTTTATTCACAATATTATTCTGCTCACATTTCATGAATGAGACCCAGTGCTTTTAAATTTCACTTTATAACAGATAATTACGGAGAATACTGACAAGTACACTGATAATGACAATAACAGTATCTTTACCATTACTGCTCTTGATAAAATTCCAACAGTAGCTTAAGAATACCCATCTTTACTTACGGTGGGGCTAACTAGCCTGCCTGCTGTTTTGAGCAGTTCCCAATCAAGGATGTGCAGGGAATTTGAGAGGACAAAATGTTTTGGAGACCTTTAGACATGTTTGCAGGAAGGATGGAAGAAAATAACACCATTAACATTACGTAGCTTGGTTTCATTAGTGTTAGAATGTTTGATAAGTCTTGTGGAAATGAACGTGAGACACCAGTTCAGGGGCAGAAATATTTCATTGTTGAAGGGGACAATAAAGAAAGAAAATAGTCTTCAGTAGTTGTCAAAAAGGGGTACTGTTCATAATAGCAAGTTATCAACTCTGAATGTATCCCTTTCCATTGACTTTCTCCTGAGGTCTGATTCTTCATCTTTCTTACTGAATCTAAACAGTTCATCACCAAGAACAAACATAAGGTATTGTACATACTGACAATCCAGCATACTATTCAGTACAACAGTAAGACAACTGTCTTTACATTTTTTTTTTTTCAGTTCTGAATGTGAAAGTACTCTGTTTTGTAGAACACTGATAAAGATAAACTCATGTGAGCCGTCTCCATCTCTCTAAACCCAACTATGTTATATATGTTGCTTTTTTTCAAATAAACTTTGATCATAGAATATTGTCTCCAGAACTAAATTCAGTTTCTAAGAAGATTTTATCTGGCATTCATTTTGGTTTTGTCAACGTACTTATATTTTTGGTACACTGAAAAATAACACAGAGATTATATTCAGTGGGAGGAGAAACAATACACCTCAACTGAGCTACAGCAAAGACATCAGGTCTAACAGCATATGAAACATAAACTCAACGTCATACAAATGCTTTAAAAATGACAAAAATATAATTTATGTAATCTCTATATAATAATTTTCCTGTGCTTTTATAAATAAGGAAAGGAAAAACTTTGTGGCCTGTGTGTGTTTTCCACTGAGTTTTTCTGCACTCCTTGCAGTCCATTTGGTCTATGCTAATGGAGTCTACTCATGCAGAGCAGCAGGTCTTAATGAAAAACCTTTGGCTGGTGATCAGTGTTATTGATTATCCTGAGCTCCAGCTTTAAGCAGGGCTAATTGATCAATCACCACTGGTTGCTTCGGATTAATGGAACATGACTGGTCCATCATCCCCCCTCCACAAGGCAAACACACCTCTCATTAAGAGTGTTCGTGTGTGAGGTAAGGGCATCTATCGTGCATACGATGATGTGCATTTGTAAGGAATAAGGCAAGGGTGAAACAGGTACAGGGTTGTGCATGTCCCAGTCATAGTATTAGACACTTCTGATGATTCAGGGCATCTCTAGAGATACCCTATGCTATCTAGAGCCAAGATATTAAACATGTTCCAATGCAACTGAAGATTGCTTGATACAATCTAATGACAATGTATTGAAAGTATGATAATGAAAATCAGAAATTATATTTCATGAGATAAACCTTTGGCCATGCTCTAAAGCTCAAGCAAATTTCAAGAAATTTTAGCACAATCTTCATAACAGACAAATGGAAACAATCACACCTGCCTTGGTTCTGACAGAGTGGGTGACAGAGATGGGTAAAGTTGGTTGCCCTCCAGCTGGAAAGTAGCTGAACTAATCCCCAGGGAGTCACGTGCCAAAGTATCCCTGGGCGGAACACTGAACCCCACATTCCCCCATCTGCTCCAACCACTAAAGTGGCACAAGTCAGTTCTTAGTGCAGATAAATAGGCAAAGTTGTCAGGAAGGGCAACAATGTAAAAAATCTATTCTTAATCAATATCCAAAACACAATGATCAACTGTTGAAACTCCTAAAAGGAAAAGCGAAAAGAACCTGTTTTACACTTAAGGTGATGTACACTACTCACAAAAATTTAGCATTTTGGGCTTCGGATGAAATTTCAGAACGCACCAAAAACACACAACAACCTTTACCAGGTGAACTTAACTTGACCTTCTTTAAACTTTTGAATGTGCATGTCCAATAGTTCGATGCTTCAATACTTGAATAACAAGCTTTTTTGTAATAAGGTAATTAACCACAAAAATCACAACAATTGTCCGATCCAAGAGTCGACCTCAAAATGTTCCGGTTCAATGACAAATTTTTGTTTAAACATTTTAACATCATGAGACCAAGACAGCACCTAACAATCGATCAAAAGTACCAGGACAATGCAAGGCTTAACACAAGATGTTTTCAGAGGGAAAACCACTGAGCCACTGAGATTAGACCAGTCCTTCTAAAATACTGGGGCACAGCGCGATGCCATGAGGGGCACGTGTGACCCTGGGCAACATACTTTTTTTGCCTTGCTGGAATAAAGTGTAATTACAGATAGGCTTCAGTAGGTGGCAATGACACTTCATTTTCACAGTGTGTGCAGGGAATATTAGCTATATTGTGTCGGGTTTCTTAACAAAGACATGCACCCAGCACAGAGCAGGAGATAATGAAGTGAACAAACCCTCAAGAGACACAGTGGAAAAAAATATTTAACAGAGATGAAAAGAAAGGCGGAGAGAGATGAAAATTAAGACGAGAAATATGAAGAAGAGAAATATGATGATGCATATGCCAGCGGTAGTGGAGAAGTTGGGAGAAAACTTATTTAAATCGCCAGTGTGGGAGCATTTTGGTTTTGCTGTTTAATACACCGGCGAGGTATCTGCGTAAGATCCACTTGTTACCAGTTGTGCGTCTTGGTGGAGAACGAATCATTGGATGCGCATTTAAAGATCACGAACAATTAATGTTCCTGTCCCTCCTCGACCACCAACAGTTTCAGACATATCGGAAACAAATTCCTGCATCCAACCTTCTACAACTTGACACCAGACACAGAGATCTCCTTGGTTTCCTCCACAGCAGACATCTGAATGAGAACTGCCACAGCTGCACATTTATTCCATTTGGATGCGCTCTTTTACGTGCCGACATGCGAGTTGTGCTTTCCGCAAACTTGGTATCTTGCGATCGCTTGTTTAGGATAGTGGGTGGTCTGAAACTGTACCAAACCGTACCATGAGCCACCCGTACCGTTGCACCACTTATATATATATATATATATATATATATATATCTATATATATATTAGGGCTGGGCAAGTTAACACGTTATTATGGCGTTATTAAAAACGGCCATTAATTTAACGCATTAATTTAATAACGCCGACATTTATTTTATTGCGCGTTAACGCATGTTGCTCACATCCTTTTGTTTTGAAAAGTCTGTTAGTGGCTGCTGCTGAAGACAATTGGCAGGTAAACAGCATGTCTGCTAAAACAGACATGGAGAACGGTAAAAATCCATGAACTTTACAGTTCGGGTAGCAACTCAGGTATCAATATTAACAAGTCTAAAAAAAAAAAAAAAATCTGGACTGCAACAAAATTTTCGTGTCATTCCTCCATGTTACATCAGATCTGCTCCATGTGTTCACTGTCGTGCTTGTTCTCTTACTGGTTACTTCAGTGTGACTCCATCTAGTGACACAGATGTGTAATGACAACAGAAAGTCCAGTCCTCGATTATAAAACAAATTCAGTTCTGTGGCCCGTTTTAATTTAGTATTTTTGATCCAAGTCTAAAATTGCAATATATATATAAAAAAGGCTTTTCCCCCCTCCGTTTTTTTGTGTTAGATTAAAAAAACGAAAAATGTAATAAAATGTCACTTTTTATTTTTTTTTTTTCATTTTTGATTGACAATTGAAAATAGAAATAATGAATGATACACAGATTGGTAAAGTTACTGAACTTTAACATGGACATTTTCATTTTAAAGTTCTCCCAGATGGAGGATTTGACAGAAACAACAGTTTTAATGTTCTGATTGTGCTGAGCCACAATCATTTTGTTGGATTTTGTTTGTAGACTTTTTTTTATTTTTTATAAAAACAGGATGACATTAATGCCCTGCCAGTGGCAATAAGCTTTATTTTATTTTACTTTTTTTAAGATGAGATTTACACTAAACATGTGTTACTGACAAGTGCTGATGTTAAAAGTGTTGTTATGGCACTTTAGTTCATATGGCAGCAGAACATTTAAATAAAAGTGCACTTTACACTACTTTTGAATTCATTCTTTGATTTTGCGTCTACAATGCAATTAATCGCGATTAAAAATTTTAATCATTGCCTAGCCCTAATACATATATATATATATATATACACACACACACACACGTATATACATACACGCACACAAACGCGCGCACACACACGTGTGCACAGTAGCCTACAAAGCAAACAAAATTATCAGCTGAACATATCTAATGTCGTCTGAGAGACCCTGTGTATTATATATGAAAGGAAGATGTATAATCAACAAAAACAATACCAACACAATTAAGCACCAAAAACAGTGATGCTGCCATAGTGAAGGGCAACAACAATGATGATTTTAAAGTGGTATGTGATTGTGTGGGTCCAAAATTTTGGTGATACAAAATGCAATAAAAAGGATTTTTCAGATTTAAGGAAGTGCCAGATGATCATAAAGAAATTTCATAACAGATGACAGATGAGTGTTTAGGGAATTGTACACAAATTTAATAATCATATGATATATTGCTGACATAAAAATGATTAAAAGCTGCAAAATCCCTTTATGGTTATTTTACAACCATATCTTACATTTTGTTTGTCTTGGTAGTTCTAAAGTTGACAGATATGGCACCACCAGTCCAGTCCCCCAACCAGGAAGGACTAAAGAACAGGTCAAAACAGGAAGTCCCAGCGTGCGCGCACACACACACACACACACATTTGCACACAAAAGTTCAAAACCCTCCCATCAAATGACTGACATCCTGACTGGCCAGCGGTGACTCCGTAGGGGTTTTGTGTTTTCATGTGTGTGGAAGGGTGGACTGGAGATTCCAGCTGGCCTGTCATGGGACTCCCAATCGCGTGTGAATGGTACTCAGAGGGAGCTGTGGCTAGCAGGTCCAACAATGAAACGCTTAACAGGATGAAAATGTCAGCTGGGGCGAACTCAACTGGGCAAAACCAGGAATGCAATCTTTGATGCTTTTATGTAATAGACAACACAAACCTTGGATTTGGATAAAAAAAAATAGAATACTAGTAGATCTTTATTAGCCAATTTTCTTCCTAAGTTATGAACTGAACTGCTGATGAATTTGTTGTTAATGTCAAAAAAAAGCTAAAGTAAGGTAATTGCCACTTTCAAGGTGCAGCAAACGAACCACGATGCAAGTGGAGATGATGATGAGGAGGGTAGACAATTTTAATCTCAACTGGTACTGTGGCAAACCATTACTCAGCAAAACTGAACAGCTCACCAAACTAGACATTTTAGACATAAGTCAGCCCAAACATAATAACAGTGTTGTGATATGCAGGAGTTTTTGAATCACTCACTTCACACATACCCAACTACATGCCTTAAGCTCGGAAGAAAATCCATATGTCCCCTTTAAGGTCAAACTACATTTCCCATTTTTATTCTACTACACTTATCCCAGTTGGACACTTAATTTATTGAAATTTGATTTAAAAGACAAAACAATAAAATACAGCAGAAAAATAAAACACAACACTAAATAATGCTTTTTCTTTGCTTTTTCTTGGGCACCACAGCCTGTAAAAGCAAACTTCCACTATCTACCAGTATGAGACTCGACTCTTTAATATACAAAACCAAAAAGCTAACCCTTAACACTTTCACCGTCTCCACCTCCAACCATTTAGTTAACCTTGACCAACTAACGAGCCACACATAAACAACTCACACCCTCCAATCCCGATTTGCACATTGTGTGGAATGAGACTGCATTTCCATCCAGTAACCTCTGGTGTGAACTTAATTGTGTATATGCAGGTATTGGGTTTCAGACTGTGCCTGAACTCACAAAACTAAGAGAGAAACAGACATGGTGCATTAAAAAAAATGAGTGATCAAGCAATAGAGAGAAAGAAGAGAGGGAGAGGGGGGCATGGACCACCCAACAGCTGCAAAAGAAAAAAAAAAAAGAAAAGAGGCTGGGTGGAGAACAGAGTCAATTTCAATCAGTTTAGAAGAATGACAGCTATGGGTTGTCGTGAAGAAGCCATTTGCCAAAACTGAAAGAAGCAAAAAGTAAAGAGTCTGCTGAAAAAGTCAACTATGTCATCAACTTTAAACTGTATTTGTCTCAGAGTAATATACAAATCAGTCATTTTATTTTAATAAAACCTGTTTTTATTAAGTTAAAAAAGAAAAAAAAATACAGCCTTGTCTTTTATGATTTTCCAGTCATGTTAATTTCCAATGTTGTCAAGGGGCTGGAGGTAAATTTATCTCACTGTCATGTAAAATTCAGAGCTATAAGCATTCTTTCTAGGACAGAAAACAAAATTAAAATAAGGTTCCTTTCATTTTGTAACATGCCCACAACTAACTGCAGCTAACATTTATCCCATTTATCCAACATTGTGCCCACCTTATTGAATAAATCATGTTTTTAGTTATTTTATGAGGCAGAATTTCAAACTGAAAATCAACATACTGGACTTGAAGAATCAAAGGCCAGCTTTGCACTGGTATAACTGGAAAAGACCAAAAGTGACCATTGTACTTAATGTCTTAGTGTAAGAATATAAATCTGAAAACATAATCAGGTGATCTTAAGCAACAGTATGCATTTTGGTTTTGTTTTATTTTTTTTTTAACAGCAATTGTACTCTGTGTGATAAAGTGAAATCTCATTATTAACAAAGCAGTTACTTTATGAAAATGTTACATGGCAGATTTTGAAGAATAGTTACAAACACATTATCAGGGGTGGGCAAATCCAGTCCTTGGAGGTCGTCCTGCATGTCTTAGATCTTTCCCTGCCAAAACACACCTGTTTCAGATGATCACCACCAGCTTGTCATCAAGGTCTGAACGAGTCTGTTAACGACTCGTTCATTTGAATCAGGTGCACTGAAGCAGAGAAACATCTAAGACGAGCAGGACAGCAGCCCTCGAGGACTGGATTTGCCCACCCTGCATTACATTTTTGATGAAGGAAATCCTTTAAGGGTATACTTTGCTCTGTGTGTTGCCGTTCCACTGATGGCCACAAGGGGGATGAGTATGTGAGAAGATTTACAGCTGTGAGTATTTGATTTACATCACTGGAGAGACGGTCGGTCAAGAACCAGTGAGCAAATGTGAGATTGTTTTGAGAGAAAGAGTGGAACACAGAAAGGAACGTCTGATGATTCTGGCAATTTTTGATTTTTGCAAAATTGGCATAATACATTGTAAGTTTGTGTATTGTAAGTTGTTTCAAAGCCAATCTGCCAACTGCAATATGAAACACTTGAAACATGATTGATGAATAATATTGTTATTCTTTAGTGACGTCCTTGCCTCAAAGAAATCAAGCAGTAATAAAAGTCAAAACAAAATAAAGTTCTAATGGTGATTTTTGTGGTTTGATTCCATAACTTTGCACCCTACAGTACAGTTTTGAGGGATTATTCTATTTGTAACATCACTCTCTTAAAGGATTAAGCTCTTCTAAAAGATATAAGAAATATAAATCAAATTTGCCTTTTAAATGCCAACACTATCAGTTAAAAATCTCTTTATCATGAGAGGCCTCTGTACAGCGTGAGATGTATGCAGTAAAGAAGATCAGTGCAGATGCCAGGAAGCACCAGTCCTAACATCTAGCATACCACAATGATGAGGAGAAACTCTGCTCAAAGCCTCAACCACGCATTGTCACTCAATTCAAACCCCAAGCAATTATACAGGCATGTAACAACAACAGTGCACGACCACCATCGCGCTTATGGCAATTTCACTACACAAATAAGATGTCATGTGAAAGCAGAGACTCTGCTGATTACAAAGATGCTTGTCTCTACTGTGTGGCTGCTAGCTCCCTGAACTTTCATCAAAGAGTAAAAGTTAACTCTTAATTTTTGTTGTACAATTTTATTTGAATGGGAAAATGTATAAAGTCACAGTGAATTTTAAAAATGATGCGAAATAATTATATATGGGTGGAATAATAACCACAGGGATATCAGTGAAATAGGAATTATTTTTTGAGTCTGGTACCTTTGGTGCCAAAATGTGGCATATCTGTGTCATCGCATCTGTGACTCATCAGATATGATTTTACCAATTACTAGATGAATTTGGCTACTATCCCATGGTTCCAAAGTGGCTTTGACTCCAAGTAATGGTTTTTTTTTTCTTAGGTGGAGATAAAAATGTAAATCTTCTACTGTCTTCCAGTGACATCCAAACCTCAATTTCCTTGTTCTCGATTCGTTTTTTTGCATAATGTAAGAAGCCACTTACCTTTCTGTCCACATGAATGCATTTGGAGGTTTTACTCTGCCCCTCTTCTAGTTTCTCAGGGACAGAAGCAATGGATGGCTGACCTGAAGAAACACGCATACAGATACACAGAGAGTTAGCTCTGCCAACAGTGTTAACCATTTTGATGTGAACAGGACATTTTTATTTATTTGAAAATAAGATTATTTATCATATTTTTACTGAGGGTAAAGTATGGTTAATAATGCTAATGCACATTTAAAAGTAATTTTATATTTGAGGCACTTAATTGATGTTCTGATTTGGAAATATCTTGCAAAGATGAAAGAGACTTGAGACTCTTTGAAGGACCAGGTCACTGCAGACGATCACCAGCATCACTGCTGGATATGTACTCAGCATATCTCTGGGTGCAGCTTTGCAGAATTTGACTTTACTGCATCATGTCATATTTTTGTTTAATCACTACCCAAATGTTCAATTGTTAATACCCAAATGGTCACAAAATAAAGACTGGTTAAATTTAAAGAAAAAATAAAAAAGATCATTTCAACAGATATGAGGGTAAAGGTTAGCTCTTCCATCCTGGTTGGCAGATCAACAACCACCCTACATGTATTGTTAATGACATGTAGTTTAAGAGTTGCACCAACTAGGAGGTATTCACACATGTCATGGTGAAAAAGCATGACCTTTACATTATTCATGCCCACAACAGTCTGACAATCTGTATGTTAAATGTGAAAGATTCACACATGCTGTACCGTCTGTACACAAGATTGCACAATCATGCGCAGGACCTCGGTAGGTTTATTACTGTCATGAACCCATCCGTCTGTCTGTCTGTCTGTCTCCTCTTGCTCAGAGCCCGTCATGGTTAGTCTCCAGCATACCGCCTGTGTCTGGATTAATCTCCCAGGATGATTGCTGGTCTGACAGTCGGACGCCTACCATCTACCACATCTAGCAAAACTAATTTCAGTGTGTCACTGCACAACACTCCTGCCCAGCATCTCCTCTCACACACATCACAGAATATCTTCATCTGTCTCTGTCTCATTTACATGGAAGAGGGCAGGAGGGTGGGTGACTAGTCCAAAGGAGAAAGGTCAGCACGCAGAAGGAGTTCATCATTCTGAGGTGTCAAAGCTGCTCTTTAGGAGAGCACAGGAAGGGCCGAGAAAGGAGAAGAGGATGGGACTAATGCATGAATTTTTTTTGGCTGGCATTTGCAGGGTGCAGAGCAGTGTCATAACATACAGGTTTCTCAATCACTTGCTTTCTTGGACTGTCTCTTGATTATGCAAACGTTTTCAATGACCATTTGGTTGCTAAAAACCCATCAGAGGATTTATTAAAACATCAGGAGCTGCTAGTTTCTAAACACATTCAGAAATATTCACACAATACTTCCGCCACACTTGCCGACATCCTGCATGATGTTAACTGCTTTAAATAGCATCAAACCCACAGCAACTTGTTTAGGACCATCTGTCCAGTCTATTGTGTTCTCCTTGGAGGCCCATCGATGGACAGCTAATGTATGGGCTCCTACAAAGATATCCGGCCAGGCCATCAGGGTCCTGCCAGTTGTCTACTTGTCTTTTTGGTTTTTAATTTAGATCTCTCCTTTCTTTTGTTTTTTTCTGGCTGTGTTTAACTTTGTTTTTGGATTGTAATTTTTTTGGTTGTTTTTTTTTTTCCAGTTTAAAGAGATGTGTCAGTTCTGTGTTTGAACTTTCAGTATAAGCAGCACTGAACTTTGATAACTTATCTTATTACAAACATGACCTATACAATAAAGACTCTTAAAAAAATACTATTAACTTACAATTTATAGACTGTAGACAGCTGTGAAACAACGGTTTATTAAGGACATATAATACAGTGGCTGGAACAATAATAACACGAGAAACCCAAATAAAAGAAGTAGTTAGTGGTGAATATTACACATCCTCCAATCCAAACATGGTCTGAAACTCACGACACATTACTTTGGACAAGTCAGCCTATACCATTGTTCATCGAAAAGTGTCAGCCTGAATGCAAGGTGTTTTATGAAAATGGTTGACGGGAACACTGGAGGTGAGAGGTGGAGTGTGAAAGCTGGGTCAGGAAGTTTTCACTCCTTTTTTCCCAGTGTGCCCCTGGCCTCTCCAACTTCCAGTCAACAGATGAAAAAAACCAGATGCAGGCAGGATAATCACCACCTAATAAGAGGCCTTATTGAAAGCAGGCTGGCAATCTTATACTACATGCTTAAGAGGTGGGTGCACGCACATACACCCACACACATACCCATGGACAGCTGAATGCATATGATCACATGTGGTTGGGTAATGATGCGTGATGACAAACTTCAGAACGGAACGATCACTCAAAACCCGTACAAGTGAAAATCATGAGTATCCAAAAAAAAAAAAAAAAAAAAAAAATCAGCAGATGCGCATACAAACACCAGACCCATATCCTTTTTCTTACTTCTGATTTTTGCCCTCTACCACTATCCTAGAAAAATGAAAGCATATGGAAAAAATATAAATAATTTCAATATAATATATCAATTATCAATTTAAGAGCAGAGAGCAGGATCTCTTACAGGTTTTATGTACGAGCATGTGTCTGTTTTTCTGTGAACCTATGAGAGGATATGACGTTAACGGTTGGCAATGCCCACTCTAAAAAGTCTGTTTTTTATTCCACATTTGAAAAATGCTGTAGATAAATGTGACACAATAACAAATGTTTTCAGGAAGAATATATATAATATAACATATATAATGTATGATGTTAAAAGAAAAAAAAAGATAAGCATATTCAGTCTTTGTGACATTTGATCTTCTCATATTGTATTACTTTTTTGGGCCTTTGTCAAGTGAAATGTTCATTTCTTTTTACTTATCTCAACATCCAAAAGAGGACTTGAGAGCATGCTGTCAGGCCAAAATGCACAAACACAAATTCACTAAGAACCATTATATTAACACCTAAGCCACAGTTTGTGTTATTCGTAAATGTGCCTGTGAAAATGACTGTCGTTGCAGTGATACCACGCCATCAATAAAGTCCAAGGTTAAAACAACACTGGAAGTCACAGAATACAGTGGTACCTCTACTTACGAATGTCTCTACATATTAAATTTTCAGGTTACGAAACGCCTCAACGGGAAAATATTGTCTCTTGTTACGAAAGAAATTTCAGGATACGAAAGGCAAAAATACAGTAGCGGTGCTACTCACAGCTCCCACAGTTTACCGAACCTAAACATACTTGTCGGTTCTCGGTTTGAAAGTGGTGCGTCCGAGTTGCTCTGCCATTTGCCATCGCTCAGCATCTTCCTGGCATCCCATTGGCTAGGAGGGCCCCTTGTCTGTATGAGCGTAACCCAGCAACCAAGGTAAACGAACAATTTTATCTCCGCCAAGGAGGTTATGTTTTTGCTGGCGTTAATCTGTCTGTCTGTGTTCAAGATAACTCAAAAAGTTATGGATGGATTTTGATGAAATTGTCGGAAATGTGAAAAGGAAGAACTGATTTCATTTTGGGTGTGATCCGGAAGAAATCCTGGATTCTGGATCACTTTCAAATTTTCGATAATTGTTGCGCTTGGTGGAGGTCTGCGCTCTCCGAGTGCTTTTTAGTTCTAACATGTATTTCTTACAGGTTTTTAAGTCATTTCATGTATTATTTATTTAAAAAATTATGTTCGAATATTGGGGGGGCTTGGAACAGATTAGGGCATTTACATGAAAAACACGTCTCTACTTACGAAATTTTCAGGTTACGAAACTACTTCCAGAACCAATTAATTTCGTAAGAAGAGGTACCACTGTATTCTGTTCAAGTGTCAAACATCATTTTAGTGTTCTGTTAGGGAATTAATGTAAATAATAACGTCATAAATGGTAAATCATCATCATAAAAGTTAATTTGCATATGTAAGACGATAACTGCTGAGGAAAGGAATACAAGATACAGCTAAAAAGAGACAAATTATGAAGACTAAAAGATTTATTGAAACAGCTTGATTTTTTCTACCTTGACACTCAAAATATGGAAGTCTTCAATACATCATCAAATTCACCAAATTTTGATCATATAATTGTTCAAATTTTTAATACTATTTACTTTGGAAAGTAAATAAATAAATGAATAAAAGACTCATCTGGTTTTGAAAACCCACCATTCACTTTGACCATGCAATTACAATTTTATTTATTGGAAGGAATCATATATCTAGGCTTTCATGAGGATGCAACTTTGACATATACCATGCACTTCAGGATCATCAAAAATCAAGCAGATACACAGCAATAGCCTTCCCTTGACAGCACTACTCTCTTCAAGATGGACAAAGTGCCCAACCAGGAGCAGACTGAGGAACACATTGACCTGGGCCTCTCAACTCCCTCACTTCCAATCCAATCAAGCAGCTATGAAATAAGCCCAATACCTGGACAGTCTAACCCACATCCCACAGGACCCGAAGGCTCTGCTGCCAATAGCCTGATGTGAGACACCACAAAAGACTGTCCGCTGCCTCAAGTCAGCTGCCTGATAGGTTGTATCTCTTTTAGAAGAATGAAAGGGACCTAACTTTTAGAAGAGGAGAAATTCACTGCTGCCGGAGTCAGAGCAGTTTGAGAGGAGTGATGAGTGGAGCAGGAAGAGTTACAGATGAAAGCGAGGAAATTTTTATAAATAAATATTTCACTTAATAAACTTCTTTTTGTCACATCATCCTGTTACATTTTTCCAATTGCAATTTTTGTGATTTTAAAACGATTTTAATGCCATGTGAAAAAACAAAAGTAATCAAAAAAACAAACAAATAAATAGAAATCCTGCACTAAAACATATCGTATGACTATGTGACATCTTAACATAAATGTATTGATTTTTACAAAGAGTTATAATCCACCTACTTTTTCAAGCCAGCACACACAACTATTCATTTGAACATAAACATCTTCTCTGTTTAACAGCCCACCAAGTGTCTTGAAGCCTCCTGGTCTTACACCATCTGCTGCATCAAAAAAGGAGAATCTATATTCTCCCCTCTGTCTTCTTTTTTCATTTGAGTGACTATGAGCGGCAGAAGCGACAGCTGCAGCATCGCTCCCTGCCCGTGCTCAGTCAGGGTAAGGCAATAGGTTTAGCAGGCGAGGAGGCGAGGCAGATTTATGGTGGTGGTTGTGACCTCTGGGGCCGTAACACAGTGATGGGTGAGTGGCTCTCAACGGTAAGCTACTGGCACTTGACAAAGTGCCCGAAGCAGAATGAATTTACTTCTCTTTTCCTCAATCATCAAGCAGCCACTGCCCTGACCCCCATCCTGACTGCTATAACAAGATCTCCCATCTCACAAGGGCCTGAAAAATTTACTGTCACATCTACTTTTCAATGAGCTCAAGTGAGCACTTCTTTCACCTTCAGCGGAGCAGGTGGTGCTGTAGAGAAGGGCTAACCTGCCCCAGGATGTGTCTCCAAGTGTGTATTTTATGTCTGCGTGCATGTGAAGGAGACGGAGAGATGAACATAGACAGGGAGATTTCTGTACACACACATGCTGGCTCACCCAGTGGAAAGAACTGAAACACAAATTCAAGATGGAAGAAAACAGAAAAGAAAAACAAATAGATATACAAATATTTTATGACATCATGCAGCACACAAGAAACTTGCATATCCACATATTCCACAGACACACATAAGCAGAATAAAGCTGCCAGGGGACACAGAGGGCACTACTATACTGATGTTAGTAGACACCTCAAGCATTTATATTAGAAATCAATCTACCTTATCACATTTCGCCTACACACAGGTTCACACACCAGCCATTATGGAATTTGTGTGTATGGAGGCTTTCATCAGCTTGATGGCAATAGGCTTGGACTTAATGATCCTGGTATTCTTTTTTATATGCAGTCGATAAATCTTGATGCACACACATTTAAATTTCACCTTTCTCGCACTCTAGCACCTTAGGTGAAATCAAACTGGATGTGAGAGTACAGAAAACCAATTCAAAGATTTGCAGTTCAGGTAGATTAGGAGCACAAAAGACGTGCAACATGCGGTCTCCACACCTTTCTTCGAATTTTATACATCAGTAGTCAACTCATGTATCATTTTGTTATATTTCTTAACTCTTCAAGAAAATCGAGTGTGACAAAAGTCCAGAAAGCAAACGGAGAAGTGTAAAAATGCAGTTTTTCCAATTCAGGTCAGTGCAAGTCCAATGAAATAAAGTCCAATTCAATTTATTTAAAAAATTATTGAACAATATATTCATTTTGTTATAGTTTAATTGATTATAATTGGGGAAAAAAAGCAAACATTCTTAGATTCATTTATTTTTATTAAAACGGTGCACAACGGAAGAATAGGTGCACTGAAAGAAATAAATTCTACAAGCGTTTGGACTCTTCTCAAAATGAGCAACACAACCTCTGTAATTAACTTAATGTTAATCTGACTTCTTCAGGGATCCACACTTTTTTAGGCCTTTTTGATTCCATGGCATGTAGCCGACAGTAAATCTTGTGTAAACATTGTATCCCTGAAATAGAATGATTCATTTTAAAAAGAAAGATTAAATAACAGGTGAATGTACCACTTCACAACAGAACAGGATTTAAATGTTTACTGCGTCAAATTATCCACAGATAAAACCATTACAAAAGCCAATCAATAAACTGCATATTAAACAAAAGAAAGTTGATTATGCAAACAATTCTATTTGTTAGGTTCAGTCTTTAAAATGCCATTACTAATTCAACCTCTTTTCTTTTATGAGCCAAGCTTCACCAAGTCCAATAATGTTATCATGATGAGCCAATAAAAATCAATGATTAAACATGTGTAATTTTCCAGAGACAATGTATTAAAATTTATTGTCTCTCTCTCCCTCTCCCTCTCTCTCTGTTCTGAGCCATCAAATCATCCCTGGAGCGGCAGACAGTCTGTGGGTTACAAGTGAAAAAAAAAAAAAAAGAGGAGCATTAAAAGCTATTCAATAGGCTACTGTAAAATTGATCAAGCTATAAAAGCTCCTGCACGCCTGCTCGCTCACTGCAGCTCAACCACCCACCCGCTCCACATGTAGGATTATTACTCTGGCAGGAAAGAAACGGTGACGAAGAATCACAGAGGATATTTATAACACCTACGCTGCAAACAGGATGTTATTTTAAGGGGGGAAAAAAAGAAGAGATTTTTTTTTCCTTTGTGATATTTTCAATATTTGAGATTCTAAGTAAAATCAGGCATCAGAAAAAAAAAAAAAAACTGCTTTATTACACTGCATAAGCAATGCAACTGGAGTCTGAGTAATAAGGTCCCCTTAACTTCTGCTGTTGCAATGATTTACACAACTTCACTGCTTTGACACAAGTGCACTTCCAAGTCTGTCCAGGAGCAAACTGTAAATTTCCTCCACAGAAGGCCTGTTGCATCATCTGCATCTATGGTAGTTTTTCCTGTACATGCTCGGAAAGGGTGGTGATGTCAATCTGCAAAATATACCACTAGATGATGCTACATCCTGCACACTGGGCATTTACAGTTATCTGGGTTAAGTAAGTTAAGAAAAGGGAGTGAGTATGTTCAGTAGCAGCAAGTTTATGTTCTAATAACAATAATTTGCTAAAAAAGAAAAGAAAAAGAGGCAACGGTCCAATTAGGGTCCAGCACCCTGCTTTAGACTGTTTTAAGTTGTTTTGTGGAATTGAATTCCTGATATTTTGTCCTCATAAATCTATAAATAAAACTGTTGTGTTACAATACCATCTATAAAAGGTAGACTGATTGCATTAAGTCCATTGAAAAGTTTTTAAAAAGCTGCTAGCTTTGTCCAAGTGGCTCTTTTTTTTTTTTTTCCAATTTCACAAAAAGGAAATATGAAGTGATGGCACAAATCATTGTTTCCAGGATAGTGTAATATGATTTGTTTGCATGGTGACTGATGATAAAAGCTGACCTCTATCCAAAAGATTTCCAGCTCTAACAGTGAATGAGATAACATTACAGTAATCCCTTACCAATTCGCGCTTTAAGTTCCGCGGTTTCAGTTATTCACACATTTTTCAGAAATATATAACAAAAAAAAAAACAAAAAAAAAAAAAAAGTGGGCCAAGGGAAACAACATCTCAAACAACTGAAAAAGAAAGAGGCTTCATTCATATTCACGAACATCACTAACTGTAGAAAACTCTGTGGGCCAATATTCACCAATAACCCGTGGAGATTTACTGTTTGATAATCAGCACGGACAGTATTTCTCTTGGGCCTTTCCACATCCGTTCTAAATTACAAAAAATAAGAAAAAATTCCAGTGGCTATGAATGGTGCCTCTGGCTCAATCAGTTGCAGTGGCTTGGCAAACTGCGTTTTTCTTTTAACTTTCAATTCTCCTAAGCATCCGTGCTTCACAGCCCCTAGGGCTATTGCCTTTCTCAATCTGTCCCTGGAGAGGCAGGAGTTATGGTCCCTGTCGATTGAGGAGAAAGGGATGTTATTCCCCTGTCACCTCCTGGTCGTGCCGCCATCCTCCCTGCCCTGATCTACAGCCTAACCCCCACCAACCCTTTCTGCCTGCCTCTCTCCCTCTTCTCCACTTTGCTTTGTCATATACTGCTGGCTACGCCGTTGCCATGGGCTGTTGAGACGAGGATGATGGAAAAACGTTCTGAGGGAGGTGGGGTGCGGTGATATTAAGTTAGAGGTGTATTGTGCTGTTGCAAGAAGTGGCAAATGTTTAATACCATGTTAAGAGACTTGACTCAAAGATTGATGTTTTTGTCTTATATGAAATTAGACTTTCATGATGTAAATATATACAAAGAGCAAGATGGGGGAAAAATAGTTTGTTAGAGGTGGATGCATTTTTACATGAAAAAAAATATTTACCATTTCGTAAAGATTTGTAAAATGCATACTTGCTAAAATAAAGGCCAGCATGAAGGCTGTGACGGCATGGGATTGAGTGAGGGTGAGGTTGGAGAACACACTATGAGATAGTCTGGCCCGGGGGGTTGACCCGCCCCAGGGCAAATGTAGGTCCTTGAGTGACACACTTAATAGTGTTGCAGTGACGGGGTTAAACACAGGAGGCAGTTAGCTGACAATTACATGTGGTGGCTGCTAACTCATGTCACAGGATCCCTGTAGATATGGTTTTATGTTGGAGGGCTGAAAGCTGCTGAAATGTAACAAATATCCTTCATTCTGCCTGAGTCTGATTTGAACTTGATTTAACTGTTAAAAGGTAATTTCATCCAACTTCAAAAGAAAGAAAAAACAGAACAAAAAAAAAAGGAAAAATGCAGAAAAAACTGAAAATATTCTGAAAGAATGAAATATCTCATCTGAAGGGTGACACCTCTTGAGATTTTCAAGCCTTTGTTAAATTTTTGGAAACATATCAGTTACAATACTTCAAGAGACTGAAGATAGATTATCGTGATAAAAAATGACTTGGGTTTGCAAGAATGTTCTGGTATCTTTGTGTGTGATAAAATGTTTGTTTACTTAGATTCAAGCAACCACAGGTTATTTTACAACCTCACAAAGAACAGCAGCACATACATTAGTATAGCTGACACATGCACAGGAGAACATTTCCAGACTTCTGACTGCTCAAATCCATTTCCATATTGACCAATGCGTTTTGTTTTGTTTTTTTTCTCCAACTATTATGCACCTTAGGCAAATCTTGAGTTTCTGAGGGTCTCTCTGGGTGAAAGAATAAATAAATAAGCAGATAAACAGATGAATAACCCAGAGGGATGGGAGCCTATGCGACTTGGCCATCCATCTTATATCCTATTACCCCACACTCAGCGGCTCCTGCAGTATGTATAATGTAGTCAACCTCTGTAAGCAGATACAAAATTCAACTCTGTTCCTCCTCAATTTGTTATATCTGACAACAGCATAGCTTGTGCCTTGTTGTTTCTTTGAATTATGAATCGTTTCACTTCACCCAAGTTTCACTTGTTTGTGATAGTGTGGCGTTGTTATGCAGAACAGCTGTGGAAAACAAATTGGTACAGCTTGCCACGCTTTGTGGTGGATGGACAAATATGCATAAACAGTTGCGCTTAAAGCCACTTAAGAAGAACCAAATGGGCTCCATTTTTCATCTTTAGATTTGTTTCACTGGGTGATAAATATAAAATGCCAGAATATGATACAAGTGCGGTAAATGGAGCTATACAAATATTTCAAATGATCTAAGAATTGATTAGAGATACGGTTTGGTAGAGAAGTATTTAAACAACATCTGGGTTTCAGCATCTGACATGCTCTTTATGTTCAATTGGGAATAAAATATGAGGTTTATGAGATTTTCAAATCATTCAGTTTTGTTTTTATTTATCTCTTACACAAAGTCCCAACTTTTTTGGTACTTTAATATATGAAGGATTCAAAAAAATGTTGAATTACTACCTTTCTAAGAAAAAAGCACCTCCATTTTCAGGGGCTCAAAAGTATTTCGAAAACTGACTGAAAAGAAGTGAGTTGGGCAGATGGTGGTCCATTCCTTCATCACTTCAAGACAAATGAGGCAGGTAAAAGACAAAAACCAAAGGTGTGGCCAAATCAATAGTTTGGTACGTTCTTAAAAAGAAAGAAACGACTGAGGAGCTCAAGAACATCAACAGGCCTGGAAGACCACGAAAGACTGGTAAAGAGATGATTGTAGAATTGTTTACTCAGAGAAGAAAAACCTTTTACAACATCAGCAGGGGTCAAGAATGTGCTGGAGAAGGAAGGCGTATCATTGTTAAAATCTACAATAAGGTGACGCCCTGATGCATGTAAATACAGAGGGTTTACAACAAGGTGGAAACTGCTGGTGACATTAACAGGAAAGCTGAATTAGATTTTGCCAGAAAACCTACAGAAAAGCCTTATAGGAGAAGAGAAAGTATGGAGATGGAAAGGAACTGCTCATTATCTGAAGCATCCCAGAATATGTGTCAAACATGGTGGAGGCAGTGCTATGGCGTAAGTGTGTCTATGGCTGCCAACTGACTTATTTCACTGGTGTTTACCAAATATGAGATTGCTGACAGAAGTAACAGAATGAATTCTGAGGTGTATAAGGGCTACATTATCTGCTCAACACTTTTTGAAGGCAAAAGATTAAATATTCTTCAATGCCCAAGTCAGTCACCTCATCATAACCCAATACAGTATGATTTTCATTTTTTTGTAAAACCTCTTAAATGAAATCAGAAAGTTCCGCTTTGATCACATCTTGATTCTTTTATTTCCAATCCATTGTGCCATTGTATAAAGAATAACTTCTGGAGCCAACTGTATTTCAGAGTCACACTGTAGATAAGTAATTTAGACTCTTAATTGTTGTCACAAGGTCCTTTTCTAAATTTCACTAAAGAACCACAAATATTATTAATATCAATTAGAATTTGAGAATTAAGTGACTAGAGTGTGGTTAACACAAAGTGAGGGTGTAAAACAATAAATAGTTACAAGGTAGAGTAAAGATGAGTAAAAGTAAGCGATTTAAGAGATGGAGAGGAATGTAAATAAATTCCAAACTGATAGCACATTTTAACCGCTGTCTGTTTGTTTGGGTATTTATACTGTGAGGCTACAATCAAAGCCTTCAAAGCTTGAGCCCATATGACAAGACCCAATTTCAGGGCCACACATCCTCTAAAAACAGCCAAGCCAAATCTCAGTCAATGCATATACACATACACACACAAAACCCCAAAGTCAGATTCACTTAGTTGACCATCACTTCAAAATTCAGAGAGGAAGAGAGGAAATGCAGTTTAATTCATGCTCTGGGAGAGAGCAGAGGGAAGATAAGTTACGAGGAACTGATTTTCTTGGGACTTGGCTGAACTCTCAAGCCCTGTTTGGTTAGAGCAGATGTAGAATTAGTACACATCACTTTGCATCAGTTAGACATTAAACACAAGTGGCCTCTCAAATGCCAAATACCTCTCTATACACAGACACACACATGCACACCTCACCTCAAGTGTCTGGGATTCTGCTAATTGTCAATGTGATGTCAGTCCCCAGTGGATCAAATTCTCCTATTCTGTCTTCTGAACATGGAATCCCCAAATGCATGTGGCCTATTTAGACTAATAGAAAACACAATCGCCTTTTCTAAGCCACATCAGCTAAGGGAAGAAAACCTGCCAAAAGTTCTGCTTAAAAGCAGACCTCAAACAGGAAATATACTCTGCCTGAACGTAGTTATCCGAACAGTTCTTTTCTCTTTGAAACCTACCTTCATGGTACATCGGTAAAATTCCAGATGCTTCAAAGTTATTTGATTAAAAATTTATTTAAAACAAAAAAATAAGTGCCAAAAAAAATAGGAAGGAGTATGACAAATTCTTTGCAACTGTAGAATTCTGAGCTCATAACTTTTACAAAGTTTTCATGTCAGAATGAGGTTACACTTTTCAATACTGATCTCAACAATCAATAGAAATGAACTCTCCTTTATTGTAAAGCTTTTTCAAGAAGCTGTTTGCATCATAAATAATACATGGAAGAAAAAAAGAAACACGGAAGTTTAGCTGAGGGTTAAGTAAGAGAGGGGAAACTTTCAGAGACTGAGAAAACTATAACCTTCATATGCAAAAGATCCTTCAAGAAACTAGCAAACTCCAGAAGGGTGGTTCAGAGTTCTACCATCCAGTGACAAGTCCTGTAGACCGTCCTTCTAATGTTCGTACCTGCTTACTCTGTCCCTATACCTGGAGGATACAATCCCCTGTTTAGTGTCACGGGGATCTCCTGGAGCCTATCCCAGCTCTCTTCAGTCAAAAGCCAGATGGTTCACCCTGGACAGGTCACAACATATTGACAAATAACCACACCCAAATGAGAAATCTAGACTCACCATTTAATCTAAAATACATGGTTTTGGAGTGTGGGTGGAAGTCAGAGTACACAGATTACACCCACACAAGCTCCACAAGCTCATCCTCCTGTGGACTAATGGAGTTGAAATAGAACTTTCTGGTTGGAAAAAAGGGCTAATGTAAAGAGGGCTCGGAACATCATGCTTCGACTTCATCCAGTTGCATAAGCACCATCTCAATGTGGAAAGAAAAACTGAATTGCTTAAGTAGCAGCAAATTCAGGAATCAAGGGTCACATTATATGACAGGCATAGGACAGAAAAAGGATAGCATCTTCTAGAGCAGGGTGGGCTATCCCAGTCCTCCAGGGCCGCTGTCCTGCAAGTCTTAGATGTTTTCCTGCCTCAACACACCTGATTCAAATGAATGGATCACCATCATCGTCATCATCAAGGTCTGCACAAGATCACTATCAACCCATTCATTTGAGTCAGGTGTGCTGAAGTAGGGAAACTTCTAAGACTTGCAGGACACCACCCCTCGAGGACTGGATTTGCCCACCCCTGTTCTAGAGTATAATGACCCTAATCATAACTTTATGATTTAAAGCATTAAAACACCATTTAGAAATTTGAACTTGAATCCTTATATGATGAGAATATCCCATCAAGAGAGGCCTGTCCCTTAGTATTTGTCATTTTAACTGTGAAAGATTACAATAAAAATGTAATATTCCTTAAAATACTAAAGAAATGCATATGCCTATGCAGGAACTTTCATTTGACAAATCATTTAAGGGATTTAGCTAGTTGTTGTTCTGTTAAGAAATTACAAGTTTATAACTTTTGTGTCAACACAGATATTTATTACAAACAAACTTCAATACGGTTTGATGTACCAATTGTTAACCGAGACTTTTGTACTATTTGGCTTTGCTGTTGTGCTTCTAAAGTCTACATAGCCATTTTTTTTTAACAAAGAAACCTGTTTCATGTCAAAGAACTGACTTAAACATGGATGACAAGTGATGGTATGTGAGTAGAGCAAAGTAAAAGAGTCAACTCTGGTGATGTCAGCAAAGATCTGTGTGTAATCTATAGAAGATGCATGCAATAGACATGCAAACTGTTTTATATCTACAAGGCCCCTAATTGCAAGGGATGCTGTGTAGCACATGTGAGGAAAAGAGGAAGGGAAGGGTGTCAGATGTCAGCAATGTGCAGGCATATGGTTTGTGCAAGATATGTTTTTTAAACTGGATATGACACCAGGAATCAGGTTTACGATGATGATCCAATGTGGACAGCATGGCACTGCTCAATACTTTTCTATTACACTCATTTTGAAAAACAGGTGGAAAAAAAATTCATAGAGACTAAGAACAGTCAGCAACTAGTGAATCTATAAGGATTCAAAAACTTAATGTGGAACCATTCTTAAAATAAAATTGAGAAAATGGATCCACGATACTGAACTGTTGCATGAATTTTAATTTCAAAAGTAATTTAATTGTAAACAAAGCAATGGCAAAATGTACAACCCACTCAAATATTATTCAATCCAAAAGAGACAAGGAAGGAAAACTGCAAAATGTGGGACTCCAACCACACAAGAAAGATAATCTCTTGCGTTAAGTCTTTAAGCTAGCAGTTTACTTGGTGAGAAAGTTATTTACTTACTTGGCAAGTAAGGGGCTCTAACAAAGGAAAACACTTTTTCCACATTAACCTTGGGGACCAAAAAAATCGCTGCTGTTTATAAGGGCTTACAACCTTCAACTCAGCCATTGTGTGGGTCCATTTTCAACAGAAATGCACCACTCATTCATATACATAAAGACCCACACAACATATTAAATCCAAATCCCTGCTCAGTTCACCTCCTGCTCCTTTCTATGCACTTGTCCTTCCCGTGTTCATAATAAATGTGTTTCACTTGGTTCAAAATCTCCCCCATATTCCCTGAACATTGAACAAAATCTGCTGTGTACAATTGCGCCAACCAATTTAAGTTAAAAAAAAAAAAAGATGGACTTTTCAGATTCTCATAGCAAGTAATCTGATTCTTACTAAATCTGAACGATATTTCTCCAAAAAACATAAGATGTTTCGGTTTTTTTTACTCAGAAGTACTTTAAACAGAGTTCAACGTGACAACAAACATACTGGCTTTCTGCATTTACAGTTCCATATGTGAAAGGTGAACAAAAGATCAGCAAACCTATAATTTAATTCAATCAATGTATAATGCAACAAAGTACTTTTTTTCATGGTGATAAAGTATTTTTCAAACCAAATCGTATTAAATATAACACTGCCAACTGTTGTATCACCTCTTAACAGCTTGACATATATGTAACAAATAGTCTGTTATAATAATGCATGCAGTAAAATTCTGCGATGATTTTAAGATCGATCATGATGATTAGCTACGGTGCACTGACTGTGCACATTTTCCTGCTGTGTAATAATATAACGGGACACAGTAGTAATATGTGAGCACTTGGCAACCATCCAGAGTCCCAGCACTTAATCACATGGAGGCATTTATATTTGCATGTTGTTGCACTGAGGCGAAGCAGGCTGCAGGAGCAGCAAATGGGATAAATAGTATCAAATGGAAATTGATTATTTCTGCATTTGTGCTCTATCATCATCATTATTTTTGCTGCTCAGTTGCATATGTCTAGTTGGACGGGTGGTTCAGCATGTAAATGTGCCATAGGAATTGATTTAACAACTATGCACAGAGTGAGTGAAAAGACAGT
The DNA here is from genome assembly GCA_018398805.1 of Hirundichthys speculiger. NCBI lineage: Eukaryota > Metazoa > Chordata > Actinopteri > Beloniformes > Exocoetidae > Hirundichthys > Hirundichthys speculiger. The sequence goes on along the minus strand of JAGFBZ010000381.1, from coordinate 1,174,221 downwards.
AATAACATTGAAAATTGTGCGAACTGCTTGCAAAAGAAATGCTGTACATCATTTAGAGCTTGTTAGAGCAGCAATAAAGGGCAATAGTACAAAACACAAGTACTTCCTAAATGTAAATAACATTACACAAATTATTTAAGGTAATGAGCATATTCTTTAGATGTCTTATTGCTTGTTTAAAATGATATTTGCTTGCTCTTTTTTAATGTTCAATTAACAAAATAAAGGGTGAATGAATAGTAGATGACATCAGAACTAAACATGTGAGATGTTATCTTAGGTAAAGTGTTTAGTTGCATCAATTCATGGTGAAGGATGCCTTGCTATTTTCATACTTTTAAAGTGAAAGACTTGTGCAGTATTAAAAATAAGAGAACTACATGAACAAAAACGCAGACAAAGACTTTTCAGTCTTTCTTTTCTGTGTTTACTATGAAGTGACAAAAAAATCAAATGGAAAACTCCATAACTCTAAACGTGGTTTAAGTGGGAAATACAAGTGACTGAATTTAAATGACAGAATGAAACCAGGGATCGACCTCTCTCTTGCCCTTCTTTGAAACTGGTACCACCAATCTTTTCCACAGTGAAACCAGGTTCAACTCTTCTGAGTGCAGCATGGGTCAGGGAGCTGTTCTGAAGCAAGGGAGTCTGGTTAGTGTAAAAGTTGAACGAAAGATTTCTGATGTCTGATTTCACTCACCCTGCTAGACGCTACTCTCTATTTCAGAATATCTTGCAGTGATGTCTTGCAGAACTGCCAAGGGGGGAACAGATGGGGAACATACTTCTATATTGATACAATCAAATACTATCCAATCCCCTTAACCTGCACATTATTCCAATGTGAAAAAAGTAATTAAAACCTGTCAACTTAAGCGTCTTGAATAAGGATGTATGATTGATCAACTTTGATTGTGATTTCAGTTTTGGCTCCCAACAACCTAAAAACAACGTAATTGAGAAAAAAAACTAAATTTTAGTCATATATTCTGTCTTGTGGTCTGAATGACAAGTGTTCTTTAGGCATAGACTCAACTTAGCCACGGGATTCCCAAACATTAAGCCACATTGGTGTTTTTGGCCAAAAATATCTATCAGGATTATTTGAGCAGCTCCTCCAACATTTGCTCTTTTGGCCTAAACTATTTTTATTGAGTCTAACATTTTGTTTTACTCTTAGACTTTTTAAATGTTGATAATTTAAGTCTATAATGGAAAATGTTTAAGTTCAATAAGTGTTTGTGCTTCAAACGTTAGTGGATAATCTTTTTTAAAAAGTATGATTACAGTGTTGACCAAAATAATTGTGATGGTGAGGTTTTGTTTTTCATAATCAAGCAGCCCTACGGTGGAATCAGCCAAAGTTATGACGCATATTTATACTTGGGTATGATGCATATTTACTCATAAACAATAGAGATATTGCAAAAATGTCTCTCAACATGCATCACCAAAATGGTTCAAATCTAAATAGCATTAATTTGCCATTTTCAGGGCACCCTATTTAACAGAACTCTCCCTTAAATTCCCTTCAGCTTCTACAGGTACATGTCGATTTCCATTACTGTATCGCACACTTCACAAGACCTTTATGTGGCATTCCAGGTTCAGAGATCTGAAATCACACTTTGATTGATGGGGGAGACATAGGCCATTCCCCCGCACTTCCAGATGGCAGTCTCTCATCCTTAGGACCAAATAATCTGCATTCAATTTCTGTGCATAGACACCTGATCCACCCTGGCCTTTCAAAGCTCTCATGAGAATATTTCCTACTATAATACATTCAAGATCAACCCCACAGCTCCACCTGGACTTTTGGTCTAGTTCATTCTACCTTGCACCTTGTTGCTTATGTTCTCAGCAATGGCTGGGTATGGGCTTCCATGTCTGGGGCTAGTTGATTCAGCATGCAAGTTGTGACACTCTCCATCTGCTGAAGTGTACTTAAGTTTATTGGTCTTTGAGATAGTTCCGGTGGGCACAGTATTCAGAACTAGTCGTAAAGTCAAAGTAATGCCATCCAAGAGTTAAAGCTTGGCCAGAATTGAGTAGTGCAACAGGACAATGGTGTAAAGTACAACAGCAGAATTACAACAGAATTTTTAAAAAAGCAATAGAATCAAGGTGCAATAAGTCAAAGTTAACACCTCATCCCTATTGGAATGCTGTGCTTTTTATGCACATCTGTCAGGAGATGTGCCCACAAATGCCTCCAACAATAGCCACGAATGCTCGCAAGCCTTCAATGAATTGAAGCCATGGTATAGAAACGAGTGGATCAAAATCCAATGACAGGGTTGAATATTACACTGATGGAATTAGAGAGAGAGACAGAGGAAGTTTGTGTTAAAGAAGTTAAAATTAGAGATGGACACAGAATAAAGAGAATGAAGAGAAGAAAATGAGCAAAGGATGGAGATAAAAGAAATGGAAGTCCAGGAAGGGATGGCGATAGTCATTGGGACCAGATGGAAAGAAATTACAAATCACCAAGCCAGGTGAAGCAGACAGAGAGCAGACTGCTTCCAACAATTTTTAGGCCAATGGAGAAGTTAGACTGGTTACCCCCGACTGATGAAACTGAAATAGACAAATACTTCCAGAATTTTGAGTTTGAAGTGGCCCAAGTAGTACCGGCCTTTAGTGCTGAAAAGTGTTATAAAAGGAAAAGTCCAACAAGCCTACTTAAGCTTGGTGGTGAAGCAAGCCATTATGACAGCATATGAATTAGAACAGTGATTCCCAAAGTGTGGGCCGTGGCCCCCTGGTGGGCCGTCACGGTACTGCAGGTGCGCCGTGAGAGGTCATTAAAATTAAACAAACATGTTTTAAATCCTCTAACTTTTTAAAATATGTTTTTAATTACTGTAAAATATTAACGACATGATTTAAAAACATTAAGAAGTAACAAAACAAACCATTTAAGTGTTATTCTACCGTCATCTTAACTTAATATGACAAGTTTCACCTTATTTGTTGACCCATTACATTAATATCGGAACATGGTTCCTTGTCCTGTATGTTGATCACAGTTGTGATTAAAGGTTTCGGTGGGCCGCGGAGATTTTTCACATTTCAAATTGGGCCTTGGTATTCTGAAGTTTGGGAACGGCTGAATTAGAAAAAGAAACTTTTACAATGACACATAAACAGAAGGAAACTTCTTCTCTTCCTAAGGTATAGGTACTTGGATACGACATTACATGATGTCTTGCAGCAGTGGAAGTTAAGACTTTTTTTTCCTTCATTTGAAGTTATGGTACTATGGTACTAAAATGAATTTGACATAATTTCTTGCACTAACAGCAGGTAAAACCCGGAGTAGTGTCATTATTAGTACCTTTACACACACACAAAAAAAACACTTTTCCTTTGACATTTGACTATGCTGGATTGACTGTCTGTGTTGTCTGTAATCAGACCTAAATGTAGGATTGTGCATGAATACAGTAGTTTCGGTAGTGATACAGAGCAACCACTTTTCATTTATTAGACAGTATTTAAAAATGTCACCAAGAACAGCACATTTGCTAAACACCCTTGCCCAAACAGCTGCCAGCATCTCCCTAGCAGAGCAAAAAGAGCAAATAAGTGTCTTTTCTCCTGCTTTTTCTACATATATTTATAGAAGGAAAATCTGACCTAATTGTTTCCAGGTTTTCCAGGATGCTGGGACACCATCAATGACTGTAAAAGTCATGGTTGCCAATGCTGCTGAAAGCTCTGTGTCCAAAAGATAGTATTTCCCTCCAGAGAATCAATACACTGACTGCAAAAGCCTGACTTGCTTTACAGTTGCATAGTACCGGTCTGACTGCTCACCTCTGGCCTTCTCCTCCACCACAACCAAGCCTGGTGTACTGCTGCATGTGTCGGTCTCCTCCTCTTGGCTTGGAGTTGTTCCAAGTGGAAAACTGACTGGGCGAGAGTTGGTAACTGAGCTGGATGGTCTGGAGCTGGCACAGTTCTGTCAAAAAAAAAAAAATCAAATATTAAATAAAATGTTAATAATACAACAGTTTTGGATGGTAGCGTGAGCAGGTTCCCTAGTTAAGCATGACCTTTTTAAATTTATATTTTCTTCCACAACAAGGAGTATCAGCATAATTCTGTCTTTTCCTCACCATTTTTAATTTCTATGTTTTTATATTGTGTGTGGTGTGTGTGGGGGGGGGGGTGTCATTTGTGTCTATTGTTTGCTGTATTGTTTTTGTGTAAAGCACTTTGAGCTGCTCCTGTTGCATGAAAAGTGCTCTATAAATAGAGTGACTGATTGACTGATTTTTGATATACTCTGTATTTCACCCTAAATTTTAAATATATATTTCAATCTGATTAACAAAAGAATTGAATTTTCTAAATCAAAATCACAAATCACAAATCAGAAAGCAAATGTATTATTTGGCAAAACCGATGATACCAATGTGGCATTGGTTTTGGTATTCATTAACATGTGTTAATATTTCCAATGTTGTGAGGACATAATTTCAGACTGCAGCATGAGAAGCTGATGTATGCAAATAATTTGAAGAGCTGCATTTTTCACATAAGCACAGGCATCTTCCAGGCAGATCAAAATAAACGTTAATCACACAAAATCCATTTGTTTGAACAACTCTTAAACAGACTGGGTGTTTAATAAGCTCCAGGGCCATTTGTATTTACTTTTGTCAGGGAGAAACAGTTTATATGGCAAAAACTCAGGGCCTGGTTGTATGACTTTGTGGATTCTTGATATCCAGCGCTGGTGTGTATGTTTGGAGATGCCAATCTAAAAATAACTGTAAATCCTTCTAGATGGACTTCACAGCAACAGCAAAAAACAAAAATTGTATTTTATTTTGCCTTTTATCAAACAAGCCAAACAACATGGGCTTATTCCACAAATACAAAAAGATCATTAAGTAAAACCACAAAATAACATTTTTGTCCAATTAATCCCCCCCGCCACACCTACATGTAGCTTCCTATATCTTGTCAAAACATGAATTAGGATCAAAAAAACTAATCCGCTTCCAATTTATATCTATATTTCAGTCGCGTCAGGGGCATGAAGTACTGAGAAGGGAGGGTGTATTTTATTTGGGTCCTGCAACTGACAGCTTTATTTTACAAAGCAATCTGGCTGTGTGTGTACAAGTAGAAGGTCAGGGTAGGTCAAGAGGTGTGCAGTATCAAACAGGCCGGCAATACTGCTAAAAGTGGCTGTGTGTGTGTCTGCGTACCTACCTCCCCAAGGGTTAAAAAGGATTTAAAAATAAAAAAAAATAAAAAAGCTATGTGTGAGAACCAAGCCCATATACCGACCCACAACAAGAAAGAGGTCTGAAAAGGTCAACAGTAGGGTGAAATTGAAGAGGGAAGAGTTTGTCATTAAATTTGGTGGAATTTATAGAAGATCTTGTCAAGGTTATTTGTGCCATGTCATCGTATGAAGAGCAAGCACTAGATTCAAAGTAATTTAGTTTTTTACAAGGTTTAGATATAGTGAACAAGTGTTAATGATCAGCCTCAACTTTCCCAGAAAATCCCAATCATCTCAGAACATCTGACATCTGCGGTGGACTGACTGAGAGCAACTTGGCTTGATCTCAGCTCTGCTTAATGTTAATGACGACGGCCTGTCAATAAAAATTTCAAATGGGCCTTTAAAATAAATTACTTTAAATCTTTAAATTGAACTGGAAATCTCCATTGGAACATAATATATATAAACCCCTTTATCTCTGACAAGTCCTCCTCGTCTCAAAATGACCCCTATATGTAGTAACATTGCCAAATCTTCTTTACCTCTCACCCGGAAATGCACAATGCCCAATCATATATTTTACAACAAGAGGATATATAGGGGTGTGTGCAGCCATCTAGAGCTAAATGACTCCTATCAAACCAACGGACACAGTTAGATACAGTATTTCAAGCAGGATTTATGACACAAGAAAGGCATTAGCTAAAAACCGTCAGACGGCAGAGCTGACTAGAAAAAAAAATGCATTCTAGTCGTGGAAGCTGGTGAGATTGGAAAATTGCCACCACGAGAGGGGAGAGGAAGCAGTAAAAACGACGCTAGATGGGGGTTCCTCACTGATAACATGAGCAGCCAATATATCAGATTGCACCTGGTGGCAAAAAGCAACCCCCACACACGGACACATGCACACATTAATTTATCTATTTATTCATATTATTTCCTCCCATCCTCACAATGTCCATCTCGGGGTGGGGAGGGTCAAAGAAAAGTAGTAGGGGCAACACTGAATTTTAAAAATCAATCTCCTGTTCATAAATGGCTTCTTGGGAGTGGAGGGATAGCAGATATGTGTGGGTCAGGGTTCAGAGGGAGGGGTAGGTCAAAGTATTGCTGGCCATTAAGTGTGACAAACCAGTATGATTAGATGCATTTTGTGCGTGTGCGAGATTGCTCCCGTTAGACGGTCTGAGATGGTGGAAAGTTGAGTGATTGGTGGATGTTTGTCAAGGTGTTTACAGAGTTTTATAATTGTGTGTGTGTAGTACGTTTCTGTGTGTAGGCTTTTACATACTTTTAAAATGCATCCTGAAAGCTACAGTCTTTCTGTGGACACACACACACACACACACACACACACACTTGCGGCATCACAGAGTTTCAGCCAAACAGCAGTGTCCAACAAGGTATAAATACTGGCCTGACACTTTAATGTCAGGGGACGGCTTGTCCTGGATTAGAAACTTGTAACCCACTGCAGAGCTTGACATTGCTGGGATGAAGGTGCTGCAATGACGGAAGGGGTGTGAGGTGGGGGTCTATTATGGAGGGTCTATGTTTGATGTATAAGGACATCGAACACGGACTGTTGACTAGTCAGAGGCTACCAGATGTAGAGTGCAGCTTTGTGGCCAGCTTTCATTGGTGCTGCTGGAGTAGTGAATTTTCTTTCTTTTTTTTTTTTTGGTCCCATGAGAAGCAATATTTGTAAGGAAAATTGAGTTGGTCATACTGGTGTTTTCCAATCTCTCTTACACGCACGCACACACACACACAAACAAAAGCATATGGAGGACTACATACTGAAAAATTAAGTGCTTTTCTCCTCTCCTTGATCCTGTTAACAGTGCTCCGAACCTGGAACAAAGAAAGAATATAAAAGATAGAGATAAGTGCTTGTGTAACAGCACACAATAAAAAAGTGAATTTAAAAAAGTGTGTGTGTGTATAGCCACAAAGACTTCAAGTACAGATACAAAGAAAGGAGAATAAAACATAAAAGGGAAATGGAATATTTTGAGGGTTAGTTTGCAGACACTCGCATGCAGTTGCTGGGGCAGTGTATGCGTGTGTGTGTCTGCGCACGTGTGTGTGAGGATGTTTCAGTATGTCCCAGTGGCTAATGGGACTTGAAAGTGACACATAGAGCTGGCAAACTAAGGAGACGACTTCAAGCCATCATCTGTCAACATTTAGCACGGGGACCAACAAATGGAGCTATTGGAGGAGAGGGGACCGCCCTAGCAGAACAGATTACATTTTTACACCCGAGATGAAACAGTGTACTGCACACCTTTATTTAACACATACACACCAGACAGGAGTCACAGTGATGTTAGACATATACAGTACAGTACATACACCTCCCAACATTAATCAGATATTTATGCGTTTGAATTTCTTCAAAGTAAAATGATCCAACGGCTTTTGTGACAGGACAAGAGTCCATGTTAGATCTTTGCTTACAGAAAAGTGACCGTTTGGATGAGACTACAATTATGTTTAATTGATGAAATGATATAGATCTAGTTTTTTTTTTTAAAGCAATTTTTTTTTTTTTTTTTTTTTTACTTAATATCAACAGATGTTTACTGCACTATTTTATATTTTCTACTATTACAATACACTACAATACATCACAATAACAATTGCTACTAGCACTGTTCAGTTGAATGATAACTAGTGGAAACAAAGGGCAAATATAAGAGAAAGTGCCAGATTACAGTCACCATATGTAGTCTGCAGTCTTCTATGAGTGTGTGCTGTCTCTCTGTCTGTGTGCACGCACGTGCACATTAGCTTGAGCAAAATGTCAACACAAACTGTAAATTTGTAGTGGCTGGGCTTTCATCAGCATAGCTCTTCCCGGCCCAGCCCACAACGTTAGTGAATATGCATTATGGGTTATGGCTTCATTAAGTCACACTATGTTATAAATTATGACACCACACCAAACACACACACACACATACAGAGAAACAGCATGCATCCACAGTGGATGGCTCGCACACTGTTGAAGGGCTACATAATGAAGAGAGCCCAAGCCTTACGACAGCTCAGAATCAACAGTGCCAACATTGTGTTTCTAAATTCCGCTCATTATTTCTGACATCCTAAAAAGGCCTTCAGGATTGTACAGGTGTTTGCGAGGCAACATCGCATAGCATTATTTAAAGGGAGTAAATAAGATCCACTGATATCAAAAGCAGCCTGCATGCTGAGGCAATTACATGACACAATGTAATTAATCATTTGACAATGAGGGGAAGGGCTTTGTTTTAGATGATCGTTATGTGTTTAAGAGATTTTGAACGCACTCAAGGTTTCAAAATCGTGCAAAGCAGAGTTCACCATGTAAATGTACGCAAAGCGATTACCATATAAAAGCAGCGTTCTCAACAACACCTGCCGACATCCTTGGAGTTGATGGAAATAAAAGGTCATCAAAGCGTGGGATTACAAGGTGACCACCAAGGAAAACTAATTGCAGTGAATAATGGGAAGCTACTGTCAAGTAATTAGCAATTAAAACGTTGCATTTTTCAGTGTAATAGCAGCAGACAAACTTTATCCTCCATGCCACATTTTCTAATTATTCAGTTTGAAAAACAGCCTTATGAATGAAGCATCTTCCTGCATTCAGGCTCTGGTTAATTCGACTGCTTTCTTTTGCATATCAAAGTAAAATATCTTCACACGAAGACAGCTCAAGACTCGTTTGTTCCAACAGGCTAACGCCTTCTGTAATATGAGCATTCTCATTTTTTATTCAGTACTTGGCACATACTGTATCAGTCGTCATTTCACAATCCCTCTCAATGGGCGTTGGAAGAGAACACCATGAAAATGAAAATGTCACGGCACCGTGTTTCCTGTCAACTGGAACCTCTCTCATACTAATTGTGTTTCTAGTCAGGGACGTTCATCAACCACTAAAGTAACATTTCCTCCACACTGAAAAAGGTGGTGAACTGATGTGTGGTGAAACTAATGTGTCAAAAGGGAGGTAATTGTCCCCATCCATTAAGACAGGTTATCTTAATGATTCCAGGCAGAGGAGGGATAACTCTCTCTCTTTGACTTTTCACTGCCACTCTGATTACTGACAAGCACTAAAGAGACCTTTTCATTATTTATTTTTATTCAGTTTTCGTTCCTAGATTTAATGGAGGTGAATTCTGAATATTACAGTTATCCCTGCCTCACTTTTGATGACAAGTTAAAGATGCAAATGAAAAGACAGAGAGAAAGAGCCCCTCTTAACGGTCATAAAAGTTCAGAGCAATTAAGAGATGTGTGATGTGAATAATGCTAATATTACTTTTTCTTCTTCTTTTTTCCAGTCTCAACACAAAACACTGGTTTTTTTGAAAACTGGAACATAAACACAAGCTGCTCAAAACCTCGGAAATCCTCTGGATCAAGGACAACCAGAATGCTAAAAAATTAATTTCCTAGTACAATAAAAAGCCACTTAAACAAGAAAGTAGTGTTGATTTATTTTATAGTGCAAAAGGGTCAGTTTACCCTGGCTGTGCTTCATCTGTCTACTGCTTGTGGCTTAGGGACAGCTTTTCATGCTTGAGAAAAGACTTTAGAGCAGAAGAGAAAGAGAAAATGAGAGATTAAAAAAAGAACAGAAAGATATAGATGGTGCATAAGAGAGATACTCTCTTGGTCAGATGGAGAGAGACAACGATGTAGTAAAATTAGACAAAAATTGATAGATGAAAGGTTCCATGCAGTGTTGCCCCATGACTTTGTGCATTCAGAGCAAGAGAAGCAAATGAAAGGATATGGTACACTTGTATTCAGAACTGGAGACTAGTCAGCAGCAGTTTGCTTCTGCCACAGAAGGGATGATGTCTTTTTGGCAGAAGTCACATTAAAATTTACTTTGAGTAATGCAACACTAAATTATATTAGAAATATAATTACATATCAAGTGAAATCAGAGTCATGAGTCAAATCAGATGTTATACTCTCAACTGTGCTATCAAGCACATGCTGATTCTTTATTGAAGTTCTTAATAAAAATTCTTAATTAAAGTTGTAGTATCACCTATGCACATTTCAAGTTACATACCCATTCGCACACCCAGCTATGGCACATCTAACTGGTAATTACAGATTATCTCAAGATGATATTTTCTGACTGCTCCGATGTTTTTTGCATATCGTTTTCCTTTGTTGTACTACAGTGCTTCCTGCCTGTGCCTCTGCAAAGTCCTGGCCAGCAGCTTTGTCAGGATGCTAAATGGAGGGCCGTGAGTTTAAAAACTTAAAGAGGCAGTGAAATATTAGACCATGCGGGTGAGGAATGAGTGGCTGAGAACCGCAGCGTGTCAGTGTTAAATGGTCGGACTCGGATGCATATAAGTTAGTCCAAGCATGAAGGGCAGTGGGACGCTCTCGTGGAAACGATGGCCCCTCCTATCCCTCTACTCATCCGCAGACACACGTTCACAGGCATACACACTCTGTCACACCCTACCCACCCAGCATTTAAGCAAGAAGCCCATCAGAAACTTGTCATTTCTCTCATTCACTCCGACAGCCTTGAGACACAATGCAGACTTACCTCTGTGTTGTACACCCCATATATCAGAAAGATGAACAGACCCTGCAATCACAGACAAAGAAAGAGAGAAGGAAAGGGAGCCAGTGAAACAAGAGGACAAAGTTGTTACTGTTGTTTTCTCTTTTATGGTTTTGTATGTAAAGAAAATAAGGTAATAAGTTGAGCAAAATATATGGGTATGGTTGATATGCACTTGATTTCAACAAGACAAAGGTGGAGTGAACTGCAGTGAAATCTGAAGGAAGAAAAAGTAAAACAACTTCTCCAACTTCCAACACCTCGGATAAGTCTAAGCTTGAATTTGTTTGGTTTATTCTACTTAAGCTCCTTATCCTACAATTCACTAAGCAACCAAAAGATGAATCTCAAGGTTGTGCACTGTGTGTAATCAACAAATGCAAGTTAAAGTTGAATCATGTAAAGAAACAGCCATATGTGAACACAAGCAGAAATGCTACCATCGTCTTTGGGCCAAAAATCATCTGAAATGGAAGACTGTTCTCTTATCAGATGGGTCAAAATGTGAAATCCTTTTTGGAAAGCATGCTATGTCCTGTGGATTAGAGGAGAGGAACCATCTAGCTTATTATCAGTGGAGAGCCCAGCTTGAATCTCTCTAGTACGGAGTTGCATTAGTGCCATTGGTGCAGCTTCCACATCTGGAGAGACACCATTAATGCTGAAGGGTACATAGAGATTTTACAGCAACATATACTCCGATCCAGATAAAATCTCTTTCAGGGAAGTCCTTGCATATTTCAGTAATACAATTCTAAAACACATACTTTTTCCATCAGAACAGCATGGCTTTAGAGGAGACGAGTATTTAGGTGCTGAACTGGCCTGCCTGCAGTCCAGACCTTTCACCAATAGAAAACATTTGGCGCATCATAATACAAAAAAATCTGGTAATGAAGGTCCGGGACTGTTGAGCAGCAAGAAATCTGCATCAAACAAGAATGAGGCAACATTCATCTCCTACAACTCCAGCAAATGGTCTCCTCACTTCCCAGATGTTTACAGACAGTTGTTAAAAGAAGTAGGGATGTAACACAATGGTAAACATCACCCTGTTCTAACTTTTTTTTTTTAAATGTTTTGCTGCCGCTAAAGTCAAAATTAGCTAATGTTTTCCATTAAATGGTAAAATGCCTGAAAGGTTCCTGATGTTCCATTAAATGTGGAATTATGAGTTCCGTAAATCATTGTGTTCTGTTTCTAATTATATTTCACACAGCATATGTACTTTTTTGGAACTGGCGATGTATATAGGTTCTGTACATAACAAACATATATATTTATACATAAACACAACATGGAGTGTGCAATATTAAATATTTGTAGATATCTTGAAAAAGAATGTTTATACTTCATTCTGACAAAATTAAATCAATATTAAATTATGATGCTGTGATCATGTTGATGGGACTAATACAAAGACATTTTCAAAACAAAATAAACCTACTGCAACTTGCATGCAATTCCAGGAGCTTCTGAGTGATGCCTTTGCGTTAAAGCATTAATGTATTAACGCCGACATTTATTTTATCACGCGTTAACGCATGTTGCTCAAATGCTTTCGTTTTGAAAAGTCTGTTAGTGGCTGCTGCAGAACCAGAAAACAGTAAACATAAGGAAAAGCTAAAACAGACATAGAGAACCGTAAAAATCCATGTACTTTACAGTTCGGGTAGCAACTTAGGTAGCAATTTTAACAATTCTGTCTAAAAAAAAAAAAATTCTAGACTGCAACAAAACTTTCGTGTCATCCCTCCATGTTACATCAGATCTGCTCCATGTGTTCACTGTCATGCTATTCTCTTACTGGTCACTTCAGTGCGGCTCCATCTAGTGGCACAGTTGTGTAACGACAACGGAAGGTCCAGTCCTCGATTATAAAATTATATATATACACATATACACATATACACACATACACACATACATACATATATATATATATATATATATATATCAGTGACGTGCGGTCAGGTGAGGCAGGGGAGGCCGTGCCTCACCTGCCATCATGGAAAGAAAGAAATGAAAAAATATATATGTATATTTTTTATATTTATCAATTGATTTGTACTCTAAAGTAGTTTTCCATTGAACTTCACCATTTTTAGATTATTTTTTATTCAAAATCGCCGAATTTTCACATTTACCATTCAAATACTGAGAAGATGCGGGCGGTGAGGCAGCACCCCGCTGAGCCTCACCATGGATTGCGCAATGACTCGGCTAACTGTTCTGCCATGCTATGTAGTGAGACCAGATCGCCGTCTCTTTGTATGTCACTATTAAAATGTTCAAATACGTTTGCTATATGAAATAAGTTTCCATAGTTTAGCTGATTTATATAATGAACAGCAACTATATGTGTGTAATGTGTTTCTTGTGCCGGCGGGATCATAAAACGGCTGAGAAGAGGCACGGGGTGAGGCACGCACTTCTCCTGCCTCACGTTAGGGGGCACTAGTGAGCACAGGGATTCTTCTTGCGACACATTGGCTGCAGAATAAGTGACAGCAAGCGCTGTCACTTATTCTGCAGAAGGAGCGGCGCATGGACTTCATTTATAAGTAAAGGTAAGACCATAATAACTTTTTTTTAAAATTAAATGTGCTTTTTTGTCCGCTACAGTTTGTATGTGTAAAGCATTTATATGTGAATGACGATAGGAGGTTTTAAACATAAACAGTTAACTGCTGCCAATCAAATGGTGAATAAGTTGTTCTGGAGGGTTCATATGCTTGTAAATCTGACTGATGAAGTCAGTGCCTCACCAGCCATGAATCTCACCGCACGTCACTGATATATATATACACATACATACATATATATACATACATACATATATATACACACACACATATACAAACACAAATAAATACCAACAAATGCATTTTTTTTTAAAAACACCAACAACAACAAAAAACACACAGACACGCACAAAGAGAGCAACCAAGGCCAGATGAAACTATCACGGGAAACCATTGGAGAAAAGCGAAGAAAGAGACAGGAGACAGAGGGAACATAATGAAAAAAATGGTACATAAAAGAAGATATTTCATGTTCACAAAACTCACAGCTTGTACAGAGGGTCCAAGAATGACATGCCCTTGGACACATAAAGGCTGCACTTTTGGTCACAGAAAAATAGCCATTTTTCATTCAAATCCATTGTGGCATCAAATGAATGTACAAGCTGTGCAGTCGCCTTCAGGCCCTAATGTAGTCCTGTGGCCTCTATGAAAACACTGAGAACAGCATTCTCAGAGCCCCGATTGTACCGTTGCACTAAAAATGCACTGAGAAAAATAAGAAGCAGTTAAAATCCTATCAATTTCAAGGCTGACAGACACAGTAGATGCTTTGATAAGAAAACTGCATGTCAATGTGGGTCTAAATAACACACACAAAAAAAAAGGAAAGAAAAAAGAAAACAACTTTTTCAATTACATTTCTCCTTTTTCGTTATCAAGTGTTTGTGCTGCTACATTTAAACGAGGCAAGGACACATCCGGACTGAGAACAGGCAGGGAAAAACGATCAATACATCAATCAAGCTGAGTTTGGAGCACCCAATTTTTGCCACAGGGAAATCTCAATTCATCACCATTGACAACATGATTTGGGGACCCATCCAGAGTGACAGGGTGACAATGATGACCTCTCGACCAAGTCACTGGCCATTCACCTTCTGCTGGCCGCTGTTGTCCCCCTGGAATTGAAATGCCCCGTCTTTTGCACTGTCAGGTGACAACTCAGAATATCCATCCTCTTAAAACTGACAACTCCACTAGCCTAAGAAATGCTGAAAACAACAAGCATAGTGACTGATCTGATTCTAAGATCTGTGAGACCAGAATTAAAAATAAATAAATAAATAAATAACATATCTTTTAATCTTACTTTGAACTGCCAGTAATGTTGGCCAGAACTTTATACAGCACAAAAAGAAATTAAATAGCACACTATGACCGCGAGTGAACAGGTGAGTTAGTCTTAAAAAAAGGGTTGTTAATCTCCAGGCACTAAATTATTTTAACCAAAATTTGGACTTTTAAAGAAAAGAAAAAAAAAAACTCAAAGTCAATGATGGAATGAGTAAATGGCCGAAAACTTTTCTAGAATGTCAAGTGTGCCCAAAGACTTGCGTTCGGGAATTTCTTGCTCAGTTCCTTGCCAATTACCCAACATGACAGATCACTCTCAGGTTTCTTTTACAGTAACTGTCTCTGAAACTAAGACTTTCTGGCTTAGCAGCAATTAGTACCATGTTGCTTCATCAACAACATTAAAGCATCAACAGTGCACAAGTCAATACAGAAAAAAAAAAAAGATTTTTCCAATTTGCAAACTGATTTTGAGTCTTAAAAGATAATCACAGTTTCTATTTGAATAATTATTTTTCCCATAACAACCTCACCTGCCAGTGCTACTATATGACCATTTACTATTAGATCTGGGATTCCTGGTTCTTATGACTTATATTCACACTTTATTTCTATGCAGCCAGTAACATACCAGTTCCATTTGTCAGTGACAGTTATCAGAATAACAGATGTCATGTGACAAAATGTTTCCCTGTAATCCAATTTCCAACTGTTCAGTTCACATTCACTTAACAGTTAAATGTCAACAGCATTAATAGTTGGACTGCAACAAATAACAGAGTTCTTAACATGTTTTTTTTTTTTTTTTATTAATGCATTCCAATAGGGGAAATACATTGTGTAGTTTTACATTCCACATAAAGCTTTGTGTACACACACAGCACACAGACTTGGAGAGTTTGTGTGCTGTGTTATTCTGATGTCTTTTCAGTGTTTGTCTGCTGTAGGTGCTCCGTGATTCTTTATTTAAATTAATTTCTTTCTTCTTGCTGTTATAATTTTGTTAAAATTCAGGTGTTTTTTAGTTAAAAAATATATGCTTTTTTTTGTAGCGCAAGCAAAACCCCAATATATGAGTTCCATTGTTATAAATTCAAAACCCCATGAAAAATGTTAATTTCTATCGGAAGTAGAGCCGACTGCTGTGGACCATCACACACAGATGCACGCGAGTGTCAACACAAGCTTATACATACAATAACAGACGGTGGGTGGTTAATTTGCAACATATTCTCTATTGTATTGCATTAGAATTGCAATTTTCAACTTATTGTTGCAATTTGATTATCATGTTTTTGATCAGTCCTCATATTTGTAATTAATCTTTTGTTCAGCACTGAACAAAGTGGAGAAAACATACTGTGCTTATTAAGAAAAATGATCTATTAAAATGTAATTGAGTTAAAAATAAGTGGCAACACAACAATAAAGACTGTTTAAAATGTTAATTCATTAATGTTATCACTAAAAACAAAGAAAAGAAAATGGGGCGCATTATTTAAATTCAAGTCTGTTTTTCTAAACTCAGTCCTGTTTCTTTTGAACTCAGCAGAAGATGCAACAATATTATGCAAAGACTGAGTGCAACTGCTTTCAAAGTATTACTACACTGTACATCAAACAGAAAAGCATAAATTAATTTGCATCCTACTAATTAGAGAACAATTGTATATTTAAAAAGTTAAAGCTAACAAGCACTATGTTTGACCAAAAACATTATCACCCCAGAGAGATGTACCATGCTGCAAAGCAAAACAGAAATAAGAAAAAAAACTTGTTTAAATAAGATAGCATAGCCCGCTTTATTAGTTAATGAGAGGTTTGTCTAAGACAACAGAGAAAAGACTGATTTGAAGCCATGAATACTGTGGTCCTGACAAGAACCCTTTTAAATGTTCCTCCGCTGTCCTTGTAACTCACTCTATGTAAGCGTGTCAAATGACGGCATTAATTGTTTAAGGCAACCCATTAATATCTGGTTACACTTGTATCAAAAGCTTAATTCAAGTTTTTAAGTCTATACCTAGCAAGAGAACATGAAAAATTAAGGTCTTCTTCAAATAAAGAAAATCTAGAGACCTTCAGAACATAAAGATGTTTTTATTGCCCATCCATCTACAAGTACTTGTACACAATCACACCTGTGACCTTTCAGTTACATTACTGATCATTGTCATTACATTTCATGAAGCTTTCATTTTTGCAAAAGTAATTTTTCTAAAGGCTCCAGCTAATGAGAAGAGGAAAAAGGAAAAAGTTGTTTTAAAAGAAGTTGATCTGAATTTTGTATTCTATTATATTTATAGTTGTTTGTGTGATACCTAGAGTTAAAATGCTTTAGCTAAAGAGGTCAATATTTAGCCAAAGTGATCCAAGACTATTTGAAGGCTAGGCCTTAACTACTGTTCAGTAGATTCTTCAACACCAACGTTCTTTTAATAAAAATCTATGACAATAAAAGCAGGCTGTATCATGATAAAATTTTGCTTTTTTGTTTTTGATATTCTCATTATTAACACTTTAAATTAAAGCTTGTACAAAACTCTGCAGCAAGCAGATATAAACTACGGACCAGCCACAGCACCTTCTGTCCATCCCCAAAAGCACCAACACTGCACCCCGTTCTGTTTTGCTTCATATATGCAAACACCACACCAACCCAAACAGTTTGGTCCTACACCTTTTTGTGCTACATATGAAATTCAGAGTGAACTATCCCTTTATATTTCCTGCCTTCTCTCACCTTTCATCACCCCTATTTCCCATCTCCATCAACCTCCCCAGCTGTGTTGAGTTCAGGAGCAGAAAACCTGGTGGCTGAAAATATCAGAAAACAGCCAGTTTATGACATTGTCCTTGGGAAACAAATTTCCAAAGTACAAATATGAAAACTATGATTAAAGGGGAAGGACAGTGTCTTGGCAAGGAGAGAGGGACTGACGGGGCAGCTTTTTCTTTCATACTATAATATACTGCTGCTGTCAACATTGGGCTCCCTTTTAAAAGGAAAACTGGGTAAAATGTGAATGTGATGTTGAAAGAAAGATGGAAAGTCACTTTTCTCCAATATTAATCCTTATCTATTGAGAACATAATGATTTCTGGTAGTAATCACATCCCATGTAAATAAAATGTTTGTTGTTAGCACTGACACATCTTTAATATTGAGTTTATATTGTGTCCACACAAATAAAGTCAGACTTAAACAGATCATTTCATGAATTAGCAGCATTAGAGATTACTACTATGTCATTATCTTGAACGAAGTTTTCACTATGAAGAAGTCTTAAAGGGGATATATATATATATATATATATATATATACATATGTATTAGCATATATTTGGATGTGTTTCATGACTACCAACATGAAACTTTTAATTAAAACAACTTTGGTACTTTTTTTTAAGGCAGGGGTGGGCAAATCCAGTCCTCGAGGGCCGCTGTCCTGCATGTCTTAGATGTTTCCCTGCCACAACACACCTGTTTCAAATGAATGGATCACCATCAGCTTGTCATCAAGGTCTGAACAACTCTGAACAACTTAACGACCTGTTAATTTGAATCAGGTACACTGAAGCAGGGAAACATCTAAGACAAGCAGGACAGCGGCCCCTGAGGATTGGATTTGCCCACTCCTTGTAAGGCCATCCAAGTCTGAAAATGTCTTTCAAAGAGCAGGTTAAATTTGACGAATACTGTGACATCACAAACCAGATCAGAGTGCAATTATTTAGCTTTTCCATCTCTATCTCCACCCCATTTCACGTATGTATTGTACCTCTGAAGTAGGTAGTACAAGCTGTAACATCAAATTTAAAAGTCATACTTTGTAAAAGAGAGATGAAGAGCTGAGTCAAATGACTGATTCCAAAAAATAAATAAATAAAAGTATCCACCAAGTGAAAGATTTATTTCCTTAGGTTTCTAAGTAAACACAGAATCGGAGTTTTGTCATAGATTAAAGCGATTATATGTCAGATGATCTGTAGGGTTGAGGTTTATAGTCCTCCAAGCTGCTATCAAAAATTAAAGTAAAGAAAGACTTCACAAATGATAAATTTCAATCAGAGCAAGAACTTTCCACTGGCGACACTGAAGAGCACAACTTCTACCTCTTTATAAGGAATTCCTGGCCTCTGCACCATCCAACGCCAGAAATGAGGGCTTTTTGAGCAAGGTGGCCCTGCCGTCAAATATCCTAGCCTAAATTCAAACACACAGACACTTTTCACAAATAGAGCTATCTACCTCTCCACTTGGCAAAGAAGAGGAGGAAAAATTCTGCCCTCACACCTGGTAATCATTAAGGAAATGAGAGACAGAAGAGGTTAAAACGCTGTGATGGGGAAAAGAAAGAAATTCACACTTGTGCTCTGGGACTCGCTAATGTCTCTGACCCCTCAATGCATAAACAGTTTAATTAACATGTATACATAACTTTCACTTTAACTGCTCATGGCATGTCAAATCAAAGTGTCTGTCAAAGCTGTGAAACAGGGAGTTGATACTTTGCAGGTCCTCAGTTCAAATCCAGCTCTTTGTAACAGCTCCAGCTAGCCAGAGAAGCTGGCCAACAGATATGAAGGCAGAGAAACATGTAGACATACGATCAGCCTGTCGCTCTGTTGATTTGAAGAGGTAAACAACTCCCAAAAAAAGCTTTGCAACATTCAGAGTCGCTTAAGATGAGCAAGACTGATGATAATAAGGTTTTCAAAGTGAATAAAATAAAATCCAAACAAAGAAGATCACAGTACATTCCAGCTGGTTCTAAAAATCTGTGTAGCATCGACATCATTTAACTTCAGATTTGGCGATTTGTAGATTTTGGCATTTGTGTAAATTCACACTATAATCCACCTATTATTCTACAATATAGCTGCATTACGTTTACTGCAAGTTATCCAGTGATGGCTGTCCACTACTACATACTGGGCTATTTGAGCGATCATATAAAGCCACACTCTGCAACAGGCATCTAATGAACTTGACTACATCATATGTTTGATGTATGCAGACGGGATGACCTGATGAGTGCTGATGAGACTGTAACAGTTGACTGTGATAGTCAAGACTTCAGAGTAATGTAAGGTAATTTATCAGCTCAAATAATGCAGTGTTTATTACGGTGCATGTTAAGTGGATTGCCACTCACTGCACTTTCTTTTCGATTCATTTCTAAGTTGCATCCTTTTTGGGTGGTCATGGTATAAGCTTGAGGACACCTCATATACAAAAGCTTTTCTTCGTTCACAAATCAGCACAGTTGCTTCTTTGTTTTTGTATTTTTATTTAAACTCATATTGGCTTTCACCAACGCCATTGTTCAAACAATGGCGTTGGTGTTGTGTTGATCAAAATGTCTTTTCACAATGCACTCCAATATGTTGCCTGGTAGATGTAGGTTGTAAGAACAGTCACAGGCCGGAGGATGATCCTAAATTTATGACATTGTCAGAGGTCATTACAATAGCAGTCTTTACATTTCTTGCTGTCTGTACACCAAGAACAGGTGTACATACATCTATAAAAGCAGACATTTTGACACTTTGCTTGCACGTGCCAATTTGGAAAGGTTATAAAAGGGTTATTCAGAAAACTGCATCTGAACTGAATGACTGAAAGTGGAAATGGTGTGTTCATCCTGTATTGTTAATATATTAATTTCTGCTCACAATGACAAACTTCATGCTCTGGGTCTCTGTAAAGCACCTAGAGACAATTGACATTGTAAGAGATGCTATAAAATAAAATTGAATTGAAATTGAATTGAAACTGTTGTGGATAAACTTTAATTGAGGATGGGGCTGGAGCTGGATTCAAGTTTTCTTCCCCTTTTCCATTCTACACATTATTCTGGAAAGTGGATAAATCACTCCTTAAGATGAGCTATTAAGACAGTCTGTTCTTTCCCATACATGCATCCAGTCAGTTGGGCTGTCAAATTGAGGAGAGGACCCCCCAAGCCAGCATGCCTCAATGGGGTGTATAGCTACAGAGGAAAACAGAGTCTACACACACAGGCACACTCTGAGGCCAGGAGCAACACCAGTACTGGTGTGTGATGGCTCAGGAGAGGAGGGAGAGTTATTAGCTTAGCCCTGAACCACCTACTTAATATAGGGGCCGGCGGTGATCGCTAACAGAGCCTGGCAGAGGTGACAGCTTTTGGCCCTGCTTGAGGAAATCCAATTGAAAAGCAGCCAAGAGGAACAACAAGCCCAAAACAGATGTTGCTCGCTACCACTGGTGCGACTTGGGTAGACACAACCCAGCGGCAACAAACCACGATGGCACAGCTGACACACAAACACGCACATACAGAAAACAGAGGGTAGCACACAAACATGTGCTATCAAGTCACCAGATACTGTACAAAAGTGACATGAACAGAAGGGATTCACAGAAAATGAGCTCGTATGTAAATGTTGTAAATATTGTACATAAGTAAGCAAGTATTCACTCCAGATACCGTTTCATTCCGCAAATTGCAAGTCTGATTTTTTTATTGTCTCATTTTAAACCTGAGTTGTACATTAATGTTTTAATAACCTAGTTTTCACAAGCCATTCAATATTTTATACACATGCTGGACATTCCCTTCCAGATTAAACATGATTAAAAGTAGAAATTCAGACTTTTTTTTCCCTCTGATTGATCACAAATGCTCCAGCAGCTGAAACATTTTGAAAACAAAATGCTACATTAAGAAGTAAAAAGGGTCCTAACAAAAATTAAAAGAGGAGTTTATCAGAATGTTAAAAAAAAATGCCTACATTTAACAGAGACCTTTTTCCTTCAAAGAAGAGACCTCTCAAAAAAAAAAAAAACAAAACAACATGTTTTGTTTTCAGTCAAGCATCTCAATAAAAACACAATACACAGGTCCTCAAATCATCACAGCCCCTTGCTCAAACATTAATTGAGTTTGGCATGGCTGGCCATCCCTTAGTCATAACATTCATTTATTTTTTTCTATTACTGCTACTGCGAAAGAGCAAGGAAGAGAGGGGGAGGAGAGAGGGAGAGAGAAGGGAAGAAAATGGGCTAAAATCAATTGTGACATATCTTTATTACCACTCGATGACAAATGACCACACATTTACCATTGCTCCGGCATTGTGTCAGTGTGTGTCATATCGATTTTACATCAGATGGACAAATGTTATTGATGAAGAGTCAAAGAAACAGATAGGCACTCTATTTTACTTGTTTTAACGTTTAAATAAACCATAGTGACAGAGATTCAAGGCAATCGGCTTGCGTAGCATATGTTTCCATAAACAAAGATTTTTTTCCCTGTTTAAAATTAACTTAATTCTGACCAAAACCGAGCCTGCTGCTAGTTTTGAACTACAATCTGAACCTTATCAGACTACACACATATGGTAGTGTAATGGGTAGTGGTAAAGACAGCAAAAGAAAGAGAGTGAACTGTAAACAAACTAGCTTTTAAACAGGACAATTTGGTTGTGTGTCTTTTGCCGCCAAGAAAAACACAGCCATGGAAAACCGATACAAAGTTTTAACACATGGGTCAAAATGAGAGTCTTTGAACTGCTGAGGGAAAGCATGCAGCTAGTGCAGACAGCTGTTTAATTAAAAATGCTTAGGTATCTGACTGGCTTTTTGGGGGGCACCAGTTGTCAAACTGAATGAGATCCCACTGTCAATCTTCCAAGATATTTTCTTATTGCATAGTTCAACTTTGACAGAGAGGAAAAAAAATGAGAACAGCAAAAGTCCTGAGAAACTGCAGCAGAGGATTTAGAGAAACTGTTCACGTGAACACTCGTGCATGTACTGTATGTAAACTTGCATCTATACACAAACATGTGCTGTCAGGGTGCAGACATTTATAAATACAAGTGCACCACAGGTGTGATGCTCATGTAGGCCCACATTACATTTGGTTTTAATGTCTGATCTTTATCTGGAAATATGATCTGTTGTTGTAATTTTTATCTACTTTGATGACACGTACTATGAGGTCGTAACACAGAAAGCAAATTAGCCTGGGTAGTCTTACTATTTTTATAGTTTTGAAATATCTGGGTGGAAACATCCAATATTTGATTTCAGATTTTTCTAGACTGTGCACTTTGTAAGAAGTTAAGATGACCTGATTATTGATTATGGGTGTCTCGCTTTACTGTTTGTATACATGTACACAACACAGCTCAGGTTAATTACACAAATTTACAACATTGAATCAGTTATTATAGAAAGTAATATACTTTTCCCAAACTTAATTAATTTCAGTCAAGCATCACTCAGTCCTCACACTCAAGAGCCAGCCATCTTATTCTTTTATTTCATTTTTAATTATATACACATTATATATATATATATATATATATATATATATATATATATATATATATATATATACATATATATATATATACCTATATCTATACATATATATCTATACATATATTATATATATATATATATATATATATATATAGATATATATCTATATATATATATATATATATATATATATATATACACACACATATATACAGATATATATACACACATGTATATACATATATACATACATACATATATATATATATATATATATAATATAATCATATATATCCATATACACATACACATACATATTATATATATATATACACATACATATACATATACATACACATACATATACATATATACATACATACATATATACATATATATACACATATATACACATATATATATATACATATACATATATACACCATACATATATATATACATATACATATATACACAGACATATATATATATATATACATATACATATATACACATACATATATATATATATATATATACATACATACATACATACAGATATATATACATATACATACACATATATACATATATATACATATACATATACACATACACACATACATATACATATATATATATACATATACATATATACACATACATATATATATATATATATACATATACATATACATATATACACATACACATATATATATATATATACATATACATATAGATACATACATATATCATACATATATATATAGATATATATACATATACACATATATACACATACATATATATATATATATATATACATACATATATACACAGACATATATATATATATATATACATACATATATACACATACACATATATATATTATATATATATATACACATATATATACATATATATATATATATACATATACATATATATATATATATATATATACATATATATATATATATATATATATATATACATATATATATATATACACATATATATATACATATATATATATAATATATATATATATATATATATATATATATATATACATATATACATATATATACACATATATATACATATATACATATATATACATACATATATATGCAAGACATGCTGCACTGCTCAACTTAATGTTCACCTAAAGATGCATTTTGTTGAGAAGACCATGTGTCACACTTATGCACAGCTCAGCAAAGGTCCTGGCTTTTTAAAATTGAGCTCCAGTGTCCAGTGAGATGGGGGGAAAAAAATCTATCCTCCAAAATGTACACTAATGGAGCTCCAGTCTGTTTGTTTTTTTTAATTAAAGTTCATCTAAATAGTGATAAATTTATGGAACCATGTTAGTCTTTCCCCCTCCATGTGGAAAATAAACTGCACATAGGAACTATGAAAAGTTTGCTCTGTGTCACTTTTATTTTTTTTTTTCATTTTTTTTTTTTTAATGGCAAACATTTGAGGTTCTAATTCGGTATGTTTGCGGGCATGAAAAGAAAATGGGAAAATCAATATACTTCGTGTGAAGCCACAGATGCACACAACTTGCACACATGCACAGCGATATTTGAACAGAGCTCTGTGGATAATAGAACAGGATCACAAGACAGGACTGAGCTGCAGACACATTTGTGATGTGCCTTGATAAAGGTGGGAGAGGACAGAAATTGGAGAAAAAGACAAGACATCGTTGCTCAGATATGGAGATCATATCACCATATTATTAGTATATATATGTTATCTGGATAGGAAAACAAGCAACACTATAAACAAATCATCAACAATTTCTAATAATTTTACTCCAGTCAGTCTACTACTTACAAGATTTCATATTATACACACACATATATATATATTGTTTTGTAAGTGCAAAACTGTAAGAACAAAAATTAAACAATTCCTTCAATTTGCAGATCAATACACTTCTAGTGTCCCTATACACATCTAAATAATTTTTGCACAAGTTGAAAGAGGATCTGAAGTAACACTGTTTTTATGTGAGGCATTAATGAATGTAATATTTGAATTTTAAAAGTGGTTCAGAGTGTGTACATGGGCTTGTGTAGTCCCACATCTGTCTCTCTCTGTATTAATGCATTTGTCTGTGTGTGTGCATGCACGCACGTGTATGCTGCAGCAACACCGTGACAACCAGGAGTATTTATCATGATAAACTGGCAGACTCGGTGACTGTCACATGCAATCACACTTCACTACGGTTCGCAGGACTCCAAAGTGAAAATGAATGGTAGTTCATCGACATGAAGACTTCATATATCTTTGGGATTTTTTTCCCCTCTCTTTCTTTTTGGAAAATACTTGGACTTTTTCGTCAGCTACCTTTGCTGCTGAGGATCATTGCTTGACCCCTGGATTTTTATTTTTTAAAGAAAAAAAAAGAAAGATATGACAACTAAAATCTTTGTCAGTGTATTTAAATCAGTATCTCTAAAGTTTCTCCTTTTAACCAGACACAAAAACAGAATTCCCTCAGAATACTGACAAAAATGCCAAAAATGCTTGGAGGCTTTAAAGTTAGCTGTTCCCACATTTTCAGCCAGAGATAAAAAAAAAAAAAAAAAAATTAAATTAAATTTAGATAATTCTATAAAGGAATAGAATATTTGTGAAAAGGTCGTGATGTACTTTAAACTGCAACAAAGAACTAAAAGACATAAGTTTCAAGAAGCCATGAGGCAATATCAGCCCATCTAGTTCTTTTGGCTTTTTTATCCTTTAAATTAATAGAAGCAAACATTTTTCTTTTTTTTTTTTTATCAGGTTATTCTTGTCTAGTAAAATAAAACAGGCTTTTCTGGGAGCACAGGATGAATAAGTAGGCTTTAGAAGCAGGAAACTAAAACGAATAAGCTGAGAGGCACAACAATAAACCAAAACAGGAAGCCAAAAGTGGCAGCATAGTGCTATCTGTCTCCACGAAAAAAAAAACAAAAAGGAAATTTCACATAAAAAGAAAGCGTTTTGACCAGGTGTTAATTAAAGAAGTACACTGAGGTTTTAAGTTAAAGCAAGAACTCTTTTCAGTGTTTTTTTTTTTTTTTTTAATATAGTTATGGTCAACAGTAAAAATACTCCTGAGTTAAAGGAGTTTCAGCAAAATTTATCACAGCTAAAGCAGCAATCCATTCACGCATCCCTGTATTTTTCTTTACCCTCTTCATCCTGCTCAGCATCATGAGGGGCAGGCAGTGTGTCTGCTGGTGTGGTATGTATAAGCGTTGCACAGCCTGTCCCTGCTGAGAGGCAGAACATACCCCGCTCAGGTCACCAGTCCATTACAGGGCCACACAGAGAGAAATGAGAGGAACAACTGTGCATGCTCACACTCACTCCTTTAGAGAACGTAAAATCTCTAATCAGCCCAATATATATGTTTCTGGACTGTGAAGGGAAGCTGGAATACCTGGAGAACACCTCACAGGAATGGGAACAACATGGGAAGAACTCCAAACACAAAGGCCAGGTGACAATAGCCAGCACACTGCCATGCTACCCACAATGCAGCTAAGTGTTAATTAGATGGGGGGGAAAAAAAGAACATAAAATTATAATTAACATGTCGAGTGTTAAATGTTATAATAAAATTTGTATTGCATCAAGAGTCAAATGGAGCATAATAATGCCAGTGCTGCGGCTTCTGCGGCACTGGTAATGCCTGCCTTTAATCTAGTAATGACTCTGAAATGACACTGTCCTTTGAAAAAACTGTGAGGATCAGACTACAGGTCTCCCTGCCTCTCCCTGCTCTGGCCCAGACTCTGCTCTCGCTCTCCAAGCTGTTTGATTGGCACATGCTTTCACTTAATGAGGGATAATTACAAAGCAAAACAAGTGGGAGACCACATCTGCTCAGTGTAAAAAGAAGTCCAGGCCTGGCGCAATCTGTCAGGTTGTGTGTATGTGTGTGTGTGTGTGTGCATGTTTTACCCACCTTCACTGGCCTCTCAGTCCAACACAAACCCACCGACACACCCCACCCTCTCCCCCCCTGCCCCGATGAGAAACAGATTAATAAGAATCAGCATGTGGCTGCATACACTCAGTGGGAAGAGTGTGTATCTGTGTGGGTTGACATGCATAGGAAATGACCTGGGTATCTGCGGAGGGCTCGCCAGGGGCTATGGCAGGAAGGGCAAAAGGCCAGTGGGGACAATCAACATCGGCATTGCAATCAGTGTCCCGCTGCCAGAGCTGTTGTTCTCTCATTCACATTGCCACTGTTTTGTTTACTTTCACACAATGCTGTACTGTAATTGTAGTAAAATACACAGGTAGCCGCCCTGCTTCCCAGACTCCTTGACACATCGCCCATAAATCATCTCTGCATGGGATACACAATATGCTCCATTGTCTCTGGATGACATGTCCATGATTATAAGTTGTTGTCTTAATTAATGCTAATGGCATAAATCAAACTTTTAAACAGGACCTTGCCATGTCTAAACTGAGCAAGCCTGAATTCAGTAGAATGAGATGTTGTTTGATTAAACATCGGTTTAATCAAACTGTACTGCCACTTTCATTCCACAAATCAGTTTTAAAAACAGTCAACTAATTATTTAATCAGCTAACTTG
This sequence comes from Hirundichthys speculiger, assembly GCA_018398805.1. NCBI lineage: Eukaryota > Metazoa > Chordata > Actinopteri > Beloniformes > Exocoetidae > Hirundichthys > Hirundichthys speculiger. Next base: position 1,146,539 of record JAGFBZ010000381.1, on the reverse strand, counting down.
AGGAAAAAAATTTAAACGCCGCACACACATTGTATGGTTGACACAAATAACCCGTCAGAGCAGCGTTTATTTATGTAAACATCTGTGTAGTGAAAATTGCTCACACATAAATTGGAGGCAATATTTGACAGCCTTTTAACCTCCTGACATCCTCAACCCCTCCTCATCACCATCCCAACACTCTTTACCACGAGAAGAACAACAAGGTTTTGCTTTCTTGCCCTGCGCTGACCTAGTTCTTACTAATAAGCCACAAACTATACATCAAAGCTGAGCAAATCTAGAGATCAGCTTGCAACGTGGCAGGGTAACGAAAGCCAGGGCTATCCATAACCTAGTCATCCCAAGCAGTCATTGATATGGTTGTTTGTGTGTCTGTGTGTGCCAAGTAGTGTCTGCTGATACAAAAGGCATGACGGTGAACTTATTAATAGAATGGTCATTGTTTCAACATGGATAATTTTGGTTGCTCGAGTTGTTCCTGACACCCTCGGGTGAGTAGGTTGAAGGAGGGAGGAGGTGTGTGGAAGTGTGAGGTCATGAAGGTGGGAATCAGCTGATGGAATAACACACTTGTTGACATGCACACACACACACACACACACACACAACCCGCATACAAAACCACAGACACACACATTCCCGTATATCACACTAATGGCATCAAAGCATGGGTGAAAATACAAACACAGATGTTCAGTAAGTAAGCAAATGAGAGAAATCGCTCTGGTCTTTTCCTAACACATATTCATAAAAGCAGACACACAAGTATGGTTGGTTGGGGCAGAGGAGATGGTTTGCTTTCTTATGACACAGTCTATTACTAAATGGAGCTGGCAGGTAATTCTAAGGCAAATAAATGCAAGCAGATTTAACACAAAGAGAGGTCTTTGGGGTGGTGGCGAGAGCAGTGACAGGAATTCTCTCGCTTCTTTTGACAGAAAGCCTATTATTCCCTCTGCTTTATTTTCCCATGCCAGTTTTCTAAGACTGATCCCTCCAATACCATTTCATTCCCTCCCCAAAAACAGTCCCACTTCATCCAAATTACCTTAGCTTCCAGTTCAGTTTTGCTGGTCTGTGTCTTTACTTCTAGACTTAATATTTACATTATATGAGAATGAAGGAGGATATGTTTTACAGGCTCTTTTACAGAATCATTCTGAGCTAAGTTCAAGGGTACTTTGGTGACCGCTTTCATAAGGAAATTTCTGCACAAAACATCGACGCACAAGTCTGCATCTGTAAGAAATCGTCCATTTAGCCAGGTGAAAATACAGCATTACGAAATGTTTATCACAGCTCCAACTGTGATAATTTAAATGAAAAAAAGGGGGTGAGGAAAAAAAGAATAAAAATACAAAAAAGATGAATAGAGATGATAGGGAAAAAATAAGTACAAGCTCAGACAAAACAAACTATAAATATACTACTTAAAAAAAGCTTTGCTACATCCTCATTATAAGTGCCATCTCAGAGAAGCGTGGTGGGAATCAGTGCTGACCTTGGTATCCCGTTAGAGTATTCTTTAATGCTGCGCATGGTAATTGAGGATGCAACGCAAACAGTGGACTCTTTTTCAAAGGGAAAGTTATCTTCCATGGCAGTAGGAATGCAAACAATCATAGCATGTATCCATTTGTTTGTTTTTCAATCGCACCTCATAATTATCCACAGCACCAATTAAAATCTGGATTTATAAATAAATCTACACGATTTTACCTTTGACAACACATACTCAAAATATTTATCATCCTTGGAATTTTATTTAATCCCAAATATGTAAAGATATGTACATTTTCAGAGATTTTTTGTTTTTACAATTTGAAAATGAAATACTGCCTAGTTGCGGGGAAGAAAGAGAATACCTTACAAATTAGTTTAAGATGCTGCGCTGCATATACACCCGTCAGCCAAAACATCAACACCACTGAAAGGTGAAGTGAGCAGCTCTGCTCAGTTTGTAAAATTACTATGTTCTGCAGGGAAAACCTACAACCCATTCACCTAGATGTTGTTTTGACAATTGTTTGAAAAAAAACACATTCTTATCATTTTGTTCATGTCAGAATAAGAATGATTTTATTTTTTATCTAAACAATTTCAAGAAATAATTTTGTTTTGTCCATGGGGCGACCCAGGGTGTATCCCCCATCTTTCTACTGTTGACAGCTGGGACAGCCCCCAGCAGACCACTGTGGCCTTGAGTAGGATTGGAGCAGGTATAGATAACAGATGGACGTATCATTGTGTTTCTAACATTTTGTTGTACTGGACTAAGTGGTATATCCTACAATGGTACATTTTATTTCTTCATTTTAAACCACTTTGGATCAGTTCACTTAACAGTGGCATATGCACATCTTTCACAACAGAAGAGATGCTACGACCAACAAGGTTTCTATTCCTGTCTCCAAAACCTCTCCAATCAGCTTTCAGCTATAAGCAGAAATAAAACTGCAGAGTGACATGATTAAAGGAAGGAGGTAGGATTGTGGTGCTTCTATTACTGCATATGACTGTGAGGGAGCACCTTAACAAAGCAGATATTAAACTGTTGGTTGTTAGTTTCCATTCATATATCTACCAAGAGCTCACCGGTGAAGCTTATGCTATCTGATGATGTTATGAACTATGTTGTTTCTAAGGCAGCATCATGGTGGCTTGACAAATCTAAAGGCATCAACCAAGTCTCTATCTGCTGCATTTCCGAATTTTTCATGCATACCTTATTTCCCACACCCTAACTTATTAATATGTGTTCATTTTTGCATTTCATGCCTCCAACAGATGCCAAAGTTAAGACAGTAAATCTTTCACAAATTTGTCATCACGCCATACCTTTGTTTTATGTGCAGATAGTACTGAAAAATTCATGGACATTCATTAAAAAACAATTTTAAAGTAAAGTAATTTCTCTGTGGGATAAGTAGAGTATTACTGAACTGAACTGACTTAATGTCTTCACAGAAATGCAACTAATCTTTGCGAAGGGCTTGGACACAACCACATATCATCAGAGATCCTGACTTGTGGACTTGTTGCTGGTTTCAGTCTGGATGGTCCTTGTCATCTTCAGTCTGAAACACACAGGGCCCATTTCTATCCATTAATTTGTTTTCATCTAACCACAATACACGTTTTCACTGTGTACTGGTCCTTCCCAGATGCCTCTCACCCCATAGACAATGATGCTCCTTCTAGACTAGGTTAACATGAAGCTTTCCTCTTTTACCCAGTGAAGTTTTAAGGCACTTGTATTGTAAAAGGTGCTTTAACAAGCATTTCACCACTATAATCTGTAGTCCATATGATTATATTTGCTTTTAATGAAATATACTTCTTGATGCAGTGCTGTCAGAGGAACACTAATCTCCATTTAGGCTTGTGTCCTAGCCCTTTATGTGGTTAAATTCATCTAGATTCCTGGAATTGTTAAATGATAATAGGCGTTGCAGAAGAAGAAATATGCAAATCCCTTCCAATTTTGTATTTAAGGGACACTGTGTTTAAACATTTAAATGATTTGGTAATGTATTTGTTGAGAAAAGTAGAGATCATCTGCCCATCTTTGCTCCCCAAAGACTTGGGACAATTTTGAAACTACATACTACACCAGTGCATAGTGATTCTGACAAAATGTAACACAAAGTGTGAGTAAGCAGGATGCAAAGAACTGTACAATACACAGTAAGCACTAAAAAAAAAAAAAACAGGTCAGCACCTTCAGAATTTCCAGTGTGCAACTGACCAGCCCGCCTCATGTGCAGTATCCATAAAAAAGGCACTTATGGCAGCCATGTGACTGGGTTCTGCTCGTGTTGTAGCGTCATCACTTTAGTATGGCATACCATATTCTAATGGCGACTGCTGTACTAGTATGTAGTACATTCTGCTGCATTGCATGTGCAGTGTGTACAGTCATGGCCAAAGGTTTTGAGAATGACACGAATATTACATTTTCACAAAGTCTGCCCTTTCAGTTTCTATAATGGAAATTTGCATATACTCCAGAATGTTATGAGGAGTGATCAGCTCAACTGCAATTAATTGCAAAGTCCGTATTTGCCTTGAAAATAAACTTTATCACCAAAAACACATTTCCACTGCATTTCAGCCCTGTCACAAAAGGACCAGCTAACATGAATACAATGACACACAGGTGTCACACACATTAACACAGGTGTGGATGATGATGAGGACAAAGCTGGAGATCAATCTGACATGATTGAATGGCTGGACACTTTAAAAGGAAGATGGTGCATGACACCTTTGTTCCTCATCTTTTAGCCATGGTTACCTGCAAGGAAACACATGCAGCCATCATTGCATTGCACAAAAAGGGCCTAACAGGGAAGTTTATAGCAGCGAGTAAGATTGCACCTCAGTCAACCGTCTATCGAATTAACAAGAACTTCAAGGAGAGAGGTTCAATTGTTGCCAGACAGGCTCCAGGGCGCCGAAGAAAACCCAGCAAACGTCAGGACCGTCTCCTGAAGTTGTTTCAGCTGTGGGATTGGGCCACCACCAGTGCAGAACTTGCTCAGGAATGGCAGCAGGCAGGCATCTGCACGCACAGTGAGGTGAAGAGAAGTGAGTGGCAGAGAAGCCACTTCTCACCAGTAAAAACATTAGGGACAGACTGGTATTCTGCAGAAGGTACAGGGACTGGACTGCTGAGGACTGGGGTAAAGTCAATTTCTCTGATCAATCCCCTTTCCGATTGTTTGGTGCATCTGGAAGACGGCTTGTTCGGAGAAGACGAGGTGAGCGCTACCATCAGTCCTGTTTCATGCCAACAGTGAAGCATCCAGAGACCATTCATGTGTGGGGTTGCTTTTCGGTCAAGGGAGTGGGGGATCTCTCACAATCTTGCCTAAAAGCATAGCCATGAATAAAGAATGGTACCAGAACGTCCTCTGAGAACAACTTCTCCCAACCATCCAAGGGCAGTTTGGTGATGAAGAATGCCTTTTCCAGCATGATGGAGCACCTTGCCATAAAGCAAAAGTCATAACGAAATGGCTCGGGGAAGAAAACATTAAGATTTTGGGCCCTTGGCCAGGAAACTCCCCGGATCTTAATCCCATTGAGAATTTGTGGTCAATCCTCAAGAGGCGGGTGGACAATCAAAGACCCCCAAATTCTGACAAACTCCAAGCACTGATTATGCAAGAATGGAGTGCCATCAGTCAGGATTTGGTCCAGAAGTTGATTAACAGCATGCCAGGGAGAATTTTCATTGACTTGAGAAAGAAGGGTCAGCACTGCAAATATTTACTTATTGCATGAATTATGTGTAATTCTCAAAGCTTTTGAAACTGATGAAATGCTTCTACTTGTATTTGATAATAACATAGAAACACATGACAAAAACATATAGAAACTCTGAAGCAGCAGACTTTGTGAAAATGTAATATTTGTGTCATTCTCAAAAATTTTGGCCATGACTGTAGTAGTGAGCAGTTTTGAAAATCACCTAAGCCTTTCATGAATGTACCAAATCATCATTACAATCACATCTTGGCCACCTTTCACCTTCTTACTAGCAAATGAAATGAAGCTGAGGAGAAAAACAAAAAATGTGAGTGAATGGTGTCTGCAAAGAATTAAAAAAAGACAGACAGAAAGAATAAACAAGGTAAATGTTGGTCAAGTTGTGTATCACTGCAAAATGGGAGCAAGATGCATGCTGTTTGAAACTGCCTATGATCTGAGATACAGCTCAAATTGAATAAGGACGTCAGGGGGATATGGCTCCTCTTTGCTCAAATGCTCCAAAATGAAGAACATTTCCCTCCATGTAACAGTGAGAGGTTTGCCATGTATGCTTGTGTATGCTCTTGTGCATGCGTGTACAAGCGTGCAGAGTTTGAGAGTAGGCAGCAGGGACTGGGTTACAACCAAAGTTGGACTGATATATGCTGAAAGTGGGCATTTCAAAGTAAAGTAACCATTGCTTGTTGAGGGTTAAACTTAATCTACTGAAATTCTACTAAATAACATGTAATGCTGTCAAAACTGACTATGGTACTTCAGCCTGAAGGAATTTTACATGGGAACGTATTTCCTTATAGTCTCTGGAAAGGTGTACACTGCAATGTAGAGATTAGAATAATCACCTCGGAGCAAGTTCCTGACTGAAATTTCTGCCATGGTCTTTTTGTACAGACTTTACATGTTCTCCCTGGGAATCACCTTGTGAAATGACCAAGACACCGTTCAGTTTGGCTGGTGCTAGACTGGCACAGTGTTGCTCTCTGATCAAACTACTCTAGATACAGAAGAGCATCAATCCAACGGATCAACTCAACCCCAAGTCTCTGCTGTCATCGGTGATGGCTGTCAAACATACTGGTTTCAACTTGCTGGAGACTAGCAGAGCTACAAATTAAACCAATAACTAACAGTTATTAACTAACATTTAATTTAAACTGAGTTTGGGGGGGGGGGGGGGGCATCTTTGAATTGGCCAAACCTAAACCCTATCCTTAACCTTTTCTGCTCTTAATTTCAGTTATCCTTAAATTAACCTAACCTCAATTAACACCTTAGTCATAACCCTAACTTAAACCCAGGATATCATTCTGTCTCATTAGGATTGGGTTTTCATCTCCATAATGATAGCTGGTCCCCAGAAAGTGAGTCATTAAAAAAAAACATTCATAAATCCCCAAAAAAGAAGGAAACACACACACACATGCAGAAATACATCCATCTTTTAGTTCTTTGTAGAAAAACAAAAGGACAAAAAAGCCCAATTCACAGGTGTTTTGGTATTTTTAATCTTTGTGAATAGAAAAATAAATAGGAGAAAAGCTAAAACCATCTTATTGGCACATTTTGGAATCAATATGACTTTGAGAAATGAAACAAGCAAAATAATTTTAAAATAAAGTCAGTTAATATAAAATAAAAAATTAGAAAAGAGAGATGATACAGTATGTAATTTCTTTAATTACCTTAAACGTTTTACATTATCATTACTACATTATTACTGTATTAATGAGTAAGAATGTCTTTAGAGTATGTTTAGTAGGCTTTTTAAAACTGCATCAATAATTCACTGATTTTTGGGATTCGTGGGGGGAGGAAGGAACGTAACCCGCACGAATAATAAGGGTATACTGTATACTGTCTCACTCCTTTTCCCTCCAGTTCATCTGTTTTCCTGCTCTGTCATAGTCACTGGTGTAGACTCTCAATCATCCAGGTCCTGGTAACTCTCCGAGGTTTGAATCAAGGCAACTAGACTTCTTCTCTTTTTCCTTTGTTCTTGAAGGCATTTAATCTTTCATCCAGGAAGCTGAATTGACAAAGCCTTATGGATAGACACTAATACCATCTTGGTTGTTTTACATAGCGTCTCTTAGACATTCCTGTGCGATTCATTACATAAAGCCTTTTGTGGCAATGGTTGTGGCTGTGAATGGGAGTGATACCAAACCAACTTTTAACAATCATCTGGCTGTGAAGCTGAAGATGATCAAGTACCACAACCACATTTTTGAATGTTTTAAATTTTAATGGCTTAGAATCAGGAATTATGAGATGAAATAAAGCAACACTTTAATACAAAATGTGATAAATCCATTTATTTTATTTTTACTTACTTAACCTGAATAAAGATAAACAGTGAATGTAATTCAATTTAATGATCGAGTATCAATCTAATTTCAACTATTTTTTCCCTTCTAGTTGTTCTCAGTGATCTCACAGACGATCTCCCAGACTGAAATATAATGATAAAAGGCCGATTATCAGCAGGCACTGTTTATCAAAACCTACCCCATCTAGAAGTGATAATGAAAACTGCATGCATTCAGCTACGCAAGGGACAAAATACCTGACTGTAGCAAAATAAATACAGATTTGCAGTCAAAGAGCTTCTGTGAAAAAATAAATAAATATATAAGAAAGAAAAAAAGGAAAGCTCTTCTAACACAATCACTTTAGATGCTGCAAAAGCATTGCTTACTCATGCAACAAATCTCCCGTATGCCAAAAATCAATAGGCAGAGCAACACTCTACCGATCATATCTATATCTTGGATGCTGTCTGATGTCCACAAGCCAAGAGTGTTTGTGGGTGAGTATGTGTGTTTTCAACGCTTCATTCATTTCAATAATAGTAGCATTCATTCACTGTGACACACTGTACTGCTATAAAGCTAAGTGGTTGGTATAGTGAAATAAAATTAAATAAAACACTGATGGTTTTTGACAATGTTTAACACAGGTTTTGTAAAGTGAATGGTACTTAGGTACCTTTTCCATTTAAAAAAAGAACAGACTACTGACAAAGCCATTGTAATATGCAATTACTGCATTTAAAGAGCTATACATCATTTATTTTCCAGTTGTCTTTATTCCTGAGTGAAATGATAAATGTAACTTTTTAAACCTTAACTAAATGCCTGCTTAAACATTTACCAAACTAATTATTTTCCCTAAGACATACAAAACAAATGTTGATACTGAGGTATGAGTCACTTCGACATATGAATGAAACGCTAAGAGAAACTCTCCCACTGAGTTCTATACATGTTTGAGCGTTAATAGCAAGGCACAGCGATGTCCTCCACAGACAGCAAAGCAACAAAACAGAAATAAATGGAGAGATTCATGAAAACATTTTCCCAGCAAAAAATTACCAACAGACAGAGCGGGGACGTTATGCAGTTTGAATGACTTTTGGAGGACAACCACTATGCTAACATTTTCTTTTCAACTTCCCTTCAGCTTTAGACTGCTGTGTCCCTCTTCTCCTTTCTCTTCTTCCCCAACATGTCTTTGCACCTTAAGTTATTGTTTTAAGTTATGGGCTAATAATAAGATGGACACTGCATGGCCAGAAGCCCATTATGCCCAGGTAATAGATAGTGTGGGGGTTTTGAATGACATTGCCCAGAGATTGGATGACAGAATGGAAGAATTTATAGTCTACCTAAAGAACACCCATTCACCCCCCGCCTCCCCTCTCACACACATACACACAAATACAGAGTTCATGTCATGCTATTTATCTCTAGCTGATAAGGAAGCAGATGACGAGGTCTGCACTTATGGTAAAGATGTTCATTTGAGAGAAAAAAAAAAACTATCAGGTCAGAGCATAAAGTTGGAATTGACTTAAAAGCCTAAGACAAACCAGAAAAAGTACTTATGTTGTCTGCATTATTCACAAACTTTAAGTTAAATGAAATGTTCTTTGTTAAGATGTAGGTGGCCTGAAGCTTCAAAAGATGTTCACCCCTTCCAAATAAACTCAGCTTATTCGTCATCATAAATGTCAGTGCTTCAATGAACGCTGGAAAGACAAAGAAAAATCCCACAACTCCAAAATATCAAAAGGTCTCTTTAGCTGCAAGGGACAGATGGCAATTAGGTGGTGTCTTATAGCCAGCAGACTAGTCACAAAAAAAAAAGTCTATGCTGTCTTCTCATTTTGTCAAAAAAAAAAAAAAAAGACTGCTCAAATCAGTCCTGTACATAAAAGATTAGAAGTGGCATAAAAAAAAAAAACTCAGGAAAAAAATGATGACACAGGTATAGTAGCTGCAGAGCATCGTCTACCACCAGGTTATGAAAGTCAAATTAATAAAAAGCCCTGGCTGTGGAGGTCAGTGTGGCAGACATACATATATGCTGCGTTTGGTGCATGTTTGCTCATGATAACCTGCTTGAACATTGAGAGGAGTGACGGCAACAGCAGAGATACTTCAGTACTGGGAGGATGTAAGGGGGAGAAGAGGAGCGAGCAGGGCATCAAGGAGAGCTATGAAAAAGGCTTGTCAACATTATCTGTTTTATTGATTCCACAGTAAAAGCTTGCCGCTTAAGCTTTACGTTGCTTTAGCTGTCCCCATTGAAAATACAACAGCTGCAGATACAAAAAGAAAAAAAAAACAGATACTCAAAAACTTCCTATTAATTTATTGATTTACGTATTTTATCTCTTCTCTAGCAGGTTTTGCATTTATCATTCTTATGGTTACAGGGTTAGGGTTTCATCATTTTTATGAGCTTCCATTAGTGGATCTATGTTCTACTCAACTCTCCTTGCCAAGAGGATCGATGCCAATGAAGACGGGAAGAACGTTTTCTATATAAGCAACACAGGTTCTAATTGCCATATTAAGGAAAAGGAGAACTTGAAAAAGGAGATAACAGCTTGTGTTCCAACTTGACTATGAGACCACAGAAACCTACATTTCCCTGTGAAGCTACTTACTGAAGCAGGGAAAAAAAAATCCAACACATCAGCATACGATGATTGATTGTTGTCTTCTCTTTGTTGTTGTTTTTAAGGTTAACAGCTTTTAATACTGATTTTCTGTCCACTAGCTAAGAACAAAATTAGTTTTGCTTGTATTCAGTAATGTATAAAACAAATAAAAACTATTAATTTAAAAAAAAAAACTGAAAATACTCAATATTTTTGGCCAGATCATGGTCCCAGTTTGCCAGCCCATAATTATACAATTCATCCACTTGAGAATTAATGTAATATAATTAAATATTAAATTTTCAGTCCTATTTCTTTAATGTCGCAGGGATGATACTAAAGCACAGGTCCTATAAATAAAAATTTATTTTCTTTTTTTTTACTATTTTATTCATAACCAGAACAAGTATTTGTTATTGTGTCGGGTTTCCTCCACACAAGACCCCAAACAAGTGCTGCACATGCAAGAAGTGTGGTTATAGGCCATCAATGATGTGGTGGACACTCCAAACAAATATACAAACAGAATGACTGTTTGTAGGACCTGGACTGGTACTGGACCCGGGGTAAAACCTAGGAGGTGGGAAATGTAACAGGGCAACCTCACCGTTGGTCCTTTCAACCAGTGTGTCTCCAGTCCAGTGTAGGACCCCAGTGAGATCTGCTGAGCTATGGTAGTGACATCATCATTCATTGAAGGTTTGACTGACAGTTTTGACATGAAATCAACATAAACAGAAAGGAGGCACAAAAACCAAACTAGAATAAAAAGGTTCAACATGGAACTAGCTAAAACGGGTAAGATGGTTGCTAAGTGTCTGTTTGCTGTGTTTAGATATATGGGGACAGTCGCCATTAAAGATAGAAGAACTTGAAGGGGGCTGAATGTCATCTCCTGCCAACTACATATCCAAGTCAACACCACCCAGCAGTTTTTCGGGCCCACACTGAAGTACCTTAAGCAAGGCAGGGGCTTGTCTCAGCCCCACAGAAATTCCCTAAAATTTCCATTTACAGGATGGTAATAGAGACGAGCACCACCAGTCAGGGCCCGATGAAACTAAAACTATTCCCCCGCAAATGGAAGCCAGCCTTTAGCTTCTCCTTGAAACCTTCATTTCCAGAGCCATGGGAACCAACTGGGTCTCCTCTCACTCTGCTTGACAAGGTTTCGGCAACAGAAGTGCTCAGGTTAAGGCAACAACATGACCCATTTAAGAAACTACCCAACAAGCCACAAATCCAAGGTGAAGCAGGACTCTTTGTTACAGACCATGAGGTCAATGTTTATGGAACAAATATATATATTTTCTAAAAAAAAAAAAACAACCTTTTAAACAACCTTGATGACTGACCTGACTCCTCTGTATAGCACATTTAGTATACATAAAGTCTTCGCCACCTCATGGTTTGGAATTTTACATTTTCACTTTGCTGTGAAAAAGCATAAAATATCCTGTCATTAAAGTAATCTTCTCACTGGTAAAGTCAAACCAGCAAAAAAAAGAAATACCACTAATAAAAACGTCAAGGTAACATTAAATCCAAAGTCAGCATGCTTTCAGGGACTGAACTGTAAATCTGAAAGGAAAAGGAAAATATGGCATGAACGACAAGGTAAATAATACAAAGATAAATTAAAAATGAGAAATTTTGCAATGGTAAGTGATGAAATGGGCAGACGAGCATGACTTGAAGGCGGGCAGCTGGACAGCAGAATGGACATGAACAAATCGAAGAAGAAATCCAAGTTACATATTGACATGTGAAGCACTGCAGCAATATCATGAGAGTGTTAATTACCATCAACATGGAAAAATATGATTAGAAAAAAGAGTGAAACAGAAACTATTTATGATAAGCAAGAGGTTTGGCTTAATGATCAGAGTGCAGCAGAGACTTCTATTGATTTCCCTATTAAATATACATCTCAATTAAAGATACAGATGACTATAACTTTCAGAAGTAGCTCTAAAGATGCTGATGAAGCCAAGGAACATAGTACAAAATGCTACAAAGCAATGGCTGTTACTAGATGATAAACATTTCATGTAGGACGTTGTGATATATTTCAATAGGAGACAATCTCCCTTTTCGATAGTACGCACACAATTAGTAATTACTTTCAATTACAGTTATATATAATATACAATGTCCAAAAATTATTCAGTTTGTTACAAAGTGAAATGACAAATTTCAGCACTTCAGCACTGATAAATCCACAAACAACAATAACGCTAACTTTTGAACACAGAAAGCAGCTATAATCAAACAAACAATTCAAACCCACTTTCCTTGTTAAAATGAAACATTTGCTTAACACAAGCCAGACTGAGGGCCTTTTACCCCCATCTGTGTCAGCCTTGTCCTCTCAAATAAAAGCCTTGACTGTTTTTGTGTCCTAACTATGCGAGAAGGGCAGATTTACAATTTATAATGGAAAACCTTTCAGTTCCTCAATGATGGACAAAAATACTGTATAAAGTCTCTGAACTTTTTTTTGTGTTGCTCACATGTTTCAGATGTGAAAAGATTTATGTTTATTGCTCTTTGTGCTGAGAGAGAGGCTGTTTTTAAGACTGTGTTGCTAGGAGAAAAATAATAATAAACAATAATAATCATCATCAGATGAATAATAATTTTGCTTAAATCATTAAATAGAGTATATATTAGTTATTTCTCTCATTTCCCTGGTGTTTTGTCAGTTTTAAAAGGAAGCTTTAAATACAAGCTGTCCTACATCATCTTGCCATTTAAGTGGTAGTGGCACCCCTGTTTTTTCATTTCAATTACAGACTGCATAATTATGTTTTTAAATGCTTCTTTTCTATTGATATTTTTTTTTCTAAGCATTAACAGAGGAATCCACTTTTTTTTCTCTCATTGTTTTGAAAACCCAAGCACGCTTCCTCAGGACATGCAGTTATTTATTTATTTCTATTTTTGTTATACCAAGATTTAGTGATGGCAACATCTGGGGTGAATGTGTGCCTGTGAGCACAAGTGTGGGTGTGTGTACCTGTAGGGAATTGAGGAGGATAAAGATGTAGGCCATGACAATGGAGAAAGGCACCAAAACGCCACACAACCACGTCAGTCCGAGAATCGGCAGCAGCACCAACACTGCTTTCATTGCAGCCCTGCATTTAGAAAAGCAAATAAAAAAGTCAACATATATGGATGAATTTGGGCAGTCAGATACACAACAGCAGAAAGACTCTGAACTACTTGACTGGCAGACCTGATTAGGAATGGGTATTGCCACAGATTTCCCAACTGGATTCAAGCCTGATTTACAGTTTGATTTGACTCCCAATTCAATTCAATATTGATTAGGTTGGAAATATTTCATTTACAATGCAAGTCTTTCTTGGATATGAAAGAAGAACCAAAGGCTTACATTCCCGAGCGAGACTAATGGGAATAAAGCCTAACACATGCAGAGCAAAAAGAATGTATCAAAAGATCGCCCTCAGGATTCCATGAATTGATAATGATTGATGGATCATTCACATTAAGTCAAGACGAATAAAAGTTTATTTCTATAGTACCTTTAAAAACAAACATAGTTCAATAAAGTGTTATACAAGTTATGAAAACTTTAAGATAAATCCAAATAGTAATTTTTAGGAAGAGCTCTACAGTCGACAAAATTAATTCCAACTATTCTCCAAAATCACTTCATCCTGTCCGATTGTCCTGGGCTCAATTTCACATATCTTAGATTTTCAATTCTTTTTGGACAAAACTGAGCACCTTTGGCAGGCTGGTTGTTCCATGTAGAAAACTCTGTGGGCAGGAAGGCTCACTGGGTGACAACTTCCCACCTTCCATCCAGCTTAATTCTGTTTAGAGTGGAATTAGCTTCCCTCTCAGGTGACCGCCAAACCGCAACAGCTGTCTGTGTGTTTGTGTGTGACATGGCGTGCAATGAGTCCTAATTTACTCAGCGGAGGAATGTGTTTGAGTTTCCGAGATGTCTGCCACCCAGGGGTGCCAAATGGTTCAAGGCCTCCTTTGAAAACTCTCATAGAGCATCTACTGTGTGCCCCAGTAGGCTCAAGAAACGAAATGTAAAAATAAGAAGAAATGAAAAACATATCCCAACAGTATTTTTTCCTAATCAGCTGGTATAGAAGCTTCCTGGAACAATATTCTGATTATACAGTGCAAATGTATACATCACTATTGCAATAAACTCAAACTCCATACCCGAATCGATAAGCAAAACTGCAATACAAGATTACCCTGCGACTACTTGTATGTTTTAAGGCCAGTGAGTTGGGAAACTATGTTTTTACAAAAAGGAGAAATGGTGCCTCCTAGTGGCCACTACCTGAATTGTTCATAGGCTTGCTCCACAGGACTGGTACCCAGTGCCAACATGATGGACCTTCTCTTTGCCGTAGCAATGGTAATGATCACCACCCTGGTCAGAACCAGGATATTCACCTTGAACAAAAAAAAAAAGGCAGGAGGGTTCAAATATTTGAAGTTAAAGCCTAATGACAGGGAGTTGAAAAAAAAGAGATGGAGATGAGAAAACATACAATATGATGGAGGCTGGAAAAAGAAAATAAAGTCTGGGTTGATAGGTCTTTTTTGTAAACTAACTGAGTGCACCGTCCAGTCCAGACCAGCAAATTCATAAATGTTAAACTGGGATATTAGTTTAAATGAGTAGATGACTAAAGTATAAATTAATTTACTCACCATGATGATGAAAATAACAGGACCAGCGAAGCCCCAGATTACACCATTTTCAACCGTGAGCCAACAATAGCCATCTGCTGAGTAATTGCCTGAGGCAGATGCAAGTGTAATGGTGACTATTAGTATTGGTAGACCTGGTTAGAGCAAAAAAAAAAACAAACAAAAAAAAAAAAACCATGAACGGAAGGTAAAGAAAAGGAATAACAAAAGTAAAAAGATCATTATCAGGGGGCAAAAATAGGGGACGGGGGGCTGGTGTTAGTAAGAAATGAGCAAAAAGCAAGTGGTCTCTAAGACAGTGTTAAGTGTTTCTGGTATTTTTGATATCATTTCAATACAAAAACCAATTCAACATCATTACAGCTTTATACAAAGGATTTTAACTAATTTTTAACCCAGACAGCAACCTGTGACAAGAATTATTTGGCTTCTGTGAGACACTGTACCCCAGCCGATGAGATAGTAATACTTCATATGATGATCTTCGCTCAAGTTGACTGCAACCACCTTGCTCCAGAGCAAAAGACCCTCCACCAGCATCCAGCTAAAGGCTGCCATAAAGAAGAGATGGAGCAGTGCCGCTACAAGCGTACACGCCACCTTCAAAAACAGCAGCGCACACATTTTACAATTCAAAGGTGAAGCAGTGGACTAACATGTCCTGACAAAACAACATTAGACTAAATTCTACACCTATTGCTCCAAAATTGAAAATATGTATATGCATTTACACTAGAACACGAGCACGTAGGATAAACATTAAATGGGTGTTAAAGTGCTTGGGTGACAACACAACAATAAAATACCAGATTTAATAGTTGGCTCTCAGCAGCAATAGGAGACAGTAGAATATATCTTGGTAAATATAGTGTGTATATGCAATACAAAATATTGATAACTTCCAAAGAAATTGGTTGCTTAAAGCATTTGATTGGTTCATTGTTATACTGAAAGACTTGTTAAGTACTGAAACAACTGAAAAGCACATTCTTACCCCCTGGGGTAAAAACATGCCTGACATGCTTTGAGGTCAAGCCGACTAAAGGCCTTTAAGTGACCACAGAGATACTTCTCTGTCTTTTTGGTCAGATGAGTACAACAGCTGTGGTTACGTGACATCCTATGCTATGTGGTAAAGGATTTTTATTTTTTTGACAAAACTCTGTTAACACAACATCACTGGCTGTCAATTCACACAGACGAAAGCTGACACTGATAATAGATCATTTACACTGGTAAATGAAAGGAGATGTGCCACGTGTCTGCACGTCCGGTACCTTGTTGTGAATGGCTGAGCCGCTACAGAGCAGAATCACCTGCGCACAGATCAGAGCTATGAACAGATTCTTGTGGATGGATGTCCTATCTGATTTAGGGATGCTATGGATACAAAAAGAGAGACAATTGCAAATTCGTCAAGTGGGAAAGTATTCCAGAACAGTCATGGTAAGAAAAAATGTTAATTTACTGTTAAGATAATGATAGAATTTCATCTTTTTAAATCATATATATACACTGTATATGTACAAAGCTCTTTAGAACAAAATAAATTCACTAATTAAATAAATAATCCATATTTGCAAAGAGGAAAAGAAAGAACATCTGCCCTGTCCCTTCTTGTTTACCAGAAGACGGTGAAGTTAATCTACAGTCATCTATTTGGGTAGCAGCAGCAAAGCCACTGGCTTCAAGAAACTCAACTAACTCGTAAAGGCGGCTGCTTCTGTTCAAGGGATTATAGTGGAGCCTATAGAAACCTCTAGCTGCCTGTGCAAAGACGGATGCTTCACAAAATAAAAATCTCAACACTGCACATTCCCTTCACAACACAGTGATTCGACATTCAGTCACAGGCTTCTTCAGCTCAGCTGCTCCAGAAGATCCTTCCTGCCCACAGCTATAATCATTTACAACGACTCTTTAAAGAGGCTGAATTATTGACTGACAGTTACAGCAAGATGTAATTTCCCTTCAGGGATTAATAACCTAATTGTAAAGTAAGTATGGACAAGTGACCATGTACATTCAAGTATTACAATTAAGAACACAAAAGTATTTTTTTGAGGATAGTTCCCCACCCATACCAATTTATCAAACTCAGGGGCTGAAAAGTAGTTTAGGCATGTCACCCTGTTCTTCCAATGGCAGAGGAAGAGTTTTTGCTTAATTTAAAACCAATTTACTGCATGCAGTCTCGAGATGGGTACAAACAAACCAAAATCTTATTAAAAAAAAAAAAAAAATGTATGCAAAGAAAAAGGTATTTTACTTTGAAAGGGATGCAGGAGGCAGTTGGGCAAAGACTGCTGATCTTATTATTTTATATATTAGATGAATACAGGGACATATGCAGACTCCTTTACGTAGATTTATACTTAAAACAAGTAAAAGACAATGTTTTAATATTAATATAAATGTATCCAGCTTTCAATTTGCCCTTGAATTAAAACAAAACAAATAAGATAACATTGGCACTGGTACGATACCGTGTGATCAATATATTTGGTTCTGAGACAACTATGTTCCAAAGCATTTAAGATCCTGTTTCTATTAAAGTACACAGGACGTCCTGTCATCTTTTCACTCAAGTCCTCATTTATTCATTTACTAGTAGTGTACTGAGTGAATATCACACAGACATGCAGAGCACCGAAGCAGTCTGGGAGTCATTGCATATCTGCATTACTGCTTTAGAACACTCCATTTTCACAACATATATTTAAAAATAAACCAAAAAAAAGCTTGGGTTTATGTACTTGTGCTTCAAACGTGGTTGTGTGCATTTAAAATGTACATCATACACCAGCATATGTGAAATGCATGGCTGCACTCCCTGCTTTTAGTACAGTCATAAATTGTTGGCGCAACTTCTCTTGTGCCGACTGTGATCCCTCAGCAACTATAATGTTAATTAACAGCTGCAGTATTCACCCATAAACCTTCAGAGTGGACTCACATGTGAACAACAGTAATTACTGAATTAGCACAAGTCAATACTGACTAAAGCCTTAGGGACTGAGGAGAAGCAGTTATACTGCTAGTAAGTTACCCCATGTCTGACTGATATTTTTCTCAAGAAACAACATCCCCACTTCCAGGTTGAAGAGATCCAGGAGGTAACAAAAATTGAAATTCCTTGACTGACCACTAGGTACTGGCTCCAAAACAGAGCAAATCTCTGTTTATCATACTGTAGTGGACCGGAAAAAGAAGTGGATCCTTTTTTGAAATAACTAACAATTCGAAGGAAAAGCACCCGAGTACCTTTTCTGTTGGTTCACTGAACTGGTTCACTTAAGGACTGAGTTTGCTTAAAAACAAGAATGAAAAAAAGACCACGCTTGACGACTACCTTAATGAGTGATCATGGGTCATTTTCTGTCATGTTTTTTGTGTCAAACAAAGAGGCAGTTTGTCTGCACAGGTAAACGAGACGGGAAAATCAGCTACTCACTCAAGTACGGTGAACAACATCAAGGTCACCACGAGGGCGCACAGAGATGCACCAGAGCCGATGAATGTAAGCTTGCTCAGAATCAGCTCGTCTTCAGGACTCCACTGGAACAGAAGAGAAAGGTGGTGACTGGAGGAAAAGAATGCAATTTTGCCTTGTCCAGTAGTTAACATGCAACCAAACTTTAGAAAAAAAATCACAGGTAATATTGGCCTAATAACCTCTCAAAGGCAGACAGTCATTCTCTCCCTCTTTTTAAAGTTAAATTAAAAATATGTCCATTTAAAAGAAAAAAAGAACTTATTTTACTACTCTTGGTTTAGATTTTTATCTTTTTTTAAAGTTTAAATGCTTTGCATTTTCATACTTCTAACAGAAGTATGTATGAGTATACTTCTAATAGAAGTTTCATATTTCTGTTAGAAGTATGTCACTGGAAGTAAACCCCGGATTTGATGAAGTCCCAACTGCAAATATTAAAAAGGTTACAATCTGGACTCAAACTTGTCCATACATTTTGACCCTTCCCTTCTTCTTTACAAGGAGGGAGATGGAAATTCTAAATGCAATTAAAAATGATTATATAAAGTAAAAAACAGAAAAACAAAAATAAAAAATACCATACCACTCACATTACCAAAAATGTTACAGTTGTTTTCCTGCAACCATGTGTGAGAATTATCAAAGTGCATCAAGAATAACTGAAGTTACCTTTGACTCCAGGTAATTCATCAGCACTGCAAAGTTGGTGGTGTGGTTACACACGCAGGACGTGAAACCAGAGCTGGCAAAGATCACAGAGCATCCATCACTGGACCAGCTACTTGTATGAGTATCCCTATGCAGAATAAACACAGACACAAATACACACTCATTAATTTGGTCCAAATACTAACATTTCACAAGCACTGATCTGTCTGAGGATATCTCCTCACTACATGATATAACATGTCAAAAATGACATGTATATATACTGACAGCAGCAGAAGAAAAAAAGAAAAAGAGTCTTTATGTGGATTTAACTCGACAAACAGCGATGAATGTCACATTGAAAAACACTGCAGTGATTAATATACAGTAAATATCAACTAGCAGCAACAAGTTATTTAACTCTAATCAAATCAGTGAGCACCTTTGCATTCCTCAAATTACTATGTTGGAAAACACATCCTGTGCTCACAGAAAGGATAATGCTCTCTTTCATTCTGGTTAAATTATTATTCTACATAAAGCAAACAGAACAACCAAGGGGATTACTAAAACCATAACAAATAATCATCATCACAGATGGATTTAGTTGAAGGGATTGAAAGCAGAGCTCACTTTCATGCTAAAAAGTGGAAGTAGGAAATTTTCACATGTGTACTGGAAAAAGTTCTAGGTATTTAGACTGAACTGTGTATGAAAACCACTTATATGTGAGGTTGAGTTAAAAAAAAAGAAAATAAAAAAGAGAATAATTATCCTCTGGAGCAATGAAAGAGGGGTCTACTGTGCAACCCTGTGGGGGTGGTGTCGCGATCATTTTCACTTGGTAAGGTCAGCAACGTTGCCCTTATCACTTTTTTTTCTTTTTTTTTATTAACTGGATGGCCAGTGGTACGTGAACTACATATTCTAACATTGCAAAAGCTTATTAAAAGGATGTCAAAGCAAATGTGCACCATTAGCCCAAGAAAATCAGTTTTTTTTGGCCAGGCATCATACCTTTCTAATCTTTTTGTGCTACTATATTTGATGGAAATGATCAAGGTTGGGTTTATAACAGAGAACACTTGACATATGCCTTAGAAAGGAGGAAGAAAGAATAAAAAAAATAAGACTATGTTATTATCAACTTATTAACTACTTCACTATAAATAAGGAAGTCATCTGTTAGGACTGTTTATGTTGGCGTGCTGTTGGTCAAACTTACATCAGGCTAAAATTCCAAAAGGCACAAACAGGAGTAACTCTTTGGGAATACTTCACCTGGAAACAGAAACACAGGTTTTCAACAATTTCCCTTCTCAGTCTACAGTAATACCATGACCTTCCCTGCTTGATATATAACAGCAGCTATGTTTGCATGTCACCAAAAAGCTAAAAAAAAACATCATAGCCAATGCTTATGACTTTTTGGAAGTGCCTTTCTATATTTGAAACCAATATACAAAGACAATAAGAGCACATCCCAACAAGTATGTTGCTAGTTGGATACGCTAAACACCAGCATGCTTCCCACACCATGTTCTCTGATGCCGAGTCATACCTGTCCCATACAGGAGTGGCAACACCCCAGAAACTTGCCCATGACGACGTATGTTGTAAAAGTTGCTGAGCCCTTTAGGCCGATCAGTATGTTCAAAATGAAGATCATTACTCTTAAACACATCATTCCCTTTTTATCAACTCAAACTTTGACAAGCTCCATTTTCACTACATCATTAGTGATGTACATGTTTAGGCGGTCATGATGTTTCGGATCATTTCTGTTTTTTCCTCTTAGCTAATAAGAGACCAACAAGAGTTGCTTCCCCTTGATAAACTTAACAGCTATTCCCAAAACTGTTCCCTTTTCACAGCATATTTGCTAAGCTTGAATTTCAATTTCAAAAGTGAACTGAATGTATGAAGGACATTCATAACTGAATATATATTTTCTATTAACGACATGGGCTAGATATTCATGCTCTATGATGTCCCCTTGAACGATGGACTGTACCGTATGTGAAGAAGAAAGGGTGTATTGGACAGCCACAGGGATGGTTTGGGCCTTTGATGCATCCCGGACAGAAGCTGATATGACAGCTGAAGTTAGCTCACCTGGAAGAATGCTGTTAGGGCAAACAGGGGTTATCATTTATGTTTGTATTAGGTAAATACACAAAAACTAATTGAGACTACTATGTCAACTGTCTGAAAGATCCAAGAACAATTTAAAAGGGTGAAACCGTAATGGGTCACTTCAGATTTCCATTTTTGTCGAACAGAGATTTGCAGAATTTGAATTTTATTTTTAATGTGTTTTCTTTTCAAAATAATCCACGAGAAAACACTGTAGTTAAACCTGATGAGATGCTTTTAGGAAATTATTTTCTAAACTGTTGAGCCATTATAAATGCTTTGAAGGTTTTACTTTAATGAAAGCTAGGAATGTTGAAGTCTAAGTGAAAATGTCTTGGAGATTTTGCTTCTAATGCAGAATCGCAGACAAAAGTACAAACCTTTTTACTTTTTCTTTGTGACTCAGTGTCGGCTCCACTGCTTCAGACACGATCTCGCTGAGATGACTGTAGTGGGTGTGAATAAACATCACTTCCTCACAGCCTGATTCAGAAGAAGGTATAGGCAAGATACATTTTATTTGTATCCTTTTATGGGTTTTTTACACGTGCACATAGTAAATGAATAATCATGACCACAACTGCATTTTTAACAACTTATTTAATCGTTAAGACTGATCTGTATTAATTTTAGGGGCTATCAGAGACACTGGTACTCATTCATGAAACCGTTGCCTGAACTGTAAGTTATTTAAAAAGTTTGTTGGCTCACAGACTTAGTACTGCTTTTGTATCTCCAATAAACCTATCAGCAAGAAACAAGAAAACATGTTTTACCTTTTAAAAATTATCTACAGTGTTTAAGGAGCCTACTGGTGCTGATCAAATGAATCCTGTTACCGAAGAACAATTAAATACGGGCTGCCATGTCCAAGTAGCTTCATCGTAAACTGATTCGGCAGTTCTCTGGTTCTGCAGTTCTCTGGTTCTGCAGTTCTCTGGTTCTGCAGTTCTCTGGCACTGGAAGGCCCTGCTTCATTACAAGTCAACATTATTTTGGACATCTTCTTGTGTTTATACAGCAGAGTGCCACCGCTTGCGTCAAAGCACAACCATCACATCTTCATGACACCACTGGCATGATCTATGAAGGTCCAAGTCACTACAACGGTGTCTGTCTGTAATCAACCCACTAACACTTTAAGAAACACAATCTGAAGCTTAAATATGCAGAAAACCCATCCATTAAGATGAGTGTGTTTTTAAAACAGGTTTTACAAACATGAGAAGGAATTTTAAATAAAAGTATCTGTATAATGAGAAATAAAAGTCCATATAACACATTAATGCTGTGAAGTCTGAGAATAACAAGCTATATTTATGTGTACTCCTCATTTAAACGAGCTCAACACATGGTTGGAGCCTGAAGTCATTTTTTTTGTACCTATAAAAAGTCTTCAAAAACTAGCATTTTCATGAATACTGAAACATACAGATTTTGTTCTCCTTACAGATTACGCACATATCTGTTCTGCTAACGTTTCATGAATGAGGCCCAGTGAGAGCAAAGAGAAATGCATGAGGCTGCAAGTGAATATCAACCATCTACTAAATCTTGTTGAACTCATGCACTACATTCAACAAAGCAGCTGTAAATCTTCAAATTTCAGTTTTAAAAGTTTTAAACATTTAAGGTTTGCTCTCCATGGCACATGAACATAAGGTGTGAGTGTGTGTATGCGTACCCTACCTAGTGTGTTTATCCTCTGGAGTTCAGAGTCCGGGATAAGCAACTCATCAAGACTGCTGCTGCTGGGCCTGCGAGAGCTGACTGCAGATGGCTTGAAAACTTGATTACAGCTCTCTTGAGACAGTTTCTGCCACTTCATGTACACATCTGGCGGGAAAGGCAACGAAACATATAACAATAACAGTAATCATAGGTAATGGGTTTTGTTCTTTTTTTCCTTCAGTGTTGCAAAGGCAAGAACATCCAGATCATTGGATCAATAATGCTATATTTCTGATGTTATATTTTATAGGTGTAAAAATACTGTTGTGTTATTACCTATGTTCTTGGTAGAAAGAGTGAAACCTCTTTGCTCTGCAGACAGCACATCTGCAAGAGTTTCAGTGAGACTGTCTATGCTTTTGACAATAGTAAATGGTCCAACGCTGACCTGCACAAAACGTTAAAACAATGATTAATGAAGATAAAAGAACTGTTAACTTAAAATGTAAGTTATCAAAAGATCAAAATTTCCCTTAAAGAAGACAGGTTCAATATACACATGGAAGGAAACAGTTCTTCACAAAATGCACAATGAAATCTTCGATTATTTCACCTGTCCTACATGTTATAAAACTAACAGTATATGAAAATGCATAACAATTAAACCTGAGAATATTTTGAGGAACGTTCCACAGAACAAAAACATATCAACTAATTCTACTTCCTCACCCCATCCTCTGTCAGACCTATCCACTGCATAGCCATGTGTGGCTCCAGCATCTCACTTGCAACGTTTACAAAGTTGGTAGCAATGGACTCCAAAACCTCTGCTGCATTAGCTCCTGCGAAGTGAACACTGGCTGCAATCACGTCAATCATCTGGGTGAGGGAGAGGACGTCGCTGGGGGTCAGGAGGTGGGGGCCGCCGGCCTCCAACGCCGAGAGAACAGCTTGCGTCAACTGCTTCATCAAGGTCAGATCTCTATTCCAGGAGGTGTTGACACTCATCTCCTCCATCACCTGAGAAGAAACATGGATCAAAAATTTGACTTTTATTTACATGTGGAAATACAACTAGAGTGCAGTGCTACCGAGTTAACAGTCCAGAATACCGGATTCTTGAGTATTTTGATCCAAAGAATGAGCCAGGACAAACATCCCATTTACTCCACAAAACAGCCAAATTCAACTTCACAAAGACAAAACTATATACTGAAAGTGATGTGAAATCCTTTTATCTCTCTCAACTCTGTCAAAGTGCACCGTTACTGTCAACTGTCAAGATGCTTCGTGAAGACAAGTGATGTAACTAAATGATTTTATAGTGAAGTGATGATGTAATTCCACTAAACTGCTTTTGTTAGCTCCAAAAAACTCACCAGTTTAGTCTGAGGATCCTTGTTCAGTCTGCTGAAAAATGGCGACTTCGGTAAACTGAAAACATCCAGCACCTCTGCAGAGACACACACAGCTTTGTAAACTAGTTCATAGAGTTTTATCAACACACACAAAAAAGAATTAAGCATTACACAAAGGAAGCAATTATAGCAAGATAACTGCTTTAGAGAGCATGACAATTTTCTTATCAATAAATCAGAATTTAATTAACTGACATAAAAAAAATGTAAAAAAAAATAAAAATACCATTCTTAAACTGACACACGGCCCCTCTGACTGAATCGCACTGAGCTAGGTCACATCTCTCCATGACGGGGTCAAAGATGCTACAATATTCAAGGCTGTGGAACACCTTATAGGAGAATGTTTGATTCTGTGAAGGATTTCCATCCTTCAGGGAATCCAGAAATAGGACGCGTCCTAGTGAAATACACAGAAAAAAAAATTCAGGATATCAATTTGCTGAAAATCAAAAAGACACAAAATGGGACTCAATGCTGTGTTCAATAACAATAATGCGCAT
Source organism: Hirundichthys speculiger (assembly GCA_018398805.1). Classification (NCBI taxonomy): domain Eukaryota; kingdom Metazoa; phylum Chordata; class Actinopteri; order Beloniformes; family Exocoetidae; genus Hirundichthys; species Hirundichthys speculiger. Next base: position 1,121,726 of record JAGFBZ010000381.1, on the reverse strand, counting down.
TCTGCAATTCACAACCAAGTGGAGGCAAGACTTACAGGCCATGATGTAATAAAACCATAAAGCAACATTACATCAAATATCACACACTTGATTGTGATCAACACTTCAGGCTCCTTATTTATGCCAGAATAAAGAATCAAATCTTTTAAATGTTTTTTTTTTTTTTTTACCAAGAGTCTTTTACCTCTTCTTGATTATTATTATCATTATTATTATTATTATCATCATGGTAAAAAATATTTATTTGGTGAGCATTTTAATATATAAAAACATAATTTAGTACAGTAAAAGTAGTTATGCTTAATACTTTAAATCCCTCCAAATGGTACAACTATGCCACCTGCTGATGAAAACTGGTACTTGCATTGTACCTTACCTCCATGGTACCAATGTAACAACTTTGCGGGTTGTGCTGCATTTAAGACAGATCACTTAACATCAGCATTTCTTTTTTTTAAGTGTTGATTCAAACTTGAATATTTCAACTATGAACATATTAAATCATCACATCCTATGATAAACAAGTATGCTATCCTAAGGCACTCTGCTCCTTTTTGGTTCTAGTGGTTGGACTTCACACACGACATCCATCTTCAGCTTGTTTTCAGACTTGCTGCGCTCTTTTGAGATATCTCCATAATTCACGCTTTTACCATAAAGAATTTAATGTCCTATTCTGTCTTTTTTTTCTTGCTCTGAAGTCATCAATTTTTTTTATTTCATTTTTTTTCCCCCAGAGTGCAAGGAACTCATGGCTGATGATGGTTTCTATGAACAAGCCCATCTCTCAGTTTCTTATCTTGTATCTTTAAAATCATCACGCCTCAGTACTGTAAGTCTGATACCTTTGAAAATTGTGCAAAATAAAAAAAAGAGCACATTTACCTTTGTTTGTATTTACCCTCAGCTTTTGGATATTAATTTGTCTTGCACTTGCTTAGCTATTCACAGAAAAGTGAAACAATTGCATTTCAGCCTTAGACAACACAATACATCGCCACAGTCTTTCAGAAATGAGCCAAAAAAGGATTTTTCTGTTTTGTTTTTTCTTTTGATCTGCTGTCTTGCTGGTAATTCAGTGTAAAGGTGTTCATAAAATATTCACAAAATATTATGTTTAAAACACACATTTTTCTATTGTTCATAAAAGTTGTGGTCATGGCAAATAGAATACACGACAAAATCTCATCTCAATTAGACTGATTGTTTTTCTTACTGGTGGTTATTAGTAACATTTTTTGCTTTGTTCATGACAAAAAAAAAAAAACAAGAAAAAGGATAATTCTGCTCTAAAAAAAACAGCTAAATGATGACTTTGGGGTTGTGTTAGGATAGTTTTATCTTATGAATTTACATTTTGGGATTATAAAAATGGTAAATATGGGTACTAATGAGACTATATGTTAAGACTTGTTTTCCACTTTTAAGTTGAACGTGTAATATGACGAGCACGGTGGGAGAGCCAAAATAAAACCTTGACTCTCAAAATCCCAGAAGGAAAGCAAGCACACTATTCCTACTGCATGTTTATCTCTAGAAGAGGGAGTGAAGCTTTTGGACTTCCAATGCTCACTGAGGACCATGATGTCATGGGGCAGAAGTCTGTTTTGCAGGGTGGGACTCAGAGTGATGTGAGTCACAAAACATTTACGAGAACCATTAGGAGGCCTTACAGTTTGCCAATTACAACTTGGTCACCATTTCCCCTATTCACTGGCGGGAGAAGACGAGAGAAATGAAGTTTGACGAAGTGTGTGTACTGTAGGTAAGTTTGCCAAATGTCAGAAAGCCTGAGGAATATCAAACAATTATTTAGCTAATGAGCTGATTAAAGTATTAGCCAGTTGCTGATATCTGTTGAACACAACTCATATGAAACATCTACGTACAATAATAGATGCTTCGGAGGCAGTTAAAGTGCGTACTAATTTGACAAACTGACACGATGAATTATTGACAAGGGAAGCTTTAAATTTATTATGTTTCAACTTTTAGACAACACAGCTGAAAATGAGGAAAACACAATAGCCTAGATGTAATCTGGAGGGGAAAAAAAAGGCAATTCTTCTGGTGTCTTTCAAAAAAAAACCTAGTTGTTTTCACACTTTTCGCTTTTACACATTTTTTTAAATTTAGGAACAATTAAAATTCAGTTTAACAGCATAGTTGTGCAAACTTTCTTGTACGTACTAACATATTTAATTTTTGCTACTTAAATTACATTAGTTTGCTAAATTTACAGTTGTACTTTTAAACCACAATATTCAAGATGGTTTAGTTGCAGCCAACATTTGTCTGAATTAAATAAAGGCTGAGGAATTGTGTCTGTAGATGAAAATAGGACAGACAGGAGATATGGGTCTAGTAATATCTGTCTTTATTGCATTTCTTTTAGTCTGCCTAGTTTGCCAGATGGGTGGAACACAGATGTGACTGAAAAGTCTGTTGTCAAAAATTAATTTTGTTTCTATGGGACTGTTTTGCTACATAGCAACCTCACACAGATCTCCTGCCAAAGTAACCAAATTGTAAACACCTTGCAAATTTAAGGCCCAGCTATACTACTGGGGCATGTGGACAGATCTGAGCCTTCCCATTCATTTCAAATAAAAATGTATTCAACACTTTCCTGTACTTGGTGATCAAATTAGGTTCAATATATATTTATTTTTTAGGAATAGTTTCAATTTTCCCCTACCCTTTGGTTGCATCCTAATTAATGTGCCTTGACATGGATTCTCTCTCCACAGCTTTGAAAGGGAGGACTCTATTTCCATGTCTGCTTCATTCCACTTGAACACCAGCCCAGAGGAGACGGGTGAGCACTCCCTTTCCATGCTGAATATTTCGCTGCTGTTCAGCACTCGATCCCAAATGTGCAACTCCGTGATGCTTCCTGAGAATGATTCAGACTTAAAGGAGTCTCCAAATGTGTCCAGCTCCTGCCCGATAATGAAAAGGCCATCAGGGCCAAAGCTGTAAGTACTGTTTAAGCCATTACCCCTTGTGAACACAAGACCATTCGTATAAAGCGCCCAGTGTCCACCATTTTGGCTCCAAGAAACACACACTGAGTGCCAGGAACCATCATGTATGAAGGCCTCTTCATAAGGGCCATGAATGCCATGGACAAGCAAAGCCAACTGCACAGGCTTCCCCTGGGTCAGGTTTGCTCGAAGCTGGAACACATTTTTGCTGGACTTGGTGGAATAAGAGAAGATTGTGGAAAATCCAAAAAGCGAAACGTCGAAACGAAGCTGGGTGCAAATGGTCACTGAGTCCAAGGAGGAGAACCTGTGTCGGAGAGTGGCGTGCCTCCTATCCGGCCGCCCAGAGAATTTCAGAATCAGGCTCTTGGGGGCACCTTTTCAACACACACAGAGGGAGGAGAGGGTAGAAAAGTAACACCAGTTACTACTATAAACCAATGGGAAACATTTATTCACAGAGGTAAATATTGTTTTTTGGCACAAAAGTTAAGTTTTAAATAAACTTTTCAGATACAAGAGTGGCTAGGTGGAACAGTACCTTAGATAACAATGAGGCCATTTAAAACGGAAGACTGCTTTACTGTAAATATACAGTAATGTGACATAACAAGTGACATATTGTACGTACTTGTCTGATGTGTTAAGACTTTCCTGGCAATCCACACAGGCTGAGAGATGTTCAAGGATTTTAAAAAGCTGGCTAGCTCTTGGTTCTCTGCTGCATTGGAGACAGTGGCCAAGGCCCCGGAGCGGTGGTTACACAGGTCTTCTGCAGTCTTCCATTGCAGCCGATCAGGCACATACTCATAGTAAGGCTCATCATGTGTGGGGGCTCTGATTTGCAGAGTAAAACCTAACCCAGAAAAAGAAAAGAAATAAAAAAAAACAAAGCTGATGGAGAAGTCCGTACCTGACAAAACTAGTAAAAATCAAAGTGAGCCTCCTTTATAAAGCACCGGTATTTGGATAAACAAGCAGCATGGTTTGCTGCATTTCCAGGAAATATTTTACAATGTTAATGAGACCACAGAAATCAAGGGGGAATCAGCTTTCCATTCATAACTTCAAGCCAGCCACCAGCACAAAGATTATTGCAAATTTTCCAAGTCAGTCTGTTAATGTTTCAGAGGACAGTAAAGAAGCTATGAAGGATGTGTCAGAACTAAACTCAGCTTTTGATGCCAGAATGCATTAAATGGGCAGATAAATTACACTGAGCGCATCAAGCACTAAGCCAAATAATGATGTAAACCTTCAGAAAATCTTATAGCAGTCTCACTGAGAAGAATCCTTCTATAAGCTATCCAAAGCATGTTAGGCTCAACTCCCTTATTTGTTTTTAATTAATTACTGGTAACTGTGTTTCTGTATGCTCATTTCAAATCTTGAGGTTGAGGCAATGTCACAATCATTTAAACCTTCAGCAAGACATTTTCATCATTTCCATGAATGCTTTTTTTTTTTTTTTTAACCAGTCATTAGTACCATTTTTGCTTTGATTACATTAATAAAATCAAGTCAAGAACAATAAATGCTTCAGTTTTAAGTTAAAATATTATTGTAGTGTTACAATAAAACATTTGTCAACTGAAGGCTCTTTCAAATGAGTCAACATGCTTTGGAAAATAATATAGCAGCTCTAAAATGATGAATTTGGGGATTCATGTTTTCAATAAACTGCAAAATAAAAATGTGATAGCTGCCTTGCTGAGAAGAATCCCCCTGTAAACTGCCCAAAGCATGATAAGCTTAAATAAAGGCTTAATAATAAGCTCACCTCCTCTGTATTTTTTTTTCTTAATATTCTGGTAATTAGGATTTATTTAAGTATCTGTCCACTTTAATGAACGCCACAGAAGTAATAAAAACATGTTTATCTCATCTTGCGGTAGAGCTTTACAGTGCTACAGCAAAACTCAGATGCCAGTTTTGTTAGATCATCAACCCTTCAGCCATTAACACAAGTTATAAAACTGTGTGCAATATGGATAACGGCCCCTTTGCATTGATTTGCTGATGTTTGAGTTGATGCATGAAAAAAAAAAAAAAGAACTTCTCAACTTCTGACAAGAGCTTCCACTGCAACAAAATCAACCAACAATTCAGTTCAGCAATGCTAGATATCACACAATTCAGTCATTGGATGTCAACACTGTTGACATTTCCATCGTACCATTCAGAGTTAGTTCAGCCACCTCTGAGTACGTTGACCCTGAGTTACCACAACAATAAAAAGCCATCATCAGTGGAGCTCCCATACCCTGACTCACCCATTGACTCTATATACTGGACACAGCATCCGGTCACATGACCTGGGGCGCCGAAAAGGGGGGGTAAAGGATACGGATTATAGGGGCCCATGATTGAGGGGGGCCCAGAGAGGCCCCTAATGATGATCAAAAATAGCATCAACAAATTTCGCCGCTGTGTTGGGGGGCCCGGTAAAGATTCTTTTCATGGAGCCCAAAATCCCTAGCGGCGCCCCTGCACATGACCCACTGGTTTGGACGGAGAGCATTTGAAGCCGTTTTCTTCTCGAGATGCTCGGCACCATGTTACAAAGAGGCTGGACCAGCAGCACTGAGAAGCTGCTGGAACACGGCCACCAGTTCGCTGTTTTTTTTAGCTTGGCTGGTTTAGCTTCTGTTAATTCGAGGTGATAATTCATATTACTTGAAATTAATCTATTTTATTTGCCTTCCTGAGCAAAAGCCTCAGTCCACCACTGGCTTCACCACAAAGGATCCGGCCAGATCCCCGCAAAATTTCAACGTGAAGTGACGCAGCAGAGCCCGCAATTCACTTCAGCAACAGTTGACGTCACCCCATTCAAAGTCTATGGTGACGCAATGCAGCTGTGAGCCCAGTCAAAGTTGGGGGATTTTCATCTTTTTTCCTTTTCAAGGCATGCGGCAGCCAATCAGGTTGCGGCTATTCATCAAGAGCTCAGCAATAAAATCACAGATGGAGGAAGGACTAAAGTTCCTTTGTGCTGCTTTAATCCACTTAATTGTTGATGATTTTATCTGCAGTAAAGAGGAAGCGCTAATATGAAAAACTATATTTTACATTTTACAGCTTTACTTCAGCAGTTTTATTCTTTTTACTTAAGCTTTACAGTTTCATTTTACACCTGTTTAAAGGCTCAGGGTCAGTGAGCATGCGTCATACTCTTGCATTTCCTTTTAAAAGCCCACTTAATAGTGATATTGAGCAAAATATATTATTGACTCTATCTATCCATACTGGCCTCTATTTTGCTATTTATTTATACAGTTTATAAAGTTTATATTTCATGGAGCTCCACATGGGAACTAAGCTCAACTGTCCAAACATCATATTGAATAGAGAAAATAACTCACCTGCTATAAAGTTTTGGAGACAAACCTGAAACAGAAGTAAAAGTTTTCAGAAAAGATGGCGGCCTAATCACCTGAAAGGTGACAACACCTGCATTCCCTCATTAAGCTCTCCCCATTATTTCCACTTTTCATAAAGAACATTATTAAAACTGTAGACCATCAAGATTAATTAATTTAACCGAGGATATTTGCGCAAAAACTATTTAAAATAAACCGGAAGAAAAATACATGTTTAAATAGATACACAGGGCACTGTCTACAGTTTTATGGTGAGACGAAACCTTTTGAGAGTTTATTTTAACAACCAGAGACTTGTTTCTTACTAGCTTTCGGGTAAGAAATCGCATTATGATTGATACTTACAAGCAGGCAGAGACCGGAAAACATAAACCATTGCATCCTGGACCTAAAAAAAAAAAAAAAATTAACTGAACGAACAGGACTGAAAACTGTACTGCAGTTTGTTCGCTAGAATAGGACGTTTTACCTTATTTAGTTGTACTTTATGCGGCTCCTCACTCCATTCGTGTCGTGTTTGCGAAGACTGAAGTCATCCTCTTCTCTGAGCGATTTTTTTTTTCCCCAATTCCACAATATGGAAAGTTTACACAAGTATGATTTCTTAACTGTGCACGAGCACAGCCCTTGTTGTGGCTTAATCCCGCGGGTATGAAGGGAGGATACAGAGGAGTGGGTGTAACTGCAGCCTGCAGCTGAGGGTTGCAAAAGTAGGGCTCGGAGACATCCAGGGGCCCTCGAGTGGGTTGAAAAAAGGTCTGGTCCACTATCAACAGTGTAAATATACTGAGCAATTTGAGAGACCATAAAAATCTGGATGTACTGCATTTGTTTGGATATCAAGTCAAATTTCATTTACAAAAGAAGTAGACTACATGTAAAGTTATGCAAAGGGAAAACACTGGAAATGGAAATATATTTTTTTTCCCCATTTGATGGTATGGCTCTGTACAGGTGGAGGGCATGTTCAACCCATAGCCTGCAGTACTGGACCTTTTGCTACTTGGTTCCGTTTTGTAGAAAGTGCCTCCTTAGAATGAAGGAAAGAAAAAAACAGTTGTAGTGATTTGTGATTTTCGACTCATCTAAGGTTTGTAATGTCCTCACGTCCCCCTTCAGTATCAGTTCAGTTCAGTAGAACCCTTGACTGATGTTAAAAAAAACACAAAACTATACTATATAATGGAGAACTGACAAGGGAATGGACACACAAATGTTATAATAAACATATTTAATGCTTTAAAAGTTAACTGTTATTTATCTTATTTCAGTGCAGCCACAACCAATAAGCTTTTTTTATACAAACATGAGAACAAAAATATACATTGATAAGTAAGCACATACAGTAGAGAGTGTAAAGTCTTTCAGTATCTTTTTTCAAAACAGCGTACCTGAGATGCTGGGTATTGTGATGTTGGATGTCTGAATTATAATAAATGCAGTGGAAACAATTTACGATCTCTGAAAATTCTGTTAATGATGACAATCTGACGACCAACTTGCTGTTTTCTATCATCAGTTACTGTATCAAAATCTACACACTGTTGAGTGAGGTGCTTTCGCCAGTTCAAAAGTACCTGAGGGCTGTTTGAAAAGGATCCCTGACATCTCAATACCAGCTGCCATTACACATTGTTTGAAGAAACACATTTGTATGAATTGTTGCTGCCGTATTAAGAGGTTAAAAGAATGATTGTGTGAATTTAACTACAGTCTTTGGATGCTACACTTAAGTCTCGACTGTGTTTGCTGCATGCAATGTAAAGAAAAAAAAAAACAGAACCCAAACCCTAGAAAGTCAGCTCTATAGTTTTCTTCATGGCATAGTTATTTTCTTTTAATGTGAATAAAAAAAAAAAATAGTGTAGATACATCATAAACACCACAAATACAGATTACACCCAGTGTGGGCTGCCACTGCAGGGCATGCCTGGAGCAAGGGAGTACACAATCTTACTTACAACTTGATTTCTAACAGAATTGTGAGTTACATCTCTCTCTTTGGTTAAGGAGTCATTTTCTGTACTTTTCTCAGACTCAGCTGAACTTCTTCTCACTCCTACTCCTTGTTGGCTCAAGAAGGACAACAAGGCTTGTAGGGCAGAGTGGAGCTCATCTCGTGCAGATATCACGGTTTGAAGACAAGGAAGCTGCAGGGAAGGAGTCTCTGCTCCTGCCGTTGACATGCCAGTAATCAGCTCTTCAACAGCCTTGGCAGAGGAGATTAGCTCTCTACAGCTGCTGAGGTCTGAATTTCTGTCTTTACCTGGAGAAGTGATGGCAGACTGATCAGTGACACGTAAAGCAACAGAACAACCTTTTGAATTTATGTCAACAGGAGAATATTAACATCACATTACAACCAGTTTACTCCTAATGTTTTGGAAAAATACTATTTAAAAAAAAAAACAGCAGGCAAGAGACTCAGAGGGGTGGGGGTGACGGAAAGTGCACCCACGTAAAAGTGAGGCAGGACTTACACTGTGACACTGCAATGAGACTGATCAGCTCATCGATTAAAGCGTTCACATAATCAACTTTTTGTGGCTCTCCTTCATGCTCAGGCTGCGGCAAAATGTGTTGCTTTCAGCCGACTTTAATTTTTCTCCCTCATGAGTGTTTGAAATACAGTTTCTATGATTGCACGTTTTCATTTAATGCCAGCAGTACCCTTTTTTTAGACAACAGCACACATATCCGTCAGTCAGAAAACCTGGGTTGACTTCACGAGCCGATAACTAACAATGTGATACTGCTTAGCGCAGTCTTGACTGTTATGGTTAATTAGGCCAAATCACCAAAAGAAATCCCATTCTACTGCATCTAAGATCGAAAACTTGCAATCTCTCTAAAGTGGTTCTAATCTGACACCTACAATGCTGCTAGTTTTTTTTTTTCCTCTAAGTTGTCATCAGTCTGTAGCTACATAATGCTAGCTTCAAATATTTGCACTTTAGGTGTATTTAAAAGAAAGGCTACGTCCATACTAGAACTGTTTCATTAAAATAAATAAATAAAAATAAAACAAAAACCAATTCACATCCACACTGTCATTTTAACTTTGCCCAAAAAGTTCTCCATTTACGCTGCATTTTGTGGCTGCAACCCCAAATAGGCAGCAGCCGAAAGGACAAGAAGACGACTGGTGTGGATATAAGTCAAGTTACTCAGGTTAAGATTCAACTAAACAGCCAGGATAGTAAGTTTCACCTCGCAAGGCTGTAGACAGAAAGGAATGCAGCTGTCGGATGGCGTGGTTCAGCTGGAAAAGTTTGGTCGATGTTGTCCTCAGTTTCTGTAAATGAGTAGCTGACGCCTCTCCCTCTATCTCCACTGGGTCAGATTCTTTTTCCTGTTTAAAAAACATCAGTATGGCCATGACAGAACAAATTATCAGCATAGATTGTAAAGCAGCGCTTAAATACATCTCTTAAGATTCCAAAAAAAAAAAAAACTGAACACAGCAAAAACAAAACTTTGTGGATTATCAACCGCTGGACAGCTCTGCAGTTATGTTTGCCCAAATATAATTGATGGAGTTGACAAAAAAATATTACCCCAAACTTCCAATGTGATACTTTTCCAATGAACATCTCTTAAACTCTTGCAGATGCAAAAAGGTCTATGTTGAAACTTAAATGCAGCACTGTGTTGCCAGCCCTCTTCAAAGCGCACCCTGACAGATGCTGCTGGACACAGTAATTTATTAGGCAACAGGGACACTGTGGGCAGCAAAATGTCCCTGCATTTATGTGGCCATTATTTGTTTAACAAAAAGCCCTGGTAGTTTGTGTGGTCAAGATAACAGCAAACAAGCCTGTGACTTATGTGACTTCATTCAACACAACAAGGGATGACTGCAGAGATAAGCTCACAGACCACAGAGCTGTACAGCAGCAATAAAGTCTAAGTGACATTTTTAATAGGGTTGTTGTGGGAAGGAGTATTAATCTGTAACGTTTATTTCTGAGTCAAGACGAAGGAAATATTTTCCGGTCCTGAACAGAAGCAAGGAAGTGTGGTTGGGAAAGATTTCTGTCTGCTATCTTTCAGTCCTGGTTAAACCCACAAAGTCCCTACATTTGTGTGTGTGTGTTTTTTGTTAAACAAAGCTGCACTTTGTTTTACTATAAAGCACCTTCAATATTCACATGTTCAAAAAATAAGGTAATCAAATAAGTATTAGTAAGGCAGAAAATATGTTAAGGAAGTTTTAGGAAGGCCAAGAATGAAAAAAAAAAGCAAAACTTTGTTGCATTGTTCAAACTCACCAAAATATGGCAAAGCATGTATCTTTCCAGGGCTTGAGCCAAATCAAGAGTTTTGGATTTTAGGCATTGCAGGTCCTGTGAGCATGGAAGACAGTAGGGGTGTGAAAAAAAATCGATTTGGCAATATATCACGATTTTCGGCCACCCAATATAATATCAATTTTTTAGTATGTTGTAATGGTGACTTAAATGTGTAATGGTGACTTAAACTAATAAACAATAAAGAGGTTGTTTTGAAGCAAATAGTATTGGCTCAATTAGTTCTCTGAATGATCAATATCATCTGATGAACATATACAGCAACTTGATTTTTCATCTCTACTTCTAATTTTGATATTGACTGGGTAGAATATTGCAATATATCGTGATAATATCATATCGCGAACCAAGTATCATGATACATATCGTATTGCGAGGTCCTTGCCAATTCTCACCCCTAGAAGACAGGCATCAATCGTAGTAATCTAATTTATTAAAACAAACAAGCAAAAAGCAAACAAACACCTCTCTTAAATTTATAAATTGACTCTTAAAGCAGAACAAAGAAATGTTTTCTTTTTTTTTTACCTCAGTTACTCTCCCTGTAGGGGACACAGTTAAGTTACTCTTACAGTACTGTCCAGGATGACTCTTGTTTGGTCTCGTACTTGTCACTGTCATTTTCGCTTTTGTCATTTCTTTGAGTCTGTTAATTGTTTCTGTCATGATGTCAACTGTAAATTCAACATTGTTGATGTTGTGGTACAATGCTGTAAGTGGTATTCAGGTGTCCGAAAAGACAGCTGGGAGTGTGAAGTTAATTTGGCTCATTTGTGCCTCTTTGCCAATAGCGGGGACAGACGACCACAGCAGCTAGCTAGACAATGCTCCCTAAAAGTTAGCAAATATTCCTTCACACGAAACTGAAACTGATATTTTTAAAACATGAAAGATAATCTTTTGTGCACTTTTAATTGTGCAACGGGCAAGACAGGCAATATTTTTCTACTACACATAAAATAAGGAGTAGGAAGAAATTCAAAACAATATGTATAAATAAATTATAAAATATTTTACCGGGTTTCTGGGGTAGGTGAGCTGAGCATCTCTTAGCATTTCCTTGGTAATGGTGAGGCTCTCTTCTAAGAGAGAGCGGATGCCCTTTTGGGTTCCCTTCTGCAGGCACATTAAGAGCGATTGCTGAAAAGATAAAAAAAAAAAAAAAGAAGAAGAAATTACAAAAAAAAAATCCCATGAAAATACATCATACTTTTTGACAGCATTCCTTATGATCAGTTGTAAAATATAACACAGTAAACAAAACCATGCCTTCTTGGTTGTTTAGAACACAACGTAATAACTATTACTGGATTAATGCAGTAAACATACTACTTGAAAAGTTAACTTATCCTAGACTGGGATGTGGGTTTGCCTTTTTTGAAACTACAATTATTCCAAAGATGAACCACTGAAAGTAAATTTGATCCTCTGCCCAGCACATGATTTATGCAGGTTATATAAACAACCTCATGAAAAATTCAGTCCACAACCAAAGTCAGTTTTATAAACTTTATATTATTTTAGACAGTTCAGACTTTCCTGTTCTGAAAGAAGAAAAAGCAATGGATAGTAGCAGTTGCTTTTTTCAGCATGTAGTGAATGCAAACATTCTCAACATGTTTGTGGCCGATATACTTTTCATGTCAGTTAGGGACCTTCCAAAACAAACAAACAAAAAGTAAATTAAAAGACTTCAATCATACATTTGGCGTTTTCCAAGCTGGATTCTGTGGGTGAATTTCAGGCAGTTATTTGTTTAACTCAGTCATTCTCTTTATCACTTCTTGTGACTGCTTAGACTGGATTTTGAGGAAAGGTTTAAAAGTTGGGAAAGTATACAGACACTTGAATGCATTATTAATTAGTTATGGTGTTTGACAGAAATGAAAGTGAATCTTAAGTCCTTCATTCACACTTAATGCTGCGCTCTGGTCATCGTAGATATGGCTCTGAGCATTTCCTTACCATGTCCATTATGCAGCAAATAAAACCACAGTACTCGCACATTAACAAATCAAACACATAACTATATTCAGATCATCAACTCCCCACCTCTTAATATCTTACTTGCTCTGAGATCCTCACAGCTTATAGTGGATTTTCTAGTATGATGAAGCGGGGGCTTGAATACATTGGACCCTAGAGCATCAACAGATAGTAGCTGCTGCTGTTTTATTGGGGGTGTTACCTTGCCTGTGGCCTGAGTGCCCAGCCCAGTGATGTTCATTGGCATGCCTGTCACCACTGCGAGGTGGCCAAGCGAAAGCAATGCTGCATCCAGGCACCGACCGCTCTTCCTGCGAGCCTCCACCACCATTGATGTGATCTCAGATTCACAACCCTGCATGGGAGAAACAAACATTTTATTTCTTTACTATGAACTTTATATCACCGAACACAAACTGAAAAACAGGTGAAATTAAAACTGTTTTAATAGTGAATCAATACAAGCGAGTCAGCACAAGAGTTGACAAAGTCTGAAGGGTCAAGTAAATAAATTAAAATGCTGGAAAATATTAAAAATCAGGATTGAGAGGGGAAAACTGTCTGTTTAGGCACTAAGGTTGGTAAGGAATTTAGATTTGTTTTCCATATATTCATGTACTGTGTGGAGCTCAAGGTTGAGAATTCCCTCTGCTTTGCCATTTCCATAGACAGAGCTCAAACAGCTCAGAGCTAAGACCCGTCAATCAATGCTCTGCATTTTGATAAGCCACCCCGTCTCAAAACTACACGAAATTGAAAACCATTTTGTCAAATCTGATTTTGCACTCTTTGCACTTTACCATTAATTAAAAGTGTCATGTTATCTTCAGTATCTTGTCACTCCACAGTCTCTAATTTCTGGAAACATTTTTTTGCTGTTTACCTGAATAAGCATCTGGAAGAATCCTCCCATCTTCTTGACCTGGCTCTTGAGTTCCTCAGCAATGGTGTAGAGTCGGCCAGAAGTGGGTTTAGCACTGGTCAACCACTGCATGGTAACAAACACAGCGCTCTCTATGGCTGTGGTGGCCTTGACCAACTCAGTCTGAGCCACCAAGTTACACACAAACACTGCAGGACACAAAGCCATATTAACAATTTATATAAATAAACCTACTCAGCTGAATAAATCCTGGACAATTTAGCTGAACAAGTGAAAGCTTTTCTTTGTCAAACCATCATACAAATATGATGCAAGAGCAGCACTACCTTGCTCTTAATCTAATTTTAAATCGCTAGAAATTTAATGTAGACTCACCACTGTCCTGGCTGTCCTCATCTAGGCCATCATAAAGGTCAGATATTGTTTGGACTGCCATATATGCCAGATTTAAATCAGAGATCAGTCGATCTGCCAGGCTCTCTTCTATCCCGCTACAGCTACGTAGATGTGACACTGACTGGCCAATAAGCTCCTTGCAGATACCAGGAATGGCGGTGTCTCTGTTGCTGGGATTGGTGGAGGGAGGTTTGGCCATACCCATCAACCCTAGGGTCAGGTGGAGTTGATAGGTACATAGATAGTGTCATAAAACACTTTCAGGTGTCAAAGCAGCAACTGTAGTAGTGATTATTTAACAACTTAAAACAAAAATCATGCTACAATTCATCTGAATCAGACCGAATATAAAAAGTATCATGTTTTTCAAGTAATTTTGTAGAGCATCTTACCAGCAGACTGTGAAGAGCCAGTGTGGAGGCTCTGAATTGGATGGACCCGGATCTCATAGAGACGCCCTGAAATTCTTCTGCTCTTCAGAAGACTCCTGCTCCTGAAGTCCATACAAACAAGGGCAGTTAATTAATATTCAATTATTCATAATGTTCTTAGACATTTAGTTCATGCTCTCATTTAGAAAGACAGGTGCAAAATTAATGATAATAACTGCAGCTTTAGTATGGTCAGTCAGTTTTTTGGACAACTTTTTCCTCTGTTTTTTTTAAGACATCACTGCATATTATCTTTTGAATTTTGTAGATTCCTGGACAGCATCTGGATTCTTTCATTTATTTGCCCGTATTGCTCCAATGATGACCCTGGTAGTGACAGTAGCTCTTTGGCCATCATTACTATGGGCTGCATTTTTTTTATTACTTACTTTTAGAGTTAAAATAATCAGATTAAATCAAATGGAAATGCACTTGATTTATTAGAAGCAATCAAGTTAGGAAAGTGAATAAACAATTACCATGGCCATCAGGCTTTTCATGGTTTAATAAAGTTACAGACTTAAGGTTAATGGAACAACAGACACTGTGCCAATGTTTTATTTGTCTGGCTCTGGTGGTAGTTTGGTCGCCAGCAGGAACAGCTGACTAGAAATAAACATTGTGAGGGGATAACATTGGAGGTTCAGTGTACAACAAGTGATGTGTGTGCATGTTCTGGTATCAAGTTGTGAAGAGAGAAACTGGGACCCTTTGTTCACCTTCCTTTTCAAAATATCCCCCCAGGCTTTGGTGGAGATGAAACTAATGAACAAAGGAAATTCAATTAAGTGAAAAATTCTATGGGCAGAAATTTATTGAAAGAAAAAAAGAAAAAACAGCTAGTTTTTAAAAAGGTACCAGGTTGTAAAATTCCTGCTGGAAATTTGGAGGACCAATTACCCAAACCAAAATTTTCCATTTATGGTTTGGTCATTTTAAGAAAGATGAGAATAAGGTAAAGTAAAAGCCAAAACATCACCGTATCCATGCTCTGACAGTGTTTGCCCTGACAATACCGAGACAATTGTGACAGTAAGATGCACACTTGCAGAGAAATAATTCTGTTCTTTCATGAGGGTCAAGAAGCGTTTGTGCTGATCTTCCACCTAATATGATTCATGCAATTGCTCTGAAATGTAATGTAAATCCAAGGTCCCAAACAAGGGACTGAAGAATAAGAAGAGGGGCTGGATAATTACCTTCGGCGGGAAAATGAGCTGGTAGAAGCAGAGGAGGCCGATATATCTTGCTCCCACTCATCATCAGGATCATAAAATACATCGTCATCTTTAGAGGTGGAATTCCCCTGCGGAGAGTAAAGTAGCTCTGACATGCTCACTCTCATTTAGTTAAATTATTGGGAAAAGCAGAGCAAAGTGAGACAGCTTCCCTCTGTCAGACATAAAAAAGCCACCTAAACTGTAAATAAGGTCAAATGCCTGGGAAATTGACTATTTTGCATTATCTGATGTCTTCATATCCAGAATGAAGAAGAGAGAAGGGTCAAAACAAACAAACAAAAAAAAAAACACATCAGCGATTCTAAATGCCATCCAGCCAGTTTAGTAATTCTCAGAACATTAAGATCTTTGTATCCATGGTGACTGCATGTGGAATATTCAAAGAAATAAAACCTAAAGACTAGGCAACAATTATGAGCACTTTTTTAATAAAAGGGCAAAGTTGACAGGAGTTAGCCAAAGGCTGTTGAAATGGCAAAAGATATTCAAACCAAAATGTTGGCAAACATATCTACTTTCTGAACTGATTATTAAAAACATGCTGCCATTCCAGCATCAGAAATCGGTTGCATGAGTGAAATATCAGTTAAAGTTTCATAAGGTATCAGTTTACATGAACAAGAAAGCCAGAAGTGAGCGAAGGCAAACCTGATCCAGCTCCCTCATGGCAGCCATGTTGTTCTGGAACTTGTCCAGGTTCCAGAAAGTGGAGATTCCCAGTTTTGTGTTTTGAACCCGCACCTGCTGACCAGCTTGCTGCAGGTCACCATCAGAGCTTTCATGTCTAAAACAGAAAAGACTCATGTGATTGCTGGCTAATCTCTAGAAAGAAAATGTTTGCTTGCAAAAAAAGAGCAGGGCCTTAAATTGTGATTTGTCTTACTGAAAATGAAATGCATAATTATTTGTTAATCACTTCTGTGTTTGTAACCTGTATAACAAATGATAATCATATGTAAACTATGGCCAGTTTTGCCATTTCTACCTGCTGAAGACTGTGTGTTTCTTCAGTTTAGCACTGATTTTATTGGCTTCCTCAATCATCAAGGACAGCTTCATAGCATCCCACTGTGGAGAGGCTACAGCACAGAAGATAAATTTTAACAAGACATGAACATTTGTTATAAATTATCTTTTTATTCACAAGTGCTTGTGCTTATAAAATCAGTCCAAATAGGTTCCCCAGTAATTAGCATCACTGCCTGTAGGATAACAATCAACTCTTAGCAGACATAATTCATAAACATATGATTCAGATTTACGTTCCTGAAACTGCCAGTTATGTCAGAAGGGGTCAGGGAAACCTGCAACCTGAGACTACAGACCTGTTTTCATCAAGTTTATGCAATGTGTCTAACAGCAAAAGTAAATAAATATTAATAGTAGTAAACTAAAAACCTGTTATAATAGCAATGAAAAAAATAATCAAATGTGGGCAATAATGACAACAATGCCATACCTACACCAGTAACCCAAGACACATCTGAATACTAGGTGTAAACAGGTTCATTGCGTACAAACCTACCATTTTGAACTGTTTTGGTTTGGTTTTCCCTTTGAAGTCTTTTTTTCTGCATCTCTTCCAGCTCTTGGCTGATCTTCCTCTTCTCTGCCTCCAGCGCCTCAACAATCTTCGCTTGGCATACTCGATGTTCTTCCATAGCCTGAAGTGAATTGTAGCAATGTAAACAGTATTAAAGACCATCAGGCCAAGTTTATTTATCCAAGCTCAGCGTGACTTAAAACACTTCCAGTGTGGCCCCTTGGTTAAACAAAAAACCAGATGTCAGCATATTTGCCCAAGCCCCTAAAGCTTGTTTTGTATCATCGGAAACCGTGAGGGTGAGCAAATACAGGAGATGATGTCATTAATAATTATACATTTCTTGTACTTCAAAATCCGATCAAAGTACAAATGTCTGGTGAAGAATACAAACCAAAATAAGATAAATTACCTCACAATGTAATGCATTCCTTTTAACAGAGATGTAAAAACAATGTAACTAGAGATCTATTACACACTGTGACAGCATGTGCATGCTTAGTGAGGAGCACAGTCTCATCCTTGGAAGAAAAAAAAATAGAGAAAAATAATCAAACTCCAAAGAGAGAAAAAAAAATCCAAAGCGAAAAGGAAATCTGATTGGGGAGAAGACTGAGATTTCAAAAACTATCAACATTTTCAATACTATAAGAAGCTTTAAGACATTGACAACTGGATCAAGTCAAAATTTCTATTTAGTGCATGCACAGCAGTTTTACATATTTTTGACAGACAAACCTATTTCACACAGATAATGTCTGTTAGACCTAAGCAGTCAAGTCCTTTTAAATGAAGGGGAAGAAAGGCAAAAAAAAGAAAGAAAAAGATTGACTTCTAGTGTCCTGACCTGGGCCTCCATGTGGAGACGGAGGCGTTTCCTCTGGGTGTCGACCTCCTGCTCCAGTTCAAGCTTGGCCACCTTGAGCTCTGCCACCTGGTTTGCAACCCTCCGCTGATCTAAATCCTGCTGACGCTTCCGTTCATTCTCCTCAATCTAACAAATAAAAAAAAAGAATAAATAAATACATTTCATGCTGGGACTGTTTGCACAAACTTGGGTGTGACGATGTGCAAATAATGCAATATAGATGTAAGGAAATATAATTAGGAATTTGTAGCTTTCACTGGGGAAAGTGCAAACTGAGCTCTAATGATTACAACTTTAATGAAAGCCGAAGGGAAAACAAAAAGAAAGATTCACTACACTATCTACACACTTACGGCATATGAAACAAAACTAAAGATCATTCAGAATGGGCAAAGATTAACAGTTGATCATAAAAGAAAGAGATAGATGAGGAAACTAACAGCTTTGCATTTAAAATAAAAATAAATGGTAAAAAAAAAAAACAGATAAAATTTACCAGCTCTTTCTCCAGGATTTTAATTCTGTTCTCATAAAGAGCTTTCTGGTCAGATAGTTCTTTCTGGGCCACTTCTTTTGCCATCTGGATTCCCTGCATCATCTCTTCTTTAGCCTTTACATGGGCTTCTTCAATTTCTGCTTCCAGCCTGAGAAACACAATCATTTCTGAAAGAGACTGTGTTTTTGACTGCCATTCATTATTTCCATGTTATTTGTTACAAAAGACAACACAAAGAAGACCAAGAGCACTCTCATAATGGTATAAAAGATCATTTGCATCTGAAGGACCTGTAACAATGCCATGTCTCCTGAAGACACACGGCCACGCCTATAGCTTCTTAGAACTTGGCTGCTTATGTGCTTTGATCGACTGTAAGGTACTTCAAATGGTTCTTAAAAGTCTTAATGGTCTTGTGCCCTCTTATCGTGATTTGATTTGACCATATGAACCCCCTTCAAAGCCTTGGGTCCTCTGGGACCGGTCTTTTAATTATTTCCATTGTTAATAAAAGAACCCACGGTGAGGCAGTCTTCCAACATTACGGCCCACAACTATGGAACAGCCTGCTGGAGAACCTGAGGGCCACAGAGAATGTTATTTTTAAAAGCAGACTCCAGACCCACCTATTTAATTTGGCTTTAAACTAATGTCCCCTTTTATCCTGATTCAGATTTTCTATTTTCGATTTTTGTTATTATTCCCAAGTCTTAAGCATCTTTTTACTGTTTGTTTATTTTACTGTTGACCAATTTATCATTTTTGCATTTATATTATTTGATTTATTCATCTCATCTTTTAGCTTTCTTTTCTTTAACTCCAGTGTTTCTGCAGTGAGAGCCCTCTGTATCTTGTTGTGGCGCTGGGCCAAAGTCCGTGGGTCTCCCGTGGGTCGTGGTGGGGTCCATGCATCCACCCTATAGCAGTGGTGTCTGGAACTCTGTCCTGCCTGGGATCAGGTTGTGGCCCCCTGCCAGGCAGCTGGGCTCCTGGTTGTAGCGGCCGCCTCCCGATGCAGACGGCTCCCTGTGATACTGTGATAGTGTTCCCTCTCTGGTTCTTCCATGCCCACCAGTCTATCCATATTTTTGTTTCTTTTTATCTTTGATTACACATGTTTTTTAATTGATAGAAACTAGGAGTGGAGAGGAAGGGGAAGGGAGTGGGCGAATGGGTGGGAGCGTCTGTTTCTATTTTGTGAAGCACTTTGTGATGCATTTTATTGTACTAAATGTGCTATATAAATAAAGTTTGATTGATTGATTGATTGATTGACACTCACTTTGCTCTTTGGGCTGCAAGTAGTTCATTTTTAGCAAATTCAAAGTCTTTGTGACCGTCGCCTGCATTTGTCCAACATGACACACGCTTGCCAGACTGCACTTCTGCTGGGTGATTGAAACGGAAGTAGTGGTCTCCACCAAGGATGACCCTGTCACCCTGAGAGCCAGACAAAGATCAGATTTAAAAGTGATTTATGGAATACTTTGGAGAGACAGAAAGATTAATTTGATTTAGAAGTTACACATTTAAAGTAATTCCTCAATTTGAGTCATGCTAGAATGGAAGGGAATTAAATTTTTCTCAACTTACATGGTGTAGGACAGTGGATTCAGAAATGATGTTGCCATTAACGAAGGTCTTCGCATTTTTCATTGGCATGATGCTGACAGTATTGTGAGTGTTGGATATAACACTAAGAATAACAAGAAAAAGAAAAGAAATCATTAAACATATTTAACTCCAAACTGAAACAGTTTTATTTATGGCTATCAGTGAGCACATCCTTAAAACAAAACGATCTCCTGTTTAACTATTCATTCATCCAGATTTAACTATGCTACCATGATACCAAGTACTGAAAGGGGGGGGGCAGGATTTCATTCTCACCAGTGCTGGTCAGCAATGAGAGCTCCAGTAAGCTGGATGTCATGGCTGGACTCAGGTTTAAGTTTTCCCACTGTGGTCTGGCCCTCTTTGATCATGTAGAGGAGCATCTCAGACAGCTGAGGATCCTCATTCAGGTTGACCAGGTTGGGAAGACGGTTGTCCACTTTGAATGTCACACCTGCTCTCTAATTTGGACAGAACCAGAGACAGTTAATGAAGATTTGCCTCCCTCTTCATCTCTCACAAATTTTAGTGCAGGCATCACTAGCACAACAGTTTTTTTAGTTGATCTTTCAGGATGTATACAGTGAAAAATGTTACCGTCACAACACATTTAAGTCAACATTATTGTACGTTGACAAAAAAAAAAATATATATATACAAATACTTCAAAAATATACCTGCAACTCTTTTGTTTCTTCGCGTTTACGAATCTCTGCTCGCTCGAGCTTTTCTCTCCATGCTCTGAAAATAAGTCATAACCAAAATGAGAAATCATATGGAAATTTTGCCATTAACTGTTGAGTCCTATCCAAACATTTGTACTACTGGAAAACTATATGAACTGTAGACCACAGTCACTTTCTAACAAGGTTTCAAGGAAAGTGTTGAATACATAGTTTTTTAAGCATCTCACTTCATGGCAGACAAACACACATAGTAACATTAGAACTATTGAGATGCTGACCGGTTAGCCTCAACCATTTCTCTCTCTTGCTGACTGAGTTTACTCTTCAGGGTGGTGATCTCCTGCTGGAACAGCCTGATTCTCTCTGGTCCAATGTCCTGAGAGCTCATCTGGGCCGCCCGTAGCTTCTCCACCTCTGCCTTCAGCTCTGAAATACAAAAACCACAAAAGGTTGGCTTAAGCTGCTTGAAACTAAACTAAATGTTGCAGCTTTGGCAAACATGAGTATAAAATTGCAGAAAGAAGAGGCTGCGGAAATATTCACATTTAATTTAATTAGTGCGCAAAAACTTTAATACAGATGATGTAATAAGAAACGTTGTCCAGACTTGACTGCGTTCTCACACCGACAGTGATTTGATATTTAAAAATGGATAAATAGAAACACAAGAGCTCCCCCTAGTGCTGAAAACATTACATTGAAAATTAATACTTGAACAACAGCTACCCATTGACAGTGCATAAATATGGCGAGGATGCAAGGTTTACAGTCAGGCTTTGATTTCAGGTTGGTAGTCCAAGAGTTGGTGACGAATAGACTGGAAGACAGGAAGGTGTGTAGGACAAAGTGTAGAGACAAAAAACGCAGGGCAGAGAGAAGGGCAAAAAGACACACAGCAAAGGATCATAGGCCAGGACTCGAACCTGGGCTGGCTGCGCGAGGACCGTAATACATGAGTGAATTTTTATTTCTAAAGTAAAATAAATACATGAAGCAGGGTGTTTTAATAGCCATACCTGCTCACTGAACTGATTTTGTTGATGTCTGCATTGGAATTGCATTTTCATCTTTTCCAGCAACTAAATTTTATTTTGTTTTTGTAAAGTCCCTTTCTCGGCCCTCTCCTTTTCCAAAAAAGGATCACAAAACAGACATGATTCACTGCAAAGTCTGAAGTTGCAGAAGCCAGGCACAGACACAAAGAGAGGATTTGCAATTAAACTTGCCTAACCTACACCTTAGAACTCAGTGGAAATGCAGAAGACCTTGTGCAAACATAATCTTTCAGCTACTTAATTAAAAAAAAAAAAATTAAGAAGCATTGGGCTGTTTTTGGTCAAAACTGACCTACAGTCAATGGTGGCCCACCAAAAAGAAAGTACATCCTATTTCAATTTTAAGATTCCTGATGTTTTATGTTCTACCATATCAGGACAAAATAAAGACATCTGGTCCTTATCAGGTCTTAGAATTAATTAATAGACCTTCAGATCTAGCGTGCAAGACGGTGTACATTTTTCTGCTAAAATTACTATCCCACATTTACGTCACAGCAATCTTTATACAAAGAGTCTGTGTGCCAGAAGCATTTAGAACCCAGCCACAGAAAACAATAGTGTGCAATAGTGGTTCAAGAAAGAAAGAAAGAAAGAATAACCTTAATAATCCTATGTTAATTTGGCTATATATTAAACATAAACACAGACATTTGCATGTTATATCAGGGATGTCTGACCTCTGATCAGCTTGGCACTGGTGTCCTCATTGACTTTGGCGATGTTAATGATTGTGCGGGCCTGCTGGGCGTAGCGCAGCGTACTCAGACTCTCCTCCACATTGCTACCCGCTGGGCTCAGCGTGGCGATCATGGCTGTCTTGGAGTTACCACCAAGGCTTTCTTTTAACAGCCTGCATGGAAAAATAAAATAGAATCTGATCGATGCAGTACTTCTTTATGAAGTATAGAGAAAAAGAATAAAGTGTTCAAGCAGGTTGCTTCCTTACCACTGTAGGACAGACTCTCTGTACGGTATGAAGACCTTTTTCGTGGTCAGAGCCTGTTCTGACAAGGCAGAGATGACCTTTCCAAGTGTGAGCAGGGATTTGTTGATGCTAGCACCCTCCTATATTTACAAAGAAAAACTCTTTTACCATCTTTTTTTTTTTTAAATAAGTGCAGTAATTTCCACAATTAAAATTATTTTAAACTAAAAAAATTTGATATTCTACAATGACTAATGCAGAAACAAAAAAAACTCAAAGATTCTCCAATAACAATGAAAAAAAACAGCAAATATATTGCAGCTCTCTTTTACTGCTGCCCAGATTTCTGGTAGAAGTGCACATGTGTACCCTGAGTCTGTCTCCACTCGTCTTGGCCGAGTTACAGCGTTCGCTGCCCGCCAGGTCGATCAAGTTAATGCGGCTGGTGATACTGTGGTCATGCTCCTCTCCCTCCACAAACTCAGTCTGTGCACATATACACATGGGTTGATTCGTACATTTAAAAAAACATATACCAGAGTGAAGTGTCTTATACTGTACTGCATATATACACAAAGGGTAAAGTCAAGAGGCCATACCTTGGTCTGGGTCATAACCAGGGTGAAGACAGAATGAGATCTGGAGCTCTTGTCATTCATTCCTGTGGCTGCTGTAGCTCTCTGCTTGTTGCCAAGCTCCAGCCAGCCCTAAAATAAAAAAAAAGAAAAACAGAAAACTTGTTCTTAAATGCATAAGTGAAGAATTGGAAAAGGAAATGTGCTGTTAGCAAGATCAGCCTACCTGTATGTCACTGTAAGAGCTCACTATATTCCTGGGAAAAATACATAAAATAAGAAATACTGAAATCACATTGTTCTGGAATGTTCCTCTGATACAAAGTGATGTAGTAAAAACAAAGATTTTTCTTACGAAGAAAGCTCAGCAACGTAAGGACCATGGACTGGGTGCTCCCTTACCCTCAGCTGAGAAAAAAAAAAAAAAAAAAGAAAATCAACCAGGTTATACCCTCACTCTGTTCTGTTCCATTTATCTGCCATAATGTCAAGTATGAAATCTAAATTTACACACAACAGTAAAAACTTGCAGGAGCTACCAACTTTCTGGAGTGAATTTCAATCAGACTACTCACAGGCATCTTTCTCTGCTTAGGCTCATCTCTGGTCACCAGCAGGTCATGGATCTTCTCATTATATACTTCAAAGTAACTCATCTCTACATGACATTTCACCTGAAGTGAGAGAGCCACAATACAGTTATTTTAACCAGACTGAAAAAGGGAAGTTCATGTACATGTCAAAGTCTTTATAGTAGGAATGTTTCCTGGTTAAAATAAGGCAACTTTGAGACTTTTCAAGCCGATATAGCAAAATATACCTCTTCATTTTCCATGTTGGACAGTTTGGAAAAAAGCTCCTGGCAGAAACGTGGAATAACTCCTGCCTCCTCCTCACCCATCATCCTGCAGAACAGCCATTACAAAAAATATATACATATCGTGATATTTTAGAATTACATTACAGGAGAAACCAACATATACTGATAAATTATACCAAATGCAAAAATGCTCACGTGTATGATTTGCCAGAACCTGTCTGTCCGTAAGCAAACAGGCAGGTGTTAAATCCTTCAAAAGCCCTCAGAAGCAGAGGTTGTGCTAGTGTTTCATACACCAGTTGTTGGCTGGCAAACTTGGGGTCCCCTTCATCCACCGAGCAGAGAGAGAAGTCGTATGTAAAGAAATAGCTCTGTTTGGATTCTGGATGCTGGACAACAGTCTCTTGGCCGTTCATAAAGATGACCTGCACAGCCTTTTCTGCCTTCTCCCTAAACCAGACATACAAAAGCAAACTTTCAGTGAAAATACTTTGACCTCTATGATTTGTTTGACATAAACTCAAGCAAAGCAATTTCAAAAAATAAATCCCCAGGCCTTTTCATCATCTCCTCCTGAAGTTAACCATCAGATCACAAACCTGGCATTGAAAGGCCGCACACGGACAGCCACGGTCACTGCACTGTTTTCCATCTTGAAGGAGTCCTGCTTCCTCGGAGCCTCGCGGGGCTGAGACAGCAGTCGTTCAGTGGATACTGGAGCAGCAGTGGAAGTCCTTGTCAGCGTCGCAGTCTCCCCTTTGGTTTGAAGCGTTTGTCTTTCTGTCCTGCGCTACGGTGCTGGGCTTCTGCTCGCCTCCAGACGCTTTGCTGACGCGAGGAGCTGCCACTGGTTTGGGCCTTTCCAGGCCTCCGGATTTGACTGCCACCGGTTTCGGTGCTTCTTTAGATGCCAGTCTCTCAAAAACATCCCTCTTGATGGCTATTTTTTCAAATGGTGTCTTTTTTGTGGGAGTTTTAAAAGTTTGGGTCTGGTCATCCAGATGTCTACCTGAGGAGGAAGATGAAGAGGACGCGGGCGCCTTGCTGTGGACTGACCTCCCCTGCGTGTCCACGGGAGCTGCATTGGATGGCATGTTGCTTTTAGATGCTGTTTCTTTTAAACTCACGGACCTGTATAAGACAGGAGTCCTGCCGTTTGGTTCACACAGTACTTTCGATGTGATCCCACTTGCCCACGTGAGCTGCTTTTATCCATGGAGGGAGTCCTGGTCCTCCGCTGCAGGGTCAGTCTCTTCTCCGGGGCTGGGGTGGTGTTCTGGCTGCTTTCAGTCATCGTTTTCTCTGTCGTTTCAGCCCCGCTCCTCCTCCTTGACCTCCTCTGCAGGGTGAGACGGCCTCGGTACGGAGTCTGCTGCCCGCTGCCGCTTTTTGACAGCGCAGAGATGACATATGTCCTGTTTATCGGACGGCTGTTGTCAGATGACCTGCTGTCCTCGACAGATTTCGTGCGTACAGTCTCGCTTTTTCCAAGAGAGTCAGTAAGCTTTTGGACAGCTAGGCGCTCTCTGCCAGGCGTCCTGGACGTTGATGTTGACATTAGGTGGTCATAATATGCTGTATGTTTCCTCGCCTGGACGCTAAATATCGACATGGCAATTTGGGTGTTGATAATCCAAAACTGAAATGGTTAGCGAGTTAACGGAAACTGTTCTCCGGTTCCTCTCCCTACGGTAAAACACCTCATTAATAACACATAAGACGTAAGGAATTACAGGTTGGCATATAATTTAAAAGTGAGAATAAATACATTTGAAAAACATAGCTACGTGCACGAAACTGAGCTCCGTTTGTTTATTATTGTCCGTCCTCCGCTTCCGCCTTCGCCCGCTTCAATTTCAAATCGTCTCCGTCACTGGCTGCTGATTGGCTGGATTCTCTGGACTATTTGACGTAGGACTTCAGAGCAGACATGAAGGTATATTAGAGTGACGCTAGGTGGCAGCACAACTACGGTAATGTCACTGCACATGATGCCACCAGGACAAACTGTGGAAATTATATGACTCACGTCTTTCCCTCTAAAATTACCATTTTGCCGTTAAAAAGGCCACGTGCCCAGTTCAAATGAAAACAAAGTGATCAAATTACATATAGGGAGGTAGAGTAAGAAAAATCTCTTTAGAATGATTAAATGGGGATCCTGGCTTAGGTTTGGAAAAATATCTAAATTTGACTTGATTAAAAGTAGGATGTGTTCAAATGCTTTAATCAAGACAAATGGATTTGAGAGGATATAATTAATGCCCACGTTGATTATACAAAACATTTTGTCACAACACTTTAAATTCATTTTATTTTTAATCAAACAATATAAAAACTATACATTTAGCATTTACTCATCAAACATACAGTGCCACCAAAGGAAGGACCTGAAGAAGCAGCTACTTCTTCTTACGGTCGTGTTTCTTTATGATGTCAAGGAGGTTGTCCTTAGTAACCTCCTTGTCTTCATGGCCCATATTGGTTCTCTGTCTTGCCCTCCTTTGCTGTTCGTGGAGATGGGGCGAGTTTAGGAGCTGAGGGGGCAGAATGGAACCAGTGGGTTTGACCCGGTTCACCACCTCCAGGAAAAGACGTTTGTTGTTGTTGTTGAGAAAGGTGATTGCTGTTCCCCTGTGTCCCAGCCTCCCTGCTCTGCCAACCTGGATGGGAAAGAATAAAAATAAGATGAGAGGGAATCTTTTTACATGTCGATACAAACATTTTTCAATAAATTTATGTACAAAATATTTCAAAACCCATGTATAATCCAAAAACAAATTGCTGGTATGCAATGTTACTCAACTAACCTGGTGCACGTACTCATCCATTGTGTTTGGCATGTCAAAGTTAACCACCAGTCTGACATTGACAAGATCCAGTCCTCTGCCTAGCACACCTGTACTAATTACCACTTCAAAGTCTCCATCCAGAAGACCCTGAAGAAACAAAGGAAGCATTACACACCTATTTTGCAGCGCTTCAACGGTATGCACACTGCAATTAGAGGTACATTATAACGGTATCATTTTGCATTGATCAGCTGATGATGAGTCACTGATGCAGATGTCAGACTGCGATTAATTGTGGGTCAGTAAACATGGGAGCGCTGTTATTCAGCCACTTATGCATGTTCTGTCTGCCAGTGGCCTCACCCGGAGAATGCGGTTGCGTTCCCACTGGTTCTTGTCAGAATGGATTGCCACAGTAGTGAGGCCTGTCACCTTGGCAACCGCCTCACACAGCAGATCGGCACCCAGTTTACAGTCTACAAACACCACCACTGGAGGCTGGTACAGTTTGTTATCCTGGAAAGTCCACAATGACACATGAGTAACAAGATTTTTTTGTTTATTTCTTCACAAAGACTCTGCAAAAACTCTAAGCACAGATAGTGCACATGCACATATTAACCATGTTTCACCACGCTCAAGGCTGACTTCCTAACTTTAAAAAGACAGAAAAAGTAAAAAAAAAAAAAAAAACCTTCCAGCAGATGACAATGACTGCTAACAGTACTTGTTTTTGAAAAAGAATCTACTTATCGAGTTGATGTCCTTAAAATTGCATCACTATCGTCCGTTTTTCTACACTTTCTGAAACTAAAAAGGACATATCCGTAGATCTAACAACTGTGACTGTGTACTATACCATATAAGCCAAAACCCCCCTTTTCACCTGGTTCCAATAAATCTCTTGTCATTTGAACACTGACAAGCAGGGGACATCTTTACATATCATCAATGCCTTTAACACGTTTTCTCTAAAAGCTGTAGACCTTTTCCACTATGTTGTAGGATTTGTGACATACTGTAAGAAATCAGTTTTTTGAGTGTTTTCTGACTTCTTGGCTACTCTAGAGTTTTGGTTTTCTCACCCACTAGCATCTCCTTACATAGAAAGTAGTCTTATACATGAATTGAAACAGTTGTAAAACTTGTGTTTAAAAAAAAAGGAAAGATGGGATGCCAAAAAAGAGAGGGTCAGAAGTTGGGGGCGCTTGTTAGATTAACTGTCGTGGAACAGCACCTTTTCACAGGGTTGACTAAAGCAGACCTTACTCGTCTTGCCTTGTATAAATGGTGAAGGCCATTGCTGGGATTCCTGGATTGGGGCCATGGCTCTGGGCCGACCCATTTCTTCCAGAAAGGGACCAGAGCTGCAGTAATGGCAATCTAAATATGGTGTTGTGGGGAGATCGGATGTTTGCACTTGAGGAATGTGATCTCTAATTGCCAGTTTAAGAAAAAACTACCAAGCTGCTACCAGTGCATGTCAGTACCAAGTGATCAACTGCAAATATTTATATACACAGTGCTTGCCTCTATCAAATCATTATTCACAAGAGCAGCATTTTAGGACCTAAATTGGCCTTTTAAGACTTGAAATGAATACCCCCCACCCAACACACACAAACATAAATCCCCAAATTACAGGTTAAAAGAATACTTACATTGAGAATCTCAAACAACTTCTTCTTCTTGGAGGGCTCCTCTACCCACAGCAGAATCTGTCTAACGTTGGCACAGGGCTGATTCTTCTCACCAATAACGATACGTACTGGGTCATGGACCAACCGAGCAGCTAGGTCTTCCGTCCCTGCAGGGATGGTGGCCGATGCCAGCAGAGTCTGGTGTCCTTCTGGAACTTGCTCCAGAATCTCTAGCACTTGCTGCTGGAAGCCCATCTTCAACATGGTGTCGACCTACCGAGCATGCGTAGAGTTGAATATTTAGTTCAGAAATTATAATATGTTGCCTGGTGAAGCTTGAACTGTAAATTATGTCTGGAGCTATGACATTTGTGTGCCAAAAACTGTTTTTTTTTTTGCTTCATAGTTTTAAATTGAAGCCATAGTTAAATAATTGCACAATTATAACTATCACCACAATTGAAAGTTTACTGGGTGTTCACCATTGATCACTGAATGCAGAAAAAAAATTAAAGAGCTGAATTATTACTGACATTACAGAATACATTTCCATTTCATTAAAGGCACAAAATCCAAGACTGCAATTCATTTAAGTGGAAAAAAAAAACATCCAGTGAATATAAAGTATGACACGTTTCCCACACCTCGTCAACCACCACAACCTTCACTTGGTTAAGTTGCAGTGCCTTCTGTTTCAAGATCTCAATGAGTCTTCCTGGTGTAGCTATGACAATCTAAATGAGATAAAGATTTTAAAAAAAAATTACAATGATGTGGGAATATTATAAAGTCAGAAAAAAAATGTACAACACAATATTTTGATAATAAAATAGATGCTGTACTTTAATGCTTCTCTTGAGGCGGTGGAGCTGTGGTGGAAGTGGCATCCCACCCACCAGCAGAGCAGTTCTCATGTTAGGGAGTCCCATCACCAGCTCCTTGGCCTGCCTCTCTATCTGAATGGCCAGCTCTCTGGTGGGGGTCAGGATCAGAGACACAGGACTACATACACTGTGAGTTGGATTCTAGAAACAGAAATTATGTGACAGATTCCATATTCACAAAAGAGTTTTTGTGGACATTATTATTTACACAGATCGATTATTTCGGTTGTCAATATGCTCTGAAAAAACAGGCGTTTGTCACCTAGAAGGTTGTTCCTCCATTAGATGAGGGAGGTACAAATGTCTTGTTAATAAGCTGCGTTCATCTGGGCAGACTTCTTACAAAAGCAATCTGAATATATTCTTTCCTATTTACTATAACTATGGTGCAAAGGCACCATAATCTAAAAAAAAATAAAAGAAGAAGAAAAAAAGTGTTTGCCCATAAGTAATTTCCCTGTCTTTCTTTTTGATTTCCCCCAAAACCTGCACTTGGTTTAAGCCCCATTTCAGCAGTTACTAATGATAACTACTGCAAGTGTTGTCCATATGAGATAAGACCTCGACCAACATGGTGGAGGCTCTATCATTCTATGAGGCTGACTTGGCATCTTTAGTCTTTTTATGTAGTCCAAGTTTTTCTTCCTGAGGCTCAAATAAAAAAAAAAGTTCCAGCCACAGCGAATCATCTTTCTCCATCTAACCCAATCCTCTGCATCCTCTTCTCTCACACCAACTAACTTCGTGTCCTCTTTCATGACAGCTACTATGACCTCATCATCCTTCTACTGATATATTCATTATCCCTCCTCTGTACATGTCCAAACCATCTCAGTCTGGCCTCTCTGACTTTCTCTCCAAAACATCTAACATGCGCTGTCCCCCTGATGTACTCATTCCTGTCACTCATCCTTGTCACTATCAAATAGAAACTCAACATTTTAACCTCTGCTATTTAAACAGTAACTGAAAAGTGGAAAAAAAAAAAAAAAAAACTACAACTACCAGCAGAGAGGCGCAAGAGGTTCCAGACAGAACGTTCAGAGACTGCCATTGTTTCTAAAGTTTCTACAACCAATTGAAAAGTGGTCAAAATGTGTCCAGGGTATTATTTGTATTTATATCATTTTCATGCTACATTAAAATTTAAAAGAGAAAACTTATCATTTTACTGAAAAACAGTTGGAAATACTGAAAGAACAGAAACTCAATTTTTTAAAACATTCTGATGATATAAAGTTGATTCATTTGCATTAATTTCTGAGTATGGTGTGAATTATGTATTTGCAATTTTAAAAAACGCCAATAATTGTGGCCAAAATTGTACATATACTGTGTACTCCAGTCATGGTAATGATTTATAAACGTTAATGTTCCATCCAACTACAGTATGTGTAAGTGACCACTGAAATTAGTTTGCTAAAAAATCTACATGACCACCACATCATATTTGTTACCTATTATTTTTAAAACCTTATCAAGATATGACATGGTAAGTTCATTGTATAAATTTCAATAAATTTGAAATAAATGAATGTAATATTAGCTTCACTACTGTACCTGCAGTGCTCTCACCACCACCGGCAGCAGGAAGGCTACAGTTTTCCCTGATCCTGTGTCAGCACTGGCAATCACATCCCTGCCTGTGAGACCAACAGGCAGCATCTGCATCTGGACTGGTGTGGGTGCCTCATAACCAGCCTTTTTCAGGTTGCCACTTAACGTAGAGGGAAAGCCACAGTGTTCAAATTCCACGATGGGTCTCCTGAGATCTTTCCCCTGGGTTTCAATGCCAAGCTCCTGTTTTATTCGCTTCACCTGCTCATCTGTTAGGCTTGATATGAATGGATCTTCCCTGTATGAATAGACTGTTTCACTTATGTCCATTCCTCCAGGTTTAACTGGTGGATGATAAGGTTGTTGAGTCTTTTCGTCAGTGCTTTTGTCCTTGCCAATAAATGCATCTGCCCCAGTGCCCATTCCCATTTGCATTAAATGATTGGCTTTGCATTCAAGGCTGCAAACATCATTATCAGTGGCATCACATATGTACTCCCCATAGCGGCTGCACATCACACAGACAGGCTCTCCCGGCTCAGGCCATCTCTGGTTCTTTTTGAAAGACTTGACTGGTTCCTCTTCTTCCACATCATCTGAGGAAGACATATCTTCGTGTACTGCACTTTCTGTCAAATGAGCTGTGTCTCCACCTGCTTGTATTGTTTCATTGTGTGTTTTCTTGTCTTCACACGGTTCCAGCTTTTCCGCAGCTGCTTCTAAACTACTTTCACTGGAGTCTTTTTGACCACCCTTGCTTTTCTTACTCAAAACCTGATCAGGTCCATGAGCCGGTCTCTTCACTTTCAATGCTCTTGGCATAAACATCTTCAAATAAACCTGAACGCACAACAAGAGAGAGGTAACCAAAACGAGGCTTTTGATTTAGACGTCAGAACAGTGTAAATGTAAACAAATAGCAGTAAACAAATGATACAGCCGTGGTAATACCAAGTAATCATATAATTTTGCAACTTAACGTTTCGCAAAGCCAAACAAAGCTTGGACATTTTTTGTGCGTGTGTTCTTGCTGGATACATCTAGTTCATAACTTTAAAAGGTGTTAAATGTTTTAACTGAACATTAAATAAGGGACTGCATCATACATACCTCCTCACGTCAAATCTTCCAACGATCCAAATATTCACAGGCACACACTGATCGCGTAGCCACGCTCTGCATTATGGGAAATGTAGTTCAACGAGCTATTTTTATTTTATTTTTTCATGAAAATACATTCTGTGCAGCCATATTTATGATAGACGTGTACACTGGTTGCTGGGGTTCACAAAGCAAGAATCTAAAATGTCACGCAAAAATTCTGCAGCTTTGTTCTCATGTTAATTGTAAGAATGCCGTATTTTTTTAATGCCACATTCAGATGTTCATAATAACTACGGTAAAACTAAACTACCACACGATTTTAATGAATAATGATAATTATATGAAAGTCAGTCTTTAAACAGTCGTTGATATGTCATCTTCACTATGTTTATTTTTCTTTAATATGGAAATCCTTTAAATTTTGTTACATTCAACAGCAAAATGCATCCAAATCAATATCCAAAAGCACGACTTCCAAAATGTATAAAATCATATATCGTTTTTTTTACTTAAAAATGTTTCAGCGTTTAGTCAAACAATAGCCCTGTGCCTGCAATTCCATCGCGTTCATCTAATATATTGTTGATATTGTTGAATATGAAGAACAACATATTTCCGACATAACGCCAAGGCACCTCAAACGCATGCGCACTACACAACAAAGGTGTAGGGCTGGCGATACTCAGTGCGGCAGGATTAATGTATGTAGAGCAGAGGCTCCATGCGGCTCAATACAGGGCAAAATGCTAAAGACATCACTTATTAGTAAAATATTCCGTGATTTTTAAAAGAAGAAGCCGTTTGCTTCCAACCTATCCAAATAATGGAAACATTGCTCCAGTCAAACAGCAGTTTTTCCTCTGAAATTCTGGGAACCTTGGCTTGGTCCGACGGAGTCCGTTTCAACTGGTGAAGAGCAGAATGGATGAAAAACACCAAGACTAGCGACCCACTGTGTCAGAAAGACTAAAAGGGTATAATCAACACGGCCAGTATACCATTTTATGACTGAAAGACGCTGTGAAAAATCTTTGGAAAGACATTTCACCTCTTCATCTCTCGGCCGTTTATTGTTTTCCACGAATTCCACTGGTGGGATGCTTGCGCATTGTGTGGCTGCTTCATAGGGTTTGACTGTACTGTACCGGGAGAAATATGGGTGAAGTTCAGGACGTCAGAGATGTGAAGAAGTCCTTCGTTGCTCCAGCAATAAAGTCTTTTGAGCACTATGACTTCTCCCGAGCCAAAATATGTTGCAGCCTCACATGGCTGGTGGCCAAAGCATACGGGACAGGTAAGTACAGTACAGTGGTTGTTTTCCATACGCACAAATTCTTGTATTAATAAACAAAATGGTGTTATTCTTATTTACTCCAGGTATCTTGCATTCGTCTCCTGTCACATATCTGTCATATATATATATATATATATATATATATATATATATATATATATATATATATATATATATATATATATATATGTGTGTGTGTGTGTGTGTGTGTGTGTGTTATTTGGCCTTATACTATGCCTTATGGGGCAAGGCAAATGGAAAGTGAGTATTCTGATTCTGTGCATCAAAGGATGTCACCTTCATAGTGCTACATCTAAGTCAAAATTAGAGAGGGATCACATGTGGGGCTTTTTAGATATTCTATGCAGGTCACTCAGAACTGAAAGGGTGCTTTTCTTAGCAGTATAATATGGAATAATTAACATGTTAGATTGCTGTGGTCAATAACCATAACCAGAAAAGAAAAAAAAACCCTTGCTGCTGGTGTAGCCTACGTTTTTAGGCCTGTTTGTGTCTAGTTTCATGATAATCTGGCAGGATATAAAATCAAGTTCTGTACTGTAGCCCAGTTCTGTACTGAAGAATAGCACCCATATCTCCAACAAAACAGTGAAAATAAACTGTTAAGTCAGTCAGAATATGTGGCTCACATGAGTTGGTTTTCTTTAAATAGATGCAATCAGGTGCTCATTTTAGATTATCTATGTAATTTACGTGCTGATTTTAGTAAAATACTATTGAATCAACTCTTGATCTCCTCAGAAACAGTGTTTCACTAGAGGTAAAATGTGTATTTCAGATGTATCAACTCTGGGGAGCAACCACATGTTTGATATGACAGTGGGTGACAATGCACCACTTCAATCCTAAACTGTCTTTTCATGGAGGGATGAGGGATGTTACTTATTGTGCAGTATAAGTGATACATTTCCAGTCAAACTTTTGAAAGAAGAATTAAGAATATATCAGAATACAAAGCAATGTAATAACAACATATTATTTTTCATGTTCAGTTTTATATCTTTGATCCAATCAGGCTGACTAGTTATTATTCAGGAAAGGTAAATCTTCTGTAATAAATGCAAAGTGCTTGACCTCTCAGTTTCTTTTTCTTTCTATGTATTTATTCAGCAATTCATTTGGGTCACTTTAGTTGGTGTCTTTGTAATACACTGCTTAACGTTCATCTCATCAGTTCTGAAACGGTCAGCTCTGCTTGTTGATGCTTTGACCACATATTTCCTTGCTACTGTTATTATTACAGCCCAGCAAACATGATATCCCTTGCAGATTTATTTTTCTCCCAACCAGGACTGAATGAAATGGGTTGATTCCAAAAATACAGCCTTCCAGAGGGAGCATGAGGGAGGGAGAGGAGACCGAGTGAGCGGCTTCCTCTCCAGATCTCAGCCTACGCTGCGCTGAATACTTCACATATCTAGCCTCATTACAATAATGCAGAAAATACATCAAGGATGTGCAGTCATGTACATGCAGGATGCAAGCCACGGAGCAGATGATCTGCTGTCAGGAAAATGCTACCACAAAGCATACACACAATGTTTTCATATAAGCAGATTTCAGACAAGGTTCACTGTGACCTGAAGCAGCCTGGTTTAATGTGGTGGGGGATGACAGCAGGAGAGGGGGTGAAAGTAATCAAGGTAAAAGTAAGGCCGGGGCTTAAAGTAATCAAGTGTAATTCTCTCCACATCCGCTTGGCAAGACTGACTTAATACATTAAACTGCGTACATCAGGCATTTGAACCTTTTGTCAACAGTTCATGAATGAAACAATGTCAGTATAAAGGAGGGCTGAACAGACTCCCAAAACGAAGCAAAATCTCGAAAAGTGAATAAATATTTGAAGATGACGAGCGACTGGAATACAGGTGTTGGGTATTTCTGTCTTGGATAACTGGAGTGTGTATCCTTGGAAACTGCTGCTGTCTGCATTTTCTGCTCCACAATGACATAAAGTTAATCTCTAGATGACCATGTCAGTCGTAGTCTGTGGAAGCAGGTGATTGACTGGCTTTGGAGTGCATGTGTGTACCTGCATGCGTTGGTGGATGGGCAGTCATATACTGGAGGGGTGTTAGGACCATCAGCACACCTCATTACATGCCTTATTTCTGTCTGGGTATGTACGGCAGTTATCAAAATTGAGATCTATTCTCGATGCTGACTTGATGATCTTCCTATTGTGTGTGTATGAAGATATAATTTAATGTTTTCACGCAGGCGCAGCATCTGATTTCAAAGGCAGTTAATCATGCTGTTATTGTTTTAATCTGTTGTGGGGAGGGGGGATTTGGGTTAGCCTGTATCTGATAAGCAAAATGATAGATTTGAGATGTTTGTCTGTTTTTAACACTGACCAGGACAATGCTGGGAAACGCAGTCAAAACACAGTGGTTTTAAATTATTTTTAGATGGCCAGATTGCAGTGGACATCCCTGAGACGATGAACAAGCGTACACACACTCACGTGCAGCCTCACTCTTTGATGAGGCAGGCAGTGAGAAGGGTGTTCCCAGGGAGCTCGAACTGCAGCGATAAAGACAAGATGAATCGATCAGTTTCCCCTCCTGCTGCAGTTGCTATAGCAACGCTGAGGTCTATCCACACATATCCATGTAAAAATATTGTTGATGAAAAGAGGTAGTTCTGCCAAAGGGAGAAAATCCTCCCAAATGGGCGGTTTCGGTATAAAATATCTAAATCGTGGAATTTTCAGTTTCCGTTCCTGTTGTTTTTTTAAGTTGTCAGATCGTCCTTTGTGAATACAGAAAAAAAAGGGGGGGAAGGGGGTAAACGGTTGCATTGTTCATGTTTTCCTCAAGTTGTCCAGCCCTCACCCTATTTGCACGTCAAACTTTTTAATTTACTAGTTTGCCTTCTGTTACACTCTAGGATTTTGTAAGCGTGAATGGCAGTGTTACGATATATGAATTTTAAGCATTTTACTGATTGCCAGCATGTTAATATATAATGTACTACTGATATACCACAATGTAAACACATTAGTGCCATGTTATTGTTGAACTTCGAATGACCTGTTACCCAAAAATCATATGTGCTCTTTTTTACTACACAGATAGCATCCCTGCAGACTTAAAGGACCCCTTCTACACAGATCAGTACGAGCAGGAGCACCTGAAGCCTCCTGTGGCCAGCCTCCTGCTCTCTGCAGACCTCTACTGCAGGGCCGGCAGCCTCATCATGAAGACTGAAGCTGCCAAGCCGCTGCTGGGTCACGATGCCATCATCCAAGCACTGGCTCAGCGCGGTCTCTATGTCACCGATCAGGAGAGGCTGGTCACTGAACGGGACCTGCGGAAAAGGCCTCTGCAAATGGTAGGAATGTTTTTTTGTTGTTGTTGTTTTTCCTGTCTTTTCCATATCTTTTAAACTAAAGTTAACCAGGAACATGGGAAGGTATTAAAAGAAAAAAAAAAACAGGACAAGGGACCTTCATTTATATCTGTTTGCTTGCATGCACTGATGTAAAGCTCCAGGAGCTTCATGTATCATCAAAGTTTCTCAAAGAAAATATAGTTTTTTGTTATTTTTTTTATGTTGCTTTTATTTAAAACAAATAGAATTACTTTGCTACGTTAGCACAGGTATCTAAATAGTAGAATACACAGAAAGTCATTGCAACAAATAAACTGACAGATAAACCGATGAACTGACTTACAGGTTAATGCAGACAGTGACCAGTGAAGTTAATCTTCAGGCAAAAAATGTATAATTTATTTATTTGTTCTCATGGTTATTAAGTTTGAAGAGGAAGACCCTAGTGATTGAACATGTAAATCTCATGTTTATTTTACATTTGCAAATCAAGAAAAGGTATTCCTAGTAAATGCTGCGGAAGCCACATTATCTCCTATTGGCCTAAACGATATTAGTAAGAATGATTGTGATGCACATTAACTTAAAAATACAACATGCTCCACCACCAGAACCCAGGAAATGAGTGCAGAAAGCCAACTTAACAATAGATAACCAGGAAAACTGTCACAGCTAATTCACAGCTCTCCAGATTCTTCAAGGAGTTCAAACCAGAAACTCAGCGGTACACGCTGACCTCAACCTGAAGGTCACAGCTACAGTGTGGGTGTTGCTGCCTTCTTAATTAGAACTGACAGTATAGCACAAGATCTCTACTTCCATAATTGCTTTGTCGCTTTTCTTTGTCAGTGTTGTAAATGAGATGATTTCGCAAGCTGCCAAGTGAGTGAGAATGAGGTATCGTCATCATTTTGGGGCAAAATCTCAATAGGAGGTGTTGCTGCTTCAGTGAATGGCAATCTAGAAACGATTAACACACAGCAAGCCTGCAGTCTGTTTGTAGACTCTTGCTGGTTTTAATTTGACTTCTATGCTAATTCAGAATTTATTTAAGTTCTGTTTTGGTTCTTCATTCCAGGCACTTTATTTTTTAAAGCAATGAGTATGTTAGTGTAGCAGCGCCAAAGATTCTACTTCTTCCATATAAATTAAATGTTTGGAGTTGTAATCGTGTGTATTTTTAGGTCGATATGTGATTTAGCAGTGAAACTTTGGCATGCACCATATAGTTGTGTCTGTCAGCACATTTTAATTTTTATTTTTTATAGGAAAATTCACACTTGATTCTAACCTGTTAGGTTCCCAACTAAGCAAATATTTTTCATGAAAGCAACACTGTGTTTTTGAGTGTGATATATGTGGGATTTATTTTCTTTTGTGAATGTGAAAATGAACTGATAGAAGAGTGTGGAACTGGCTTTTTTTTTTTTTTTAATTATTTCTCACCTCTCTCACAAATCAGAGTTGAATCCCTGGTATTTGCAAAGCAGCACATTCAATGTATCTTCATCCAGAACCTGAACTGTATCATGATACTTATGTGCTCCATTATGCTTTTAGAAATTATGGAATTTTATTTGAGATAGCTCATGTAAAGTTACCTTTAGCCTTTATTATTTTATTAAATATGTGTAATAAACTTTAATGAATAGTGAGAAATGTTGACATGTAGCTGTGATTGTATCAATCAATCAATCAATCAATAACTTTATTTGTCCCCAAAGGGGCGATTAGTTTCGCGACAGCAGGAGCACACGAAACATAAAATATGCATAATAAGTTACAACAATGAATTACACATAAAAATTCATAATACAGACCTAAGCTATAATCAGGAGGGAAGGCTTTTCACCCACTTCCTTTTCCTCCCAGCATTTAAAAGAACAACAACAGAGGGTACAAAGGAGTGATTGTATCTATTTGTCTTTCCAAAGGGGAGTCTAAGCAGTGAACCTGATGGTAGAAACTTAAATTGTTTATGTAAGGGATGTGAGCAATCAGACAAGATGGAGTTTGTCGTCTTGATCAGCTGTTTGTTATAGAGTTCTTGTAAAGTTTGTTGTGCCGACCCAATAATTTTACTGCTTACACTGACAACCTTATTGAGCAGGTTTTCTATCATTGACTTTCAAAGATTGAAACCAACAAATAAAAGAAAAAGTAAGAAATGATTCAATAAAAGAATGGTAAAACATCGTCATCAGGAAGGAAGCAACCTGGAATTTAGAGAGTTTTCGAAGACAAAAAAGGCGCCACTGGCTTTTCTTATTTATCGAATCTGTATTTTTTCCAAAAGACAATTTGTTGTCAATAATAGTGCCTAAATATTTATAGGACTCAACAATCAAGTATCAAGTATCAAGTATCAAGTCAACTTTATTGTCAGATATGCTATACATGCTCGACGTGCAGCATACATGAAATTTCAGTCCAACAATTTCAACTTCTTGACCCTCAATCACCTTACTTACCCGGAGAGGGCTGCACACGTCTGAAATCAATACACATCTCCTTTGTCTTTAAGACATTCAAAGATAAAAAAGATTCCTCACACCATTTCAAAAAGTATTCAAACACAGGACCATGTGAAGTCTCAGTACTATTCAGCAGGCTCATTATAACAGTGTCATTCGCAAACTTCAATATATGACAGTGCTACAGCAGTCATTTGTATACAATATATACAGCAGAGGGGAAAGGACGCATCCTTGAGGTGAGCCAGTAGATGTTGTGGATAAGTCAGAGAGCTGCCCATTTACTCTGACTCTGAGTTCTACAAGTCAGAAAGTCTAAGATCCAGCCAACAATACTGTCTTTCAGACCAAAGTTATTCCTAAATCTTTGAATTAATAGATGAGGCTGGATTGAATTGAAGGCAGATGAGAAATCGACAAACATCAGTCTGGCATGATTATTGGAACTCTCAAGGTGCTTATAGAATATAGTCTAGCAAAGTTATGGTAGCGTCCTGGACCTGTACGCAAACTGCAATGGGTCAATCAAATTATCAGTAACTTTCATCAATTCGGTTTTGATTAGCTTTTTAAAAGACTTCATAACTAAAGAAGTCAAGGCTATAGGTCTGAGGTCACTTAATGATTTAGGGATATTTGGATTTTGCAGCAGGTACAATAATAGACTGTTTCCACAAGTCAGGCACTTTCTGCTGGAACAAGGATAAATTAAATATATAGTTGAAAATAAAACCCAGCTGCTCAGCACAATTTAAGAGTAATCGACTACTGATGTTGTCAGGGCCTGAACTTGTTCGTCTTTTACAGCATTTAAAAGTTTTAACCACAGAATGAGCATCAAAAAAAGGGGACACTTGTTCATTAGATTCTAACATTGTGGCTTTCAATGACATTATTTCATTATTAAAATCATGCACATCAAATCTACAATAGAATTTATTTAGCTCTTGGGCCAGAACTGCATCTGAGGAGAACCCATCTAATGAGACCCTTTTATTTACATTGTCAGTCAGGCCGACCATAGACCTGATACTGTCCCATGCTGAACCCAGGTTGTTACTACTAAGCTTATCTTCTAGATTTCGTTTATAAGATAATTTGGCTCCTGATTTCCTGTTTGATTTCTTTTGTACAGATGTCAGCTCAGACAAATTCCCCTGTTTAAAAACGTGTTTCTTTTTATTTAATAGCACCTTAAGGTGACTGCTCACCCAGGGTTTACTGTTCGGGTTTGATTTACAGTCTTAACAGGGACCACAATGTCCTCACAATAAGTTATTCAGGAGTTGACCACGTCGGTGAGTTCGTTAATGTCACTAGAGGATTTGATGAACTCCTCCAGGCTGTGCTGTCAAGGCAGCCCTGGAGAGTCAGTGTGGCCTCTTCTGACCACACTTTGATATTTCTGGTTGACACCTTCCCCCTCTGAAGACATGTACGGTATGATGGAACCAAGTAGACACAGTTATGATCAGCTGACCCAAGAGGGGGGAGTGAGATTGATTTATAGGCATTTTTAACAGACCTGTAACACAGGTCCGTCAAAAACGGAGTACTTGTTATAAGCCATGTTATGAGCCGTAAGATCTTTTACAAACTGTGAGACGCAGTTATCTATGGATTGCACATTGAAAGTAAGGCGGGGATCATCATTTATTAAGAGCTTATGTCACGATTTGACGTGGCTGACAAGAAGACTCTCCTCGCTGTGGTCTTCAGATTTAGCGATTCATAAAGAATAGGAATGAGAATTTGAGGCAAAATTAGTAGTCCCCTCCCTAGAACGCACGGACAAATACATATCCATACATGAGCATGTGACAGCCATTTATGCTTTTCAAAAAATTCTTTCTTTCATTCATTTATTATTGCAAAGCTGTAATTATTGGAGAAAAGATTTCAGATTAGGGCAGTGCAATATGGCTAGAAAATTAATTCAACTCTATTTTCATAATAGTGATATACTCTACATACCGTATCTTTATTCTCTTTGAAGATTTACTACTGTGTTATTGATAATGGCACTATAGAGCATAAAGTATTTGCATTCCACAGCCATTGTTATCAGTTACTACTTCCTTTCTTTTCTCTAATTATCTATGCTGTCATGTAGTGTATTTTGATATAACAAAATTCCACATAAAGTTGTTCTTATTCACATATTTTCCCTTATCAAACAGCACGATGAATGAGAAATGACAACTGAAATAACAGCTATTAGGACAACACATCAAACAGCACTCAATGACTGTTGCAAATGTGAATGTTCATGGATAATATCCTCAATCAGCTCTGTGTGTTTAGTTCAGTTGTGCTTGCATAAAATAACTCTTGAGGATGTTACTTCACCTGCACAGATAACAGCCAGGCTGCTGCTGGCAAGACTGTCAGAAGTGTTGGAGGAAAAGCAAATATTAGGACTCACGGGGCTGTTCTGCCAGCGCTCTTTACTAGAATACTAGCTACATTTGGTTTTGGGTTTTTTTTCCAAGACATTGCTACATTTCACTAGCCTGACCAGCCATCATTTTTATTTTCCTCTTGATACAAAGAATTCGCCTGGTTCCTCTGGATTCATCTTTGATTTCCAGGGGGCATTACCAGTATGTGCAGAAGAAAAAGCTGCCTCTGGAGCGCACTGATAGACAGCGACAACCAGACCAGCATCAACAAAAGACATTCACAATGGCATGCAGTGAAGTAGGAACACAAGTGAACCACTTATTGGTTTTACAGTAAAAACTTGTTTGATAAAAGAAAAAAAATCAGATTTTTACCTAAAATTTGCTGTAGAGAATTAGGAATTACATCATGATGTTTTCATTCTGCGTTGCCATATTGGACTTTCCCTCGCCTTGGTTATTTCAACTGTGAGACGGCTGGGTAGAGTGAGCACCTTCTTATTAGTTTGATTTTTAATAATCTGGTGCAGTTTCTTAGGAAGGAGGAAAAGAAAACAAAAGGAAAGGAATTCTACAGGGAGAAGCTAAATATTTGCGCAAACAGCAGTATTTGGAGAAACTGCTGGAGATCAATAACATTGATCCTAGGACTTGAATGGAGGAAAGACCCAGAGGCACGACCACCTCTGAGATACCCCAACATGGTGAATTATCTGGTTTATGGTAACAACGCAAGAGTTCAAAGCTGTAAGTCAGTGGAAGCTCATGAACAATTTTGCTGTTGCACACCTCTGCTTTTATTAGCGGTTTTTATATGTCTAATGATGTTTGTTGAAGATTAAATTATTCTAGCCTGCAGAGTCATAATCAGATTGGTGTGATGGATGATGGGATCTTCTAGATATATACAACAGCCATTTCGCTCAAACTTTAGCAGTCTCGGCTAGACTTGTTTAAATTAATTGTTTACTCTCTGAGATGTATGCACTTTTTCCCATTTTACCTGGCAGAGTCTGCAGGACTTGCACGACTGCATTTTTTTCAGGGCCGCACACAGTTTCGAGCCTGCATACTGCCGCATTCTTTTTAGTTGTTTTCTGTCGGTCAGCTTGGCACACAGTTTAGTGCATTTACTACCTTATTATGGTAGTAACACATTATTACCAGATGCCAGTTTAAAACAATCAAAATATCAGCGCTACTTGACTGACTATTGACAAATTGAATATTTAAAAATCATTGTCTATCTGTGGTAGGGAATAAACCAGGAAAGGAAAAAAACAGAAAAAAAATCTTTTAGCAGATGGGGAGTGTGGTTTACCATTTTGAGAGGTTTTAACAAAAGAAAAATGTCATTAGTTTTAGTGCTGCTGCTGTCCGGAAAGAAGCAAGAGACAGGGCTTCTACCTACAGCTGGAACAGGGAGCTGCTCTAGTGGTGTCATTAAATATTGCTTTATGCGTATTTTAGCTAAACATCCTTTAACTCAGCAGTTTGAGTCAGGAATAAGAATTCTCCGAATAAGCAACTTTGGACCATGTTTGTGGCTGACTTTCTGAGTCAGTCAGCAGAAGTGTCAGATGCTGATGATGTCTGACATGTATCATAACTCCACACATACACTGACATTTACTTTATTCCCAATGTCACTTTGCTTACAAGTCTTATTTTTCTATCCCCCCTCTATTTCTATCACTATTCTGCCCACTCATCTATCCTTCTGTCTTCTGCCATGTGACACATTTCAACATGCAAAGATACAGAATCCAAATCCCAGTTTCAGCCCACTCAGTCACCCACACACATTCTGTGTTGCAGGCTTTCTCCTTCACCTGAAGTGCTCACAAAGAAGGAGGGAGAGATGGGGACGTGGGTTTATGGTCTGAAAATAATCCAGCATTACACATTGAAGCTCCCTTGAAGCACTGCAGTGAGAACAATCGTTTTTTTTTTTTCTTTGAAGACAAGAAATATAATGAAACAAAGAGCTACAAGAAGGGAAATCAACTGTGCACAGGCGATGTGAACTGCATGTTGGTTTCTGTGTAGTTGTGTTTGATGAGAGGCAAGACATATTTTCTACTCCAATAATAATAATAACCATAACTATTATTAACAGCAGCATTATTATTGGGCAATAATTAGTATTAGATTAAATTCCAGAGCAACATCCTGACAGTGTGAATTAATTACTCAATAGAAAGTTAGTCTGTTGCCATGGTGAAGTTATGTTAAATGTGATGAGAGTGCCATCAAGGTCTGAAAAGGAAGAGAAATGTAGATGGAGAATGAAAATAAGAGGTATTTTCCTAAATGCATAAAAGTTTTTTTTTCCTCATTACTGAAGCAAATCAGAATACAAACTGGCTAATCCACTGAAACAGTGGTTGTCATTGAGTATATTTCTTGTCACATAAATCCACAGTCTTGACTACGGTAGTTGCACACTGCAGCTGTGGTGGTTAATTAGCTTACCCAAGGGCAACTTTGCAATAATAACAGTCATAAATAACACGCTCTCATATTTAGCCAGGCAGCCTTGGAAAATTAGCAGCACATTGAGGCAACTGGTGTTGGTTTGTGGTACATGCTTCAGACTGATGAAGTTTTACCTTTTTTTTTTCAAGACAAGTAGCATTTATTTGTC
Organism: Hirundichthys speculiger; assembly: GCA_018398805.1. NCBI lineage: Eukaryota > Metazoa > Chordata > Actinopteri > Beloniformes > Exocoetidae > Hirundichthys > Hirundichthys speculiger. The sequence goes on along the minus strand of JAGFBZ010000381.1, from coordinate 1,077,370 downwards.
AATTTCTTTTCTTATTGGCCACTCAAAGCACTTCTAGGCTACGTCCACACTGGTCTGTATCCAGTCCATTTTAAAATGAAACTGATCTGCATGCACAATAGAATTTCAGATCCGTATCAGAAGAGTAAACGCATATAACATGATCGTCCATATTCACTTGGCATGCATGCATGAGTGAAAACCGAGCTGAGAACTGGGCTGGGAATAACCTTTGTTGCAGATCACTCGTATAATGTGTTTCCTCCTGTACATGTAGGAGTTTGCGGTTTTCTTAAATACAGATTTTTGGCTGCATAACAGCTGGTGCTAACGACAGCTAAGTCTGCAGCAGCTACAGCCCTTACATTATGAACCTCATCCACACAAATATTTAATGACACTTTGATTTAAAACATTTCAGCACTTTTCTGTGACACACGATGAATAAGGAGCAAGTATGAGTTTAGTCTCCTCCTATCAAACTGGACAACCCGGTTTCAATCCTAAGACGCAGCTTCACGGTAAATTGCAAGTCAACATGTTTTCATGTGAAATCAAACCAGTCAGGCAGTTTATTAATGCAGCGACTGGCAGGAATTGTCAGAAAATCTCATAATATCTTTACAAAAATAATAAACAAGTATTTTTAATTGTTGGAAGGGTAATTTGCTAATTAAATTGGCCATGTGCTAAGGCAATTATTATTTGCGTGACTGTTAGAGAGAAGTGGTGTAAAACCTGTTTTATATAATTCTCTTACTTAATGTTGAGAGAATCAGTGTACTTTACAACTGCTGAGCAACAAATTTATTTCTCAGTAACGTGTTTCTGAGTAATGACGTCTTTGAAAACTCAAATAATGACGTACTTGAAAAATCTCGCAATTCATGCTCGCAAGTCATCCGTTTTGCTTTGTTTGTTTTTACAAGCGTCTTTGAATATTGGAAAAATTAAGTTGTGCAAATGTGCACCATGCATGCAAAATGTCTTCCTGTGCGACAGATTATTTAATCAGCTCATGTTTAGCACAAATGTACAGAGAGTACACAGAGAGTACATTCCTGATGCTATTCTCCCTCTTTCTGGTCTGCTTTCATCACAAACCCTATTGGGCAGGTGCTTGGTTTCCATGGTTACAGTCAAGTTGGCAGGGGGTTGTGCGCGTGTGTGTTCGTGGGTGCGAGGATGGGGGTGCTCATATTTTTTATCTGCTCTGTGAGCTTGTGTGTGTAGTCTGTATTTGCAGGTGTGTGTGTGTGGTTGCACGCGTGTGTGCACGTGCCTGCCTGCCCAGTGGGGGTTGTAGTAGTGCCGTGCACTGTGCAGGCTGTGCGGAAGAGAATGCCGAATTTCTAGATTCATACAAGCAGACAAACAGCATTATGAAGGTGCCCCATCCTCTGCAAAAACACAGCTCCTCACATGAGCATCACGTGCAGACGTACAGAAAGCTCGCGTGAGCACCAAGCAGAAAACTAGATGCTCCTCAGCCTCAAACATCATGCTTTTATGAACAAAGCGGAGCTGAAGTAGTGCCTTCCAAGTGCCTTCTGTTCCTGTCAGCTCCGGCAAAGTCACAGTCAGCATGCTGTGCACAAAGCCAGCGGCGACTCCCTGGCAGTACAGCATGGGTGAACAAACAACATAAGCAACAGGCATGTTATGTGTTTTCATGTGATAGCCTGACAGCTGCATCTCTCTGTACTAATGAACATTTAGTTTATGTTTCAGGGTCATGTTTTGGTCCTTTCTTTCTTTTTTTTCTCTTCTTTTTTTTTCTTACCTTTTTTTAACCGACATGCTTGTCAAACAAAAAAGTCATAGTTGCTGCGATTGTGATAAGTCCTCAGGAATAAATGTGATGGATGTCCAGAACCTCTTTAATTTAAAGAACTATTTGAACATGATCTAAGACTGTGCAACCCTGGCCGGCAGCCTGATCCTGCCATGAAACACTGTTCTAAGGTTAGCTTTGAGGTTTCCATATAATTGCTTGGTTGGTTTGCCGAGCATATGGAGGACGAAGGTATGCTGCTCAAAAGCTTCATTCCCACAACTGATGCCAAACCTGACAGTTGGCATTTTTGTCATCCAAAAATATGCCTGTGTGAGAGCGATGTTATTTTTGCTCTTAATTTGGAAGGTTGGTGCTCAGCAGAGGAACATTAGCATTATTTTTACAAATATAAATGGAAGTTTTAAATGGGTACAGAAGCTCAGGTAAAATGTCACTTAACTTGCTCGACTGGTGAGTGATGTGGAGAGAAACAAGGTGTCTTGGATGGTCTTTGCACCTTAAATGTCAGATTTATTTCAGACAGTTCAGACACATACAGCCACGCTCAAGGGAATCCAGGAAATCCCAGCCTGTCATGTTATTGTGTCCATAGTGAGGTTTCTCCAGTGATTGTGTTTGGATGTTTATCTTCACTCCTTGTCACAGAAAATCAAGTCCTATTATCTTCTTCCATAGTGATCAAGTGGATTTAATGAAGGGAAACAAGTCATGATTTGGTTATTTAGTAATAGCTCAGTTTTCCAGATGGACAAACCGCCTTTTTGTCTGATCATGAATTGACTGTCACTATAGTATGGATGTAAAAATTCCCTACAAATCAGACTTTCACTCTAAGTATAATAATTGCACTCTCTGGTTAAATCCTGTATTCGTTTTAAGCATTTGCTGTATTGTAAGATTTCTCACATCTATGATAAATATGCAAACATGAAGTTAAAAAAAACACGTGAAAAGTTTTAACTTTTCAACTGCAGAGAGCTTTTTGCCTTTACAATACTTTTGGTCACCTCCAAAACAGACCAGAGAAGGTTACATCTGAGTGGTTTTCCATGTCCAGCTGAGTTGGCATGGAAGTTCACCTGAAGCTAGACAGATTAAATTTTTAGTCATCTCTCCCAGATTTAGAAATGGACAGGAGAGCTGTAATGCTAAAAGCAGACAGCATTTCAATATCACATCACCCTGGAGCTAATCTTAAATTACTGAGTGTGTGTGTGTGTGTGTTTTCTGAGTCATATAAGCGAAAAAGGATGACATTTAATTTTAAAAAATCTAATAATTTTCTGTTTCCACTTTGCTTTTATTGACATTATTATTGTCAATAATCAATGATGTATGGGCTCATCATTATCAATGCTCTATTGCAGACCTGCACGCTTTTCCTGTAAGTCACGATGAAAACATTATTGGAGACATGACCTCAATTCAGATTATTCTGTAGTGTGTTTAGTGTGGTTGTCTCATCACTTCACAGAGATTTCTCAGTCCATGAGGGATGAATGCTGTTTATTGTATTATGATAACCTGGGTAAGCCCCACCCCCACCCCCGCACACAATTCAGAGCTTTGACAATGGAGACTTATGCTGATTTACAACAGGCACAATTATTCTAAGGTAAAGCTGCCTTTTGCAAGTCTCTGTTCATATTTACAGTTCTTTTGTGCGATGTAAAGTCGGGCTTTGACAGTGGATTTCTGTGCTTTTGCTTTTTCACCATGGAGACATGTTTAGGATGAGTAATGTTTGCCTATTTCCCCAGAGAGTCAACAATGTAGCAGCACAGTGAAAACAGGATATTGACCGTGAAGCAGCATCTTTTTACAGCTTTAAAAAGCTACATGCAACCAGCTTAGATGAAAAAGCAAAAGCTGTGTGTGTATGTCCAGCTTTATGTCTGTGTGTTAGTTTTTGTAAAAATAAACATATTTATTCATCAAACGTTATGTAATATAACCACCATTATTACAGATTTCATAGTCAGCATATAATAAAGCCTGTATCTTCTAGAAAATTTGATTAAAGACTAAAGAAGCAAACCGCAGTTCTATTTAATTCTTGGAAAACAAATAAATAGGATGAATTGGCAACATTTCCACCTCTTTCTGCCATCTAGATACCCCCCCAAGCATGTATCTGATCTATAAAACCCCAGTCGAGCTTTTGTTGGCGACTGATGACTGGATTTCTGCTGAGCAGCTCCAAGGTATGGGATATGTGCAGCTGGAGGAAAATGAACCAAAGCAATGATGAAGAAAGCATATGTGCACTGGAAACCGAAAGGTTAGAAACTATGATGTCATGCGATAAAACAGCAAATGGCTTTATTGTGAATGTCAGGCAGACGTGTTGTAACGAGGAAGGCTGACCCTTTCTGTGTTGATGTTCCCTTCTTGCTCCCTTCTTCTCTTCCTGTTTACATCCATCCACTCACTAAAATCTTTCTGTAGCACAATAGATTTCATCTGAAATCTTCTCCTAGTCATCTCATCCTTTCACGAGTGTGAATTTCAGTGAACGTTATCCAGTACAGCAACTTAACCCTGAAGTAAATCAAATGAAGCACATTGATTGCCATATGTACTGCAAGCAAAGCTCTTCAAAGAAGCAGTGTCCACATTTACACTAATGTCTTGGTGGAACAGAGTCATTTGGGTTGGATGAGCAAAAGAATTGATCCAAACTATAGCTAATTTCTGAATCTGCTTCTTCTAAAAGCTAGGAAAAAAGTAGTTTTATATAGTATGCATGATTCAAATGTCAGAAGTACTTGAATCTGAGTCCTATAGTAACCTCTTCCTCTGACACATTAGTATGTTTTCATTCAATATGAGTAAAAATTCAGTCTGGGTTAGTAAACAACATTAACTTTCCTCGCTGTCATTTATCTCATCAGCCAAGAGCAAATCAATATTCTCAAATTGCTCAGTAGAGGCTTGGAGATGAGCAGGGCTTTGAGGTTTGAGGGTTTGTGTTGGTTGCTTGACCTTTTTATTCACAATATGATGTGTGCATTTAGTTTGGTCTGAAATTATGTTTTACAGGTGTTTGGACAAGTTAAATGAAGGCAAGTAGGAAACAATTTGGCAGTGTGTTATTAAATGGCGTTGCTCTGCTGCCTGGCAGCCGAACTAGAGATGGTGGAAATTAAACATTGCAGTCATTCTGTTTAACGCAGGAAATTTAATTTAGGTTACACTGTGGTCATAAAGGGATGAACATGGTCAGCAACAATACTCAGACTGTGGCATTTAAACAGTGCTCAGTTGATACTAAGGGGCCCCGAAGTGTGAAAAGAAAATAACCCCCTACACCATTACGCCACCAGCAGCCTCAGCCATTGATACAAGGCAGGATGGATCCACGCTTTCATGATGTTTAATTCAGACCCGACCATCCACATGTCACAGCTCAAATCAAGACTCATCACACCAGGCAACGTTTTTCAAATTTTCAATTTACGGTTTCCTGCTCTTGGTTGCAATGAGTGGTTCTTTGAGTTACTGCTCATGCTATACTTCTGTATTTAATTCACATTCACTCTCAGTGCTTCTAAACTGATCCATTTCATGTTAGTAATAGTGTCTGAAAGCGTGCTCAATGTGGAAACATGTATGAACATTAAAGAATAGTGCTGTTTATGACTGATTTAGTGTGTTTTGACCCCAGGAGCTTTTTTTTGTTTAGTTTTAATTGTTATTATTATTATTATAACTATTATTTACTGATTTAGCTTAACCTTCCATAGTCAGTGTTTTGACTGCAGTCACAGCACCATCAGTTTGGATAATTAGACTTATAATTATGGACACAGAGGAGGAAAATTTCACCACATAAAAAAAGTCAGTTTACAGTTTCTCTCACAAATATCTTACACGACACCAATTCAAAAAAGCAAAATTTCACATTTAAGTTATACTGCTCACTGGTACAACCTGTCTAGACATTCAGGAAGACTAGTTGTGAACAAAGAAAACTGAGTGGTTAGCTTCAGGGAAGCGTCATAGATACATATTTTAATATTGCAATAAACAAAAATGTGACCTTTTCCACAGCAGTATAAAAACATGGTCTGAATTTAAATATTGATCTTTTTCATGCAACAGGATTCAGTGTTGTTGTTTAAGGGCTTTCTGACTCAAGCAAAAGTGTAATTGGTAATATCTTATGTTGGAATCCTTTAATCAAATATTGAGTTTCTATCACTTCTTTCTTTCAGTTATTGTTTTCCTTACGCATGTGGAATTTTAAAAACACGACTGCAGGCTTTTCAGTTGGAAATTTTCCAAAGATGTCAGATAGCCATCTCATTCTTCTGAAGTTGTCTTCTCTGTGGTTAATGAATGATTGATTTATTTAGCACAGAGGGAAGACTTTCGAAGTCAGTACAAGCAGTAGCAGGGACCTGACTAGTCGTGACTTTCGGGGTTTCCTAAAAGACGAACTCATGTTGAGAAATAGATGATACTTTACAACCCATCAACAATATTAAAAAAAAGTGTTAAATCAAGTCCTCAGAAACCCACGGCTATATAAATGTAAAAAATTACATATTTGCACTTTAATTTGGTGAATTAGTTATCGTACCTTGTCAAAATCATTGCTTTCCTTTAAGGCAAAAGATGAGGTACATTTTCTCAGCAGATTTTTTTGGGGGGATAAAGCCAAAGTACATTCAGCAAACTCATTTTCAGAGATTTTCAGAGATATTTTTACTAAATGATTTCCATCAAAAAAAAAATTAGATGGGGGAAAAACTGATTGCTCGAGGAATGTGGACAAAAACATTGAATTATTCCATGATTGATGCCGTGGTATTATTCATTTGAAGTTTCTGAATTAGAAGCTTGCATTCAGGAACAGTGAGTGGAGCAGCATATGTTAGATCACAGTTATGTTACATGAAATGTTTTGTCTGAAATGTATCTAAGTTGGTTTACCATAGGCTGATAAGTTGCTTAAAGCAAACTAGGTCTTGTAAGAAGAGATGGATGCTTTTTTTTTTTTCAGGGCAGTCACCACATGGGAGAAAATCAGTGTCAGATGTGTAGTGTAGAAGATGATCCAGTACAATCCCATAAATCACTGCTTTTGCTGCCTTACACTTCTGTGAACCACACTGTTGTGTCAGACAATCCAGTGACTCCTTCTCACGAAGATTGAAACGTTTTATTTTTACAATTTTATCGTAGAGTTGTTTTCTGTTTTGAGTTTTGAAAGAGAAATTGTCAAATAAAACAGACTTAATCTTTCTTGGAGTCTGACATCTCAGTCTGTTAGTCAGATTAAAACACTGTCATGGTTCAGAATATTAATTTTTTATTATTATTATTGTGTCAAAGTAACACAGTTGGTTCATGTTCTAAGTTTGTTCCTTTCTTAACTCACTCCATGCTGATGTTGAGCTTTGGCTTTGTCCATTATGCAAGATATACATTTGAAGAAAAATATAATAATATTGTTGCATGACAGCATCCCTTACAATGCCTGCTTTTTTTTTTTCTTATGTTTGTTTTCTTTTTTTCTCCCCAGAGCGCCCACCTGGCAATGATTGATACTCTTATGATGGCGTACACAGTGGAGACTGTGAGTACAGATAAAGTGATTGCCTGCATTCATCAGTACTCATCTTGTGACTCAGAGGTGGAAACGCCGTATGACATAGAGGACGCGGTGACCACCTGGATTAACAAGGTTTGTTATGGTGTATATGTGTGTCATTCAGTCAGTGACCTAAACAACATGAAATCTGTTCACACTACTTTTTCTTCATGGACCACTGACCTTACTCTGAGTTGCATCACATATCATAGGTGCAATTTATCCGAAAGAACTGAGACTCAGAAAGAATAAAGCATCAATTAAACGTTTTCAGACATTTTCAGATTTAACTAATTTATTTAGAGCCATCTATATATATATATATACACATTCTTTTTTTCATTCCATACACAATATTCCAGTAATTGTTTAAAAGTAATTTATTAAAATAAAATTAAGAAATAAGATATTCAGTATTCAGGACTTTTTATTATGTCACAGTTGCATCATGTGGATCCTACTTTCATCAGTTGACTTTGAGACAGATTAGCTGGGTGAGAAAACACGCCAGTCTGATGGATCAAAGGAAGTGTCAGTGGAAATCAGACCACGAGGTCAGAGAGCGTTGTCTGCAGATGTGCAAGACAGAATTGTGTCACTAGCATATACAGTACTATGGAAGTCTTAGGCAGGTGTGAATAAATGCTGTGAAGTTAGAGCCTTTCAGAGATATACAATTTTTCATTTTTATCACATTGAAAAAATGCAAAAGGAAAACAAGAAAATGCAAATTTAGCACAAGAAAAATCTGAATCAAATCAGTATTTGGTGTGACCACCCTTTGCCTTCAAAACAGCATAAATTCTTCAAAGTACACTTGCTCATAGTCAGGGATTTTGTGGGATTATAGTCAGGCGTATGATTAACCAGTTATACCAAACAGGTGCTAATAACCATGATTTTCAAATGTAGGCTGAAACACAATCATTAATTTAATCAGAAACAGCTGTGTTGTAAGCTGACTGAGGAAAAGCCAGACTGAAGCACAGCAACAAAACAAAAGGTAGGTAACTACATCTCCAAGGTCTCTCCCAGTTTAAGATTTCAAAGCAGACAGAGGTGTCAAGATGTGCTGTTCAAGTTCTTTTGAAGAAGCATAAAGAAACGGGCAACAGTGAGTACTGTAGACACAGTGGTTCAGCAGATCAAAGACATATTATGCTTACTTCCCTTCAAAATTAGAAGATGCACAGCAGTGCCAACTGCTTAAAACTACCAGAAACTATCTGAAGCCTGGCCAGACATGGTCTTCATTGGAGAAATATGGCAAAAAAAAGTCACACATTTGATGTGAAAACAAGATCAAGGGACGCTGGTACAGTGAGTGTCTGCAGGCTACCGTGATGCAGGGGGGAGGTTCCCTGCAAGTTTGGGGCTGTTTATGGGCAGGATTAACGGTGCCCTCCGTGTTGGAAAAATAAAGGCAGGAACTGCACTTTACATCAGAGAGGTATCTGATTGTCCTCACTACATCAAACACAGCCATCGTCATTAATATCTCAAACAAAAAAAGAACAAATATCTTAAAAGGGATGGTATGTACCCCAAAGAGCCCTGATTTCAAAGAAGGAAGTGACACCAAATATTGATTTGACTGAGACCATTCCTATGTTTGTTCACTTTTGCATTTTGTAAATTTTATTTAAAAAAAAAAAACGTATATATATTTACAGCATTTCTTCAACCTGCTTGAGATGTTTACACAGTGGGAGAACTGGAAAAGGATACAAGAACACAAACAGCTGCCCAGCCAAACAGGACAAAGTGCCTTGATCAAACAGCCAGCCAACAAACCGATATATATCATATATGAATGAAGAGCATCCAGCTGTTTACATGCCCTGCATTCAGTTGGCTGTAAAGGGCTGTGTATACTCTCGCAGCAATGTGTTGCAGTTAGCTTGTCGCAGGTATGCCGCAGTTATTTTTGATTTATGCCCAATTTTGAAACGCGGTCTGCGCTATGTTATTCCACGCCACAATGCAAGAGGGACAATCACAAACTAGCTAAACTTACTAAACTTATCTCTTGCGTTTTTCTACTTCCTCACCATCTCGGCCGTATCTAGACCCACATTCATCGCAATCTCCCTCCATGAATTACTAGAATATGGGCTGTCCTTGTAGAGGGGAGAACGAGAATCGTACAGATGTGGGTACTTCTTCACTTCTTCGACACTCTTTTCTACGCGGATGTAGAATTGACCAATCAGAGGCCTCCTTTCTCTCCTCCCTGCGACGCTATGCGGCACTGTCTGCGGTCACCTACAATTTTGGGGAGGTGCACCACATTGTCTGTGGAGGGTGTGGAGTATATCTGCGTTATCTGCGTCACACACGCAGACGAGCTGATTTCTGAGCATAAACCAGGCTTAAGTCCCCCATACAGTACAATGAATACCACCCTGTTTACATTTCAATGAGAGCACCGGCTGCTGTGAGCTCTAAGCTTCACACGTTCTTGAAAAGCAGACAATGGCTTGTAAGAAGTGTGGTCTTGGCGAATTACTGGACAAAATTCACAATTTCCACAAAGTTCTTTGAGTCATTTCAGTGCCAGTCACCTGATGATCACTGCGTTTCACTCCCAGTTGAAGTAGTTTCAGAAAAACCCACAGCTTCTGCACAATGGGCTTTCAGTGTCAACAAAAACATGGACTCATGAGTACTAACAAGAGATAAAAGGTGGTGATCCTGCTGTTATTTTTGTGTCACGCAAAAGAAAAAGTGTTGTAGATCTGACTACAATATTCACTGCTGCTGTTTTCATGAGCTTCTTGAGTTAAAGTGATCTTTAGACTGTTGAGATTTCCTCATCGATCCTTCATGTGATAAGATAATTGTTGTTTGTCCTCCCCTTTTCAGGTCAATGAATATCTGAAAGATATTGTAGCTCAGGAGCAGAAGAAGGAGAAACAGAGTGCTGAACCAGCAGGGAGTCCTCGGGTTGGTGTCTTCTTCTTCCTTTCACAGCTATTGCACTTTACAAAATTCATTTACCATAAAAATTACTAATTTGATGGACAGGTTTAAGCAAATTAAGTAAAATCATTTGCTCCCCTTAATGGATTTACAACAACATTTGCCTTTTGACTGACACTTGTTTGTCCCAGACCTCTGTGTCAGTAAATATCTGGGACCTGCTTCCTCAACAACTTAAGCCGGTTAAACTCAGTCACCCTCAAAGCCAGTCTCACTCGTATGTGTCTGAACGTTAGATTAAGCCGCAGTAAACAGTACATGTCAAGTGCTCGGTGAGACAGTCTGTGTGTGTTTCTTTACTAAATGCACAGTTGGTAATGTTTTCAATCTAAGCTTTGTGTATTTAGGAGTGACTGGTGAAATGTATATACACCTTAGGGGGGGGAAAAAAGAAATAAAAGGGGATTCTGAGCAAGTATGTTGGAAAGAATACCTGGCCCCTCCATGAGAAGTGGCACTCCTCGATGACCCTTTACTCAAGAAAAACCCAAATCCACCTTTGGCGAGACTTATCTTGCTCCAGACACATCATTCAGCTGCACCAGACGAGGCTGGATTTAAACTTGGTAACGCAAAAACTTTGTAGAGATTTCCAAGGCCTTCAACTGAGTAGGCTAATGGCTCAGTCATTCAGTCATTTTTGCAGTCACACGCACAATGCAGCTGTCTTTTTTTCTTTTTTTTTTTTTTTTTTTAAGCTGTCAGCTTTATAAGCAGTGTTTTGGGGCTTGCAAACACTGTGAGTTACATTATGTAACATCATAATTTGTTGCTGCTTGGCAGTTCTTTGCTGACTCTGCTGGCTGTATCACCATCTTCTTAAAGTTGGTATCAAAACTTCTTATTTGTTTAGTCACTCGTCCTACTTTTGAGCCACATTGTTTGGGAACTCACCATTTTTCTGAATTTCTAACACCCCCTGGAACCGCTACGATGTAATGTTTAAATCTCCCCTTGTAACAGACACATCCTGGCTGCTGGTTCTGCACCTCCAGTTCTTATGGATGTCAATTGTCTGGCTGTTTTAAAGTCTAGACCTCAAGCATAAGATGATCCAACTTTTTCAGATTTATTCAAAAGGAAACAAACCTTGTCTTATATTCAGGTCAGTGGGGTAAAATCTGAGGACTTATTTCTAAATCTGGCTATAGTTAATCCATGAGTCTGAGTTCAAGAATCGAAGTTCTTAAAATTAGGACTAGAGTTGGACTCAAGTCCTACAAGCCCGGTATTAAACAACTTGCAGAGAGGCAATATCATGAGCATCATAACAAGCTTAATTACTCTGATTTCATGCACATCACTCACTTCATTTGCACACTTTGTTGCCCCAAAGAATCATTGCTATCCAGTCGAATTGGCCAAGTAGCCACTAAGTGTGACCCTTGTTCAGGGTTCACCCACAAGCAAAATCTGTTATATAACTAACTCTAGAATCAGCTGTAACTTCTAAAGGCGTAAAATATCCTTGTGTGCCCTGTGTGTCCGTGTCTGTCTGTGTGTGCACTATGTATTTGATTAACTGGAGTAATCTCTGTTCCTCAGTCTGTAGTTTGACACCGCATTTGTGACAAATCATTTTCTTATCCTCTGAATAATGTATTTGCTTACTGGAGGGAATACATTTACTGGCAAAATAGCACATTAAATTCATGCACCTTATAAATCACAATGCAATCTTTGTCAGCTCACATCAGCATGTGGCATTCACAGACACACGGATGGAGCTGCTGAGTGAAAAGAGAAAATAGGGTGTGTGATACATGATTTGGATAATTCATTAATAATATGAGACTGAATAATGAGATTTAGGAGTGCCATTTTGCTCTGTTATGTTGCAGGTAAGGATCATTCAGATTTAGATAGTCTCTATTTAATGAGCTCTACATTTTTAAACTTTCTCTGAAAAAGAGAGAAAAAGCAGGAGTGATATTCTGTATGTAATATTTATATTTACTGAAAGCAAAATGGCCAAGATCACAGTCAGATGCTCCTGCATCCATCCAAAACATTACTGCAAGGTATCGGCAGATGCTCCCATCTTCAGGAGTCTCAGCTGCTCAGATATTGCAGTGCGTTTGAAACTCTGTTATGCAAACTTATTTATCGAGTAGCAAAAGAAAAATCTGAATACGCTTCACAACCGAATAGTCTCTTTACATTTAGGTTCTTTGTGACTCATCTCAACCGTTAATGCAGGGTAATTAATCTTGGTGTAGCAGCAATGATGAAAACCTGACAAAGTGGAATGATGGGAAAAGAGAGGGAAGATTACATGAATAATGTCAGTCATGCATTCACCTCCATGTGCGTCCTTCATGCTTTACTTCTGCTCGTCACCCTCATGTACTTCATAATGCATCACCAGCAATTTTCATAGATGGAATAATGTGACCTTTTTGAGGGTTTTAAATGATGCACTGGCCAGACGTTTTGTTGAACCTTAAAAGTCATAAATGCCTTCAACACATCCTCAGTAGCCATGGAGAACTTATGTTCATGTTCATCAGCAGTGACTTGTTATCCTCTCGTTATTATAATTATTATTATTTTTAATTTTTCTGAGGTTCGTCTCTACCAGCTTACATCAGCCAGCAGGCTATGACACAACACTGTCAGGGATGCTTCTTTGGAAGGAGTCAAAAGTTTCTCTAAGGTTAAAAATGGCAGCACGACTGTTTGTTTTGGCCTGCAGAAATGGAAATGCAGTCCCAGGGCTGTACAGACTTCCACAGTATTTGATGCTAATCTGAACTGTCAGTATGCAGACGCAGCACTGCATGCCTCAGCTGTCTCTCACGAATACACAGGAAGACACTTACTCACACATGTGCATTTAACTGGCGAAATGGATTCAAAAAGTGATCATCAGCATTTAATCTTCATATTTTGATATAACATTGATCACAAGAACCCCATTATAATCCCAGGTCATTGAGGTTACAGTGAATACTTTTGGTTGTCTAGTCACCCTGTCACTAAGTGTCTCGCATGTGGAGCTGCTCATTCCTGAGGGATAACACGGCTACTTGTTTGGCCCCGAAACTTCAAATACATCATCTTAAACCTATGGGCAGCCTGACTACAGTGGTTTATTTTTTGTGACAATGTGCTTATGTCCTCACTGTGACTTTGTTCCTTCCTTACGGCATACATTGTTCCAGTTTAAACTGGTGGAAGTCACAGTCACCAAATGATGCCAATGAACACTTTCATATAAACTGATTCATCCATCAGCGTGCCTGGTTACAGATGCTGAAATAGAGTAGAAAATTATTTTGAGCATTCTCTTGTACTGCAGTAGATGACTAATATGTGTCATATATGTGCTAAGTCCGAACAAAGGGAAAAAAATGGCTTTTGTTGAATATCAAAATAAGAGTTAAAATCCCCCCCACAACAAATACCTAAAGATAACCTATCATGCAAAAAATGAATTTACTGCTTTGTTTTTGTTTTTTTTGCCATCTCAAGCAGTTTCATCTATCCTTTCCCTTCATCACCCCTCCCACCTTCGTTATGACTGCAGTGTGAGTCATGCAGTCACCTTCTGTCTCAGCAAAACACATAGAGAGGCATGTTCTCTCCTGGGACAACAGTGTTTTTATCTTAACCCACTGCATTATTTGTTAGAGATTATTCTGGCTGGAGGACATTTTTTGGGGGAAGAGGACCGGCAAAGGCAGACTCAGGATAGGGAAGGGAGAATTTATTGTTTTAAGTCGCAAAAGCTGAACTCCAGGCTCAAACTGACAGTTTTGAATGAGAGGATGAACTCTGGCAAAAAGTCATACTTGTAGTATGATTGAACGAGGTTGAGTAGGGTCAGTGTATGTGTAAATGCACAGTGTGTGTGCGTGTGTGTGTGTTTGCCCTGCTGTAAGGAGATAATGGATGAGGGTCTTACCTCTCCCTGGGGGTTTGATTAATGGTCAAACTCTGATCCCGTTTAGTCCACAGTCTTAAATCAGTCTTCATTTCCGCTTATTTTCAAACTGGGGCAGTAGGCTGGGGAGTTTGTAGTCAAGATAAACTCTAAGAAAGAGTTCAGGTTGAGCCTTGAATAAAATATTTATGTGGATTAGCAGTAACAAAAACGTTTATTTCATTGTCTTTGTGCCGTGATGATAAACATTTATAATCAGTGTCAAAACTTATCTGTATAGTCTTATTAAAGGTACACTTTAAGAAAATAAGCAGGGTAATTGATGCTACAAGCCAATCACAGTAACTATGATTTAAAGAAGTGGGGTGTGTAGAATATAAAAGGGAAAGTAGAATACTATAATACATCTACTTCATGGTATTTTTCTGCCACAATTAAATCTATAGAAGGGCAGTTATTACAGCAAGCACATTAATGACCTAATTCTGAACTACCTCTGGTCTGCCGCTGCCTTCACGCTCCTGTCCTGCCAGCCAAATGTTGAAGGTGGTCTGTACTTACCTTGTACTGAGGAGCATGGCTTTGTTATAGTCTTTTGAACTGGAGCAGTGACGTGAGGCTGGAGTTTGTCTCTATCTACAAATGCACCATGTTCACACTGTGTATTTGACTCTCACACTATGCCACTGGATTTTATTGCACTGTGGTATTCTTGTGAAAGTGAATTTAAAATAACTTATATTTCATGGATACAGGAATCATCCATGAAAATTACTTCAATACATATGCTTTTACTGAAATATGAAAAAAAAAGCAGTGAAAAAAAGGTTGTACACACTTGAAGAAAAGAATGCAGGAAATATAAAATACCTATATCCACACAGGATCGCTTAATCCCCATCATTCCCCATCATTTGTACTGCGGGAGATTAAATTCAGTGAGTATTAAGTGAGCTTGCCTCTAGCTCCTGAGGCTGTATAAAGACCTGCACGTGAACAACTTTCATAAGTGGAAAATGGAACATGTAGTACATTAAATACATTGCATAAACTTGCTAAATACTATCATGGATCATGTCTCGGGTTCCTGTAAGCTGATTTTCTAAAGCTCTTATTCTTATACGATGGCCAACCATCCAAAAATTCAACATATTTAAAGATTGTAAATACGTCTCGGTGGTTTTTCTGTCGTATCAAAGCCCATCCAGTCAATGGCAAATTGATAAAACAGATTAACTAATTAATGGTAGATTACATCAAGTGTGTTCCACTGAAGGCATCAGACTCTATTCAGAGAGCTGTAACAGTAATCAAATCAGGAAAATTCAAGACAGCTACTACAGGTCTTTTCTTCCTTTCTATGCTTATTACATTTATTTTGAAAGTGTCCTTATATAGCGGTTGTATTTTTCACAAGTGACTGTTTTGTCTTTGAAGTTGAGCACTTAACATCTACTTTGAGCGGCACTTACATTTAGGCTTCGTTGAGGTGGAGCGGGAATTAACAGGCGATCCTCTTCAGGACGCAGCTTACATTGTCCATTGATAGCAGACAGTTCGGTGACATCTATGCAGGTGGAAATGTTATTTGACATGACATCTAATAATTGAATGTTCAGAGTGTTCATTTAGTACACACTCTTAGGTTTTAATGGGTTATTCATTTGGAGGAGCGTACAGTATTCCTTAATTCTTACATGTATTTTCAAAATGATGGTGAATAATCATATTGCTTTCTGACACTTGTACAGTTTTGTGAAAGGCAATGAGTCTTTAAAAAACTGAAGAAACACAAAATGAAGAATAAAGATGCAGAGTCTGGGGTCTTAAAGTAAAAGAGTTGCTGAAATAATGTGTGTTTGCCACAGGGGTGTGTATAAACAACCAAGATGACATATGAAAGCTCTCTCTTAGTGTGTAGACATAGCATTATGGCTAACATGCCATTACAGTAATGTGACCAGGGTAGCACAAATTATTGTTAATAGACGATGTAAGTCATTGCTGTTTTAGAACAGTAACTCAGTCCCGTTCTTCTGGAACCACTGCCCTAGATGTTTTAGATATTTCCCTGCTCCAGCACTCCAGAATAACTGGTCTAGAGACTATCAAAAAGTTCCTTTCAGGTTTAAGACATCAGCTGCACGGTTGGAAATTAATTTGGGAATTTTGTTTGTTATAACTAACTCATTGAAACATCAGGTGCACATGATTTACTACTGATTTGAGAATATTTAAGATAAATTTGCATGCGTAACACATGCCATTAACCTGTGAATTGACACAAGAAAGGATTCCTTGCTATAGAGGACACTTTCTACATTTGCATCTTTTTTTTCCAGTGTTAAGTATCTATTGTCAGGACACATAGATCCAAACAGTTTCATAGAATATAGTATTTCACTCAGGCCTCACCTGCAATGCAGTCTATTATTCTAGCACACATTTGATGCCCAGAGTTTGTAATATTATTTTAGTTTTGCCATTCCCACATACAGAACACTCCCAAACTATGTTTGGAGGTGCAGTGTGATCCTGCTTTGGAGAATTTTGAGAATATGAACTCCCTTAAATTGCTCTAGCCACAATTGAACAGTAGTAATGTTAACGTGCAGTCAGCACAGGCTCAATTTACACTCTCAAAGCTACCCACCACATTTTACATACTGTAAACACAATTTCAAGGCTGAGATGAGAAGAATGCTTTTCATTTTGATTTTAAAATACACCATTTCTATCACCCTTGTCACGTCTTTCCTTGTAATACTAATCACATGACTAAATCTCACTAACAGGTATTTCTGTATTCTCTTTTTTTTCCTCTGCTTTGCTGTGGCAGTCTCCAACCAAGTGGTACATGAAGCTTGTGCCTGTAAGTCAACTAATCTTTGTCACACTCTTTCATCACTGTCCATAGTGACCATTTCTCTGCTTTCTTCCTCCTTTACAGTTTTATCACTTCTGTGACATCAGTGAATTCACAGTTGCAACTAATGCCTTCTGGAATCTTCATGTGGTTTCATATACAGCAACTAAAGCATAAAATCTTTTGGTTTTGGATCTCTTCTTGTCCTTTATTAACAGCTGAATAAACAGGTTTGTGTGCATCACCTTTGTGATGACGAAACACAGAAATCAGTAGTCATCCTGCTTTATTTAGCCAAGATGAGCTTCAAAACACATTAACTTTACCAGCCACCAGAAAAGATGGATGGAAAATTGTTCAGTACTGCTAGGGAACCACAGCTCTTTGCCAGGAGCAGAAGATTGTGGATCCAGGCCAGTAGAAGGATAGACTGGGTTCCCGTGAGTCTCTAAGGCAACAAAGTCTCTGCAGACAGTCTGTCTAAAAATTAAAACCATTTACCTCCTGTCATAAGATTTCATCCCTCGTAACTACATAGACAACATAACTGTATACATCTGAGGACAAACATGTGTTCACAGATTTTTCCTCAACACTTCTCAGTATATCAGGCCACTCATAGTGAAGGGATCTAGTAATTTCTCTGCATATATTGATAACAATTGTTTTCATTTATTCAGCAAGGTCCAAGCTAACACCATAATCAGTGTAGAACAGTCCTGGACTAAGTCAGCTGTCACTTGTCACTTGTGTTTTGTGCAGTATGTTTACAGTAAGTGTAATTTAATTTAAAAGTTGAAGGTTATAAATTAGACTTGTCAGGAACATTTTTACTTAATGAGCCCAGTGAGACTTGGTCCAGTTACCACAAAGCTGCTGACGTTTTCAAATAAGGAGAGCAGAAACGCACAACCAACATCAAAAAATCATTCAGAAATATTGTCCACTTGCGATTTCAAACACATATGTATCAAAACTTTTAACTATAAAACAATATTTTTATGATCGTAAACTAATGCTTATTTTAATAATGTAAACCTTAAACAGATGAAAATGTGCAATTTTGACCCAAATCCTTAAATATTTGCAAAGAATGAACCTGTCAATATCGGTCTACGTTGACTTAATCCTATTTTGGCATGAGTATCGGATCACTAACATCCTGCCTTTTAGGTGTGTTTCCACTAGCGGGGGTTCTGGGGTAAAACTTGGAGGCTGGAATTTGAACAGAGCCAACCTCCTCTTCAGTCCTTTCAGCCATCGCATCTCCACTTAATGTAATGGAACCGGTTGCATGTAAACTATCAGTACAAACTGTAGTGCACTGTTTTCACTGTTCAGCCAAAACGAAAAAAAAAGAAAAAAAGAAGACATCAGCAAGAAAAAAGAAATAAAAGAAGAAAAACAAACTAAAATGACGAACAAAAATATGGAGTAGCTAAAACTGATTGTACCACTTCTGTTTGCCGTTTGCATAATTACACAATGGTGGTGTTGAATGAGAAAAGATGACTCATATATGAAGTGGATTTAGCCATCTGTAATGATGTCATCTGCTGCTCATAGCATACCCAGCCAACAAGTCAAAAAAATTCATAAGTTTATCAGGGGCTGCTCTGAGTACCTCTCCTACTACAAGAATGTTTTTCACCCTGCAAAGGTTCCTGAAGGCCTCTTTTGCAGGGCTGTTCCTGGTAATGTAGACACGCGCCAACCATCTGGATCCCTGAAGAACCTGGAACCCTCCCCCGGAAACACACCTATTATGTTGCTATTTTGCTATTTGCTTATATTTACATTTGAACAAAAAGTGGCATGTCCACAATTATTCATAACCTTTGCAAACTGTCACAGTCTATGGGAAAATCCAAAGTTCAGGGCAGCGGCCGTGGAGGGCTGGAGTTTGACACCTGTGTTCGATACCAATCCAAATAGTAAAAGGTGCTCTAAAGCATGCTAATTAGCCTGATTCATTGGTAAAAAAAAAAGCTGTTTTAATCAACTCAACAGGTGAAAAAACAACAGCTCTCTGCAGCTGGTCTGTGGACAGTCATGGACTAAGACGAAGGAGCTTACTGAGGTCAGGAAAGGGCGATAAGGTCCATATCTAAATGTTTTTGAGTTCCAGTGACTACAGCGCAAAGTACTATTAAAAAATACGAGATGTTCTGCACTGGAAAGTCTGAGAAAGATGTGGTCAGAAGCCAAAAGTGACTCCTGTACTAGGCAGGAGGATAGTGAGAGAGGTGAAAAAGAATCCAAGGATCACCACCGAGGCCTTTCTGGTGAATCTAGACTCTGGTGGTGGCAAAACACACAGCAATAGTGGTGAAGAAATGTTAGCGGACACAAACATTAACGTTCTGCAGTATCCCAGCCAGAGTCCTGACTTGAATCTAACTGAGAATCTGTGGAGGGAGCTAAAGATCAGTGAGATGGCAAAGAGACCCTCCAACCTGAAAGAGTTAGAGCTTATCGCTAAAGATGAATGGGTAAAAATACCTGTGGAGACATGTAAACAGCTGGTCAGCAATTATAGGAAGTGTTGATTGCTGTAATAGCCAATAAAGGCTAATTCTATTGATTATTGAGAAGGGTATGAATAATTGTGGACATGCCACTGTTTGTTCAAATGTAAATATAAACTGGAAATAATTTTTTCCACCATGATGCCTCTTGTACATCATCTTATTATCTTCTGGGAGATGCCTGTGTCATTTCCAATCAAGAAAAAATGTGCTGGTAGAATGAATTAAAGTAACTTGAAATCAAAATTTGCCAGGAGTTTGAATCATTTCAGGCTTGGCTGTGTATATGTATTATTGCAGAGACTCAATATCTGAATGCTCTTGGAATGAAATTAATTCAACTCTTACTTAACTCAATCTGACAGTTTTCACAGGATTATTTTATCCTTTTAAGTTAACATGACTTAATTATGAAAGTAAGATCACATCATTCAGAAAAATAATCAGGGACTGTTAACTCTCATAATGAATATTTCTCTTTCATTGGCCTTCCCATTAAGTCATTTTTTTCTGCAGTTGAAGCATTTTTTTTTTAAGTCAAGCTGCAAGGCTGCAGTGCTGTTCAATTACCGTCATACATGAGAGCATCTAATGAATGCCACACTTGAGAACGCTGTGTTCTCAAGTGTTTGTTGTTGTTTTAAAAGCCAGTAAAAGCACAGCTGTTGTGTGGGTTGCTTAATCAAACGTACCTGGTTTTACAGTCACTGTTAATGATTGGGGGGGACAAATGATAGGGAAAATGTGGTCCAACAGCTACTACAGATATAAGCTGGATATTGCTGCACTATATACAATAGATTTGATTTACTGTGTTTTCCTTTATGCAGGCTCGCTATAGAAAGGAGCAGGCCTCGACCCAGTCAGCTCCCTGGATCCCCTCGGTAGACAATCTGCTGAAAGACAGCACAGACGGCTCAGCACTGGGTGCACTGCTGCATTTTTACTGCCCTCAGCTGCTACCACTAGACGGTGAGAAAACAGCAGTGATGGATTGGATGGGTTGGTTGTTAATGGGGAAGTTCTGTGTTGGTATATGGCAGGACATAGGTGATGGTAATGCTCCTACAGAGGGTTGTTTATTCATTTAACTAGGGAAATTATTTTAGTATGTAATTTGAGCTGCAAAAAAAAGTTTTTATTACACAGACAAAGGGTCACAAGCTTTCACGCCTTTTACAACGTGGGCAACTGTTTTGTTTTTGTTTTTCTAAATTTCAGGTGGTAAAGTTACTGTTAGGAAATGTGCCAGTGTCATTCTGTCGTCTGCCTCTTACCAGTTCATTCACTAGATCAAAGATCAGCCACAAACAATAGCTGCAGCACAATCACATCAGATTGCTGATTAAGACCTTTTAATAGAGGGCCAGACACAAACAAAGTCATCAATTACCTGCATGCGCATGCTATTTACCTAATCTGAAAAAAATCATGGGTACAAAAGTTCTATCAGTGTCTTTGTTTACTCTTTCAACATACAGCTCTTCTCATTGACATTTGACCACTCATGGTTGTTCAGACTTTGACGAGACTTTGAACTTTTAACTGAGGCAGTTGCTGAAAACCATTAAGGTCTATTATGAAATTTTCAGTCATCAAGTTCACCTCAACACCTTTATGGCTCTCTCTGCCCTCCTAGATGTCTGTCTGAAAGAGAATATGACTCTGGCTGATCGACTGTACAACCTGCAGCTCATACAAGACTTTTGCAAAGACAACCTGAGCAGCTGCTGCCACTTCAGCCTGGAGGACATGCTGTACGCCTCCTCCACCATCAAGGTACAGCTCACGTCCTGCATGCATTTACCACCAAAACTAAATATCTGATACTTTATTTGAAAAATAATGTGTTCAAAAACATTCCTTAATTTGTACATCTGAGAACCTTGATCTAAAAACTATGGATTATTGATTTTCTTAAGAAATAATGTGGAACTTTTTTTTTCCATTTGTCTGGATGCATTAGCGCCTCACTGGCACTAAATACCCCTACTATGACTTGATGGTTGTCTTGTGATGCTGACCGGTTTCCTCGCTCTTAGTGTTTAATCATTGTCACCATAGTGGAAGATCATCTCTTAAATAAAACTACTTGGTGATGTTTACACAAATTCTCAGAGCCAAGTTGATATTATTTCTAAGAATATAGATTTCTTTTTATTAGGGCTGGGCAAGTTAACGCGTTATTATTGCGTTAACGCATTAATTTATTAACGCCGACATTTATTTTATCGCGTGTTAACGCATGTTGCTCACATGCTTTTGTTTTGCTAAGCCTGTTACTGGCTGCTGCGGAACCAGAAGACAATTGGCTGGTAAACATGCTGAAAAGCTAAAACAAACATGAAGAACGGTAAAAATCCGTGTACTTTACAGTTCAGGCAGCAACTCATGTAGCAATATAAACAATTCTGTCTGAAAAAAAAAAAATTCTGGACTGCAACAGAACATTCCTCCATGTTACATCAGATCTGCTCCATGTGTTCACTGTCGTGCTATTCTCTTACTGGTTACTTCAGTGCGGCTCCATCTAGTGGCACAGATGTGTAATGACAACAGAAAGTCCAGTCCTCGATTATAAAGCAAATTCAGTTCTGTGGCCCATTTTTTAATTTTGTCGTTTTGATCCAAGTCTAAAATTGAAATATAAAAAAAACAGACATTTTTTGCGTTTTTTTTGTGTGTTAGATTAAAAAACGAAAAACGTAATAAAATGTCACTTTTTAATTTTTTTTTAAATTTTGATTGACAATTGAAAATGGAAAGAATGAATGATACAGGGATTGGTAAAGTTATTGAACTTTAACATGGACATTTTCATTTTAAAGTTCTCCCAGACGGAGGATTTGACAGAAACAAGGTTATTTGTAACAACTGGCAAGTTGTTAACAACTACCAAGTTGTTACAAATATAAACAAATATAACAGCAGAAACTTTTAACTCCCCATTAAAAGTTTCTGCTGTTACCTCAGAAATTACCTGTTTTAATGTTCTGATTGTGCTGAGCCACAATCATTTTGTTGGATTTTGTTTGTAAACTTTTTTTTATAAAAACAGGAAGACATTAATGCCCTGGCAGTGGCAATAAGCTTTATTTTATTTTATATTTTTAAAGAGATTTACACTAAATATGTGTTACTGACAAGTGCTGAAGTTAAAAGTGTTTGAACAACAAATGTTATGACACTTTAGTTCACATGGCAGCAGAACATTTCAATAAAAGTGCATTTTACACTACTTTTTAAATTCATTATTTGATTTTGCGTATACAATGTGGTTAATCGGGATTAAAAAATGTAATCGTTGCCCAACCCTACTTTTTATGTTTTCAACAAAGCAGAGAAGATGTCTGCAGTACTGCAGTCAGTATGCAGTCAGAAGGGCTCAGTGAGAGAAGAGAAATGAGCAGGACTGTAGGTCAGTGTAGTGAGTCACACTGGAAAACCTCAGTCCAAATGGTCTTCAACCAACCACAAGCTTGAAGACTTCCACTCAGCCTGCTTTCACATTTTTTGCATGTTTTCTTTTTCATTCTTACCTTACACACTCTTTCCATGTCTTTCTTTACTAATGTCCTTTATTTCCTTTCCATTCGTTTTCATTTCTTTGACAATTTCTTCCTTCTTTTTGAGACTTTGTTTTTTTTCTTTTGTAGTTGACTCCAGACTATTATTCTTATTCAAATGTCAAGTGCTGTTGCTTTTGAAAAGATTGTTTTGTTTTGTTTTTAATAAACTTACAACCCCAAATCCAAAAAGATGGGACACTGTAAAACATGAATAAAAACATAATGAAATGATTTACAAATGTCATGAGCCCATAGTTTTTCCCTAATAAAACATAAAGAACATCAGATGTTGAAACTGAGATGTTTTACTGTTCCTTGAAAAATACTTGCTCATTTTGATTTTGAATCCAGTAAAACATCTAAAAAAAAATTGGAAATGAGTGCTATAGCATCCCCTCCTCCTTTAACAACTGTCTGTAAACATCTGGGAAGTGAGGAGACTAGTTGCTGGACTTTTAGGAGAGGAATATTGTTACATTCTTGTCTGATGCAGGATTCAAGCCGCTTTCATTTTACGATGCACCAAATGTTTTCTATTCTTGAAAAGTATGGGTCCAGCTTTAACTTGCATTTGTGGGTTGCACGGCGAACTGTTCTCACACACAGTGATTTCTGGAAGCGTTCCCGAGCTCATGCGGTCACGTCTAGAGAACCATGCCCGTTTTTAATGCAGGGCATTAAAATGCAGGGCCCCTGCATTAAAAACAGTCTCTTCAAATCTTACATTGAGGAGCATTTTTCTGAAATTGTCCCACAATTTTTAGACACAGTTTCTCAGACCAATGCCTATCTTTACATCTGAAAGGCTCCTTTTCTACCCAGTCATGTTACTGACCTGTTGACACTTAATCTAATTAGCTGTCAAATGCTCCTCCATTTGTTCTTGATTTGCACCAATTAGTTTTCCAGCCTTTTGTTGCCTTAGTTCCAACTTTTTTTTTTTTTTTGGTGGCACTACTGGCCTTTATTCACAGTGAGAGACAGACAGGAGAACGGGGAAGACACGCAGCATAGGGAGTCGAACCCACAGCTGCTATAGGACTTGTAGCCTCTTGTAAGTGGGCCACCTGCCCTAACCACTTTGCTACCAGTTTCCAACTTTTTTGAGATGTGTTCCTGCCATCAAACAGAGCTCATGTTTTCCATAAAATGGTAGAATGTCTCAGTTTCAACATCTGATATGTTCTTTATAGTCTGTTGGCAATAAAATAAAATATGGCCTTATGTGATTTGCAAATCTTTGCATTCCGTTTTTATTTATATTTTACAGCGCAGCCCAATATTTTTTGTACTGGAGTTGTACATGTTGTTTCTGGAATATATCTGTCCATGAAACAGGCCCATATTTTTCCTTTTTTTTTTTTTTTGCTGTTTGATCATATATTGGTCACTTGTGACTGGCTGCTGAAGCTTGAAAAATCTTTTTGTTACGCTTGATTTAGTCAACTAAGATGTCTCTCAAGGAGGATTGGAGCGTGTCTCTACAGGACGAATGGTGATCATGTTAATAAATACGTTTTCTAGCTCTACTCTTTTATTTACCTGTCTATGGCATAATCTACAAACCATTTTCTAAAAATGTGCATACTTATTTACACGCACAGTCATGCTTGAAAACAGAAAAAACATTTCATTATTTGGTGAAACTGCCATCTGAAGTGTCTTTATTGTATCAAAGGCATTTCTTTAAAGGTTGTTGTTTGGGTCTCTTGCTGAGTGCACATATGGGTTATTTTGCTACAACTCATCCTTATTATCAAATTGCTATAATGGCTTCTGGGAGTCCACAAATACCTAAATATTCCCAAACAGTCACAGTATATACAGCAAGTTTTGTTTTTATGGTGTCCAGTAGAGTGTGTGTGTTTTGTTTTGTTTTGTTTTGTTTTACTTTTTTCTGAAGTCAATTTACTGTTTATACAGATATGTCTAACTGGATGATACTGACTTTGTCTTACTGGTTATCTCAGCATGCTGTCAGATGCAGAACTGTTGTTCTCAGCACAGTCAGAATCCAGGTCACTGGAAGGACAAACTTGAATCTAAAACCAGCAAAACATGTGTCTGATTGATGAAAAACATGATGCTTTCAGGATAGTTGCTGCCACATATTTAGTTGAACAGTTTGAGTAAATGTTTTTTTTTTTCACAATTTAAAAGTAATTTGAAATGAATTGGCAGAGAAATGACATTTATGATTTTAAATGAAATATCTCTATAATTGCATGGGATTGGATGTAGTTAGTAATGTTTTAATTTTTTTGAGAATAAAAATTATATTTAATTGCTCTAACCAGCAGTGTGAAACAGTGGCTTGGAGTATTTGAGCCAAGGGACAGTAGAATGGCGTGGTGTGTGGAGAGGAGAGTTGATAGGTGCCTAGTTACTGTAGCAGCAGTAGGGAATTATCAATACTGATAGTAATTGTTGGAATTGAATCATCGTTGAAGGGTGTTCTCATTTTGCAGCAAATTGCTGAAAACACCACAAAGCACACACGTAATGACTGGGGGAAAAAAAATAGAGAGAGATTGAGTTGTTAACCTGCCAGCAGTGGTATTTCTGCTGACACTGATTTCTGGAGGGATAAAACCGTCCCAGCAGGGCAGAGTTATTGCTTGAAAGAAGCAGTGCAGTCAGAACTGTGTGCAGAACCAGTTAGATTTAGTAACCTTGACCCAGATTCCAGGCAGGCACAGGCACACCCTCTGTGGCTGTGTGGTGTGGCCAGCCGCGCTAATGGAGGACCTTATTATAGAGATTGAGCTGAGACATTAGATGTGAGGCGAAATGAGAAAGGTGTTGATACGGAAGAAAATGGAAATGGGTGAGAAGAGATAGAGACTGAAAACAGACTGTGAAACAGTTAAAAGGAGAAGGAAAATTTAAAAAAAACTGGGGTGGGAGGTAGACAAAGAGGGGCGGCAACCTATCAATTTATCTTACCCACTAACAGACGCAACATAAATAAATTTACTCTTAGCTGCATTTAAACAGCAAAAATATAAAGTGTGAATGTCAAAAATGACAAAGAAAAGCAAAATTCCACACATCTGAGAAACTACAACAAGTAAATGGTTTTTTTTTTCCTTTAAAAATAAATAAAGTGCTTGATCAAAAATATGCCATAAACATTTAGATTTAAGTGTAAGACCATAGTTCAGTCTGGATTTAGTTGTCTCTTGTGGGTGCGACAACTGAAGAGATATCATCAGTTATTCAAAACATAAGGTGCATATACCGGTAACTGGGATAAAACAAGGCCTTACACTGAACATTCAACACTTGTGCAGTTATCTTCAAGCAACCCTACAAACACAACTCTGTTCATATTAGATTCCACACACATATATGGAGCACTGCACAAACTACCTCGTGATGAAAGGGTATGTCCACTTCAGTGTCCATCTTTCCTCAGTAAGAGACAATACATTAGCCCCCTGAACCCAACCCCCAAAGCCATACATCACATACCAATGTTACTTAGAGCCTGGCTAGTAAATCAAGTCAAAACACTCCAATTTGCTGATGCTCCGTTTAATTAATGCACAGCACATCTAAATTGCCATCTGTGAATCCAAGGAGGATGAATTAAATTCACCAATTCTGGGTTTGTGCCAGCCTTTTCTTACCAGGATGTTCATTGTAAATATGCCTTGGTATCTTCAAGGAAGACAATTAACACTTCAATTAACAATTGATAAATTGTTTTTTCTTCCTCACTGTGACTCTGAGTCATGTGTTTATAGTCTGACTAGTAAAGATGCCAGAAATAAAGAATGGCTTCCAGAGTGAGGTTTCATCTGCGAAAAACTAACACACAATTTTCTAAATGACCTAATTAATCGGGAATCAATGGTCCAAATCTATTAACACAAACTAGTAGGCTGAGGTTTTTCAGCAGGAAACACACAGCAGCTTGATAAACTTGGCAGTAAATGTAAGAGTCGGTTTTCCAGATTGGAGTAAGTCTGTCTGGCTGCTCGACCTAGATCCTTTAATCAGCCACCCTTCTGGCCCAAGTCATTGCTGAAATGAATGCTCTCTAAATGCTTATTGTGCAGCCAAACCTTCTGAGTTGCAGATCTGGATGAAATAATTTGTAAAGTGTTTATGAAATGACCAGCGAGGTAGTTGTTGTTTTTTTTTGGAGGGGGTTCGACAGCCAATGCATTTGGGTGTTTGGTCATCATAGTGTATGTGTGTGTGTGAGAGAGAGAGACTGTGTGCTTGCGTAGTTCAGGGCGTGTCTATTCCTGCGGGAAGGATTACCCCCCCCACCCACCACCATCAACTCTGAGCTCTCTTCTTGTGATCACCAATCAGGTTCCCGTCTTCATCCTGGCAGTCACATATTAAAATTTCCAAACAGCCGAATCTGGCACTGCTGCAAATCTGGCAACCCACAAGGTAGTAGAGTCGGTCACTGGGGCGGTGGTGTAAGAGGGGGTTTTCTGGTGATCTCTGTGAGTTTGCATGCCTGCTGATGGGTGGTATTAAGTGGCAGCACTCGCACCTGGTGTGTCTGTAGTAGACAGGCGAACAGATGGGAGAAGACAACAAGGAAGGTTTAGTCATTAACATCCTGGACAATATGGAGAAAAGGAGATCTCTCAATTCTTCTGTATTTTTTCCCCTCCTCTTTTCCCATCCTGCTCTTTCTTTTATTTATTACAATTGAGAATTGGAAATGCAATGCTTCCCATGAAGAACACTTAAAGGTAATCTTCTGAGTTTGAAATTAGTTTCTTAGCTGCTTCCAATCTTTATCACAAAGGGATTAGAGTCTGAAGAACTGGTAAGTTTTCGTGTTGAGTTCAGTTTCCTTATAAAGGTGATGCATGCTCACAAAATAATTTATCATAGAAGCTTAGCACCTGAGCATGTGGATAAGAGAAGGGAACTTTAAAAAAAAATGGTCAAATGCTGCAATAACAAGAGAAGTAGAACAGTTACATGTTAATTGCTTCTGATGCTCCTATTGTGCTTTTGGGCTGCAGTTTAAGAGCTTAAGGGATGTATGTATTCCACATGAGTTGTAGTGTCTGCTTGGCTGTGCAAAATGTTGCTGATGAGGTGAATTGAGTACCTCTGGAGCCGAGCCATGCACTACTCTCTTTGTCTAGGGGCCATGGACTAAGGGCGTAGAGAGGGGTGTGTTTCCTCAAGGTCATTTGTGCTTTAATGCACTTATTATGCACTCATGTCTTTGTGTCCACATGTGCAACTGTAAAGAGAAAACAGCACTTTATTACAGTTTATTCAATTCCAAAGGCTAAAAGTGCAAAACAGATTATACTAAATTAATTTTATTATATTTTCTTCATTAGAGAAAATTGACTCTTTGCTATGTTTTAAGATAATTTCACATTTAAAAGGTTTGTCTCTCTTTTGATAGCTCATCACTCCCAATAATGTTTGAAATAAATGAGAGACAGAATTTAAGTTTTAAAGCCCAAAAAGGGAGAAAAGATAAAAAAAAAGGGTTAGGGTTAGGGTTAGGGTCCTCAGTGTTCTATTTATTTATGTCTGTGTAAAGTTGTCTATTGATGTCTGCATTTTAACCCTATCACACAATGAATGCTGCACATTTTTGTTACAAGAAAACAAGCAGTGCCCAAAGCTTTGAATCATTTTACAGTGTGGTGTCCTTTAGCAATTTAACCTCCCACTGTTTGTTGACCTGATTCAGACGTGGACATGTCTTGGCACAGCAGTGTTGAAAATAACATTTCTTAGCCAGAAATGTAGATTGGCTGATGGGCTGCTTGCTGGTGATTGAGACCATAACGAAAGACATGTCTTCATGCAAATGAGGTTAATGACTTAATTACTCCTGTTCAGCAGTACTAACACTATTCTTATTTTTGTGAGAGGGGAAGATGTGACATTGATTACTTTGGCTTTGCTTGCTAAAAAAATGCCCTGTTATTTAACACCACTGCAGTGTGGTCCTTGGATATTATCACACTACTTTGGAAAACAGAGTAAGCTTTGCAATTTTATCCATTAAACTCTTCTAAAACAGGTCCTGTACAATGAAAATTAAATGCATAAAAAGAAATTAAATGACTAATAAAATGCAGTAAAACACAGTGAACCCTGATGAATTATTAATACAGCTAGAAAAATTCATGTGTACTGTATAATTGATCACCAGAGTTTATCAGTCGTCAACAGTGACCCCTGCTGGACAAACGAACATAATGCAACTACATTGGTGTAGGGAGAAAGTATTTAGGTCCTGTACAGATACAGTCCTGTATCTCATGTTCTTATCTCAGTACCATTTTCTTCCCCAGAGTAACTACCTGGTGTTCATGGCAGAGCTGTTTATGTGGTTTGAGGTGGTCAAACCATCTTTTGTGGAGCCAAGAATGCTGGACAATGAAGGCACAGGCAAGTATTAAATTTGAACTTTACAATTCCATGTAAAGTACTAATAAGAGTAGGAAAGTTGGTGCAAGATTAAAGCAGTTATAGTTAAGGTAACCCATAGGTGTACTGAATCTGGTAAAAGTTTAGAGGACAATTGAACAATATATGAAGCTGTGGCACATTGTTATAGCACACTGATCATTTGTCTCTGTTGTATCACTTCAGAACCCTCATCCTTGTTGAAAAATATACCAGCTGTCCCAATCTCCAAGGCAACTAAAAGAAGCTTTATGGAAAGACCCCCAAGTCCTGAAAGACCTAGGTATGTTGGTTTAAGTATTCAGTGTAAAATTGTGTAGATCTCTAGCCAAATAAGAAGTAATGTGTAACAATGCAAATTATCATGGAAGTGTGATTTTTTTTTTTTTTTTTGGTCTCTCATTCTCTAGTTTACCTCTCCGACCCCAGCCTCGAAACTCAGGTTAATCTAATTTTTTTATTACCAAAATTGTATTTTTGTGTGGGAATATTAAAAAAAATATATATATGTTTATTATGTTTAAGCAGAAAAGCATTTTATATTGATTTCTAATTGCTTTTTTTTTTTCAGGAGAAATCAAGAGGTCAACCTCAATGTCCTTTGTTGATGGCAACCTTGGCACTTGGCCCAAAGAGAAAAGGTTAGTATTACTCATATGCTAATAGGGTGCTGCTTAAGTATAAGTATTCAATTCCAAGTGATGCAGTACTTTAGGGATATAAATAGGCAAAAAGTGTTGTAAAATTGTTTCCCAAAGTAACCATTTAAGTTCAGATTTGTCACAAAATAAATAACCGTAGATTTAATAAGTTAATCGTTTTTCTGTTAAGGTCTGGGCCCTATGGAGTGTCTTTTGATATCCCCTTTGACAAAGAGGACTCTGGTCCAACCCCACTCTCCTCCACACGTGGCATGGTCAGGTCCATCAGCACTGATGATGGTTCTGGTTTCAAGGTCCACCACATGCCCCGTGGAATGAAGCGCAACCTGTCCTTTCAGCCAGTGAATGGTCAGAGTATGGGCATCGAGGAGGAAGGCTGTCCTGATAGCCTTGCAGGCGAACCAAGCAGTCAGGCACACCCCAATGGACATGGAAGTGTCATGACAACATCTCCTTCCATTGAGGAAGCCCTCCAGATCATCCACAGCCCAAGTAGACCACCTACAGAAGGCATCAACAATGGTTTCTTTCTGCACAGTCAGGTCCATGGGGCTTGTGTTGGTGGCTTAGACACAGTGTCAGAGGTGGACTCAAAAGGACTGTCGAGCACAACCGAAACCACAGAGGTCGACACAGGCATCCACATCCGAACAGAGGATATGTTAGATGAAGACTCGTCTCTCAAAGACTGCTCTATGAATATGGACCTGGATGTGGATACACCAAGCCCCTGTCCGAGCAGTTTGAGCAAATCTCCCTCTGGAGTGAAAATGACCACCTTCGCTGAACAGAAGATGAAGAAGCTCAGTCCATCAGCTCCAGATTCAGGCAGGTGCAGCAGCAGTTCCCTGAAAACCCCTCCAGAGGGTTCTGAGTTTGGCCCTCCTTTATCTGTCTCCTGGGCCCCAACTCCTGAGCACAGCCCCGTACATCAACAAGCCACACCGCCTGTTATTCGCCAGGCATCACCCACACCTATCCAGCTTCCACTGAATGACCCTGCACAAGTCATGGCTACAGAAATGGTACAGCTGAGGATGAGGCTTGAGGAAAAACGGAAAGCCATAGAAGCTCAGAAGAAGAAAGTGGAGGCTGCTTTTACAAGGCATCGGCAAAAGATGGGACATTCAGCATTCCTAAATGTGGT
Organism: Hirundichthys speculiger; assembly: GCA_018398805.1. Taxonomy (NCBI): domain Eukaryota; kingdom Metazoa; phylum Chordata; class Actinopteri; order Beloniformes; family Exocoetidae; genus Hirundichthys; species Hirundichthys speculiger. The sequence goes on along the minus strand of JAGFBZ010000381.1, from coordinate 1,045,937 downwards.
AAAGAGGAAAGGTGACGGTGCTGCTAGTGGAGAGGAAGCAGGGAAAACTGAGGCAGAAGGAAAGTCAGCAAGCACCAGTCCCACCTTTAAATTTGGTAGAAGCAAGGCAGACACCCCTGATGGGGCAGAGCAGAGCAGCAAACCCTCCTGTTGGCTAAAGACACCAGGTGCAGGTGAGGAAGGAGGACAAAGCCACCCTCAGGTAACTGAAGTGGATCTCTCCGAGTATACACGTTCCATTGAGAAGCTCAACCATTCTTTAGCTTTCCTCCAGACTGAGATGCAGCGATTAGCTCAGCAGCAGGAAGTGATAATGGCCATGAGAGAGCAGCAACATCAACAAGCATGGGTTATTCCTCCTCCACATACGAACCCCTCACCACAAAAACACACTCGAGCTGCAGCCGTCACCCGTTCCTCAGGACCCTCTTCCCCTGTCGATTCACCTCGTTCCACACATCGTTCCCCGACCAGTATCAAGCGCAAATCTGCATCCTTCCACTCACGTAATCCTCGCACCACTCGACCCAGCGAGCTCAAGTTGGCCCCTTACAATCGAGTCCTAACTGCACCACAGTCTGTCGATAGCATCCCAAGGCTACGCCGATTTTCTCCTTGCCAGCCCTTGGCAAGCTCCATCATTTACATGGGGGAGAGGCCAGTCCCTGTCAATCCAGAGACCATAGGCCCAGACGGAGATAATAACAAGGAGACAGAGTCACTCATTTCTCCAGAGAGAGAGCAGGCGAACATAAGCACAGCCAACTCAACCCCCAGTTCCCCCAACCTGCAGAGCAAAAGAGAACAATCTGAAGTAGCTACAAATGACCAAACCCAAGAAACAGGTCAGCGCCATTGCAAGACCTCAGATGTGGAAACCTATGACCAAAATGACGGAGTGCAGAAGTCATTTAGAGAACTCAAACCCACCTTGGAGTCGTCATTCCCAGAAATTCTGGCCCATCCTGTGGTAGAGTCTTTTACAATAGCCCCCACAGAGATCCCATCTGAGCCAGAGCCCTCATGCCAAGCCAAAAGCAGTTTGATTGAAGTTCCGCTGACTGTCATGAAGCCAGTGGAGGAGCTGACAACTGATGATGGTTCAGAAGTGGAATGCAATATGGAGAGCCTGGATGATGAACAAAAAATGTCCCGCGGTTTCTTCTTTAAGGTAATTCAGATAGCTTTTTCACCATGTTATATAAAGAATATCAAAAACTTGATTACTTCAATTTCAGTTAGTTATCTCAACAAAATTAGTTCACACAAAGTTCACAAAAGCTTCCAGCATTCACTTTTCTGCTGCACACATCACTGGAAACCATGAAATGGTGTGAGCATTTACACACTTGGGCCAAGGCCAGGGATGTTTCTCCAAACAGGAGATGATTAATGTTTCAGGAAACATGTTGGCTGAGGGCGGCATCACCTTCCCTTTTATACTATGTCAAATTGTTGTTTGCCGCCGTCTGGGTTTGGATGTAGGTCGGAAAACTGGGGCTGGTGTGAATAATTCAGGCACAGCTGTGAAAATGAGGGTTAGGAAAGGGATTGAAAAGATTATGAAGGTTGAGGAATTAATTCTCACATGAATAAAATTCTGGATTAAACTGTAACTTAAATAAGAAGCTGACTTGAAATATGTTTTGTTGGGAAATATTGTTTTAATTATAGCATAATTTTATTTTTAAAGTATTTACAGGAAGTCTGATCCTCTATTGACAAAACATTTTTAAGATACTCTTGCTCTTTTGCTATAGCTAAGGTTTATATTAATGACAGAGAAAAATAGAATTAAATATTAAAATGAATGCAATTGGGGACTTTTAAGGGGAAGAGAACAGTTTATTCCATCTTTAAGAGAGGAATACACATTGTCTGCCTCCAAATTCCTTTTTTAGTCTCCTTTGACATTAGAAAATAGTCACCAATGTGTATAAACACACACACACACAGTTGTTACAAAACTAACAATACGTAAGCTCTAAATTCTTATTTTTACAGTGATAGAAAGTCAGATCAAGTTTAATAATTTTAGGACAACCATTATTTTAGTCTGTAAGGCCTTTGCTTTCTTTCAGGAGGATGGAAAGGCAGAGGAAAATATGGCACAGAAGAGGGCTGCACTGCTGGAGAAAAGAATGAGAAGAGAGAAGGAGAGCCAGCAGAGGAAGATGCAGCTGGAAGCAGAGCTTGAGCAAAAGAAAGAGGAGGCTCGGTATGACGATTTATATCTTCTTCCCTGTAGTAAGAGTTGATTATAAGAGTCATTTATCAGCTTTGAGTTTTTATGTCTAGAAACTATAGCTGTCAGTGAAAGCTCTCACAGTTTCTTAAAGTTCATGTTGACCAGAACCAAAAGATGTTTGACTTAAAATTAAATCAATTAAAGACAAGAAAAGCTCTCGGGAATTTTGATCACTTATATATTTAGTTTTGATCAACTAGTTTATTATCATTTGCTTCAGCTCCAGGTTGTTTAATGCACTGTGCAAACATCTACAGGTCCTTCCCCAAAATTCATGACTAAAAATCCAGTATTTTTCTCCTGATCAGCCTGAAAGCAGAGGAGGAGCGTCTCAGAAAGGAGGAGGACAAGGCCAGGAGGGAGTTCATCAAGCAGGAGTACCTCAGGAGGAAGCAGCTGAAGCTGATGGAGGACATGGACACAGTCATCAAACCTCGACCAGCCAGTGGGGCCAAGCAGAGGCGAGGTAGACCCAAGTCTATCCATCGTGACAGCATGGACTCCCCAAAAACGCCTGCCAGGGCTGCCACAGGTAACCATGGAGACATGAAGGCAACCACCACTTATTGATGTCACAGTCATCCCATCTGTCAAATCGGTGTCCTGCTGCTGCTCTGCATGGTTTCACCTAGGATTCTTCTTTTACTATTTATAATTTACAATATATTTTGAACCTATTTTGACATTTTGTGAAATCACTGTCTAAGAAGCAACAATAACAAGCAACAGCCTTCGAGAAAAATATTACAAAATTGTTAAAAATGGACAAACTGAAGCAGTGCAACATAAGTATGTGTTTGATTTTGATATAAATCTAATCTTAAAACCACCTAATTTAGATTTCAACAGTCATGTGGGTTGTGAATGTTATACATTTTTATGTATTTTATGGATGTGAACATTAATTTTTGTCACAACACTGACTGACTTGATCTGTGAGACGGCTGGTATGAAACCGAGCAGAGTCTGGTGTTGTCTGCATTCGTGGTGTTTGTGTAATTGGATTGTGTTGTACCACATTTGTTGTCTTGCATCCAGGTTCATGGCAACGTGTCTTTTCAGTCTCTAGCTTGTCCCTTGCATCCCTTAACCTGGGCGACAGCGACAGTGTTCAGTCTGAGAAGAGAGCACCAAGGTGAGATGATTTCACTAGTTCACAAATGCAGGTAAAACTGTGCATGCAAAATGCAATGAAAGATTTGATATTTTGAGTAGCCTTTTAATGAGTTAGATGATTTTATGGTGTCATTCTCATGTTTATGTACTTATGAGATTCACAACTTCATTTAATATGAAATATTTCATAGTAATTAATTTTTTGTTAAATCTGTATTTTTTTTAAGCAGTAAAATAAAAATCTATGTAGTCTTGGTAACCTGATTAAGCTGTAAATAATTTGGCATTTAAATTTGGTACACTTCTAAGAATTACAAACCCTGAGCAATCATAAATGAGGATAAATGTCTTGCATACTATATACAGTAAATACACTGAATATCACAGCGCAGCCCAAACTGGGTGTGGCAAATGTAACATTGCTTTTTGCTGAATGCCTTATGAGAAACACGTACTGTAACTTTCACTGGACATCCAGATTAAGTCTAATTCTCAAATCTAACTTGTTCTCTTTCAATCTTTCCTTTTCTTTACTTTTTTCCTGCTGTTTTCACATGTCAGAAGTTCTAGTTTAGCTTCTAGTGGTCTCTTCTACTTTTTGAGCTCTCCTAAGCGGAGAAGGAAAAGGTTGGTTTCGTCTTAGCAGTTAAGATTTGAGGCACTTCACGCTGTCCTAAACCCAATCCTGCACTGAAACCCTTTCCCCACAGTGGGTTTTAATAGGGATTGAGTGAGCACTTAAGGCATTTGCAAAGAACCTTTTATCAAATTTTGAAAGGACTGGTCTAAAGCTATGCTTTTTACACTATCGCAACCATAAAATGCTTGATTACTACAGCAATCATGGTTCTCTGAAAACTTATCAATGTATCTCATTATGGAGTGCCTCCACGTCTCTATATACATGACATTTACAACTCTGCAGCTTAGTTTATGACAAATCTTAACATGGCCACATTCATTTCGAGAGCTGTTTCAGAGCACTGGGTACATTTTATGTAAATGCTCTGTGCACTATGGACTGAATCACTGCATAATGAGATATTTAGTGACGTTTGACAGAGGACAATCCCTTTCTTTCCACTTTCCTTTCTATTGTGCCTTCCCCATTCCTTTACTCCCCAGCGATTTTTTTTCTTTCATTTTTTGCACTTGATAAATCTTAACTGTCTTGGTCAGAGCTATTGAACAAGACAATTCAGACACTGGTCAGCTCAGCTCTGTTGAAGTCAGCCTAAATAAAATGCAGGATTGATGTCATTTCATTAAAATAGTCACTTTATAACAGTTATTCTTGTTACATAAAAGCCAAACAAAACTGCAAACTCCTTTTGAAGAACTACCCACAGATTTGAACTAATGTTGGCTTTAGTTGCTCTTATTGTGCTTCTGTCTTAATTACTTGATTTTCACATAATTACACAGATGGTATTGTGTATTTGTCTGTCTTCTTTATTCCAGTAACATAGATGGAATTCACTTTTTCATTTATAAATTAAATGGAACTCAATATGAAAGAGCAATTAAATGTCAACTGCTGTACTGTATTTGACCAACCGCTCTCACACTGCACATTCTGCCCACGCTTGCAAGCTTTGCTGCTCTACTTCGTACTGTAATGTCAAACCACGTCCACGTAACTGCCCACCCTTACCTGCAAATCCTAAACACTAGGGATTTGCACACACGTAGGTCAGATGAGCTAAAAGTTACTATCTGTGTGTGTGTGGGGGGGTATTTTAGGCCAGACTCTGCAGATGGCTTCCTGTCCCCAAGTCGCTCTAGCAGCAGGAATGGAGAAAAGGACTGGGAAAATGGATCCACTACGTCATCTGTTACGTCCAACACGGAGTATACCGGTAGGTCAACCTGGTGTACACTTTCTCTAACATATATTTTGCAATGCAGATGTTTCAACTGGAAGATTTTTACAGCATAAAGATGCTAATATGACAGACGGACATCAATCTTAAATATCTATCCAGGATTTAATGTAAATATTTAGTATTTTTGTCTTCATCTTATTTTTTTTTTTTCCCAATGACTGGATGATGTAATTTCTTCTAGGTAACATTTCCTTTTTCAAGACATTCTAACAAAAATTTTAGGTCATCATTGCTCACATTCCTTTGGCAAACTGATGACACACAAATCTCCATACATGATTTATCAAGAGAGTAAAAATAGAGAGGCAGGTCTTTTCTGTGGAGTAAATGGGGTGGTTGCTACAGCAACAGACTGATTCTGACGTTGTCTGCTCTGGTTTAATTCAGGACCGAAGCTATACAAGGAACCCAGTGCCAAATCTAACAAGCACATTATCCAAAATGCTCTGGCTCACTGCTGCCTCGCAGGCAAGGTCAATGAGGGGCAAAAGAACAAGATCCTGGAGGTAACTGCGTGGAACATTTTTTATACTGTTTCAGACACTGATGGGTGTTGGTAGTCCTGGTGGCTGTGGGGATGATACAGAGTTAAAGCGGGTTTCACAGTTCAGTGTCAGAGTTGCAGATAAATCTTCCTAAAGCTTGTGTAACATTGGTACAGTTTATTTCATGAACTTTACTTTCTTGACATTAACAGGAAATGGAAAAATCAGAGGCCAACAACTTCTTGGTTTTGTTCCGAGATGCCGGGTGCCAGTTTCGCTCCCTCTACACTTACTGTCCTGAAACTGAAGAGATCAACAAGCTGGCAGGAATCGGCCCGAAGAGCATCACTCGGAAGATGATCGACGGACTCTACAAGTACAATTCGGACAAGAAACAGTTCAGTCAAATTCCAGCCAAGACCATGTCAGCCAGTGTGGACGCAGTGACCATCCACAACCACCTCTGGCAAACCAAGAAGCCAGCCACCCCCAAAAAAGTAGTGCCTGCGCAGTCTTAGTGGAACTTAATACCCCAACTGTTCATTTCCCCACACAAACCCATCTGAATTTGCACTTCACTGTACATATCCATAAAGATTCAAACACCTGCAATGCCAGTTAGATGAATGCATATGTGTCTTTTTCCTGTTAGTTTCTATTTGCATTTCTGTCCTTGTTTACCCTGTTTACTCTGGACTGGATGTGACAGGAATTGAAAATATGTATAACTGGAATATATGACATGTTGGAAAATGATTGAATGACGTGTTTTTGTCACGTTTGAGTCAGCTTATGAAGGCATGTGTGAGGGTGTTTTTGTTTTCGATGTGCCAAACAAAAAAAAAGAGACAACATGAATGCTAGGACATTTACTTGTTACACTGAAGCACTGAATGTTTTTAATTCATGTACAGATTGGATTTTTGTTTGCATTATCCTGTTGTGTGGCCTTATGCGCATTTTATTTTGTGAGCGTGTGAGTGCAACAAAGTGATTGTAAAGCAGAAGCTTTTTTGGAGTTGAAGAACACTTTTTTTTTCTTCATCTCTGTAGGCAAAACAGTTTGTATATTAAGGTACGTAAAGCTCCAGAGGGCCAAAAATAATAATTGCATACAGCTAGCGTTAACCACACAGTACATGTGTGTTCAGCTCAACAAAGCCAAGCGGTTTCAGCTTTTTTCAGAACCATTTTAAAGAGGTGATTGATTAAGCATACAGGATGTTCCTATAAACTGCTGGTTTTCCACCTCTCAGTCAGGACTCCTGCAGATAATTTGTGCCATAATGAACAGTGTGTAAAAAGAATGTTTTCTTATATACAGGCATTCTGTCATGTCTATAATTCTAGTAATAATTTACATTTCCTTTGAATCTACAGAAGTTGTGATTAAGTTAAACCATTAATTGAAAGCAGAATTTACCCCAAGGTTTGTTTGTTCTGATTCAACTGAAAGGATTGAACACTTTGCTGCTGGTTCACAACAGGTTTGTGAACAAATAAGCCACTCAGTATTACTTCTTCTTTTTTTTTTAATTGCCAAATGCTCCCAATAGCAAGATCTTTGTGGTATATGAAGATGAGGTGTCATTACACTTCTGTACATGGGGATGAGGAATATGATTGAAATCCAAGAAACAGTGATACCTCATGCAGTATGTATTACTCTTTATATATCAATTGAATTAAATTGCACTAGTGCTTTAATGGTATTAAATTCAAGATTCATACTTAAACTGCTCATCTTAATAATGTGTACACTCATGAAACTGTAAAGCACTTCCACAAAGTACCAGAGAGTGAGCATAGTGCATAGACCAGGTTTCAGATTTATTTGTTCTGTTTAGCAATCATCCATCAGGGTAAGCATTCCCCAATTCATTCAAAATTTCACATTAAAACTTGCCATGTCTACATCTTTTGCACTGTTACTGCACACATGTTTTAAGAATTAAGTGTGAATTTGCAGAAGATTTGTATTTTACCTATAAATGCAGTGGAATCTTAAGAAGGTCAAATACATGGCAACTTTATTTTCCCCCCTATTTTAATCTTAGAAATTCACCTAATAATGCAAGGCAGAATAGGGAAGGTCAATCCTTACTGCTGCATACGGGTAGAGACTCGCATTTGGGTTTCCTTGGTGTCTGTATCATGTTATGTTTTGCCACCGAATGTCAAAGCCACACCATGTGCAGTTTTGAAGAAAATCAGTCTGCTGACATGGTGCTGAGTTGGGGGGGTGGGGGGTATTTAAGACCAAAAGAGAGCATGTACATGATTTTTTTAAATGTGATTTAGTATGACGGAGAAATATGTTTCACTGTTGTCAGTTGAAAGGATTTGTCTACACAGAGCTCTGTCCACCTGCATTTGGTTGTTTAAGGCCAAGGCACAAAATAATTTTAAGTGTAATGATGCTGTACAGTGTGTTCATGTGAGCTACTTATTTACTTTGTTTTGTTAAATGCTGTGCTGTCATTCAACATACTGAAGGAAGGTGTCGTCTCATTTTTGATTTTTCTCTTTTTTGCATTAAATAAACTTAAGCATGGCCTCTGCATTTATGCCAAATTTATTAAGCAATGTAAATTAAAAAAGACATAAGACCTATCAGTTGTTTTTTTTGTTTGTTTGTTTTTTTTTCAACCTACAGCTGCTGTATATAGAGGAAAAATGTAAATTCAGATACAATAGCTAATACATAAATTATTATAAGCAAGATAGGAGGCTGTAGTTGCCTGCCAGTAATGTACCATACGAACTACTACAACTGAGGGTTTTATAGTTAATTAATTATGGTATGAAGTTCTGTCTTGCAGAATTGTGTCAAAATTTTAATAATAAATAAATGTAGCATTTGTTAATATAAGTAAATTTATACATGTAGGCTAATGTACATAACTATTGCTTGTTTTTTTTTTTCACAGCATTACCACTACAACTTCACTGAAAGCTATAGTTACAAGTTAGGATTTCTAATATTAAGTAAAAAATACATTGACCCATAATGATTTACTAATTTATTGGATATAAAATGTACATGAACCCTCCACCTCAACCAGCTGCAGTGAAATCATGTTTTACATGAATAATTATCTAACGCCTTTCGTAAATAATACCTTCACTGCTTTTACTCTAATCTTAACATTTCATGACACATAACTGCACATAAGAAAACCTTGTTTTGTTGTTGTTGTTTGTTTGTCTTTTTTTAAGGCAAAATTAGAACCATTTGACCCAACATAATTTTTATCCTTATCTGGGCCTGTTTCTACCACCACTAGCCTATATGCTAACATTTAAATTAGCTACCTTAATTGGGCATGGAAACGAAATCCACTAACTGATTTAAATATTCATTTTTTTCTCATTTATAAACATTATTGTGAATAAATAACGAGGGTTTGATCACTACAAGTAATTATAAAGCACACCTATTTCTCTATTTTCCTCAATTTCCTATGAAAGTTTTACTGTCTGCGGTGTATTGTAGGTGTGACCGTTAGGCGTCATCGCCATGGTCGTCGTCAGTTGATTGGTGGTTTGTGTCTGCGTCCGCATGGCAACCTCAAGCTGTTTACAAGAAATCAGGCAGAGGGAAGCTTTCTTAAGGGGGGGAAAGGGACATTTCGATAAATAAAGATCAGTTTCTACATTCTTTTTCGTAGAAACTGTTATACAGAGAGACTGCAGCGGGAGTGAATCGGCTTTAATGCAGCGTGTCGTTGGCGCAGACTGACAGGTGAGGACTCGGGGCTGGCGTGGACTCGTCCTGCTCCTTGGTTCTGCGGCGTGGTCCTTCACGGTGTCGTCGGGGCGAAAATGAATCGCGTGGACGTCTTCGGCTGTCCTGCGTGCGCGTGTGCCCAGCGAGCGGCTTTGGGCGTGAGTGTAAAGCTACCTGCTGTCACGGTCAAGATAAACAAGGTGTGTCAGGGCGCAGAGAAAGTGCTGAGGCTGTCACATTTGGGCCGCAGACTTGCTGCCACATCCAGGTCCCGAGCTGGGTGTTTGTTGTCTTTGTCCACTGGGGGAGGAATGGGCGGTGTCATCGGGTGATCTGGCCCCCCGGTGGCATCACCGCTCCCTCAGCTTTTTTACGCCTCACCGTCAGTAATGTTGGCCGCTCCGTGTCTTGCTGAAATGCCTGAGTGATGTTGCAGCCTTTAACCATTCACAGACCGACACAACCGCCGTCACTGCATGTTACACTGCAGTCAGGATACATGTTTATTTTAAATACCACACATGGTTTACGTTAATGATAATTCTGCGTGCATGCCAAAATGTTGTAATATAGGAGTTATAAAAAGTGGCTTCTTATTGGGAAGTGCAGTTAATAATGAGCAGATGAGTTGACACACCAGATGTCCTTGTAGGAATATCTCTATGATTGATCCTCAGTGTTTAAGCCCGTGGGCTACAGTGTGCTCACCATATTTAACAAGTATTAATCAATGCTTACATCTTTTACCATTCAGATTTTTTTTTTTTTACTGATAGGTTTTAATGCACAAATCCTGCTCATTTTAACCTATCAGCAAGACTATTCTATAAAAACTGTGTACATATTTATTTCTAAACACTAACATTTAGGACCTTACCATTAGCTGGTTTAATATACACGAATAGGTACATTCACATTCATTTCCCCAAATTTTACTTTGATATGGAAGATCATTTTTTAATTCTTTGTATGATTGAAACTAAAACAAAGGCAACATGTCAGATGTTGAAATGTAGCAATTTGCTGTTGTTTTGAAACGTAGGCTCTTTTTTAACCATATTTCAGGAACGTGACTTAAAAGAAACAGGAGAGAAGAATTGGAAAGTTGTATAAAGCACGTAACAATGCTGGTACTTATGAACACTGGACACTCTGGGCTAAAGAAGAGTGAAACCATCCAGTTTGTTATCAGTTCAAACTGAGGGCATGGATTTTAGGAAGGTGCTTTCGTGCATATTGTATGAGTATCTTGCTCACCTGTGAAGGTGCCATTAATGATGAATGATAAAACCAAAACAGACAGAAAATCTTGATTTTTCTTTCTGCTCTTATTACTGTTACATAGCACTTTCATAAAATAGTCTTGCTGATAAACTGGCCTCTCTGATCCCCAGATCTGTTACCTGTTAAATATTTGAAACATAGTGAAAAAATAATGACAAAAGAATCCACTTTTTTTTTTCTTTTACATTTCATTTGCTTTCTTTGAAGTGCTTTCATCAGATGTAGGGTTTCATTTATTCATAAATCATTACTGGGCTTTCTACATTTCACGCTTATTTCTGAGATTGTTGGAAACAGGGTTGCACTATTTTTTTTTTTTAATTCTTCAAAAGATTAATATTTTGCGTCTCTTGCACCTTTATGCCTGCAGATCATGTGAACTATTTTGGATCACAAGGACTGTGGGCCACGCAGCAACTACAAACATGTAAATATTGATTTGAACTTTTTCCTTTTTGTCTCTATAATTCATCACAGTAACTGTTGACTTGAACTCCTTAAAATGATAACGAAAAGACAAAATAATCAGCAAGTACATAAAAAAGTGATGAACTAACCCCCTTGATTCAAAACTGGAATCGCAAGCATTTATTCTCCTTTTTCTGGAACATGTTGATTATTCCCTCTGTCTGTTCTCCAGCCTGCTACGAGCTACCGCTACACATGTGAAATCATGACAGCCGAGGAGACCATCAACATCAAGGAGGCAGAGGTGACCAAGCTCATCCTGGACTTCCTCAACTCCAGAAGGCTGCACATAAGCATGCTGGCCTTGGAGAAGGAAAGTGGGGTTATTAACGGACTCTACTCTGATGACATGCTCTTCCTCAGGTATGACACCTTACATGTATCACATGCAGGTGGACGCTGGAAAGGGCAAGTTAATTTAGCATTCTTTGGGTATTTGTTGGTTGCTTTTAACAGGCAGCTCATTCTGGATGGCCAGTGGGAGGAGGTGATGCAGTTCATTCAACCTTTAGAAGGAATGGACAAGTTTGACAAGAAAAGGTGAGAGAGATTTTACATCAATATTTTAGTGATGAAAAAGTGGAGTGTAGAAGATGTGTAAAAAACCAGAGTGATTTGTTGTTCAGTCATCATGAGAGGACCTTGTGGTAAATCAATCTGTCCAGTTATTTTCTTGCATCCCTTCACTAGTGTCCAGGCTTTGCCAGTAAATAGCGGTGCTGGTAGTCTTTGGAGCTAAACTAGGCCAAGTCCCAGCACTGTAGGGGTATGATCATGTCTAATCACTCACATCCACTGTTTCTTACCAGCCGCTCTACCAGAATAGAGAACATTTTAAAGTCAGTAGACAATGCTCTCACCTATAAATAATCAAAATACTTTTGTAATACGCACATTTGTATTTTCTAGGTTTCGTTACCTCATCCTGAAGCAGAAGTTTCTAGAAGCTTTGTGTGTAAATAACGCCATGTCTGCTGCTGAAGATCCTCATAACGTATGTATATGATTGATTAAATAGTGCTTTTTGGCAACTGAAGTTGTTTTACAAGACTCATATTTAGTAGGAGTCAGATTAATATCTCCCTGCTCCAGTGGAGCTGCTCAAGAGTAAATGGAAGAATACCTGTAAAGCCACAGGCTTACATGGAAATGAATCAGGATATGTAAAACTCATAAACCTGATTTATTTCGGAGAAGAATTTGGTACTCTCTTAAGCCTTTCATGGACTATACAAGATCTCCAGTGCTTTACCCTAGTCCTGTAAAAATTTCAGGTTTGGCAACCCCTTTATTCCCATTTACAGATTCATCTTTTTTTGTGTGTAAAAAAAAAAAGGAAGTTTATATTATATTATACATTTATTCCATGTAATTTCCCTTTAAGAAGGAATAAAGTGTTTTTCAATTTGACTACTTTTATGTTCTCAAACATGTTAATTACATCTCCTGTACATTGCTGCAGCTTCCTTAGCTATAATTTCTGAAAGGCCCTGCTTAAAGTCTGCTATGGATTGTTCAGAAATGGTTAAAGACAGTCTTGTGTTTATTGTTAAATATATGCCAGACTAGCCACTGGTGGTACAGGTAGTACTGGTGGTACATTTTTTCTACTGGTGGTAGAAAAAATGCGATTCACTATGATGTCATTAAAGGTTGGGTAAGCAAATTTCAGGAATGCATCAAGTCTATTGACATTATAAGCAAAATACAAGGAAAACACGGACAGCGAACTCCTTCCTACCCCTCCCTCCAGTGCTCCCCGTGAAAACACGCACCATTACAAGAACAAACCTTCCACCTGTCTGTGATTGGCTAGAGCAATGTTTGTAATGGTTTGCTGTTTGTATCCACTTTACGGAGCCAGCTCAATAAGATAGGCATCAATTCAAATTACATCACTAGTTTTCTGAATTTTCTTTCATTTCATTTCATTTCTTTCTTTCACCCCTCATCTACAGCTGGAGCTCACCATGCAAGAGGCAGTCAAATGCCTTCACAGTCTGGAGGAATTCTGTCCAACCAAGGACGACTACAGCAAGTTGTGCCTCCTCCTCACCCTGCCCCGCCTCACCCACCACGCAGAGTTCAAAGACTGGAACCCAAGCACGGCACGTGTCCATTGCTTTGAGGAGGCCTGCACTATGGTAGCTGAGTTCATCCCTGCAGACAGGAAGCTGAGTGAGGCCGGTTTCAGGGCGAGTGGGAACCGCCTCTTCCAGCTGCTCATCAAAGGGGTCCTTTACGAGTGCTGTGTGGAGTTCTGTCAGGTATCACAATACATTAAAAATGAAAATAGTGTCTAAGGTTCAAAGGCTCAAATTTCTTGCAACCCCTCTGAATTTGTTGTGATTTATAAGTGTTAATAATTGATAACGCGTCCTTTTCAGATGAAGTTTTGGCTAAAAGTTTATACCGGTTCTAAAGCATGACAGATCTAATTGTATCTTTGTGTTTCTTAGAGTAAAGCCACGGGCGAGGAGATCAGAGAGGGCGAGGTGTTACTCGGTGTGGATTTGTTGTGTGGGAATGGCTGCGATGAGCTGGATTTGTCACTGCTCTCCTGGCTGCAGAACCTCTCCTCCAGTGCCTTCACCTGCGCTTTCCAGCAGAAGACTCTCAACATTCACGTGGACCGCCTGGTGAAGCCCAGCAAGGCTGGACATGCTGACCTCCTCGCTCCATTAATCAACCGCCTGTCCCCCTGCCCTACCTCGCCCTTTCGTCAGCGCCCTCATTCAGCTGACACCTACATGTCCAGATCCCTCAACCCGGCTCTGGACGGCTTGTCCCACGGACTGGCGGCACAGGACAAGAGGAGCGTGGAGGCCAGCATGAAGTCTGCTCTCAGCCGGAGCCTAGTGGAGAACAATGTGCATCAGCAGGATGATTCACCTGAGAGGTAAGGGTCTAAGAATTGGCCATTCCTTATTGTGAATTAAATGTTTACCTTCACTTAGCATTGCAGTTAAAAAGATTAGATATAGCAAAAAAAACAAAACAAAACTCTGAAGCCACAGGATAAAAACGCTTCTGGACCATACAATATTTCAACCTTAATTTCTAACAATTAACCACCAAAACCATCTACTTTAAACATTGTCTGCTTAATTTGAATGATCTCTTCTTGCTTCTCCATCTTTATGTGATCACTCAAGTCACTGTCAGTTTCTGCATGAAAAGATTTTACTGAAGAATTAAAAGGTGGTAGGAATATGTGGAATATTTTTCTACTTTTATATTTTAAATTGCTTTGTACTTTTGTATTTTAATCTGGCCAATATTTGTTTCTCTTCTAGAGCTTTCTTACTCAGCTGTCTCCCCTTTCACGCACATCTTCAACCTTAAGTACCTTTAACCCAGTGTTAGAGCTGTATGTCTCTATCTATAGCACCATTAATCCCATTAGCCTTACCTTAACAGAATCAAAGTGCCTCATCCATCAGCGATGCACTTGATGACTGCAGTGTCATCTGAAATCTTGACCTGATGTTTGTCTCATAATTGAAAGCTAGAAATTAATGTTGTAATAATAATCCTGTGTGGAAATTCAGATGTTTCACAGCAGTGAAATAATGTGAACAAGGTCTGCATAAATCATTTTTCCAGTACTGTGGGTTTCCTGGGTTTGCGTCTGAGCCAAGACTTTAGTGAGGTTTATCTCTTTGTCTTGCAAATTAAGTTTTCCGCTGCGGATTGGCGTATTGTGGCTCGCGTGCGTGAGTGCGTGCGTGAGCGAGAGAGAGAAATGAAAAGGACAATGGTTTAAAGTTCACATCATTCGAGGCAAGTGAGGAGGTTTGCTTTATTACATCAATACAGATAAAATGCCTCATCATTGAGGTGACATCGTCAGATTCTTTCTGGCTCTACCTGTAGGATACAGTTTTTGTGCACAACCGATAAAAAGTGAAGTCACTTTGATGTACAATGTAAGAACAGCTTCAAGAGGTTTACAAACTCTAGAAAATGTCTTATGTTATGATATAGAGTTGAAGGTATATGAAGAACAACAAGATTATTATCCAGTTTTAACATATATCTACCGTATTTTCTGGACTATATGCCACACCTGAATATAAGCCGCACCCATTAAAATATAAACGAAATATATATTTTGTCACTTATAAGCCGCACCGGACTATAAGCCGCCGGTATCCAGGCTGAGAAATAAGATATTTACATAGAAAGATTTTTACCATAAGTGTTTATTCATATACCTGAACTGATTTTTCCTCCTCCTGTGTACTGAAACCACCCCACACAGCAAAGACATCCGGAACAGACCCGCGAAATGGACCTGTATCGGAGTCCACTTGCACTCAGTGCCGGATCCGCTTTGGAGCCAGATCTCGGACCTGTTGGCTCCACGCCGTGTCCGGTCCGCATCTGCGATTAAAACCTTACCCCTGCAGCGGGTCCGCTCAGAACCCTGAAATCCACTGGGGAACCAACAAACCGACTGAACAAACTGATAAATCCAGGTGTGTCCAAGTAGCCACAATGGTCAGACACACCTGGATTAATCAGTTTGTCCAATAATAATAATAGGTATTGATGCTCAGAAAATGAGTGTAGAGTAGCATACCCAACATAGACTACTTAACAAAAACAGAATAGCCTTTAACTACTTGGTATGTTTTTATGGTTTTTGCACTTCCTGCTAGAGCGCCCCCTGAGGGCTGAAGAAAAATTCATAGAAAAGCAGCATCTCTGTATAAGCCTCATGGTTTAAGGCGTGGGACAAAAGAAGCGGCTTATAGTCCGGAAAATACGTTACTTTTTATCTCATTTTGTTAAAGCGCTATGGCTTTGTCGTGCCATGCTAAATGGTACACTTCTTCTTTTCTTCAGATTAGAATTTATCTGTAACATTATTACTGACATTGTTTCTATCTTCCGCTGTCATTAGGCAGCACCCACAGGGGCTGGACAGACCCAACGCCACTCGCACCCCTGTGAATCCTGGGAAAGATGGCAGGCCGGCCTGCAGCACAGAAACACATGAGGTGACATAAACTGTAGTACGTGATCAGGGTCTTGATGTCTGTGTAGTGATGTCCTGAGCACTTTAGACCATAAACACGCCATAGATTTATGAGGTGGCTCTTATGTAAGCTTAGGGTAACATTATTTGAAATAAATGTGGTAGGTCTGTGGGTGAAAGAGTGGAATGCATCACTTTTTGTTACTCAGGCTGAATTGGAGTCATGGATCTTATTGATAATGTTTATAAAAATGTACTCTGGCCACTTGAGTCAAAGTCAAAGGGAAACTTTCAGTATGTCTGGAGTCATCACTGCAGATTTAAGACATATAGTACAAATTGCCCCTGAACCTCTGTTCTTAGTACCTTTAATCCATCATAAATCTTGCCAAAACTCCATGGGGCACTTGTGCCCTGCTGCCATCAGTGTAGGATAGGAAGATCATGGACGCTGGAAGTACATTATCTGGTTTGATGTGCGCTGAACTGCTGCTTCCATCATCGCTCATCTTTATGCATTTCAGCTCCCATCTGGGGGACAAAGTAGTTTAAGATTAAATTGCAATGTGTGTGCGTGTGTGTGAAAAGTGGTGAGAGACAAGGAGAATAATAGTGTAGGCTGGTATATGATGAAGGCCTTGGAAACTAGTTTTATGGGATGGATGATGGAAAACGGCCTTGGGAGTTGAAGCGTTGTTATTAGTGGTACTTGAAAAACTTTGCCAGGCAATAACAAATATTCTACCAGGTGACAGGGCATGTTCAAGTTAAACAAATGTGGTTAAAATACTTTTTTTTCAGGATTTCTGCAACTATTACACTGCGATTTTAGTTGTTTATAATAGCTGTGTGTGTGTGTGTCCAGCGCCGTGACTCCACGGAGCACATACAGGAGTATTACAGGCAGCGCCTCCGCGTGCAGCAGCACCTGGAACAGAAGCAACAGCAGAGGCAGCTTTACCAGCAGATGCTGCTGGAGGGAGGAGTGAAGCCGCAGGATGGAGCCCAACACAATCTCACTGAGACGTTCCTTAGCAGGTGAGGAAATCTTATGGAAAGATTCAGTGCCACTGATGAGTGATTAGCAAAACGATATTGCCTTTTGTCTAGATCCATTCAGCGGTTGGAGGAGATGAATGTGGACATTGACCACAAAGGAGATGAAATGATGACTCATCTGGGCCAGCAGTGGAATGGACTGACTTCTAACCCCAGGATACCCAGCACTCGCCACACCCCAGATAAAGGGGATAAGTCAGGTGGGGTTAGCTGCAGTACCCCTTTAAGCTCTGGAAACCATGACTGTCCTTCACTTAGTGAGACTCCACTTCCTACCAGTCAGAGGTAAGAGCCTGCCAAAACAATAAACTGGGTTTTCTTGTATTTATACATAAACCAGTGATTTTTATGAAATGAAATGAAAAATACTTTATTAATCCCAGAAAGGATTAATAAAGGAGCATGAAGCAATTTGTTATTGGATTTCATAGTCATATTCATTGAAATGCTTAACTGAAATAGTGTTTTTATATTGCTTAGGCTGACGAATGAAAACAGCATTTTATCCCTGCATCTTCTTATAGTCAGAATTTATTAATAAATAAAAGATATCATGAAGCAATTTGTTATTGGATTTTACAACCCCAATTCCAAAAGAGTTGAGATGCTGTGTGAAAAGCAAGTATAAACAGAATGCAATGGCTTGCAGATTTCATCAACCCATATTTTATTCTCAATAGCACATAAAGAACATATCAGATGTTTAAACAGACATTTTATCATTTCTTCTGAAAATATTAGCCAATTTTGATTTTGATGGCAACAGCACATTTCAAAAAAGTTGGAACAGGGCGATGTTTATCATCGTGTTGCATCCCTTCTTCTTCTAACAAGTGTCTGTAAATGTCTGGGAAGTGAGGAGACCAATTACTGGAGTTTTAGGAGAGGAATGTCATCCCATTCTTGTCTGAAGCAGATTTTTATCTGCTCAATAGTCTGGACTTTCATTGTTGGATTTTTCATTTTATGATGTGGCAAATGTTTACTATTGGTGAAAGTTCTGGCTGCAGACAGACCAGCTCAGCACCAAGACTCTTCTTCTGCAAAGCCATCCTATTGTGGTGGATGCAGTCTATGGTTCAGCATTGTCCTGCTACAGTATAAACATCCTTCCCTGAAAGAGGCTGGATGAGAGCCTCTGTTGCTCTAAAACCTCTGTGTACTCTTCAGCATTGATGGTGTCTTTCCAGATGTGTAAGCTGCCCACATCATAAGCACTAATGCAACCCCATATCATCAGAGATGCGGGCTTTTGAACTGTCTGATGTTAACAACCTGAATGGTCCCTCTCCTTTTTAGTCCATAGGACAAAGTGTCCATGATTTCCAAAAATAATTTCAGATTTTGATTCATCAGAACAGTTTTCTATCTTGCCTCAGACCATTTTAGATTAGCTTTGACCCAGAGGAGACAGCAGCGTTTCTGTATCATGTTCACGTGACTCCCTCTTCACATGATATGGCTGTTTTTATTTATATTTTACACAGTCTTCTGGCTTTTTTGGAATTGGGGTTGTGCATGTCATGGGTCAGAATTTGACTGATTCAGGAGTGGATTTGCAGCTTTGAAATCAACCTGTTTGTACATTGTGATCTTCAGCGCTGAAAGGATAAGAGCGACCGGTCCCACAGTCCAAGATGATTCGGGCTGCTCTACAACACGTAACACACATGAGGTAAAAATGCAGGCTTCTGCCAAGCTTTCACCTGAATTTTTTTCTTTTCTTTTTTTTTTTCTTTTTTTTTAATTTCATGCATGATCACTTTCAGTGTACTGCATCCCAACTTTTGAATAATGTTAAACATTAAAGCATATTTGCATGCTTGATGACAGTTCTCTTGTTTCTGACATTGTATAGCCAGGAAAGTCCAAAACACAGTTTGTCAAGGTGAGCCAGCTGGAGGACACACAGGCAGTGCGTGCAGTGGCTTTCCATCCCTCTGGAGCACTATACGCTGTCGGTTCCAACTCCAAAACCTTGAGAGTTTGTGCCTACCCAGAAACACTGACCACCAGGTAGGTGTCATTCACTGCTGAATACTAACTCACTATGAGATATTCTAAGAAGATGATGGTTTACCTGTTAATTAATTGCATAACAGTTGATGACTCAACAGAATGTTTGATAATGTTGACAGTTTTTATGCTGCAAGCATTTACTCAACCGCAACAAGGGGTTATAAATCTCATTAGCAAATCTAATCAATTTTGTTTGTCCCACAATTACACATAAAAAATAGAAAAAATAGATAAGGCAGAAAGAACTACAAGCAAACAAGGGAACGGAGGAATTTACGTTACACCTTGAATGCAGCATTGCGGAACAGTGCGCTGAAAAAGAAACATGGCGGCGATGGTGTAGAACTTCGTTAAAGTTTCAGAAGAAGATAGTTCGCTGGTTATTTGTGACAAATGCTCCAAGCGAAGCAGGGAAAAATAGCACAGGCTTTAATACGTCAAACCCGATCAGCCACCTGAAACATAACCGTCGCTTCCATGGAGTTTTGAAATTGCGCTAATGTGAGCTAACATGAGCTAACATGAGCAAGCCAGCAGCATGTCAACCCCTCCGCTCCCCTCTCCTATCCTCTACTCTCTGCTCATCGCCATCATTTCTCTCATCTAAAGCTTCCATGAGATAAAAAAAAAAAAAAAAAAAACTACTAAACCTCATTTACTTTAATTAAAGGCATTCATTTGAATGGAACCACAAGCCAAAAGCCTTTAAACCTAATTTCTTTGTTACTATGGAGTGCACTTTTTCAGTTTATTTACACAGACAAGTCTAACTTGTGTCAGTGCATTATGCACTGTGCATTATTTTTATTGTCATTGAGGAATGCATTTTTTTCAGTTTGTAATTCTGATGCATGTATTTCCATCAGTTCAAGGAGCCTTTATTTTTTTATATCATTAAGTAATGCAGCTTATTTAAGTTGATGTGAGATAACAAATAGGTTTGTTTGATAGCTTTATGAAAATGTTTGAGAGGCTTGACAATAGTTTTTCATTGTAAAAAATAAATATCTGTTCATTCAAAGAGTCAAAACTGTTTTTGGTTTTGTTCATAGTATTGATGTAATGATCTTAGGTATATGTGTGTGTTATCGGTTATCGGTATCGGTTAAAAAAAACAGTTATCGTGCATCCCTACTAAATGGTAAAAGCATGGAAATTCAAGCTGCTTTTGGTTCCTTAAACCCACATTGTTCAGGCAGGAAGCAAAAGCATCCCCTGCAGCTTTTCATCTGTCTGTAATTTGTGTGCCTCTGTAGTGGTTCTGTCAAGCAGCCTGCGGTTCGCTTCAGACGGAACAAACATCACAAGGGCTCGATCTACTGCGTGGCCTGGAGCCACTGCGGACAACTGTTGGCCACTGGCTCCAATGATAAATATGTAAAAGTCTTGCCTTTCAATGCAGACAGCTGCAACGCCACAGGTACTGTTTCTCAGCTATCATGCTATTTCTGTTACGGCCCTTTCTTGTGCATGTAAAAGGTCTGCAAGATTATACAGTATGCATCAGTGTGGTCTTTTTCCACTGAAGACACTAGTCAGGCACGGCCATTCAGGTTGGATGAGGACAAAAGTTCTTCTTTTGGATAATGCCTTCCTAGTGGCTGGTTTTCAAACAAGGAATGAGAGTAACGTCCCCATAGATATGTAAGACTAGACCCCACATGTCCGACAAAAGCCAGTGGACAAGCATCTATTATGACTGCAGCCATATATGGAAGGTGTTATTGAGGGTTGTCAAGCATGGTGGAAATGAGATAATTAATATTTATCCTTTTTGGTTTCCTTTAGATGACTGCCAATTGATATTAACTGAACTAAAAATGTTTGACAACCACAATAGATGATGTATCTTTTATTTCACCCAAAGTAAATGATACACACATTTCTGTGTACGGGACACATTGCTTACACAGTACTTTTGTATTCCAGGTCCAGGGCGTCCAGGGTGTTTCATATTGCCGTTTCCATGATTATACTTCCAGAAATAATATATTGATTTATAAAAGAAAATGCTGATTCCATATAATCAACAGAATTACAACTATCTCAGCTGAATGATAATTTGATACATGTGGTCTAGTTTAACACTTTCATAGAAATGAGCTGTCAGACAACAGTGACAATACCCTCCCAAGGTGGCAGCGGTACTGATGCAGGTGGACTGGTACTGGGCAGAATCTTTTACAGTCAATGGCGGCATCTAGTGTTAGATACGTATGTGCTGCACCACACTGCACACATCAACTGACCAATCAGAGCAGACTTGACTTTTCTGAAAAGGGCAGCTTAAAGAGACAGATGTTAAAATGCGCTTTTATGAGAGAAGGTGAAAAGCAACAATGTACAGTTTGAGAAAAATCTTTCTTAAATATAGAAAATAGTTTTTTAACCATTAAACTACCAAAATCAAATAAAGAACCTATACGACAGCATTACATGAGCTCTTTAACTAGTAAAATACAGATTAAAACAGAAATGTAGAAGCATATTGTTACCGCTTTTCTGGTATCGAAATGCATTTAACCTTCTGTGTCTTATATAAATATACACTTCTGTTTCAGGCCCAGACCTGGAGTTCAGCATGCATGATGGTACTATTAGGGACTTGGCCTTCATGGAGGGCCCCGAGAGTGGAGGATCCATCTTGATCAGCGCTGGAGCCGGAGACTGCAACATCTACACCACTGATTGCCAGAGAGGGCAAGGTCTTCATGCCCTGAGTGGACACACAGGTATGTCAGCTCCTCACCTGCAGCTGCACTGGGAAAACAAACCAAACTGCTTTGATGTAATGATTTCATTATAGGTATACGAGGCCATCTGCATTGGCCTTTCATGAAGCCTTGCTCTATGAGATGTTTTTACATTATATATATCTTATCAGGTCACATTCTGACTCTGTACACATGGGGAGGGTGGATGATTGCCTCAGGCTCACAGGACAAGACGGTTCGTTTCTGGGACCTGCGAGTGCCCAGCTGTGTTCGGGTGGTGGGCACAACTTTGCACGGATCAGGTGAGTCAAATTACACCTGACTCACGCTGGAGCGGATCCTTTCTGTGAACCGCTGACACCACACTAAAGGTTACAGTAGTAAAGCAGATATCTTTAATTTAAAAAAATATATGCCTTTGTCATATGATCTGACAGCAATAGATGAGACAGAGAATCTGTGAATAAAAAAAATCAGGTTCTTCTGGCTCCTCCCATTACTTTCAATGTTATTTGCAAAAATCCACTGTGCCCTCATGAAAACAACCAGTCAGAGCCAAGAGGAGTCTTTACCTGGTTTTAGTCAGTACCATCTCAAGATTTACTACCTGACTTTGCTTGACAGCCTTTGCAGGGAGGGTCTTTGGAGGCAAGTTGGATTAAAAAAAAAAAAAAATGTTTAGATAAACCTTAAAACCTCATGTCATGAGAAAACTGCACTCTCTGTGGATGCAGGTGTGGTGGAAATTTTTATTTGGTTTATTTCATCTTGTAATTTTGTTAACAATATGTTTAAAAGTGATGCCTTTCTTAACAAGACCAATACACATAGTCAACAAAGACCAAATGTCTGACAAAAGGCTAAGCCGGGGGTCGGCTATGGTTCATTGACCTGTGAGACACAGCATAGGAAGAGCTGTAACTTCCTAAATTCAATCAGTCTGTCTTGAGACAAATGTCTTTTTGTCTTAACCACCACCTGCTGTGTCTATTCTGTATGCAAAACCTGTAAGCACAATCAACATCTTCTGTCTTGGTATCCTGTATGCAAAACCTGTAAGCACAATCAACATCTTCTGTCTTGGTATCCTGTATGCAAAACCTGTAACACCTTGCTGTCTGGTATAAAAATCAGCTTGTTCTTTGTATCTGCAGAGTCATTAGCCGGCACTCTGCGAGTGGTGGCTGGTGGCTCTCCTTGTGGCCACAAGTATTTGTATGTCTGTCTTTCTTTCTCTGTAATAAATTCTATTCTGATTTTCTCATCAAGATCGGATCTAATTTTTTCCACAACAATTTGGCGCTGCAAAGTAGGGTCCCTCGCTTGGCCGTCTGGACGGAGTGACCAGAGACCGAGAACCTCAAAAGTGCTGTTGAGATGGGAGCTGACTCACTGCGTTCTGACTGCCAACGCTGGGATCCAACGAACTTAAGTCCTACAATCTGATCTGGTGAGAAATTCATTTTCAAAAACACATTTGGTCTCGAAAAGGTTCAGATCTGAGGTGGTTCAGCATTCTCCATAGCATTTGGGGAAGTTTAGTCTGCAGGAGTGACTGCGACTAGGTTAGTTTCTGAGATCTGTTCTGAAACGCTCCTTCTGTAAAGTAACTCAGAGGGTTAGGCTTTAACTGTTTGGGGCAGGCAAACAGATTTTGCAAAGACGTTTGCAATCTTAGGAAGAGTATGCATACTGACTCATAAAGAAATGAGTTCTGGTAAATCCAAACCTCTTTTCTGTTTCCTCAGAGTTCCAATGTGGAATAGGTGAGAGAAAGAAACGGCCGTGAGAGTGTTGAATGTCTGGACTCAGAAACATGGGTTTGTCGAGTTTAAATGAGTTGGAAAGACTGAATGAGAAATTGACTGAAAGATTTGTGTAAAAGATTTGGAAGAATGTGAAACATAGCGCTTTGTTTTTTTTAAGGAGTGAATGTATCTTTATTGTTGATTCTGATGCTATTCCGCATCTCTAACCCCTGCGCATGCGCAACAATACATATATATATATATATGTGTGTGTGTGTGTGTGTGTGTGAGTAGTATATATATATATATATATATATATATGTATATATATGTATTTTTTTGGTACCTTAAGTGTTGTATGTATGTCCTGTGATTTGTCTGTCTCACTAAACCTCAGAACAGAGACAGTTGTTTCCCACACTGATACTTTTTCTTTTTTTACTCATTTGCTTTTGGCCAAAGCAATTTACAGTGATGCGACCTAGATTTTTTTTTTTTTTTTTAAACTGTCAGAACTGAAAGCCAGTCCTGATTTCAAAGTTTGTGTTTTTTCTCCCTCCTTAAGGTGTACAGACAACAACCATGTACTGTATGCAAATCAGTGAAACCGGTTTTCCATGGCTGCTGTCACTTTTCACAGCTTCCTGTCTGAGGAACAGGCAGCAGCCATTCCCCCCCCTTATGGGACGTCCCCCCCCAGATCTCTAAGCCCAGAGTAAATATGTTAGTCTAAAAAAAACAAACAAACTGTGACCCTGTTGTTATTCCCGTTGTTGTGATTTTGTACTAAACTTCTCTGTGCTTGAAGCCCCTTTATCTTCTCTTGTCCATGGAGAAGGTCTACAGCCTCCAGATCTTATTAGATGCCCCCCCCCCCGAAGGCAGAGAAATTAACTGAAAAAGGCTCTTCAAACAGCTCCCACGTTAGGCCTTTCCTGGAAAGAGTTCTCATCCCCCGACAACCAGATTGCTCAGCAAGTAAGAGCAGCTCTTCCTGAGACCAGCAGACACCCCTGCTCACGAGTCAATCACCCAGCATCAAAGTAGACGCTCTACTCCACCCATCACCAGGCAGAAGTCATGTCCTCACCAACAGAGGGGACATCTCAGCTGAAGGAATGAGTGCTGATCGGCCTCTGGCCGCACTCCGAGCTACACGCTGCTCAACACAGTTGCTTCCCTTTGCTTGGTGAGTGACTTTGGCTGAACCTGTGTGCACCGATGACTGCTTTGGAGACTCCCAGGAGACACAGACGATGGCAGCCTGCTGCACTGACAGGTTGTGGACTATTTGGCTCAAAATGCCCTTGATTCGGATTACTCGTCATTTGGCCCGTTTCCTGGTGGTCAGGAGTTTACTCAAGATTGCTGCATGACAAAAGATCTCACACTGCAGCACCTTTATGTGGTGTCAGCTCATGACACACCCCGCCATCGCTGCTCTCCAACTGACCCACGTGACTCAATCTGGGGCTCAGATGTCCCACCTGACAGGAAACTCTGGTCAAACACCTTTTTCCCCTTGATGGGAAAACTCATGCTCTGCCTGTAAACTGTGAACTACAAGCTGGACGAATTCACCAAGGACTCTGTGGTTGCCCTAAAAGGACTCTGCTTGCGGACCATGTGTCCTCCTCTGGCTGGCTTTCATTGCTAGCTGGTAACAGCTAAAAGGTCTCTCCTGCTGTGGATTATGACCTCAGTCATCATTGTTGTTTTTTTTTTATGCAGCATTATTCCCTTAAGTCAAGGACTGTCTAAGATGATTCCCATCCAGTTTTTTTTGGATCTGTATACCCCATGTTCCCTAAACAAATCCCATGGACTCTATTTCTAATCCTCCCTCATCGCCTGGATATTATGACGATTCATCAGAATGACTCTGACAACGACTCCTTTGTGTGATCGTCAATTTTCCAACACTGAATATTATTGTCCATATTCATAAGTCGAACATTGTTTCTGTTTTCAATCATGTTTATGATGGTGATCATTGAATCTCAGTGAATTTGGTGACCTAATGTTACAGTTAATGGTTGTTATTGTGTGATTAATATGAAACATATCAATGTTTCATTTATAATCAAAAGAGGGAAATTGTGGTGGAAATTTTTATTTGGTTTATTTCATCTTGTAATTTTGTTAACAATATGTTTAAAAGTGATGCCTTTCTTAACAAGACCAATACACATAGTCAACAAAGACCAAATGTCTGACAAAAGGCTAAGCCGGGGGTCGGCTATGGTTCATTGACCTGTGAGACACAGCATAGGAAGAGCTGTAACTTCCTAAATTCAATCAGTCTGTCTTGAGACAAATGTCTTTTTGTCTTAACCACCACCTGCTGTGTCTATTCTGTATGCAAAACCTGTAAGCACAATCAACATCTTCTGTCTTGGTATCCTGTATGCAAAACCTGTAAGCACAATCAACATCTTCTGTCTTGGTATCCTGTATGCAAAACCTGTAACACCTTGCTGTCTGGTATAAAAATCAGCTTGTTCTTTGTATCTGCAGAGTCATTAGCCGGCACTCTGCGAGTGGTGGCTGGTGGCTCTCCTTGTGGCCACAAGTATTTGTATGTCTGTCTTTCTTTCTCTGTAATAAATTCTATTCTGATTTTCTCATCAAGATCGGATCTAATTTTTTCCACAACACAGGCAATTCTCATCTGGATTACCTCTGTCTTTCACACAGGAAGTGCAGTTGCTTCGGTAGCTGTAGATCCCAGTGGCCGCCTGCTGGCCACCGGTCAGGAAGACAGTACCTGCATGTTATATGACATTAGAGGCGGCCGCATTGTCCAGACGTGCCGCCCCCACAGCAGTGACATTCGCTCTGTTCGCTTCTCACCTGGAGCCCATCATCTCCTCACTGGCTCCTATGACAACAGGATCATCGTCAGTGACCTTCAAGGTAGCAACATAACTGTACATAGTATGTGTAACAATGCAGATCCACACAAATTTACATAAGGGAACATGTTAGATAAGTTGCTTGATTGGATTTTTTCTTTAAAATTGTCTAATTGATGCATTCAGTTGTAAGACAGGACTGTCATGGAAATGCACACTGAATGTGTTGTTTTCCATTTCTCTTGACGCCAGGTGACCTGACAAAGCCCCTCCCTCAGACTTTAGCAGGGGAACACTCGGACAAGGTGATCCAGTGTCGGTGGCACCCACGGAACGAGACTTTCCTCTCTTCATCCGCTGATCGAACCGTCGTCCTGTGGGCTTCGGGACCGTAAGAGTCAGAAGTAGAAATCAACAACAAGAGCAGCAGTGAGCACAAGAGCACAGTGTGCACATACACGCCATCACTAACTGCAGTGAGGTGTGTGTACGTGAATTGGTGTGCGTACATATCAAGTTGTCTTAATGTTGCTCAGTTCAAAGTGAAGTGTGTCTATAGAAATTGTGTGGGACAGATCCAATTTTAGGCAACAAGTCTCTTAAAAAACGCCCGTTTGTATGAGTGTGTGTATGTTTGAATGCTACTGAAATGTCTTGGTGAGCATGTGGCTTTGTGTGTTCACAAGCAAATGTGTCATTCTGTGTGTATTTGGCATTAAAGTCGACTGCAAATGAAGCTGAATGCCAACAAAAGATGAAACTGATATTTTTGTGTTTCCATATGGGATCCACGTGGCTTTAAGCTTAAATATAGAGGATGTGTGTTTATTATCTTTGGGTTTTTTTAAGTACAGCATAAAGATGAAACTGCATCCATGGAATAACAGTATGGAACTGGCAGATGATGTTTTCAACAAAAGGCATGAGTAGGTTCACTGCAAGCGCACTTTCAAAAGTACATTTTTGTCAGCCATAGTCAGATCATGATTAAAAAAAAAAAAAAGAGAGAGAGAATTTAACTTTTGGTGTCACATTATGCAAGATTTTAACAAAACAGTTCATAGGGACAAGGCTGCATCTATGCTTTCCACTGGAAGCAGTGACAGATTCCATGTTGTGGAAAAAAAAAGCCGTTTTCAGTTATGCATATCATAATGTGCCTTTTGTGAAAATCTTAGTGTTTTTTTTTTTTCCATTCCTGTATTGGTTGAAAGACTATTTATGTATGTTTTTTTTCCCATTAACTTTAACTGCAAATGTCTGTTGTGCTGGGATTTGTAAAGCTTTGCAGTGTTATTTTTAAGGGATTTTCATTAATTTTAATAATAGCACTTTGCATGAGGGTTAAAAATAGGATATGGAGAGGTTTGGCTTTTCACCGATTCAGAAACTAATTTCTAAGCATGTCTTAGACAAGATTCAACATTGCTTTAAAATAGATTTCCCTTTTTTTCTTCATTTGTCTGACCATCCTTTTCTTTGGTGTTACATTCATTGGCAAGCCTGTTTAGTTGTGTTGCAGACATTGATCTTATGTAGAAATTATTAATTAGGGTGGTGCCAAGTCGCGTCTGTGGCTGAAGATGAGAGTGGAAACTAGGTTCAGGCTTATACATTTCACAATGATTGAGATTTAGGAAAGAAACCAAACCTATGCACGGCTATATAAATCCAGCGAAAAGAATGTGTCTGCGCAGGTCTGCTGTTGTGCATACATGTGGCTTTAATGATGAAACTAAAAAGACTTTTTTATGCATCTTGTCCCTGAGCTCTTTACATTTTACAACTTATTTCATCCTCACTTTTGTTCAGCACCAAGAGAGAATCCTGGTTCGTGCATGGAAGAGAGAAGTTTATAGAGGAGAGTATATGTTACTGGATGTCACAATATGCATCTATTTTTTTAACCTTATCTGTGGTATAGTTGATGTTGGTGTCCACAGTTGTAGTTTTAAATGATGTTTATGCACAAGTGCTTTAATAGTGTGGAAGCTACCAAGAGGTTTTGGTGGTTCGAGCTGTAAAAACAGGAGAAAAAAAAAAGTTGCTGTCTCTCACATGTACTTGCTTTTGAATAAACTGGTGTTCTAAAGGACAATTTAGAACAATCTGATTGAATAAAGATATTCAATGAGTAACTGTTTTTATTTTTATTACACGTACTAGTCACAACACTGTGCACGCAGGCTGACTTTCTTCTCCACGAACAGTAGGAGTGCCAGTGCCTATCCAGCATGCTTCCATCGCTGGCGTGGTTTAACTGGCTGCTGGAACACGGCCATGGCCACAGACACAGAAGTGTCATTATAAACCCCAATGTGGATGCAAGGTCCAAGATTGGTCAGCTCTTTTACAGGAACAATAACGGATTTTCTTTTTGAGTCATAGAAGTACAGAAGACAAAGATCAAGTGCAAGAGGGGGTAGGTATGGTGGGGTGACAGAGGGATGGAGGGAACAGCAGAGAGGAGGGATTTGCTGTGACTCACATGCTGCGCTCGATCATTCCCTCTTTTGTGCCACAGACAATGAGAGCCAGAGGTGCAGGGCTTAAAAAGGATAGGCACAGTGTTATAGCCAGCATCCCTGGAAAGAGACCGGCCAAGCAAGAGGTATCAGAAGAAATCGTTTTTAAAAAATGGAATTACGTAGAACCTGCATTTACAGCAATATAAGGAATATAAAACTTCCTCTGAGGTCTTGAAGAGTCAGTGGAGCTACTTTTGGGAAACAGCAAGAACTACAAAGGCACAGAGAAGTGAAGCATGGGGATCTGTTCTCCTTTTTGCGATAGAAATCATCTGCACAATTTACAAACCGGGCCTTGGACTACAACGCTTGCTGATCTTACCTGACAAAAACTAATATTACATGTCTAAATTGTGATTCAGGCTTTCATGGCTGCGTTTGGTGGGTACTGGTGTGCAGTGGGTATTTTAGTCATCCTGAAGGGCTGCAGGGAGGACTAGAGGAGTTAGAATCAGTGCCTGAAATCATCAGGTTGCTGGCTGGGTGACAGGGAGCAACAGTGCTGACGGTTCAGTTACTCAGTATCGGAAGATTAGTTTGTGGTGCGTGGAGGGGAATTAGTGGTGAACAAAGCCTGTGAACTGCCTGATAGGCAAAGCCTATTGTCCCACAGCAGTTTGGGTCAAGTGCTTTGCTGGCTATATGACCAATTTCACAGCGTTTAAAAAAAAAAGTTGTTTTGCTTCTTTTCTCTCAGAGGATGCATGATGGGAACATGTGAGCAAGTATTTTTATGAAACAATAGTTGAACTTCAATCTTTTCCACCAGTGTGGCCTAGATCTCATTTTGGACTTGCAGAAGAAGATGCTGATGCATATGAGAACAAAGCAAGCTGGTCTGCATCAACCGGTAGAGTTTCAAGCCTTACAGATGCTTCGCTAGGATTTAACCGGCTGCAAATTATGGACTGTAAAACGTACAATTTAAAACAACTGGGAGGGTGAAGTACATTTAAAGCTAAACTTCTGTAAAGACGTTTAGTTGCTTTCAATATATGTAAATAAAGATCTGTTGTGGATTTCTTATTATTAACATGGCAGTGGGGCAACTCCAAAACTCCAATAAAATGAAATAAACCAATTAATTCCAATAAATTCAAAGCAGTGAAGCTTAATGAATTGGAAAGTCTTGTAAAATGAACAGCAACAGCTATGAAAATGTGCAAAACTTCAGTAAGCAACCTAAATGTGTTCTCTACTGGCCTCTCTTCCCTGAACAGTTGCTGAATGTTTAGGAGGACGGTGGTTTCCGGAGCATTTCCACAATGCTGTACACTCTAGCAGGAGGAGGCACGCTGTGTGGTGTGGCCGCTCTCGTGCTCCTCATCGTTTCTACTGCAACGGACTTCTGGATGCAGTACCGGTACTCGGGCAGCTCGGCCAACCAGGGGCTTTGGAGGTTCTGCATCAACCACAAATGCCATGCCCACACCATAACTGTGGGTAAGTACCTCAGAAGGTAGCCGTGGTCAGGGCGCATCATCAAATTTCTGGGCCCTGTGAGAAGACATGTCATTGGGCCCCTCCAGCACAGCACAATCAAACAACACACGATTCAGCATATGTTTATTGGTCCATCGAGGGCCCCCAGTCTCTTTGGGCCCTAGTTAGTCAATTCTGTGACCCTCAGGTCACAGAAAGCAAAAGTCCGTCTGACTGCATGACAATAACTGGGACGAGCTTGTTTGTATCCGTGTGTGTTGGTGGTCCTGAATTTTTCTGTGTCCAGCTTTCTGGGATGCTACGCGGGCCTTCATGCTGCTGGCGGTGCTGAGCTGCTTCGCTGGTGTGGTGCTCGGTTTGAGCGCCTTCACTAACGGCACCAAGAACAGGAGAGTCCGTACAGGTGGCATCGCTCTGGCCCTGTCAGGTAACCAAGAGATGTCACGGTTACAGAAATAATTTGGGTCTTCTCTACAGTTGGAGCTGATTTTGGGTCACGTGTTTTGGATAAAAGTCAGATTGGGGGCCACTGGTTTTTGTAGCCTTACTAATAGAATTAAAGTTAACTATATAGATAGTATTTAATAAAAAGAAATCGCTTGGCTTTTCAGGAGATGCCTCTCATGCTTTATTCTTGTTCTCTTTGCCAGGTTTTCTTGCTTTGCTGGCTTTGGCAATCTACACAGGTGTGACCGTCACTTTCTTTGGCAAACGCTTCCTGGACTGGCGCTTTTCCTGGTCCTACATCATAGGCTGGGTCGCAGTCATTTTGGCCTTTGCAGCAGGTATTTATGACTTTAATTTTTTTTTTCAAACTGAACACAAGGGTGGGTGAAAAATGGACTTATGAAACACTGACATGAGAGACAGTTCAAGTGTTTTGCTGGGTTCTTTGGTTTTTAATCAGACTTTGATGTTTCTTGTGCAGAGCAGAGCTACCTCAGAAATAATGACCACACTGCAACATGAGGGCATGAAATAAGCAAAGTTATTACCTCTGCCTCTCCATTACATCAGTGTCCTCACAAATAAGGAACATGTTTAAACATTTGTGGTAAATACTTTACAATGTACATTTTAAGTCTTTGCTCCATGTGTAAGATTTAAAGATTTCCATCATAAGTAGTAATAATCCATCCTTCATGTGCTTTCCTCTCTTGGTAGGACTTTCTCATAATAGCAAGATCTTGATCTATTATTTTTATTGTAATGTCAAACTTACTAATTTACCATTCACAGAAATTGACAGTTTCATTAGAAAAATAAAGATCTCTGTTGTTCCTTTTAGGTGTGTTTCAGATCTGTGCTTACCAGAGGACCACTACAGAACCTGCTCCTTCAAATAACCCGGACAGCTGAACACATTCATGTGATCAAATACTGTTGCAGTGGATGTCAATTCTGCTTCTGATCAGTTAGAATGAAATAAATAGAAATCAAGAGTCAGTGCAGTTTCAGTGCTCTCTCAACAATTATCTCTCATCTTACCTAAAGAAATATTTTACTTTTTTAGTAAAGTTTGGGGCATGTCATTTAACCTTAGATAACCTTTTTTTTTTTTTTTTTTTTAACCCTTTTTTCGTTGTGGTCAGAAAGATATTCATTTCTCATATGACTGAAAAGTATACCTGTGTGCGAACGCACTTAAATCTGGTTAAAAATGATGTGTAGCTCTTAGGTGTTCCACTACAGACTCTCCACTAGATGGTGCTCTTCAGTTCCAAATAAGTGGTTTTAACAGCACTGTGGCAGGCATGCCTGTCTGGAAGTAGCCTGTAAAAAGTAGCCTATTGTGGCAGTCCAAGTAGCCTATAAGATGATTTTCTGATTTCAGCACATTCTGGCGAGTTCTTTAAAAAAAAAAAAAAAAAAAATATAGGACCATTTGGGTAAGACTGTATTAACAGCCTGTTTACCCCCAAAAAACAAGCAGGGATCATCAACAGTTAATGACCACATTTCTGGTTTAACTATCAAGTTCCACTCTGCATTTTAACACGTCAAAAGACTTTCAGATGCCATATGGATCTCACAATAGTCAACAGAGAAAACCTAACACACATTTCTCAAGACGGTGAAGAGTTATTTTGTTTTATGTTGGCCTGAAATTCATTGAATATTGTCTCGATACATCTTGAGCACCAATAATAAAAAGCAAATGCGGAGTACATCATTTATTTCGAAACATTTTATTTTGAACAAGAGCAAAGCCATCTCACAGAGACTACTTTGACTTACACAGAATGCAAATAAATATGACCATAGTCGAATTAAAGACATTAACAATTGGTAAAAAATTATTTACAAACACTGAATAGTGCAAAATCACACAAATACTGCCCTCACCCAGGGTCTTGAAGAGAGTCATATAAGGACAGTTGTTGTGTGTGTGCTGCCCCCTGGTGGGGGATTATAAGAACTGAGTACTGTATATGGCATGACAAAAACCTTTCATAACATTACAGATGACTCCCCTGGATGAAGCTAAAGTTCACCCACTTACTACACTTCAGAGGGACATTCAGCAACAGGGGAAATGTTGAGATGTGGTACAGATCTGAGTCTTAAAGTTAATTTAAAATTGTTCAAAAGAGGGGAAGAACAGAAAAAGCGAGCATTCTGAGAAGCTGAGTGAGAGTGTATCCATTTAAGTTGGGAAATTTTGTATTTATTTATTTATTTATTTTTAATGAAGACATCACCAAAAAGGTGCAAAATGTGAAATGCATTACGAGCACTCGACTTTAAACAAGTTGGAACACCTAAAACCACATGGCAGGTAGTGCCCACCGCCCCTGAGTGAAAATGATTACAAAAAATAAAAATTAAATCTTAGCACCGTCAGATACTACAGAATGCCAGCTTTGCCATTTCTTCTCAATCCAAACAAGGTGTCTTGGATTGTGACAGGCACAACACATTTTCTTAAAGTGCGCTTGCTCTCTTGAGCTCTTCCTTTCACTCACTTTGTTTTCTTTTATATATGCTTATCTTCCACACAAACATCAAGCTCCACTTAAAACCGCACACAAACATAAGTTACTTTTTCTTCTCCATGCATAACAAATCGTTGCATATTGAAACTTATTTTTTGGACCACGTTTTGCTTTTGAAAACTTGGACCTTGCAGCAAGTTTTAAAAGTTCTCCTCTCTGTGACAAGCACAACAATGCATATACAGTTTCAGTTGAGTGTCAACTTCAGACATGCGTTTGAAATTCACTGTTGATGCTACCTTAAAAATAACCTGATAAATCTAGAAATGCTGCTTAGTCCTCAAGAGGTTTGTCAAAAGGAGAGGTTCGTACTCTTTCCTGGTAGACAGCACATCTAAACCAGACAAATTTTAAAATCGACTCTTGAAGACCATATGAGTCGGAACAGTTAGAAAAAACATGTCTACGCCTTTTAGACAACTTTTTCATATCCTATTGCACATATTGGTGCATTGATGATGCATTCATCCAGTAGAGCCTGAAGGAAAAGTAACCTCTGAGCATTGATCATTAATCAGTTTTAAATCATGCCAAAGACGAGGAAAACAATACTGCAATCAATATTGATTGAAGAAAGAGAGAGAGGATAAGACCATCAGGAAAGTATCAAGCCTCCGTGGGCTCATCTGAATTTAAGATTTCAGTCATCACTTCAACCCACGCGTGATTAGAAAGACAAAAACCATCTTAAGTACCCACAATTCGCTGAACATAAAGATGGAGACGAGACTGACTATACAGCTTAGAGATGGAAGGTTAAATAAGAGACAGAAAAGTCTTTAATGTGCACTCATGCAAAAGATGTGCACAGTGTGCGTCTTTGGCTATGCATAGCACTATGTCTCCAGTGTTGAGGTGCAGTAATATGCACTACAGCAGGCTAATGCTGATTGGTATTGCCCTGTTCAGACTGCATGCTCAGGGAGATGAGGAAAATGGAAAACAAGTTCAAAGATGTCGAACAGTTTCTGAAAGCAAAGTGCCCACCAACTTGGTTGATGTGGCATCTGACTGATTTCGAGCCATTGGCTTTGGTTTGAACAACAGACATGCTGCAACCAGGCAGCGTGAGAATACATTTGGCTTGGCTCTGTGTGACTAAGCCACCGTATGTTCTTTTGTTTACTGCACGAGGAGGAAATATAGCCCTTCAAGTCAACATCTTTAAAATTGCACAGGTTGGCCACTCGCTCTACGTAACAGCACGGGCCATGTTGGAAGCAGAGTCCGAGTACATTAAAGATTGCCTTCTGGGTTCTTCCGAGAAGAGGCTGAAATTATCTTCCAATCATGAGTCAACCGATCTCCCCTTTCATCACTGAGTGTTATGTGCCTTTGTGATACCTGTCAAAACAGGAGAAAGCAGTTATTACAGGTACAACGACCTCAGACAGACACACACACACACACAAAAAAACGTATGGCATTAAGTTAATTTACAGTGAGGCTACACCCATGACAGGAATTCATTTTTCCATTTCCTTGATAGAGAACTGCGTGCCTGAATAGATAATAAAAGCTTTTTGAAAAGATTCCTTTAAGGAAAAAAAACCTTCTTAAACATAGTTGAAATGTAATAATTTCTGTGCAAGACAGTGAGTCAACTGTAATAAATCAAATCAAGTACCCAAGTATGGCTCACAATTTCAGTTTTTAAAATTATACCACTGTAGGCAGTGAGCCCTAAATAAAAATGAATTTAGAATAATAGCTTAAAGATTCTGGATGCTGTTTGTTGAGGAATGTCAAATACCAAAAAGGTCTGTGGTTATTAGTTTAAATCACAGAATGGGGCCAATTTCACACCATTTTTGAACTGAATATCAATTACTTTCTTAGCAGAGAACAACAAAGGACTCCACTCAAAAAAAAAAAGAAACAACTTACTCGCTCTGTAAGGTGAACTCAGGCAGCGCACCAAGGGATGTAAGCTGTTCTTCCAGTGCCACAATACGCAAACCAATGTAGCCTGAAGACAACAGGAGCAGCACGACCCTGCAACAGAGGTAAACACAGATTAGACACCATTATCTACCTCTAGTGCAAGTTGTGTTCATGTAGTTGCTCTAAAATAAATGCATTGCCAATAAACTGTTTACACAGAGAAAGAAATAAAACCATGTTCACTCATGCAGCTTTAGGCATTTCACAACGACTGAAAATATGATGGCAAACATCACATAAGTGGACAAGATAAGATCCTTCAAGTTAATTGCTTTGTAACTGAGAAACATTTCTCAATCTTTCCTTTAGGGATTTCTACTTAAAGAGTGAGAAGAAGAGATTAGCTTACAGGAAGTCAAATCCTTAGATTAAAGGGAGTTAGGAGGGAGGAGACAAAACAATCAAGAGAAAGGAAGCACTGCTTACAGAATCAAGTAAATGAAGAGAAGAGTGTTGAGGGTGCTGGACTCTCTCTGAACCAGCAGAGATTTCACTTTTTCAGTCACATTCCAGATCCAGGACCCCCCTAAGAGAGAAAAGGAAACGTAAACATGGCATGAAGATCATGGATCAAACAGATGCAGATGTAGAACTGGGAATATAATATTTAGCTCAGTGTCTAAATAATGTACACCAGTCTACCTGACGTATTGGTGGTTAGACTTGTGAAGGACTTTTTTTTAATTAAATAAATAAGATCGAACTGGCAATCCATATATGTGCATGTGTGTATTACCTGACTCCGAGAGCTCCTCTGTGGATGAGCCATCACTTTGCTGCATGTGCAGGCTTTTGAAAGCTGAACCATTTTCATTAGGCACTGCTTCTACAGGAAGCAGAAAGAAAAGAGAGAAGTGTGTAACATTTTTCTATTAAATGCTGAACTTCGCCTGCCTACTGTCTACTTAATTTGAGCATTACTTCATTCACAATAAGTAACAGCAGAATTATGGCGTACTTGTATGCAAATATTTCTCCATCCAGCATAAACATTTCAGCTACACACAATGTTTGTTATATAAACCAGCCATTCCCAAACTTCAGAATACCAAGGCCCAATTTGAAATGTGAAAAATCTTCGCGGCCCACCGAAACCTTTAATCACAACTGTGATCAACATACAGACTAGAAGCTATGTTCTGACATTAATGTAAGGGGTCAACAAATAAGGTGACACTTGTCATATTAAGTTAAGATGACAGTAGAATAACACTTAACTGGTTTGTTTTGTTACTTCTTAATGTTTTTAATCATGCCATTAATAATTTTACAGTAATTAAAAACATATTTTAAAAAGTTTGAGGATTTAAAACATATTTGTTTAATTTTAATGACCTCTCACGGCCCACCTGCAGTACCGCGACGGCCCACCAGGGGGCCGCAGCCCACACTTTGGGAATTGCTGATATAAACCATTACCTGCTTGGGAGGTGAACACAATGTCCAAGGAAGGTGTCAAATTCTCACCTTTGTCGGGCCCCTGCTGAGATTGGTCTGGTACAGTTCGAGTTTGAGAGCCATCCAACTGGTCGAAGCTTTCGTCCAGACTGGACAGGCTGGAGTTCTGCTGGTGAGAGAAAGGATCACTGCTTCAGAGATGAGTAGTTTAAATGGGTTAGCTTGGTCTCATATACCATTTAAGACCATACAAATATTGCAATATTGTACTCAATTTACTTTTGTTACAACTTATGACAGACAACAGAAGAAAAGATATCTTACCACAACTTTACTCTTGTCAAAGCTATTTTCACCTGAGGAGAAAAGTGGGCTGCTATTTGTGCTACCATCCTGTAATAAACAAACAAAGAAGGTCATAAGCACAGCTGCCTCATGCCCAAATTAAAACAGTTGTACTTTTGCTAAATATATATTTTTATGACAAGAAAACATTCAATAATTTACAATAGTTTGAAATCAGAGCTGAGCACCTGAAACAAATTACTTCTACAGTCTGACAAGACAATTGTTCAACAATTTGACAGTAAAGCATTAACGTCTTGTTAATTAGTTAACACTGTTTTGTAAAAAGAAAGAAAAGTCTCCTCAACCTTTTCTGGGAAAGTCTCTAGTGTTTGGCTAGAGCCACTCACCTCTATGTGAGGACAGAGCGAGCACAGGAGCTTGTAACACGATTCTCTGTTTCGCAGTGACACAAAGAGGTACTGAATGTTGACAGAGAACAAAAAAAGAAAAACAAGGAAAATTAGCCATCTTCCAGCAAGCAGAGCTAAAAATCAAACACATTCTGTCATTGAATGAGCTACACGTACAGCATAGTTCAATGTTTTCTGTTTGACTTTGAACTTGTGGAGCAAAATATAATAATAAACTGACCTTGTCTCCTTCTGTGGTACGAATTGACAAGGCATTGGGAACAAGCAAAGCTGTATTCTGCTTCTTCACTATGTGAATGGATGAAACTGGAATCACCACCTGAAAAGCAAATAGCCACAATATAAAAGGTCAGACTTAGAAACCTGGCAAGACAAACAAATGGGTTGAAAAGAATGAAGGGGATGGCTTGGCTCCATTTCTACCTTAGTGTCCTTCAGCAAAACAGAGGAATAGAAACAGACGTGGGTCTCTGTGATGTATAGCCGACCATGATAGGGCACCTCCTTCTGCAGGGCGCAGACATATGCTAGGAGAGGAGAGGAGAAAACTTTAATACCGATCAATAATGTTCATTTGAATTACTCATTCTTGTTTGCTTCCATTTACCTACCATGGATCAAGTCTTCATTCTCAGGAATGTTTGGAAACAACTTGTGGAATGTCTTGTTGTGCTTTGTAAAACTCTAAAAAAAAAAAAAACAAAAGATGGTTCTTCAAAATCTAAAGCAAAAATATTGTCATTGTGCCCTAAAAAGTATCACATCAGGTCTGCAGCCAACTGCTAAATACATAAATGAAAATCTGGCTTAAGTTGAGGTGGACTTACAGTTTGTGTCTTGGTGCCCTCTGTCTTTTCAAAGCCTCTGCTCTCAACATCAAATGTCTGTGACCTGCAAAGACAAAGAGCTCAACTGTCAGTTCAAAATAAGTCTGGATTCAAAATGACCGCATTAATGTGTTAATTACATCAATGCACACTTCCTTCCACACAGGATATGCATCGTTATATTTCCATGAGGCAAAAACTTTGACCCTGTCCGAGTTGACAAAAACCCTGCTATGACAACCATCAATGTGTAGAGCTTCAATACAATGAAAGCAAATAAAATCTGAATATCTTAACAGTCAAGTCGACAATGGCAGAGCAGGGTCAATCTTACACAAGATACAAGTATTTTATACTTGTTTTGTGATGACATTCTTTCCGACACTAGTGGCACTTTCCTTGCGCAATCTCTACTTTGCCTTCATCTTCAGTTCAATGAAATATCACAGATCAAGATCTGTATCATGTGAGAAGTCAGTGAGCTTAAAACTGCTGCGCAGTCATGTGTGTGCGTGTGTCACAACTGATATGCTGTCAGTGGAAACAGTGGTTCAGGAGACCTGCTAACAATTTGATTAAAAAAATTAAACTTCTACAATTTAAAAGGACAATGTCAGCTCAGGGGAAAAAAAGACTAAAAACAGAAAGAATTGAGTATCCTCTACAGTATGAATGTCTTAATGTCCACTACTCTGGGCCGTGTTCATCTCTCAACTGCTCTGCGCTAGAATTTGTCTGAAAGCAGACCAAGATCCCTGGCTGAGCCAACACTGTTCTAATACTGTTAGAAAGCAAATTCATCTTTATTTTAGTCCGATTCTTTGAACAGTAAAACCTATAATCATAAAGCAGGGCCAATTTCACTCAAGATAGAATAATTCCATATTTGTTTTATAACACTTTTGGTAGCATTTTTTCTTGCAGTGGGGAGCAGAGAGCTGCTGCAGTCAGCAACACAGACAAAGATTGGGCTTCATTAACTCATTTCACTTAGATATGAAGCAAGTATTTATCTCTACATTTGCCTTCATCTTCACTTCCATGCGATATCACGCATCTAGATTGGTATCATGTGAGAAGTCAGTCGGCTTACAAGTGCTGTGCAGCTATGTGCGTGTCATGACAACAGCTGACAGTCAGGTCAGGTCTTGTGATGCATGATATGAATAGCTGCAAGTCTCTACAACAGTAAATGTGATTTTAAGCATTTAAAGACAAAGCCTTTGACGCGTTAAGATTTAAGGTTATACATTTTAGTTCTATGATTCATATTCAAATAATACCAAGTTAATGTAATTCAACAGTATAAAATGAATCTGATTAAATGTTATAATTTTATACAGGATTTCAACTCTTTCCCCGTGAACCGTACCTGACAGCGACTTGTCTGGTGAGAGTTTTGTGCTGTTGCTGGATCTCAAGCTGGGCTGTGTCTAAACTCAAAGCTTTCCTCGTCTCCACCTTCTTGATGCCACCATTGCCTAGACTGGTCCTGCTTTTCTTCGCTTTGGCTGGCACTCCGCCACCACTGCTCTCGACTGGGTAACTGCTGGATGTAGAAGGAGAAAAAAAAAAAAACAAAGACAGATTTAGCAATATTCTAAATATTTTAACAAGACACTTGCACAGACAAGTACAGTGTGCACATTTAATTCTTCTTGGGCAAGTCACAGTATGATAGGCATGACACAGCCTGATTACATGCAATTTTACCACAATACACACACACACAGTACCAATATACATGAAGAAAAAAAAAAGGAAGTCATTTCAAAAGAAACTCAGTACTTGAGCAGAGACAGTTCACAGCAGACCTGAGAATGTTTTTTGATGAACATAAAACCAAAACTGAAAGAATGAACCACGACCTGAAACCCCTGAAATATTATCCACCTCTATAAAATAGCAATCATGTAGAAACTTAAGACTTAAAAGATCAGCGTTATTAAATGTTCTTCATTTTCAACAGCATGTTACGCATTGCACCAACTGTGTGTTATGTTCCTATTTAATCATTTACTGAACATATTAAACAACTACATAATTGTAACTAAATTTCCCGTAGGTCTGACGGACAACCGACTTATCTTTATGACATCCTGGAAGTTATCTTCTTTTTCCACATTAAATTGATATATGTTGCATCAGCAGTCAGACAAATCCATCTCTTGTCTGCTTTACAAGCTGCTGAAAGTAGGCTATACAACCGTCAAGCCTATGCAAACACTGCATTTCAATCAAGTGAATACAGAAAGGCCATTAAAAGGAAAGTTGCAGTCATTATGTTCTTTAAAGGCCTTGGTCTGCCTTCAACCAAGGAGAAAAACAAAACAAAACAAAGCTCAACAAACCTTACTGAAAGAACATTGATTGAGCTGAGTGTTGACAAAAATTCATAATCCAAAACTAATGATATAGAGATATATAGAGTTAACTTTCCACTCCAACAAAAACTGTTAAGAGCAAATTAACACTGTTAAAATGACAACAACTACAAAAAACTTACCTGGTAAACTTAAATCGCTTTGATGAACGAAAACTCATATACCTACTGACAGTAGGCATTTCCTGCTTCTACAGAGGGAAAAAATGCTTTCGTACCAGCTGTGTTTTATAAGCTAAATGCTCTGGCCTTTAAAAGAAAAAAGAAAAAGAAAGTGGGCGAGTATTATGAAAATAGAACAAAAGGTATTAAAATGCCCTCCAAAACGATTTAGTCCTCCTTTCTCTAAACATGTGGTCTGAGAAAAGTTATCATGATAATTAAGTTCCTTGCCACATCCTGGTAGAAAAAGCAACTGCTGTGTTGTTCTATGAATGTGCAAGTAAAGAGGAAGCCAGTTTGTGCTAAGAGTGGTGTGATTCTCCGTATTTGCTGACGTCAAGCCAGACACTCCCCCGAAGCCAAATAAGCATGAAAAAGACCAGCCAATACACAACCTCCCCCCTCCCTCTTTTACACAAACACACATAACAGAGTTGAGTGCAAAACAGGCACTGGCATGTTAAGAAGAAGGCTGATTTTACTAAATGCTCAGGCAATTAATGAAAAATCGTGTTTTAGGGAAAATCAGGATATGATGACTCTGGTGGGTAAATTGGAATATTATCCTATCTGGCCAGATCAAGGGGTAATGTAAAACCCACATGTCCTATCAGGCAATTCATCTTAAAACAGAAGTGTAACATCAACAATGCCTTTCTTCAACGGGCTCAGTAGACTAAAGCTTTGTTAAATCAATGAAATGTGCAAAATAGTTTAATAACGGGCAGCATTATTAAAATACTGATTTACAGCAGTTAAACATTTAAATATCAAAACAGACTGTATTTAACTAATTTCTTTAAGCACTGTCTTACATTTTACTCTTCTAGCAGCACCTGTTTTACAACTCTACAGTGACGCCTGAGTAATTAGAGAAAAGTTAGAAAGGGAGTGGATGACAAAGAATTTTAGCTGATTG
The DNA here is from genome assembly GCA_018398805.1 of Hirundichthys speculiger. NCBI lineage: Eukaryota > Metazoa > Chordata > Actinopteri > Beloniformes > Exocoetidae > Hirundichthys > Hirundichthys speculiger. The sequence continues at coordinate 1,004,022 of JAGFBZ010000381.1, read as the reverse complement.
TAAAGTCTGTAATGGGTTTTCAGTGACAATCAAATGGTAGACAACTTTCAAGTACATTTAATATGCTTTTTTTTTTTTAAATTTACGAGTGGAAACTGCATTACAAAATTCCAAGACCATTAACCTAGTAGAGAGAGGAAAAAAAAAAACAACCCAAAAACCCTGTTTTTGGTAACTGGAACTTGTTTTCCAGTATTCAAACTTGTAGTTTTTTGTTTCAGTTAATAAAGTCCAGGCATGTACACATACGGATGGTGTGTACACACACAGATGGAAATGAATCTCATTATCGGGGTCGATTACCGGGATATGCAATATCAGCCTCATTTAGGTCTCACGAGCGACTCGCGACTGTGTCTCGCGTGAATATGTAGCTTGAAACATAGGCATCGTAACGTAAGCATGGTGGAAATTGGCGATAGCATGCAGGACATTTACCAACCCACTAAAAAAGGACAAAATCCAGAGGTCTGGGCATATTTTGTTTTTTAAGAATGTCCTCCACCAGTTGTCCCTCTACAATTATCCTGTCTGCAGAGCACTTGTTTACATTTTATTGCAATTTTTACAAGTAACTTTCTTTATTTGCACATTTATATTTATTTTAGGTTCAGCTTAAAATCCAAAGTTTATTTCATTTGAAGTTGCACTATAATTTTTGTTCCTGATAATTGTTTTCATATTTTGACCTACTATGGTTGTTAAACTTGCACCAGACAAATAAACTTTGTTCCTGTAATTTGTTAATTTGTTTTGTTCATTTAAAATAAAGTCTCTTTCTGTGCCAGTTGTTTGCCCTTTTAATGTGAAAGTTTCATTTTGATAAGATTTGGCTTCTAATGTTTTAGTATGACAAGAAAACCACAAGATTTTGCCAAGTTATTTTAATGTATGTGATTTGTGGACATTTGTACAGCAATTAAGAACACCGCGATCATATCGTAAACTGTGATAATTTGGTCACTATAATCAAAATATCAAATTTTCTATGTCGTTACATCCCTAACACAAACACACACCTTTCTTCATACATCAAACCAACAAATGCATAATAAAAGATGTCATATTATATCCCGACAGGAGGGCTTTTTTGGATGTACATTTTGTTGAGATGTCTCAGGAACTCTGAAACAACAAAAATAAGTAAAAAAAAAAAAAAAAAGTGGTGGGATGAAAGGAGCAGAGCAGCATGTGAAGTTTTAAAATTCAAAACAACTGTCCTAATCTCTTAACTTCCTCCTTAAAAAACAGGTCTGTCACCATGACAGACCTGAAGCTGCTTACAGGAAACCAAAACCAAGTCAACATTTCATTCGTATGTGCCCTTTTTCAAAAAAGGGAATTTTTTCATTTGAATTTCCTTATACCTGCATTAGTCTCTACACTTTAATAGATGCCAGGCTAAAAAATTATCTGTACACTAACATTCTGTCTTTGGGGTTTGTCAAAACTGGTTTAGCAGCCACTTTAGGAAGTCGAGTATGTTTGATGAAAATGTTACAAGAAACACTGTCATTATAATGTAGCAATAACTGCACTGCTTTAATAATGACACCAGGGATAACAAAACCATGCAAGAACCTCAATGTCTAATGGTGAAACATTTCAAGTTATGATTTCCATGTCAAGGCAACTTTTATGGCCTAGGAGGAATCAAAGATAAAAGTAATCAAGGTCAAAGTCATTAAGAGTAGATTGATGAGGGAAAAAAGAAAAAACTTATTGATCTATGAAACGACTATGCTTGCACAACAGAGAAGTATAATTACTAATCTGCATCTACAAAACAGGAGGAGTCCAATAAGAGGTGTGTATTGTTCACACTCAGAATCTGACCTCTGACCTACTTCCCTCTTCAAGCGCCACGACACACCACGGAGCAAAAGTCAATTTTGAAATGTCGAGTGGTTTTAAAACTAACCTAAAAAAAAAATAAAATAAAATAAAAATAAAAAAAGCATACAGATTAAGTCATCTGAGACTGATGATTACAGACATGCACTTAGTTATTTATGAATCCAATTTGTCTCATGTCTAAAGCGTAAACAACAATCTCACATGATGTCATTTTCTGTGACGGAGATTACTAAAAAAAAGAATATGACAAGACAAATATTTGTACTTTTTTTTTTTTTTTTAAATCTGCATTTGTTCTGGTAACATTTTTATAAGACAATGCAAATTACTTATTTACAATCATGTAAAGGTAGATGTCACCACACTGCTCAGCAATGCTAGAAGGTTTACCCATGGATTTGGAGATGCAATGGAGAATAATAAGTAAATCAGTCATAGTAATCTGAGCCACAGATGTTAAGACTTAAAAGCATGAAAATGGGGAAAAAAAAAAAAAAAAAGAAACAGAAAATTTGATCCCACGGGTAAGTGGAAAATGCATGCTGATTTTTTTAATAACCTACTCAAGACAGCTTTGCCTCGTCTGAGATTTGCTGGCTGCCATCAGTAAGCTAATACATTGGTTTGACATACCTCCCTGGGTCCACAGCTGGATCCACCAAGAGTTTCCCCGTGTCCATGACCAAGTAAAGTCTCCCTTCTCTTGTTCCACAATCTTAACACAGTCTTGTAGCCACCCCTAGGAAAAGTCATCTGAGTGACTGTATGACGGTACCTACCGTACTTAAACCCTAAGAGCCAACTCATACGGGTATAAAGGTCTTTTTTTACTGCCACTCCAGAAAGCATCAAAGAGCATAGCATAAAGATAAAGCCACAGCATGCAATGTGCCAAATGAAAATGGCAAAGTAAAAGGGGAAAAAAAGAACTATTCACACAAAACAGTCTTCAAGTCTTTCTTTTCCATTAAAGCATCAGACTGTGTTGTTGTGAAAAGAGTTCACGGTGGGAGGTAGCTGGTGGAATTGTGGGGGGGCCACTGAAAAATTATCAGTTTGAAAAACCTAACCACAGACAACAATGCCCTACTCTGATTAACAAAGACGACTGTAATAGGAGTAAGGACAGTCTGCATGACAATAGCTGGTTCAGTTCTTGTGGACAGCTAAGAGTGAAAAATCACTAAATGATGCATTAATGGAGTGCAAGAATAAATGCATTGAACTGCTGACATTCAGATATTTCATCTGAGAGTTAAATCCTCATCAGTAGGTTATTATCTTACCCATGACATCACCACTTAAACTCAAGATAGCCCAAATGGAAACGTGTCATCAGTCCTACTTTAGTCACCATTCACATCACTTACCTCTCCGGTCTCAACATCACATGCCATGTTCTCACTCTACACTCTACATATGGCAATGCCAAACTGAATAAACACTGTGGGACAGCAGGGTGAGAAGGACATTTGGCCATGACCAAATCATCAAATAACGGGACTGAACCCTCTCAGAGCCATTAAAAAGCCATCAAACTTCTTCCAATCCATTCATATTAATGGTTAAGGGCTGACAGACCAGTTTTAGCAAAACTTGCAAGTTATTAACCGATAGTGTAACATTTCCCAATCACAGAACTTCAAAGCAACATAACACACGTGTGACATTAAAGCAGGGAAAAGATATCCCAGCATTTGTTAGATCTATGACTGAATATAATGTATACAGCCATTATATTTGCAATGTAATAGCACTGAGTTGAACTCAGTTCCTTACATGCTATACACTGACTGTGATGTTAAACAATTTTTAAATTTTCCCATAAGCAATTCCACCATGTTTCTGTCACTAATTTACCAACAGATATGACTCTCACAATTCTTGTGCAAGGTTGTTTATTTTCTTCTTTATTAATGGAAATGCAATTATGCTGACAAAACTCTTCCAGTCATTAAAAACAATCAGCAAATTGAAAATATGAAGTGTCTTATTCTACAGGTATGTAGACATAAAACTTAAGACTCTGAACTCTTGCTTCAAAAAAGGTCAGAACGGGAAATTCTCATTAGCAAAAGAACTCCTTTGGGTATAGAGACCCAATGCCTTGACTTTCTGTCCCAGGATATGAGAGATGATCCCTAGAGTCTGGCTACAGACGTCAGCCATGTCAGCTGGTCTGCAGCTGTGGCACCCTTAAGGCAAAATTGTTTCTATGCTGAAAGCCCTCCCACAGCCAGCGCTGCTGCTTGAGCAACGTGAGGCCCAGGTTTACATGTGAGGCTTGCAAAAGAGTTTTACACCTATAAAAATTCTGAGAATTAACCAAGCCACGTGGGATGAGTGCGCCATCTTCTGGACAGTCAAGGAAACTTTGTGCCACATGACCTGCTGACTCCCCTTCATCCAGTCAAAATTAATCTATTTCAAAGAAATCCAGCTAAACATTTAAGACATCTCACAATCAACATCTGCAACAAACTAGTGTGCAAAACAAAAGAGAATTTCTTTGTTCAGAAAGATCGATGTGTGTATGTATGTGTGCATGCAAATAAATAAGCAACCTTAAAACTTTCTCTGCGTTACACACATATAGATATATACACACACACACATACACATATATAAACAGTCTGGTGTCCTGCCAGGGCTCCACAGCAGGAAGCCGTTTGCTCGTGTGTATATCAGGTGGAACAGAGAATCTGCCTGTGTTCATGTGCAACCAAATAAGCGTGTGTGCTTTTGAGTGGGAACTCATGTGACCTTTTTGCACATAGAATCTCCCTTGACTTCCTCTATGCAAACTGGGAACAGAGACAGAGAGGGTTTTTCTTCAAGGTGACTGCACCCTCAATGGTCAGGCACATGTGTAGGAAAAAAAAAAAGGTGTCAGTGACGTCTGGAAAAATTTAAAAGATTTTTTAAATTTGATATAAGTTGTTGGTTTCAATACCTCAGAACATCTTGTTGTTTAGTTGGCCAACATTTCTATTGGTTTTTTGTTGTTTTTTTTCCAACTTTCCTTCTACATCAAATTTATATCAATCCTATCAACCATATTCAAACAAATTAAAAAGAGAATTCCAGACTTAACAACAACTCTCAGAGTATTATTAGATGGTAAGGAGTGTAAACATCAATTCAGGACCAAAACGACATGAATCTAGGCAGTTGTAAGTTAAAACGGAAAATATGTTTGCAGCAAAATAGAAATTCATATCTGTACTTTGCTGTTGCAACATAATGTCATTTCCCCACTGTTGGATGAATAAAGGTTCTTCTTATGTTAGAACAATGGAGCTCTCTCCACATAAATTGCTCTTTAAGCCTCTGACAAGACTCAAGAATGTAATTCAACTACAGTGTGGATCGGGTCCTTACACTCAAACCAAGGTAATTTTAACTTTGCATGTGTATGTGTACATATATGAAAACAGGCAGGCATCTCCATCTGGCCATTGCCACCTTGTCATAAGTTGAGTACCAATGTTGCTCTCACTGATGTCAATAGAGGAAAAAGGACACAAGTCCATGGCCTCTGCTTCCACAGAACCAGATGGGTGCTTGTACATTTATGACAAAAAAGGGATTTGTTAGAAGAATTATACTATTAAATTCAGCCATGATCATCCTATGAAGTTATGACATCTCTTCTTCCAGGAATACCTGGTTGCTTTTCTGACAGATACTGCAGCTTCTAATGAGAAGTTAAACATAAACAATGCGAAGGTATTACAAATCCTTTCCTAGCCACTGAATTTATCGTTAAATTAAGTATTATCAAAAACTCCTGATTTACTCAGCCTTAAGATCTAAATCAAATCATATTCTGCTTTTAAAAGTGATGCAGAAAACAAAGGTATAATCACACTTTTATGAGCCTGAATAAAGCTTTGCATGTCTGAAATTAGACTTGCCAATGGCAAGAGCTTTTAAATGGAACTCAGACTACTGGAAGTGCCAAAAGGTGAAAAATCTAAGAATATAGCCGCGTGAAAAGGGCAGTAGAGCAGTCATTTGTACCAGTCCAACAGAGGCAGCTCATAACTTCAACAGTGACCAGATGGTTAGCGGGCAACCTTTCATTAAAAGGTAAACAGTCCTGCAAATGTGGTTTTAAATCATCTAATTTGGGTTCTCTCTCTCTGTCTGAAGAATATCATAATTTAAACCTCTGCAGCATTCTCAGCCCACAGAGCAATGATGCTCTGCCCTGGGAGCATCTTCTTCAGCCAAGAGGACGCCTGCACAGCTGCTCCACCCAACCTATTCTAGGAACCTCCAGTTTCAGAAGCTTTGCAGCTGTACCAGGTTCTTCTCCATTACCAGAAAAATCCTACTTTTTGACAATGTGCCGCACGAAGCTGTATGAAAAACAACATACAAAACGGTTGGATATTGCTTCTATGTGGTCACAGTCTTAGCACAATAAGCTATGACAAGAGCATGCGTGTTGTGGAAACTGATCATTCCCCCACCACAGCATTCCATACCACAAACACGCCAAAATTATGCTGATAACCTTCCGGCCACTTCTGATTGGCAGGTGGTCTTGTACTGCGGCTATCTATGGGAAGGAACATTAAAGGCAAAGACCAGAGGACAGGGAGTACCAACACAGTGAGATTATGGGAGTATTTCTTTAACACCATGTAACACCTGTGCTCAACTTATGAGTCCTAAAAATAGGCCATCGCGAGAAAGCTAATTCGCGCATCAAATGTTTGACAAGTGTGTGCGTTTCCCTGTGGGTTGTGGGAAACACAATACACTGTTTATGTGACAGTTTAAAAAGTGTACGAGTCAATGTGTAAGTGAGCCTTTGCAAGGTTTGACAAGGATCAGCCATGCTCTCCGTGGCAATGCAACCCATAGTGGCAGGTGCATGAAGTCATGATTTCTGAGTAGTAGCCGAAGGTGAGATTAAAAACCGACCAAATCTGGACCAGCTATTTTTTACACCTACATGTAATGCTGCTTATTCAGACCAACTGGATTGACCAGCTACTACTGTCAACAAAACACCTGACACAACAAGGCTCATGTGGATCAATCACTGTACTATTGGAAAAGCAGGAAAAAAAAGTTTGAAATTAAACCATCTGCCATATAACTGAATGCAAGAACGGCATCGTCTTAGACTGTCCAATGCAACATTTTCACATTAATGTCAGTGATTCTGCCATCATGTTACTGCATTGTACCACCACAAAACATAATTCTCAAGAGTTTCAAGTCTGTCTGAATGCAGATCATCACGGTCAGGTGCTTAGGTCACCAGATCAGTCACTGGTTAAGCTGACCATGCGAGTCACGGGGACTCACCGCTGGCTTTACTAATGTACCCTAATCTCAAAGATGCTCCAAACACCTATCTTCTTTTCCAGTCAACGGTATTTTAGTGTCATGTGAATTCAACTTACGTTATTGTCTTGAAACGTCAGCTCATACCAATTTAAATAGTAACACATCCTCGGCCAAGCGGAAGGCTAGCATGTTAGCGGCTTACACCGTTGACTAATATACGTAATATCTCGTGTATAATTTAGATTCAAAGCAATCATGTTGAATTTATCTCGCAGTGCTATGTTTAACAGTTTGTTATCTTGAACTACAAAAAACAAATATCGTCGGACAGGCTGTTGACTGTCGCAAAAAAAAAAAAAAAAGCCGTTAGCATCCACCCTGTTGATGATGCTCACCGGCAGATAGCGGTTCAGCTAACAACTCTACTCACCTCTCCTTCATGAAGTGCTTTATTCTCACGATGGCCTTCTCGTCGATCTTTCTGAGGAAGGTTTTCAACCTCTCTCTTTTATTTTCAAGCATTCTTCCTCAACCAATGGTGGTCGGCTCGTGTAGAAACCGCTCTCCACGCCAAACTCCACCGTTCTTGTTTGGGCTTCTGCTTTTTTTCACCCTTCTCACTTCATCCGTGGCTGGTTAGGATAATGAGCTTAAATCGGACCAAGTCAAACGACCAATCAGATTCGGCAACGACCAGTGAAAAAACGGTCATGTCAGACCGGTTATCCAATCAGAATGGGGTAGTTGGCACGCACCGACCACCCATTGCCTTATATGGTAGTTGGGTTGTCCTTACTTTAAGACCCATTTTATGGTGGTCCTAGCTTTCGTCTGTATGAGCCTTTAATCAGTAATTTTCTAAGAAATGTAGAATCTCACTTGTGATTGAAAACAAACCCCGTGGTTTGAAAACATCAATCATAAAACTGCCAAATTGAAACATTAGTTTTAAACTGATTAGTACAGACAATGTCATATTGTCCCATACACTTGGGTGGGGCATTACTTTGTGATGCTCATACAGATATGTAGCCTCATTTTGTCTAATGTGGGTAACATTATGCAAAATCCTGATGCTGGCTACAGAAAACAGCACCTGGTATTATCTGCACAACAGAGAAGTGATACTGGTGCACTCATGATTGCCTGATCAGATTTTTGTCATTTTTAAAACTCATACAAATTAAATGTAATTAAAGAAAGGCATTTGTGTAGATCCATTAACTATGTTGCTTCACCTTATTCAGGGTCACTGGGGTCTGCTGGAGCATATCCCTACTGTCTGAGAAAGGTCGCTAGTCCATGGCAGGGCCAGATAAACAAGCACACGCTCACTCTTATGGGCAAATTTAGAATCACCAATTAACCTATTCTAGCATGCATGTTTTTCGACTGTGGTTTGGCTACAGGAGTCGATGCAAACTACACTCAGAAGGGCCTCAAGCTCAGTGTCAAACCAGAAGCCAGAAACAGCCGTCATGCTGCTCTTATGAAGAGCTAACATGGTATTTTGTGTTAAAAGTCAAAATCTGGTAGCAACCATAAAGTAATAATTAAATTTCCTTTCAATCCATAATGAGCCAAAAAAAATGAGAGAACATGTATTAGTATTCTGATGAAAAGAAGTGAAGATCGGTGACTCAGGAAGCAAGTCTTCTGGTGGCTTTTGTTCTAATGCCACACAATGAAATGCTTCATTTAATCCATCCATCCCACCTATTATCTGTCCATCCATTCATTATCTATCCTTGATTATTCCGCTTATCTGCTGGAGCCTATCCCAGCTCTCTTTAGGCAAAAGGCAGACCTTCATGGTTCATTTAATGAGAGGTCAACCCCCCCCACACACAAACACACACACCATCCTCCTTGGTTGGAGAATATGGACCTCATCCACTGTACAAACAGCAGAAGAAGACCATAAGGCCAAACTTCAGTCTGTCAGCTTATTCACACTGTAGTCAGACCAAATGTCTGTGTTTGTTTCTTGTCACCGTGTTTAAAAAAAGAAGGGAAATGTTGCGGGGTGGCGTGGTATGATAAGACTCACTTTTAACATCAAAAGTATGGGTTTGAGCTATCTGTATGTAGCTATCTATAGAAAGTGACCTTGAGAAAGTATTGAGTGTTTCAGAAGTTAACCCTGAACATTAGCCCCTGTCTGGAAGTTGTGAAGAGATGGCCTCTGTAAAAAGGGAAAATAAACACATAGCTCAAATCAAATCAAACTTTATTTATATAGCACTTTTTATACATATAAATGCAACACAAAGTGCTTCACAAAATAAAATAAAACATAAAATAGAACACAACATATAAAAACCTGTCCCTCTCATACTCACACACAAAGCCCACACACGCAAAGTTAAGTAACATGGCAGGGCACTGAGGATCCAGGTTAGGAAAAACCACCATCCACACTGAGAGGCGCCACAGCCTGCGACCACAGGGGCCCCGTCCCAGAGACCACCTCAACCCAGATAGACCAGGGTAGGATCTACACGTTGTGCAGAGCCCCCCAGTTCTCCAGGCCCGAGGGATCTCCAAGACCAGCTACTATAGCTACTATATTGCACATCATATAATAAAACACGTAGATATACGAAAAAAGTTTGGACTTGCCTAACAGATTCGAGAAAAGCACACAAATATAACCCATCATCCCCTCTCTCCCCCTACCCGGCTGCTCAGGCACTGCCACGCCACCAGGAACAGAGGAGGCAGTGTACTGCCTCATGACACAGCTAACACACCACCCTCACACATTCTGGCTCACACCAGCCAGTCCCTGGTGTTCCCTTCTGTCCCCACAGCTAGGAAACAAGGCGGATACAGAGGAGGAAATCACACTGCACGGGGAAATGGCGTAGAAGCAGTGTAGGCAATAACGGGCTTTTCTCTGTTGAATCATCAGTGTGAATGATGAGTAATTAAGTGGCAAAAAGGGTAACCACGACACAAGCCCAACCTTCCAATGTGTCTGTGGTTTGATCTTATTTTATCAATCATGGATTGATTTAGGAATATGAATGTGACAGTGATCTTTCCGTGTCCTCCCTCAAATAAACTCTTCATATGATAAATAATACTGGGTAATATTGCTCTTGATTACGAAATGAAATCCACCAGTATTGGGCTGGCGATCATCTTCACATTGCTCTTACAGTTCTGAATAAATACTGTGGGTATTTTCAGAATATATTGAGTGCGTGTCTCAATTAAAACAAATGCTTCATTATTTACTTATGGATACTCACTGAGCGATAGATTGTGTAGATCAGACTTTATCTTATTGCTGCATATATTGGCATGTGTGTGAATTGTTGTGTAGTTATGACACGATCATTTAGATAGTAGCACCAAGGTTTATAACTCCAAAATGCTACTCTAAGTGAAAGATATAAAATTCACATCAGCACATTTGACCACCATTATTACACTGGGGTTACAGACTGAAAGGCCACACTTTTTGCTAATATTGACAGACTAAGGCATTAAACTGTGTTTACTCCACCCTCTAGTCAATATTTGTAAGTGACTTTAACAAAACTAAAAAAAAAAAGCAAACACATCTATTCAGAGTCTCACAAGAGGAAAATACTTAAGATATCTTCTTTCAAACAGCAGAAATACTTTAGGTCTCTGACATTTACTGGCTGTCGTGGCACTTTTTTTCCACTCCAGACACAGTGGCTTTTTTGTAATAATCAATATCTGCTGCCATATTTACATAAAATGTGGATTTTAATTTTAACGTGACCTGTGATCACTAACTGTACACATTTAAAACAAAAGAATAAGGTATTGACTGAACAGTCTTGAAATACTGTATGTTTGAGTCTTCACACCACCAGAGACATCTGTAAACCAAACTCACTCGGTTCTTTATCAATCAGTGAGAAAGTGAGGTAGCAGCTTCTTTGTGTTAAGTTTAGACCATATCAGCAAACCTGATGACAGCTGAGTTTAAACAAAAGATTTGCATTTGTTTCACATCTGCAAAATCTGAACCAGTCTGTTATCTTTGGTGTTGCCTCATATACTTTGCTTTGCCTGCACTGACAGCAAGGTAGACAAGACAAGATAGATAGATGTTATCATTATAGTTTCCGCAAGAGGGGAATAAGAAAACACTTGAACAAACCTCAATATAGGCTACCGACAACTTGGCATGAAAAACTAGGGCTGTGACGCACACACAGCTACAGACATGCACATTAATTCACAGGTGCATAGGAATGCTTATGAAGCAGGATAAAAGAGGACAACACATTTTGTACACCTTCTATACCCTTAGTGAGTGTGTTGTTTTAGCCGAGGATATGCTGACATACTGCATAATACAGGCAAACAAATATACAATTCGTCTAATGGACAAGTAGCCCCAGTCAGAACTAAAATGCTGCAAAAGAAGAATTAGACAAGATGTTTCAGAAACAGACATTAGATTTTACAAGATTTTTTAAACATAGTAACACCATTCAAATAGCAAATGAGTTTATCATCAGGAATTTAAATCCTTCAGCTAAGTGAGCATTACAAAATATGAGGAGAATCATCTGATGGCAGGCACTTTTCTGATGATTTGCCACAGTCCCTAGTGGCATAATAAAAAAAATCAACACTTTTTCTCTTCTTACGCAACACGTAGTAAAGCTTAAGAGCTCATTTATAGTAAAAAAACATGTTTAGACCCTTACCTGGTTAGGCAAATGTCATAGGTAGGCATTAAAATGCCCAATAAAATAGGGTTTATTGTGGGAAGCTTTGCCAACATTTCCCCTTTGCCATGTCAGTTAGTGTTATTCCGATTACGATACCAGTATCGGAAATTGCTCCGATACTGCCTAAAACCAACTGATACCAAGTCATTTATATTTGATGATTTATTAACTGGTTACTTCTGTTGCACTACCAGCAAAAAGAAATACTTTTTAATTTTGCAATACTGTTTTATTTGGAAATAAATATAGACGTAAATGGCTTGGATTTGCTGTATTTATTCATGTTTTACAACAATGATAATTATATTACTGTCAGGCAATTTTCTGCAATTTTTATATAATATCATACTTGGATGGGTAGTCGGTATCAGCTGATACCCACAGCTCAAGAATCAGAATCGGTATCGGGAGGGAAAAAAATGGTATCGGAACATTTCTAATGTCAATGCATCCTTCTGTGATTACATGAACAGTTTGGCAAACACAGCATGTTCAAAAGTGGCTCTTTGTGGGGACAAGTTGTGTTAAAACCCAATGTAAGGGTCTGCTGGTCAAGGCCTTGATCAAGGCTTTGTAACCACTCTGCGCTGATGTTTCATGAAGGCTCATTATACTTGTCGTAGTGTGTTGCTGACAGCTGGGAAAAGTCTGAAATATGTGGAACAATCTGAGGTGTAGGCTTCTCTTGGCAGAGTTTCTGTTTTGTTGTTGGTTTTTAAGCCGTGGAAAAGATGGAAGTCATAGTGAACAAAGATCTACTTTGTGGTAAAGTGAACCTACATCAACTATTTGAGTGGAATCTTCTCATCTGAAAGGCAGAAAGATAGCTTTCTGTATCCTGACATAAACAAATACATTTTTTTTGGCATGAGCTGTACATCACATGAGATGAAGTAATAACATTTCAAAAGTAAATTAGATCCATGACACAGTAAAATGAAACGTGAAGCCAAACAGTCATGGTTTTTCAAGACAACTCCAGGTTTGTGTGCAAGCAGACATGCAATCGCTTGTTTTACTCCGGGATGACCATGTGTGGAAATTCCCTGGCTACGCTGTGGTATCTCTGAACCCCATCTGTTTCAGTAACTGCCATTTTCCTATTAGTTCAAGCTATGCTGATACATGTTTTTGTATAAAGAATTCAGAAAAAATATAATTTTAAATGCTGCCAGTTTTAGAAAGCATCAGTTCCCTTCGAGACTTAACATCTGTTTACTGGTTTTCAACTGTCATCTCGTGTTTTTGTAGGCCATGTTAAAAAGGTCAGTGCTTCACAAAGGATTCATTCTAGAAAAATACTCTTTTATTCAACAAGGCTGGCGGGCAGAGGCACCTTACTCATACCCAGCGATATCATCTTACCAGTAACACTGGGACATTGTCTGCTGCTGTCCAGTGTAAAAGTCGATTTGCTGACATGACGGACATTTTCATAGCTCAGAGGGATGGTCACATATTAAGAGCTATGTGTGTGTGACATGTGTTGCATCTTCACTGATATGGGGAATTACTGTCATGCATGACACAGTTTAAGAAAACTTTACCTGGTGCATTTTGTTTTGTGTTCTCCAAAGGCTCAGGTGTAACACACAATTCTAAACTCAGAAGGTGTTGGGTTTCCAGCTGGCAGAGCCTGGCTGGCCTCTTTCAGCTACTGTTACCAAGCTACACTCATCATTAATTTATTTCACCCCAAACCTCTGGGTGGTTGGTTGGGTGTTTGGTCATCGAACTGCGAGAGCAGACGGTCTTTCTGTCAGAGCTGCGCACCAGCAGGGCTTCCAGAGAAGGACTAGAATCCGAGTTGGGTCGATGCAGAACGGGGAGGACATGAGCCCGCAGGACTCCAAGGCAGCGGGGGCTGAGGCCATGGAGGAGCAGAAGGCCCAAAATCAAGGGTGCATGGAGCCCACAGCGCCTCCGCTTCCTCCCCCTTCACCACCGCCACCAGGGCCTCCAGAATACCTAAGACCAAGGCTCATCTTCCACACCCAGCTGGCTCACGGGAGCCCAACAGGCCGCATCCATGGATTCACCAACGTGAAGGAGCTGTACGCCAAGATCGCAGAGGTGTTTGACATCTCACCCTCAGAGGTACCAAAGCAACGGAGTGGCATTCACTGTTAAGCTAAAAGTTCATTGGTCAGCGTTGCATTCATGGTCTATCATGGGCAGTAGGAAATTGGTGGTCTGTTTTCATTCTGGGCTTTTTTTTCCCCCATGATGTACAGTTTAAGATCATTTACCGTTACTACTGTCTGCCAAACTTTGTACATATTCGCACCTTGTCAAAGATTAATAGCAGAAACACACAAGTAGGAAATGTTTTGTCAACACATACACATTCCTCTCAAATTTTAAGAACAAAGAAAAAGAAACTCAGTCGCCTCGAATCAAAGCTTTGATAGTTACCGTGACCTGGATGATTGAGAGTCTACACCAGCACACACACACATTTAATTCAACACGGTATGGGTGTGACATCATAGCAAAGCAAAATCGGGTGACAATAATTATATGCTTACCGAAGGAATTTTAAATATTTTGTCGTAAATGCAATTGTCTACATATTTTAACAATTGGCTTAGAATTCCTGTACCCAGTTTGTCTTATTCATTGCAAAGGACCTGAATGAAAGAAGTAAATCTTCAAAATGTTGGTTCCTACAGCTATTTAATGTAACGGATTATTGACAAAACTGCGATTTAAATTAAACAAATTAGTAAAATAAAAACAAACCTAAAATAATCTAAGAGGAAACATTATCCTACATCTCTATCCTATCTCTATAAGTTAGCGTCTAAGGGACAATGATGTATACATTTCACGTAATAATTTTTTTTTCTAAATGTTTACACACCAAGATTGAACTTAGGAATTCACTGGAGCCTTGATGAAAACATCTGTGTACAGCCAGGTTTACATCATGCAGTCCTTGGGGGGGTAAAGAGTCCTCGACACAATATCTAGGTCAGGGAGTGCACAGTTCACTTGTCATATAAAGTTAACTAAAGACTTCCATGTGGATATTAATACTCATTTTGTTATACTTCAGACAAGCATGTGCATTGTCATATATTTTTGATTTTGCGATTTTGAGTTTATTTCCAGAAGATATTTTTCTAAACTAAACTGTGACAGGTAATGCATCACAAGATGACTTTAAAAAGCAAAAATTGAGTCACTCTACAAGTTAAAGTAAAAAATGATGGTTGGGGTGTTACTCTTCACATTATATCCCTTGGTTGGTTCTATCAACATACCAATGACTTTTCACAATTAGTTTTATCATATTCTTATCAGGATTGAAGGTCAGTGTTAAGCCTTTGTTCTTGCTGCGCATTTCATGGGCATAGATAATTACAGATGAAGTGATATAGTCCAGCTGACCTTTCATATTTTCCAGGGTTGGTGGCTCTTGCCAGGCCACCACTAAGCATGACTGGATTTACAGCACCTCTCTGCTTCCTTTTGTTACACAAGCCAAATTATTAAATGCTAATATGATCTTCGTTAACACAGGAGTTTTAATTACTGGTTTTAGACTCCTTAAATCTTACTAAGAATGGCTTATTTCCCACACCAGGAAGCTTGTACCATGTTTTGGAGGATTCTTTTAGGTTTTTTTTTGTGTGTGTAACTTTCATTAGCTGAAGCTTTCCAGTTGAAGTTTTTCTTCTTCAGTAGTGAGACAGCCGTGACAGCTTGACATCCAGTCTCAGCTGTGTACTTGCTAGTGTGAGATAACTACTGGGCACCGTGAAACAAATGAAACAGTAGAAAAACCAGCTGGATAGATTGGCTTGGTATTAATAGTAGGCTGTGCAACAGGTGGTGCCTTACGTTGCAGCAAGAGGAAATGTGAGTAAAAGTGTTACATCATGGCAACTTGTACATTTACCTCGTGGCAAAAGTCATGAATGGGATTTTCTTTGGCTGATTTGGCCACGCATAAACATAGTCAGTAACTTAATTGTGGATTTGTCCTAAAATATCCTGTAAATAATAAGTTAATTACCATTTCATGCAGTATATCTGCAGGGCCTTGACCTGTACAGAGACCTAGATACAATATGCTCTGCAGGAGAAACTGTAAGGCTGTAAAATGGTGATAGTAAAAAGTTGAAACCTTGACCTCCAGCTGACATTAAAGCAGCAGAAGTGTACAATTACTGTACAGTCAGATGCAGAAGACCTTGGACTCCAGCTACGACTGTTCAGCTTGGCAAGAAAGTCACTGTTAACAGGAACTGCTCCAAGATAACAGTTCACCTATGTTATCTTGGCTATCCTTCATGGATTAGTAAATAAAACTTGAACATTAAGGCTGTAGAACACCAGGTTGAGTACAAACAGTTCTTTTCTTGTTTTTTTTATAATCTAAAGCTATAAATTAGGACAAAAAAACAACATCACTGAATGAAAAACACACTTACTTGTGCGTCTGCAGAGTGGCAAAATGTAACATATAAACGCATTTGCTAGAATTTATGCCACGTTTTCAGTTGTGTTGACTTAATATTTACCCAGATTTTTAGGAAAGGAGGTTTCAAGAATTCTGAATCATTTGGCTCTGCCGCCCTCTGCTGTTCAATGTCTATACTGCACAGCTCATAAAATTCTGATCTGCTGTTTTCTTTTGTAATAAAATCAAGGGATATTCCTATAAATTAATAAAGAAACATTCACTTAGTTTAGTGGTATAAGATCTTCACTCTTTAGCCATACACTTAGTGAGATAATGGAAAACATTACTTTTATACCCTAATATTACAGTACTGAACATGGGTTTGTTTCATAATACCTGTGGGATATGGTGAAATTAATGAAGCAATGGCTTTGTAAAGCTTTATGATATCAAATGGTTTATTAAAATCTGTGTGATATATGCACTGGAACATCTCCATATCCTCTCCTCAGATACTCTTCTGTACCCTAAACTCTCATAAAGTGGACATGCAGAAGCTCTTGGGGGGACAGATTGGACTAGAGGACTTCATCTTCGCTCATGTCAGAGGGGAGACCAAAGAGGTGGAGGTGACAAAGACAGAAGATGCATTGGGCCTCACCATCACAGACAATGGAGCTGGATATGCTTTCATTAAGGTGAATGAGAGGCAGAGCAGGAGATACTGAAGGGAAGGAAATGGGAGTTTACTGGCTAGCTGTAAAACACTGCAGGGAAATAGTTGCAATATTCAGACAGTCACTCTGACCGTCCAGTCAAAAGCAATCAGATTTTCCTCATCATTCACTGTACATGCTTGTTTTCTGGAAGTCACTGCAGTCACACCCTTTGCAGGTCAACAGCCAGGAATATTTTATGATACATTTCAGATCTATGACATCATGGAACACTAATATAAGTCATGAGTATAATCCCTCATAGTGTTAACAGTACCAAAGGTAAAAAAAAATTAATAATAATAATTTGCATTTTTAAAAATACACTTTTAGATGTCAGTTACATTTCTGTTTTCAAAAGTTGCTTGATGCAATTCACATTTGATGACATCTGGACCACAAATTTCAAAACTCTGTGGCACTTTGATGTGTGAGAATTAATTTCACTACTTTTCCTCCAGAGGATAAAAGAGGGCAGCACCATCGACCAGCTGAAGACAGTGTGTGTTGGTGACCACATTGAGGCTATAAATGAGCAGAGCATTGTAGGGTGTCGACACTATGAGGTGGCCAAAATGCTGAAAGAACAACCGAGAGGCATGCCCTTCACTCTTCGCCTCGTGGGGCCCAAGAAGGCTTTTGGTAAGTGGAAAACACTGCATAATGTGTGGGAATCATCAGCTGAAAATGCTGGTTGTCATTGCTCTTTGAGCATTGGTCAACAGTGACTATGTGCTTCAAAACCATTAATACTCAACAACTTTGACCAAAACACCACTATTAGTTTCTTCTGACACCTTAAATGAATTTAAATGAATGGCAACCAGCAACGGTCTTGGTACTGGAAGCACTGGAATAAGGAGTAATAAAGAGTAACTCAGAAATATAAAAGAGTAATAAGCAAATTTTAGACGGGAGCACACAGTTTCCACTCTCTCATGTAAGGACCCTCTTTGAAAGTTCACTTTCCTTACTACTGGTTACATTAAATGCAGAGAATGCATACTTAACCTACACGTGTCTATCTTATCTTTAAACCCAGTTTCAACTGTAGATCTTTAAAGAACCAAAATGTCCTCACACTTAACCTATCACGCCAGCTTAACCCCAAGCTATTGCGCTGAAGAACATTTGTGACCAATCCCAAAAAGTACATGATTAAATGTGGAAGGCGTCCTGAGAGACACTGTGAATGATGTGCAAAAATGTTCTCACTTGTACCACGCGGATGAAGAGATTAGAACATGTAGTACTGTGTCCCATTCTAGTGAACCTAGTTTCTCTTTAACTGCCTTGCACGTCAAAACTGTCACAAATGTGTACTTGCATTCAAGGGTGACCTGGTTAAATGTTGATGGTCAAATATTTAACAACAATGTAACCTTTTAAAACACATTTGATAGTAATTTAAGACTTAATCCACTAGTCATGATAAAATTTCACTCATATGTCTACTGAGATAAAGTGTGGACAGATGCTAAGTGCTCACTGGTAGACAGTAATTGGAGTTGATATTCATATATATTTTTTTTTCATATTTCCAAAATCTTTCATTTGTTTATTTTCTTTAATGTAGCCTACATACAGTTTTAACTGACATCTGCTACACTGAGCCATCTCCTGGTCCACCATGCGGCAACATTTATTAACACAAGCAACATCTTTGCACCTTTAACCACAGATGAGTCAGTTTCAATATGAAGCCTTTATTTTTTCCCTTTCCTTTCCAAGGAATGGTTCACATGTCAAATGTTCAAAGGCTGATTTATTGTTTTGCATGAGGTAAGGAACATGGAAAACATGGAGCAAAGTTCCTTTTCATTTTTGAAACCGAGTAATCCAGCTGCTTATCAGAAAGGAAGACAAAGTAATGGTTAATCAGCATCAGGAAGTGACTTCCTGACACTGATCAAGATCTCAGGCCACCTCAAAGTTAAGAGACACTCTAGTTTTCAGCACATACACAAAAGAAATGCCTGAGGAAAATGAACAGGAAAAGTATGAATGAGTTGACTGGGAAGTCCATGGATTGTTATTTGAAACCAGACTCAAAGAACCTTTTGACTTGAATAAAAATCTAAATAAATAAACCAAAGTGTTAATCTATCTTCTGGGTCTTTTAATACGATACATGGCCCTCTGCATATGCACGCTGCTTCTCACTCAGCCGCCTGACTTCACATTGTTACACACGTGGACAAAATTGTTGGTACCCCTCAGTTAAAGAAGGAAAAACCCACAATTCTCACTGAAATCACTTGAAACTTACAAAAGTAACAATGAATAAAAATTTTTTGAAAATCAAATAATCAAAATCAGCCATCACTTTTGAATTGTTGATTAACATAATTATTTAAAAAAACAAACTAATGAAATAGGGCTGGACAAAAATGATGGTACCCATAACTTAATATTTTGTTGCACAACCTTTTGAGGCAATCACTGCAATTAAACGATTTCTGTATTTGTCAATGAGCGTTCTGCAGCTGTCAACAGGTATTTTGGCCCACTCCTCATGAGCAACCTGCTCCAGTTGTCTTAGGTTTGATGGGTGTCTTCTCAAAATGGCATGTTTCAGCTCCTTCCACAGATGTTCAATGGGATTCAGATCTGGGCTCATGGAAGGCCACTTTAGAATAGTCCAACGCTTTTCTCTCAGCCATTCTTGGATGTTTTTGGCTGTGTGTTTTGGATCGTTGTCCTGTTGGAAGACCCATGACTTGCGACTGAGACCAAGCTTTCTGACACTAGGCAGCACATTTCTCTCCATAATGCCTTGATAGTCTTCAGATTTCATTTTAATTTGCACACATTCAAGACACCCTGTGCCAGATGCAGCAAAGCAGCCCTAAAACATTACTGAGCCTCCTCCATGTTTCACCGTAGGGACAGTGTTCTTTTCTTCGTATGCTTGGTTTTTGAGTCTATGAACATAGAGTTGATGTGCCTTACCAAAAAGCTCCAGTTTGGTCTCATCTATCCAAAGGACATTCTCCCAGAAGCTTTGTGGCTTGTCAACATGCATTTTTGCAAATTCCAGTCTCGTTTTTTTTATGATTTTTTTCAGCAGTGGTGTCGTCTCCCATGAAGTCCACTTTGGCTCAAACAACGACGAATGGTGCGATCTGACACTGATGTACCTTGGCCTTGGAGTTCACCTTTAATTTCTTTGGAGGTTGTTCTGGGCTCTTTGGATACAATTCGAACGATCCGTCTCTTCAATTTGTCATCAATTTTCCTCTTGCGGCCACGTCCAGGGAGGTTGGCTACTGTCCCGTGGGTCTTGAACTTCTGAATAATATGAGCCACTGTTGTCACAGGAACTTCAAGCTGTTTAGAGATGGTCTTCTAGCCTTTACCTTTAAGATGTTTGTCTATAATTTTTTTTCGGATGTCCTGGGACAATTCTCTCCTTCGCTTTCTGTTGTCCATGTTCAGTGTGGTACACACCTTTTCACCAAACAGCAAAGTGACTACTTGTCTGCCCTTTAAATAGGCAGACTGACTGATTATGAGTTTGGAAACACCTGTGATGTCAATTAAAGGACACACCTGAGTTAATCATGTCACTCTGGTCAAATAGTTTTCAATCTTTTATAGAGGTACCATCATTTTTGTCCAGCCCTATTTCATTAATTTGTTTTTTAAAATAATTATGTTAATCAACAATTCAAAAGTGATGGCTGATTTTTATTATTTGATTTTCAATAAATTTTTATTTATTGTTACTTTTGTAAGTTTCAAGTGATTTCAGTGAGAATTGTGGGTTTTTCCTTCTTTAACTGAGGGGTACCAACAATTTTGTCCACGTGTGTATATGGCCACATGACTGGAAATCACTTTATGGTTCTGTGCAATTTTTAGAAACATTATGGATTGTTGTTTTAAAAAAAAATAATAACATAACAGCTTACATTGTCAGTGAGAACATTCTCTGTATCCTTTTCAAGCTGCAGTCTCTAGGAATCAGCTTTTTGGGCAACTGGGGATTTTTTTTTTTTCTCCCACAACAAAAAGCCACTGGGACGCTTTAGTTGTAAGATCAGATGGAAGCACTACAGTATATCCTCCTTTCTTAAAGCACACTTGTCCCTCTCTGTAATTTCACATAATATTTCCATCCTCCACGTTTTGTGTGAGACCAATCTGTCATGTTGTGATGTGTCCACCATATCAGTCTGGTCACTGTCACTGGAGGCAAGCAGAACCTTCCTCACTTCAATGTTCAAATCAGGTTAGTACTTTCATTACGAACGTTAATTGATACTGTTGCGTTTGAAGAATTCCACATGGAGTGATGTAGTGTTTGTGGGGTTTCCAAGACACTATCATAAATGCACATGGCTAATATCAACTGCAGTTTCTCACATCACTGCGTGTTACTCTGCATAATTCTTTTCAGGCTGTGCACGACTGATGGAATAGATACTTTCCTCTTGCTCACAAACACTGTATGACACACTACAGAAGATGCTAACATCTGACCACCTCTTGGAACTTTTTATTTTTCCCCTATGTGTCATTGACCTGTCATGCTAAATAGACGTGTGTTTTTTTTTTTTTTTTTTTACACAAACTCAACTTACTTACTTTATTTTAAAATAACCCCATGAGATGCAGTTCAGCATTAAAAATGCCACTGAAAAGTTTAGAGCCATCTGACCCTCTGTAAAGGTACTCTGACCAAGTTTCTAAGTATTTGCTGGTGTAAAGTTGCCATATTCTTTATCTTAGGTTTATCCTATATTTCTTAAAAAAAAACACTCATGCTTGTCCTCCGTGAGAAAAAGTGAGCACGTCTAAACAAGGGAATGAGATTCATGGTGCTTGTTGCAGATACAAGTATTTGGCAACGTATTCTTTTCTTAAGTAATAGCAGAGGAAAATCTTAATGGCTTGGCAGTCAGAACCAAATATGGTTGAATAGATACAGGAAGTCTCATTCATTTAAAAAAAAAAAAATGGAAAAGATAGATGAACATGCTTTGAAAGAAAACGCTGTGTTATCACTAACTAAACAAATCATTTCATTTGAATAATCACGGCCACCCCGTGTGTGTAACTAGACATGATTGGAATGAGGATGAGGGCGCCAAAATCTAATGAGGGCAAGATGGTGAACGGGAAGGAGACGCTGCGACTTCGGTCCAAGGGTGCTGCCACAGTTCAAGAAGTGGTGAGTTTCTGAGTTTCTGGGTGGTGAGGATCTGTCCAACAATGACTATTTACTGGACTATTTATATTTTTTTCTGCACACTTCAGCTGTTTTTTTTTTTTTTTAAACAGTTGATTTATTTGCCTTACAGATCTTTTGACTTGATGTTTCACCTGCATGTGCCTATTCATGCTATAAGCTCTCAACGTACAGTACAGAGATGACCTGATCTGAACTGAACCGAACACTGACTCTTGATCCCACACACACACAAACAAACAAACCAAACTCCTTTATGGGAATGTTATCATCCCCTGAATACCAGCAATATGAGATCTCATATCAAACTAACAAAACTGCTTCCAAAATTTTGGAGGCTGAAAAGGGTCATTGGTTTATAAGACAGGGCACATTTGAACAATTCCACACAAGGAACATCTCCTCCATATCTCTATCTGAGGATGGGATCATCTTAGATGTATTTGTATTATGTGAAGTCACATAGATCCCCAGGTATTCATGGATCTCACAGGCTTAGGCAGCAGAACACGCTGTAGCTATACTGTACGAGTTTTGGCACCATATTTCCAATACACCTGTGTTTTCCTGTCTGCTCTGCCAGCAGAATGAGTTTGAAGAACAGGCCACCAGGAAAGTGGACGACCTATTGGAGAGCTACATGGGCATCAGAGACCTGGAGCTGGGTAAGACCTCCCACTCGGCACTCAGATCCTGATACTTTATTGTCATGTCCAAGTTTGGACTTCTAGAAGTGTTCCAGGTGTGTGTGTGTGTGTGAGTCAGGTGTTGGTCACCTGCCATTCGAAAGGTTGGTGGTTTGCTGTCTGCTCATGTCAAAGTGAACTTGGAGCCTGAATTCCCCTTCGGTGCGTTCATCTGTGTGTTAGTGTAATAGAGAAGAGGCACTGGATTGTGTTGTTTGTATGTGTGTGGCTTAATAGTAGTGGTATGAAAGCATTTTAAGTGGTTAAAAAAAAATAAAGAAAAAAGCACAAATCATCTTTGATAGTGAAATGGGCCTCCAGGGAGTGGTTGTATGTTTATATATGATATTTTCTCATCCATTGGTCTCCCTGTCAACATATTTGACCTTTTTCTTTTGACATCAACAGTTCACTTCCGTTAATTCACACGAAACATCTAAACTGCTAGGCGAGAAGAGTAGATTTCTCTAGAGCTTTTTTACCATGTCACACGCTCTTCCTCAGCTGAGGCAGTTTCCTAAATTGTCATCTAAGGTGTGCTATTTCATAAAACAACCTGAAAAGTACACTCAGTAACAGATGTAATATCCTCACTGAGCTTATTGTGCTAATTATTGTTACAATGAAATAAGTGTGCCCTTTCCCAGGCTCCCAAGACTGATTTCCAAATGAAGCATTTGATCTATTTGGACTTCATGTAGGATTTAGGTTTTTACATCTGTTCTTTCCCTTAGTTTTCTTGGATTCCATCATGAAAGAGCACGGCTCTTCACAGATTTTGACCAAAGTATCATAGTGAGAAGACATGAATTCTTTGTGGGACCTCCCAAAAAAAGGGATTTATTCCCTCAGGCAGTTTGTGTAGAAGGACTAACATAAGTCTACCATCAAGTGTCTGTGTCTGAACATTCTTTCCTTACATTACATCAGATGGCAACGTGATCCTAGCCCTCCTTCTACAGTTATCTTAAAGCACATGATACTTTGAGAAAGCTGGAGACCAAATACTATGCACTAGATTGTATACATCTAAGTATGTGGTTTTGACCACAGAAACAGGTTTGACAAGCAGCTCTTCCTCACTGTCACCATTAACAGTCTCACTGTCATCACTGTCCAGAGGAGATGACTCCTAAGTTTCCAGGTGACAATCCTTCCTGCAATTAAAAAAAGAAAAGTTCTCTTAGCCATTTTCTGTGTGTTAGTGCAACTGAATGTTAAGACGCAGCTTGACTGTTGTCATAATTAAATATTCCATCTTTTAATACCCTTTAAATTTCAATCTAGTGTCCTTGGGGATGCCATATCCCTGCTCCAGATGATTCACATGATCAACTGGACACTTGCTGCATTTGACTGAAAACAAGCTGGTCATCTGAATCAGATGGGAAGAAGCAAGGAGACATCTAAAGTTGAGAACCAGGGCTTCTAAAATGATTCCCTTAAAGCACAAATGACTTTTGTTCACGTTCAAATGTCAGTGTCAATTTTGTTAATATTCATTTACTTTCAGGAAAGTGTTGTCTTGCTCTTGTGGTTTTCCATCCTGAGTATTGACAAAAACCAGCCAGAGTAACTTTCCACTCTCATGTCAGTGGTCTCTTGCGACAACACTGGCTTTATATATTTACACACACATACATACATTTATTTATTATATATAAAATATCCATCTGCAATGATGAAACTAGCTTGCAGAATTAAACTAGCTAACAAAATCATGAACAAATGACAGAAGATAAAACATGAGAGGAAGAGTACATTAACACCTCCATTACTCTGGGGGGAACCCTCTGAGGTAAAAATTGCAAATGTTCCTTTGCGCTTGCTCTCTTTAACAAAAGTTGTCTAAGTTCATCATTTTAATCACACAGAGCAGACGTGTGGATGGTTCTTGAGAAAACTGTTTCTGGAGAAAATAGTATGTGTATATCTTTCCCATTAAGTTGGAGTTTATTGTGGGGCTTCAAAGCAAAGTGATTCAATTCTATACTACTTGTCATTTTTCCTTTATTTCTTATATTTTGACCTCATTAATTTGGACTACTCTGGGTAGGCTGGTTATGTCATGAGGTGAGGCAGAAAGGAGGACCCCGGCGCAGGAGTTGAAAAGAAAATGAATTTATTAAACAAAAGGCAAACATCCAAAACTTAACTAATCCAACAAAACCAGGGAGTAAAACAGGAATCCAGACTGTGTAGAGCAGAAAAACCAGCAGAGAAACTAAGAGAACGCAAGACAACAGACCAGCAGAGACAAGGGAGATGACAAGACTTAAATAGACAGAGGGACAAACGAGAGGCAGGTGCAGGCAATCAGGGTAACACCGGGAAGGAAGCAAAGCAGAAAACAACGGAGACAAGACAGACCTTCAAAGTAAAACAGGAAACAGAGCAGACAAGAGACAGGGAGTGACGCCAGCTTGACACAAAACACTGACAGACTGGCATGGCTGACCTAAACCATGACAGATTACATAAAAGACCAACGGATATCCTTTAAAATGAAACATTGTGATGCAACTAAATAAATAAGAAAAATGCCAAGAGGAGTAAATGCTATTTCAAGGCACCTTAGATTCATATTTATTGAGTCAGTCTCTGTTGGTTCATACACTGCTATTGACTTAAAATACTGCAAGTCCTATAGTGACCAAAATTATAACATTAAAACATTATATTCAACTAAAACTTTTTCGGTGTCTTGGGGGTGTTTTTATTTTTAATAGTAACTGAGTTTGCAAAAAGCTATTTGTATATTATGATTTAAAAATCTATTTAAAGATAATCTTTTACAGCATTTGACCACAGTTATCCACCATTAACCTTGGACACAATCTAAAAAAATGTTAACTTTTGTTCTCTGTTCTTTGCAGCAACCACCATTGTTGAAGCAGGTAAAGACAAGAAGAATCCCGATGACTTTGCTGAGGCGCTTGGATTCAGTTCTGGGAGATTTTGCTTTCCCTGATGTGTTTTTGTTTGATGTATGGGGAGCTATTGGAGATGTCAAAAACGGCAGAATTTAGACATTAATAAAATCAAGAGAAATAATTTGTCCTGAATTACAAAAAGCTGTTAAAAAAAAGAAAAGAAAAAGAAAAAAAAGCAGCGTGTAGAATTGCTTTAATGTTGCCTTCCCAGTCTGTGCTTTGACTATCAATCATTTTCTTCACAATCGTGACAGGGACCAACATTACACCAATCATTTGCGTCTGGACTATGAAAGTTATTTCTACCAGGTCACCACTTTAAATGCAATAGATATAAATACAATCACACCATTGTGAGACTGGTTAGTTTTAACTGATGTGCTGATGCAAAAGTAATCCTACTCTTTTGAAAAATCCAGAAAACTGCAGTGCAGTTTTAAATTCAGGCTGATTGCAATGTGAGAGTATTCTCTTTTCAAAGATTAATGATGAAATGGTGACTTTAGCATCTTCTGGTTCACGACAGTGTATGCATTTTACAAATTTGATTAATGATTAAAGTTCATAAAAAGTTTGAGGGATTCATACTTGGACTACTGAGATTCATATGGACAATCTCAAGAAGGTATAAAACAGTAGCTTGTTGCAGCAGAGGACATCTGTGAACCATCTAGGAATGCAGGAAGTTGGACAAACACTAATGAACTAATTTCCTATGATGAAAACCACTGGGAAACAAAGGAAATGAGCCTTTTTGGATGACTATTTCTGCATTTTTCTATACTATATTGCCAAAAGTATTTGCTCACCTGCCTTGACTCACATATTAGATATAGTGACATCCCATTCCTGATCAATATGACATGGGTCCACCCTTTGCAGCTAGAACAGCTTCAACTCTTCTGGGAAGGCTGTCCACAAGGTTTAGGAGTGTGTTTATGGGGATTTTTGATCATTCTTCCAGAAGTCTATCAGGTTGAGGTCAGGACTCCACACCAGACTCAGCTATTCATGTCTTTATGGACCTTGCTTTGTGCACTGGTGCACAGTCATGTTGGAAGAGGAAGGTTCCAGCTCCAAACTGTTCTCACAAAGTTGGGAGCATGGAATTGTCCAAAATGTCTTGGTCTGCTGAAGCATTTAGAGTTCCTTTCACTGGAACTAAGGGGCCAAGACCAGCTCCTGGAAAACAACCCCACACCATAATCCTCCCTCCACCAAACTTTACACTTCGCTCAATGCAGTCAGACAAGTACCGTTCTCCTGACAACCACCAAACCCAGATTCTTCCATCAGATTACCAGGTGTAGAAGTGTGATTCATTGCTCCAGAGAACGTTCCTCCACTGCTCTAGAGTCCAGTGGTGGCTGCTTTACACCACTGCATCTGATGCTTTGCATTGCACTTGGTGATGTATGGCTTGGATGCAGGTGCTCCACCATGGAAACCCATCCATGAAGCTCTCTGCGCACTTGTTGAGCTAATCTGAAGGCCACATGAAGTTTGGAGGTCTGTAGTGATTGACTCTGCAGAAAGTTGGTGACATCTTCGCACTATGCGCTTCAGCATCTGCTGACCCCACTCTGTCAGTTTACGTGTCCTACCACTTTGTGCCTGAGTTGCTGTTGTTCCCAAACACTTCCATTTCCTTATAATACAGCTGACAGTTGACTGTGGAATATTTAGGAGCGAAGAAATTTAACGACTGGATTTGTTGCACAGGTGTCATCTTATTACAGTTCCACGCTGGAAATTCACTGAGCTCCTGAGAGCGACCCATTCTTTCACAAATGTTTGCATGCATGCCCAGGTGCTTAATCATACACACCTGTGGCCATGGAAGTGATTGAAACACCTGACTCTGATCATTTGGATGAGTAAGCAAATACTTTTGGCAATATAGTGTATCAAAACTAAGGTAGACAAAATTTCTGTGTGTGTGTCTTGGTAAAAATTCTACAAGACATTTGCAGCATGTTTCTATTCCCATTGTTCTGATGGGGGAAAAAAACACAGCAAGACCTCCTCTTGGCTTCTTAATGGGAGAGCCAATGATATGTCTGTTTAGATCAGATATATGAGTCCCGTTAAAGAGAAGAACAGTAACTGAATAGATTTACGATCCCTCCACCCCCCCATTCCTACACAAATAAACTAACACACCAACAGCAGCACACCCAATTATGAGTCAATGTCAGTACTGCGGTTGAAAAAAAAATGTATTAACGTGAGATAATCAAGCTTATCGTGAGAAAATGGAATGTCTGGAATGAGTGACCCAGCTGTGCAATACACATTGTCCCAACAGGAACTCGAGCCCAAGCTTCCCATGATAAAAATAAATATGTCCAAGGAATTTGTGATTATGTACTCTTCAGGCTTGTGTGCGTGTCGGGAAGATTTGCATCAATTTGGCCTAAAAACAAAATGAAGACGTTCACGAGCCATATTATTTCATTGTTTCAATTTTTCAATAAAATGTAAATATATGACATCAACCTTACTTCAGTGTCACTGTCCTTAGTTTCAGCATGCACCCCTACCTTTCCCTCATCCTACGGGTGGTGTTGTCTCCCTCAAGCTCAGGTCGTAGAGAACCTGAGCCTGAGAGGCCTGGGAGCCTCTCAAGCACTCTTCTGAGTAATGCACTCTTCTGGACAGAGATCTCAGATGTTTTTCCTGGTATCTGCTAGAGCCACCAACCCAGCTTGGGGGTTACAGCTCCCAGTGCCCTGATCGCTATTGAAACCACTGCTGTCTTCACACTCCACAGTTTTTGCAGCTCTTCCTTCAGCATTTGGTATTTCTCCAGCTTCTTGTGTTCCTTCTCTCTGATGTTGCTGTCATTTGAGACGGCCACAATCCACCAATCAGCTTTGGAGGTGTCTCCCATTTTGACCCTGGGACCTCCAGTCCATACTTGGCACAGACGTTTCTGTGTATTATGCCTGCTACCTGGTTGTGGCGTTCCACGTATGTCTTGCCTGTCAGCATCTCACACCCTGCTGTGATCTGCTGCACTATTTTAGGGGGATCTTTGCACAGCCTACATCTGGGGTCCTGTCTGGTGTGGTAGGAGCCCAGGCCTCTATAGATCTTCTGTTTAGGGCCTGTTCTTGTGCTGTCTTTCAGTCCAGATTTTTCCAGCCATTGGTATGTTTTTCCGATGTCAGCCACCTCTTTAATTTGGCGATGGTACATGCCATGCAGAGGCTTATCTGTCCATGCTAGCTCCTCTGGTTCTTCCTCCGTGCTGGTTTTCAGTTGCCTGAGGTACTCACTTAGCAGGTCATCAGTGGGGGTCATCTTGTTGACGTAGTAGCTCTTATGCTCAGTAGTCCTTGGCCTCCCTCCTTTTGATTAGTGCACAGCCTCAGATTGCTGGACTTCGGGTGAAATCCTCCATGCATTGTAAGGAGTTTCCTTGTCTTAACATTGGCACCTTGCATTTCTTCCAATGGCCAGGGTATTATGCCAGCGGGGTATCTGATTACTGGTAGGGCGTAGGTGTTGATAGCCTGGATCTTGTTTTTTTCCATTCAGCTGATTCTCCAGGACCTGTCTTACCCTCTGTAGGTATTTGACTGTGACTGACCTCCAAGCTGCCTCCTCATGCTTGCCATTTGCCTGTGGGATCCTCAAGGTGTCTATAGCTGTCCTGAACATCTACAGTGGTGCCCTCTGGTAGTTCAACCCGTTCAGTTCTGATCACCCTTCCTTTCAGAGATACCATCTGTCCACATTTATCGAGTCCGATGTCATTGCTGTAGATCCTGGTGATGTGAAGCAGGGTGTCGATGTCAGACTCATTCTTCAATTCAAGGATTCAAGGAAAGGCTCCAAGAATTGCCCACTCGTGTATTTATGTGTCTTCATGAATACAGCAGAGAAGCCTCGGCCTATTCCTGTCCCCCACAGTGTGAGCAAACAGGTTGATTCTGCCTGAAAACAAATGCTTCTTCATGTCAACTCTCTCTGCTGCATGTTTATATTCCTGTCTTGTATTCCCAGATGTCCGACAAGAAAGAAAGAATTATACCATAATGGGTGCACCAACAGTATCTGACAGACAGATGCTGGAAAACAAGCCTTGTTGCCATTTTTTGCTCTGATGGAAACTTCATCCTACTGCTCTGCGTTGTTAAATTACCCAAATAAATAAAATTGTCAATTCTTAATATTCAGACACATTAAGTTTTCATCACAGCCATTTCTTGAAGCCAAATGACATGAAGTCACCTCAGAAATATGTAATTTTCAAGAGTTTAAAACGGTTGACAGTATTCATCAATATTTCATTATCTAGAGAACATTTTTTCCCACTTTAAATCATGAAGGATTGCCACTGTTTCAAGAACAGCACATTTCTTATGGTTACAGAAGAGTGGGGGCTAGCTTGGAAAAACAAGATCAATTTTTTTTTTAAAGACTGGGGTTTTAAAACTTAAACAAAAGTAAGACTGTCATGCAATTCAAGAAAAGTGGATTGTATTAAACGGAAATCCCACCAGTGTTTAGTTTCTGATTGTTTGGACCCAAAAATGTGAAAGCAGACCACAATGAACAAAAAAAAAAAAAAAAAAAGATTTATTGCTCCACAAACAATCAGGAATGATTGTCACATAATCTGAACTCCTGAGTCCTGTTGTTTCCTCGAGCCGTCAATTCAGAGAGAAGCAGGCAGCTGGTCTTCTACGTCTGAGTGTTGAAAGCGAAGGCCTTGAAGTTTTCAGCACATGGGAGATCTGGGGCAGAGCAGACAACAGGTCGTGAAATTAACAGTACGAGTATTAACTGAAAACTTGAAGTCAGACCTGAACACGACAGTTATAACTGTTTACCCCAAGATGGACGTGACGATCTGACAATGAGTGGAGCGATCACTCATGTATAAGAAGCTGCAGACGGAGATGATGGCGTGGGTGAGCACAGCAACATCCCAGCAGCAGCAGCAGCACAGCACACCTGCAGCACCTGCAGCAGACAGCCACGCCCACACACACACACACACACACACTCGTGCGCAGAGAAGAGCAGGACCAGGATGATCCCAACTCAGATACAGTATGCCATTTACCACAGTATGCCATTTACCTTCTGTTACTTCATCCAAAACACTGGTGGCACCTCATGGCAAAAAAGGGTTTTTAGTTTTTTGGTTGGTAATACTACTAACTTCATATGTATGTTGCATTTTTCTAATATAGATTTATATTGAGCTATTTCTAACTACTTTTAACTACTTTGGGCCATTATTATATTAGATAATCAATTGGTATTTTAGCCATCCTCTGAGAATCCTTCATCTCATTCATGAGCTCAGAAATGCATCTTAGAATATTTTCATTGGACAGGCCGGAGATGCAAAACTGCAATATGAACAACAAGAAGTATGGAACAAAAGTAAAAAGGCTTTAAAAACGTAAGTAAAGTGCCTCAGTTTCTTTATGTAAATTTAAGTAATTTAAGTTAAGTAAATGTACTTATCAGTTTGACCACTGATAATAACCAACCTAGTTAACTTCTTTATACAAAAAAATTTACAATTATTTATTAAATTAGTCTACATTATGTACCTAAAAGTGAATCCGACTATGGCACTTAAGCTGCCGGTGCTTGCTGCCATTATTTAAAAAGTATTGAAGCATAATCTCAAGTACAACCTTCAAAATTTGTGTTATTTAAATTTACTCAGACCGATAGTGATCATTGCCCTGTGATGGACTGGTAACCTGTCCAGGGTGTATCCCTGAGTTTGAGCCTGAAGAGAGCCGGGATAGGCTCCAGTAGATCCCTGTGACACTGAGATAGGAATACGTTGGCAGAGATAATGAATGGATGTGTGATTGTGACAGCTAATGTATGCATTCAGGTCTTTCCTGGAAAATAAAAAATTGTCACTTACCGATATCAAGGAAATGGTGTACCATTGGGCTTCGGCCTTAAGAAATGAGTTACATCTTAGTTATTTCCTGTCCTGACAGCGGCCTGGCCAGCCATCCCGACTAACTTCATCAAAATTCTCTCTGTGAAATGAGTCTGGTGCCTCTCCCAGTCACAGGTGTTTTTTTACTGGTACAGACTGTACCAAACCATTTGCAGGGTGGTGGATCAGACTTTATGCAATAATTACATGAGCATCCAATAATCACTATTCAAAACAGCTAACATGACTGCAGAATTGCTCATAATTCTTTCCCAAGGAAGGTTTTACTGCAAAACTGAAAACTAGGGTGGTCCTACTCCCCTGCATGACACCTGTTGATACGAGTCTGGGTGTTACTCTGCTAAAATCACATGCTTTGATTGATTGTCTACCTGTCTGTTGGGGTCCAGAGGCAGTTTCTCCTGCATTTATTGATACTGCCACCAGAACAAAAAGTTCAATCCAGAGGAACCAGACAAATTCTTTGCATTGAGGAAGAAAAGGATTAAGATGGCCAGCCAGGTTATCTTGACAGTAGAGGTGATATGACAGCAGCCATCACTAGGCTTTTTTTTAAGATTAATCATACTCAGTTAACATATGTCTGGACAATTACTTTTAACATCACTTTTCATTTATTTAAGCAGCACATTTACATTTAACAATTCGTGTTAAAACCCCAAGGAACAGTGTCAAAGAACCTGGGAAAAATAATTTCCTCTGCAGGTACATGATGATAGGTGTAAATTAGAATTAAGGTTATTTTTAGGAGTATAGGTAATCAGTTTCTAGAGCTAAACCTCACAAAAATTATTCTTACATAAAACATTTATGAAGTTGGAAAAAAAAACAAATCTCATTTACTGAAATTGTGAACATTTTTCATATCTTTTCCAATTTTGAACAAGTTAGTTATATCTGTTCTGATTTCTGTACTTAGATGTTCCTGCAGACCTGCATTATGATATACAAAGACACACTGTATTTGAAGAGTGACCTGGAAGGGTTACAGGATCTCACTGAGGCTGTCTAATAATGAAATACACAAGACAATGCTGTTCACAATTTTCACATATATATGCAAAGTTCAGAGAATTTTGCGAACAATCTTTGTTTTTGAATACTGAAACACAGCTACATGTGATATTAAAGTTACTCCACTGCCAGAACAAAGCACACTATTACCTGCAGATATGAGAGTAGAGAGTATATTAATTTACATTTACAAACTTTTAAATCCACACCATCATAAATAAACCATTTTACCTAAACAAGATACCAGATAAAAAGTCAGTGTTCATTGCTTGATGCTCCTGAGATTCTGCTACTTTAAATATTAAAGGGTCTCCCCCTAAAATTCTTTGTCATTTAAGAAAATCAGAGCTAAATGGCATATGTGCTTAACATGTTACAAAGGATATAATCTCATCTAAACAACCTCAAAGGCTGCCATTATCTACGGTTTTGTGATGATAACCACTCAAATATCACTGAAGCACTTTGAAGTAATAGTGTATGTCAGGGGTCATAGTCGGTCCTCGAGGGCCGCTGTCCTGCAGGTTTTGCATGTTTCCCTGCTTTAACACACCTGATCCTAATTAATGGCTGTCATCATCTTGTCATCAGGTCTGTTAATGACACAGCCACTTGTGTCAGGGTGTGAAGAAGGAGGGAAACATCTAAAACCTGCAGGACAGCGGCCCTCGAGGACCGACTTTGGACACCCCTGGTGTGTGTGAATAGCTTTTAGGTGCCTTAGCTGATTTCAGTACCACATTTATCTGCGTAGTGGGATACTTTTGTGGCTGATTACAGTTCGGATCTCTGTTCCCAGTGCAGTCCTGCTTTGTGTTTATGTTTTACTCTGAATATTGAAGGAATACAGTGGCATTATTAGTGCAACCTTGCAACTCCCTCTTATCACAATTGACAGGAAAACTCATTTCGAAATAAAAACAGTTACTTTGACTTTGAGTCTTCGTATTATGACCCAAAAATAAACTCATGGAGATGGGGGTGGTGGCTTTTCGGTAGATAGGGACATCTCATTTGGTTTCTCCATTTCTCTTGTGCTTTCCGAGCCAGGGTTGCTTCCAATTGAAGATCGTGTGAGTCTGCGGACCGTCTCACCAAAAGGGTAGAGGCTGATGATGGAGCTTCGGGACCAGTCAAGACGAGGGTGTATTTTCTTGACAACTGACCTGCGAAACAAGATGTATACCCAGGGGTCGAGGATCTGATTGCAGGTGGCAAAGCGTATCCACAGGACCAGGTATCTGACCTGGAGACCACTTCCAATGAGAGCATTTTG
Source organism: Hirundichthys speculiger (assembly GCA_018398805.1). Lineage (NCBI taxonomy): Eukaryota > Metazoa > Chordata > Actinopteri > Beloniformes > Exocoetidae > Hirundichthys > Hirundichthys speculiger. The sequence goes on along the minus strand of JAGFBZ010000381.1, from coordinate 969,957 downwards.
AGCGATAAAGATCTGGTGGTAAAAGGATTGGTGTAGGGATAAGAAAGAAACAGGGAAAGAAATCAGAAAACAGAAGTCAGAGAAGAAGAGTTGAAGGAAACAAGGGATTGAAAAGAGTTTTAGGAAGAGATAGAAAGAACCAAACAAAAAGGTTAAATAGGTTAACATTGCACATGCACATTCACATTGATCTAGTTGAGTCCATTCACTGATAAGCTAATGTTTCTTTGGCCCTCATATGGCAGGGGCTACTGAAACACTATTAAACTCCCTGCTTTAGTTAAATTGCAGCATTATTTGTGAGCAGTATTAACAGTACCTGTTAAACTCCTTTCAGAATGACAAACTAGGCTAAGAATCTATTCATCACCTAGCTAGAGTTCTCCTGTTGTCTACATTCAAGCAGCGAAAAGGAAATACATCATTGTGTTAGAGATCGTTGCATGCATATGTTGAGATGAGGTGTTAACCACAGCTTTTGTTAGACACATTTTTCTCAGCAGCGGATTGGCTTCAAAAACAGAATCAATTAAGAGCCATAGTTTTCCGTTGTGCCGAGTAGCTTATGGCTTACACGTCCAAAGAAAAACAGAGTGATTCATGATCAGTGCTGGGAAGTCGCTACGGTGGTACTATTACTTTTACAACCACACATGTTGACTTTAACACACTACAAATTTACTAAATAATGCACTACTTCTAAAAGCAATATGTTTATTTTTTTGTTGCCAATATCATAACATCTTGGTTTTTGTAATTCAACTGATTGGTGTCAAAGGAGCAAGCCGTTGCTGTTGAAATTCCATCATATCTGTCCTTCTGAATCTCCATAACAGTGTTTACGTTGTTAAAGTTCTAACATTACTTTACATTTCTGGTTGAAAAGGATTAGAACAACACCAAAGTCTATTTCATATTGTTACCTGCATGAAAAAAATGTTTGTCAATGGCAAAGAATGGTACTTTTAAAAGTACCTTTATCCAACACCAATTAAATTATGGTACATTATGGTAATTGAAAGCTTAAAAATGAAATATTTTGGTGATGTGAAAGAATCTTCAGTGGGTTGACAAAAAACTAGATGAAGGAGTATGAGGGAGATCAATACTTACAACTATGGAAAGTCATTTTTATATATTACGACCACTTTTATTTCCCTTTGTAAACTCTGAGCAAGCATTTATATTACGTAACGTTCAGGGGCATACTATGAAAAACCTGCATTTTTCTGTGCAAGAGAGCATATATTTCAGCGTATTAAGTCACAACCAAATCAAGGATATAACACAAGCCTGTCACCGTGGTTTGTGCTGCCCAGGTCTTAAAATATGTTATTCAGGGAGCCATTTAAATTTACAGGGTTCTGTGACATCACAGACCTATATCAGACTAGCATTATCTGGATTTTATCCTTTATCTACACCCATGTATTCATCATACTATTTTTGTTGTAAGACTGAAATGTGTAACATAAAGCTGTAGCCTGTGACAGATCTTGAAAGAGTCACACTCCTCTAAAGAGAAAGGGGGAAAGGAGTTGAGTGACTGATTCCAACTCTAACAGTTGGCTGCTATGAACAGAGCTGTAAAGATTTGGGTCAAAAGAAGGCTGTCGTATTGTATCACTGTGGTATTGAAGACATTTTAGTCTTCAGGAAATTGTGTCAAACAAGGCATAATATGTCTCCTCTAAAGGATAGAGGATAGAGGATAACAAATAAATGGTAACTTCCTGGGTAACTTTCCCAACACTGATCATGGTGTTGCTTGGAAGAGCAAGGCTGCTTTTAAGGTCTGAGTTTTAAGACAAGTGTTAGTATAATGCTTAATTGCAATTTAAGGTAGAAAAATAACAACAACAAAACCAAACAAAACTTCCATTAGCCCAGAAAAAGCATTTTTGGTGTTTAACTCGAATAGGAAGGGATTTCAGCAGCTCTGTTCTGAAGGAATTCGTGATTAAATTGCAATTTGCAAATTGATAGGCTATCGTGCAGTTGATTGAAAAAACGCCTTGCATTAGTTTCTGGAAATAAAAGATGACACAGGCAAAAATACAAGGGCTCAAAATATTTCAGTTGCGTAGTGACTGCCTGGAATGGAATGGACGAAGTATAGATGGCAGCAGAACCGACATGGGGTATGAAATGCAATATCATGCATGATCTGAGTCTCATGGTAAGCTCATGAATAATGCCTTGGCATCAACTGCACTGGAAAGTGCAAATGAGTGTATCCGTGAGTTTCATTAGCAGGTGGGGTCTGATGTTGATGTTGTCAGCCATTTGCAGCTCAAAGTTAACATATGATGGAGGTGAGCAGTGACGGGGTAAGCTGTGCCAAAACATTTTGACATTTATCTTACTTTTTACTCGCCTGAGTCGGGACACTTGAAACAAGATGTATATCCAGGGATCAAGTATCTGATTACAGGTGGCCATTCGTAAGTAGAACAAAATCGTGTCATCGTTTGCAGAGCCAGACACTGCGCTCGTCAGAACATATATCTGTGCAGGGTGTCACACAACTAAGGTTAGACAGGACTTCAGAATAAAATGTGCTTCAGACAGGGACTTTCGTCTTCCTCACTCCTGACTCTTTTGTGCACAATTTAAAGCCACATTGATTACAAAATGACTGATGGGTTTTGGTGCGTTCTCAGTGGTACAACAATAAAAATTGAAATGCAGTAGATGCTAATACAATAGATAAATAAATAAATGCAATAAATAGGAAGAAACTTAAAAGTTATGCAAATGACTGCACTAGATTTTGATGGGACTGCTTTTTTATTGTAAAAATAAGAAAGCCCTGAATAAATCTCTACACGAGTGCTTTAAAATACACAATCAATTCCTTCATAGGAATATTCAAATTATTTCCGCAGATTTTTTGAACATCACTAAAGAGAGGGCAACAATTACAAGCAGATAATAATAAAGGTTATAGTTTTATTGAAAGATTAAATAAATAGCTTCAATTTTAGATGAACTAGAGCATCATGTAACACAGGAGAGATACGTTTATGAACGTTCACATTACGTATGTGAGTTTCTTTCATCCATTTACCTTTAACTTTCCTTTCAAGTAAAATCAGCTAATCTTGGTGTTGGTTTCCAGTCAGTGGGAAAGTCTGGCCGAATGAAATGACTCCCCCACTGGAACTAGTTTCATTTGACACAGTTGCATTGTTGTAGATTTCCTTTAAAGTCACTAATTCATACATGCTCAAGAGCTGAAATGTGCCATTTCACAGTGGGCATAAAAGGTCTCTCATGCTGGATAAGACCAGAATGCTTTCAGATCAGCTTCTTAAGAACCTGCATTGCTAATAAGAAATGAAGCATTCAGAGGGATACAGAGAAAAGGAGTTTAGGACTTTGTGATTCCTTATTAGGACTGAAGAATGGTGCTGATAACATAAAAAAAAAAAAAGCTGGGTAGTTAAGGTCAAAACAAGGAATGTTCCTTTATGTCAGAATCGCATCATGTTAGTCGCCTTAAGTCAGAGCATCTAACATAATGGATGCTTTTGAAATTGCCTATTTAAAAACCTTGTGAGTGATGTTAAGGGCTCATGGTCAAAAGAATGCTGTTGTTCCAGTACACTCCTAAAACTGCAAAAGATGTGTACGACAAAAATGAAGGACTGAGTGAGCAAATGTTCCATTTTTGTCTACAGCAGAAGGGTGAGCACTCTTCCACTACTCTTATCACCACGGCACACACATTGTCACAGACCACTAACCACCGTACAGATACGCACACACATTTTCACAGGTTGAAACAGGGCCAAAGACCTTTCTGCGGGAGACAGCAATAGCTTACAAAACCAGCTTTCTCTCGTGGCATAAGATCATGCTTTCATATTAAGAGAAAATAAAACATGTTTAGTAATCAAATGTATCTTGAGAGATTGTATAACATGCAGAAAAGTAGGTTTTATGACCTATAACATGTGAAAACAAGTAGGCTCTTTGCAAACACTTGAAATTATTTGGTAAGGTAAATAACATTTTTAAAGTTTTTTTTGGCACAAGTGGCCTTTATTGACAGTGAATATAGACAGGAAGGGGGGCAGAGAGAGAACAGGGAGGACATGCTGCAAAGGGTCCCACGGGCTGGGAGTCGAACCCGCGACCGCTGCGTTGAGGACTGTGGCCTCTGAATATGAGCTGCCTGCCCTAACCACTGTGCCACTGGGCAGCATTGAAATAACAATTTTTCAGCCTTCTACATTCTGTCAGTGACATAAAGATCACATATGCGATAACAATAATACAACAATAACAACAATAATAAAAAAAAACAACAACAAAAAACACACTCACCAACAGGGGGCACCAGCAGACTGTAGCAATTGCCATAATCAAGAGAAGCTGCACCATCATTTCCACTTCATGGTCTCGACGTCGCTGGGTCCTGTCCGGTCCACAACATACCCTGATCAGGGTCACCACACTCACTGTATTCAGCAAAAACGATACAGTGATGGACATCAGTCCGACCAGTGAGAAGACCAGGGCGAAGGCCCAGTCATTTCGCTCTGTGCTGACGTTGAGAAAACACCAGGAGCCGGGCGTCTGAATGTGGTAGCTACCAAAGCCTGTTAGGGGCAACAGCGATATGCAGCCAGCAATAAACCACACCATCAGCACCATGGAGACCGTCCGTCCCTTAGACACACTGGTAGAACGTGCGAATGGGCGGTTGATACCAATGAATCGCTCAATAGCCATTGTGGCACCGAGCATCAGTGGGCACAATCCATAAAAGACCATAGACATACCCATAAAGTTGCAGAAGTGGCAGGTTGGGTCAAATTGACGCCAGTCAACACGCGTAATGTAAAAGGAGAGCACAACAGTGCCCGTGACCAGAAGGCCCATAAAGTCAGTAACCACGAGCCCACCCAGGAAGATAAGGAAGAAAGAGCGTGAGCGGCTTTGTATCCGCTGGAAGGATTTGATGAGAACAATTAAGGCAATGAGGTTAGAGGTGAGGCCCAGAGCGCTGAAGGTGGCTGAGAAGTAGACTTTTCCCTTGTCTGGGACATACATGTATGGAGTGCTGGTGTTGGAGTAGCAGAGTGGGATTGTGCTGTTTGACTCATTCATGGTGCTCAGCTGGTATGGAGTTCCGGGTCACTCAGACATGCAGACACGATAGAAGTGACAGGAATCTTGTTTCTCCATTTAACCTTAAAAAACAAAAAGAGAGAGGATAGAGTTTAAGTACATGATGCATAACAAATCATACAAATCAAATGAACAAGGGTAACACAAAAACAGAACATCAAGGATTGAGTTCCTTTTTTAGTGTTAAAGGGAAAGATACTGGATTATCACATAGATTCAACATGACCTCAGTTCCCAAAAAGTTGGAACACGATGTTAAATATACATAAAAAACAGAATGCAAAATGTGACCACACTTCCTTCTTCCTCTTTTTGTTTCTTTTCTTTTCAAAGTGCATGAACAACACCATAGCAAGCACTAACTTCCGATCCACCGGCACCATGGCAGCAACCAAACATGACCGTATGTACGTCGATGACGCTGCGTTTACACGGGGTTGACTGGGTCAGTTGTTTTATGAACAGTGTTGCGAGATGTACGATAATTATCGTATTTGTATGACAATTTTGACCTCTGTACGACCAGTAATTGAAAAAAGGTCCTCAGCCACATCAGAATGCAAATTGGGTACATGCAATAATTTTCCTCAAAATACAACAATTTGAAGTTGCTGTTTCAATATTCAACATTCAACATTTCCCATCTGGCAATGCTGTTTGTGAATTCTTAGCAGAGTAAAACATTCCTGCACTCCCTGAAGAATGTACTATTGTCTTAGTTGCTGTTCCACCAGGTATTGAAGCTTTGTTGTCCTCCCTCCGCAGCCAGACATCCACCAACCATTACCCCTCAAACATCTCTTATAAACTTATGCATTTGGAGACTTCTGATCCATTTTTGAGGAGTAAAAGTAAAAAACAAATGTACAAGGGAATTAATTCAGAGGAATAACCTGCTTCTGTAGTTCTTTTTTTTGGAACAACCTACCGGTATATTTTACACACAGATTGTGGTAAAGTCTGGTAATTACCCAGGATTTTATTTTTGTTTCAAATTAGTTGTGTGAGAAGTAGGCTATCTCTAAAAATATTATTCAGATGTTATCCAGGTTAATTCAACCATTGAGAAGTATAAGATGAATACTGCTCGTCTTTGTTCTTTCAGTCTTCTTACAGTTGAATTTTTGAGTTGTTTTTTTGGGATTGTTTCTTCAGTCATACCTTTTGGTGTGACTTCAACCTTCTTTTAATTAGGAAATTAGATACTCATCTCAAACTCTAAATTGAATGTATTTTATTTGGCCTTTTTGATAAGGAATTACTGACAAAGACAATGTTTATCTTGTCTTATTTCTCTTTTAGCAAAATTTCATATACATATCAGCAAATGTGAAAATCAGAAACTCAACCTTTTTGTATTTATTTGCTATTTAAAATCAAATGTGGACACACTGAAACATTGCAAAAACTGTAAAGCTATAAAAAAAATTAAAACCTCATGTATTAAATTTGATTTGTGATTTTTATTTTAAACTTTTCTTTTCTTTTTTTTCACATTTATATAAGATGCTCTTTTTATATCCCGGTCACGTCACTGGTCCTTTTTACGAAACCAAACTGGGTGATGACTAACCCTAAAATTTCCATCAGTTCGTCATCTAAGCACAGCACAGGCAAAGAGTAACATCAAAGACACACAGGGCAGAGGCCCTTGAGGACCTGGTCTGGGAAACACTGTGATAAACTGTTCTTTAAAATAATAATAAAAAAAAACTATAATAGGAGCAATTTCAGATTTTCAAAATGAACAGCACAAAGCCAATATGTAACACCCACACAACAGCATCCAGACAGTGGCAGCAGTAGGGAGTGACACAGAGACAGAGACAGAGGACTGGAATATCCTGGCAGGAAATGTTGTTCTGTGAGAAGTAATGACAGAGCCACAAACAGGAAGTAAACATAATCCCACAATAAGTCTGCTGTTCGCAGTGGTCGGTTCCTAGTGTATGGCTCGCCATAGTGGAACTTAAGGAACTTAATGACTGGCTTTTAAGGAAAGCTATATTCTGCTGGAAAGTGATATGAAGTCAAATCAAGAAAATAAATTATTATAGGTTAGAATAATGAAATATCATATATAATTTTATATCAATAAAATGAAATAAAAAATATAATAATAAACCCCAAAAATTGATCACTTGAAAAATTTCAATGAAAAAATAAGTCTGCTAGATTATATTGTCTTAGGTTGCTATTTAAATGAATAAATAAATACATACATAAATTAGATAAATTCAAATAAATAAACAAAAATCTCAGTGCATGCAGTAAAAGTCTGGATAACTAACAAGAATCAAAGAAACAGGGATCACATCCAAATGTGAATGTGGCTTCTAATGAAGCATCTTGATGCTTCTTTTCCCTCCAGCAAGCAGGTTAAAGGTGAATATGCTATCATTACCGTGCTTTTCAAGATAAGGCATGTCTTTAAAGGAAATAGAAAGTTCTAAAATTGCATCAGCAAATACAGAAAAGAAATAAAAGCCGACAATTGGGGTATTTATCTTACGATACCAATTGAAATACATAAATGCATAGTGTGTTTCAACTAATGCAGTGAGCTGACAGTGAGGTAATCATTCAGCAGAAAGCTTTAAACAGTTCTGCATGTACATAGATGTCAGTGAGAGAATTGTTTTGACACGCTTACTTTCAATGCCCAGAAATTGTGTCAAGAAACATTATGGAAACACTTATCCCCTGCAAAAGTAATTGGCTGAAAGCGGTTGTTTAGCTTCCATTCTTGAACCCTAAACAAAGAACTCGACACCGCACAACCATTTAACAATAAGGGGAACAAGTGCTGAAAAGCAGCAGCAGTTAAGACTCTACCTACTTATATTTCCCAATAAAAAAAAACAAAAAAACAAAGACGTTTAAATGTTTTTTTTTTGGCTCCATGTACTTTGATCTGTGAGGGTGTAACTCTAGCAGTCTCACAAGTTATGTGAAATTGTCATGGCATGTAATCTATTGATTTGAGAAAGTGGTGATAACCTGCATGTTTAGGTGGTTAAATTACACACAACCATCAATGAAAGGATTGAGATTTGTCATCTGTCTTTCTACACTTACTGGAGTTTGAGGCTTCATTATTGTTGACAGTTGTTGCTCATTTCTATGTGGTTTGAGCATTACAAAATACTTTGTTAGAGCTCGGAAAACGCTGTGGCTTGCCGTAAAATTGTGGACCAGTTGTGGATTAGGCACAAATGAAACCTCCAGTTGAAATGCATGGCTTTGAAATTGGATGCCAAGGTATCAACAATAAAACTCTCAATTTATTTTCATCAGCACAAATAAAATAGATTTTTTCTCGTAACTTTTTCAAGTTGTTGCTCTGATTTACATTAATCACATGTGCATATTAGGTACTTGCTGGGAAAGAAAAACCTTTTTGATTAACATCACAAAAAGACAAAACAGGAATCTGTTTCTTGCCTCCTTCAAGGATTTCGGCACTGAAGGAGGCACTAATGAATTTTGTGAAAAATATTGCGAGTGTAAAAACTTTGGTCATGGCTGAAAAACTTTAAGAATATTCACATCCTTGGTTTACAGAGACGCAAAGAGTAACATTTCACACCAAAGCAGACCATAAAATTCACTCAAAACTTAAAGAAATACTTTTCCACAGAGCAAAACCACACAATTTGAATGCAACACACAAATTAAAACCTTAATTAGGGCATAGGTATTTGCGTTATAAAAACCTTTTTTTCTTCTTCACCTTTTTTGTGCCATGCGGCAAGTTCTAAATTTTAATTTGTGCATGATTCATTATACTCCAAAGCTATGGAAAATGTTAAAATCCATGAATGTAGACAAAAATAGCTGATAAACTAGATTTTATCAGGTTCCCTGGGGACAAATAAGAAAACAGACAGAAGATTAGCCCAAATATATTATTTAAAAAAAAAAATGAAATACCAGTGAAATAGTCTTTTCTTTTCTTATCCAATGTTGCAATATGTTAGTCGTCACACATAAAATTGTAGTTTAATCCATTTAGAAGGGGCTGATTTTCTGTGATTATTACTGTCATTTTTAAAGGACAAGGTTCTTATTCCCCTCAAGGAGTTATAAGGGTGAAAAAAGAAAAAATATTTTATATCTCTTTGGAAAAATAAAATCAGACTCTTTGAAACTCTTTAAAAGTCTGGCAAATAAATAAACGGTTCTCAACATTGTGTTGCTCAGCATTTCATCTGCACTTCATATTCTTTGTTGCAAAGTGAAACCAAAATACAGCACATGATAAAGTATATCCTTCCACAGGATATGCTGACAAAAGTGAAATAATGAAATATCCTCATTTCTTGTGATATATAGCATTTAAGCTTAAATGCACAAGAGCCGACCAGTATTACTGCCAAAAAAAATATTTTTCACTCTATTTTTCACTGGGGGAGCTTAAGTATTTTCACAAAAAGGAAATTTGCAGTATTAATAAATAATTAAGATTAGAGTAATTCAGATTTGTCTTACCACAACTGAAGTGACTTCAAGGACCAAGTTGACTCTCAACTGGAACGTTTTCACAACTCCATCCAAAGCATTTTTGTGTTCTTGTATGGTTAGCTCAGGTAATGCAAACAATAATCACCAGAAGGTGTGCAGAAGTTGTCATGTACAGTCAGTCTAATCTGTAAAAACTTAAAAAGTCCTAGAAAAAGAGGACTTTTGAGGCTAACTGCAGAAATCCTGGATCATATCCACTCCCCTCCCCCAGCTGCGCTCTCTTCCCAAGCAGCTGAGATACTCATCTCCTCTTCTGGCCACGCTTCCTTATGGCTGGCTCACCCCTCCCCGGAAGACAAAAGGGAAGGGCTTCAGAAAAACACTAAATTAAATGGAATTTTTCCCATAGCTTTGGAGTATAATGAATCATGCACAAATTAAAATTTAAAAAATTGCCGCATCAATTTGTATACAGGATATCAAAATGGCACAAAAAAGGTGAAGAAGAAAAAAAGGTTTTTAGACAATGTACATCAGTACATTGCACAGTGGAGGAGGGAACCATTCCTATATATTTGGATTTTCTAATTCAGTTTACTCTTTGTGCAATCATATGTGATGGGCCAAATTTAGTTAGGTTCTAAAAAAAAAAAAAAAAGAAAAAGAAAGAAGACAGAATCTTTTGTATTAAACATGAGTGGCTAAGAACCCAAAAGAGACAAAATTGGGGTTTAAAAGGCTACTAAAAATAATGATGACCAGTTCAAAACTGTCAATATCAGAGGAGGTAGGACTTAAAATATATATATATCTAAGCATTGGAAAATGCTGTATGGTTTAATTCAAAGACACTGCCTGACTGCAGTTTGAAAGCTTGGAAAAATCTGGACAGCATTAGCAGATGCTTGAAATTTAAAATAGAAACTAGCTTGTTTATAATATCAAAGAGACAGTTATACAGCACACACACTCGTGGCCTAACAGATTCGGATCAGCTCGTCAACTCTGCCACATATTTGTAGCTAAGCAGTTTGGCTTCTTAGTTTGTTAGTCACAAGCAAATACAGAGGCTGACCCTGGATTAAGGATGACAAACATTGCAGAGCTGCTCTTTTCCTTTTTGTTTACAGAAGCATTTTTTTTTTCATTTACATTATGTGCATCAGAACAAAAACGAGTTCTAAACTATCACAACCACACCAGGAATATCAAGAATAGATAAGTGTTTACCACTTTCATGTGTGTGAGTTGGTGGCTTGACCTATGCAGCCATTCCTGATAACTCCTCATGTACACAAATGTGTACTGTTTGTTTAATGCGTGCATAAACCCAAATAACATAAAGAATGATTACTTGTAGCAGTAGGAGGTCTTGATAAAAGCAGTACATAGTGACCTCACAGGGTCTTTTTTAGTGATGGGAATTCCGGCTCTTTGTGGAGAGCCGGCTCTTTTGGCTCGGCTCACTAAAAAGTGGCTCCTCAGATTTTTTGTTACTTAAATCAATTCATTACCAAATTATGTGTAAAATGAATAACTAATGTTAAAAAACATAAAATATAACATATGTATAGTATTTACATGGCTTAATTAATAAACTTAACATATACATAAATACATTTTAGAATAAAACAAGACCAATTTTAATTTGTGAAAAAAACAAAATCAACTAAACATCACTCAACAAAATATAAATTAAAATGTGCAACTATTTCCAGTGAAAAACCTTCATTAGCAGAGTCCCTTGCTGGTCTTTTCTTCCAACTCTGTTAATTGCACTGTTGGATGATTAGTTTGAATATGCCTGTGCAGGTTGTTTGTGGAGCCTGCTCCATATGAAATTTGTATTTTATAATATAAAGACACTCTGCCTTTCCGGAGTCTAACACTTTAAAATGTGTCCAAATTTTACTCCTTTTCCTGTTGTCACTCATCTTTGGTGAAATGGTCAAATCTTCTTGTACTCCTCTCGCTCTCGTTTCTCTGCCTCCTGTTCATGTGCGCCCCTGTCTGTGTCTGTAACACCCCCCCTCCCGAGCAGAGTGTTGTTGGCTCTGCTCCCCTCCCCCCTCCTACTCTGTGGCCACGGTTACATGATGTTTTTTTAATTCAGAATTAATTATTCCGAATTAAATAATTCATAATTAAACTATTTTCCTTCGAGTTTACATGGAAATAGTAATTCCGAGTTGAGGTTTACATGGAAAACACGTTTGATGGGCTTTATCCAACTCCGCTTAAGGTCTGGGGGTTGGGAAGGGTTCTGATTGGATAGTGGGGCGGACGTCTTTACGTATTTACGTCTACCGGAAGAAAACAAACTTACTCGATTAGCAACAACATGGAGAAACCTTCATTTAACCTAGCCGCTCCAACTTTGAAAAGCTCACAATTTTTATGTTTCCAGCCATCTGTTCTTTTAATTATTTCCAGTTCCTCCAAGCTATTTATCAAATAAATCGTCTCTGCTCTTGACCACCGTTTACTAGATGCTGCCATCTTGAAACTTTGTTTCGAAAACAAGCCCAGCAGGGAATATAAGCGCCATCGCGACAGACGGGCAAGAGAACGAGCATGCGCAGAAAGATCGGAATTAATTTAAAGCGGAATGAGTGTATACATGACCGCGGAATTATTCTATTCGGATTTAAAATCAGAATAAACCAACCACTTACTTCAGAATTAAGTTTAATTCGGATTGGACATTTTCATTCGGAATTAGGTGTTTACATGGTAATTTTTAATCATTTTAAATCGGATTTAATTTTAATTCTGAATTAAAAAGGAATTAAACTTCCCATGTAAACGCACTAAATGTAGTCACACAGACGTTGCCACAGCCGCACATGCTGACCAATGCGGCTTTAAAAGACAATTAAAAAAAAAATCGTTCTCGATCGGGAGCCGGCTCCCGTCGATTCACTTCAAAGAGCCGGCTCTTTTCTGGCTCTCGTTTGCGACCGACCCATCACTAGCCTTGTTGCTGCAGTACTGTTGCCAGGCGACCAGCACTCTAGGCAGAGATGTGCGTTGCGCATGTAGAGGATGAGACAGGCTTGTCTACTGGTCAACTTTGTCGCAGAGTCCAATAAGAAAGACTGAAATACAGTATTTTTCTATAACCATCATCTGCATTTTACGGGAATTATTACGGGAATGAAACAGTCAGTGACCATAACAATGACACAGTCTGGGTTTTATCCAATGGAGTTAACGTGAGAATTTCCGAATGCTAAAAATGCAAACAAGAACTACAATGATAGAAAAGGCGATGTCACTTTTGGCAGTCTGTTAGGACTTTTGTTAACATGGCGTGCCTTGTTTTGTAATTTACTCCTGTTTATTTTTTTGACTTAGTCAACTTGTTTGTATACTTCCTGTTTTATTTTGAAGTTTTTTTTCCCCGTGCATTCCAGTTTTGCTTCCTGCCTTTATAATCTTTGACATCTGTTTTTAGTCAGTGCATGACTTCACACCTGTGCTTTACAAGCTCACTACCCACCTTGTATGTTTCCACCTGCTATACACACCCACAATATGCGACCATTATCTACAGATATGATAAGTCATACATCAGTGTCCTTCTCTAGCAATCTGGCCATAAAATCAGTGGTTCTATTTATTTATTTATTTATTTGATACATGACTCAAAATGAAATGCACAATAAAGCCAGATCTGGAGTGCTGCCAACGGCGAGAAGAGTTACTGCTGCTAGTCACTGAGGACAATGGAGGATGGAGCAACGCTTATTAGTTAGTGTTGGCTGCTCAGATGCCAAAATAAGTTATGTCCTTGCACTTCATTGGAGGTTTCGATGCATGCAAGTCACGACAGCAACCCATGCAATTTATGAATGTCTTGACACACAAATAAGGCTTAAATTCTTCCAATTAATAATACATAGCACAACAAAGTCCAGAATTGGAGAAAGAAATGTGATTTGCCTCTCTTTTGAAAGTGGAAACATCTGACAGAGACTTGTCATCTATTAATTTTGCAGCAAACATGGTGCACTTGTCCTCTAAAAGGTACGTAAGTGTCTTGTTGAGCCTATATTACTACTATTTACCGTATTTAAGATCTTGGAACCCTTAATAATTTAATGTAATGCTCTGCCTGCTGTACAGCTTGATGTTCATGGTCAAGTCTCCAGAAAAACGATTAGTTGTGTTATGTGGAGTTTTTATCTTACATGTTGTTTTCATTTGTGTTACCCTTCTTATCATTTTCCATTGTTGTGGTGGTCAAGCTATAAAGGATAATTTAAAACAGTCACGCTGCACACACACACACACACACACACACACACACATCTGGAAAGGCATCATCAGTGCTGAAGAGAACATGGGGGTCTATCCACACATTGTCTCTTTTATGCAAACAACAACATGCAACACACAAGACAAAGACACAGCCTGTGCATTATCTTTACGAAGCTAAAGCTTAGTTTGGCATCCCAAAATATATTCCTTGTTTGGTGGATGAAAGGATGAAAAGGTATGAGATAAGGATTCAAGCGGCAGGTGTCCGAATAACTGCAATTTATTACGCCAAGGTAATCCTTTGGGCGTTATACCCTCGGTGTGTGAGTGAACCCTTTTTGGAGAAGAGAGATACGCTGCAGAGTCGAGTTGAGATTAAACACAGCATGTTGGAATGACTAGCAGACACGACATAGCTTTTCTCATACTATCTTACACATGGATCTGTTCAGGAACTCATTTCAAGGTTGTAGGGCTTTTAAAAGGACATCTGATTTGCTGATGTTTTGACAATGCATAAGAGCTTTGGGAAACTAAGTTGATCAAATGTAAATGTATCTTATCTGCTATTTTTTTTTAAAAAACATTGTCGAACATAGCAGGCATTAGTCATACTTAAACAGAGTTCTTCAAAATGCATATATTTGAAAATGTTAACTCTATTTATGTCTGTCTAAATAAAAAGATCTTAAAACTCATCTCAAAGACTTCAAAGGGACATCAAGTCGCTGTTTGTTCAAGTACTTTTGTGTGTTAGCACTGTGAAAGTTTGGACAGTATTATAGAAAAGTGGCATTTGGGGTCAACGAGACCTTATTGAGTAATGCTGTTTTTTTGGAATGTGAAATATCATCACTCAGATGTTAATCGTGTGATTTGGGGATTTTTGGGACATTTGGGATGATTTTAGACTTATGCCAAACCCCCTAAAGCCGCTATTAAGGGATAGCGGGTAGCGGAAGGGGCGTTGAGGGGAAATGTCCCAAAGATCTCCTTGGTTTCCTCCACAGCAAACATCTGAATGAGAGCTGCCACAGCTGTACAGACTGATGTGTCTGGCCGTGACTATTCCGACATCCACAACTGCTGACCAGACATCCCCTGACCTACAGGGAATAAAAACGTCTGCAAATAATATGGTGATGCGTAATTGAGAGGTAGGTCCATTTGTGCACGTCCACATGTGACAAGGTGGATGCAAATTTATGCCATTTGGACGTGCTCTTTTACGCGCCGAGATGCGGGTTGCGTCACGATCGCAAGATACTGAGTTTGTGGAAAGCACAAAAGAAACGCCCATTGCCACACCTACAATGTGAGTAGGGGAGTCAGCATAGTGGGTAGCGGCTTTAGGGAAGCAGAAGATTGCATTAGCGATTAGCGGAGTTCCTAAACCCGCAATTTGCGGGTAGCGGCTTGCGGGAGGTGTGCGGGAGGTGTACGATCGGGGCCATAGTCATCTGAAGAAATCATCTCAAGGTTGTTTTTTTTAAGACGATTGTTAAAATTACTTGCATCTGGTTTGCACATTGTCATTTGCTGAACAACGGCTTGTCTGGTACATGCAAGTAACTGACCATCTCTGCTGTATGCAATGGGGATTAAACCCACTTTGCACTCTCGTCCGTGGTCAAGTGTCTTGTTTAACTGTTGTATAACTGTCTCACTAGAAACTCACCCGATTACTGGTAAAATAAAATGCTCAATTACAATTTTTCTGCTACAGACAGCTTGGACAATTTCAGCTGCAGAAGCTGAAACCTTGCCACCCCCCCAAAGGCTAAAAGCGGTACAGCTGAGGGATGTTTAGAGACTGAAAAATCCGCAGGTAAGCAGATATTCAATACGGAAGTCTTCAGAAGACATGCACATGAAGAAGGTACATTGTTTTTACATTCATAACAGTCTCCAGACTCATGATCTAATGCGTAATCATCTGAGACAGCTATTTTATATATTCTGTCGAAAGTGTATGTAAACATGTACTGACCTCCAAATGCAACTTGATACAGCTGTCAGATAAGCTGTAAATTAAGATGACGGACTGAAAGCACTCCATCCTTAACTTCAAAATTACATTTTATTTAAGTGTTCACACAAAAGCTCAAGGATCAAAGTCTCTATTTCTGTCAGGAAAAGCTGATCAACTAAATTGAGCAAAGGAACATGAGAAGCAACGCTGAAAAAAACAAAACAAAACAACAAAAAACAATAAATCAAATAAAAGAAAGTGCAGACAGGCTAAAACAAATGAACAACTGAAATCCTTATTTCTCTAAATCATTGAAAAGGAAAAGCTATCTAATAAAAATAAAACCTGTCCAGGGTGTGCCCCTGGCTTTCACCTAAAGGGAGCTGGGATTGGCTCCAGCAGATCCCCGTGACCCTGCAGAGGACTAAACGGGGATGGATAATGGATGGATGGATCTAATAAAATAATAAAATCAATAAGGTAATAAAACAGCAATGAATAAGATCGAGAAATAAAAAGATAAAATTAACAGCATATACAATAAAAGTTCAAGGTATCGTGCACAAGCTGGGGCAAAAGCCCAGGAAAAGAGATGGGTTTTTGTTCATAAAATGTAAAATCAGCCAACAAAATCACAGCAAGATTCCAGATCAGCTGGTTGCCAGATAGCGATAAATGACCAAATAGCACAAGAGATGCCTTCTATTATTTTTATTAGAAGTTAGAAGGTTTATCTCCAACCACAATTGTACTTTTTAAAGGAAGTTGAGGAGAGCTCAAGTAAAAGTGATTATTGTTTGTCTGTATGGGCAGGTAAATCATCAAATCGTCAGCAAAACAATGAGAAGCAACATGATGCTCCTGAACACCTGAGCCCAGAGGAAACATGTACGAGGGAAAATGATGGGCCCCACAGCTAAGAGGGGATGCAGCTGAAAAATACTGGTTCAAGAGGACAGAGGAACTCATGTCTGACAAATATGACCAGGACCAGTTGAGGGTGTACCTTTGATGCCCACACCCAGGTCTCAAGAAACGAGGAGAAATGCTGTGAAGGGGGCGTTTAGAGGGCCTCAAATGAACTATTTCAGCTAAGCAGGAGAGAGAGATACCTGTTCAAGACTGTCTAACATATCTAAACAAATGGGAAGAGATGCAGGATCCAATAGATAAGGGGAGGGAGAAAACCTGAGAGAGCCAATCTTATATACAGTATATCTTTATGTTAGACTGTAGACACAAATCAAGATGTGTTGATTTCATCACGCTGACATTATTACTCTGCCTTTGCCACTGAAAGCTGAATATTTGAACTTTTGTTCTGTCTCCTTTTAACTTTGCAGTGAAGTTTGCATGCATAACTTCAAATCATTCTTTTTTAAGTTGCATATAAAGTACCAGCTGTGCTCTGAGCTTTATGTCTTACCAGCTTAGATTCATTTTCTTTGTGGATGTTTGCTGTATCCT
The DNA here is from genome assembly GCA_018398805.1 of Hirundichthys speculiger. Classification (NCBI taxonomy): domain Eukaryota; kingdom Metazoa; phylum Chordata; class Actinopteri; order Beloniformes; family Exocoetidae; genus Hirundichthys; species Hirundichthys speculiger. The sequence continues at coordinate 952,652 of JAGFBZ010000381.1, read as the reverse complement.
AGTAGGTTAAATTATAATATTCTCCACTCAGCCAAAACCTTTAAAAGAATTCAGAGCCATTTTGTCAACATGATGCACATCCAGTCACATTGGCACCCAACCTTTTCAACTCTGCAGATACATTAATTCTTTTTTTAAACTCTTACATGAACATTAGCCAGTTTCTGTCCTACTCTAGATGAGTGCACATGTGCACAACAAGACATACATTGCCTGTTTTTTTTTCTTCTTTGCATTAATTTTACATGGCACTAACACAGTCTGTACATAGGACGCTTTTACTTTTTCTATTAGGAATTTGATCAAAATATGTTTGCGTTTTTGCAGTCTGGGACTTTGCTACCCTCGAACCAAGATCCAAATGCTGTTCAGTGTGAGCACACGAGTTTACACAAACCTACGCGACATGCAAATATCACCGAGAACATCAAATGTCACACTGACTGGCTCTGAGCTAAAAATTCCTTCTTTTCTTCTTATTCCAAGCATTTATTCCAGTTTCTCATTTAATTTGAATAATTTGAGCAGCCACTTACATAAAGCAGAAGACCCTTGTTAGTGATCTAGATAAGCTTGTGTTTCTAAATATCCACATGAAGAGCTGTAAAACACACTGTGATTGATAAATACAGGCTTTTACACAGCATCATGGAAAATAACACATGCAGTTATTTTAAGAAAGCTTGGATAAAAACACACTGAAAACCAGAGCAAAACACACAAGTGAACGAATCAGTTTTTTTAAAAGCTTACATGCATTTATCAAAGGACACAAATTCCAAGCCTGCTGCTGTTTATCGTCTGTTAGCTGTGTAATGGGAAAGAATCAGAGCTCCAAAAACTGCTTAGAAAATAACTCCGTGAACTCAGCCGGAGGGTCATACCTGTGGGAGATGCCTCCATAGATGGTGTTTAGATGTGACAAAACTGTTTTAGTTCCTTGAAGAAAAAAAAAAAAAAAATAAGGCAGCCGCACATTCTCCCCGAAAAAATGCCTGAGATTAGAAACTGACTTTTTTTTTGCAGACAAGAATGCACTTTGAAAAAACAGCTGAAGAAGAAAAGTCCTGTCACGTCATTTACAACTGTCTGTGAAGGCATGCTGGAACAGAAACTACTTAAGTTGAAGCAGATGACTCATTTTGTTTGGGCCCTACCTTAGTAACTAGGAAACTTCATGTATGCAGAGACAAGATTTGTATCTCTAGTTTCTACTATGAGTGTTTTATGTTTGCTTCCATTCTGCTCATTTATGTAATGAGGTGGACTTACAAACGTGGGAAATAAATATTGTGTCTATCAAATTTCACAACCCTGCATGAGCTGCTCCCACTGTGTCCGGTGCAGAGTCATTCGAGGCTGGGACCCATCTGAGATTGGCTGAGAGGTGACAAACGCATCACACAGCTAAGACTAAGTGCCATCTAACAATGCATGCATACGGTCATTCAAACAAAACTACAGGCAGTTTGGAATAGCTGGTCTTACATGCATGTCTTTGAACTCTGTCTTTGAAATGCTGCAGTGGAGTTTGCATGCAGAAAAGCCACAGCCTTGAACCCAGAAACCTTTCTTGTTCAGTGGCAAGACAGTGTACGCACCGCTTTATGGCTGCACTTTCCTATAATTGCACAGTATTTACAAAACATGCCACATTCAAAACTGAACAAAAAAGTTGAGCTCATGGCTTTAACATAATGTTTTAGACTAACGTTACATTCTGATTTAGTGCCTCTGAAATTACAAGTGAAGTGGTTTAAAAAACAACCTCACAAGTGGGTGTCCAATTTGTTTTAAATCGTAAAGCAATGCAAAAGAAAACATTCATAATTCTTTTGAGCTTTTATTTCATTCATGTTAATCCACTAGCACAATTTCCTAACTGCATGCTGGAATTTTTCCTTAGTCCCTTACTGCTGCTGTCGTTTACAAAAGAATAACTTTGTGAATCCACTGGAGAGCTGGGGGATTTTGCACCCTTAGCCCTGAGATCCCACACTCTGGTGTGTCTACAGAAATGAAGAGGCCACAATTAAGAAGTTCTTGTGTCACAGAAGTTCACATGGTCTTTGTGACAGAGAATGTAATGTTCTTCTCTCTGACATGAAACACAGCCAAGTTGGGCTCTCGGCAGTGTCCTTGAGGGTCTAAATTTATTATTTAATAAAAGAATATCAGCCAACACAAATAAGCTAACAGTAAGCCTGACAGCTTGCAGCCCTTAATTTCATTCCAGATATGACAGCTAATGTATTTTACAAAACACATGGCCTTTGTGTTACAAGACTGGATCCTTTTTTAGCAGTTAGATCACAGCAACTGCGTCAGTGCACACAAGTCTTGATTCCATGAACATCAAGAAAAAGTTGATTAGATACACTGCCTGGCCAAAAAAAAGTTGCCACCAAAAAAAAAGGTCATAGACTCTAATATTTTGTTGGACCTCCTTTAGCTTTGATTACGGCACGCATCCACTGTGGCATTGTTTTGATAAGCTTCCTGCAATGTCACAAGATTTATTTCCATCCAGTGTTGCATACATTTTTCACCAAGATCTTGCATTGATGATGGTAGAGTTGACTGCTGCACAAAGGCTTCTCCAGCACATCCCAAAGATTCTCAATGGGGTTCAGGTCTGGACTCTGTGGTGGCCAATCCATGTGTGAAAATGATGTCTCATGCTCCCTGAACCAGTCTTTCACAAATTGAGCCTGATGAAATGAATCCTGGGATTGTCATCTTGAAATACCCCCGTGCCATCAGGGAAGAAACAATCCATTGATGGAATAACCTGGTCATTCAGTATATTCAGGTAGTCAGCTGACACATACTGTTGCTGAACCTGGACCTGACCAACTGCAGCAACCCCAGATCATACCCCCCCCCCCCCCCACACACACACACACACACACAGGCTTGTACAGTAGGCACTAGGCATGATGGGTGCATCCGTTCATCTGCCTCTCTTCTTACCCTGATGTGCCCATTACTGTGGAACAGGGTCAATCTGGACTCATCAGACCACATGACCTTCTTTCATTAATCCAGAGTCCAATCTTTATGCTCCCTAGTAAACTGAAGCCTTTTTTTCTGGTTAGCCTCACTGATAAGTGGTTTTCTTAAGGCTACACAGCTGTTCAGTCCCAATCCCTTGAGTTCCCTTTGCATTGTGTATGTGGAAATGCTCTTACTTCCACTATTAAACATAGCCCTGAGTTCTACTGTTGTTTTTCTTCCATTCTTTCATAGCAACTATTATACTTTTTTTATGAAGCCTTTGTCATATTATTTAATAATGTAGCAACACAGTTTTGAATGACAGGGTCCTTGTTAAAACAGATGTTTCTGAGTCTAGGAAATTCGGGTACTTCTGGAGCTATTATTTTCTATTTGTGTGATTCAATAAACATGCTTTAGGTATTTCAACGAAGTTAAGTGTTTGCATTATTCAAATTTTTTACACCAATTTTTACACTTTTACTGCGAATGAATATCAGCTCCAAATATCGGTTATTAGCCTCCTCTAACTACTAATAATCAGTATCAGTATCGGCCCTGAAAAACCCATATCGGTCGATCTCTGCCTATTTGCTTAGTTAAATCCAGGTAGCGACTTTTATTTTGTCCAGGCAGTGTACATCATTGATGGCATCACCAGTTCTTGGGAAAAAAGGGGTTTTATTTGCTAAGCTGAGATAGGTTTTGGCCTTCTATAGAAAAAAAAATTAATATGCAGGGACAATGGCCTTTAGTAGCTGATTAAATAAAAAAAAGCATCTATCAAACTGAAAAAAACAAACAAATCCTTATGCCTCTATCATTTCCTCCTGGCCAAGGCAGTTCGTTTGTTTATTTAATTATTCTTTGCCATTTAGGGCCTGTACTACAAAGCAGGATTATTGCCTTTACAAGGGAACATCACTTTCAACGTTGTGTTTTCACCGTCACTTCTCACCATAGATCCTGAGGAGGTGTATCACCTTGGTTACTGAAAGAATATCAACACATCTAAAACCACCACCTCCTGACAAACTATTTTTGTTACAGAATGAAAGAATTAAAAACAAAAACTCTTCTGTCTCTCAGAGTATAACCATTCTTTCACCGGGAAGCAACTTTACGAGATCTTTATACAAGATGCACAGTATTTCAGCAGAAGGGCTTTGTTACGCAGCCAAAAACGCATCCAATTACTCTAAAGCTTTGAACTCATGCTACTTTTTTATCATTACTATTCTGTCATTATCTAGGCAATAAAAACATTCCTTCTTGTGGTCTCGCAAGCACGCGAGCATGAATCATGAGTGCATCATGCTCACCAAATTGAATCAAATGATGTTGGTATGTTTAAAAAGTGACCTGTGAACAACCAAAACCTTTTCAAACCTTTTAGAACATGGATGGCAGAAAAATAACATTCATGACAGGTCCACTGATTGATCTAAATTGTTTTTTTTTTGGGTTGTTCTTAAATCAATGCAAGCAGTATTTTGAACAGCTAGTGTTGCAGCTGACAGACTGAGATTGAAAGTGTTTCAATAGGCTACACATACAGCATATTAATTTAATAAGAAGCACAATCACCGGGCATCAGTTCTACTTTAATGATGTGGCAGTGATATTAAGCAGCTCGTCAATTTTCACATTCACAATATCAGCATTTTTTTCTGGCTTTTCTTCCTGCTCTGGCTGCAGCAGCGGTTCTACTTTTAACCCTACTATAAAAACCGCATGTGTTTACTTTTTATTTGTGTGATTTATTTTTCTGTGTTCACATTTGAATACAAAATTTCCAGCTCTCGTCCTTGTGTTTTTCTTTTGATGATCAATGAAACAAATTTTATACTGTGATGGGAAAGCAGGCCTTTAAGCTGCTTTAATTTGTAAATTTGTGATCATAATCCTAGAATTTCGATTTTGAGACTGCTCTGATGAAATTCTGATTCTATAGCCGAAGCATCATCTGGCAAGATCAAGTTCTACCTAGGTTCAAGATGTTGGCCGTCTACTGATTTTGGTTATATTTACCAGTGTATGATGAACAGTCAGAAAAATTTAAAAATGTACATTTCGCGTGATTTTTCTCTCATGACTTGGGTCTGGTACCTCTTCCATTCACAGGCATTTCCACTGGTGTAAAATGTACTGAATCAGTCGTAACACGACAAGGGCAGGCTTTATGCAATGACTCATACAAGAACCATTCACCAACCCATCCATCCATCCATTATGTGTTCCCACTTATTCCTGTTAAGGGTCATGGGGATGTGGTGGAGCCTATCCCAGGTCTCTCCAGATGAAAGGCAAAGGTACACCCTGGACAGGTCACCAGTCCATCACAGGGTCTCATATAGACAAACAACCATGCACACTTGCACTCGTTCCTATGGGCAATTTAGTTAACCTCAGTTAGCCTGACACGGCATGTTCTTCGACTGTGGCATACTTTTCTCAAAACAACCACAATGGGTGGAGAATTGTTAAAATCCACTCTGGATCAACTTCAAAACCGAACAACAGTCAACAACTGGTGTTCCTACTCCCCTGAATTACTTTTTGGACGCTTTTAACTGACACTAGTCTGCTTGTCGTACCGCCGACAACACATGCTTTGTTTCTCTGATAGGTTGTATACCTATCCAATGGTGTCCACAGACAATATCCCTCTGGAAATCAAAGTCGGCTCCAGAGAAACTCGAGTAATTCTTTGTATCAAAGAGGAAGCGAATTAGAATGGCTGGCCAGCCCAGACTAGTAACACCAGTCAGAAACTACCATGAAAACTCATACTTACTCCTACAGACAGTTTGAAATTAAGTTACATGATGCTTTTATAAAACAAATGTATATATAAAGTTCTCTCCTAGACTCTCCCCTTGTAATAATTTAATTTACTGGTTCTCCAAGTAATTTCACTGTTCTTGAAGCATGTTTCTTGAAATAATCCAACAGGTTAGCTGATATAAGAATACATATCAGACCTTTTTTTCTGCAAAAGTTAACACATAGCTTAGCTTAAAGTTCTAAAGAGATATAAAATAATAGCTTCCTTTTCAGCATGTTTTAGAAGCTCTACTCATAGCAGCACATTTTAGGGGGTGGAATCAGCCACTTGGCTTGACTCCAGCCTTCACGTCTGTGAGCAGTGCATTTTTTGAAATTAGCGTTACATCTTTGGAATATTCCACTTAGACAAACAGTGAATACGGCATGATGATGAGTGGAGATAAAGCTGAAAAAGCTGGATAAAACTGGTTAATTAAAGGTTGTCCTGTGTTGGAGTTTTTGATTTGGTAGTCACTTCAGATGCATAAGTGTTAGCTCTTAAGCCTGGAGAAAAAGAAATTTTAATATGTCCCTCTTAAATTATTTTTTAAAATATATTTAACAATTACATACTTTTTTAACTTTGCTTGTGGTGGAGTAGTGTGAATTCCTTTTGTTGTGTTTTACACAACATGCACTATAATAGGTGCTATGCGCTCCCTCATGTGCTATAATGTGGCTTGAAGGTTATTGACTGCAATTTGTGTCTAAATTTTGTTTCAATGGAAGCATAGTGTTTTACTGTCAAACTTAAACGATGCCATGAAAGAAGCGGGTAGAGTAGACATTAGTAGTAGCTCACTCCACCCATCTAAAACCTAGTCCTTTGAACAAAGCTGTTAAGAGGAGCGGTGAGAAGACCTCAGGAATTTGTGGCAACTTGTAAAGAAACAAATAGGCCAAAGGCCAAATACATTTCCTTTAACAGATGGGCACTGTAATCACATAATCCTGGTTCAAGTTACTGACCACACAACCAAGTTCAGAGGAAGAGCGCAGAATGGTGTGAAACTCAAGTTTGCAGCACTGGCAGCAGCATCTGCAGACTCCAGCTTCAACCCGTAATGAAGACATGGGCGACACATGGGCCTTTTTTCATACATGGTAAACTCAAATGAATGTTGTGGTTAGTGAACACCCTTTTTTTATTGGTGCACGTATTTGTGGGCTCCGGCTGGGATTGCTGAGCATGCACTGTGCAAATCTGGATTCAATGGGAGATGTTGAACACATATAGCTCCGGTAGAGGGCTCTATCTTTGTTGGCTGAGCTAGAATTGTAATGCATTAAAATTATTTTTCATCCTAAACTCAATTTCTCAGCTTCTCACTCTGCTGGAGTGTGAAATTGTTCTGCTCAAATGGACATGTGTACAAGGAGGCTTTAATGGTTCCTGTGCAGATGGTTTCATATATCCTTAATCATTATTGTAGAACTTGCATGAAAGCGTATCAGAACAGATAGTAAAGTAGGGTTTTATTCCCTACCATGCTCTGTTTCCTATTATAGAAAAACATTATCTGTACAGTACTGGACCTATTCTGTTGATGAACTGAGCGTTTCAGATGACATTTGAGATCTAAGTCTAAATGAGTTTTGTGAAACAGCTTTAGAGAAATGCTTTTTCTCTCAACATGAGGGACATTTTGAAGACTTCTGTCAGAGATTACAGCTCTTGAAACCCATAAACTAAACAGCGATTGTTTGTAATTGGAGAGAAGCCATTACATAACAAGTTCCTAGCAGTGACATTCCTTGTCCTTGTATGGGTACACGAAGGAGAAAAAAAACTTCAACAAGAGATCTATGCCTCTTTCTCAAACACTGAGCCAAACTCACCACAGTGCAACTGGATCAAACATCTCATGTAAGACTAATCCAAGATGCAGACATGAGAGAGGAAATATTGCCTTGTGTGCAGCATTTATGGGCAGCTTTACAACCGCTTCTTAAATCAGCAGTCCTTACCCAGAAGAGTATGTTTAGCTGCTTTAAGAATGTTCCTAAAGTTAGGTTTCCCTGCATTATAAATAACGTGAACTGGGACATATGAAAATATGTTTGAGCTCAGAAAAAGAGACAGAAATCTCAAACTGTAGCGAAACATGCTGAGTTATAATCAGCCAAACATTTTAACTTTGTTTGTTCTTAATTTTTTACCTCGAACAAACTAGGACAACACTCTGTCATTACAAAATTGCAACCAAGCCCTATTAAACAGCTGCCTTTGGTGTAATGACCACTGTTCATCATGCTGTTGAAATCACGGGCTTTGCCCCAGATCAAGTTTTAGATGAGAGAGAGAGAGAGCAGTGAAGGAAAAGGGAGCAAGATGGAGGAGAGAGAAGAAAGTAGAGAGAGAGAAGCCTGCCTTCCTTCTCAAACAGGAGCTTGTTTTTAATAGCAGCAATCACTCAGAGGTAAAACTCTGGCAGCATAAAGAGACGACAGAAAGGAACCAGCGAACGTAAGACAGATTATATAAAATAACCAGCCATGAACGCGAGTCATATCACGGTGCAGTTTTGAAATGCCACCATTTACAGCTGACAGATGTTTGAACATGCAGTTCACTGCAGGGGTCCGGTGTGTTTTGTATATGAGCGTATCTGGTGGTACAATAATATTCCATGTCACATAGTAAAAGCTGTGAGTGTTCACAGATGTGAGCATCACTAGGACAACATCACAGTGGTGTCAGTACCATGGCCTCTGGACAGGACTGCATTTCAACATATCATCTATGTTAATTTGTCACCACAGTGGTGAAACAACATGCAATACCCTCCAGATGGCAGCAAAGTCCTTTAACAAAATTTTCTTTCTCAGTTTTCAATATTTAAAACCAAATGCTTTCACGCTCGAAGCATTTTTTCTTCAAGCTGCACACATGTATCTGAACAGTTAATATGTATAAACCATCTATCATCTCATCTTTGACCACCAGTGAATCTTCATCCTGTTCTCCAGTCATGAGTAGCGACACAGTGACCGTGATTTGACAGGTTGATGGAGCAGAATCATCACCTGTGCTTTGACTACACTGCAAGTGATGTAAGGAGAAAGAAGAGCTGCCGCTGTCTCTACATCTTATTTATTGGTGAGCCATGGCTGCTCAAGTACATTATCAAAAGCGAGCCTCTTCCTTCCTGGCAAATCAGTAAGGCATGTGGCGCAGTAGCCCTCTGACACATCTACGATTCTGGCTGCGGTTCGGATGTCGGTAAATCTTCTACTATAAATGGCAGTCATAAACATCTAATGGTCCGCCATGAATATTTTAGAGCCCTGAATATCATACAGAAATGACCTCTGGAAAACGACACTCCTAACAAGACACATCTTAGACTGATAACCTATCCAGCTGGTGCAACACGAGGCCCCTTTTCTGGTTCTTTGGCTTCTTTCGTGGCGTGATTGGATTGATTTGTCATTTGCAACAGAAAGAGCTTGGCCACGGGGCTGTGGATAATCCAATTTATCGCTTTGCCATTTATTACAAATTTCTGTGGCTTTTGGGTCCACTGTCACATCGATTCGTTGATTGCTTGCTTAGCTGGGTCCTAATGAGCTGCTGTCTGAATCACTGCATAATCGCCGCCCTAATTCACTTTGCCTACCCTCACGCTCGGTCTGCTGGCTCGCCACTATTAAAACAGAGTGAACTGAAACATCTCTCTGAACAGACAATTAGTAACATCTTCCTTGAAACAGGGTGTCATTCTGCGTGTATTATCCTTTCCTTAAAAAAAAAAAAAAAAAAAAAAAAAAAAAAAAAAAATTACAATCAGGTTGCTGTGCAAGCTCATGATCCAGTTTGCTGTGGACTATCACCATCTGATCTACATGTAAATCAAACTGGTATGAACATGGAGGGAATGTGGGAGCCAGATTGTGGATAATTTGAAAATAGTCCAACACTACTATGGGCCCGATCTTCCGCCAAACCTCCTAAAGCCGCTATTAAGGGATAGTGGGTAGCGGGTAGTGGCTAGCTGCTAGCGGCTAGCGGGAGGTGTACGATCAGGGCCTATTTCTTAGTCAAATTTATATAATTACGGCAAAACGTTACAACATACTGTATAGTCAAGCCACGCAGAATGTTATATTAACACCACCTAACCTTTGCACCTCCAGTTTTTTTCACAATTTTGTTAGCCATGGCGTATCCATGTTGCGCCATGTCATTGCAGGCACAGTGGCTTAACAAGATTCCGCTGCTGATCAGCTCTGCTTGACAATTCCCACAGCCTAATCCCAAAACAACAAGAACAAAACAGCGGCGATGATGACATACTCTTGAAACTGCAGGGAAACGCACAAAACACATACATACATCCTTTAAATCTTTCCAGAAATTATGTCCAGCAGAGAGCAATGCAATAGGTCTTTTTCCAACTCCTGCTGGACTCAGCTCAGTCGGCGGGATGTTATGGAGAGCAGCCGCGCATGCATATAGCTGTGACACAGAGGAACACAATGCTCTTCTATTGGAAAAAAAAAATACAAAGCAAATAACTTGTCTTGCCCAAAAGTGATGCGGTGTATGTCTATCTAATACATGCTCCCGAGCTGCTATGAAATTTACAAGGTTTGTGTCGTTTTAGGTGGTGAAAAACTCCTCCATGGCCCTCATACTGAGTATCTGTTAGCCTCTCTCTCCACCAGCCCACCTCCCCGACCCTCCAGACTGAGTGCTGTGACCGTTGTCTACTGGTTTGACGCTAACTACTCATAAGTACTTCACACAACCCCACTTCAAAAACCTAAAATATCTCTTTAAGTGGGTAACACATTTTCATTTAGTGGAGACCTAGAAATAAGTTAAACAGGGCCTATAAATAGCTTTTTTAATTTCATCCCTCATACCCAATAGCTACTAGCCTATATACCTTGAAAATGTGATAGAGATGGCTTTAGTTTGGTTTAGGACTGCACTATAATTAAAGAGAGAAAGAAGTGAACATTATACCAATTTTTGAACTCCTTAACTACTTTAAAGATGAAGAAAACCCACTCATTTTTCAGGCAGCCGCACACACCGTCAGCAGTGGTCATTATTGATATGATTCAAAAAAGGAAGAAAAAAAGAGTGGAGAACATTCCTTATCTTTGTCCCTGACAATCATTCTCCTTTCTGTACAGTTACTGCAGCAAATACTTGATATATCTAAACATCACAGTTTTATGCACAGGCCATAATGGAAAGCAATAAGAAAGCTTGTATATGACCAATATTTGGGACCAACACATATACATAATCCAAACATTTTACTTTAAATTTAGCAGATATCAGAGGAGCCTCTCTTAAGCGTATGAGAAAGCAAATACCAGCAGGTGAGGGTTTACCTCTGCACCAATATCATCCTGTCTGGGTGGCATTTATAAAGCTTGAAGAGGGACTTATGGATGCACCAGGATGTGTTTGTGAATGATACTGGTGGATAAATATAGGACGGAGCTAATCAAAGCCATCTACCCACAAAAGGATGCACCATCTGTTTGCTTCATCACTGTGGACTGTGGCACAGATTTTTTTTTTCCCCGATGCAGGATTCAGTCTGTTGAGATACGTATAAAGAAGGTGCTAAAGCAACTGAAGTCATGTAGCTAAAGAAGTCTCAGCATATTTTCATATAAAACAGATGGGGACACACAAATCTATGTCCAAGAAAGTTGGGAGATCGTAAATGTAAAATAAATAAATATACAGAATGCAATGATTTGATACTTATTTAAATTCTGGATTGATTTGAAAACTGCACAAATGTATTAAGTATTGACATTGAATAACTGACAATTAAAAAAAAAACAAACAAAAAAAAACGATGCTCACATTGAGACATGAAAATGATTAAATGGTTAGCACTGTCATCAAACATATACCAAAGACACGAATGTTGGGAAGAATGAATGCTTGGGTAATTGTTTTTAAGTTTCTTATTTTTAATCTGACGGCATCAATGGAGCCCAAAAAAGTTGGCTCCAGAACAACATGAGAATATAAAAGTTCATTTTGTCAACTCATGCTATGATGCATACCAGTGTTTCTTTATCATTGTTATAATAAATATTTATAGTTTGGTATCTGGGCTCCAACCTCATCACTATAAGATTATAATTAATAATAATTATGAAGTTAATGTGTAACAGTTTAGTTATTCTGTAGTAAGAGTGGCCCGTACTAAAATTGGCCTGGTTGAAGTCCGTATCTGCCATCCACTAAAAAGATTTCCATACTGTTTAAAAAAAAAGAAAAAAATAGAAAAATCATAAAAAGGTGCCCCAGGCTGCTGAGCAGCTAAAATTTATCAAATAAAAATAAGAAAACGTTGCTTTCTGAAATGCAACATTTTGTCTCCTGTTTTTTAAAGTTTTGAAAGATGAGATGATACAAGAGTTCTTAATCCCTTGTTTCAACATGCTGGTGGCATTGAATTCAAAGAGAATATCTGTAAAATGAAATAAATTAAAACTGAAAAATAAAAATATATTCTCAATTTTGGCAGTTTTCAGTTTCTAACATAAATAAATAAATTTCGACTTTAAATGATGCACACATTTTTTTTTTTCTTTTGCCCTCTCAGTTTACACAGCAGTCCAGCCTGGTAACAGTAGTAGACAGTAGACCACCACTCAATATCTGAGGGAAAAACAATACATTATGATAGATATGTATTTAAAATAAGGACTCGCATGCGGCTTTCAGACAACATTTCTTTAATACAAAGTCAACATATCTACATACACAGTGGCTTTAAACCAATTACTGTTTCAGTTAGAAGTAACAGTTTGAAAGTGATAGCACTTGGCCTTCATACAAAGGAAAATCTATTTTGCTGAGTTTGGGTTCTTTTCACTTGTTGGTATGCACTCTATAAGGTCTATTTTTTTTTTTGACTGAATTTTTCTTGTCGTTTGTTAGTCACTCACCTCCCCCCCCAGTGTTCAGCAACATATTCCACTAAATTTGGTGGCTGTTCTCAAAAGTCTTGCAACTTTACATGAAGTCAAAAGAGGAACACACTGCACAAGCTTTGAATGACTTCCACTGTTTCAGTTTTGGCATGGGCCCTTTTAGCAGTCTCTTTGAATCCCGAAGGATTTCAGTTCATAGTGAAATATTTTCGAGGCTCCCACCATTAGGAAATGTTTTTGGTTGTCTTGGTCTGTCCTTGGTTGTGTCGCACTGCTATTTTTTTCTTTGAATCCTGATTTCTTTCTGCATCCCATTATGAAACATGGTCAAATAAAACACAATAAGTATGGTTTGTTAGAAGGCTTACGAAATACACTGAGAAGAAATAAAAGCAACATATAATGGCTGAACCATTTATGGGCTTTAGTATAGCTGTATTTCAGCTAACAGTTCATTTATGGGGTTAACACCTTGGCATTCTTGATAGTTTGACAGCTGGAGAGTATTAGGGGATTTGAGAGAAACTGCTTAAAAAAAAAAAACAAACAAACAAAAAAACAATAATTTGGGTCTCTTCATGGCTGAAACCCTGAAGTCACTAATGTCTAGGTTAATAATGACTGTTGATCCAAATAGTAAGTTGGCATAGAGGCCTAACCTCAAGCCTCAGACTCAGCCGGCAGATCGCTGAAGCCGATTTTTGTGCCCTCACTGAGGCTATGGCTATGGGAACTGCAGCTGGCATGTTTCCCAGTTTAACTGCTAGAAGGGGAAATTAAAGGCAGAAAAAAAAGGGGAGAGAGGTAATTAAAGACCAGAGAGCAGGACCAGAGAAAGACGGTTTGAGAAAACAGGCTTCACGAACATCAAGAAGCTGGATGTGAGCAGAACCTTGATCTGCGCATTTTTGTTATCGCTTAAAATAAGAGATCTCGAGGGTAAAATGATACAAATACATATAATCTATATATTTGTTTATTTACAAGTATACTCTAGATAATAATGGATATCTAATGAAATGAATGGCCACATTGTACCTAAAAAATATAAAAAAAAGGAGAAAAAAAGAAAAGGACTTTGAGAGAATTTTCTTGATTGTGAGGTTCATAGTCTGTACAGATTCATACAAGGTACAGTTTGTCAAGTTGATCAGTTATAGGTAAGAATGGTTAGTTGTGAAAAATTTTTGATTGATACTTGTGGATTAAAATAAAAATAATATTCATTCTAAAAAATGAATCATGAGAAGAAACTCAAAACTTCTAAAATGGCATGAGGAGATGAGTCGAGAGTAGAGATTGGTTAGTGGAGCTTGATGCTGGCACCTCCTACTTACTTATTCAGAGACACACTAGGTCTCTAGAATAACATGTGAGTGTTTAAAAAAAAGAACTGGCACGTATCAAAAATGATGAGTAAAATCAAATTCATAGTAGGTGTTTGGATATATCTTCATATTTTGCATTTAAATATATATGCATGTTTGAGTGTGCAGTGTGTTTGTGTGTGTGCATATATATATATATATATATATATATATATACACACAGACACATACTGCATACACAGACATGTTATACTTCACATTTCTACAGTGAAAAAATAGAATGTCTTTCAACATAATATGAACAGATAAGCATTTCTCTTTTCCTGCTAATTAAAAAAATGTGATACAACATCAGTTAAAAAACGAAACCAAAAGGAAATAAAAAGTCGATATACGTAATGCAAAATAAGTCGTAATAATACAACATTAATGCTTTCATGTTACAATAACAGTAAGGCTTTTTTGGAAATAAGAAAAGATTACACACAGTTCTATCCATCACTCTTATTTTTGTGCACACCAGATACCTTCGAAAGGTCCGTACCCACGCTTAAGCAAGAGCGCCATTTTTTTTCTCCCCTCTTTTTTTTTTTTTTTTTTTTTTTAAATCAGACATACGCATTAGTGCATCAAGCTGCTGTTGTTTTAGGGGTATTTGTTTCAGGTTTATTCTGTTTAATCTCAGGGATGTATATAACTCGTTTTGAAGAATTTTGCTAACACATTATGGCATCGAGATCCAACATGGCTGCTTGGTCTAGTTGTGTCACCCACAAAAAACATCAAATATAAAAAGCAGGGCAAAATCCAAAGCATCAATTTTTGTTTACCCACCATTTACCAAACACACATAGAGTGGAACATAAGGTCAATTAGTCAACCACATTAATTACAGCTTTGTAATTGCAACAGGTCTTTGCCACTCATAAGTCTCTTGTAAAATGATATAGATGATTTCAGAGGATGTTAGAAAAAAAAGGTCTCGTGGTTGATGACATTGTGTGGATGCACTTTCAGTCATGCCTGTCTGGGCACGAGGAGTTAGCGGGGCTGGCATCTTTTGTTCATCGGTTTCCTCCCCTTCAAGAGTCACATGTACAGCATACACGGGTTAAGCAGCATGTTTGGTTTTGACAAAAAAGAAATCCAAGAAAAAAAAAAAAGATAAAGAAAAAAGAGAGTTCTTCAAAAGACAAAAAGTTCCAAACAACGATGATGAGCATTGGTCACTGTACACAAAGAACGCCCCAACTTTGCGGCAATCCTTGTTTGGTTGTTCCTTTTGTTCCAAAACCTTTCGCCCTTCTGGATTGATGGTGGATGTTAATGCCACAGCCCCCAAGATTCCATGCTTCTGAAGAGAGGAGTGATTGTACAAAATCATGGGACATGTTGACATTTCTCTCACCTAGGCCATCCAACAAGAGACCAAGCAGAAAATTCCTGCACCAGACAAGGTTTTCCGTGAGTTATCTGGCGAATGAGACATGAACTGTCCAGGGAAACCTTCACTGTAAATACACCGCGGTACTTCTCAACATCACTGTGGTGATACCTGGCTTAGGATACTGATTTTACACGTCCACGATTCATAAAACTGAAAGATTTTACAATATGGGTTGCCGCTTCTTCCTGACAACCACTGAGAGTGCCTTCTCTAAGCTCTTAGCGCTTAAGAACAGGCAGTTTGGTGATTCGTAGTTGAATATTCTTCCACGCAACCTATGCATAATATTAGTGGAACAGTATAAAAACTGAAGGCTTATTTACTTCCAAATGATAGTATTCTTGTTCTACTGTTTCAGTGACTTGTCTGAATGATCTCGTTTGAAAGCCAGTTGTGTTTACAGAGGCAGCAATTTTGGCCACATCAATGGATAACACAAAAACTTGATAAAAATATCTGAACCCCTTTTACACCCAAAACAAGAAAGTCTCCCAGTCTTGGCTACATCCATCTGCTTCTCCTTGATTTTTGCTTTCCCTTTCCTTCGTCTCCTTTTGCTGTTGCTTGTTACTGCTGTATCACAAAGATATTTTTCAGAAGAGAAATGTCCACGAATGTTTACAATGTCCTCCACATTGAAACACTTGAGGTAAAATAAGCAGTCTGACACTTTGATCGATATCCCGCCCCACAGCTTGAGCCAAAAACTTCTAATTCCTCCCCCACTGAGGATCTTCTTGAAATTATGGGCAATTTTCGTCTATCCCTCGTGTTTCAATTTGAATTACCCTAAACAGGATGGTTTGGGTGTTTTTCTTCTAGAGATCTACAGGATCCTGTTTGGTACGTCTGAATTAGAGGTGGTAAAATTGTCATCTTCTGTCGTTTCAATTTTAAGTTTCTATGGCTCAGGAAACTGTCGAGGTGGGGGGCAACAGTATTCTGGGGGAAGAGATGGCTTTTTACGTTGCATAGTGATCAAAGCTTCCTAAGTACTCCAGAGCTGCGTGATAGCAGAATTGGTATTCATCCTGTAGGGAAGAAAAAAAACACATGGGAAAAAAGTCTTCAGAAAGGAGTTTGCTGTGATGTTTCAATCAAACTTGAATTGGAATTTAGTTACAATATTTGCTGTCTGTGTTCTTAGGTTTTTGTGTGTGTCCTTGTGTGATTTCAGACCTCGGTCTGGACCATAGCGGGCCTCTGTGTCCGGAGCATCTTCACCGTTTGGAAGATATCAACCACCCCCTCATAACGCATTCTTTCCAGGACGATGCTGAGGGTGATGAAGACTCCGGTCCTTCCCACTCCAGCACTAGATATACACATGGGCAAAGCAAGGTTAGATATATGTTTTATACAAAGAATATACAAACAACTTTGCTTAACAGTGGGTTTTGTTTTCTTTGTTTTTTTTGAAGCTCTAGGACAACCATGTCCTCCGTTTGAGTCTTAAAATGCCCTGCAAGATGCGCATTAATCTAACCAAGACCTCAAAAAAATGATTTGACATTTAAATTTCCCAGTAACTGCATAGTGTGTTGAACAACAGAATTTTACTACAACAACTTTGCACATTGGCAGCTCTGACGACTTGAAAGAAGAAAACTTCCAGAACCAGAAATTCTCCTGAAAGGTAGCATCATCGATGCCAAGGAGAAAATTTACATACAACAACCTTGTGAATCCACTCAGATGCGTGCCTGTATTCTTGTCCTCAAGAAGACGTAGACACATTCCCAATAACACAAACAACATCTTTCCTCATTAAGCCCCTCCTCCCATGTACAGGGAAAAAAAAAAAAAAAAAAAAACCTCAGTCTGCTGCTCTTCAGAAATACAGTCTGAGTCTTAACTCAGATCCTGAGAGCTGCTTCTCTAAGCTGCTTTGCTGTGAAATGACTTCCACTTCACCAGTGGAACAATAATTGATATGACAACAGATTTATTTGGGCTTCTTCCAGG
Source organism: Hirundichthys speculiger (assembly GCA_018398805.1). Lineage (NCBI taxonomy): Eukaryota > Metazoa > Chordata > Actinopteri > Beloniformes > Exocoetidae > Hirundichthys > Hirundichthys speculiger. Next base: position 935,168 of record JAGFBZ010000381.1, on the reverse strand, counting down.
CCCTGATGCCATGTTGTTGAATGAGGAGTGAAAGTGATGGCTGCAGATGCTTCCGACATCTACACAAGTAAACGAATGAGCATGTTTGTATGTGTGTGTGTGTGGTGGGGCACAAAGGTAGCTTGCATTATTTTATTTTAATTTTTTTTATAATAACAAGCACAGCAGTCTAATCACGCAGAACATAACCCCACCACCAATATGGAGCAACATCTCTGAGACCACCCATCGCTGTTTCCGGGGAGTCGGTCACAGCTTGACACACGAGCTCTTAAATTCACTCAGAACTCCCCTCTTTCTCTCTTTCAGCCTCCCTCTCTCTCCTGATCCAAATCTTAAAGCTTGACAAGTCACTGCAGACTGAGAGGATTTGGTGTCCCCATTCACAGTACGTAATCAGGCAATTAATGACAAAAGGCACATGGGTCTTTCAGACAAGAGACTGAGGAAATGAGAGGAGGAAGGGGGGGGGGGTGGAGGAAAAAAAGGATCCAAGAGAATGGATGGATGAAGAGGAAAAGAAAGTGAGAGGATTGTAGGAATAGGCATGATGACAGATGGCAAAGTTAAGTTCTCTGTCCCCCCAGCAGTGGTGACAGAGAACGAGGATGAGCAGGATATGACAATATCTTCTCCTGAAGAGAAATGTATTTCCAAAAATAATCAGCGTGTCTGTGACTCGATCCACAGCCCGATCCACAGCAACATGTATCTTTTCACTGAACACTGCTCCGTCCAGGTCGGTCATGTGACTCATGCCTTTAAAAGGCTGAGGGCCTTTTGGCCCAGCACTACAGGCTCAGTCGTAGCAGGACTCCCCTCCCCCCACCCCTCACCAATAAAATAGAATAACTCAGTCTTATTGGAGCATCCCTGACAGATATTACATCTCCCGGAGGGCCGTTTGTACACTGGTGACATCATTTTCCTTATCAGTAACCAGGAAGCTGATGTCATGGTCGTTACACGATAGAAATTTAGAGAACAATGACATTTTGGTTCAAAGGTAGACTATTTTTATGACAAAGCAATTAAGTTGTTAAGTATGTTAATCCTCTGATGTAACTTCATATGATCTTTTTCTGAATGGTAATTAAACAGTGAAGACATATATTAAAGACAATACAGTTTCTACTCATTCCTTCAGTTTTCCAGTCTCGCAGCCCACACACACACACACACACACACAACACAAGAACGTACAAAATGTACAAATATTCATTGCACAGCTAAAGAAAGACGGAACTCATCCACATGGATCTCCTTCAAGGTCCATCAGTGAATATAGATAATCTTAAATCTTGGCAGCAACCACTACCAAATATCAGTTTTTTACCTTCATCCAGCATGAGGAGTTAATGATGTGAGTTACCTTGGAAGCTACACCTGACGGTAATAAAAATGCATCATGAAGCGACCATAAAAGCTAAAAGAATGGCTTTTTCATTTGATACGTCTCCTCTCTGCAAATGCCAAGCCACATCTCAGCCTTATCAATTATGGAGAGGAGGAGGTGCAGGGGTAGTGCTCTAAAGAGGCAGAAAGGAGAAGAGGATTCATATCTGATGATATGGTTAGACCTGCACCTGAGGAGGAACCCGGGTGGCAAAACAATAACCATTTTAAGAAGTGATTTAATCTTGTTGTGATACTTGCAGCCTTACAGCCCCCCCTTAGATTTCAAGTGTGTCTAAAAGATAAAAGGCAGATACCGTGCAGGGAGCAAATCACCCCCTGTCTTTTCAGGACACTCTTCATTAAAAAATACAACTCGTGATACATTTTGCATCTCTATGGCACTGTACTTAAGAAAATGAGGCATGACATGACAGACGATTTACCTGCAGTGGACAGAAATCGGCCCATCCTGTCCAAACTGCTCCTTGGTTTTATGCACCTGGCCAATGAAATCAATGAATCCCTCTCCGGATTTGGGCACACCTTGCTCCGGCCAATCAGTAAACTGGAACTGCCTTACTGTCCTGGACTGGCCGTCCTGCAAGCATTAAAAAAAAGGAATGACAGATTATTGACAATGTAAAGAAGAAAAGAGCAGAGCTGTGTAAAGAGCTTGGTGAGGAAAGATAATGTTTGCCTCAAAGAAGCCAGAGATTATCTTTTTTTAAAATGTGGAACCATTAATGTCAGAAATGACGGCTAAACTCCAATTTACATGGTAATTTAAAGTAAATTGTATAACCAAATCTGCAGATATCGAGACACGCTCATTGCACATCAGAGACCGATTGTTCCTCGCTCTCCCACTTCACTCCACCTGCAACCAAATTGTTTCCATTTTCTCCCCTACTGTGTTGCTGCCAATGTGTGTGTGTGTGTGTGTGTGTCACAAGTAGGTCCTGGTTAAAGATAATCAATATTGTATCTGCCGTGACAAGCGTATTCTCCCAGATGTCATGTTGAATAGGATAATCCTGTGACGCGATCAATAAAGTGACCTGATGGATGAGCGCAGTGAAAGAGGCAAGAAGCAGGAATGAAGGACTAACAACGCAGGAGGAAGGGCTGACAGAGAGAAGGCTCAAGAAAAGTCCTGTCATGCATGCATCACACAAAATGACAATATAACACTATGCTGTTGAGACTAAGTCTTATAACTGTGTTTCAGTGGTAACGTTTTGTGGAAACAAAAACGTGAATATATCATTACGCTGAGGTGGATTCCACTGGGACCAGGGGAGTGATCTGTATTTTAACAGAGCTGATTGATCAGTCAGAGAGCGCGCTGACGATACTTTTGTCCTTGTAGAGAAGGTTCCTTTCGAGTTGTCACAGGTTGAACAAATTTGTCGAGGAAGTCAGCAGAGACAACAGTTTTTCTTCACACAGACACTCTGCTTGAGCCCACGGCTAATTAAGACAGCCAGATGTTTGCTTCTCACCTCTCTACACAACAGATCTCAGTTCAGACAAAAAGTGTGATTCTCACGCTATCTCTTCTTAATTTTATCACCGAGCATGGTATCAGTGGGGAAACTGTGATGATTTTTGCCTTTCACGGATCCTGCGTGTGGCATCTAGTCAAGAATTTCAGATTCTAAAATAGGCAGTAAGTAACAATTTAAAGCTATGGCTCAAGAATGTCTATTTCCATCCATCCATCCATCCATCATCTATACCCGTTTAATCCTATCTAGGAACTCGGGGATCTGCTGGAGCCTATCCCAGCTCTCTCCGGGTAAAAGGCGGGGGTACACCCTGGATAGGTCACCAGTCCATCACAGGTCCACATGTAGACTAACAACCATGGACTCACAATCACTCCTACGGGTAATTTAGAACCACCAGTTAACCTGTCTTTGGACCGTGAAAGAAAGCGGAGAACCCGGAGAAAACCCACGCAAGCAGGCGGAGAACATGCAAACTCCACACAGAAAAACCCCTGCCGATGTTTGAACACATTCGATTACCTGTCCAGGAAATTTCCTGGTTAACATCCTCAATACAATCAAATTAACCTCTCGCATATCACCACTAACTGGTAGATGCAAAGTCAAGTAAAGCGTCAAAGTAAAAAGCTTCATGTCATCAGCTCACAAAAGCAATTGCGACAAAATTAAATGGTGCCACACATGCACCTGCTTTACATTCTTTTTCAACCATTCAGATTTTTGCCATGAGATGACAACCATCCTTCCAGCTGATCTCCACTGCAGGATGATGTGGATGGTGACTGTATGCCTACTGTACGTTGCTGCTGTTTGTCAAAGAATAACCATAAACCTGTCCAGTGAATCTGTCTGCCGCTTTGTTTCTGTCCTGGCGTCCGTACGATGTACTCTTCTACATTATTGGACTCGACAAACGCAGTGAGTCTAATAAATAAAGCTCCATGTACCGAGCCTGTGTGCTTATGATTTCATGTTTCTTTCCCTGTTCTATGACGCACTGCATGTTTTCTTTCTTTCGCTGCCTTTGTTTTTCCTCTCAAAAACATTTAGCCTCAGTGGGGATATTAAAAATGAAAGAGAGGGAAAGACAGCAACACAATAAACCAAGCATGCAAAAGAAAGAGCCAGGAGAAAAAAAGAAGAAGAAAAAAAAAAAGAACTTTAACACACAACCTGAGGGCCCACGCGCCGTGTCAAATTGTGTGATTAAATACGTGACTGGCTCACTAGATGTGAGTGTTGAGGCGTGGATTTTATGCTATTACTCCATGGAGTCCCTGCTATTACTGTGCAAAGACATGCGGCAACACACAATTTTGTGTGAAAACACAAACATACATCTGAGCCACAGTGTGAGTGGTTGAACCCAATTTTACAAAACAGTTCTACATTCATACAGAAACAGTAAAATGGTGCTGCGACCCATTACAGACAAACATGCTCAAACCGCCCAGAGTTCCACCACATGCTGAGCTATCATCACCGCCATCTTTCTGCTTTATTTTAGGAACTGTGACGACAAGCTTTTACTGTCCGCTTGCCACCGTTCTGTACTTTGATGATTTGATCTGCTCTGAGGATCCTCGTTGACCAGCTCTCAGGACTGTTTACAGGTGCGCCTGAAGCAGTCACGTGCGTGCATTTTTTTTATTTAAAGAAGAGTCTGCTTGATGAAAGAAAAATACACAAGTAGGGCTGTGCAGCTGCGTGTCTGTGCTGAGAATAGCAAATCAAAGCGCGACAGATATGAGCTTAAAAATAACTGGCACCTCCGCCATGTGCTGCTGAATGGGACAGACAAACAACAGTATGGAGTGAAAGGAAAGCATAGTGCCATTTATGATCTCTCCACAATTTTGCAGAGAGCACCCTTTTAAAAAAAAGTTTATATCCACAGCAGCATCTTGGCCAAAGAGTACATCCTAAAACCCCAAATGATGCCACAGCTTATAGTACTTCAATGTGTAGGTTCATCAGAGCTCAAAATAATGCATTTGTGGAAAGATTAACAAACATGAAAACTCTCGCAAGTGGCAAATAACGGTGCTGCAAACTGAGAGCAGGCGTCAAGAGTGCAGAGATTGGTATCTGGTCCTTGGAGCCTTTTTAAGTCACTTTTGTTTCAGCTGAACTTAATGATTGAGTTTGAGCCTTAAAAGGTAGAGGAAAAACTGTGCTGACGTGAAAGGGTTTACAGCACAATACAAAAAAAAAAAGATTATTGCAATCATAATTTCATTTTGATCATCTGGTTTCCACCGTCTCTGGAAGCCAAAATTGGCATAACAATCCGATCACTTATTCCCAGTTGTGTTTTAATGCACTTTTGCCCTCGTCTTCACTCTTGACAACTTCACTTTTGTTACACTGGAAACCCACAAACACTTACCCTGGCGTCTGTGACCTTGAATTCTCGAAGGATGTACTGAGGCATGTTATACTCCGCCATGGGATCCACCACGAAGTACTGATATCTGGCAGAGCGCTCCGCTGGCCAGTACTGGTGGCACTTTTCCTGTGTGAATAAAAGGATCGACAGACAGTTGGTTCATAATGTTGTATACCTTTCTATATCTATTCAAAGATTTATATCTATTCAAAGTCCTACCCGTCCCATCTCTCTAAGTTTGGTCAACATGACGACGATGGTCGAGTTGTTCTCCCAGAGCATTCTCCAGAAGTCTTCTGTCGTCTCTGCCAGAGGGCCCTGTGTGGCAATATAGGCTTTCTGCTGCCTGTTTACAATGAAAACATTCATGTTTAGTTTGTTTATTTAACTTGTTAAAATGCCACGTGAAGCTGAATGAAAAAAAAATGCAGGAAACAAAAATTCAATTGTCACAAAATCATAAAGACCCAAACATCTTGGCAATATAAAAAGAACATTTTTCTTTGCAATAAAAAAAAAAAAAAGAATACCTGTAGCCATCAATGAAGCTAGCATTGATGTAGTCAGATCCTTCCAGGCCTCTGATTGGCTGCAGGCAGACACGTGTGGTCTCGTAGGGCATGATGTTGACTAGCCGATTCTTAAACTTGTTGCAGGGAAGGTTGGCACTGATGAAGCGCGACGTGTGGGCTTTGGAGTTGGCTAAACGCTGGTGTGGAAAGACGTAGAGATAGTTTTAAGGCTTGGATAAGAAAGGTCGGTTTAAAAAAAAAGATGGAATGGATGACAGGATATTGTGGAGGAGGGACAACAAGATGGCAAATGGGGGAGGGAAGGAACAGGCAAAAGCCTCTGTGGTTACAAATAGTGGAGACGAGACATGACCCATGAAGAGAAGAAGAAAGTGTGTGTTTTTTTTTTGTTTTTTTTCAGTAAGAGCCCTCTCTCTGTATGTGGGGTGGCAGCTGGCTCTGGTTGTTAACGGCCCTGGTTTGAAATCTGCTCTCCCGTGGGTTGTGGTGGGGTTCATACATCCACCCTACATCGGTGGAGTGTGGCACTCTGCCCTGCCTTGGATCGGGTCGTGGCCCCCTACGAGGCAGCTGGGTCCGGCCCGTCCCCCTGATGCACACAGCTCCCTGTGATACTGTGATGCCGTTTCCCTGTCTGGTTCTTCTGTGCCCAGCCATTCTATCCATATTCTTTATTTCTTTTTATCTTTGATTACATTGTACTTTACTTTGTAAAGCACTTTGTGCTGCATTTTAATTGTACTAAAAGCGCTATATAAATAAAGTCTGATTGATTGACTGAAGAAAGTGCAGTGGAAGGCGACAACATGGAAAAATGATGAAAAGGAAGATGGCTTAGAATATCAATGAAAGAATGCAATAAAAGAGACCCAATTTAACCTGTTTCACACTTTCACACATGCTTTAGTAACAATGGCACACTTCAATAACAATATTCATTATGCACACACATACATAGATCCATACCACCTGGAATCCCATTGGTTTTTTAATCAATTTGTAAAATGTGAGGTCAACAAGGGAAAAAAAATGCAACACATTACAATTAACAAGCCTCTGCATTCGTCTGGAAGAAACAGACCACTCAAAAACTGGGTCACCAGAGCCTTTGATAACGGCAGTAGCACACAGATGCTCAGAAAACAAGCACACACAATACATAATAATCGCAACAAAAAGTAAAGGAATCCTATGATGTCCTCCTTTAGGCTTCAACGTCTCTTCAAAGGGTATTTGTGTGTGTGCGTTCTTTCCTGTTAGTTGGTAAATAAATGACACCTACGTCAAGCAGTTTAGGGCCCCTTTTAGACAGAGAAAAGCACGGTGCACTGAAATGCCAGCAGTAGCAGCACCATGAGAGGCAATAAAAGATGAGCTACAACCAACCACTGAAAAACTGGCTTTATTTTGTCTATCACGAGTTGTCAGAATACTGACGGTTCTGCTGTAATCTACGCCGGGTATCATCTCGATTTCAGTTTTCTTTCCCCCTCCCTCCTTAATTAAGCGTTTTTCTCTCTCCCTCGCGGCTTCTTCTTTAACATCAATATCTGTGTGTCAGTGTCTGCTTGGAGTCGATCCAGCACTTCCCATGTCCTTCTCACTCACCTTCATCCCTTTCTATGGTTTTTGCTTCTGATCTATTTTTCACATAAGCACCTGGAATGGCTTGAAATGGACTGGCAGCGCTAAAAAGGGTCCTGCGCTTCACCATCAAATACCACAGAGAGCTGAGGCAAACATGACAACCAACAGACAAAAGAAAAAGGAAAAAAAACCAACAACACCTTCTCACGACTGCCAGCTCCTTTCTGTTTATTCTGCAGTGTGTTAGGTTGGCTGGATGATGTACGACGTACATAAAGCATGATAAAGAATAGCATGCAAAATGAAGCCGTGATATCTGAATTATTCAGCGGGTAGAACTGATCTCCAACAAGCCTAAAGTTAAAGATAAAACACCGTTTTTAACCATTTATTATTTAAAAGGCCAAGTGAAGCAAATTTGAGCGTTTTAGAAATACTGACTCCTCAAACCATGTCTCAGCTATCAGCAACAAAGATCCTTCCAAGCAGCTGCCCAGCCCTCAAAAAAAAAAAAAAAGAAAATAAATGATAGAAGATAGCATTTTCTGGAATCCATTTCTTCAGTTTGTAATTATATTAAGAAATGGCAGTTTACAGGAATAGTGGAGGTCAAGCTGAGGTCTGAAAAACTTCCCAAGAAAATTAGGGTGGCTAAAAAGGCAAATTAAAGCCCAGCTTGACAGCTAAGACTTTCAAGAAGATTTAGCAGACTCTGCAGCAATGGTGCACTGCTCTACATAAATATAACCTTTATGAGAAGAAAACCATTCCATCTGACCAAGCCCAATGTCTATCTGAAAAACAAGTCCTGGAGACTAATGGGGTTAAAATAGAACTTTTTCTTTTAACAATTAGCAAGGATGTGTGGAGAAAAAAAAACAATTTCAAGAAAAGATCACCCCTCAAACGGTTGATCAGTTGGTATGTTGCAAATTTCCCTGGTAGCACAAAAAAGAAATTCAGATAAAAGCCAGTCCAGTAAGGAAACAACCTTTACCCTGGAGGGGTGTGAGCTGAATGCTCTGTCATGGCTTTTAGATGCCCAGCAACAACATGTGGAATAAACTCAACAGGGAACTGCAACCAATATGGCTTAGATAGCTCACAGAATTTAGAGAAAAACAAAACAAACAAAAACAACAACAACAACAAAAAATCTGACAGCCTGTGATGCTCGATTAAGGAGGTGCTACTTAGATCAAACAAACAATGCAGGAAAACTCTGGAGCAAAAAATGGAAAATCTTGATTTTCAGACTACAGTCAGACATCCATGATCTTATTCTTTTATACATATATATTAGGGCTGGGCAAGTTAATGCGTTATTATCACCCTAACTCATTAATTTATTAACGCCAACATTAATTTATCGCGCGTTAACGCATGTTGCTCACATGCTTTTTTTTTGAAAAGTCTGTCACTAGCTGCTGCGGAACCGGAAGAGAATTAGCAGGTAAACATGCAGAAAAGCCAAAACAGACATGGAGAACGGTAAAAATATGTGTACTTTACAGTTCAGATAGCAACTCAGGTAGCAATATTAACAATTCTGTCTGAAAAAAAAATTCTGCACTACAACAAAACTTTCACGTCATTCCTCCATGTTACATCAGATCTGCTCAATGTGTTCACTGTCCTGCTATTCTCTCACTGTTTACTTCAGTGCGGCTCCATCTAGTGGCACAGATGTGTAATGACAACAGAAAGTCCAGTCCTAGATTATAAAACAAATTCAGTCCCATGGTCCAAGTTTAAAATTGAAATATATAAAAAAAAAAAAAACAGGCATTTTTTTTGTTTTTTGTGTTAGATTAAAAAACGAAAAACGTAATAAAATGACACTTTTTATTTCTTTGTATTTTTGATTGACAACTGAAAATGGAAAAAATGAATGATACCCGGATTGGTAAAGTTACTGAACTTTAACATGCACCTTAAAGTTCTCCCAGATGGAGGATTCAACATAAACAAGGTTATTTGTAACAACTGCCAAGTTGAACTCCCCGTCAAAAGTTTCTGCTGTTACCTCAGAAATTACCTATTTTAATGTTGTGATTGTGCTGAGCCACAATCATTTTGTTGGATTTTGGTTGTAGACTTTTTTTTTAAATTTTTTAGATAAAAACAGGATGACATTAATGCCCTGGCAGTGGCAATAAGCTTTATTTTATTTTACATTTTTTAAGATGAGATTTACACTAAATATGTGTTACTGACAAGGGCTGATGTTAAAAGTGTTGTTATGGCACTTTAGTTCATATGGTAGCAGAACATTTAAATAAAAGCGCATTTTACACTACTTTTGAATTAATTATTTGATTTTGCATATAAAATCCAATTAATCGGGATTAATCAGGGAAATCATGCGATTAATCGTGATTAAAATTTTTAAACGTTGTCCAGCCCTAATATATATATATATATATATATATATATATATATATATATATATATATATATATATATATATATATATATATACTCTGTGCATTTATGTATGTCTTTCTATTGATTAGGCCTGTTAAGGGAATGTTTTGAAAATTACTGCCATTAAATTTGATAAAAATGTAAAGGGATCTTTGACTTCTTGTTTGAATTTGGAACTCAATTAAAACTCTACACAACTGAATCCCAAATAATTCATTTGTTATTTAATTAAAACTGAGTCCCAGTAGCCAAGTAGCTCCTTTTTTTTTTGCTTGAGTGGATGTACTTGCATGTACTAAATTTTGCTGAATAGTTTCAGCGTGCTCAGTTACGTGCATGAATATCTCCATGAACATGTTGGTTATTTATGCACACAGACAGTACTGTACATGTGAGAGGAACTGCCCGAACTGCTTCACCACACGTCCTTTCTGCTGAACTCCTGTGAATTTCTCCAGTCGCGGCTTAGTTCTCAACTTTGCTGCATACATCCTGAGAGCTAAAATGCCTTCTCACCCGTCGCCTATTAACTGCGTTCTGTAGAATCACTCCCTTACTTTCAAGTTGGCATACAGTTGTCTTTTTGTTCATTAGCCGAACATTCCTCCCTCCACTTACCAAGCCATCTACCCCCATTTGTCATAATCAAGTATTAATTACTTAGATCTTCTTCACACAAACTTCACTCCCCTATCCTGACTGTAGTGTGGATGTTATTAATCCCAGTTCAGCCCTTAACGCCAGCTCAGCATTACCCCTGTAACAAATAGCAATGGAGATTCCATCACTGTTGTGAATTAAACACACACAAACACACACGCACATAGACACACACACACACCAGCACTATTATTGTTTCTTGGCAGGTGGGGCGGTGCTGAGGAATGGCGGTAGGAAGATAAAGGATGATTTGAGAGTGAGAGTGTATACAATTCAAGGTCAGCAGATAGTGACTGCAGCACACATGCTGAGGTGAGTTTATAAGCTGATGATTTTTAAGATCTTCAGCAGATATTTATACACACATTCTGCCTTGCTGCGCTTTGCTCACCTTCTGCTTTGTCTTTCAGTATGAAATTATGCATCCTTTTCTGCCTATAGCTTTAACTCAAATCCGAGTTGCTGTCGGGTGAAAGTCATTTGTCATCTGCCTGTGCAATTAAATCCTGTTTCTTTGTGTGAGCACATTATTTCAATTCCTTCAAAAAAAAAAAAAAAAAGTGGCTTAATAGCAGAGGGTTTAGACATTTCTATTTTCTAGTTTAGGGGGAAAACAAAAAGAGCCATAATTCACATTGTTTGTGTCGAAATGATTATATTATTTGAGGCTTAAGAAAGTGAAGCAGATTTGCTTGTCCACCTGGAATCCTATTACCAGGATGACATCTATAAGCTGACAAAGAGCTACAGAGTAAATAAGTGAGGTTTGATTTATATTCTGCTTACCTTGGATTGAAAGGTATTAAATCTTCAAGAGAAGTGTGTACATTAAATGCTGAACTCTGTAAGCTCACGCTGCGTTTAGTCTATCAGTCATATAATATCACTTCATTACCCAGCCTTCCTTTGTTTGACTTGAAATTAAGTTTCTATGAGGCAATGTGTAAAGATTTGCTGAATACTGCATCTTCTCTTGACTGAAATCCTCTTCTCCCCTCAGCGAGCGCTGGTTACTGTTCGTTGTCATATCTTTCTCAGTCTCCTACTCTAATTTTAGTGTCCTCTAAAACACTTTTGCTGGTTAAGAACAATTATCGGTTATCTTAAAATACTAAAATGGATAAAGATATATACACAAAGAATATTCCGGAAAGATACATTTGATAAATTACTCTTTTAAAATGGTTTCAATGTAATACAGCGGCGCTGCCTGCATTATTCTATTAGGATAAAGACTAAAGTTGTACATAAATGGATTCATTATGCCTACATGGTGTTTGCCTTTGGCTTGGCTTCAGGCCAGATCATGTTAGAAAGCAGGCCGTCCCAACCTTTTTCCTGTCAGACCCCAGCGGTAGTTATCCCTCAAAGACGGGATTCAGCTTAAACTCAGTGCAAACATGACCACTGCCTTATTAAGGTAATCACTCAGTTTCCTGTACCTTGAATTCTAGCTCCATGCCAGTGACATGTTCGCCGCTCTCCACCTGGGCCAACTTCTGGATGTAGGAGTACAGGCTCCGGGCAGCCACTTCAGTGTTTCCACAGGCGACCGCCTCCAGCAGCGCGTCGTGAATGAAGCTGTACTGGTCCTCCGTCTGCACCATGTAGTTCCGCTGCGAGCGCATCAGTGTCACATGGCCATAAATGTCGACTGTTTTCTCATGCTTGATACGCTCAAGCATCGCATCGATGACTATAAAGCAACCTGTCCGACCAACACCAGCACTAAAATGGGGAAGAAAGGAATGAAAATTGGGATCAGTTCTCCATTTTTTCCATTTTTCTTTGTTTTAGTACTCTAACTTTGCTATGGCACCAAATATTTTCTTTATACAAAAGAACTCCTAATACTAGAAAATCATCTGTGCGTATATACAGTAAGTCCAGTTGCAGTGGTTTTACTTTTCCAGTTTAAGAAATTGAGAAAAAGACAGAGATGCTGTGACGGCAAGTGAGGGAGGCCTGAAAGAAGGAAAAAAAAAATGACTGAAACAACAAGAGGACAGCGAGACTCAGCATGGTAACCTGTCAAAATGAAGTTATTAATATTGTGTAGTGCTCTGGACTCACTGAAGTTTTATCTTGAACAAAAAGGAAGGCTTCAATATCAATACGCTCTTTGAGAAATATAACTTGTATTAAGGAGGAAGGGTGAATGAGCGAAAAGGGAAAGATAAGAAAGATGGGGAAGGATTGCTGTAAGGCACTGGCAGTAAGAGGAAAAAGGTGGCAAGAATGACAATTGATGAAAAGGATGTTGTAGAGGAGATCAAGAAGAAAAAGAGCATGTGCTTGTTTAAAGTGTTTAATGTATAACTGAATGTATACAAGGAGGAGCTCTGCATCTTGGTTTACCGTGTGCATTTAAAGATAATAATAATAATAATGAGTTAAAAAGAAGGGATCCATGTGCCCTTGCCCATGTGCTGAGTTAAACCTTTTGTGGTCACACCAGTTGTTGAAGTATTCTAACCAAAATTTAAGAGCATAAAAGAACTAATGACCTGCAATGAGCGATGATAGGTCCGGCATCGGGTGGGTTACAGGTCTTGACCCTGCGCAGGAAGGCCAGGAAAGGGGTTGGGTACTCTGGAACACCGTGGTCAGGCCACGCTGTGAACTGGAACTGACGGACCTCCCGCTTCTCACTTGAGCCGTTCTGGGGACGAAATAGGAGGGATAAAGTGGTTGAACTTAAGAGTTACATTTGATCTGACTTACTAATGTTTAATCTCAGGAAAAGGTGGACAAAAATAATACCCAAGCGGGTCTTTTGCTCTTACTGCACTCTACCCAAAAGTAAAGGTGTTTTAATGAGTGTTTTTATTTACTTTATAGCCATTACCACTAACCTTTGACTGATCTAGTACCTCTCTCTCAACAGACTGTGATTAAACTATTGAATGAAGTAATCTGACTGAGCAGGATTTCAGACATGCGCTGTGCAAATATAACAGCAAAAAACTCATCTTGAGATTAAAAATCCAGTGCAGTTTTTTCAGTCCATCTCATGCAAATGTAGTCTACTGATCCTGATGCATCAAGGTGGAAATCTGATTTTTTTTTTTTTTTTTTTTTCATTGTTTGGATTGTTACTGCAGCTGTGCTCCATAAAAAAAAATAAAAAAAAAAAAAAATAATTTATTAGGATATTGCAACCTAAACAGTTATGAAGCAGCTTCATATATGTGCAGCAAGCACTTCACACATCTCTCTGTCAACTTAAGTCCTAAAACCAACCGTAAGCTGGAATCAGAAGAGAAGGATATTTGTTGCAGCATAAGGATACAATGAGAGAAAAATACAACCTCCCTTAGACTTTCTTCTCTTCTCTTTGGCCTCGTAACATCCTTTTTAACAGGAGGGACTGTTTTCAGTGCTTCTGCTTTCCTGACGGGGATTTTTTTCCTTGCTGAATAAATGAATAAAATGAGTGCGGTAATTAAAAGCAAACTGACCTAGTTTTTTTTTTTTTTTTTTTTGGCAGGCTGCATGAACGTGACTCGTCCCTGGCTGTGGGTCTTTCTTTAAAAATTCTTCTTTGTTTTAAGGATTTAGTGAGCAGACAGAGCTCTGCATCACTGTAGGACACAAATGTATATATATATCGTAATTAGGTACCTCAGCTGCAGCGGCTGCTTTGTAAATGCTTTGTGTATATGCTTGCCTGTCTACTCCCTGTCTTTGCTGTCTTATACGTGGATATTCGATGGAAATTCAGCAAGGTGAGAACAGTTCAGAAAAATGGCTTTATGTTAAATGGAAGGAGGAGAGGAGCACTGTTCTGGTGTTTTTAATGGGTGCTGATATCACCATGGTTTCACTGGCGTTCCAGCCAAAAAGAGTCAGTTCTGCCTTTAGTGTGGTATTATCTGGTTAAAAGGAAAATCCTAGAAATGTCTAATGTACTCTGCTTCTATCAGCCTAGGCTTCTATCATGTTATCATGCGGTGTATGTGAGAGACAGGGCCCGTATGCATTGTGGATGTGCTAGTGTTTTCTCTCTACTGCACACTTCCCCCCTGTGCTTCTGTGTGCATCTAAGTGCCAGTCAGTGTTATTCCCATTTGTGGGTACATGTCTGCGTATGGCATCAGATTTCAGATATGTACGAGTGAGCATGTGTAAAAGCTGTATACTGAGAATGTCCTTGCGTGGAGATGCACAACGTATCTGCCAGTGTATTTCAGTCTTTGAATCTGTGTCTGTTTGTGTGAGAGAGAGAGAGGGCGAGAGAGAGAGGGAGTGTGTGTGTGTGCAGACACAGAAGCATGAGAGCAGTCTGCCAATTATGTATATTGAGTTTCTCTTCTCCTCACTTTACCTAAGTGCTCCAATTTGGCAGATGCAGATAAACAGATGAACCATTGAGGAGAGACAGAGCTAAACAAAGGTAAATGGGAGAATTAGAAGGACAATGGAGACTAAAGGTTATCCTTGTTTTTACCTTTGTGCTGAATGGAAATGGAGCCCAAGATTTAGGGCCATTATTTTTGCTGAAGGTGTAAACTTTGGAAGGTGTAACTTAAGATCTGTCTCTATTCAACATTTATTCTGTTATTTAGCATGGGGATAAAAAGATGTTTTTTGCATGAATATGGGTGAATACTTGAATTTCAGAATCTTTGTATGACCTTCTTTGTAAACCGCTGGAGTGAAGTAAATATGTATATTTATTTTGATTTTTGGAGGCACACGTAATGTTTGTGTACGTGAACATGAGAAACTGCCCTACCTTGTGCAAGGAGAAAGTGCGGACGCAGAAAGTGGCCAGTTCTATGGTGTCCAGCAGGGTCACCTGGGTCATACCGTAGGTTTCTGTGCCACGACTGGGCCAGTACTGGTCGCACTTAATCTGGGACAGAGGAAGAAAGAGAAAGAAAGGCAGACGGACAGATTGAGGTGCTTATCTGCATTCCATCAAAAGAAAAAAAAAATCTTCCCACTCATGATCTGCATCACATAAATGAGGGTAGTGCAGATAAATCTAAACCAGCAGAAATATGGGCACTTCAGCAGTGCTCCTGTGGAGCAGCGTTGACAGATACAACAGGGTATCTGCTCATCACTATGCACGTGGAACAGATGCAACTGTCACAGCGACTTCACTCACAGCTGAATTTCGCTGTCTTTCCCCAAGTCCTAAAGCAAAGCCATTCATCATGCATATAGAATCTAAGACACACGGGGAAAAAAGCCAATGCACATAATCACTGTCATTATTTCAGATCTTGGCATTCTGCTTTAAGCTTAGTTGGGCAAATTTCTTTATATCAAATCCTCTCTTGTGCCTCCTTGTCAACTGGGAATGCATCTGAGAGCGCAACCTGCTCCTCCCCCACCCGTCCACCTAATAAAGACTCATTCAGTTTGGGGTGCGATGCGATAAGATGTGACAGCTAGTGAGGGAGATGTGCCGCTCTCCAGCTTTCTCTCCCATTTCCTGCTCAAGTTGACACTCAAGTTCCAGTGGCCGCTAATCCTGATCACGTTTGACAGGAGTGGAATGCGCAAGTCAGCATGGAAGATAGGTAAACAATTGAAGAGGGAAAGAGGGAGGGAGAATGAGTGGAGACACATGGGGTGAGTGAGCCTGATGTTGACACAGGTTTAAGTTGACAGGATGAAACATCGCAGTTGGCTTTTTGACACTTGGTTCACGCCTCCACAGATGTGGATATCATCACTGTGGAAGCTGTAGCAGCGACTGGGACAAGTACTGATTTTGTGTTTGCAAGTATTACCGTATCAATCCAGTATCATAAGGATACTTCATTACAGATGGATCCAAAATCATAAGTGAAAAAAAAAAGGCTGTCAGCAACAAAATACCCTGACGAAGACACATTCCTTTGGGGCTTTGCAGACATGTACACCTCTCTGCTAAGGGTTCCTCCAGTTATTTGAGTAGAAGTAGACGGGATCACCACTCGTCTCGCAGTCAGCGTTGATGTATTCCTTGCTGAACCGATGGGAACGTAGACTGGAATTTCTTGTGAGGTTCAGCATGTCGGTATTCTTTCCTGTTTTGTCCTGAAAGCCCGTGCTAAATCAACAACTTCCGAATCGGTGGCAGTTCGTATAATCGCTTACAAAACTGGAAATGCAGCAGTAACTGCCACCTACAGCAGGGGTGGCCAACACTGGTCCTCGAGAGCTGCAAACCTGCATGTCTTAGATGTTTCCCTGCTTCAATGCACCTGATTCACATGAATGGGTTGTTACCAGACTTGAGCAGACCTGGATGACAAGGTGATGGGGATCCATTTATGTAAATCAGTTGTGCTGAAGCAGGGAAACATCTAAGGCATGCAGGGTTGCAGGCTCTCGAAGGACCAGAGTTGGCCACCCCTGACCTAGAGGATACCTTTTTCACGTGGCAGTCAGGTTTCCCCTAGTTATAACAACTTTGTGTATAGCTGGATACTTTAATGTATGACAACAAATGCTAGTCTTCCATCGTTAAGGTAATATATTCAGTAATTGTGGTGGATGGAAAAGAATAAAAATCCTACAATGAAACATTCAAAGCACAGCAGAGAATTTCTCTTTGTGTAATCTTTCCTTGACCTTCTACTTTTGACAGATGGCCGCGGTTGTATGCTGTCCGAAAACCGATGCTTGAAATGGAATTTTAGATTCCTGCAGTCTGATTGCCATAACTTGCTATATATTCCTCACCGCTGGAAACGTGCAACTGCTTGTAGTTGTCACTGCAATTAAGGTGAGAAACACTGATCCACAACTGAGTAGATAATCCCAGTGGAGCCTAACTCATTAGATGTGCACAGGTTGACTGTCTCTTAGTTAACTAACCTCCCTTCTGATTTTGCTCAGGTTTCTTCAGTCATCTGTAAACAATCAACCTCGAGAAAATGAAGTCTGACCACCCACAAATTGAGTTCTTCAGGTGGGATTCTGGTAAATCTAAAGCTGCACCAATGTCAGAGTGAAAGTTTTTTTATTTACAAAAATAAAACACACACAGATTTATATATATATATATATATATATATATATATATACATATACATACAGTATATATACACATATATACACTAGAGATGCGCGGATGACGTATATTTTAACCCGCAACCGCTTCTTAAAATCTCTATCCGCCCGCTATCCATTTGCAGGAACGTTTTTTCACCAATTTTCAAAACCGAACCGACCCGCCATCCTTTTTAATAATATGTAAAATATTTTTTCTTATTATTATTATTTGAGTGCTTCAACCGCAACCCGCCCGAATTTAATTAAAGTATTATTTTTTGACGAGTCATCCGCCCGATATGCGGATTATCCGCTCCGCCCGCGGGTGCGCGGTTCAACCGCGCATCTCTAATATACACACACAAACACAAACGCTTTAATGACATCCCATTCCTAATCAATATGACATGGGTCCACCCTTTGCAGCTAGAACAGCTTCAGCTCTTCTGGGAAGGCTGTCCACAAGGTTTAGGAGTGTGTTTATGGGGATATTTGATCATTCTTCCAGAAGTGCACTTGTGAGGTCAAACACTGATGTTGGACCAGAAGGCCTGGCTCTCAGTCTCTGCTCTTATTCATCCCAAAGGTGTTTTATTGGGTTGAAGTCAGGACTCTGTGCAGTCCAGTCAAGTCCATCCACACCAGACTGCCATCCATGTCTTTATGGACCTTGCTTTGTGCACTGGTGCACAGCCATGTTGGAAGAGGAAGGGGCCAGCTCCAAACTTGGGAGCATGGAATTGTCTAAAATGTCTTGGAATGCTGAAGCATTCAGAGTTCCTTTCACTGGAACTAAGGGGCCAAGCCCAGCTCCTGAGAACAGCCTCACACCATAATCCCTAATCCCGACACTTTGCATTGCACTTGGTGATGTATGGCTTGGATGCAGCTCCTTGACCACGGAAACAGATTCATGAAGTTCTCTGTGCTGTTGTTGAGCTAATCTGAAGGCCACATGAAGTTTGGCGGTCTGTAGGGATTGACTCTGCACAAAGTTGGCAATCTCTTCACACTACACACGTGGACAAAATTGTTGGTACCCCTCAGTTAAAGAAGGAAAAACCACAATTCTCACTGAAATCACTTGAAACTTACAAAAGTAACAATAAATAAAAATTTATTGAAAATCAAATAATCAAAATCAGCCATCACTTTTGAATTGTTGATTAACATAATTATTTAAAAAAACAAACTAATGAAATAGGGCTGGACAAAAATGATGGTACCCATAACTTAATATTTTGTTGCACAACCTTTTGAGGCAATCACTGCAATTAAACGATTTCTGTATTTGTCAATGAGCGTTCTGCAGCTGTCAACAGGTATTTTGGCCCACTCCTCATGAGCAAACTGCTCCAGTTGTCTCAGGTTTGATGGGTGTCTTCTCCAAATGGCATGTTTCAGCTCCTTCCACAGATGTTCAATGGGATTCAGATCTGGGCTCATGGAAGGCCACTTTAGAATAGTCCAACGCTTTTCTCTCAGCCATTCTTGGGTGTTTTTGGCTGTGTGTTTTGGATCGTTGTCCTGTTGGAAGACCCATGACCTGCGACTGAGACCAAGCTTTCTGACACTAGGCAGCACATTTCTCTCCAGAATGCCTTGATAGTCTTCAGATTTCATTTTACCTTGCACACATTCAAGACACCCTGTTCCAGATGCAGCAAAGCAGCCCCAAAACATTACTGAGCCTCCTCCATGTTTCACCGTAGGGACAGTGTTCTTTTCTTCGTATGCTTGGTTTTTGAGTCTATGAACATAGAGTTGATGTGCCTTACCAAAAAGCTCCAGTTTGGTCTCATCTATCCAAAGGACATTCTCCCAGAAGCTTTGTGGCTTGTCAACATGCATTTTTGCAAATTCCAGTCTCGTTTTTTTATGATTTTTTTCAGCAGTGGTGTCGTCTCCCATGAAGTCCACTTTGGCTCAAACAACGACGAATGGTGCGATCTGACACTGATGTACCTTGGCTTTGGAGTTCACCTTTAATTTATTTGGAGGTTGTTCTGGGCTCTTTGGATACAATTCGAATGATCCGTCTCTTCAATTTGTCATCAATTTTCCTCTTGCGGCCACGTCCAGGGAGGTTGGCTACTGTCCCGTGGGTCTTGAACTTCTGAATAATATGAGCCACTGTTGTCACAAGAACTTCAAGCTGTTTAGAGATGGTCTTATAGCCTTTACCTTTAAGATGTTTGTCTATAATTTTTTTTTGGATGTCCTGGGACAATTCTCTCCTTCGCTTTCTGTTTTCCATGTTCAGTGTGGTACACACCTTTTCACCAAACAGCAGAGTGACTACTTGTCTGCCTTTAAATAGGCAGACTGACTGATTATGAGTTTGGAAACACCTGTGATGTCAATTAAAGGACACACCTGAGTTAATCATGTCACTCTAGTCAAATAGTTTTCAATCTTTTATAGAGGTACCATCATTTTTGTCCAGCCCTATTTCATTAGTTTGTTTTTTTAAATAATTATGTTAATCAACAATTCAAAAGTGATGGCTGATTTTGATTATTTGATTTTCAATAAATTTTTATTTATTGTTACTTTTGTAAGTTTCAAGTGATTTCAGTGAGAATTGTGGGTTTTTCCTTCTTTAACTGAGGGGTACCAACAATTTTGTCCACGTGTGTATGTGCTTCAGCATCCGCTGAACCCACTCTGTCAGTTTACGTGTCCTACCACTTCATGGCTGAGTTGCTGTCGTTCCCAAACACTTCCATTTTCATATAATACAGCTGACAGTTGACTGTGGAATATTGAGGAGCGAGGAAATTTAACGACTGGATTTGCTGCATAGGTGTCATCCTATCACAGTTCAACGCTGGAATTCACTGAGCTCCTGAGAGCGACCCATTCTTTCACAAATGTTTGTGGAAACAGTCTGCATGTGTAGGTGCTTCATTTAATACACCTGTGGCCATGGAAGTGATTGGAACACCTGATTCCAATAATTTGGGTTGGGGAGCAAATATGTTTGGCAAAATAGTGTGTGTATATCTATCTATCTATCTATCTATCTATCTATCTATCTATCTATCTATCTATCTATCTATCTATCTATCTATCTATCTATCTATCTACTGTTGGGGTTTTTCAAGGATTAAAAGGAAGGCCTCCCATAGCTGAGCAGCGATCAGCTCTAAAACAGGATGAGCAGACTTACCCGTGACTTTTCTTCCAGCCTGGTCATCATGACAACGGTGGCTGCTCTCTGTTCCCACACCATCCTCCAAAAGTCCCCAAATGTCTCTGGTAGTGGACCCTGGGTGGCGATGTAGGCGTTTTGCTTCCTGTAGCCATCAATATAGTTGGCATTTATGTAGTCGCTCCCTGTTATACCTGCAGACAGACAGGAATACACAAGAAAATGAGATTAGAAGTAAAACTTCTGTGCTTAATTTATCTTACTTCTAATATATTTAACTTTACTCCTTATTAGCACCTATTTGTTTTAAGCCATCTGGCTCAATAATTCACAAATAGTCACAGAGGTTCCAGGTTATTAAATGCGTATGTGTAAATGTTAAGATTCTAGTAAACGAATAAATGAATAATAATAAAAAAGAAATAGCACAACTAAGATATACCATCATTCCCAAAATGTGTCCAACCACTGAAAATTTAGAGGTGATGTAAACAAGATGCATTTCTCCATCTGTTTCCCCACTGTTTGGCTTCAAGGCTTTCTCCCACTGGGTGAGTTTTTACTTGCCATTGTTTCTTT
This sequence comes from Hirundichthys speculiger, assembly GCA_018398805.1. NCBI lineage: Eukaryota > Metazoa > Chordata > Actinopteri > Beloniformes > Exocoetidae > Hirundichthys > Hirundichthys speculiger. The sequence goes on along the minus strand of JAGFBZ010000381.1, from coordinate 913,934 downwards.
AACTTAATATTTGCTCAGGGGTCATACTCTGAGTCTCTGCAAAGCGATGCCATGACAATCTGTATCGTAATACTCGCAATATAAATAAAGTGGAATTAAAATGAATCCAAATGGCCACAAATGAAGCAACTGCCCAACTCTCACACTTTATTTTGTTGCTTTTTATTGTCCCCTTTTCCATCTCTATGGTTCAACGTTCATTTTATTTTACATTTTAATCCTTCTTAACCCATTGAAACACAAAAAAACTGAGTGTATGTCACATGTGCATTGCCAAATTGCTTTTGTACAGCTTTCTACATGCTATGATTGATATAATTTGAGATTTAAAGACATGAAAGTTACACATTTGTAATTTAAGACCATTCAGTTGCAACAGCAGACAAATAAAATATAATGGCACATGATCAATATTAAAACCAGCAATTGTTATATCTGTGTATTTTGCTAAGAACCGCGTCCTTGATACTTAAAACTCTTGATGGCTTGCGGCTGCAGTATTGTATGAGCTATGGCTCACTTGTGCACATCACGCAGCCGGTGCTCTAATCTGGTAACCTACGCGCCAAGATGAAAATCACGATGCTCTATACACGCAACACACATGCCGCGTAGCTGGTGTGAAGCTGGTCAAACGCTGGCCAAGACAGAAAACCTTCCCATCTGTTGGAGGATCATGTCGCTTTGACTGAAGGCTCTTCACTTAAATTAGTTTAAAAAGAAAAACAATATCCTTCAACATTCAATTGAGCTAATTCATGAGACTCGGTGAAGACAATAACTGTGGTGGAAGTGAGAGTGTCTATGTTAAAATAAGAAAAAGAAAGGAAGAATGGAAGTAAATCAGAAAAAAGAAAGAAAAATATAATTAAAACAGATACCACGTCGCACAATTTGACTGCCTCGGCTTTAGTCATAGCTAAGTGAACAGAGAATGGTGGTGTGCATGAATTGTTCTAATGCTGCGACTAATAGCAAAATCACTCCAGTGTAAAATAGAAATTTCAGACTTGATTAATTTATGTATTTATGGACGAGGCATTTGTTTCCCTAGGATAATTTTGCCATGAACATTGTTGCACTGTCAAATTGGCCTGACTGTAGCCAGATGTCGAAATCTAGACTGAAGTGTTAGCTCACACAAAAGGAAAGTACTCTGGGATACAGAGTTGGCATTACTGTGAAGTGTTGAGAGCTCTTCTGGTGATGCAAAGCCAGAACAATGTCAGCAGTGAAGGGTGAGTACCTCTGACGATGTCCCTTAAGATTTAGGAGTCAGAGGAAGAGATTTTCTGGCTCTAAGAGTCTAAGTACTCAGTGTCTATGGGCAGTTAGAGAGAAGTCAAGAGCAAAGGGTCGATCAGATCTGACAAATGGGATGTTGCAAACGCTGGTTTAAGTCCTGGGTCTCTTTGAGTGTGAGATGTCAGAACTGGGCACAATGATGAGTTGAAACAAGTCCTTGGCTCACCCTCAATATAATTCAGTTGCATAAACTGCCTAGCTGCTACAAAACAAGTTGAGCTGGAACAAATCCTCAGTTTAAAACAATGACTTTTGTTCTAAAAACGCACACATTTCACATACCATGAACTACCCTATTCAGTTTTATACTTTATGTTTTATCCTGTTTTGCTTCAGGATTAAGCGAGATCCTTGCATAATTCAGATGATCTTTCCTATTTATTTACCGTCTTCCGCTTGTGTGTTCAAAAGTCAGTGGCAGCACAGAAATGTTACCCTTTGAAGCTTAAATATGCTAAATTTCCAATTTTATCCACAGATTTTCTTGAGCGCGAATCTAGTCTAATCTAGTCCAGTGTATAAGCGAGGTAAGAGTCCTCATTAAACTGACTCCCGATGAGGATTTACCCAATAATCCACAGTGTGACGAGCTTTTATCTGAGGTGGTGAGGGTGCAGAGAGTGTGGGAGAGCCTTACCCTCAATGGGAGCCAGGATGACACGGGAGTGGTCATAGGCAATGACGTTGGCGTAACGATTTTTGGGCTTGTTCACCTCCAGGTTGGAATGCTCCCAGGTGAACTGCTGGCCTGGATCAATAGACTGATGGGAGGTAGAGACAGGCACAACATGCACACACACACACAAAAGCAATCAGAGGAGCTGTGAGAACTGTCGAGCTATAACAATATAACCTTAATATAAGAAACAGGAGGTTTGAAAATGTGATTTCACTTGCTGAAATATAGCAGCCGCTAATGTCGCAGGTGCACAGTGACAAACAACAACACTGATCAAGACAGAGGCGCTCCGCCCTTGATGCAGGATCTGGAAACACGCCCTTGTACTCAACAAAATACAAATTCAACTTTTTTTTTTCTCTTTAAATAAATAAATTCAAAACAATGCTTAAGGGTTTTTATCAGGATTCTGAACTATTTCCTGACAATTACTTAGTGTGGCCTTTGGTTGTTGTAGAAATCGAAGCTTAACAAAATAATGTTGAACTGCTGGAGAGAAGTGGTTTAACACACACTGGAAAACTAGTCCATCATGAAATCTGCATGTAATCACTATCACAATGAGATATTCCCTCTGTTTTAGCCTCACCGTCTTTTGCTTTTATTTCCTCCGTCCCTTTTACTGCTCCCATTTTCCTTATCACAATCTCTTCATCTTGAAAGTCATCTGTTCTTTTTCTTTTCCTTTTCCTATTTTCTTCATCTTCACTCGCCCCTCTGGTGTTTATGCCCCCTTTGAGTTTTGCAGCCCTCCACCTACCCTCCTCCTTTTTTTTCTTGAATTATAAATTGTCTCTAGGCTGTCTGTGTGTAATTTGTTTGTATGTGCATTTAAAGATTAGCATAGTTCTCTGAAAAAGCTACAATTTTAATATTCAAAAAACACAAAAAAAGAACACATTCGTGTATTTCTATTCATTAAATCACATAAAAGAAACTCTTATGGGAAAAATTCAGTATTAACTTTGGAGGTATAATGGCCTTCAGAAAACAGTCTCAATAATCGCAAGTAATTCTCTAAATTGTAAGAATAAGAATATCTCTTTCCTTTTGATCCACGCGGTGCTTGAAAATGAATGATAGCCCCTGCCAAGAAGACAGGGCTTGTGAAGTAAAATCTGTATCCACAGTATCATTAGGTAAAAGTGCGGTTGCCTTTTCATTTCAGTTTGTGCATCAGATTATCTCCTGCTCATCTCCATCCCCCTGCTGTGACACCTTGCTCTCTCTCCTCTCACTGAATCCTCATCATTAACCAAGCCTCTCCACCTCATCTCTCCCTTCTCCTCACTCTTCCCTCCATCTCTCCTTCCCTCTCTTACATCTCGCCTGGCTAACAACCAATCAGTCAAAGCCCCGTAGAGCTGCGCTTGGCAGGCGGGAGCGCCGGGACGAGCGTCCATTCATCAAGAAAATAACAAAATTAAAAATACACTTCTCTATTTAATTTGGTCATTTATTTTTCCTGGTAGGACATGTGTGTGTGTGTGTCTGTGTGTGTGTGTATATGTGAAGGGAAAAGGCCAGAGAGAGGGAGAGAGAGACAGGGATGTGTGAGTGGTTTAAGATTCTCTCAAAGCCGAGCATTTAGAAGTTGCAGCGTCAACTTTGGCATTACATCTCTCGTCTCCCTCTTTCCCACCGGATGGAACAAACTTGCCCATTTGCTATCCAGCCCGGATGTGGATTTATGAATAATAGATACCCAAGAAATACTGGATTGCTATGAGAAATCATTATCCACCAGCATCCACCAGCGGGCATGATAATGGCAATCTATGCGGGTGTACCCGCTTCCTACCTTTGGCTTGTGTGCAGCGAGGCGACGGGCTCAGTGATTTAGGGATGGCGAAGAGGGGATATTGCTTGTATGCAAACGAGAGCTGATTCAGCTCTCCTGATTTCTAATCAACTCTGGTGTCATTTATAACCGCTGTGGTCTCAGAGCTCAGACAGCTCAGTTACCCACACTACGCACACACTCACACACTCTCTCACACGCGTAAAGCCTGGCTGCCAGCGTGGAGCTCAGTGAAACAAAATAGAATATATCTTCATTGTAGAAGAAAGGAAATCTTTATTCTAACTTCATTGGAGTGTGTGAATAATTTCAGCCCCACTTATTTATCCTCTTATTGAGTTAGTCATCACATTTTTCTTAAAGTACATTTTTTTCAGAAAGTTAAGCCTTTAAATCTGTCGTTTTTCTGGCAATCTGAATAATTCAATTTTCCTCAGCTGAATACTACGAGCCAGCATATTTCGGGTATGACAAAAGTATATATTTTTGAGAAGGAATACGCAACTTTTTTCCTCAACAATGTTCTGTCTTATGGGACTGGATGTATTACAGCAGAATGATTCTTCTATTTAGCCAAGAATGTGAGGAAATTGTGTTTGGCAGCTCAGGAGCTGGAACAGCCCACAGGGGGAAATTTTACATGATTGAACTTGACAATTGTCTTATTTCACAGTATTGAAGCTACAAATATATGTGAGGAAATATGAAGTGAGAACGATAGTTAGTGTTTTCCTAATTGATCAAGTGCCGCCAGCTACAGCACAGTCAACAAGCGGAGATAAAAGGATAAAAACAAAACAAAACAAAACAAAACGTGGCTGAACGACACAACGGAAGAGAACAGCAAGTAATTTTCTACAGAAAACACAATCAGGCAGAAATCGATACTATTGGACCTTTGAACCTTGGTTCTACTCACCTCATATTCCTGGGAGAGTTTGAGGTTGTCGTTGGCCTTGAGAAGTTCTGTGTGTTCAGCCAGCTCTGAGATTGGAATTGGAGGATGATTCATCATTCCTGTTCGCCAAAAGAATAGACACAGGAATTCCACACAGGAGAGGGAAGAAGAGACGGTTACTTACAACTGCAGGGGGGGGCGTGGGCTCAAAACTTCACAATCATACACATTAACGGGAGTGATATTTTTGCTGACGCAACAAAGAAAGTTGGGTATTAGTGACAGGGAAGCTGGAGCAGTATTTGAAAATGTCACACAGGAAAAAAAAAACAACAACAAAAAAAAAACAACAACATGTAAAACTGGTGATACTGCGATTAATTGAACCAGGCCAGAGCTCAGAAATTGCTAAGTTAATCGAGCCGGGCTGACTGATGATTTTCCAACGAAGCTAGTGGCAAACACCCGCGGAGCAAAATTGCATTCGTTTCCTCAATGATCAGAAACAAACGTTGCTGAGTGTGGCCAACTGTGGCTTAAACATTCAGAGGCATCAGCAAATTTAAAAGTTTGGGGAGTTAGTTTGAAATAAATCGAAATGAAAAACATGATGTGTTAATGGAGAGATCAGAGACAACAAACACCACAGATGCTTCTTACTCTTTCAATCAAGAGAATTCTCATGCTGATAACAATACTTGATCTTTTGTGATCAAAAGCAACTGTTAGGGCTGCTGCTGCAATCTACTAATATACTAACAGATCATAGATCAAAAATAAACAAATATCAAAAAGAAACATCCTCACTAGATGATATATATATATATATATTATCTCGTGAGGTTGTATACTATACATTCATTATATAAAATGATGCCTCAATAAAAAGCCACGTCTTTTCGACCAGAGCCCTGACCTGGGGGCTGATGGGAAGGGAGGTGGAGAGGGACTGGGGGTTCAGGAGTGTGAGTGGAGTGATGCTGAGTGACACAGTGGCCTGCTCCATTTCAGCCAGTAAGTGCAAAGCAAGCAAGATAGCCTTTGTCTCATCAACTGGTTCCCCTCAAACCAGTGAGCACAAGTGTCGAGATAAACCTTTACCTTTCAGTATCACAAATAAACATCCTCAGTTCCAGTTCCAATATGAAATTCTCCCAAATGCTTCTGACATTTATCACAAGCAATTCTCTGACAGGACGAGCCTTTCACTTTAGTGGAAAAATGTGAAATTCTTTTTTTTTTCTTCTCTTTTTGGGCTTGCTCCACTATCTATTGAATACTGTGTTGCTCTTGCCATAATATTATCAGCACTGCTGTGCACTCCAGTCACTAATCCATTTAGGAGCATAATGCCGGGGCTATGTAATGGAATATGGAACAGCCATGGATTGCGGCTCTGTCCCTGCATGCAGCCTGGCAACACTTAACACTTTTATATTTTTTTTTAGCAAAAACTCCCTTTTCCTGTCAACTGTGGATGTCAAAAGTCAACAAAATGTTCACATCTCTTAACAAAAAGAAAAAACAACAAAAAACAAAAAACAAATTTTCCTTACTTGCTTATTTTGGTTGTACTGACAGTCTTCATCAGTAATGGTAATTTACTTAACACTGAGAGAACGACGGCACACTCGAGTACATGACAATTAAAAAGCAAACAAAGGAAATGGAGATGACACTGGAGGCTGCAACATCCTCTGGAAATGGACATGGTATATTAACAGGCTGCTTGAGTAGAGCTGTATCACACACATCCATGCTCTGAAATGTAGCTTATTTTTTAAATTATTCATAAATAGATGATGATAAACTCTATTTGACGAATAGGTCTTCACGCATTATAGTGCATGCTGAATATCTGTTACACGCCAATAGTCTGATCTATGGCAAAATCTTGTGAGATAGTCAATGAATCTCACATATTTAAACCCAAGTTTCTAAATAAGGTAACAAAGCATGTGGTTTATGATCAAATGACTTCAGCCAGTGTAATTGATGTTGGATTGTGTAATGATGGACATCATTACAAATTTAATTTGGATGCAGATTTCCTACCTACAAGTTCAAAGAGGAATAACTATGTGAAAGCTCTGAGTTAAATAAGTAAATGCGTATGCAAATGAGGCACCCTTACTTCTCCTTGAGAGAACAAGTGCAAGATGTTTGAGAGAGATCAAAGAATGTTTTTGTGGGGTTAGTGGAAGTGTGGTCGTACATGTTACTCTCCCTGAGCTGTTGCATCAGTAGATGTGCGTGAGTTTTGTTTTCACTCCATGTGCATTGCCGATAATACTGTCTGCGTGTGTTGTTGTCTTCTGTAGTTAGAGACACACATCAGACCAAAATACATATGCAGCACATCAAAAACAAACCAAGACGCACCGCCAGCAGGATGGGCTGTTATTGTGAACTGCCTTTAAACTTTGGTATAATGCTTTAAATGCCTCTCGTGGGGTTCAATGCCTATTTATCCTGATATTTTTCTTACTATTTACTAAAAATGAATTGCCTGATTTGCACCAATTTCTCTCAATGTACTTTCTCTGAAATCAACAAACTACGTTGCACTGGAAAAAAAATGAGCTGAAGACATTTATACTCTTAAAGGACCCCAATGTTTATCTGAGAGAAGGAAAGCCTTTGTTTCCAAATGAGACTTTGCAGATACCTGTAGCTGAGCAAAACAAACCCAGGATAAACTGTTGTTTTTCTCCAGGCAAAATCTAAAGCTTTCACCCTTCACTCTAACCCACGGGCTTTTACCCCTCCTGCAATCATCATCGGCAAGATCGGTGAACACAGAAATACAAACTCGCATTTAATTACACATTTCCAATCTCCAAATCTGGAGCCGATACGTCAAAAGATAAAAATAAATAAAACGATTTCCTTTGATAAGCCAAGACAGTTTCTTCAAAAGTCTGTTCATGATGTTGCATATTTCCATATAAAAAGGGAAGAAGTCTGCCTGCTGGTATGAAAACAACATAAAGAGGGGAAAAGGGGAAAAAAGGCAAACCAGAAACTCAGTTTTTCTCTTGGATGATTCTTCTGCGGGAAGGGGGGGTGATCAAATGTCAAGCCATTGTTTGGCACTGTTTTAATTAATTCTGCTCGTTATCGCTGAGCACAGAAAAGACCCCATTGGCTGAGAATGGAAATGGAGCATTAGTGGTGAAAGAGGAGGAGGGCAGGGGAAGGGAAAACAACAAGGCGGTGAGGAAAGAAAAGAGAACTAACACAGATTGTGCTCTTGTAAAACACCTTTAAAGCATCTATGCATCATCAGAGGTGATTGTACAGGTTATTTATGCATGGTGGATTAATGCACAGCCAACAGCCCAAGTGAACATTGTGACGGGCATCCAATTAAATAATAATAATAAAAAAGTAAAGTATGCCAGTGGAAACCAATATAATTAGTGATTACATTTCTCTGCATTGAGTGAAAAAAATGCAAGTAATGCATTTGCAAATTGAGGCAAGCAGAGCTCGAAAATTCTAACACACACGCACACACACACACACTCATTCGTTCATTCACTCTTAGACAAGCTGGTGCAAAAATTCTAAAAGCATTGAAACTAACTTTCATAGTCAAAATCTGCTTCACTCTGAGGACTGCTTAGTCCAGAATCTGTAAAGAACAGTAAACATAGGAGAAAGTGGTTTCAAAAGGCTATTATGCAACAAAAAAAGGCAATGATAACAGAACAAAAGGTGTAAAATGATAAATGGTCATGAAATAAAGCACAGCAACAATATTACATCTCTTTGAAGTTAAAGGATTACCCCCAGTTAGCTCAGAATGGCCTTAATTATGGTTTTCAAGCCATTTTGTTACAGGGATTTAAAAAGAAAGAAAAAAAGAAAGAAAAAGAGTCAGACAACCCATTTAAAGCTGACCAGACTTCCTTTTCCAACAGATAATACCAGTGCAGTAAGTGGTACGGTTGGCAAACAGTGTCAACCTCTGCTTCTCCAACTGACAACCCTATTTTGCCTCATCCCATACCAACAGTTACTCAGATCACGGATAAGAAAATTGATTTGCCATCTCTTGGCTCTCTGAAAGGTTCACCGAGAGGACAGAAATGAAACAGAAAAGGGGAAAACCAGCTTATGTCTGCTGATGAAAACCATCAGTGAAAGGTTTCTTTTTCTGCGGCTTGTTGCAGAGGCACTGGGAGTAAAAGGTGTGGAAAAGTGTCTGCATTCCTGGCTGACAGCTGTGGAGTCAGAGATGACAGGAGTCAGAGCTCAAAGGACCGAGGCCTGGCTAAAAACTGTACCTCCCCTGGAGGAGAGATTCTCTGAGGCCACACTCAGCTGATGTTATGTGTTACTGGACTCAGCGCGGCCCGACTGTTCAGGATCAAAGGTCAACTGCGTCTCTGATAGCTGGACGTGTAGCTGAGAGATGCAGTTTGGCGGGATGCAGGCAGCCAGTCAATCAAATGAAGGAAAGCGCCGACATGGAAATCAGTTTGATGATGTCGTTTTACGATAAGAAATAGTAGAAATTTTGATTCCATTCTGTCGAGAATCCGAGAAATTGCTCCTCTGCACAAGCGATAAGTGAGAAAGGAAGTCCAGAAAAGCCCTGGTTCCTTCTCAAACTTCGAGCTCTCTGATACGACAAAAACACTGGAAGGTCAGTCAAACCAATGAAAACTGTCATGTTGGGGGCGGGGGGAGCAAATGTTTTGGTGAGTTTACCTTTCCAATAAGTGTGAAGACGTTACGCCGGCAGCGTCAAGCTAGAGCGAAAGGATGGAGCCACTGAGCATCCTTCTCTACCTAATTGATTTGTGACAATGACTAATTAAGCCTTGCGGGTGGTACTCTGATCCCCTGTTTCCAAATGTCATTCATCACAGCAGGGAGGAGGTACAGGCATGTCTGATTCTGTTTATGTTGAAGGGTGGCGTGTGTGTGTGAGAGTGTGTGTGTGTGAGAGTGAGGAGTGTGAGGAGGAGGGCACGGTTGTTATAGTCGTAGCTGCAATCAGGAGACACGTAGCTTGCTGACACACGTGAGTGATTGTGCGGTGCTGTTTGCTGAGAAAATGTATGATTTGTGCTTGCATAGATAAGGAACTTTTTTTGTTATTATTATTATTTTTTATTTTTTTGTCTAAACTCTGACAGTGGGGCATGTTGCATGTGATGTTGGATTGGTAGGTAGAAATGAAAATAAGGCTGAGGTAGAACAAAGATAGATTGTTTGATTATTCATAGGGATGTTTATCATTAACAATAATTGAGTGATGAGAGACGTAATAGGATCAGAAAAAAAAAGCATAGTAAATTAGCTGCAGTACCGCCCTGCACCACCAGGCGAAGCTTCTCCCTGTTTGATTAATTGAAACGACATTGTGTGTTGGCTTGCAAGGGTCACAAGAAATGTAAAACAAAAACAACTTCTTGTCATCCAAGTAATTAAAAAGTCGCCCGCCTCGCTCGACTAACTGTGTCAGTCGTGTAGAGGAACCCTGCAGCAGGAAACTGTCAAACTTCTCTGGCGGCTACCAGAGCCTCACACTGGTGCTAAACTGATATCTTCAAAGGCTAACACACAGCAGAAGCTCGAGTGTACGACAACGCAGCAGCTGCAGACTCCGCTGCTGCTAAAAAAAAAACCCTCTCATTCCCGCTAAGATTAGAATCACACTGATGTAGTGTATCAGAGACGGTTTAGCCGTGGTGGTCTGATGATGCTGGTGGAACAATATTTTTGGACATCTTGGACATTTTGGGCAGCTGTTTACGTTAGTGAGACTAAAATTAAAAGCATGATATGCAGAATATTCCTGAAAAACACATGACCACCTCTCAGTTATTAAAATCATTATTAAGACTTGTTTTTTCTTTTGCTGTGTTTGGGAGGTCATTGTTTTGTCTTATTTTCCCGTTTTGTACTTTGTTTTGTGACTTACGGACGTCTGTCTGACTTCCAGAAAACTCTGCAGTTGCTATTCAGAGTTTTGGATCTTTTATTGGGGAAAATCAAAGAAATGCCAGTCAGAGTAACTATTTGGTTATCCGGGAAAGGTTTCCCCATGAAAGACAGGTAACGCAGCAAATGTGAAAGCTTTTTTGTTTATCTTGATCTTGCGATGGCTTTTTTAGTCTGCTGTCCCATTTCCATGATGCCGTATTAGTAGGCAACAGCTAAAATCGCACACATAATGCTTTTGACAACAGAGAACAAATCAGTTCAACATATATTGGGAATGAGCGTTATTTCATATAAAAGCAATATCCTTCAAGTCTGCTGTGAAAGGGGACCAAGTTAAATGATTGAATAATGGAACAGGATCTTTGCTACCGTGGAGGGCTGCAGCTTGCTTGCTGTGTGACACTTTGGGTTTTCATGGGCTAGTTGTTCAATAGTGATTTTAAATGAAGTCATTATTTTTGCTGTTTTATTTATAACTCAAGAAGCCTCGTCCCAAATGTAACCAATTTTACCGATCAATAGATTTTGGATTGCTAACATGGCTGACTGTTGTTTAAAATTTGCCTCCCTGATCATTTATATTCATTTATTCACAGCGCTGAAGGTTGGAATCTCCTCAGCAATTATGAACTGTCAGTTTGCCGGCTTTTCAGCTGCATGAGGAGGATGAGTAGGAAAACAGATAAAGGCGAAAAATGAAAATAACTGAGAAAAAGTGGAAAAAAAAAAGGGGGTGTGACTTGGTAGGAGACAGATAATGCCTACTGAGTTGTCCTGCTTCATTACTTTGACCCCATTTGTCAATTAAACCTGAGGCTCCAAGGAAGATAATGACAAAACCAGACACTCTCTGGCCCGAGGAGTTTTGGGATGTCATTGTGAGGCCGTCGTATCACCTTCAGGTTTTGAAGCACAAATGCACAAAGACGCGCCCATCGTAAACAGACTCGTAGCTCATTGGAAATCTCACCAAAAACAAATTTTAAGTTCCTTAACAAGAGGGGTCAGTGAGCGCACACAGCCCGACGTGGCATATGCTCCCTCGGTAACTGCACTGGGAGTGTGCTCGTTTGAACAATGGTCACTATTAGCTGATGGCGATGTTCACAAACCCTCACCGACCCACCTTAATTGGGCTAAAATGCCCATTCAAATCAAATTCCCTGGCAGCACCCATTTCTGTGGACCAACAGCAGGGCGGCTGGATGAGATCTATAAAGCCTTTACACGTATCGGTGAATGTTACGTAAAAAGGGAGAAAGGCATCGTAACAGGAGCTTCTATTATTCATGGAAGAGCAGGACACTTCAGAGCTAGGTGGAACGTGTTGAAAGTGAAAGAGAAGATGATTAAAAATGGTCATTGTGTCAGTAAACAACAACTGAAAGTGCTTCTTAAAACCAGGCGTGATGAAGATGATGGGTAATGCATTTCTATGTCTAAGTGGCTTTGTTGATCTCCTTTTATCCAGGAATCTCTCCTCTCTGATGCAAAGAGATCTCTTTTCCTCAAAGAAACAAACTCAGGCATGCCCAGGCTCTCAAAGAAGCCAAAGAGAAATGCTCCTAGTTTGAAATCTGAGCCTTTTGATGGTGCAGAAGCTGGTTGTGGGTGACAGACAGACGGCTGGATGAAAATTAAGATGGAAGAAATAAAGGTGAAAGGGAAAAAAAAAGAAAAATGAACAGAAACTAGGCTGGGTGCAGTTTTCTACTTCTTCAACGTCTTTTGTACTTTCTCCTCTTTTGTAAATTTTGTGGAGGAGGTAAGAAAAATGCCATTGAACAAGAGTACAAGTTTGTTAAATTGTATGTGTTTCTGTTGTGTCAAATTAAACCCAACAGAAGAACCCAGTCCAAAGCCGGTAAGAATACAGCTCAATATACACTATAAAGTTAAAAAAAAAAAAAAATCTATTTTTTTTTTCTTTATTTAAGAAGAATTTATTTACACCAGAAAGCCTGCAACATAATCAGGAGCAACTAGAAGCAACTAGCTGGACCGCAATCAGAATAACAGGAGAATTAAAGGTTTGAACAACAAGAAAGACGACTAGCAAATCCATGGGACTTTTTCCTTGTTTAAAAATCACGGTTTGTAATGGTGCACTGACAACTGAACAATAGAGACTGTCAAAAAAAAAAGAAAAAAAGAAAACCAAGTGTTTCAACTATGGCTCAGATGAAATTCAACAAACTGTAGCTGTTGTAGCCAAATCACAGGAGACTTGACAGCAGAAAGACAGGCCGATGCGTCTGTCAGAAAAAATGGGTCAGCAAGAGAGAAAGGAGGAAGATGTCAGGCGAGTCTTGGCCTTAGAAGCCTTAGAGAATGTGTACATGATGTAATGTGCTCTGTTGCTAACACCAGACTTTAGTTTGGATGAACATCAGAAGGAAAGAAGACAAAAGTGAGAGCATGTAAACCCAGGAGAACAAAAAAAGAGTTTGCTTCCAGTCCAGAAATAGACAACATTTCAAACTTTCTGTTGTCCATCAGTGGTCAGTTGTTACATGAGGACATGGAAAATGTATAAATATGGCCTGCAAAGTAGTTATGAGGGCAACATGTCCCAAAAAAAAACATAAATAAATAAATAAAAGACCATCATGAAAGACATGACAAATTCTGCAGCTCATATTTCATTTGATATGAGTGTATTAGTTAATAAATGTCAAAAATAACTTCATATTAATGTTCTACGATGAAGGAAATGATTACTGTATAAATGAACAGTTGAAGAGGAAACAGTTTAAGTGCCAAGAGGAAAGGTCTACCGGCAAAATCTGTCCTTTTTTTTGTGTGTGTGTGTGCGTATGATGTAATGCACTGATTTCCAATTTGCATTATTTTACACTTTTTAAAATAGCTTTCCAGTTCAGTAGCTTCCAGAAACAGAGAGGCTTTCAAGGGTCCTTTAAAACTGTCATATGCAAAATTATTGTATCGCATTATTACACTTTAAGTTACTTCCCAGTAAAACACAAAACTGAAATATAATTAAATAAAGGTAGATTATTGAGGTTGATGATGCAATTGTTTTTGTTATGCAGTAGTGTTGTGAAGTTGTCCTGTACCTGGAGTTTGGAAGTTTATGCGTCTCATCTCCACAGGGTCTGTAGGGTGGTGGGGCGTGATGTCTGCATTATTTAGCAGACATTTTGTGCGCGGCTCTGACTCTTTTCTTTTGCGGCTGGAGAGCGAGACAAACAAAAGAGTAGAGAATGGGGTAGAGACATACGACAAAAAACAAAAGAAGACATTTGGTAAGCAGTTAATCCAAACAAACATTTCCAACTCTCACGTATAACTAAATCTCTACAACAGACCGGCAAGTCAGCAGATCAGGACAGTCTCCAAATCAAAAACCTGAGCTGTCACTACTGATGTAAAGTATAATAAATGTTCGTTTTTTAATTCTTGCTAATTATTTTTGATGAGACAGGCTAACTTGTCTTCCTTTGTAAAACACACTTGATCTAAAGATAACTACGCCTTACCTGTCTGGTTTGCTGCTTCCAAAGAAAGCAATAGGAGCCAAATAAATATATAAAGTTGGTAGAAATACAACACACAAGGAGAAAGGGAGAGGGGGAGGCAAGAAGAGAGAGAAATCAATATCGAGCAGTTTAAAATTCACAGGGGTCACTGGTGGGCTCGCAAAAAGTGAGATAAAGCTCATCAGCATTTGGAGGAGGTGTGTGCATGTGTGGGTACATGTGTCTCCAGGTGAGAATGGGTAAGTATTGAATAAAATGTGCAGGTAAGTACATGCATTTGTGAGTGAGGGTGTGTGAGACGATGTGTGTGTGTGCACAAGGGTGCGGCCACAGATAGGAAAGGGGAATGTCAGGGAAATGTCAGGGCCAAGGGCAGAGCCGGGAAACACTATTCACCGGGGAGAGATCAGGGGTAGGTGGGAGAGTGAGGAGGAGAGAAAGAGAAGAGAGAAAAAAGAGAGAGATCCAAGGAGAGATGTTACTCTCCCTAACCGCCAAGACGGAGGTAAGGTAAGGTTAGACAGCAGGGGGTCATCTGAAAGTAGCACGCTGCAATTGAGTTGCGCTCATCGGCCCTTGGCCCTGTTTAAATAATTCAGGGATTTCCCCTTGGTGGTATGCAGAGACCAGCTCCAATATGCAGAACTCAGTTCGGATTTGCATTCGTTTAAGCTAATGGATAGAACTAACAGTAAAGGGAGCAATATTTACCTAATATATACAATCGTTTGAAAATCAAAGTTCATTCTTTTACAGAGAAGAGAATGAAAGCTATTCTAGTTATTACCAGGTTTAGGAATTAGGTAAATTCAACATCTGATGAACAGAATTCATGGCATCTACACTGTATTAAAAAAAAATTAAGCTAAAATGCAGCAGCAGTGTGTAAAAAAATCTGTAACCCACGCTCTTACTGCTTTAACGAAATTAAAGGTTTCAAGGAGCTCCTCGTGAAAAACTCTTAAGTGATCACATCTTTAGAGGAAGAGGACTGGGCAGTTCGCTGGTCTGGAGAATTTAGGTGTGTAAACACAATGCCAAACAGGAACAAATCAGCAATAATCAAAGAGAAGCAATTGCTCCTGTCCTGCAAATGTTGCAGATATTCAAAGATCCAATGTTACTTGGTCTTTGAATATCATGCTGCTGTGACACACAGACTGTATCACTGCTTCAGATCGCTTTTTTGACATGCAAACGTGCAATTATTTCCCAGTGTCCCAATTCTCCAGTTGTAAAACAAATAGCTGTTGAGAAAAAAAGAAAATAAATATCTCAGAAGGGTTTAAAGGTCATTTTCAAGGTACTGAGAGCCCATACTTCCATGGTGAGAAAGATTATTAATAAACAGTAATCATTCAAGGCTGCTGCAACTCTTTCCAACTGTGGAAATCCCAGCAGGTTCACCATGACGTAAGACCATGAAAGGCCCTGAGCATTTACAAAAAACCCAAATCTCATCTCAGACTCGACAAGTCTTAGTTATGATCTTAAATGTTAAATGATAAATGAACGACTGTTTCAAAGGGTTACCTGGTGAAAGTAGCTCCTATCTAAAGAGAAGATGGCTAAATAGTTTTAGTTTATTTGATTCAGGTGCGAGTGATCAACCTGATGACTGAACTGACAATCACTTCCGATTGGATTAGGTAAAATATAATTTCACATGTTTAGGTCTGATCGATCTCTTTATTTTGCATTGATATTGATGTAGGCTGATGTATCATTGCACCCCTGATAATAACATGTTGAAATAAGTCACCTGTTCATCTGAGGATGTATTTACCTAATTTCAAAACCCAATAAGCACCAGATATCTTTAGATTTTGTCCTTATATGTAAAAGCTTTGACTTGATAGAGGGTGTACTTTCTTTTTCACACAACTGCATGTTCCCCCTGCTCCTATGGGGGTCACCTGTCTTTAAAGGACAGTCATGCAGGACGGTAATGAACAAAAAAGAAGAATAAAATGGCCCTGAAACGATCTCTGACAGTAAAGTTCAAGAGTCAATTGGCGTTATTTAAAATAAATATTTTCATAAAGGAAAGTTGGTTCTGCTTGGTAGAGCAGTAATTGAGCATCATCTCAAAGAATCTCATCATCTCTCCTTTCTCCAACCAGCTCACGATCCACAACCATCTTTTCCCACAACAAGGTCTCTTTCACATTTCCATGAAACAATGTCACTGGCTCTTTGAATGTCATGCTGCACTGAATACAAACTATGACCCAACTTCAGCATGCTTCTTGACATGCAAACATGCAAATATTCCCCAGTATCCCAATTCCCCCACAAATAACTGTTCAACGCCAAATGACAGGAAACTCCTATCATACAGGTAAAATGAAGAAATGCTTAGTTCTACACCACAAATTTAAATTTGTTTAAAAAAAAAAAAATCATTTGAAAGCTTGTGGGCCTTTGCTGAAGCTCCCAAAGTTTTCTTCATAGATTGCACATGTTCCCTATAACCACTCCCTTATCATTTACATGATATGGCAGCAGGGGTAGGAAGAAATACTTTTCCAAAGTAGACTTTTTTCAAAAAGTGATTCATACATAATATCAATATCATCAATAATTTGAAGTTGAACAGTTTCATTTTGACATTCTCGAGTCACAGTGCTGGGCCAATACCACACACTTAAAATAAAAATAATACAAAATAAGCGACGAAAATATAATCATTCTGAAGTCTACTTACTTTTTATATAGGAGAATAGCAATGACGATGCAGATGATGAAGACCACAGCCAAGACAGGGCCCACCACCCATATGAGTCCATCTCCAGTCTCCACCGGCAAAGGGGGTAACTGCTGCGGAGGAGTTGTCAGTGCTTCTGTGTAGGGGCTTGTTGCAAACATTTTCTATGAATGAAAGAAAAAAAAAGAAATGAGTTCAGTGAACTGAGATCAAATACAGACTTGAGTAACCAGCAAAAACTGCACACAAATGTTTATAACTAGTGTGATATGAACAAAACTATACTGAAAGAACTGGAATGCATGAATAAAACTAGAGTGGACCACAAGGAAATGAGGACAACTGAAATATGAACTCCAGCATGACAAAAGGAAATGAAGCAAAAGTAAGACTCAACTGAGCTGAATGGCAAACTCACCCCCGCAGTGGCATTGAGTTCGGCAAGCAGGAAGAAGACATACTGCTGACTGTTTTCAAGGGGCTTGTTCTCACAGCTGCTGAGGTGGTGGTCAGATCCTATTGTGAAGACGGGAGGCAGGTGCCTGAAGCAAGCTGTGATGTAGGGTTTCTTCTGGTCCAGCTGAGCCAGCTGACGGCGGGAACGGCGCTTTGGGACCAACTCCTGCAGCAGCTGCTCAAGATCCAAGAATTTAGTTTACTTCTTTATGTCACAACCATGTGTTTCTAACTACAATTTCTGCAAGCTTTAAATACACTAACAGATTTTTTTTAGGTGCTTGATCTTGAGAACAATTAAGCCTGATCAAGTTATAATAGTGGCTTAGTACAAAAACATAAAAGAAAAGGGCATAATCTTAATCAGACATTATTGGTTATTCCTGTCAATACATTTCATACATATTTGCTGTAAATAAGTAAATATATTTATTTACTGTAACAAAGTAATTAATACATTCAATTTTAACTTGATTCCTTTCAGTGGACTGGTTAGAATTACAGAACCAGAAAAAAGTATTGTCAAAAAAACAGCTTCCAGTTAGAGTCTAGCAGTGAAGAGAGGGAAAGTTTTTCATCCTAAATCCAATACGGATCACTGCTGTGTGCATTTGGCACTCAAGGTGACCCCTGGTTTTGGAAAGAGTGGGGAGAAGACTGTGTGATTCTGTCTTCGGCAGGCTTCGTGGTAAGTGTGCCCACTTCTGGTTCATAGTATTCACAATTCAGTCAGCAAACACAACCCTCGATAACACTGACATTGGTTTACTCCCTAAAAAAACAGAAGATCTCCCCCTTGCTACTATATACACACTATCCATTTTTCCATATCTGAACAAGGCTCCTAAAAATACACTATTCTGAGCACAAACCTATTGCTTTTAAAACATCTTACCTCTTCTATGTCAGTCTCACCGGGGCTCCTCAGATTTTTAACCGTTCCTGACTTCATCTTAAGTGGCACCGCTACCAGATAGAAGTTCCTAAAAGAAAAATGCAGCACCAAAGAAATGATAAAGGAATCCTTTAAAAGAAAATATCTGAAAATTACTTAATCTTTACTGATATTGTGCATCAACTGCATGTTTTTGTAAGGTGTCTAAGAATGATTTAAATTCTTCAGCAATCTGAAGACAACCAACAATACCTCGACAGCTTGACACCCTCAGCTGGTCTCTAAACATCTTGACGTTAGTGTTGTTTTGATGACGGAATTTATCTTAGGATGATTTTTATTGCAAAGAATCCTTCAAACAATTTACTTCATTAAAGTCTATACTAGATTGTGATAGTTAAGCTTGCCTCAACATTCAAGTCAAATAATTTTGAAAACTTTAAATGTGATTTTGGGGATGAAAAGAAATTATGCCTGGGTATATTGCAGGCATGTACGGAAACCTGCTGGAATCCAACACATAGCTGGGGTGAAAACGCTGTACTGGTTAAGGTTGCAAAAAGTTGGGCCCGCACCCGGCCTCCACACCCGATCAGCTGAGCCATGAGATCATGCTCCCTGGAGTGTGGTGGATAGCGTGGGCCTAGGTTGTGGCTTGATCATGAGGTCCCATCTTGCAATCATTGCACCCCGCCTAGTTTCAAGCAAAGCTCGTTGTGAGATAAAGCAAAAGCAACGACAGGCCCGGGTTGCAGCGGACAACTTCACGCTCTGAGAAACCCTGCAATAAATCCTAGGTGAGAGAGAGGTTTGGGAGGCGGAGCTAAGAGGCCAGTGATCTTCACTGGCTGCACCAGTGAGGGACCAAGCAGAAGATGTCCATGGTGGAGTAAATAGGAAAACTCTAAAGCAAGCTTTGCCACTTGATATCTGATGCCAAAGATTACTTCAGTTTGTACTGTTGTAATTTAACTTGACATTTTGTGAATTTGTAATTTAATTTCCCTATGGGGATAAATGAAGTATTATTGAACTGAACTGGACTGAGTATTGAACATTCATTTTAACAGCCACAAAACATAAAAAGCATTTCAGTTTTACTGATTACTCTGCAGCCCGTGATCACATTTTCAATACCATCATCTAAATTTGTGGATGCATTTGCCCTACTTGTCACTGAAATATAATTCAGACAGAATTTGCTGAGGACAGATTTTCTCTCTACTCACTTGACATCCTTGCTTTTGACTGGTGAGAAGGATATGGTGTTTGTGCTCTCTGGGTCCAGTATGGGTTTCTTGTTCAAGATGAGTGGTGCCGTTCTGGCAACCACATGGTGTCGTGGCTCACCATTGACGCTTTCTTGACAGCTAACCCTGAACTCGTAAGTGGTGTTGTGCTTTAGCCCTGTGATGAACGCCTTCATCTGCCTGGCATCCACATCCATCTTCTGAGCTTTGTTCTCAATCTAGACGGTCAACAGATTTGTCAGAAGTTTGATTAAAAGCAGAGTTAGTTGATCAGCATATAGATGGTTAGATCAGACGGCTAAGATGGAAGATGCAACTAAGAATATAGATGGCTTCTAAATGAGACTGAAAAAATAAATTAATGTACATGGCAAAAAATTATAATGATGGTTGTTTTTTTTTTTAGTTAGTTTGAAATTGACATTAATTATCAGTGATGAATAATTTCAATTTAAAACATAATTAAGGGGATTTTTTTTTTTTTTGCCCCATCAAACCTAAACTCACCGTGCATTTGTATGGAGATCTTCCTCCAGAAAACTTCCATGCAAGGACAACTGTGGTTTCAGTGGCCCACTTCACTGTGAAATTTTTTGGAACATCTGGAGTGGACAAATGCAAGGAAAAAAGAAAAAAAAAAGGAGAAAAAAAAACTGTAAATCTTAAGTCAGAGGAATTAATAGATATAAATAAAAATGCAAAGGAAGGAGAAGGACATTAAGAACTTTGTATTTATTAAAAAAAAAAAAAAAGTTGTTCTTCCCCTGCAACATTCCTCTGGCTTGCAGTGTGAATGCAACGGTGAACTGTGATTGGCTGTGAGAAGGGCAATGCCATTGGTTAAGACACACAGCACATAAGACTCATGAAAAAACAAACCCATGATGCACAAAGGGGTGTAACGTTTGGCCAGCCATTGTGGGTAGTGCCAAAAAATCTAAGTAGACCAAATGTCAACTGTTCTTTCACTGTTAGTGAGTTTGAGTTGGCACTGCCAACACGCCGCCACACAGGCATAGAGACAGACCCGAAACAAAGCATGCCAACTGTCCTCAGCTCTGCATCTGCGGGATATCATGCCATAAGCTGTCCTGTCAAGGGACAGAGGAAAGGGGAAGGATGCTTCAGTAGAGGAAAGGAGTTAGGGAGGGAAAATATCTTAAAAAAAAAATATATATAAATAAATAAATGAAATTAAATAATAGAAAACCAAAACCAAACCAAAGCAAAGTCAAATCAAATTGAATTTCTCCTGTAATAGTCCAAACACACTCCTGGAGTGACTGGATTTGACTGAGGTCCTACCTTGTTTGATAACTGGGGATGTGAGATGACATTAGCTGCGTGATTGTGCTTGACAAAGGGCTGCGAGGACTGACAAGAGTGACCAAACAACACTTACCTTAAAATTCTACGCTGATCTCCTCTTTCTTAAAATGACTGACTATGACTTACTGACTTTTGCTTTACCTGGTTTAGGTTAGTGAGGTAAGTCAAACAATTCAAGTGTTAATCTCCAAAAGAGGACAAGTAGAGGTTTTGAAAAGAGAAGGTGGGGATGTTTTCATTTTTGTGCCATTGCAGATTGTTTTTAACCAATTTCCAACCTCTTGCCACTGGGCTGGGAAAGAAACAGGCAAGCCCTACCTGCTGGATCAATGGCCACCGTCCGATACTGGATAGGCGGGCTGTAGGGCCCTGGACCTACACTGGTGTGTGCACGTATTTTCACATCATATGCCGAGTTCGGTTTGAGGCTGTTGAGCACATAACTGGACAGACCGGGAGGCAAGCGGAGTTCCCTTGGTGCTTCTCCAGTGCCGGCTTCTTTATAAGCCAAAGTGTATTCTGTGATGACCCCGTTCCTCTCTGCCAACACTGGTGGAGACCAAGACAGCTGCACTGAGCAGCATGTTACGTTGGAACCTTGATTAATTTGAGGGTAACCCCCTGGTGTATTCTCAGGCACACTAAGTTCTGCCACAGCCTCTTCTCCAAAGCCCCCTCTGCTCTTGGCTGAGAGCTTAAAGAGATAAGTGGCTCCCCGGTGAATGTTGCCCGCAGAGTACTGCCGTTCTTGGGGAGCAAATTCCAGTGTGGCCAATGGGGAAACATCTTTTCGGCCAAACTGGAGCCGGTATCCTTGTAAATCCATGCCATTAGTCAGGTCTGGAGGATCCCAGTGAACAATAGCGGATGTCTTTGAGTCTTGAACCACTGACAGATAGGGCAGGCCAGGCACTGTACAGATGGAGAGAAAAGAAAAGAAATTATATATAATTATATATCCAGATGTTTTGCATAAACTGAAATAAACAGACTAATTACACTCTTTATATCATAGTTGTAAAAGGTCTTTATCTTGAAATTTGTCTTCTGTATCAATCATTATCATTTCATGATACATGTTATCGCAGGTCCAGCCAAAAGCATCACCAAAAACTTAGTCAAAGAACATTGTTTCTTTAAGATGTTGTCATCGCTTGTAAAATGGATGAAATACTTGTTGAGTCCAGTCACCATTCTTCAAATTGGCCCAGTTTTGCTGCTCACACAGTTGACATGCATTTCATCAGAACCCCTTCTTTTAAGGTCCCAACAAGGGGATGGGAGCAGCAGCAGTAAGAAGGGCCATCAGTTTCAAAGCAGCTGTCAAGATTTTGTGAGAAACGAATGTGGCTGATTTGCTCTTGAACCCCATCTCACTGTCCTTTCTCAGAACCACAACTTCATTGCACGACAAGGTTAATAGTGAGGTTGCAGACATACATGTGATGTGTTTTTGGACAACAGGAACAGCACAGAGAAACCATCTGTGGTGTAATTCTGGTCCAGACAACATAAATTGTATGGTGACTGGATGAATACAAGAATGAAGCACCAGTGTCTACAATAGAAAAACAAAGAAAGGAAAAGAAAAAGAAGCTGCCAACATTTATAAATTGTTGCTCATATTACAAAAGCTTTGAAAAATAAAACATAAAAACCGCCACTGAGGAATGGACAAAAGGTTGGGCTCTTATAGGAATGTGATTGACAGAGGAATTATATGAATCTGAATTATTTTTTACCAACTGCTGTTATGTTGAATGGAAAATAACTAAGTCCGTATGTATTTGTGATTTTAAAATTTTACAAGTGGGTCAGCAAACTGTGTCTACAGATAATTGCTTGGTCCTGGCGTTGAGAGCTTTCTAGGCATTATTTAAAAAGCTGAGTAACGGTAGACTCACACAGCAGTGTTGCAGACATTCATGTGGGTGGAATCACAATTCTTCCTGCTCGCGACACAAATAACCCACATGCTTTGAATCGTTCCCGCCTCTGTGTGCGATTTCATTGGCTAGCTCCAGCTGTGTAGCTGCAACTTGATTGGCTGCCGCATGCGTTGAAAGGGGGGGAAAAGTTGAAAATCCCCCAACTTTTGATGGAGGCAACGCTATCGACATGACGCGTGGTACCCACAATTCAGTTCGGCAACTGATGACGCAACCCCATTCAAAGTCTATAAAGACGTATGCTGACAACAGATGCAACACAACATTACGATAATAGACTTAGACTTTATAGGTCCCCAAAGGGAAAATATTTTGTTGTTATTGAAGAAAATTGTTACAATAAAGTTAAGATAAATCTGTTGGGCATTCATGGTTAGAGGAGAAAAGCATGATTAAGCAGCTGCAGTTATAGAAGAACTTGCTTTTTTTCCCACTATTTTACCTCTCAAGATTTAACTGTTGCACTATATAAAGTAAAACAGTTAAAACATGGATATTAGCATTCACTTGAGCCCTTCCCCCTCTACTATTTGCGTCCCACATAAAGTAGAGCTGCTATGTTCTTAATAAACGCAGTGCATAGACATGCTGTATACGTGCTTGTGTGTGATGGTATGAGTGTTGGTGTGAAAGCAGCTCCATCCCCTGAATCACTGTTCCAGATGTACACAAAACTATTTGGCCTGTTTCCTACTGTGGACTTAAAGTAATTTTGGAGAAGAAAACAAGACTCCCTCTCAGGGGAATAGTATTGTTGCGCGAGTGTGTATATGTGCATGAAACACACACGCATGCACGCGCGCACGCAGAGTAATCCACTCTACACAAACCACTTCCTCTTCCCTTAATATTCATTTCTGTTTGCTAATGGTCCTCTTTCAGAAGACTGTAGCTAGAGGAAGAAGGGGGTGGGTGGGTATATGGTGGCTTTTCATCTTAGCTTTTGCCTGTAATGGAAAGGCGGAGGAGGGGGAGGAGGTGCATGTTGGGTGAGACGAATGCTCGTAATGCTCCTTGGCTACATACTACATTTCAGCTTGGTGTCATTTAAAGCCCGCTTTGCCTTCATGCTCACTGTTAATCAAGGAAATGGAATCAGAGATAATGATCCTGTGATGATTCCATGAGTGTATTTTCCATTCTCCATTTTCATGCCTCACTTCAAAAATCAACAGGCTATCGTATTTATCTCCCAGAGCCCCCTTTCCACAGTTCGCATTGTTTGTACATTCAAAACTGTGACCTGCTGCATTCTGGGGAAGGGGGATCAGGAGCACTGAGCCAGCAGATTGGTGTTGGTAGGGAAGGCGGAACAGGGATTGTTCATGCTGCGTGCATGGTGCTACAGGGTGGTGATAAGAGAGCAAGGGCCCGGTGAAGTGATGAAAAATGAGTGAATGAGGGATAATGAAGGTGGCCAGGGACAGGAAGCAATCCGCTGCAGAGAGGGGCCCAACAGGGACAAGAGGAGGCTGAAATATTTGTATTGTGAGTGTGTGTGGGTTTGAGCGTGAACATGAATGAAACTGGAATTTCTGGGCACCTTGATTGTTCCTCTCCTCGTCTTCTCCGTGTCACCCTCCCCAACACATGTTCCTTTATTCTTTCCTAATTTCTTTACTTTTCCCCTTGCTCTCTGCCCAATTCCCTCTTTCATTTCTAAACCTCATTCCTCACCCTATGTACATTTCTGGGATCGACCCTAGTTCAATCCACCCTTGTGGGACTCTTGGCACGTTTCTCATCACATCGCAGTATTAAAAGCCTGCTGCTGATACTCACTCAGTCTCACCGAGATCAGGTTTTTCACATATATTGTTAACACAAACATAACATCTCCCTGGTTTCCAAGGGACAAGATGAGATATTAAAAAAATGTAATCACATCACACCAGAAATGAGATTCTCTTCGTTTCTTGACAAAAAGTTCCCCACAAATGAAGCTGTGGTTAGTGCCTACCAGCAGAGGGAGATCGTTCTTAAGCCTAAAGGTTGTGACAAATCTACTCCCTTCCCATCTTCATTTTCCCTCAACATCTTTTAATGTTGCCTGTTTGTCACTGAAAGACTTCTGTTTTAACGGGGGGTTCATTCATAGCAATTGGTAAGGAAGGAAATGTCATGGAGACACATCTGTAAAAAGGTTAATACAGACATTTGTGAGAGGTTAGAGCTTTTTAAGAGCCAAAACAATAAAGTCAACTCATGCAATCAAAATTAAATTATATTTCTTGACAGTAATTCTTGTAACTTCTTGAAGGTGTATGATTTCACACCCTCATTTTTGAAGTTCCATCCATTCATCCATCCATCCATCCATCTATCCATCATCTATACCAGCATAATCCTCTGCAGGGTCACGGTTATCTGCTGGAGTATATCCAAGCTCTCTTCAGGCAAAAGGCAGGGGTACACCCTGGACAGGTCACCAGTTAGCTGGTGTTCATTGATTCTTTTTTTGTTTCTGCTTATTTTAGTCTTATAAAAGAACGATCGATATATTTTCATCTGAAATCTGAACGTGTTAAACATTCCAAAATGAAAAAGGGCAGGAACTGATGCTCCATTCAACTTCCTTTATAACTATCTAGGACAGCAGGGACATTTCAGACGACATCATCATCACCTTTGTGCTGGTGACTTGAGGAGGGGGAGGGGGGGGGGGGGGGGGGGTCACTTTTTCATATCACTTTCAATCTTTTCTTTCTGAAAAGAAAGACATCTTCTTTTTATATAACTAGTGTTTTTTCTCTGTAACTCACAAATAAGCATTCCTTTCCCCCTACCTTCAGCACAAGACCATACATTGTTTAAGAATACAAAATCCTGGGATGGATTCCTTCAGAAGGACTGATACAAACACTTACTACAAAAGGATGAAGGATGAAAAGACTTGGCCACTGATGCGGCACAAAAACACGCTGTCTTTGTCATGTTCAGGGTTGATGCTACTTCTCAGATTTTCATGCTTCCTAAAAAGGGATCCACTCTGACATCATCATTTCTCCAGGCAATATTGCTCCTTAAGTAAATGCTTGTATGTGAAAAAAAGATTTTAAGGGTTATTGCATAACTTATACATGCTCGCATGAGTCTTAAAATAGCATATATGTGCTTCTGCATATTCTACCACATGTGTATATGCAAAAGCAGATATGCATCACACTTTTAAAATTTGAGTTTTTAAGGGAGTTAACATGAGATCAAAGGACATCTGAATACATCATAGGTATCAAGAATAGCATTGTAAATCATGTTTTTTAAGATGCATTTTTATGTGTTTTATACTGGAAAACATGTTAAAACTAAGAGGCAGAGTATGCGTGCATGCTTTGTATGTAGTTTATATTTTACGAACATATATTAGGGATTCAATTACCAGCACTCGTGAGAAATTTGATGATTTTTTTCAGATTTGCTCATGTTGTTTGACTCTCTTGTTTACAGCATAGAAATGCTCCAAAACTGCCCAGTGAAGTTTTTCTCACTTGAGAAAAAAAAAAAAAAACACTGTAAAACCATTTTGAATCTTAAAAAGATTTTTTTTTAACCATGCTCTTTGTCCCTGGCAAACATGGAAAATAAATATATATATTAAAGAGAAAATATCTCTTTTGTTCACAGCTTGATACAGACCACAAACATCCATGTTGGGCTTTTTTTTTTTCCACAGAAAATTGGAACATTTCTATTTACGAGGCCAACATCCCTCAGAACACAAAACACTCTATTCTATTTATCTTGGCCTCTGGCACAACGCCCCCCCCCCCCCCCCCCCTTTTTTTTTTTTTACACTTCAATTAAAATCATATGAAAGAAAAAGGCTTTTGCTCAGAGAGATGGATAGGAAGCTGCAGACTGGAATATCTCTCAGCCAGTCTCATGGGAGGATGAAGAGTGATGGTGCTTACTAAAACCCTCTGGAGACGTCATGATCCTTGATATCGGTGACACACACCTGCCTGCATCTTGGGAATTTGTGTAGCATGCTATACTGTGAGAATGAGTTCTGTGTTTAGTAATGTATGCAATGCCACAGCACAGGTCCACGTATACGACATGTGTGCTTGATAGTGTGCACAGCTTATGAGTAAATGTAGGGAAGTATAAAGAAATGTGTAGGTGTCCATGCAGTTGTGTTGACTCTATGTCTAAATCCAAATGACAGAGATGATTCAATGAAATGGCCTCTCCTATCTTGGACTTAAATTATTTCAAAGACAGCATCTGTACACACTTTTGGAAGCTGGGCTCAAAGTTTATATTGTGTTCATGTTAATTACATAAGCTAAAATGTTGAGAGTTAGAATGTGCTCACCAGTGGTTACAGAAGGGGGAGAAAAAAGCAAAAAAAGCAAGGTTTTGCAGAGGGGAGACACTAACCTCGATTCTTTTTTATTTATTCCTACAGCTAAAACCAAAGACCCAACAGCAGTTTTCAAGCCATCATAATCTGTCTGAAAAATCTCAAAGTAACTTAAATGAAGCCCTTGATCTTCAGAAATCTGAGGATAGTCTACAGAACATGACTAAAATGATTAAAGCAACTCTGATGTAAGCCAACATCTACTTAGCCTCAGATGTGTCTCACATAAAATTCAGCAGTTGAATAGATTAACTCAATGTCATGTATTTCTAAAGAAAAGCTCTTAACTTGAGAGATACCTTTTATGAAACCTTGTAATCAACTTAATTTCAAGAGCTCTTGCAGCATGTTCATGTCTGCTTTTCCATACCTTTTAAACGGTTCTAACAAGTAAACACACCAGGGTTACTTCGGCACCGTTGATCCCACAGACAAACGGCAGAAACTCGCAGTAACAGATGGGTTGGAACGATGGGGGACCCCCAGGCAAAGAGCCCTCGAGTCACGAGACAAAGAGCAAGCTATCTTTTACAAAGGATCATTGACCAAATCAACAAGCAAATGACTTATCTCTGTACTGACCTGCCCCTTTGGTCACCACCACTTTGGGTTTGCTCCGGGCTCCATCCCCCTTGGTGGTGTATGCTGCCACCGTGATGGAGTAAGTAGTATCTGGCTTGAGGCCTCCGATGACCATTTCCTACGGGAGACATGGAAGAGAGGAGGAACAGAAAATGTCAAAATGCGTTTTGAATTTTTCATGAACTGACCCCACTTTGTGCGGTTCAAACTGCCCTGCGCTGAATGTTAATCCACGTGTCTCCTGGACTTCTTTATTCATTTCCACAAGGCATGTTTAAATGTAATGTTTCCCTCTGTTTAATGGGAGACCATTCCATTACTTAAATCCTTGCAGCTGCCAAGGTGGAGGAGGGACATTATATATGCAAATGAAAGAAGCCCTCTTTTTATTCCTTTAGCAATATCCCAATCAACATCTTAACTTTGATAAATGCATGCTGAATACATCCTGGCCTTTTGCTGGCAGTTTTTACTCAAGCTATTAAGTTTCCTTGAGTCCTCTTCAAAGAGAGGTTTCCAATCAATTCTAATGAATCTTTCAAAGGAGGAGGTTTGAGCGAATGCGGAATGAGGTTTTTAACAGGCTAGTTGGCAAAGGGATGGGGGAAGTCAATAAAGGTAAATGACCCATAAGTACTGTCTTGCATTTGACATGGTATTCGTCTGCTGAGATGGACAGATGTTTAAAACCTGGGATCAAAACAAGGGTGCAGTTGATTGGGAAAAAAAAAAAAAACGTGAATGACTATCAGAGATGTGATGAAGACTGGCTGAGGGTTTCAAGGGTCAAACAGAAACATTCTGCAAACTACGGTCTAAATATTTACAACTTAAGGCACTGCGGTGACACCAACATATTTAAAATGATGTAACGCAATTCTAACACACAAAAATGAAATGGAAAAAAAAAATCAAACAAACAAACATACACACCACAACCAAAGCACAAGACAAAAACAGTTTCATCACACAGTAAGATAGAAGTAGCATGAACATTCCAGGCACAGAGGCCAGTGGCTACTGCATCAGTCTTCAATACAAGGTAACTGGCAACAGACGTTTTATTGTTTTTTTGCCTTAGTAGGAACGTATAAATTGTTAGTTGACTGGCCAGACAAGTGAAGCTGAGCCACTTTGTTATATAAACTTTATGAAAAAAAAAAGACTGTCTAACCAGGTTGATCCAATAGCCACTGTTTGAGGCACACAAAGCACTCAGGTGAAACTTCATACTCACATATTCAGCTGTATCGTCCGTTTCCCACTAACCCCCCCGCCAAAGAGGAGAGTGCAGGAGAGAGAGGAGAGAGACAGCGATTTTTTTTTTTTTTTTTTTTTTTTTAAGAAAGAGAAAAAAGAAAGGGGAGAAATGGGATTGTGAAAGGCAAGGGCATGAGAAATTTTTCAAGCAGAAGGTGGATAGCAAAAATAGGTCACTAGTTTTGGGAGGTCAGGGAAGAAAAAAAAAGCTGCTTGAAGCTTAAAAGTGGCAAGTCTGAGTTGTAAAGGTCTAGAAATGGGCCTGAAAGCCGTTGACTCATGACTAAAGGCACCATTTACATTTAGAAGCAGCTTTGAAGTGTTTTAATAAGTGACTACTTACTAAAAAGATACCTAAAACAATATTTTTCCTTAGCGTTCTGTTGACTGCTTGTCATGTGCATTACTGTGGATGATATAATTGAGGGTTATTTGAGCTTTTGGATTTCAATTTTCATTCATTTTATACATTCACATAAAGTCAATAGCTTTTGATTCATTCCTATGCAATATGTGTAACTTTATTTTCTGTTGCCCTTAAAGCGTTGTTTACCCTTTTGCTTACAGGGTATAATTTCCACCTAGGTGAAAACTAATGGGCAGGAAAGTCTCACTTTGCCAGGATTCCCTTAGAACTGTGATGACAGATGTTTTGTAAAAGGAAAAAAAAAAAACGTATTCATTGCAACTCTGTCAGGTGAGGCTCATCTTTGATGACATGTCTGCATGACAATTTTGCCCCTCCCCCTTGGGCACGGAGAACCAAAATCACTACGATCTTTGAATGTCTGCATTTGAGGGAATCACACAATCAAATATTTTATAGCAGATGTTGCTATGAAGCGGCCATCCATTAATAACAGCCAATACATGTTGAGGAAAGGAGAAAAGATGAAGGAAGCTTTGATTATAGTTGTTGTAAAAAAAAAAAAAAGATTACAATTACAGCAATATGAAATGAAATCCAAGTGTGAATAGTGCCCATATAGCCCCCAATACACCGGAGATATTTGCACAGCTACAATAACTTGGATTAAGTACAACAATTCTGTCTCTATGAGAAAGAAAAAGACAAGTTGCAGAAAGATTTAATTGGAATTATAATTCTCCTAACATGGATAACTAAAAGTGGGAAAACTGTGAGATAGTCATACCTGGGCGTCGGCGAGCATGACATCCTTGATGAGGGGCAGGCCCCGTGATTCACCGTTCTCTACACGGACGTAGTGAACCTGGTAGCCACGGATCTGACCGTTCTGCTTGCCTGGTATTAGGGAGCGCCACATCACCTTTAAGTGCTGTGGAGTTCAGGACTTCCACCTCGACCCGCCTTGGAGGAGCCCCAGGAACTATCCAGAAATCACAATGTGTTGAACAATTATTATCATTATGCCTCGTCTCCCAAATACATAAAACAAACACTAACTTGTCTGAAATACCCATTTAAGACTCGTGACATTAACAACCTCTAACAAGAACGGCACGTTTTGAACCAATAGACACACTCCAGTCTCAGCCTACTTGCAGTACTATATCTGCCATTACACATACACACACCCTCACAACTTTCTCCTGTCACCTCCACCCTTTGATAATGCGTCTGTGGGAAGCCTTGCCTCTCAGTTATAATGACCAACCTCTATGGCAGGCCTTGCTTCCAGGCCATTCGATGTGGCATGGACTGTCCCTTTCAGAGATGGATGTGACATGAATAAAACTTTTGCTCTCAAACTGCTTCCATTTCCTCCTCAACAAATACTTTGAGTGGCCTTCTTCACCTCCTAAATCACAGCCCCATTTCCCATCCATCTTGGAGCAATCCTGTTTATTACCAGAATCTTTGCTACCTTTTAACCCTGGCTCTTATTTCTTCAGCTGGCACTTCTGTCACACGCTATTATTGTAATGACAGCAGAAAATTTGTTATAGCTATTGGCTTTCACCCCAGCAGTCCCTGACACTGGTATCTTTTAAAATAGGTACAGTATGAATTTAATCTCGTCTTGTGTTGTGCCTGGTGTGCATCGCTGTCAAAAAAATGCTTAAAATCATGTGGCAACGGATTTGTAACGGGTTGTGGTGAACAGAAAGCGTCGTCAGTCATCGATCAATGAATAAGGAGTGCAGTGACATGCTTACATCTTTGCTTCTCGGTTTGTCATTTCGATTCTCCTGTTCAACTCAGCAGTAGCATGTTTTCTTTCTGTTCTG
This sequence comes from Hirundichthys speculiger, assembly GCA_018398805.1. Taxonomy (NCBI): domain Eukaryota; kingdom Metazoa; phylum Chordata; class Actinopteri; order Beloniformes; family Exocoetidae; genus Hirundichthys; species Hirundichthys speculiger. Next base: position 882,785 of record JAGFBZ010000381.1, on the reverse strand, counting down.
TCAAAATGAATGCTTTTTTTTTCTTTTTTTGAATGATTTTGACTTTCTTCATTTTCTGCCAAGCACCTGGTAAACTAAGCTTACATGTGAAAGTGTGGCAAACAAAAAAACAATCTATAGATGTGCACAGTAGCTGGACTTTTGTTCCAGTATTCCAGTAGTTCCATATTTTCTGGATCTGACAGCCTGGTTTGGACCCAAACAATGACAGCCAGTGGTATTCACAGTTGTTTAAGTGGCCTGTGCTACATGCTCAAGAGTACTGCAGCTGTGTTTATGGAACACAGCGAGACTGATGTTCACTCTCTTTGATTGACCAGATTTTCCAGGGAGTCTGTAGTCCAACTTTAGACATGCATGCATATACTTCAGGTTTTCCATCTGTTACGGCCATAAATGCACGGACGGATGAGGCCTAAATCGTGTACCTTACTGACACTGTAAATGGTTATGGATCCCGTCTGAGCAATGGGAAACAGTTAATAACCTACAGATAAAGATATAATACAGTATCTGTTGAAGTAGCTATTTCATTCCTGTAACTTCAAGCAATGGTCTGACTAAAGGACTAAATTCTTGGTTTAAGTATGAACTATGCAATAAAAATGAAAAATAATGACGATAAAAACTAACGAGGGCTCAAATGCAAATCTATAAACAACTCATCTGCTTACTCACATGTTCTACGTGAATGAAAAAAAATTGTACATACCATCCTCGTCTGTCCGACAGATCAGGGGCTCGCTCTCGGGGCCTCTCCCAATCACGGTGGAGGCCGACACAGTGATGCGGTACTGGGTCCACTTCTCCAGTCGCTGCAGCAGCACCTGCTCTTCAGTTGGAGGCACCATTGGCTCCTCCATGGGCTCTGTGTTGTCACCGGCCCCCTTCTGACGGGCCCACCACCTGGTAGCGCACCCAATACCCCGACAGGTCACCATTCTGACTCTTCAGAGGCGGGGGGCGCCAACTTACCAACAGGCTGGTGGAGCTGGTGCTGCTGCACTCAATTTCTTGAGGGGGAGCGGAGGGCTCTGGTAAGGTGGACAGGAGGTGGAAAGGAGGTGGGCAGAGGACGAGGAGGATGGGTAAGGGGGAGGGAGGGGTGAAAAACAAAAAAATAAAAAGATGTGGAGAGATAAAGAAAATGAAAAACGGAAAATTCTTAACTCAAACAACAAGAATAATTAAAATCAAGACATAAAAAAACATGTAAAACAAAAAAAACAAACTAACAAAAGAAACCAAAAACAACAACAAGCAAATGTCAACATAAGGCAAAAATGGAAAACAGCACAAGCATATGTAATAATGAATCAAGACGGCTACTGTTGTGGGATACCAGATGACTTGTGTCGACTGTGCACACATACTAGTTCTGGCAGTTAGTGTTCAAAAAAGAAATCAAAGCCCATTTGTACAGTATTAATACTGAAGCACTGAGGTAGCTACTTAGTTCCTGTCAGCAGAAGAGTAACTACGAAATAAGTGTGACTCAAACTCCAATGGTCCAATGTTGTTATTGTTACTATTAAGCCATTTGGCTGTCAACAGGAGTACTGTGCATTCAAAATTTTACACATATAGAGGTAATTAAAAAAAAAAAAAAGATTACAGTTTATTATCAAGACAAGAAGGACTCTCTAATTTCAATGCCCAACCTCTAACCAGATATACCTCACTCAGAACAAAACCATGAGGCATAAGCTTAAATTCATAACTGTTTTAAAACCTTTGATTGACGGTTGTGTCTGAAGTGTGTTTGGGAAAAAAAAAAAAAGTCAAAACCTACACATTTGTGCAGTTTCTAAGTCGAACTCTGTGCCTTTGGTTTCTAATCTGTGCCAAGCTCTTAGACAGCTTGGGCTTTCCAGAGAGTGTGCTGTGCAGGGGGGCGATAAAATGTTTCACTTCTCATCCGCAGTTTGGTATTATACGGATAAGAGGAGGACACGTATAGAAGAGTTTCTTTCCAAGTGGAGCTGATGATTTTATGTCACAAAGTATTGCTCCTATCGTGATGCAGCAAATCCAATTCATTATTACATTTTTGTCTGTTAAGCAGGTAAACATAGTAGAATAATAATAACATGAAATAAAAAAAAAAAACATGTTATCAGAAAAGGGGACAGACGTTATACACACAGTAAGTAAAAAAAAAAGAACTCAAAAGAAAAATCATGGAAACAAGCAGCATGTTCTCATTCCAAAACAAAGGCTGCTGTAATAAATTAAGAACCAAAAGAGGGCACTGGGAAATGAATTTCTTGGTAACCCAAGTGACTCAAAGGAAAGAACTACAACAGTCGAAGTTCAAAATAACAACTCATGAGAAAACATGGGAACAAAAATAACAAAACAGGATACTTATAAGATTAAAAAAGATAAATAAATCACAGGCATTGTCTGCATCATACGTACCTGACTCCCAAAAATACAAAATTTCAAAGACTTTCTTACCACCAGCACCTGACTGCAGAGTGTGCTCACTCTGCAGTCAGTGAGCTGCAACACTTTCCCTTCCTGAAAGCATAACAGAAATTTGGAAATCGATCCCTTCTTTAAAAATCAGTAAACACTTAAATTTTTTATCAATTGAGAGTTAGTTTTGGACCCACTTTGGGGTTAGCAGGAGGGAGAGAGTTGGCTCTGTGCTGTTACCAGGGCTGTTTAATACTGCACGGTTGGGCCAGAGGGTCCACAAGACTGGGAGAGGGGAAGTGTTTGGGGGGTAAAACTCACAACCAAGATATTCAGCGCTTGTGAACTTGGTCAAGCATGTAAACATCTTCCCTTGTTGGAAATGTATAGAAATAAATCCCATTTCATAGTCCTGTTTCTATTCATCGTCGTGAAACCTTCTCTCATTGTGAGTGTCGAGACATAAGAACAGAAGACGCAACGTGGAGGGCTCGCATAATGGAATCTGTGAATCTTTAATGTTAATGTTCTGACGATAATGTCACTTAGAAAAGAACAGCTTTTAAAATGAAAATCAAAACTCATAATTTTTAGCACCAAGGCCTCCTCTCAGGGAAAAGTCAAGTTTTCAGTTTACAAAAAAGACAGGACTTCAACCACAGTTCCCAAACCCTTCTCTGTGTCCAATGTGCTTATTTACTTAAGGTCTTATTGGATTTTGAGCCTTTCAGCTTCTTTCCTTCACCCGTATTGTATTTGCAAACTTTCCACGTCAAAAATGATTGCTCAGTTCTCAATCTTTGTGGCGCAGAAAAAAGCTATGAATCTGACAGGGGCCAGGCTATCACAGCGCGCAGGCATCCCCATGCCTGATAACGGTTTAAGGCTGGCTGGAGCACAGCTTTAATAAAGTACATATCCTATGAAGGCCAGTAGCAGGATTATGGATACTAGAACTATATCATCACAAAGGAAGTAACTTAGCTAATGCTTCACTCTGGGCTTTTTGAACCTTTCTTGAAAGACTTTTTGAAAAGCCATGTGACAAATAATTAGTCATGTCCACATTCATTTATTCTCTTTTACTTTCAAGTATGTTGTGATGTGACAGGGTGCTTTCGGTATAAAATCTGTAATACCAAACAGCAGCGGCATACCTGATCACTGTGACCACTTTTAGATTAAAACACACTTTTAGTGCAAGATCTCGAGTGGACAGAATTACATTTTAAGATACAGTCATGTGGAAAACAAAGTACAGCCTCTTTCAATTTTCTGGATATGTGTGTATGGTTACTGCATGTACGTATCAGGACATGATGAAAAAATGTTAACAAGATACAATGGGAATTAAGTGGATAGAAGCACCAGGTGATCACTAGCAAATGAAACCATCTTCATAAAAAGTGGTATTTTGGGCAGGTTGCTGACCTGGAGCTTGGAGGTGTGTGCTGATACAATTAATCTATTAATCTGTTAATCTTGTGAAGGGCTATAAAGCCATTTTCAGACAATCTGGAGTCCATCACTATGCAGTGAGAATGATTATTCATAAGTGGAAAGCATTCAAGACTATTGTCAATTTTTGCAGGAGTGAAAATCTCAGTGACTTCATTCAAAAGGTAAGACAAAGGTGAGACCAAAGTGGTGTCTGGGCATAATCCACAGCACCACATTCAGAGAAAAACAAATATGTCAGTACAAACACCTCATACCAACTGTTAAACAAGGTGGTGGAGGGCTGAGTATTTGGATTTGTTTTGCAGCCTGGGCATCTTACTGTCATTAGGCTGTGAACTAATCTGTATATCAAAGTATTTTCCGGTCAGACGTGACACCATCTGTCCAACAGTTAAAGTTTGGCTGAGACTGGATCGTTACAACTGGATGGTGATCGCAAGCACACTGATTAAAATGCTGTGGTGGGACCTTGATAAAGCTGTGCCTGAGCGGATTGTCAAACTTCAATAAATTGAAGCGATGTAAATATAAGTGGGCCAAACTTCCTCTGCTAGAGACTGATAATGTCACGGAAAAATGCTTAAGTTATCAGTGATCAGCTCTGTAATTATGGGATATACTTAGTTTTTCCACATACTGTCTCTGGAGTTTGACTTCATTTTTTTCATAAATAATGACACATGGAAATATGAAATACATTATTGGCTGTACTAAGATATATTTAAGCTTTTGAAACAAAAGGAGACAAAAAAAAAAAAAATGCAACCCCCCCCACCCCCCAATGCATAGCTACAGTGGCCAAAGATATCACAGTTTAAGCACAGGCACAGTGTAAGAGTCTAAACGTATTTGAACCGCACTTGTATCAGCAGCTTCAAACGACAGGATGGTTGTATTTGTAGATCACTGTAGAATTAATCCCCAGAATGCCAAATGGCCATGGTGTGGCTCGCACAAATGTTCCAATATATCTAAAAACCTTCTGCAATTACAGTAAGTAAGGCGGGATGGGGGAGAGTGGTGGTTTAATACAGAGGATTTAGAATCTGCCACTTTAATTTCAGAGATAGCAATTGACTGGCTACTGGCAGGTTCTAGGTATAATCTAAATGTGTAACAAAGCCTGAAAATCCAAGGCCTTGGCTCATAGCTCATTGTAGAGCATGAAATTAATTCTGACGCTATGAAATGGGATTCTTATCTGCCACTCTAGGGCCCTACAGCCCCCTAACACCCACTCCCAGGGCCAATGTGCAGTTCCTGTTACCGTGCTCTGGAACTGGGTTGCAGCTAGAGCAGTACTGAGATCCCTCCCAGCTCTCAGGTTGTGGACCCACTTCAGCCCCGTCTGAACAGTCTCTCGAAAAATGCTTTCAACCTGGTCTGACAGTGATAGCATACCACAGAAGGACCTGCTTTTGAATGAGGGCCATCTTTACCAGTAACATCTTGTGTATTTATTTAAGCCAGCCGTAATACTGGCTGGCTTAGAAAACACAGCGTAATGATTCTGGTGCCCTTAATTTAATACATTTGATGTCAACCAAATTGGAACAACTAATGAATATACAAGGATGTGGTCCCTGTTACAGGCTCCTGGTAATGCTACTTTGACTTTGACATAAACTTCCAAACAATCTGAATATTTTGGTATAGGTAATGGAAAACAAAACTATCTGGAAAAAATCACATTTTCTGTCTTTACACTTTGTGGCGCAGCGTTTCAGTCTGCCAGACAATGAAATACCAAATAAAATGCTCCTTTGTAAACAGAGTTAAGTCTAAGGTTTCACAATTAGCAACATAAAATTGTAGGTCACTTTTGAGCTGTTGTCTAACTTCAAGAGAACGGTGATGGACAAAGTATATTTATTTTTGTTTCACTGCAGAAAAAAGTAACTTTCTCTGAAATCTATTAAAGGTGTTCATTAACATTTAATCAATCTTCATACATAACCAGATCTTTGGAGTTAATTCAGTCAAGCAACTGGAAAAATCCAGCATCTTCATTAGTGTATGGCTTCAGGACAGTTTCACTGTATATGTGCATGACAGTTCCTATAGTGGCAGCACTTCAGAGTGGCAATAACCGGATCTCTTGAGTGTTTTGTGAAACTGCCAAACACACTTAAAAAAGTTATAGTTTTAGTTTTATCTTTTTGCAAAATCTCCTGTTTACAAGCTAAATGTGTCACAGTGTTTTACATTGCAGCTATTCTAGACCTGTATGTTAAGCTAAACAGTTGATAAGTTAACTCATTGTAAAAAAAAAAAAAAATCATATAAGAAATAATTTAAAAAAGTGATCATCAGCAGGTATTTAAGAAGAGTAGTGGCAGACTGAATAGCTAAACCACACAATCACTTACCTCGGAGCATCCAAAAGATCAAGATAGTATTTTGTTAAAAATTATTTAGTCTTGTCTGACTTAGTCTTTGATTGTTCTCTTCTCGTTCACTGATGGCAAACTAATGGATTTATTTTACAGCAGCTTGTGAAGGAACTGCTGAGTGCATAAAAAAGGGGTTCAAGGTGAAAGCATGTTAGTAGAATGGGGTAGAAAATGTAAAGATGGCTGTTAAATTTAGGAATATGATTTTGTCACAGAGAGTACATCATTTACATTATTCACTGCTAACCTGGACAGAATTTCATACCAGGATGTTTGTGGTGTGCAGGAGGAAGTTTTTCTGTCCAATGATACAGTATGAAGGAATCGAAGGAAAATCAGACCTATCACCATCATATCTGCTCAAAGGGTGAGTCATGTATGAACGCAATGCTCTGTCAGCTGTGTTGTAGTGGTGTGTCTTTGTTGGACTTGGGTTCGTGCAAGAACCCAAAAAGAAAGGCAAAAACTGCAGCGAGCCTCTAATTCCTCTTCTAAGGTAAAACCAAAACGAACAGAAACAATTAAAAAGGTTAAACTCAAAAATGCTACCAAAAGAGTCAAAATAAAAAAGAAGAGGACCTTTAGTGAGCAAGGTGATGTCAAGCCATTCCAGGGAGAGTTCAGGGGAACAAGCAGAAAAGAGAGAAACAACGGGAACAGGGTGATGTAAGAGGAGGAGTGGGGGTGTATCCAATCCAGTCCAATCTGCTTGTAGTTTATAGGTCAAAAGCAAATGCAAAAACAGCAGCAAGGAAACCACAAACACACACACTGACAGGTGAGTGATGTGCACATACACTCAAGAGACACCGAGACAGAAATGGGGATGAAAAAACATTGAGAATTTTCACACTTGGAGTGATCAAAGATCAACAGTGCAGTGATAACTTCTCAACAGAACCCCAATGGGCAGATCAAGTGAGGCTTGCATGCATGTGGCGCCCTCCTCAGCGACTCTGCATTGTCTCGTGTGGCTCTGCTGCCTAGCAGTAACAGAAAGAAGTGTGAAGCGGTTGTTGCAATGCCCTCCACGCCCGTGTGTGGGGGTACAAGCCAACGAGTTGTGCTGGTAGAAACAGAAAATGTGTTAAAGACGTCTGCTCCCGCCGCCGTGGCTCTCCTGTATCACTGTTAAATGTTATTTGGTTTAACGTTCTCAAAATCTACAAATGCACAGTTTATTGAGAACAAAAGCAGCCAGTCCAATAATACATTTGTCTTTATTTTGCCGATAATGCATATCAACAAAATCCACAATTCCTATCTTAGATCCACCTGTAATCTCATAAGTGCAGTCACTGTTTCAGTGTTCTTTACATTAATGTAATAAATGTCACTATAATATGTTGTTAATCTTTGCATTCAGTATAAACCCAAGTGATATGAACAAAAAGCCCCGTCATCCCAACAGCACTTATTTTTACTATTTGATATTTGATTGAATCAAGCCGGTTATGTGTATTTTTAACCTCTTTTCAGTCTGCTCGAATCACTGCTGCCTTTTTGTTGGAACTCCTTTGTCACAAATCGAGCCAAATGGAAGTCTTTAGTGTGATTCAATATTGTGTGTAAACTTAGAGAAAATACACATTAGTGAGAACAGATTAATTCCAAATGCAATGGACTGCTGTGAGTTTGATTTTTTTCCTCTTCTTTTCTTTCCCGTAGCAGGTATCTCTGACCCATTACAGCAGGGATTTGTTTAGTGTCACTGTCCTGTCCTCTCACAGATGGCTTCCTGTTAAAATGGTTGCTTAAATCAAAGTGAAGATTTGAAGTGATCAATTGCTTTCCTTTTTTACAAGTTGTTTTTTTTTCATGTTGGTATAATTATAGGTATTGATTTGTATTATAATTGGAGTTAACTGGACTGTATTTCATGGGGCTCTGTGCAGTGCCCTATGATTGTTTTTTTTTGTTTTGTTTTTTTCCAAGTCATATTTGGGTCTGAAGCCATTTTGGAAAAAGTGTGAAAATAATTGATTGTTATCAGACTTAGGTCTCACGGTTGAAGGTCCTATCATCTACACATCAGGAGCTCAACATAAAGGTTGGATCAGTTCCCTTGGAGGAGAATGGCTTCAATTTTCTGTCTCTATAGCTTCAACTACATTAGTCAGTAATATCGCTTTTATTATTTTTAGATGGCCATTCTAAATAATTAGGTCCCTGCTACCTTTAAACAAAAATAATCAGTGCAGAACTAATTTATTGTAATGCATCTAGGAGAATGTAACTAGATTCTGTGACATTCATTCAGTGCATTCATTTTCTTATTTTAATGACTAAACTCATCTCAAGATTTCACATTCCTCATATGCATGCAGTTCATATAAAAGCCCTGTAGGTCCCTGAGGAGAACTTGTATTTTGTGTGCGTGTGTGTCATGTGGAAAGTGCACTTGCAAAGCAAATATGAAGAAAAGTGAGAGGGAAGTAAAGAAAGTGGAAAAACTCCACATCGATGCAATCTGTTTGACAGTGATTTTTCTACCACAGCCAAGGTACAATGTAGGTTAAATAAGGCAAAACGGTTATCTAAAAACTGCTTTTAGTCCATGGTGCCTTACTTTCGATTGCTGCTCTGCATAAAACAGTTGAAAACAAATTGTTACAGTTCAGGTGAAAGGACAAAGGTCAAATACAAAAGTCATAAACTATACGGTTAGGTGAGAATCCAACAACACAACATGGAAATCAGTCTGTTAGGAAAACTCAGAAAGATTTGCATTGTGGTTATTTCTGAGAGAAACCCAGATTTAACTGTGCTGATGATGCTGTTGACGTCTAAGAAAAGTTTGCAAACTTAAGCAAAGGGAGAGAAAAAAAACCTCATTAGAAATCACTTTAGCAAAAAGTCCACAAGAAATAAAACCAGCATTTTTAATGATTCGCTGGGCACATCCCTTTGTTATTACAGCTGTGCGAGAAAAGAGGGAATATTAAATTAAAGGCTACATACTGGCTTGCAAGGTCTTCTGTGAAATTTCATTTGTGAAGGCTCCGATGCCTTTGCTCGAGATGGCTGCCAGGGAGAAGCGGTACTCAGTATTGGGCCGGAGACCTTCCACAACAAATGATCTTGTGGGTCCGAATGTTTTCTTCAACTGTTAATTGAAAAATATGTCACTGAAAACGAAACCCTAAGACAGTTGTGGAGACATGCAATGATGGATCATTGTGAACTGCCACGATGGCAGATAATCCAACAAAGACTGAAATTCATACCTGGCTACCAGAATTGACTTCCTTGTAGTGAAGTTCATAAGTTATTATTCCCACTTTCTCATATGCAGGTTCCCAGGTGAGTTCAATGCTGGTGTCAAGCACTGCACCCACCTGGAATTTGGATGGCTGACCTGGAACTGAAGAACAGGGGTCACATCATGAACAGGTGTTTAGTAAAATTCTAATGAATAATAGGAGCACTATGCAAGTGGACATATATTGAGGATCTGATTAAATTAAATAGAGTGGAGTGAAGTACAGTGATCTTAAAGTTAAAATTTTACCTTTCTTTAGTATAAATGGGATGATTCTACCCCTGATGCTAATCTTAGTAAGTTCTTAGATATATATGGCTGTTTGTCAGACTACATATGATCAAGCTGGGTTGATTGAGAAAAAGAGGCTGTCTGTTAGCAATGAGTGGTTTAAGTTTTATGTTTTCTGCCGTTTGGCCATAAAAGTAGCCAAATACGTTCTTTATTTGTTGTAAAAAAACAGGTTGGACAGCAAATCTGGCATTTACAAACACATATTGAAAGAATTTCAGTGTGTCATAACCTTAAACCTTACATTGGTTGTGAATGAATTAGCTGAAATCCTCAACTCCTTACCTCCTTGGACTACTTTGACATGAATGGGCTCTGAGAAAGGTCCATCCCCAACAGAGGTGAATGCAAGGACTTTGACTGTGTATGTCTCTTGAGGAACTAGGCTCTGGATGGTGGTTATGATGCCGTCCTGCACGTTATGGATCTGCCAGAAGCTCATGGGCTGTGAGTTGTCCATGGTGTAATAAACTCGGTAGCCCTTGATCTGCCCATTTGGCTCCTCTGGCTCTTCCCACTGCACCATCATGGTGTTCTGGGGAAGAATCTGGGCTTTAACGCTTCTTGGTGGACTGGCAGGGGCTTGCTCGCCAGTCCGAGTTTCAACTGGCTCACTGGGAAGACCCTGGCCGATTGTATTTACAGCCGAGACGCGTATTTCGTACTCTGTGTTGGGGTAGAGGCCACCGATGCTGTAACGTGTAGTGGTGATGTCATCCACCAGCTCGTACTTGCTGTCTGGGGACTTGGCCCTATACTGTATGGTGTAATATGTCACTGGGTCCGGGTTCCCTGAGTCCCAGGTAATGGTCACGCTTGTGGCAGTGGTTTCGGTAACAACAGGAGTACCTGGAGGCTTGGGGAGAGCTGTTGTTGTGACATAACAGAGAGGGAGGGGATAAGGTCATATGTAATAGGAGGGACAGTGGCAGAAACAGAAAGTTTGAAAATCAATAGCCCAGGAACATTATAACCAGACAGTTTTTGATTAAAGTGCATATTCCAAATTAAGTTAACCTTCTTCCAAAGTACCCCTCTAGAAGCCCAGGTGTCTCTTACATTTGACGGTGATCTGCGCCACAGCTTCAATGATGCCAAGGCTGCTCATGGCCACACAGGTGTAGTTTGCCGATTCACGTACGCTGCTAAGTTCAAGAACGTTTCGGCCCACTGGCATCTCATCCTCTGGTGTCAAATCCTCAGAGTTCAACATCCACTTGACATAAGGCATGGGCGACCCCACCGCCACGCACGTTATGTTCACACTGCCACCTGGCATTATTTCTTGACTTGTTGGTGGGATGGAGAAGCGAGGAGGCACCCGTCGGACTGGGGGAAGGCATGAGGAAGGAGAGAGGATGACAAAAGAGGGCAAGGGAGTCAAAAAGAAGAGAAAAAAAGAGAGGTAACAAGAGAGGCCGGTGAAAATGGACCCATCTCAAGGAAACACTTAACACAAAAGGTTCAACATGGTAAATGTGAACTGAAAATAAATAAATAAATAAATCAAACTACACATTTGAAAACATAAACATACAAATAAAGAGAAGGAACTAAACTAACAAATTGCTTCAACAACAATATAGATTAACAATTAAGCAACGATTCATAGCAACAAGGTTCCATTGACCAATATTTGACCCATCACAGCACACTTAAAGACACAAAAATCTATTACGAGTTTCTCATCTTTGGGACTGAACTGCTGATGCATTAAACAAAAACTAAAAACATAACCTAATCACACAGTATGAAGGTGTGTAGTAAAGGCCATGTGATAATGCTATCACATTAGCCCAACATGGCAACCTGGAACTTCCTGTCCTCTCAGGCACTCATGCCAAACAGGAAGTAGGCCATTGCAGGCTTCTCCCACAGCACAGGAAGTGTAGGGTTACTGAACTATCGACCGTCTCCATGAGGTCTCTAACTTCTAGCAAACAATTGCACTTGAAACCCGTCTCTACTTCCTATTTATCTTAAAGATGAGAAACTTTAATCAGATTTTTGTGGTTTAGGGTAGATCCACTGGACAAAGCCTTATTAAGATCTGACACGGTTCCATTGATAGATGCAGCTATCAGTTTCACAGACAGCATGCATAAATAGGTCGAGATAAATTAAGGAGTAAATGATAACAAAATTAGATATAAAACTTGAGATAAATGCATAGAGGAATATAACTGAAGGGTCGCTAGCATGCCCAGACAAAAGACGATTGGAGAGGAGGATAGAAGTACAAGATAGAGGATATAACATCCGAGGAAAGGAGAGAGAGAAAGGGTAGAGAGAAAAGGAACAGAGTAGCAAAGAGTGACTGAGGAAGAAAAAGAGAGGGGAAGTTTGGAGGAGGGTAGAGGGGTGGTAACCCGCTTTAGTGCCGTGTAAACTTTGTTTTTCTTCGGCTAATGTGACAAAATGTGGCGGTGGCACATTGTCACATCGCAGTCCCAGTTAACACAAAGTAAGTACTGAGGAACAAGGTGTGTCTAGGAATACACAATCAAAATAAAATATATAGCAACTGTAGCTAGAGAGCTAACTATCACAAAGTGAAGGAGTAAAGAAACAGAACTGGATCAACGGCGAGTACAAGTTTGGAGAAGATGAAAGAGAAATGCCAGGAAAAGGGAGACCTCAAAAGTCAAGGACAAGACTGAAAGTTGGATGGGAAGGGTAATGAACCTGAGATGCAGAGAAAGAGCGTGACAGGTACAGTGTAGGTGCATGTGTGTGTCTGTATCTACTTTGTGTTCATTTTTTTTGTGTTGGACACAGGCATGGCTGTGTCTGTGTTCAGAATGCAAGAGTAACAGGATAAAAAAGTATGATTTAGCAAATACATTATGTTCATGAGCGGCATCCCAGCAAGCACTTGACAGATATTGACATGAAAGAGGGGGTGGACTTCAGTGTTAACACAAATGAGCACAAAATATTCACAGAATTAACTATGTGATATATTTGTTTGAAAGCCTAAACTACATTTGTTTTCATTATTATTATTATTACTACATGTCTGGTGAAGTAGCACATCTTGCTTTGCCAGGAAACGTGCTCTTTTGGTAAAAATTGCAACAATATTTTGCAGGTTTAAACATAAATGAACAACCCCCCCCCCAAAAAACAAAAAACAAACAAACAAAATAAAAACCCACAAGAGCTTGACTTTACAGAAATTAATACAGATGAAAGCTTTAGTCTTACAAGGAAGTGTATGTCCTTTTGTGAACTTCTCAATAGCAAACTATATTAACTTGATGTATTCATGTCAAAATGTTTGTTGGGATGCAGAGTTTAAAAAGAGAGAAGGAAAGTATTAAAGATATAGAAGTAAAAAAAAATAAAAATAAAGAGATACTAAATGGAAGAGATGATTTTAGAGACAGACAAGACGGGATAGACTGGACTAAGAGATAAGACATGAGGCAGAACAAAAACCCAAAGCAGCAAGACAACACACAAGACATACAGAGGGATGGACACGCAGACACCTTCAAGAAATGCAACAGGGAGAGGAGGATTTGGGTTGTTGGAAAAAGGGAGGAGGAGGATAGAATAAGTAAACTGTGATTTTTAAATTCAAAAAGAAAAGACAAACAAAAAAAAAAACCATGGCTAAAAGTGGGTTTGGAGGTCTCACACACTGGGGCCTAAAATCAAGAATCAGGGACACGTCCCCTCCTCCCCACCTCAAACATTGCACCCCAGTGCAAATGCAACTTGAAGTCCTTGGGATGGGTGGATGTGACGCGTGTGGGAGGTTGCAGGTCGGGACTGAGAGGGAGTTCTGGCGGGAGACTGAAAGGCGCCTCAAGGATAGGTGGCATTCCAAAATACACCGTGTCGATCCAAATGGGATTCATATGATCGTTGCATGGTACAGTTTAACTTCTCCACCAAACGAGGGCACAAATGTCTACACACACTCCGAAAGGGGGGGGGTTTTACCTGAGGGCTGACATGAAATGTTCCCTAATGACGGTAAATACGGACCTGTAGTCTGAAGATGCAAAGCTTTTTGATGATTAAAAAGAAGCTGATGTTATGTGAAGTCTTCAAATTTAGTGTTGCTGGCTTTAAGAGACAATTCATAAACCATTCTGCTTTACATGTGAAAAAAAATGAACAAACACTGACAACTGATTTCAGCTACAGAGCAAAGTGACACCCGGATGGGAAGCGTCTCAGCTCGTGTCTGGGCTTTAGATCTGTCATCTGAACTACTTTTACTGTGGACAAGACGTGACCTTGAGGGCAAAAAGTTCGTTGCTAATCGCTGAAGAAATTTTTTGTACAAAAAAAAGAGGAAAAAAAAGAGAGTACACACTAAATAATGAGAAAAATATGGTCAGCTGTGAATGTGAAAAACATTCTATTCTTTTTTTTTTTTTTTTAAAGCCAAATCTTTTTAGACTGCAATAAAAATGATAATGCTTTTGGTTAGAAGCTCATCAGTAACCTTCTGCTTCAGGTTCTTCATGACATTCTCTACAGTGGTGCTTCGAGATTGCTAAAATTGATTTATTTTAGAAAAAAACGGGCATAAAATCCAATTATATGGAACAATAGATATCTGTATTATAATTCGAAAAAAGAAATATCTAATCAACAAAGGTGAAAGGGCAGCCCATTCCTCACACAGACATGCATGGGTGTGGCTATGGCATGAGTGACATACAGGTGCGCCCCCATCCACTCGGGCAGACACCAGAGAACCAATACAGTCCAAAATAAATGTCACCCAAGCCCATCCAAGCATGCCATTCATTCCTGAATATAGCATTGTTCCAGACACACACACTCACAAAATCAAATTAAAAACAAGAAACAAAGGAAAAAACAACAACAAAACAAATGAAATTTTACAAATCCACCAAAGAACTACGTCCGAACAGCATAGACAGTACCAGAGTGCAGCTGTGCTCACAAAGAGGTATGCATCAATACTATTAGATGTTTTTTTTTTTGTTGTTTTTTTAAGCTATAATTTGTCTCTTGAATTTTGCTTTCAGTCCGAAGAAATGCATGAACTGAGGAAGACAAACAGGACTGTTTTTGGGGGAAACATCTAATCAAAGTGTGTCTAAGGTTGCTCTTCTCTCCCAGGGGCTCAGGTCAGCCAATGGACCGGGAGCTGTAGTGGCTGAGTGAATGAGGTTTCCCCACAGGAAGATGCCTCTGCTTACTTTTCAGTACCTGCACTGTCACAGGCAATGTGGGAACCAATGCCAGTAACCTGCCAAATGTCGACTTTTTTTTTTTTTTTTTTTCTAGGGTTTGGCAAACAAACTTCAATTACTGAAGGAGCTATCACATTAATATTTGTTTGCTTTGGATACTTTCTGGTACTGAGGAAACTAGTGATCAATCATATGTGATTAAACTACAATTTTCAAAACAGGGCTAAAACACAAATTGAACCAGAGAGTTTATATTTGAACTGCATGCACAGCTATTCTAATGGGAAGGTGAATTTGGTCACAATGCTAGATTGAGAAATCAGTTGATGCTACAGCACACTACACTATAGACTGTGTGAGAAAATAATCACTCTCCAAGTGCAGAGGACGCACTTGAGAACCAACAGTGGGAACTGCGCATTAACATGTCAATGTCACATGCAAACGAATCGCTTCACTTTAACGGGAAACATCCCTGGATCACATGACTGAGTGCTCAGCTGAACTGCTATGTCAGTGGTTTGGTAAACCTGAACGATCTATTAAACACCCTCCTCTACCATACCTCTGAAATGCACCGACAGCGAAAACAAAGAAGATAAAGAATCCCAATTGCATGGACGGGCTCCTCATTCACAAAGACCAGGAGCCCAGCCGGCCCATTTGGAATTGAGAGAAATGAAACAAGGATGTACCTTTCAATTGGTCTAATAACAACGTGTAATCTTGTTTCAAGCCCCAATGTGGAGAGAAAGACAAGAAGCCGTACACTGGACGAGGTGAGAAGCAGTCGAGAGAGAACGCCAGAGTACTGCACTGACTCTAATTGTGGGCAGTGTTGTGGGGAGGGGCGGGGGACATTTGTGCCAATGAACAAAAATAAATAATAAAATAAAACAGAGGTCAGAAGGTAGACATTATGGTGGCCATTTTGGTGAGGCAGATTTCATTGCCACAAAATGAAGGGGGAACCCAAAATAATGTGCAGCCTTTAGTGTCACCTTGAAGCTGAGATTACACCCTCTTGCTGCCTGAGGATATAGGCGCCGTATGGATATCCTTTAGTCACACTTGCTGGGTGAGTCCTGCGGCATTTACATTTAAGCTGCAGGGGTCGGCCTGTATTAACATACCTGGGCTGCGTCAATGCTAAACAGTCACTATGGGAGGCTCATCAAAATGGAAATTATTACCTAAAGGAAACCGACAGGAATCAGAGCAGGGGTATCTAATAATCGCAAGGTGTGAAATGAGAGGAATTTCAGAGTGCATTAGTTTTGTTCTGTTGTCTTTTTTTTGTATTTTTGCATATTTGCAGCATCATAGGAGGTGTTGAAACATGTCTTGTATAATCATCTGGACTCCTTAAGACAAACATCTAATAGAGATGGCAGGAATTTGCTTTGGCCTGTGAGAACATAAGGTGTAATCTAGCTTTCTTTCCCAACATCGCACACAAATGCAGAGCAGAGCATGCAAGCATATTCAAAAAACCAGCATATGCCATTGTAGGAAGGTAAACATGCTCATGCATACATAACAGCACAGTCTTTCTGTATCAGTGTCATTTTCAGGACTGAGAATTAGTAAAGCCAGATGTGGAAATGGCTGAGTTTCTTTCTGCGGGATTGTGCCACATTGTTGACTTCTCTGCAGAGGGCAGCATGGTCAGAGTATTGAGTGGTGGTTTTTTATAAAATCCACCATTAAAATAACTGATGTTATCTTTCTTGACAGCCTGTTGGTACATAGATTACTTCCGAGCGAAACCCTCAATTGCGTGTCGAGTAACTACTTTAACAGAAAGGCTGATGTATTTGACTGATGCCTTGTCCTAAGGGCGACTGGCTGCTCCAATGCAACAACAACAAAATAAATAGAATTGTGACCCAAGTTTAAATTTTAGCTCAGTTGAAAAAAAAACAAACAAAACTCTTAATTCTCTTTTTGGCTGATTGATATGGTGGGACTGTTAAGCTAAATATACCGGACTTCCAAACTTGGGTAAAAATATCAACTTTTATAAACAAAATTCTCCATGTCTTGATGAGCAAATCATATCCAATCCAGTGGATGAATAATAACCTGGCGATTGGTACATTTTCAGAGCAACACATAAGCATACTGCCACTCTCAGAAGAGGCTGATGGCAGGAAAATATTATCTTCTCTACCTGAAAGAATGATATGCCTGACGTACCCAGACTTGCTGAGGTTGATGTAATACCCACCAGCAAAAAGGCTGTGCATTCATGAGACTGGTGAAGCTGGAACAGCTCCGAGCCAGCTCTCTACAGCATCAAACACAGCGTCATTGTTGTTGAATATAGCTCGCACATAAAAATACTGAATGTTTTCATATGGAGCTAAATCAGGGTCAAAAGTTTTGTAACTCAAGAAAAAAAACTTAAAGCTGAAAAACAAAAATCTGAATCTGAAAGTTGAAGTTTTGATCTTGAACTTTCGGCTATTTCTTTTTTTTTCACTTACAAATTTCTTGGTTTTTTTTTTCAGGTTCAAATCCTTTTTTTCCACTTTCAGATCTTTTTTTTTTTTTTTAAAAACTTTCAGATCGTATCATTTCAGGTTCAGATCTTTTGGCCCTGATCTAACATGGGGGGCGGGACATCATGATTGACAAGGCTGAGAACCTTTCTCAAACACGTTGCCTTTAGGGACTGTTGTACTGTCCGAATGAATGCCTTCTTCATACCACTTTCACTTGGTTGACAGTGAAAACCCAACGTTTTAAATTTAAATTTAGCAAGCTGCGACAGACTGGCCGCGCATGCCAAGTTTGAGGTACACAGCGACAAGGCCTGCGGAGTCGTCAAATGTGTAATCAGTCTCGATCACAGTTTCAAAGCCTCAGCTAGTATGAATCTACAAACCACTACAGAAATAGTCCAACACCTAAAGTATATCTTCGAAATAAACACACTAAAGTCAGGAAAACAAAACAAGAGCATTAAAAGATAAAAAAATAGGCATTTTATAACAAAATGCATCTCCACCTAGTTCACCCATAATGCACTGCGGCCGTCCGGACTAGCAATTTTATATTTTATTTATTTATTTTTTTTTTTTTAAAAACCACCATCAACAAATCTGTTGAATTTTACTCTATAGAGCAGGAGATGGCCAGATGATGCTTAACACTCCAACTTTTGAGCATAACCGATGTTCAATAGCTGCAGGTAGAAGTGGGACGCTTCGAAGTGTTAACCATAGTTGTTGAACAGCAAAATCAGGCAAGATCATCTCTTTATATTGCAATTGGACCGGTCTAACAGTACGGTTAACAGTACAACAGTCCCTAAAGGCAACATGTTTGAGAAAGGTTCTCAGCCTTGTCAATCATGATGTCCCGCCCCCCCACATTTAGATCAGGGCCAAAAGATCTGAACCTGAAAAAATACAATCTTCAAGTGAAAAAAAGATTTGAACCTGAAAAAAAAAAGATCTGAAATCTGAAAACAAGAAAGTTGTAACTGAAAAAAATAAGAGCCCAAATTTCGATATCAAAACTTCAACTTTCAGTTTCAGATTTTCGTTTTTCAGCTTTAATTTTTTGTATTGAGTTACAAAACTTCTGACTCTGATTTAGCTCCATACTTTCATTACTGAAGCCACAGCAACCTGAAACTCCTCTGTTTTCCATGAAAGTGTTCGTACGAGGACGCAGAAGAACAGCTCTTTAATACTGCGAAGCAACAGTTATTGAACTAAACCGATCCTATCTCCCTGATGCTGCTTTTGAAAATGACAAAATATTAACAAAATAAATAAATAAATGTAGGCCGCTCATTAAGCAGCAGAATATGTGATGTTGAAGTCATACTGTTATGCATACGCACGACACAGTAAATGGTATTCCTAAATGGCTGCCCAAAACCACCATGGAACCCGATCAGGCCCAATCAGTTCTAAATTTTTTGGTGACGGATCACCACAAACAAGACGACAGGAACACTGGCTGTATCTACACTTATTTCATTTGACCTTTGAATTTGCACTCCGGGACTCAAGAAGCCGAGCAGTAACAGTTAGAAAAACAAACAAATCTTTCAAACAAATGAACCACAAAGACAAAACTTTTTTAACATGAAAAAAAAAAGAAGAGGAAAAAAAAATAAAGGTCAGGAACAGAACTAAAACTAAAGGAAAACACTAACATGACACCATAATCACAACACACACAAAAAAAAACAACGTTAAATAAAAAAGGAAAGCCAAAAAAGGGTTGTGTCAGGGAAAAACACTTTTAGAAAACCAAAGAAAGAGAAGGAAACAACTGAACAAAACACAGGAAATGCAAAAAGGAAAAGACCACTACGGCCAAAGGGGATTTTGCCATAAAATTTTGCACAGGCATGCAAGCGCAGTTACATTCTCCCATCATGCAACAGATCCTGTTATTGCCACATGCTGGGTTTCCATGACAACACATGCAAGTAAGCCTTCAGGTGCAGAAGCAATTACCAAGGATGCAAAACGAGAAAAGGCTCCACAATGCAAACATAAAAGTAAATTCACAAGACCCGAGCTAATCGGGTATGCTTTCATCATTTCTTCCTTGGAAATAAATAAAAGTTTGTTTCATAATCATTTAGCAGTTTGGATAACTGTATTTTTCTTTTTTTTTTTTTTTTAAATTTCTCAAATTAGTAATTAATGGAGCTCTGCAATAGGTAAATACAGCTAAAATTTTTTCAACACGATTTTTTCTTTTCAATGTGGGTTAAAAAAAGTAAAAAAAGAAAAAACACACCAACCTTCTCGAAGCTCTGAGGGATGTAAAGGGGTTGATGCAGAACACAATGACATGAGGAGAAGAGAAAAATAGGGGAAACACAGAGAGAGTAAAAAAAGCCACCTCAAGGTGTTTAGCTGCAGCTACATTTCCCTTTTCTTTTCTTTCTTTTTTTAACTCCCTTTCCCTTGACCCTGCTATCAGTGACACTCCTCTTGTAAGTAAACTTGCCTGCCCCTCCCCCCACCTTTAATAAACTTTGAACCAAAACAATCAGATTCACCCCAGTGGCTTCCCTGTGAGGACAAAAAAGGTACTGAGGCGCCACTGGAGTCAAATCATGTGTACCATATTCATAATTCAAAACTTCACAAGCTCCTTATGGCCACAGGCAGAAGCTCCTGTGGTGGCCATATTGCTTTTGTTAAAGAAGGAAATCAAATAAAGATAAAATAAAGAAAAGAAAAAACTTATGAGAGATTGAAAAGAAAAAGACACAGTTTGGGATGAAATTAGAAGCTGCAGTTTTAGACAATTAAAGTCAATGGTTTTAGGAGCCAATCAGCAGTACTGCCAGATTATCTTTTTTCTAGTCCATTATAGTAAACTGCATTCACAATTTAGGATTATTGCTTTGTTTTTTTTTCTCTTCAATCACTCTATACCACAGCTGCTAATCTCAAGTGCATTTTGTTTTGTGAACAAAACATAGCCAACATTAAGTATCAGAATCGATTGACAAAAGTTAACTGAAACAGACAAAGGTTGACACCATCACAGCATAACATGTGTCACATAGTGTACAGTTACTGTAGTTATTTCTTTTTACCCCCTGTGTACTCGTTTAAAGGGATGGAGCCAGTGTTCATGGGAGACTGCACGAGTTGTTCACAGTGATATCAGGGTGGAGTTGTGTGTTTTGGTCAGATCTGCTGAGGTTTCCTGTCCTTTTCTTAACAAAGTGTTCCCATCATTGCGTTTTAGCGATAACTGTAGAGGCCTTGACTGCAATTTCAAGCGAACCTTTTAACTTTTTACATTCTGTTCATAAACAAGACGGATGGCTACTTGACCCTGACAGTGAATCACAGTGGAGACAGCATAAGTCTCCGGGACATATGTTGGCAAAAGCAGACACTGTGATCGTGATGAGCCATTTTTCTTAACCCTCATCTCCTCCACACACCTGACTTTTTCTCCTCCGTGCTTCTACTTCAGAGGGTAGGATAATAGCGATAATAATGAAAAAGCATCTCCCTGACCCATTTTATAATGTCAGAGTAGTGAATTATTTATCGGGAACAAAGTTATTTGGTACACAGCAGTGGGAACAAACTGAGTTGATACCAAGGCATCTTTATTTAATATGCACAATATAAATAATACATGTCGAAAATGCATCTGCTTCAATTTATTAAAGCTCCCTCAACAGGGATTCATTGTCATTTAGCATTAGTGGTGGAGAATAGGCTTTTGTCTTCATTGTCTGTTTCTTATGAAACTCTTCTGCGCCTGTGACTGATGTTTTTTGTATCTTCACTTTGCTGGAACATGCCAGCCAAAATTACTACTGACTGTAAAAGCCTTTAGAGATAATACACCAGAGCAGAAACAGGGGAAGACTATGGATTTATGCTCTACTGCAGCATGAGGAAGAAGTGGAGAACGTGTACTATTTATAATCTATGTGACAGATTGTTTTGTGTGTGTTTGTGTGTACGTACATATGTATGAGTACGCGCAATACAGATCAGCTGATTGTGTTAATTGTTCATTTCTGTTGTTTTTTTTTCCCCCCAAATCTGGAGAAGCGTAAGGGATTGAGATTTTGATTGGTGGGCAATAATACCTAGCCACTCAATCGAAATCAAGACTTACCGTTGTGCTCCGTCACCTGTAAAAGGAAAATCTACAGAAAAAAAAAAAGAAAAAAAAAGGTCTTTCCAGACTATTTAGCTTTCAGCGTTGACGGAGAGGGACACATTTAATCGGGCACACATTTAAAAAGGTAAAAGGGGTTTTCCAGCCGGTAAAGACATACGGCTTGTTGTGCTACACATTTCCTTCCGAGTGAGTATGGGAGGGCATTGAAAGAAAAAATGGAGCATAACATCATAACAGAGAAGAACATTAGTTGGTCAATTATAGTTTTACATTTGGAAGTTTCAGTGCATGTGAAATTACATTTATGGGCAGGCAATAGTAGCAATGCTGTTAGATTTATAATACTTATTATGTTGCAAAACATATCTTCTGCAAGTGCAGCTGGACTAGAATAGAATTGAAAGGAAACAATTATCATTTGTAAAGAAGCTCAACAGCAATGCCATTTAAAGCAGAGCTGCACTGTGAAGATACTTTAATTGGAATGGGAAGATGGTTTTAATTTGTTTTTTTTTTTTTTTTGGCCTGGCTCTGGGGCAGGGCTGTTCCATACCTCGCACATAAAGGTTAGCGGGGGACGAGTAGCGCACGCCTTCCACATTAGACGCCACGCACTCGTACTTCCCCTGGTCCGTCTCCTCGCTGTTCTCGATCTGCAAGGCACCTGGGGAAACGCAGTATTTGACAAAGACAAGAGGGGTGGGGGGACGAGAGGGAAAAAAAGAGGGGGAAAAAAGGAAAGCAGGAAGGAAATTATTCATTCCAGTTTGACTGAAAATGTTTGTGAAGGAGTCAGTCTTCTTACTTGTGGGCATCTTGAATTTCTCATGAACATTCAATTACAAAATAAATAAATAAATAAATAAAAAAAATCTTCCTTCCCTCCAATGCTCAGACATACTGGCATGACTAACTGAAGCTCCACTCAAGTCTCAACATTCCACTTTAAAAAAGCAGAGGGAGTTAAATAAATAAAAATGAACTGAATCAGTCACACTGAATTTGCAGCTATGTTGGTGTTTGCAACTCATCCAAGAGTTGAGATCTTCGACAAAAAGAAACTACAAAGTAACGATGAGAGTGTGATGACATGTAATGGAGAGGGACCGCTGAGATGATCTTGCAAACTCAAGGGTAATTACAAATGATTCCATCGCTTGGAATTAACCAAAGGAGATTCTTTTGTGTTGAGGAGGAAAAAACTTTGACTCATAGATGGCAGTTTTTGCCCAAATGAACACAGTGTCATGCACATCGGCGCACGCAACCCTCCACAATTATGCGATAACTTGTCATGAGAATGACACATCTAATATGTATATAAATAGACAGTTTACTGTATTCACAGGGGAAGAACTAATGCGCGTCCTCTTTTGAGTTACTGGAGTTCACAAATGCATTAAGATTATTACGCGCCTCACCTGCACCTCTATTCCCCGTCTCTGCTTGGTTATTATTATTATTATTTTACACGAAAAACACCTCAGGACGTCTGGTTTTCAAATACACTTTATTCCACATCTCTTTGCAGATTTTATCTCCCGCAGATGAGAGAACCTAAAATTCTCAGCAGCAACGCCGGGGAAAGGGAGTGCGGGGACAAAGAAGGGAGGTGCAACACCAGGCGTCAGATCATTCCTCATTAGAGAGCCGTTGACGGTGCTTCCTGATGATATCATTAGGGCTTCTGGCTGGCTCAGCAGACAGATTGCCGCTCAAGCCTCGCTGACAAACACGGCACCGCCGCTCGTTAACGTTTAGCCAGGAAGCATCAATATACCAGCAGCTGCCCGGACTGCTTTGTAATATACTTTAACCTTCTCGATCACATCTGCACGTTGAGTGAGCAATGTTGTACAAGGCTACTATTCTGGAACATTGGTCAAATAACTGTTTCAGCTCTGCTACAAATGAGACGATCGATCCTGGTTAATTATAAAGATTAGTCAGGCTTCCACTGCGTCCGTGGACAAAGAGGAGAAAAAGCGCACTTCAGACTATGGGTTGTTAAGAAATATATTTACCCATTTGAAAAGAAAACAGTCCTGAAGCTACGGCAGTTTTACAGTGCTCACATATTTTACTCTTTTCCATTTCCCTCTACAGCTCGCATCATCCTCCTCGCACAGAAGGCTCCGTTCCCTGCACATAGCTCATGAACCAAATGAAAATGTCTACCTGCAGAGTGCAGGTGGTACAGTTTTCACTCTGGGTTTATGCGAGCTTCTGATTTGGATCTGTTTGATGTGCTCTTGGAACAGCAAATGCCAGCGTGGTGGCAGGTGGGTTGGAATGTGCTCAGTCGCTGAGACCACAAAGTAAGGGCTGTGTGAAGTTCAACTCCAGGTGGACGCTTCCAGAAAAACCTGCCAGCGGCTTGTCAGCCCTCCCCTGAATTAAGTTTCAATCTGCCAAATGGAGATGATCTCAATTTCAAACTGCTTCCAACACTTTTAAATATTAATCTCAAATTCATATTTAACAAATCTGATCTGACAATCACCAAAACACAATTGTCAATGGCCAGTTAATACAAACACGGGCTAAAGAGTGTCATCTTTTTCCCTCAACATCTTTGTTGGAGGTTTCTCACCAGGTGGTATTATCTGGATCTGAGAGCCCCTCCTGGCTTCATTACTAATTCTAGTTATTATTTCAAAGTGGAGCTTTGAAGAACACACACAGAGTTCCTTCCACTTTTAGAAAACAAGCAGGGGAAAAACTTAGCTTGATAAAATAAATAAAAGGTATGCAGGAAAAGCAAGACAGAGAGAGAGAACAGAGGCAGAAGCGCACACAAGAGATAAGAAATGTTATTAAAGACTTATTGTTCTTAATATATGCCGTTTACTTTCTCTTCTATACACTTTTCTATAATCGTCACCATTTTTGCAAAGTAAATTTAAATGACACTCACACTGAGTTGCTTGTGATCTGGTATATGACTGTGAGCACACAGTTTTAGTCTATTTTTTTTTCCTTCTTAGCATTTAATACTTTTAAGAAACATAACCAGAGCTTTCTTGATGTCCCATATCTCCAGCAAAAAGCATCAGTGTGTATATCTACACAAAAAACAAACTCCACCCATGTCTATATTCTCTACTATCTTTTTTTTTAAAGTGAAATGTCTTGCATAATTGCTCTGTTTCTTCTACCAACCCGTAGCAAACCAGCGCACATTTTTTTTTTTGCTTTTATCAGAAAAAGAAGTAACACAAAGAACAAAATGAATGCTGTAAATTATCTTTCATGAACAAAATAATAATAAAAAAAAAAAAACATGCACCCAGTCCGTCTACACGGCTGAGTGTTTACTGATATGGGCATGCCTGTGGACTCGCAGCAATTTTTTAGTGTCGCTCAAGAAAATTCCCGTACTGTGCTCAATAAGTGAGTCCTACAAGGCTTCTGGTGGTATGTCATCCTCCCTCCCACCTGCTGAGTCCTATCACAAACAACAATGGTTACGGCTACCACAGACAGCTTTGGTTGGCTTGATTTCACTGGAAATTGTGTATGAAAACAATTATTAATCCCAGTTTTTCTTGCTTGGAAACAGCTTGCTTCTCAACAACCCAATGACATCAGCACACTTCGTCTCAGAGCCAAAAACATTATTACCTGCAGCAGCAAATTATTGTAAAATGACACCTCACCTAACCGGACAAAATTACAAGTGCGAGAACATGAGACTGTGACCTGGCGACCTGTCCAGCGTGGACCCCTGCCTTCCACCCAGAGAGCTGGGATAGACTCCAGCAGATCCCCGTGACCCTGCAGAGGACTAAACTGGGATGGATAATGGATGGACGAACATCGGAGCAAAAGTATTAATTGTGAGTTATATAATCCGATGGGACAGGCTCTTGATTGAATACCACTTTAATAGCAATGGTATCTTCTTTAAACACGGATGCTGGAGAACACTGGCTGTTGTGGGAATGGACAGCCAGAGCACTGGTACTGGACTGATTATTAATCCACTCACTGGATAACTGTCCTTCTGAGTTATAAATCATTTTATGTGAGGTCAGAAGGCAAAAGACTGGAAAGACTTTTTCTTTGTCAACCTAAAATTTATGGCTGCTGCTCGATGAGTATCCAAATATGAAAAAGCACTGGCAAGACTTCAGATGAACAGTCTCTTCTGTTTATGATCTCATCTTCCATGTGGACCAGTTACTCGCCATCTCAGTCAGCGCAAGCACAAACACTCCTGTCCTCCAAACTCGGCTGCTATCAACTCCTGGCTGCTGTGCTGTATGTTCACTGCCTTCATCCATTCCATAAAGGAGGCTATAACGGGCAATGGGTCTAGAACATTTGTCCCAGCCGTGACAGCTGCCCTGGTTAACAACGGTGCGTGCTGCAGGCTCATCTGATGAGCGCTGAGGTGCCAAGGTGTAATAACAAAACCGACAGTCTGGGCAGAGTTCAACAAATACACGCTTTTGGGACAGCATTCCTCAGAAACGGTGAAAAGCCTTTTCATATCAAAAAATGTGAGTTCAGATTCACATCGAAGGCACGGCTTCTGTTGTCCTGCATGACTTTGCATTTCTGTGACTCTGAATTAGAAGGAAATATATCAGACAACATGAGAATGATGAGAAAGAGAAGCAGAGCGAGATGGAACGAGACAATTAGAAAGGAAACAGAGAGGAGTGGAAGGATGAGTTGAAGAAACAGACAAAAAAAAACCAGAAGGATAGATGAGAGGATAAAAGAAAAGCAAGGAGGGGCTGGCATGGATGATTAATTTCAGAAAGTGCCTGAAGCTGTGGTCTGCCCACCCCGATTGCTGCTTTGCTTTGTAGCAGCTTCAGCATGTGTATACCCCCCCCCCCCACCTCCTAACCCATTTGTGTAATTCAATTAATGTGCTCCAGCAGGCCTTGATTGATTTGTTTAGGCGATCAACAAAATGGCTGGCCAAGCCTCACACTCTTTCCCTCCCTCTCGTTCCTTCTGCATCCCACTCAGGCCCGGTAGTGGCACACCGCTCTTTTCATCATTTTATCTCTCTTTTCACTTCACGGCTCTCATTAGTCGCTCGTTTTTCCTCTTCTGTCATTTCAGCTCATCCCAGCACTGCTCACTTACACTCTACTACAATCCAATTACAGCTTCAAATTAGCACCTTATTATATCAGTGACGAGACACAAATAATAACCTTTCTGGAACATGAATTAAACCCTCTTAAGTTCACAGAGAAATGCGAGAGACAGTGCTTTTCAAGCCATTATTTAATGTCGTCTTACTGTATTAAGTGAGGAGAAATTAGTATTAAAAACATTTGATTGTGTGATCATCAAAGATCACGGAAGTGACATATTTAAGAAAAGCTTACATGTGGTCTACATTTATTTACATTTACAGTGTTTATAATATAATGTTTTCAGCATGTTAACTTGATTTGTTGATATCCACCAACTCCTGTCTTATCTTCTATCGTACCTGAAAGCACTTTTTAAGGTGCGCAACAGTACGAGGTCATAGTTGTTTAATTTTCTTTTTACTCAAAAATTCACCACACATGCTACGTTGGTCCATCAGACCTGCAGATGGACCAGTCATGTACCTGTACCCTCACCTTGCATGGAATGCAGCTTTGCATCGTCTTGTTGAAAAATGCATGGACCTCTCTGGAAAACATGTCATCTTGAAAGCAGCATATGTTGCTTTCGAATCTAAATGTACTTCCCTGCTTTAACGCAGGCACACAGAACTGTAAACGGCCGTTGACAAGGTCACTGATAAAACTGCATATCTTCCAAGACCTTGGCTTTTTGACTTATTGCTGATACCAGGTCTCGATGCCCTTTTCTCTCTCTATGTATCTTTCATCAATAGCGACCTGAGCGACTGGAGCTACCTGCCATGTAGTGACACAACACGGCAGGAAAGCCTGAACTTGCCATTCTCCCTCTGTCTCTTTTCTGTCGTCTGCATCCTGGCTGTCACTCTGGCAACGCTCTGTCACCACCCCAAGGTCATTAGAGTGCGATCACGCCAGCATGGGGCTGCACATACGATGCCATTCTTGTCAGAGCCCATCTGGTGGCTCGTAATGCTCCTATGAAATCAGTAATGACGGAGGTAGGGAGTCAGGCTACCTTGACACCTGTCGTTTACCTCGAGGCTGGCACCTGCGTGGGTTTTATACGGAAGAAAAATTTATTCCACTTTTAAGTTTTGGGGATCTTTTCCAACACAAAGTAGCGTAAAATGTCAAAATATACTGGAAGAAGTACTACGCGTCCCTTTTTACACAGTTGCAGGTAAACAAGCATGTGCACGGGGGTGAACATGTGAACTTACCAGTGCACCGACTCCTACATAATCTGTTTTCCAACGCCTAATGAAAAGCCCATGTGAGCAGGGAGTGTGGTTGGGGGGGGGGACATATTTATTGTTTTAAGTGCTTATCTAATTATGCTAATGCAAAGTTCATAAGTAACATTTGCTTTTGTTCCCCGCAATATGATTTATGAGCCTCTCTTAATTAAACTAAGGAGACGAGGGGAGGGTTTGGCAATGTCTTTCATAAGTGAAGGCTTTAAAGGAATGAAGGGTTTGAAACCTAGTCTGGAAACTTCTGATATTAATGAATGGCTGATGATGGAGGATGTTAACCTTCCTGGGGAAGCTTTACTATCAAACAGATTCACAGTCTGGGCTGTAGCAAGAACACGTTCAGTCACCCTGAATAGGTGGGCCACCCCGTCAAACTGAGATATGCACTTACCTGGTCAGCCTGTGGAACAAAAGCATCGTACAACAAATTCACAGAACTACAATGACTCCCCTGCAAGGGAATATTTCAGCATGAAGACCTGATGGGTAATTACAGGTGAAAGTTAAACTGTTGGGGGGGAAGAAAGAAGAAATGAGGGGAGAAAGATTTGTGTCATTCTGGTCCTTCCTTTCATCCTCATACAGTATCAAAATCTGTTTTTTTTTTTTTTTTTTATTCTTTTTGGTGAATTGGTAAGAGGTGTTTTCGAAAGGGAAGTCAGCACACTCAGGAGCCTCTCCAGGTCAACAGTTGCAAACTTCCATACAGCAGAGTGAAGGGGATTAAATCAAATGTAATTTTTGCCAGCTACCCTCCAACATACTATTCCCAGCTATGAGGGAGGTGCATTAACATACATGAACTGGCTGAACAGGAAGATCAAAGCACAGAAGGAGAGGAAGAAACAGATTTTACAAAAATTGTTGTGAACAGTTCATGGAATAAAATAATCTGGTCATATCAACATTTAAGACCATCATCAGCAGCCTCTGATTCCTTCAATCTTGAGCCCATGTCTAGAATTAAAAACCTCAGAAGACACAAAAAAAAGAAGAAGAAAAAACTTGCTACGATGTAACAGCCTTTACCACCGCTCTTTCTTTGAACACTCCCAATTGTGTTTTATTAAGAGTCGGCGACACTTTGAATTCCTCAGTAGTTTCCTGACATTGTTGATGTGGTGGAGAAAGTGGGAAGGCACAACACAGGACGCACACACACATGTAGAAAAGAGCACATTAAAGGCTGATTTATACTTCAGTGTCAAAGCCTGACGTGCACCTCTCAACTCATGTAACTGCGCGTTGGGTCAACGCAGACCACAAGGAGCGTGACTGGTCGATTTGTTCTTCTTCATCTCCTCATTTTTTTCCGCCACTACTTCCTATTCATCGTCTTCAAGATGGGTAGAACAATAATTTGCTACAATGTCTTTAAAAATGACTGATGCTACACATTTATCAGCGCCAACTCGCGTAAAATATACTTTGTCTGCTCCATTTCTATGTCTGAGCCATACGGGAAGTAGGGGTCGATGGATCGATACAAAAAAATATCGATACTTCGATCCTGCTCATCCTTTTTGTTTTAATGCTGAAGAACAAACTGTATTTTATCTGTTTTTTTTTTTAAATTTATAAAACAAAATAGAGAAATTTGCTTTTTTTAGAGACAAGTAATATCCTAAAAGTAAGTCTTTATGTACATTTTTGTTGGAATTTCAACATAAAAATGAATAGTAATTGATATCGGGACACGAGCCCCAGTATTACTTGATAACGTGGTTGAAACAGAAATCACTGGTATCGAGCGTCCCTAACAGGAAGTTTAAAAAAAAAAAGGAAACTCGCCACTGTGAGCTACACTGCTGCAGAAAAAGCCGTCTAGCGGCTGGTGGTGTTATTGCAGAACGACGTGAAACTATAAGGCACAGATATAAACGCCTGAGAAGGCGTGCGTAGCTGACGTAGGTGCCACACAGAAGCATAAACCAACCTTAACAACGACATGAAAGAATGAAACACATAAGACTAAACATGTGGACACAGAACACAAACACAGATGATATACAAAGGTTAGTAGAATCATAGGATTTTTTTTTCTTTTTAAACAGTTCTTTTTAGTTTCCAATCTTTAGTCATTTGGGAGGAATTAGGAGTGGTGGTCTTTGGTTATGTCAGATTACGTGTGAGTTAAAAATATTTTGGTCGCGTTTTTACTGTGATTGATAAACGTCTTACCTCGGATTGGGGTACCCTCTGGAGGAGACACAAAAATGAAGACACATCATCAGTTCAGTTCTGGGTTAGCGTTAGTAATAGAGGAATTTGGGTTGGAAAGTTCACTGAAACTAGATTATGAAATCATTATGTTATCTCTTACAGAGATGGGGGCTGTCTCATTGAAAAAAAAAAAAAAAAAAAAAAAAAAAAACAATGCCTCACGTTGCTGGTATCACAAAAGACTGGGTTTTTTCCAGTTAGCAGTGTTGTTTAGCTTGAAGACGTTTTCTCCCCCTCCGTGCCTGAGATACCTTATGATGTGTAACGATTTGCTCGACCCAGGGAAGCCTGAGCTCTTACTATTTTAACATGGTTGCAATTCAGGGTGATAAGCACAGCATGGGAAGGTTTAGCTTCCTAAGCCGACATGGGTTTCTCAGCACCAAAAAATCTTTATGCAATGACTGGAGCCTTCAATAAGAGGTCACTAAAACAGTTATCCAGGTAACCAGATAAGTATGAAGCAAACTTTATGTGGGAAGAATGAAATTTCCAAGAAAAGTGAAATCTTACAGACTGAGGTTCTTATTTATACTTCAAGTCATGAACCTCTGTAACTGTGACAGAAACTCTTTACCTCGAGGTTCCTCCCAACTCCCCAGTCATTCAATCCCCTGACTTTCTATTGTTTCATTTCACTGAGAGTTGTATGTTTCCTCTTCGTTGTTTATTGTGAGTCTGTATTGTCTTTCATGCTTGACTGCAAGCCAAACGCCCCATTAGGGACAATAAAATATCGAGTTTTTCCAGTTCTAAGCTTGTGAGCTTTTTAATGCAGTCTGAACTGTTGCATTGTAATATATATCCCTTAGGGCAGAGCTTTGGGTTCGGTAGGAAGGACAGCTTACCATCAACCCCTTCAAATTCACATTAAACCGTCTTTCTGCTCATGGCTTTTTTTTTTTTTCTGGTCCCCTTGCTTGAGTTGGTCCTGGATTTATTTTCTCTTTTTATTCAAGTTCCTGAGCTATGCCTGTATACTTTCCACAGTTTCTTACTCATGGCTGTCTCTAAGTCTCCTATTTTAAATCTAACAGTGACTTAGACCAAACATGTGCCCTTGCTGATCCCTTGAGACTGCCAGCAGAATGGCACCAACCCACAAGAGGTGCAGTGTTTGGTGTAAGCACACTGCAGGCACAGTGCAGAGGGTCAAGGTAATGCATTATCCATTGAGCTTAACTTTACAGGTCTCGCCCCTCTATAAATTAACCAATTTTCCACATATAGGGTACTTACTTACGTTATGTACTACAGCTATTATTTGCCTGTCAGTGTTATGTAATTCAATTTTAAAGCCTACTTTAATAAAGATGATTGAGGCATCACCACAGTGACAGTCTACAGATAAATGTGGAATAATTGAGGCATTATTTAAACAAAGCCATGTGTTACAATAAAGAATAAACGGAGCTATTCTGCTGGTGGTGAGCCATGCCGATATGACACGGTCAGTTAAAATGCACTACTTCACTGCGATTGTCACTGACAGGTCTAATGAGTCATGGAATAGACCCAAGTATTGGCTGTAGACTGATGTTTAAGGGCACCTCTCCATCAGTCTGCGGGGATGGAGATGAAGCTTATGCATGAGCATCACGTTCCACACTGACAGACTTTTCAGACTGAACTAGGAATAGGTGGGACGCATAAAGTGTAAAGTGGTGCCAGCAATTTCCATACTCCTTGCAGTACGGCAAAGTGATTTGGGTGGCTTCTGGAGGGGATGGAGGGGACGTTCAGTGCCTTCAGGTTACATTGTTACTGCAATTCTGCATAAAGAGTCATCCTCTGTGATACCAGCAATCAGGGTCCAGTCACTGAGAGTACTGCCTGGTTTACTTTTTTTTTTTTTTTTTAAACATTTATTTAAATTTTTAGGAGTTTATGTGTTACGGATTACTTCTAATTGTGGTTGAATTATTTAAAGAAATGTAATTCTTTAGTTATGTTGTAATTACAAGTGTGTAATTGTTGACAATAACCACACTTCACAAACTGATTATTCACTTCAGTGCTGCAGTAGTCAACATTTTAGAAACTGAAGAATCATTTCTGTATAAAAAAACATTTGTATAAAACACTTACGACGTGGGAAGCTATTTGTTTTTCAATACATTAATGTTATTCAATATTAATATGCCCTAAAGAAGAATATAGCATCTATGAACAGACTATGATGCATAGATCTACTATAATTAAAGCTTAGTGACAAACCAGGCAAAACCAACGTGACGTTTTAATAATTCATGTTAATGGTAACTCACATAACTCACATGGGTAAATCACAAGACAAAGGACAACGGGGCTCTGGGAAGGTAAGATTGTTATAGTGTTAGAGTTTGATTAGAGGTTGCAGGAAGCTGGTTTACTCTGCTTTAGCTGAGATGAATTTAGTTGGGAGTTAAGAGGTTATTGGTTAAAGGTTAGAGGTAGAGGTCAAAGTTAGTTTAAGGTTAGAGTAAGGTTAAGGTTAATAAAGCAGGTTTTCACAGGGGGGGGAGGCTGTCACTGGACCTTGTAAAGAAAGAGGTGACACAAGAGAGACAATGAAATGATAAAGAGAGGAACAGAACAAAGAGTTCAATGCAAAGGTTGAACAGAAATATTAAAAAAGGGGGAGAGGAAGAAGTTAGTCTGTTTTAATAATTATGATTGAGATATTGCAGTGATGATATCTTTAAATTTCAAATTTTTAATCATGAATTTTTAATAATGAAGGGTCATGAAAAGATAAAAATAAGGCTTGGCCAATGAAGACGAGGTGAACTAAGTCTCCAGGGGCTTTGTCATTCAATTACAACGACAAATCCACCTGTATTAGGGGCTTGTAACCTCACGGCCATAAGCTTCTCCTCTAAGCTTTGGTCATCCAGGGGTTGATCAGATTAGGTGACAATGACCTAAATATATCTCAACATGCTACTGTCCTCTGCACGTTATCAAATGTGGCATTAATTTTTGCACTGAACACCAAGCTGTTTTGTTAAACAAACCTCTGAATATATTAAAAACCATCATTGGAGGCCATAGTTTAGCCAGAGGCAGTCTGGCAGAGACTCTGCACATCTGCATGTGAGGGGTATAAGGGTTGCGTGTCAAAGCCCGACCGCCCTCCACAGGGCTTCTGGCTGACCTTCTCTTCGCTACAGACGCCCCCAGGATCCTTGTGATGTCTCAGCAGGTCTCAGGGTTTATAAAAAAAAAAAAAAAAAAAAAAAAAGAAAAGAAAGAAAAAAATCCCTATTGTTGCCACATCTGCAGAGGTACCCGATTCTCTCCAGAGCAGCTTTGATGCCCAACATGTGAGTTTTTTTTTTTCCTTCAGATTAAGTGTATCTAAACTCAGTGCGAGTCACACATGAGCACAAATCTGCGGGTAAAAGGGACCCATGTATTGCCAGATCATGATTTTAAACCTTTATATTAAAAAAAGGACCTTAATCTTTATGAATACTCTTCCCTATCCTCTCACTGTCACTGTGTCCTGTGGTTAATCTGTTCTGGCTGACAAGGCCAGTGAGGGCCTGGAGTCTGCAGCCATGGGAACTCAGGGAGAAATGTCAGGCTCCCTACATATCTCTAAAGCAGCCCTTCAGGGAACCTTGATGCAAATATCACTGACCCTCCAGCACAGCATGGTCATGAACATAAGGACCCCGTCTGCCAGCTATTCAGCCATGTCACAAAACAACAGCTAACATAATAAAACTCGTGAGTGCGATGCCGTTTCCTTTTTCTTTTTTCCAAGTTAGATACAATAAAGACCCAATTGCCTGTCAAGACCGCTGAAGTTCAAATGAAAATAGATGGAGGGAGGTTGAAAATTTACAAGTTTCTTGAACAAATATTTTCCCTGTCCAGTTCAAATGTTCCAAGTTCCCTCCATCATATCTTCTTTATTTAACCGCCAGGATCCAAAAATTAATGGTAACCTCCTGAGGCTCGAGTGTCTGATATAGAGGAGCACGCTAAAGTGTCACACCAATCTGATCAACTAAAAACCCCTGAAAAATAATACTCATTTGTAAGGCCATCGCTTGAATGTTTTACTATGCAGGTATTGACACTAAAACCAGGGGACTGAAGACGGCTGCTGGAGGTGCTGAGGACAGAAGGAGATGGCTCCATCACACAGGCTTTTTACTCATCAGCATAAATTCTGTCTAGGCATTGGGTTTTCCAACAAGGACTCGAAAGAAAAAGAAAAAAAAAAAAGGCTGCACCACAGAACTAACACTACCTTGCAGGAGGCATATTAAAACAAGGAACAGTAATTTCCTTTACCCTCCTACATACACATATAGTTGGAAATGTAAATAAAACACATACGGCTTAAAGAACCTGGGTATATTTTTGCTAGTTGTTCAAAAAGTCAGCAGGAGGGAAAGAATTTGGCAACATGGGTTTTGGGCCAAACTGGCATTAGAAAAGAGGAATATGTATTTGGCCGAGATCAGGAAGGTGACCCAGTCTGACTGTGGGACTGGGAGGTGCAGGCATGACGTGCTCCTGCAAAGGCCTTCATCTGGATATCAGATTACAGCTCCTGCCATTCTGAAGATTTCAAGGGTGTTTTTGGACATCAAAGCTGTTATTGAGAGAACTGTATTTCAGCTGTTTAAAGGCTGAGTAAATATACTGCATAAAAAAAAGAAAAGGAAAAAAAAAGAGTTATGTACACAGTTATGTTGGAGAAATGTCTTTGCTCAATATCTCACAAAGAAACATAAAATACGATGGACTGCGACTGCACATTACTTAATGCCTCAGATTAAAACAGAGTCCAATTATTTCCTCTAAGCCCACCATTTTCCAGCACAGCAGAGAAAACAAAAAGAAAAAAGAAAAAAAAAAGATTTAAAAAAAAAGGACATGACGGGTGCAGCAGCAGAGTATAACAGAATAATATGGTCAGGGAAAGTAAATAAAGCAACAATTATTTCCAAAGAAACCTTGAGGACCGCTCAAATCCATCTGCCAAAA
This sequence comes from Hirundichthys speculiger, assembly GCA_018398805.1. NCBI lineage: Eukaryota > Metazoa > Chordata > Actinopteri > Beloniformes > Exocoetidae > Hirundichthys > Hirundichthys speculiger. The sequence goes on along the minus strand of JAGFBZ010000381.1, from coordinate 847,568 downwards.
CTACAGAAAAGGCTGTCTGAACTGTAGAGTTGGTAAAAGTTAATATGTAAATTAGAAGTAATAAGAAGGATTTTGCCTCAGAAGTCTTTCTTGAGAAGTCACCCCATATAATTAAAAACTGTCCTGCAAAACGGTGGACCACCTTGCTCCTTAACTCGTGAGGTGTCTCTTTGCTCTCAGTTCCAGAGTGCCGCGGTGAAAGAAGATAAAGTTGAAATTGATTAGGAGAAGAAATAGAAGAAAAATATGAAATAAATGAAAAAAAGAGAACAAGGGGGGGGTGGGGGAGCGAGGGATTCATGCATTTTTTTTGGAAAGTAGTTTAAATATGCCATCTGCTTCAAGGACAGGGTTTGCTTGATGAGCTTTGTATCAAACTTACCAAAGGTTTCTGAAAATGACAAAGCAAGGAGAAGTAAATAAAAGAGAAAGGAAGAACAGCTTAGTTTGTTACAGGTCAAAGTTAAGTGTGACTCCTGCCCAAGCTTTAAAGGAATGACAGTTTTCTTAGCTGTCATCTTTTCATAATCACGACACACCAGGAAGTACCTTTTGTTTCTCCTTTTTAGGTCAATTTCTGTTGAATTTATAATTTATAATTGTAATTATGGATTTTTTTTTCTAAATCACATTCATTTAGCTGTAACATGTAAAATATTAAAGATTTATTTCTTACTCAGTCTCATTTTATGTGAATTTAGTTGTTATTATTCTTGTTTTTAGCATATAATGGGTTAAAGCCAAATGACACGTTTGAAGACTTTGTGATGTGGACTGAAGCACATCTGAGTTTCAAACATCTAGACAGACAAAACCCTTCAGGAAAGAGACAATAGCAACAGTCTAAGTCACTGAAACAGGACACACAAAGACACTTAAAGAAGTCATGAAATGGATAGAGACAAATGACAGAGTGGACAGACAACAGATAAGAAGCTGAATTTATCGGTTCATCATCCACAGTTCAAAACTCAAAACTAAAAAAAAAAATATGGTGGCCAGGTTTTTTCTAAAGGTCAGAACAGGCCCTACCCTCTCCTTACTATCTGTGAAGACATGCACTAAAACCGACCATGTACAGGTTTTGACTGCTGATCCTGTCAGGTGGTGTTTTACAAATGAAGATGCATTCATTTTTTTGGCACTAGTGGCCTTTATTCACAGTAGAGACAGACAGGAAAGGTGGCAGATAGAGAGAGAGAGAGAGAGAACAAGGAAGATACGCTGCAAACGGTCGCAAGGCACAGGAGTCGAACCTGTGACCTCTGCGCCGAGGACTACAGCCTCTGTATATGGGCCGCCGGCCGTAACCACTGCATGAAACACATCTGTTTCAGTCTGTCATAATTCACATCCTGCCACTAATCATTTCATTGAAACATGCACCAAATACACCAAGAATGTCTCTCAAACAAAGTCACTTAACACTCTAAACTGCAATAAAATGAAAATATGTCACCATTGAGCTCAAAGGACCAGTTGCTTTCTGCTATACAGAGAATTTGAGCATTTTTCAAAAGGTGAGGTGGCTGAAAAGATCAGCAACAGACTAAAAGTATAAATGATGGGGTTCTGCTTTAAATTGTTCTTTCAGAAGACTCTTCGTCCTCAGACGAATGAAAAGCACCATCCGGCAGGCTTTTCCAAAAGCTCTTTGGGTTATACTGTTCAAAAAAAAAAAATGCCTGGGACGAGATTAAATGTATATTTGAAAAAAACGTCACATGTTCAAGCTACTGGCTTGACATTCTAAACTGTAAAGGCTTTGCTTGACATAAATCAAATCTAAAATTTAAGGGTTATACAACGCTGTGAACTTGCCGTATTTGGTAAGGCATGAATAATGAGATGACAAATTGATTCTTTTGACTCTACAGCTTTTGAGGGCTCAAACTAGGGCAGGAACTCAATGGCAACAGACTCTTTATTTAGTGATGTCTACCCTGATTTACGTTTGCAGCAACAAATCAAATGGGAGCCATTGGATTTTTCAAATGGTGACAAATCATCGACCTAAAATATCTACCCTTGTAGCCCTAAGCCACTCCAGGACCTGCACTTAATTAGCTATATAATTAGACTTTGCTTTACTGGGCCTCTCAGTGGGCTTTAATCAATGTGAAAAAGACAGCATTTCCACATCTGAGTATTTTCAATAAATTTGAACCTTGATCTCGTTGTCTGCTAAGACACACTTGTGGGATGTTTTTAGATATTTTGTCTTATTTCCAGTAAGTGCAGCGGTATTACGCTGCATGTGGCCCTTGTGAAAACAACTCTGTGTGCTCTCACACCAGACACATGAATTTTCCTGTTCTTAGTCATATTGAATGTCTAGTTGAACAAAGAACAGAAAAAGAAACATGACATGTGAGCTGCAAAACACAAAAACAATCATGTTAACAATTATTAGAGATCTTCAATAGAATCAGAAAAGTGCCTTAACTGGAAGACGGAGGAGGGGGGGCCATAAATGTCAACCTCGAGCCGTCCTCACCTGATCGTAATTGTTTGATTCGTCCATTACTTGCACTGGGGTCTATGGGCAGGAAGTCTTTGTACCAGGTGATTTCTGGGTCGGGGTTACCACTGGCAGCACAGAGCATGGTGGCTGTCCGGGTGCGCTCCACCACTTTGAGCTGAGGACCCATGTCGATGGTGGGGAAACCTGCTGGTAGAAGGTCCTCTGTGACAGAAAAGAAAGAAAGAAAGAAAGAAAGAGGTTCAGCTTTTTTTGTATGAATAAAATGATCAACCCACTGCGTTAATACATTACAATCTTTCGAGTGTGATGCCTTTATTAACTTATTGGAAAGATATCGACCCCTCCGGAGCGCCAACTGTATACACAGAAAGTACATAAGAATGTGAGCCAGTTCATCAGTCAACAGTCGTAAGACATCAATAAACCGTGGGAGACAAAACACACAGATGAGTAAAAGCTATCCACAGAATCAGCTTTGTCACCTCACCTGCAGGTCATGTCCAGTGCACTACACACACTGGATATAAATGGACAATATGGTAATAGTTTATCCTCAAATATCCTCAAATGAAATATATTGATATTTTTTTAAAGACGAATTTTAGACAAGGCCATCCAGTTTATTTCAATTTGTTCATCTGGCAAATGAATTTATCTCTAGAATCTTGAGTTAAAAGCTGTAAAGTTCCACTGATGACTGGGAAATGTGCACCGTGGGGATGAGGAATGTGTTGGTGTCAAGACCTTAAACCAGTAAATCACCTGAAGAATGTGGCATTTTTATTGTTAGCAAAACCAACCTAAATTCAGAGGTTTGGAGAGCTATCTCTACGGCCACTGTAATCTAATTTTTCCCATTAAGGGAAAAATTGTGTGTTTATCCATTGCTGTTTCCAATGCTCAAACTAGATGTATTTCCACAACTAATGTTGTAAAAAGAGGTAAATAAATGTGTTTATATGCTTCAAGATAATCATCAGCAGGGGAGGGAACAAACTGAAACTTAATGCCATTCGAGAGGAGCTGCCTGGGCAAGCAAAATATCCATCGACATTCCTCAAACTTAGTCAAATAAATGATATTCATCTGAGCTTCCACAGAGCTCTGCAAAGCCACCACTTGGTTGATACGCCCTGTAACTGCCAGCAGCCCGTATCTGGATACCAAGGGAGAGATGCAACTGATTACATATGACAAATTTTTTATGAACTGTTGATTTGTGCTAGTCAGGCATATTGGATGTTTTTTATTTTAATCATAAATTGGATATCAACTTAAAAAGCATCACACCAATCGGCACACAAACCCTGCGGTTTCCTTGCAGCTAATAATCATGCATGATGGAGTCATTATTTCACTTTTGAGAAATGACAGTGCAGTGCACTCTGTGGTCATAGTTATCCACCCTGCCATCTTTGGGCAATTAGTCCCATGGGTCAAACTGCCTGATCTCCACACCAACTGGAGCCAGAGTGGTGATTCATTCTCAGATGACAAGGGCTGAGGGGGAAGTACCCAGAGCTGTAATATGCATCTGAAGCCCGAGGCCATATCACAAATGAGAGAGGATTGACTGACCGAAATGGTGGCCAGTGGCATTGCAGAGCTCATTTTGCAAGCCAGTGACCTCATGTCCACTTTGCAGACATCACAGTGGTCTCTTTGCTATGCCACAAGCGCTAAATTAAGGGAAATTAGGACAGCAACTTGAATTGCAGTTTTACAGCAGAACCTTAAAGCAGTATAAGTCCATCTGCCTTTTAACAGGCACTCACGAAAAGCTGTTTTATACGGCGTTCTACACTGTGTGCATATAAGATGATAAGGTGGGTTTCCATAAGCAGGGGTGCATGGGTAAAACCAGAGGAGACTGGAACTGAAGCACCTTCTCCTTGGTCCATTCAAACACTGAGCCTCTATTAATACTAATACTAGTAGGATCCACTGACATAGCAAACGCAGTGACGGTGAATATGAACGCCACACATATTAATATATTATAGAATAATATAATTTCTAACATAATTCTTGTCGCAGGACTGCCTCTGGGAATGGAAACATGCACAGCTGAGGCCCTGTAGAAATATCTCAGAAACGTGGCTATGATGGATAAATGTGATAATTATTTGAAAACCTTCAAGTCTTTTTTTTTTTTTTTTTTTATTACACAGATGAATAAAAGAGCTGTGCAATTGTTAAATGCATTTGAAATGGACTCTGACACTTTGTGCAGAAGAGTGGTGCTCACATTTTAAAAATTTAAACTATGGAAAATAACAGACATATGCCACAAGACAGAAGAAAGAAACAGAGAGACTCAAAACTAGGTTCAGACAGGTTGCCTCTGAGGCTGACATAACAGTAGAAATGACTACTATAAATATTTCAACGATATGTCAAAAAAAGCACAAGGATTAACACTGTTTTAGGGTTGGAGCTGTATCCTCTCCATCACTTATTAATTACCATCCTTGTATAATCCCTTTATACCAGCTCCACTGCAACTCAGAAAAGCTACAGCTTACACTCCACTTTGCAAAGTTATAAAATAGGTTTTCACAAACATCAGCCTCTGTGTGTATAAGATACTATCGAAGGTGCAACACCCTGGAGTGCATCCAGCTGGTTCGGGCCTGCTGGAGAAGCATATCTGCAAAGGATAGGCCTGTATTGTACCATGCACATTATGTCTGACGCATTTGATGTCACTGGGCTGATGTGTAATCACATAATGCTAACTCTTCATGGGAGGAAAACACAGCACGGAGGCCTCAATAAACCACATTAGTGTAGCCGAATAAAATACACTAAGTAAGTGAATTTGAGCCTGATGTACTGAATAAGCCAACTGAAGGAGAAGCAAAAGAGGCAAAGAAAGTGGATGAACTAAGAAACTGATCAAAACAGCAGCGAATGAGACACAGGTACATTGCATTCAGAGACAGATTACATGATCATTACAGCTGCTCTGACCCGATACAGCACCGGCAGGCTTTCTTGAACAAATGACACGTATGCTGGCTGCTTCCTTCCCTGGGAATAGAGTCTGATACCATCTTTCGCCCTGTACCTTACAGGCTCTTTCGATAAAGGCGGTCATGCAGAAATAAATAGATCACTCGTCGAGGGAGTGTTACTTTAGGGTTAGCCAGCCTGACTGTGAGGGGGAGAAGGCAACTGATGACATGGACTGATTGTATCCCAGTACTCCCAGAGGGCCAGTTCCCCGTAAAGGCTCAGCAATTGCATTTCTATGATTTGTAAATTCTCTAATGACTGATGTACTCAGGCCAAATAGAATCAACTCTTGTGAGCTATTGGTCAACAGCAAAATTGCTGTCCGATTCACTGGAGCAGCTTTTGTCTCTTGGGCCAACAATCATCACACGGCAGCACTGTGACATGCGTGCTACAGTCACACCCTGCATTAAGGCAATCATTTGAGAAAAACAACAACTAATTTCTCACCACACACCAACCAATACAAAATGTATCTGCCATTTTCACTGATAAATAAATACTGAAATACTTCCATTAGGTGCACCGCCTTAAAGGCAATGTGGGGCAACAGGAAGAGCACATCAGGATGAAAGAGAGGCAGGGATTTTTGTAATTTTGTCTGGCTTTGGGTGTTGGTTTGATTGAATCATTATCCATAATCGTGTTTTATTTCACTTTGTCATTTAATATAATTACTCCAGTGACAGGTGCAAAGCCTTTAATCAGCCTCTGGTTGGCACTGTCCAATTGTTAATCTGCCGACTCATGCCTGCTGTTGCTTTTTATTTATTTATTTATTTATCACAACTATTTTCCTCTTAAAAGGTCTGTCCTTTAGAGTCATTTAATTGTATCAACTAATTACATTTCAAGTGATTCACTGTTAGTAATCAAAAAAAAAAAAGAAAAAATATATCAATTGTTCCAGAACACTTGGACTCTTTCACAATTTCCACGTGTCAGACGTGACACGTGTAATTTTGTGATTGTTTCTGGTCCCTGATCTTTCTAATCTTGAAGCCTCTCTTGATTTTTGGTGGCTCGGATCGCCCAAGTTGCTGTTTTAGTACGGCATCAGCAAGTCACAATTTTAAGTATCATAAAAATTCAAAGTCAGATAAAAAGAAAAAAAAAAAATCACAGAAAGCTTGCTGACTGATTTCAGTGGGTTTTAATAATAATCATTTAAATATCCATTGTGGTTACTGGCAATAAAGGGTAAAATGGAGCCATCAAGCATTCAGGATGTTTATCTGGTCCTCACATCTCCTCACAGTAGAAAAAACTAAACAAAACATTGAGTATATCCACTCTGTAATTAAATTTCACTGCTGATAGAAAACTTGCAGGATTAATTTGATCTTTTCCAGGTTTCTTTCAGTATGCCAGTGGCCGATCCACTCATCGATTGTTATCCAGTTTGAGAACCTGTTGGCCACAGTAAAACTACTCATTAAAAGGAAGCTCACCAATTTCTATGATCTAATTAATTCAGCCATTCTATGATGGAAACAAAGTGAATCAGTTTATCAGACTCCGTTTGTACATCCAGGAGCTCTGAACAGTCAAAAGAAATCTCCAGAGATATCTGACTGATGCACTATTTATGATGAACCCGTGACAGTGTTAGATGATAAATCCACCCAAGCCTGATTTATGTTTCTACATAAACTATGCATGCACCATACTTATAGGACCCACAGAGTTGTTGCTCTTTGATTCTCGTCCGTTGTCATTTGCGCTGCTCTGTAAGTACACAACCAAACACTAAGTGGCAGTCTGGGTTCTTTTGTTCCTCTTTTTTACTTCCTAAATGTAGCTCAGGCAGAGCGACAGAGCAAGTAAAGCATATACTATGTGAGCTGGAGCTGATAAATGTTAGCGCATCGTAACATTTCTAAATAGATGCACGTCAGCGTATGCCATAGTTTACAGCGTACGGTTCCCTTCCCCGGCGTAAATATTCTGTGCGTTCGTTATTGAAGCATAAACCAAGCTTCAGTGTACAAAGGCCATTGCACATGATGCTTAATTGCTAGGTGTTGGCGCTCTGGTCCACAGATACAGAGGCAAATTACCATCAACCCCAGCAGGTTATTATTTAGATGTCAAGATGTTATACTGTATTAGAATGTTGACATTATCATACTGCAAATCTCATTTATTTTTCAACGAAGCCAACATCAGTAGCTTTAAAACTCTGAACCACTACTTATCTCTCAGAGTGGAGAGACGGACCAAATGATAAAAGGGGAAAGGGACTGGGACTGTAGCAAAGTGCCGTGATGTGCTGCACCACATCCCGCACCTATTACTCATATTATTATTTTCACTCACAGCGATGATTTAATTTCATCAGCAGCTTAATCAGGTTAACTGATTACCGAGCACCGTAGCTCACAGACACAGGCCTTAAGCAGGCCTGCACTAATACTACGGGGGCCTATGGGGACAGAGACAAAGTGAAAGAGCCAGAAAGAAGAGAGGAGAGAGAGAAAGAGATATGAAAAGGCAAATATAGCTATGATTAAAGCTAAAGAGGAAGGAGAAAAAATATAAGTAGGAAAAGGAAAACAGATGCTGTACCGTCGTCCACAGTCTTTCAGATTCTGGAGAAAACAGTTTAACTCACAGGCAGACCAGCTGCTCAGACTTAAGACCATACAGTTTCATGTCTTCTTCACCTACAGCACAGCCAGCAGTGTTCACATCAAAAACTCAGTCCAGGGACAAGGAGGAGTTCCCACTAACAGGGAGATTATATGGTACTGCCGGGGTATTTTCCAAAAACCCGACAAGTTAGACAACCATCAAACCACATTCGTTCATACTCCCTCACAGCGGTCGGGTTTCCACAGCCAACCAGGACCAAACATTTGCACCTAGATGTTTCTCATCTTAACGACCATGTGAGCCTGACAGATAAATCCAGGAAAATAGTTCCTTACTGTGTGCTCGTGGAAGCATTTGCTACTTTTTTTCTTTTGTGAAAATGGTTTGCTGGTTACTTTTCTGGACCTATTTGTGTTGTGATGTTAATTATTCAAAACTCACCCTCTGCAATGCACAAAAGTAATTGGTGATGATGGGATACTGAGAAGTTTGTCTCCCGATTAAAAACAAATGGAAGCTAAAGATCATTTTCTCTATACGCTCTCCTCAGTTCTACCCTGGCATTCTTTGAATTCTGTTGCCTGCTGAATTGCTTGGGTATTATACAAAAGAAAGCAAAGGATCAGTGGCACAGAAAGCAGACAGAGAAGAATAGCAACACAGTGGAAATCTAATCACAGTGTCTCCGGCCCCTCTCCTGATAGCCATCTCAACTGAATAAGGGCCATTATACAGCCAGAGCTCAACCCCTTAGCCCCCTCCTCTACTCCCAGATGGATGTCTGATGTCCTATCTGTCTTCTCCACACCTGGCATGTCCGGCAAACAAGGGCAATATTTACATCCAGATCTCTAAAAATACAACCCAAGATAAACAGACTGGAAAATCAAATGAGAGAAAGGAGGAGCGTCTGAGAAAAAAAGAAAAGAAGGATAAAGAGGAGAAGTGAAAGACTGAAGTGGCATGCAGAGTAAATTCACAAGACAACTCGAGCTTTACTAATTCAGTGTAAAATTAGCCGGCTTTTTTCTAATTCACTGAGTAAATCCACACTTTTTGTTAGTGTTTTGGATACATTTATGGACTTAAAGAGTTTAATTAAGAAACAAACTGAAGTGCTGCTTTTTTTTTTATACTATGTTAGCTGGAAAAGGCTCCAGCAGCATGTCTGCCAGATACAATAGTTGGTCTGATGTTGCAAAACATTTTTTCATGCCATGAATGTATACTGACACAACTCTATCCCTGCTGTGCATCCAAGAAGCACTATTTTAGTGTAAGAAAGAAGGCGTGGCTTTGCAGCACATGGGTTTCATATTCAGTTCCCTTGATTCTTGTTGTCTATATGCCCATTGGTTTAAACTGGTCCATCTCAAGTAGGGTAACATGCTTTTTTTTTTTTTTTTTTGCCGTACTGGAATAAAGTGTAATTGCACATATACTCCAGTAGGGGGCAGTGGCGCTCTCATTGTCACAGTGTGCGCAGGGAGTATTAGCTATATTGTGTAGGGTTTTTTTAATGCATGGACATGCGCACATACAGCACAGAGCAGAAGACATGTAGTGAAGAAACCCTCAAAAGACACCAGGGAAAAATATTTAACAGGGATGAAAAGAAAGATGGAGAGAGACGGAGATAACGAAACAAACAAAAGTCACCAGAAAGTTAAGACGAGGAACTCTGACGTTGCTGATGTAGCGCTTGGCTTCACTGTGACTACAGTGGGATTGATGCACTTTAAATCTTAACAGACTAAAAAAACATTTTAGTAAAGTTATTCTTTGTTATAAGTTGATCTATATTTCTTTCTTTTTTGTTTCCATTAATGTTAATAGGGATACAGTGTTATGCAGAGGTGTATTCATTACAATTTTATAGACAAATGATACTATTTATAGTCGCGGCGGTGGGTGGGGGGTAAAATGTTTTCTTCTTCCTGGAAGGGGGACGTAGCAGAAACTAATTGAGAAGCACTGCTGTAAACCAATTATCATATCTCTTTACCACTGGGATAAATAGATAAACTTTGATACAAAATTTGATGATTTGATGATACAGAATTGCTAAAAGAAAAAAAATAAATAAATTAAAAAAAAAGGAAAAAAAAAGAGACTAAATGACACAAACCAAGAAGTGGAACAAGAAAAAAACGAAAGCAAAAAAACACCACAGGTCGGTATTAGATGCAAAGATTTGATCAAATATGAGAGTGGAAAAGGGGGAAAAAGAGGAGAGGAGGTGACGGTAAATGAAAGGAACCAAAATCAGTAAAAAAAAGTTGGCTCAGAGACAACACTTGGTGGGCACCCTTTTTACTCCCAAGCTGGACAAGCTATTACGGAATAACATTAGGAAAAAACTTCCTGTTTTATTTCCAGTAAAATAGGAAAATGAAATTCTGGTAAATGGACTGCATTTTGACAGCGCTTTTCTAGTCTGGTTGACCACTCAAAGCACTTTACACCATGAGCCACATTCACACATTTATCCCCCCCCACCCCCACCCCCCAATACACATATTCACATGTGGTTCGATAAGATTAGTAAAGTTCTGTCAACTTTTTACCATTTTATTCAGATATCAAGAGCCAGAATATATAAACAGCTGACAACAAGGCTGATGCAAGAGACTTTAAGATTTAAGGTAGAAACAAATTAAGGAAAAAATATGCTTTCCCTAAAACGTGATCTAAGATTGCTTTATGTTAATTAACCAAAAGATGGACCTTGATTTTTTTAAAAACTTGTTTAATGTAGTAAATACAAGATTAATGTTCATCCTTCTTTAGCAGGTGAAGTTGTACAGGATTAATTACGTCTCCTTCCTACCTCCAAATCCAAATGCTGGAAAACAGAGTCCAGCATTAAAAAAAAAAAAAAAAAAAAAAAGAAACAAAAAAGAGTCACAACTCAGGCAGCTTCCCTGATGTGCTCTGCCACCGTGACAGATGCAGCACAGACATGAGAGGGCAGTAATTGTAAAGGACAGCTTCAACAATCCCTTGACTGCGAGGAAAAGAGGTGGAATGGGAAAAAAAAAACTTCAAAAAAATGTAAGAAAATTCTGTTTTCCTGCCTCAGCAAGAGGCAGTTTATTGATCACCCGTCTAGCACACAAATACACTCTCTCTCTCTCTCTCTTTTCCTTCTCCTTCAGTCTTGTCAGGCTTCTGAGGCGTCTGGGGTAAGACAGGCGAACTACGGGGGAGACGGAAGATGAGGCCAGGGCCATTAAAGGAAGTACGTCTCTGCAGAGAAACGTCAAGCAGTCAGGTCTAGTTTGGTGGTGGGTGGCTCTGAGTGTACGTGTGCATAAGTGCAAGGATTTTCAGCACATCGTGGCACTTTGTGTGTGGGGGTGCAGTGGGCACCTTGAAACCTCACTTTAGTTTATGACACCCTGTGGGTGACAGTGTTGTTGAATAAGGATTTTTATAGGGTAAAATGTCCACTTACATTAAGGACAAGACATGTGCATGTGTGCGTGTGTGTGTGTGTGTATATATATATATATATATATATATATATATATATATATATATATATATATATATATATATATATATATATATATATATAGCCAAACTTCTCAATTTATGGAGTTTGGATCCTGTAAGATTTTGTGCTAGAGCTGATTAAAGATGGGCACTGATAAAAAAAGAAAAAAAAAAGTGCATATGGGGTGTTTTTACAGCCTATTGTATTACAGCATACTCATGTTCAGCAACTGTGTTGGATTCATATATTGTGTTTGCAAAACATACTTTAAGAAATGCTGTAAACAGCTTGGAAAACTTTTTTACCCTTTGGTCAATATATTCAGTTTAACACTACTCATCAGTGGCGCCAACTGTCTGGTGAATATGGAATTAAAATGTGAATTGATCAAGAACGCTGCAGTAATATGCTTACAAAAAAACATCGAGATGGATTTGAAAAACTACTGTTATAGATGTAGTATAATTGCAGTGTTGCAAGTTCCATGTCTGATAAAGGCTTGGATGTGACAGACGACTGAAGTAAAAACAACTCAGAGCCTAATAAATAATAATCAGAGTGCGAGGGGCAGGCTGCTGCACCAAAACAGCTCATCTGACCCAAGCAAACACAAAAACTTCCAATCAAGCACCGAAGCGCCAACAGTGAGGACTAGCGGGAGGTGGATGGGCGGGACTGGGGGGGGCGAGGTTACTGTCTCGATGAGCCATTAGTGAAAACAAGCTACTAATGACATGTTTCGAGGCACCTTTGTTAGGCAGAGTAGCAATTATGAATATGTTGTGGCTTGAAATAAGCAGAGGGCCAGTCAGATGAGTGCGTCTGGCCAACGCTTAAAGTCACTTAAAAACATGCAGATGTGACAATAAGCGTCAGGAAGGATGAGAGAGTTCACTACAGTGAGAACCATTAGAGTGTTGGATAAATGAGCCTGTTAAAAATGACAGGATCAAGAGGTTGCGGTTAGAATACCGAAAGGCTGAATGGGAAGCAGGATCACTGGGAGGAAAAGTGGACGGAAAACCTTGGTGGGTGGTCTGTAAAGGAAACCCACAACAAAGGAAAATAAATATTTCATATCAAGTGTCTTTGAGGAATGACTAAGCAACCACCCTGCATTCACCCCGATGTGATGCTTGAATATAACTATGGATTCCATTTACATTTATATCATTTGCAATGACAAAAAAAAATGTGCGTGTGAAGTTGTGAGCAGAGGGGAAAGACGGAGCTCAGAGAGTGAACAGTTGGATTTGCTGTCAACCTTTGTGGACCAAGGATTGCAGTGTTTTTTTGTTTTAAATATGAACAGCTGCTATTAAATCCAGTATGATACTGGCTGCCCTCCAGAAAACAAGCTTTGTAATTATGAAAAAGTCCAGAGTCCAGACTAGCCTCTCAAAGCTGTCATTTTGTTCACATTCATATCCTCTATTTTGCTTTCTGGTGGATGCACCGAACATCCTCCAAAGATTTACATATATTCATAGAATATAAGTCTCAGGTTTAACAAGATTTGAATATTTGTCATGATTAAACACTGCTTTGTCTACCTTGTTTGAGGTGTATTACAAATTTCGGAGCTTGTCAGTCTTCTCTATTCGGCTTTAGCTGAAGTGCATCCTCCTGCCAAGGGGGGAATACTAATAATGATGCTGTCACACTTTCCATCCCACCTTTACATCAAGGGTGGTAATGGCACTTATGAGACTCACAGGACTTTAAAGTCAAATCAAATGCCAGACCTGCAGTACCCACAGCACGACCCCAGTGTTGTATGACTTCAGTCACCTGGGGTGATGCATATGCATGAAGCTGGTGGTCCAGGCCGCATCTCCTTGCTCTTCTTTATGCATGAGCTGGGCCAGTCCAAAAGTCATCACAGTTTCCACAGGAAGCTCCTCTTTCTCCCAATTCTCATTATGTGTGGAGCAAAAAGCCATATCCTATTCTGCCTTAATAATTGTAAAATACCCTATATATATATATATATATATATATACACACACACAGTTGGAAAAAAAAAAGTCCATTATAAATGTAAGTGCTGATTTATAGTTGAATCATTCTCTTTTGTATTTTCGTTTGACTGAATATTTTTTAAACAAGCATACCCCCTGCCCAGCTGCATTTCATTCAGCTGTGTGCATGTATGCAAACCCTGAAAAGCGGTGATTACAGAAATATAGCAGCAGCAGAGGACGAAATCTAATTGCTTGCTTCAGCTGTATTCTGTAACTCTATTCGGCCACATTTCTGGACTTGTAGAATAATCAAATATTGTTGATTTGTCTTGGCATTTTTTTTTCTCATATTTAAGATTCAACATGTGGTGGGTGACTGTTTCAACAAACAAGTATTTCTGTACTGTTCATGCTCAAAAGATATATTTATATGACATCTGCAGCCACTAACAAACCAAACACCTATCCCCCCCCCCCCCCCCCCCCCATCCTTCTTTGCTTACCAATCTCCATCTATTTTCTTTCCTTCCCACAGAGTCTCACATTAACTATGGCCAGATGGCTCGGGTGGCTCTCCTTGAGCAGGGATCATCCGAAATTGATGACAAAAGTTCAAGAGTCAGCCACCTCCGGCGAGAAGCAAACTCCTTCCACTTATCCAATTCCATCAACACCTCCTCGATTCTTTCTCCTTCTTTCTCCTTTATCTTTCTTGCTACCACTCTCTGCTCTTCATCCTCCAATCACATCTGATTAAAGCACCACAGGTTCTGGGGATCAAAGGATTTAGTGGCCATAAACTCTCATCTAAGTGAATTTCCTCCAGAGGGAACTTTATAGAAGAGAGAAATATGAAAGATAGAATACTGATAGTAGTCCAGAAAGTGCAGAAATGCTAGCATAGAAATAGGTAAAAAAAAAAAAAGTGAAAAAAGTTGTTCCTGGGGAGGAAAAGGTGAAAGCAGAGATAGCTGGTGAGTGTGGAAAGAGTGCTGGAGTCACTGAAGGACAGGAAAGGGGAAACAACACAAAACTTCCTAAGCTTCCAATAAGTGATCATGGGCACGAGGGCATCCACCAATCAATTTGTTGTTTGTACTATGCCTGCCCTCCACGACAAACCAATAACATCAAGAGTCCCAGCTCAGCAAGGAGTGTCACCTCAATCACTGAGAAAAACAAGAAATTTCCTCCTTATGTAAGTCTCCTCAAATAAAGCCAACTAAGATCCACAAAAAGAGGAGAGTTAGAACGTGTGTTTTCACAGCTGTGTAAGACAAAAAAAAAAAAAAAAAAAAAACCCGAACACGTGTTTTCTCATTTGCACCATTTGAAAGAAGTTCTTACACTGACCTACTGATAATTGGAGAGACGTAACACGGTTGACTGCAGGGAGGTAATCTTTGCAGATGCATGTAGATCTTAACAGCACCAAACTAATGTATTATTTACAGGTGGAGGTGGTGGGTACTCGTGAATGAGAATTGACTCGTTTGTCAGAGGAGAGGTGGGGATAATGCTGTTGAGGGGGCAGCTCAATTTGAGGGCTTACAGTAAAAGGATTGTCAGGCTCTGCTCTCTGTTAGGTGACTCATTTATTTCGTTTCACTCAGTTTGAAGCATTTATTAACTTTTTCAAATTTCTGACTACTTTCATCCTGTCTCGGCAGGTCTTGACCTACACACTTGAACCATGCATGGTACTGCAGTAAAAAAAAAAAAAAAAACAACATCAAAGTGTGGAAACTGCTTCGTCTATCAGGATTGGAAACATCTTCCTTTAAATGTTTGAAAAATGGAACCAAAGTACAGTGAGATATACACATTTTGTGTATGTTGTTATTTGTGCTTGTTTTTATCAAATACATTTGCATTAGTCTTCCAGCCTCTTTGTTTTCCTACTCACCATTCTGGCCCCCTTTTTTTTTTATTATTGCATTTTCTTTCCAGTCTTCATTCTCGCTCTATCTATAGGTGTTGGAGACGAGTGGTGGAGAACAAAGGTCATTTCAGAGGCAGCAGATCTGCTGCTGATACTGCCAAGCTTATTCTTCACTGTCTCATTACTGTTTGGCCACTGCCTGCCTCCTGGCTCTCTTTCTCTTTCTTTGTCCACCCCACCCCCCCTCACCCCCTTTTTGCTGAACACACACACACACACACAGAAATCAGACGTAAACACTCCACAAACCAAACACTCTTTCATAAACCAACTGTCCAACATGAACCCACTTCAGGAGAGAGGCTCCCTCCTCCTCTGTCTCTCTCTCTCTCTCACCCTCACCTGCTCTTGTTTCACTGTGTTTTATTAATTTTTCATCTAATCTGTGCCCTGGACTCACCTTCCTCCTCTAAAATAACAGAGGGCATTCAACCCTTGGACTCGACAGAGTCCCGCATTTGCACTACAAAGACACGAGGGAGTAGAGAAACTTACCATCGGCTAATCAATGCCAGTGAATAAATGAATGAAAATAACAATTTGTGCACAAACCAAATCAGAAGCCCTTCTGTAAAATGGGTTTGTTAGAGAAAAAGAGTTCTGTGTTTTCCTTCTCCCAGGGGGGTCATTAAAAAACAAACAAAAAGAAAAGCAAGGAAATGGAGTCGCTTAACCTCTGTTGCAGCCTGGGCTGAGACACTCAACAGAGGGACCGAAGAAATGTCACTTTTTTAGGTTAAATTTCCTTGACCCAAAGAGGGGCACTGGGAGGAGAAGGAGGTGAAACTAAAAAAAAAAGATGGGTGTTAACATCTGTGAGTGTGTGTGTGAATGCATGTGTTCAACACGGAGACCTTTCTTTGACAAATTTGATCATGTCGGCCTCACAAGTTGCTCCATCTAACACAAGGGCAGAGGTGTTGTTTGTTCTTGTTTGTTTTTTTTACTTTTTAAATAAAAAGGAGAAAATTGAGCATTGGACGAAATTTAATCTATCCGTGGGATTCCTCAAGGAGATCCAATAAGTTGGCTAAAGATTGCAACTGACTTAAGGACAGACACTCTTTCTCTGATGTGGTAAAAAAAAAAAAAAAAAAACTCATTGGAAAGAAAGAAAAAAAAGCTAAAGATCAGATAAAAATATGTTGACGAGAAAAAAAAAATGAAAGCAAAAGAAAAAAAAAAGCTGCAAGTTGTGCCACATCTCCAGAGAGTGCTTCCTGTTGTCAGTCCCTCTGCAAGGACCCCCAGAGGACTGCGTGAAGTCTTTGTAAAGCCAGATGGCCCCCGTCTTAGGTATTCAGCCGCACAGCAGTGAAGCAACAGCCAAAGAGGTGTCGCAGTCAATGCTAAACACAACCTGTCACCGCCATCAACATACAGGCGCACAGAAACACAGTAGAAACAACAGAGGAGGTTTTGTCATTGTTACAGGACAGTTTCAGAATGATTACTGGGATCCAGTTTATGGCTTTTTGTAAGATTAAATGGAGGAGTGTGTATATCGTATCATACGCACACATATATCTGTAGAAGTTAGTGGATGGATGTGCACATTTTTTTTCGTGTGCATATCTTTAAATTACCATGCTATACCACTGTCATAGTTTCATTTCAAACTCCAAACACATCCCCCATGCTGTCACGGTAGATGAATCCTCACAGAAAGAGCGAGACTGCGCTGCATGAGAGGACTGACCGGTGGCTCTGCATATTGTCCAGGTATACACCTCTCCATGAAAACTACATCCATAATCACCATTTCTTGCTGTTACTCTAATGTTGCTTGTTCTGTGAGCTTTAATTGCATTCATCAGATTGATTGATAACCTAGCCAACAGTTTTTTTTTCTTTTTTTTTAAATTATTCATTTCTGCAGGCATGTTGGAGCCCATGTGCATGCGACTGCCTTTTCTCCCATGTTTGTGCCACGACTTTCCGGCCAAGTCACCTATCATGGCGACCCATTTTCCACCTCACTAAATCCCAGACCACATACTCTCTGTTTACTGGAAATGTGTCCCTTGTGTCTTGTCCTATATCCCATAATCCTTTGCCATGATGGAAGAGCCCATGTTCAGCTACTGTCCTCCTCACCTGTTCTACATTGCCGAACATTTGCATCACTTCCCATAATCTCACATCATCTTAAACCAACCTTTCAATCCCCTGACCCCTCTCACTTTGTTACCATTTCTACTTACACTCCGCCACTATATTTACCTACCTTTTTTTTTTTTTTTAACTTTCAACCCCCTTCCTCCATCCTCAAATTTCTGCAATAAAAAAAATGATTGTTTCTCACACTGTTTCCATTTTTATTTAGCTTCTATCCCAGTTTCTTTCCAAAAAGCGATGGGTTATCCCTGACCTCATTAAAAATAGAAAACAGAGGGAACATTCTGCTGTCCTCATCAGACGGTTATGTTTCAAATTCAGCCCCATCATCACAGTCTCCTCTCTACTTCAGTGGGTCGTGCCTGAGCAGAGAGCTGCTATCTTCCTCAGGGCTCTAGAGAAAACCCTCGTGGAGCTGATTCCAGTAGCTTTTCATTTTTTTCTCTCTGTGTACACTGATCTAGATTTGTTATATGCTCTTTCTGAAGGGGCTGACATTCACATGCCTAAACTTGCAGTATTGAACAGTACTGGTGTACTTGTTCTCTCCTGTTCAGGCAATGCGCATGGCTACTATTTTTTTTTTTTTTTGCAAAGGACTGTCTAAATTGGATTTTTACAGCACTCCACAAATTAACTGAAATCTCTTCTTTTGGTCTTAAGGCTCAGCACATTTAATCTGATATAAAATAATTGGCACCACATTAGTCATAAACTCATTTAAACCTGAGACCTAAGGCATGAAGGAAAGAACAATTTGAGAGTCTAAGCTCTGTAATAGTACTCCATGCTGTAGTTCAATATGTCATTTGGAAAGAGTTAAACAAAATCATATTAAAAACAAAATGTAAAAATCTTTCATCTGAAGATGTTAACCCATAGACATAACCAGGAAGAAGATGTTTTCTAAGATCTTAGCTGGAGCAAATGGAGTTTCATTTGCTGTGACATGTATCTGTATATTCTCAAAAAATCTTATCCTACCAGGAGGAATCCTTCTAAAACAATTTCTAATGATCTCCTGGTAGACAAACTCAGGGGAATATGCCATTCTTATGCTTTTAAACCTTCACAATAGCGATCGACACAGGTAACCCCCCAGGATACTTATCTTTCCCTGGAGCACTGTGTTTGCATTGGAGGCTTTGCTTTAAAGTGGTTCAGGTTTACTTGTCTCAGAAAAGTTTTCACCTGCTTTTTAAACACAACATTCACACTCTCTCTAAAACCTTTACGAGACTCGTTCTCAGAAACAACAGCTTGGATGACTTTAAAACTTTGTGAAATTGAATAAAGATGAAACTGGAGCAATGATCTATGGACCCAGCGGTGCCTGCGGTGCGTCTCTTACAGAAATGTAGAAATGAAACAAAACGTAAGAAAAGCCCGGTTGTTGTATTAGATACAAACTGAGCCTTTTACTTGTTTCATCATTAACAGCTATGAAAGGACGCCACACACTTTTATCGACTGGACCACTGAAGCACCCTGCATGCGGTTAGCCAGGCCTCACTCTAATGCCTGCAGTTGGCCCATAATGCTGCATTTCTTCCTGGCACCTATATTCTGGGACTTATTTCAAGGTTTCATTGTTAACTTCTGAGGCGTTTGTTAACCTTGCTGCTTTGTGTTGTTTCAACCTCTTACGAACACATGGGCCTTGTGGGTCCCTCAGATCTGCTGGCTGTTTGTCCCGAGGTCAAGGCTGGTCCTCAGAGGAGACCACAGCCCCTAAATTATGGAACCACCTGGATGTTAGGTTGGCTCCAACAGTGCCTGACTTTAAGTCTTGTCTCAAAGCACATTTTTAATTATTGGCTTTTAACTCTATGAGTCATTTTTTAAAAATAAACTTATTAGTTTATGCATTTATTTACTGTTATTTTGCTTTAAAGCTTTTCTCTTTTGATGCATCTACTGACCTAATTTTATTTTATTTTTTGTAAATTACCACTTTTTTTTTGATTGTGCTTTATAATCAACTGGACTTGATTTGACTTGACTAAATGACACTTAAATGTGACATCTATAAGTTCCCTCCTATATTCAGAAAATCGCAGAAAACCTTTTTTAGTCAGAACAAAATGTAATTATAAAGAGAATCTTTTCTTTTTTTCCATCTCTGCTGCACGAGCACCGTAGCCTCTCAACCTCGAACACTGCTCAACCTGCTCAGCCTTGTAAGCTATCATCAAGCTATCCATCTTTATATCTGATGGAGTTTTGCTTTTGCTGCACCTTATTATTATTATTATTGAGACCTACTTACCAGGACTTCTTTTATGGGTACCAGGATACTTCTTTTATGGGTCCTTTCCTTTGTTCCAAAATGATCGTGCAGACGCAAAGAACCTAAAAACTAATTATGTGAGCCCTATGGCTGGTTCCTATTGAGTCCTATAAGGGCACATAAATACTCCATGCAGGGTTGTACAAAGCATTCTGGGTTTGAATAACATGGTGGGCGTTACCCTGTGTGCCTTCAGCTGACCAGACATTCTGTGTCCATCAGTAGAAAAGCTCCTTACACACGTCCAAACTGTTATCTACCGCGCTCGGGTGCAGCCAGTTTTGAATGGGCACCTAAGTCAGGCTGCAACTAACAATTATCGTCAATAATCGAAACATCAAAAACTAAAGAGTACATTTCCATAATGTCCAAAAGACTGGAAATTTCAAAGCTTGGAAAACCTAAGATCAAATGTTAATTTTTACAAGAGAAATTACCTAAACTGTAAATGTTCTCCAATTTGCTTTCAGCTACCTTTCTCCCGTTTCACGAGTGATTAATGGAATAGTAACTGCGCACCTGAGGCACCCACACCCCCATCAAAGATCCCTGCGCTCGTTTCAAACAATAACAAAGCCAAGATGCTGGGCCAAACTGCCAATCTGCAGTTCAGCATCCTCGCCACACAAATACTTCCCACTCTACTGCCCGTGAATCTGACAGCCAGAAAGCCCGAGCTTGTGCGCTGCCAACCAGCCAGCAGTAACTCAGCTTCATCCAGCCCTGGAAACAAGGCAGATGGCAGCAGTGGAGAACAGAAAAGAAAAGACACAGTGTGGGTCTATAAGACAGAGAAAGATTGAATAACTGAAGAAAGTATGCCTGCTTGTCTGTGATATGGCCTCTAAGCTTTCTAAGCTTATCTGCATCTTACTCCATTACAGGTGTGTGACCTTCCTTGTGTGTGTGTGTGCTCATGTGAACACCTCCAGGCAGGTCAGCTGCTGTAGCTCGATTGTCTGCAGATGCCAAATCAATCTACTCCATTCACAGACTCCGTGGATTATCAGTGAGAGGTTCAGCCAATACATGAATGACAGTTGATTAGGCCCATCAAACTGATGAGCAATCAATGTCCATCTGTATATGGATGTGTTGCCGGCTCTGTTAGGAAGCTGCACAATTGCCTTGACAGAGCAACCTTGCTCTCTTTTATTTCCACAAATATCAATATGGCTTTTCCTGAATGATTAATATCATTGTTAGATTTTGTTTTTTTAAGTATTTGTACTCAACTAGAATGAGAGTTTTGCAAAAGACAGTAAGATCTTTGCAAGACATTTGTGCGTGTTTCTTGCAATAAAAATATCAAATCAGGGAAGATAAAACTGAGCAAAATCATATCGGATAAAAAGATAAAAAAAATCTTTAAAGATGTAGCTTGGCAGCTAATCGGGATAGAGATGACCCAGGTACTGCGAAATGAGGCTATTTTTACCTGCTAGGTGGCAGTATGGTGCCATATTTGGGGCTTTTTGCAGACATGACCACTTACAATAAAGCAACATGCCATAACAAGCGATCAGGTCATTAATTTTACATCATTTTTCCTACCTTCAAACAACTGTGGTGTTTGAAGGTTGTTTTGGAGATCTAAAGAAAAGATGCTACATATTGATTCCCACATGGCTGACGTGACATGGACAAAGCAGCTGAAAAGTTCTCTTTGCACAGAGAAGATGGAAGACACCGATTTGACATGAGAGGAAGCCCCGGATGAGTGCTGCCTCCTTCTACGTCATAATCGTGGAACCCGGGTAGCCTCTATTAGCCCTTAGGCTTCCAGACTTCCAGTTTAGGCTTTGGTGCAAAGCCAAAACAACAGCTGAAGTCAAAATGACCATATAGATAATAGTAGGTCTGTTGCGTACAGAAACTCCAAGCCAAATTCTGGCACCGTCTGACCAGCGCAGCGTATAAACTCAAAGGCAACATGTCATCGTAAAGAAAAAAGAAATTAAATAAATGCTCACTCTATCCATGTAATGGCTAAGTTTTGTAGCAGCTCCTTCGAAGACATTTTTACAATGAGAGCTTTACCTCGGATGATGAACAGCTTGGCGCTGACGGTGATCTCGCCCTCGCTGTTCTCTGCTACACATTCGTAGGTGTTCTCGTCGCGCGGGGCTCGGAGAGGCTGGATTCTGAGGACAGCGCCGGCACCCTCGTCAAACTCAATGGTCTGGAGAGTGAAAGATGGGGAACAAAGTCAGGTTAAACATTTTAGGATTTCAGTCCAAATAAAACCAGCTTTGAATGCTGCAGCGGAGCACCAGGTTTTCTTTGAGACACGAGGATCAATGTGGGCTCTGTGCACTCCTTACTTAATTTACTTACTTTTAAAGGTTACGCAGTTGTTCTTTTCAGTTCGGTGGCTGGACGGGTACTCTTTTTTTTTTTTGCCTGTGACTTAAAGAGATGCACTCTCTCTGCACAGTGTGGGTTTTGTGTTTCCATCTCATTTTCATCTGTAATTATGTCCTTTGTTCTCTTTTGTTTTGAGCCTTGCTCAAACAGCCTCTTAGAAATATAAAGCTGTGTATAAAAATTGAGCTCACTGAATGAAGAAAGAATATTAAAGAGGAACTACAACAACAACAATACCAGTTATTTCTAAATTAGCACACTGACAATTTCCGCTGTAAATTCAAGTTGTTGACTAAATAAAAGTGATGCCGAGCAACAGAGCAAAACCTGGTAGATCTGCTCAAATAATCTCCTGAATGTTTTTGGCCACAAAGACCAGTGTGACCTCGATATTACTTGGGAATCACGCAGTCAGTGCCCGAAGCCTACCATGCTACTCAGATGTGGTGACATCTGTTTTTTTTAACATTCCTTTTGTCATTGTTCATAAAAAAAAAAATTGAAATCATGATTGAAATTCGATCAGTTGCCATTTGAACACCCCTGATGTCCCTTTTAAGACCACCATCCACTAATCCTGCACCAATGTGCTAAACATGCCTATAAGATTAGAAATTAAATGATAGCAATTCTGAACTAATTACTCCGACCCTGTTAACGCAGACGGTCATTTCCCAAACCCATTTCTTTTTTTTCGCTCTAAATTTGGACGGATGTGTCACTGAGTCTGGTCAACCTGTCAGTCTCCCAGCAAATCTAATATTCCAATATCTGCGCGTTCCCCAGGGAAGCTTCCGCCATCTCAGTGAAGGACTTACCACTGCAATCTCTCAGAAAAGCATGACTTTGAGACACGAGTGTGAGTCTTCAGCAGCCCTGCTGTTCTGCTGCTGCACATCTCAGGGCTGAGTTGCTAATTAGGCTAAAAACACTGCAGAGCATGGCATCGTGATCAATATCAAAGCAGCTGTCTCGAGGGTAGAACAGATAAAAAAAAAAAGAAAAAAAAAACAGAACCACTTCAAAACCCCATACACTTTTTTCATTTCACGCTAAACGGAAGACGAGAGGCGTCCGTTCAAGTGGGCCCCTCGGCTTTGTTTCCCACTTAGCATGCAGAGCAGAAGAGTTCACAAAGAGAATGTGCCTTTTTTTTCTTCCTTCAGTTGGGATGCTGATCTCCCCCCGTTGAGGTTGTTGTCATTTTTTAATTTTTTTTTTGCTTTTCAGTGGCCTCCCCTATGGTTGCGTTCATGCCGCTGTGTGTTGGTGCACGAGTGTGTACGAGCATCTCCGGTGCTCTGTCACTGCCGTCATCGTTAACTAAAGCAAGTTTTTAATTAAGAGACACTGAGCATCAATCAAGACTTTTAGAGATGCCATCTGGGATGCCTGCCGAGGAGTGAACAACAAACATCATGAATAACGCACAGACACATTCACTCAGACACGGTTGCATGCAGGGGGGGAA
Source organism: Hirundichthys speculiger (assembly GCA_018398805.1). NCBI lineage: Eukaryota > Metazoa > Chordata > Actinopteri > Beloniformes > Exocoetidae > Hirundichthys > Hirundichthys speculiger. The sequence continues at coordinate 823,819 of JAGFBZ010000381.1, read as the reverse complement.
AAAATAAAAAAATAAAAAAAAATAAATAAAAAAATGGCAGTGGAATAATGTGACAGCAGCACAGTCAGTCAAGTGCAGAAAGGACAGAGCTGGAGGAACGGGAGGGCTCTGCATTTCATTACAGGGTAGCTGTAGCTAATGGCGCGCTTGAAAATTGTTTATCAGTTAGAGAGGTCAGTGAATGAGAAGTCTGGGGACTGTTGTCCGCTGCAATTTGTAAAAAAAATAGCTTGTGAAAATAGCTAATAAAATTGCCCTTCTCAAGAAGGGTGGGAGAGGTCTAAGCTGCAAGAATATGGCTCGCAATCTTAATGTGGTGTTGGAGAAGTGCTGGAAAGAGTGTAATTAGGGAAATAAAAGTTTGTTATTTGGGTTCTGACACCATTTGAGATCCATTCAGCTGTGACTTCCCTTATTAAACTGCGTGGCACATGTTAACATGGGCTCAGGATTATAGAAGGGGCGGGACACCTAAATGTCTGACTGCATATGAAGTAGTACGAGTGATGAAAAATTTATCAAGCTGCATTTTAGTTTGTATCAAGAATTTGTACTTTTACACAACAAAGACTTACCATGTATGGACTTTGCACTAGATGGAAATGAAAATAGCATGAACGTTCTGTATCTAAACGTTACGCCGACCCACAACACACACAGAACGCAGCAACGGACGACAGGTTTCACCAACTCACCTCTATTCGCTGTGAATTCACCTTCTTCCCTTTCTTGTTCCAACTAACCCTCGGTTTGGGGTCACCCGCTGCCTGGCAGACAAACGAGACCACGCCCCCTGAGACCCCAGTCTGGTCGATGGGAACTTTAGTGAACCGTGGTGGTGCTGGGGAGCAGGAAAAAGAGAGGAAGGCAAACAAAAGAAAACAGATATATCAGTATGTGCCATGAGACAAACGTTACCCCGCTGCTGCTAACTCAGTTCCTTTAATTACATTTCTGAAAGGACACACTTCTAAATGTCAGCTGAGTTCATGTGCATGCATTCACACAGATAATTCATATTTCAGTCTTTATCTCATTTTCACTTCGCACTTCACTGCCGTATAAACTCCTCAAACTTCAGCGTGCTGCAGTGCTGTGAATTTATACGTTAGTGTTGCGCCAAGGTGCTGATGATTGGAAGCTTAAGGACATCACTCCATAAGGAGGTAGACTACGGACAAGGATACCAGAGCAAAGGCAAACTCATCGCTCAGCAAAGCAAAGTTTTCTTTTTAATTTGCGAGTTACCGCAATCTCAGGAGGGACCGCACAAACCAAAATATGTGCACGCATACAACTGAGACATTTGGATTTAATAGTCAATCAAATGTTTGACTCATGCCGGGTTTTAGCAAATTTAAAACAACAAGTTGGATAGAAAAAAGAGAGGAAAAGAGGGGAAGCGGGGTCTCCTGGGCAACTCGTTAAATCTGAATCACAGATATATGAGGATGATCAAACGGCCAGTGCATAACGTCAAATTAATAATTAAGGGACGATGGGCCCACACCAGTCTCCAGGCGCTGCTGAACACATATGAAGGGAAGCTCCTGCATTCATTAGGTGAAGAGAGGCGCAGAGCAGAAGAATCATGCAAACAGGGATTTGTTTGAAACAAGGCGAAGGGAAAGAGGGAGGCGGAGAACACTGCCTTGGGAAAGCAGAAACACTACAAAGTCAAACTGAATGCCTCAAAATGCTAAAATCAATGTTTCTGATGTAAATATTATAACAAAATACAGAAAGTAAATAACTGATGAAGTGACCCCTTGAACCCTAAGGTACTGTGAGACATCATTTAAAGTAATTCTCCTACAGACAAAACAGTCAATTAGCTGATTGATCCTGTTAGCTATTTTTAGATTATTTAATATTATCTTGCTTTCTTTTTATTTTTTACTATGTCAATAAATAAAAATAAATAAGGAAGCCTTATTGCCGGTATAAACAGATGTTTCTGATGTCCTGAGCCCTTTTCCTGTTTTTTTTTTTTTTTTTTTTTTTTTTTTTCTAATAAAGTGCAAACCTAAATCTAATCTCAGGATTGTGGCATAAGTTTTGCTATTGGACAAGAATGCAGGAGAGCTGAACACAAGTGGGAAAAAGACAAGCTGCAGTTGTCTTGTCTTCACTTTTAGGAGAGATGGGACAGAAATCAGAAGACTTTATTAGCAAATAAAGGCTAATGAACAGCTTTAAACTTTTGGAATTTTAATTAAAAAAAAAAATTTGTTTAACCCAAGATTTTATTATTTTTTTATCCAAGGTCAAATTGTGTTTATCACTGAATGACTTTAAACTATATCGTCCCATATGTGTCAGCTTGCCCCCCCACCCCCTCCTACGGCTGCAGCTCACCTTTTAACATGAACATGAAAGCACAAGCGCCTTCTCCATCCCCTCACAACCACAACAGGCTCCCGAGTCCCTCAGATGTGCTCGCTGTTTGATTCTAGTTGCTCCGTGGAGCGGGCTGGTGCTCAGAGGAGAGTTGCAGCAGATGAAGATGCACAATAAAAGTTGCCAGCTTATAAAATCAGCTCCATGATTGCCTCTTTTTAGGTCTCATTTTAAGACGCATTTTTGCTCCTTGACTTTTGACTCCATAGGAGAGTCCATTGTTTTAACAGTGTACAGCACTTTGGTCGATTATTATTTGTTGTTTTTGTTAATGTGTTTTATAACTCGATCAGACTTGTCACATGATCCAACCCACTGTTACTGTGTCAGTCCTGGTGATGTAATAGAACTGTCAGCACACTAAGATGAAAGCTGCTCTCCAAGAACTCAGAGCTCATATAAATATCCAAATAAAATATGTCAATGAAAAAGTTTAAATTACTTTCGACTCTATATCTGACAGGAGCATATATCCAGAATTTACCCAGAGTTCTTTAAAGGTTGTTATCGTGATACGAGGAGCTTAGTCTTTTTCTTCGTCTTCAAGCAGTGGGCCTACTTCATTTTATTACTTTCATTCTGTTCTGAAACGACACAGCTCAGCTATCCACAACACAGCTCATCTGCATTTGACCTCCGTATACAATGTGCTCTCTGTTGGGACAGAAGAGGGTTTTACACAGACCAGGCTTGTGGTACTGTTTCTCCTGAAAGCCTGCATTCTTTGATTAGTTTTCCCGTGGACCGCTTGACATTTCTACCCAGTCGCCTTCTCTTTCTCTCTCTTTCTTTGTAGGATGAGAAAGATGTACAATAAATGTAAACGCCAAAAGTCTCCATCCATCTCAGCTTGACTCCTGACAGATTCTGGATTTTCTCATAATGTACTTTATGTAGTTTTCAATATTGCCTCAGGAAGGCTTAAATAAAAAAAATAAAAAAATAAATAAAAAAAGCAGTTGAAGAAAAGACGGACAGCCAAAAACGGAAGTGCAGGAGGAGGCGAGGTCAGTGGTGAGGAGGGGTGGAAAGAGGTCTAAAGACTAGAAAATGCATGGTGCGAGAGTGAAGTGAAGGACTGGCAAAACCCAAAAGTTTTCCTAACTTTTATCAACTCTTAATCTTTTATTATTTGCAGTTGCCAGTTGCCTTGATATCTCTGTCTCATCTCTGCGGCAGACACTTATAACAAGTACTTCTTAACTTATGGCACAAAAAAAATAGAAGTTCAATAGTAAAGAGTCACATATTCACTCAACCTCCAGAAGCAACATTCGATAATCGAGTCAGGGTGAGAGGAGAAGCCATTCTGGATTATTTCAACAATGGAGAAAAAAAAAGAAAAAACTACATCCCTTGAGAAAAACTTTAAAAAAAAAAAAGAAGCGATGAAGTAAAAATGCAGCAACGAATGCTTGCCAAAACCACCAACCCAACTGTGAGGCAACGCTCACAGCTCGACGAGAGCAGAGGTTATTATCGAAAATGGAAAGCCATTCTGCTAAAAGATGCGTTTGCGTGTATATCCGACAATTACAGAGATTATGTGCGTATGACGACAGCCTGTAAAACACTTCATCATCCTACATTTGACACATTTAGATGCCACTGCAGTCACAGGTTACCTGTATGTCACCGTTAACACAGACCGTTAACCCCCATTCAAAAAGGGGCTTCTGTAGACATGACTGCATCACACCATAAAATGACACAATTATATTATGTCAGTGGCAAAAAATTGTCAGATACAGCTCTGCTCTTCTACTCCAACACTTATCCTTATGCATTATGTCCATATTTAGTCCCTTTATTAGACTTTTTACTTTAGACGTTTAATGTTGAAATTCTTCTCGTCTGAATTATGTCAAGTTTCATTCATTCAGATGAACTGCACGTGTGAATTTGATGCGTATGTGTATGAATTCTGAGGTAGTAATACACATTTCACCACCTGTCAAATGTTCATGCAATAAACAACAATAATAAATGGTGGACCAAGCTATACCACATACTGAATGTAGTTTTATATTTCTATTTTCAGCGTGCCTTTTTAAAAAAAATCATACCTGCAAGTGTGAATCTTGAAGATTTCATCAAGCACTTCCTTTTGCTGGCTCTGTGATTACTCCAGGAGGTATGCAGCATGTGATTTTGTGAACTCGGACGAGTATAATTAACCTTTTTTTTTTTCTTTTTTTTTTTTTTCAAGCTGTCTTCCTCTGGATCTCTGCTGCTCAGTTAGACAGACTTAGAGCCATTCCATTTTCCTGAAATTTTAGCCTTACAATATCTATAATTGCAGGGTGGAGAAGGTTGAATAGTGTCTGGATTTCATGTGTTTAAAATCTTTTGCAGTAATGACAATAGCACAGAACAGCCCATTATATCAACTCTAGCGATGATTGGCAGAAGCTTCCGGCACTTTTGTCAATCAGTGCAGCATTGGCAGGAATGGAAAATGAGCTAGTGAGGAAGAAATTGTTGTACTTTGTTCTACACTATATTTATTACAGAGCTTTCGTGACTTACTTTTAAGATGAAGGATTCATACAAAGATCAATGTAACAAGCTCTAAAATAAAATGCACATAATTAAAGATAAAAACCATCCCACAGACACATGTCTGATCATAGTGACGTGTCTCTCTTCTCACATGGTTTAATTTCAATAAATGAGCAACAAATTTAACATCACAAAAATAGATAAATTCTAAAAATGCAAAACCAAAAATAAGTATGTGCCTCAGAACTTTGGATCCTCCTCTTTCCTCTGCATTAGTAATGCCACGACTCCCAGATACGGATGACGTGTCTGAACAGACGATTAAACCGTATATCAAACAGTTCAAAGCAGCTTCACCTGCAGCCGCTGCAACAGCAGGAGGCCTGTTAATCACTGATGCTTCAGTATTACTGCCACCACCGCACATTTAAATAGCTCTGCACCGCCAGTCACCTTTGGGTTACAGTGGAAAAAAAACAACACAGAAAAAAAAGGTGCGTACGGTTCAGTGTTATCTCAACATGAATACATGTTGCAATGACGACTGACTTCAAACCGTATGTCACAGTAAAATGTGAAGCTCTGCACTCCAGAGGAACCCGTCAAGTTTTGGATGAAATGTACAGGTAGCACAAAAGTATGAAGAAGTTCAGGAAGAGGGAAAACACTCAGCGTTGTAAAAGTCTGATTAAGACTACCATAGGACATCGTGGTCGCCGATGTGAAATAATTAATTTGTTTAAAGCCCAGAAGACAAACAATTGGATTTTTTTTTTTCTTAATGGTGAGGTTGGGTAATGATGTGTAGTTTTCACACGTGGGACTGCGAAATGTTACGAGGTATCTGTTCTGTCTGACATAACCTGGTGTGATATTGGACAGGAGCGTACGTGTCACACGGAGCACCATACGATCACGGTTCCATTCCCACTTGTGTCGCCCTTTCTACAAATGTATGCACCGCTATTTGCTGTGAGGTGTCTGATATAAAAGTCTCCACCTCGTGGTTTGCGTTACATTACGAGAGGTGACATTGAAAAGGACGTTCCTCCTGCAGTGAGCATTTGTCCCTTCCAGAATCTCCCTCTATTCTCTAAGCTTCTCTCAGACAGGCTGAGCACTGCCTAGATAAGCACACAAGACTGGTTTTTATCTGCCTGGCAGGGGGACATGGCCTCAGCTAAAATAACCAGCAGTGGGGGCCCAGCTATCTTCACATGGCCCCAGGAATAGAACGGATCCTCACAAACAGTGGCTGGGAAAAAGGAGGAAAAAAAAAAAAAAAAAAACACCTCACACTGTGCACACAGATGCTTGTTTAGCTAATACAGCAGCCACCTGCTACTGGCCACTACCTCTGGTGGACCAGATAACACAGAGACACCATCACTGTGACTATATAGTGGCGGCGAGTAGGAGGTGCGAAAGTGAATATGTGATGGCTCCATTTACAACAGTACTTTACTGTTCTCATTTTTTTTTTTTTTTTTTTTTTTGGGAGGGGGGGGGGGGGGGCTGTGAGAGGAGGGAAAGGAATGGTTTTATGACTAATACTGTGACTGATGGAGAAAAGCTTCTCAGGTCATAAATAGGAGCCATCATTCACTGAATTAGCAAAGTGGGGGACAAAATGATGCACAGCATTTCAGTAATTTGCAGAGAATGGAGGAGAATTGGTAAAAAGGACTTGTTATCCGTCTTTCTACAAATAGGCAGTTTCCACAGCGCATTTACCAGCAACATGTAAAAAGAGAATCTGCTATTGTTAGATGGGTTACGACTTAAAAAAAAAAAATGTATTTCACTTCCTCATACCACTTGTGCTATTCAGGGATGCAGAATTTACCTGATTAAAAGTTGTCTTTTTTAATTCTATTTAATATAACTTAGTTATTTATTGTTTGCTTCAACCGATGAGTTAAATGCGCATGACTTCCCCCTTAATATTTGAATCTCAACACACATCCCTGCCTGCAGGTACTGGCACATGTTTCCTTAAGTCCTGCTGGATATATCTGTCATGTTTTTAAAGCAGATGAGATCAATGTGAACCACTGGGTGCCACACTGTTAAACAGGTCCATTAAGTGAGGCTAAACTGGGATAAAACGTAATAATCGTATTTCTCAAACAGCAAAAGCATGACCACCATGTGCGCTGGCAACGGCGATTGTTTGGCGGTAAAAACAGCCAGCGAAAGAGGACAAACAAAGTGGATCGGTTATATAAAGGGTATAACGTCACTTCTTTATCACATGTTTTACTGTGCAGTTTTGGACATTTGCTACCAACGCTGACCCATGAAGCCCTGATATGTTGAGGTTTTATATGAAATCCTAGCTTGTCAGAAGAGACCAACACGCTGCTAGAATGACCTGTCAATCAGCTCTGGACCTGAGCCTGACTGAAAACCCGAACCGCTGTCGGTTCGCGAACACAAACACATACACGGGATCGTGTATGGATGGAGGGACGGGACTGAGCCAGACAGCCAGACAGCCAGAAAGTAAGAAAGACCATTATATTGCCAAATGTGCATTCAAGTGAATGCATGAGAAGTCACTCTCACACACACACACACAGACACACACACACCCCCTCTAGGCCTAAACAACCAAGCCCCATCAATCAGGACCAATTCTCGCAGGCTGCCTGGGCAAGCACCGTCACCATGGAAACCAAGCCTTTACTCTAAACCTGTCTTGCTTTGTCTTGTCTGGAGGTTTTCACACAGAATCACTTTCAACAAAGACCAGCAGACCAAGGCAAAGAACTTGAACCAGGCGAGAATAATGGACAGGAAAAAGAAGACAGAGGAGGGGACAATTTGGGTCAGCGCTGTTGATTTCTGATGGCAGAACTGTTTTACAAGAAAACACTGACAACTTGGTGCCATCAGCAAACACCTCCCTGAGCTACAAAGAAATGAAAATTAAAGGAAAGTTGATTTTTTCCACTGATATTTGATTTGAGATTTTCTATGATATTTACAGCTCCTTATGAAAGAGAGCGCGGCGTTCTCATTACGGAGAATTGCTTTTTTTGATTTGGAAATGCTCTATTTAATTACTGTGATTTTTCATATGAACTGTGCTGAGTGAAAATGTCTAATTGTATGTTTAAAATAAGGATGAAAGGTCTGTATATATAGATTGATTAAATCAATAAATAAATGAATAAAGGCATGTTTGGGTCAGGTTCTAATCCTGCATAACCCTGAGTTTCAGTGTGCAAGCTTAAGGCTTAATGCAAAAGTTGTATCTGCACACAAGAAAGATGAACTGGTATTCACCCTTGATGCAGTCGGGGTAGCAGTTTTTGCGACCTGGACTGTGCAGCTACTTCTCAATCTTTTCATCCTTTCGGTCCTAAGGCCAGTATTACGTGAGAAGACGGAAAATGCTGGTATTAATTAACCTCTTTAAATTTATTCACCAAGTGCTTTTCACAGTAAATTCACAAAGTAGTTTCAAAATGCTTCTACACAAGTGGCAACCCCCCCCCCCCCCCCCCCCCCAAAAAAAAAAAAAAAAAAAGAGCAGATCGGGCTCAAAGGACTTGTGGCAGGAGGAGGAAAGTAACTGTGATATTCTAGTGTGTTGGTAACTGTGGGGGTGAAACACTTTGCCTGAGTACAATCCTGCCACAAGCTGCCTGACTACAAACTAGTAATATGTACAAATTGGTCCCACTGAAACCAAAACTGAAGGCCAAAGATAAAAACTAATGACACTGTATCCTAATGACACCTAACGACAGCTTCCTTCAACTCACAGGAAATAAATAAGCTCAGAGTGAAAAACAGGAATGAAGCTTAAAAGTGTGTCTGATATCAAAATGGCCACGGAGCGGGCACAGAGGCGAAACCGTTTTCACAACGCTCAAACCATTTTGCAATTTAAAGATTCACTTGAGGCGATTGACACTTGCTGGTTCATTAAATGAGAAGGACGCCTCAAATTACCAACAACGTAATACGTCTGACCAAAACAAATGACGAAAGAGAGACAGAGAGAGAACCAAGCCTCAATTGGACCACTGAAATCCAAAACCTAAAACAGAGAACAAATGATTACTTTTCTGTAATCAAGTTACACACGCGCACACAAGTACACACAAGTACCTATCAATGCAGAATAACAGGAAAAGGATTTAATCTTCGTACCAAAGGACATAATGAAGAGCTCTCCTGAGCAACGCTCTAAAACTGAACTGGACAACTGTCCAGAGCAGATCTGAGCCTGTCTGCTACCGGCAGCTGGGATGTAACCCTGAACAGGAAGAAGAGAGCGCAGATAACAGATGGATGCTCCAAACACTCTCATCTAGACTCTGCAGACAGAATAATTAATCACTTGAAAAAGAAAAAAAAAAAAAAAAACACCTTGGTGATATTTTGAACTTTCTCACATTTCAATCTTGCATACTTCTCTGTCAAACCAGGATTCATGCAGCATCACTCAAACTACTGGAGCTTGTTAATAAAAGCGGCTGTGAAAGAGTCATTTTGGATAGCCTTGGGGGGCCTCTTTTGTCCACTGAGTTGCTTAAAACTGCACTTTAAGGCATATTTTTTTTCTTTTAATTGCACAGTGATTTTTGTCGATTGTTATTTTATCTTTCTGAGCAAAATTAGAAGGTGGCAAGAATTCACACTAGGCTGTCCAAAACACAGCACAAGTTTCATTTATTATGTTGTTTTTTTTTCAATGTTCAGCTTAATTTAAAAGGCGTACTCTTGTTCAGCCACAATTTAATTACAGTAGCGCAATTAACTAACAAACACATATGAGGCAGAACATGGAGGAGAGAGTTACCAAAGCAACCACAGTCTGAAATGTCTACTTGTGACCATATACTTGTTTCTATGAAGCGTTTCCTGATACGAGAGTCAGTTTCTGATGTGTGGCTGTTACGACCCAGCTCTGCCAGGGGAAAAGGAGAGGGACATTTAAAGGACAAAGATGTTTAAGATTAGGATGCATTTAATGTTCTCTTTTATTTTTTTAACAAAAGGAATAAAATACACCAAGTTTAGAACAAATTGGAAACGACAAAAAAAATTGCCTTCAGGAAATAAGACAAGCAAAGTGAGAGCGAGGCACCGGACCTGGGAAACAACAATACATTCTTTAATATCAAAGAACCAAAGTGAACAAAAGACAACCTAACAAGTGCCTCAGCACCAAAAGCAATTATTTCACATAGGGATGCACGATGAAATCCGATACTGATAACTTTCAGCTCCTAAAGGCCAATACCAATACAGATAACACACACATATACCTAAGATCATTACATCAATACTATGAACAAAATCAAAAATAGTTTTAACTTTTTAAATGAACAGATATATTTTTTTTTCAATGAAAACTATTGGCAAGCCTCTCAAACATTTTCGTAAAGCTATCAAACAAACCTATTTGATATCTCACATTAACTTAAATAAGGTGCATTACTGATATAAAAAAAATAAAGGCTCCTTGAACTGATGGAAATACATGCATTAAAATTACAAACTGAAAAAGATTAACATTTAAAGGATTTTGGCTTGTGGTTCCATTTTAATGAATACCTTTAATTAAAGTATATGAGGTTCAGTAGTTTTGTTTTATATTTTTTAATCTCATGGAAGCTTTAGATGAGAGGAATGAGGGAGAGGGTAGACTGCTGCTGGCTTGCACACGTTAGCATTAGCTTCCATAAGCTCACATTAGCGCGATTTCAAAACTCCATGGAAACGATTGTTATGTTGTAGATGGCAGATCGGGTTTTACGTATTAAAGCTTATGCTTGTGCTTTCCTCCTCGTAGAATTCGCTCGGAGGATTCGTCACAAATAACCACCAAACTATCTTCTTCTGAAACTTTAACGAAGTTCCACGCCGCCATGTTTGTTGTGATCAGTACACGCTGTGCTGCAGGCTGCATTCAAAGTGTAACGTAAATTCCCACATTCCCTCTTTTGCTAGTCGTTCTTTCAGCCTTTTCTATTTTTTCCTTTTTTATATGTTACATGTGGGAGAATACTGCGAATATCAATTTAAGTCAGCAACTACCAAAATCATGACCAAATTAATGAGTTGTTTTCTGGCATGAGGGTGTATTCTTGATTTTCCTTACTGAGTAATCGTTTTTCTGATTATGCCGACATCACTTGAACATAACTTTCACTGCCAGTCATTCAAGGCTCAAAGGGAGCGAGGCACTGCCGTGTTGACAAAAATATATGTTATCGGGGCTATTCGTCGTGGTATCGGAGTTATTGGGATGATGTCATAATTCCCTGTTATCGGCCCGATAGTTATCGGGCATCCCTAATTTCACGAGACTGCGCTTAAACCAGTGTCTCCAGTTCAATGCGAAAGCCTAAGCAAGTTTGACGCAGCTGCCAGGGGAGATGGCATCAGAGCACCTAAAGGCTCACAGGTGGCCATCTCATCCTGGCTTCAGGTGTGGTGGGTGAGCTCCTCCCCCAGCTCCACCCAGGACTGGTCCACTGCAAACACACACACACACGGAGGAGGAAACAAGTGTCCAGAGGACAACATCTGTAACAGTGGCACTTCCCTGTCTGGCAGTTTGTCACTGATAACATGCCTAGAACATGTCAGTAGGAACTGAGGAACACTGCTGATCCACAGGCACAGAAAAACTTGGGTTTTAGTGGATTAAAACAGCAAATATGTTACTATTTTCCTCCAACATTTTCCATCTTTTCTAAAGGTCGAGATCAGAGAATTCCAGTATCTAAATTTGTAACTCAATTATCCCCCCTCGAAATTAAAAAAAAAAAAAAAAAAATGGTAGATTCATAAGGAAAATTAAAATAAATAATTGAACGCTCCTCACTCCGTTGCTGTGAGCTCTGGCCAATTATGATTACAAGCTCTTTGCCAAGAATGTCACTATAAAAAAAAAAACACTAAAAGGCCACAAAGAAATAAGGAAAAGAAGAGAGAAAAGAGAGGACAGAAAAAGATGAGATGCCAAATTAAAAAAAAAAAAAGCGGTAATGCTTAAATTAGGCTCAAATTCTCAAATGCAGCAAGAGCATTATTTCCAAATACGGCATTAAGTCGCTATTTATCAAGAAATACATTAGAAGGGTTCATCATATAAGTAAATAAAATATAAACTGTGTCGTAAATGAGGAAATGCACTAAAGAGGTCTTTACTTCTACTGTGCTATAAAAGTAATGGTACCTCTTGTTCCATTGTCCGAAATTCCAATAACATATAACTTTAATAATTAATGTGTTTTAACCAACTCCGTCTGATTTGTTCTTTATGCATTTTATACTTCCAACTTTCAGCAGTTTTGTGTCCATGCTGGACATTTTTTTAATCTTTATTAATACCAATCATTATTATAAAAACAAACAAACAAACAAACAAACAAACAAAACAAAAAAAACAACATCCTGGGTTGCTGTTTTGCATACATTATGTAGTCGATCCGTCATTAATTATTACTGTAGTGTGTTTACATGCTTTTTGCGTTCTCACTATTAGTATTAGACATCCTACTGATGAAATATTAATTTCAAGGCTCTTTATTTCTCTTTGTATTTATATTCAAATGTCTTTTATGGACTCTTGAAAGAAGCAATCGAGGTGAGAGAGGGAAGCAAACAGGAACAATTTATGTATGCATATCACACGGAAACAAATTAACTCTTAGCTTCACTCATAAAATGAATGCATGACACCGCCGTCGAGTTTTATAGCTGTGACTGAACAAATGTTAAAGGTCTGTAACTCCATCAATATGCCATAGACACCCATGACAAATCTCAGGTGACAATCCACATAAGTATCTTTCAACATTTACACATACACACACGTGTGTATTTGAATACAAATATATGCAAACCTGCAGACAAATATAGACATGCACACAAGCCATGCAATATAGTTGGGGAGGCAGGATTTATTGAGCCATATTTCTTTCTCTTTTGATTAAAAATGTCCCCTTCTCACTGTGATTTATGAGGGTAAATAAAAGGAATGGAAGGCAATGAGAGACGGGGGGAGGGAGGGATGTGAGCGGAAGGGATGACATCATGCTTTCTCGTGGGCTTTTCTGCAAAACGGTGGCATCCTTTCAGTGCGCTGAGAGGGAGTGAACATAACTGGACAAGTGCACTATTGTATATGACTGTGTGGTGGCTGCGCATGTGGGGGGGTGGGGGGGTGGAAAAGAACAGGCAAAGGAAGGTAGTCTTCACGCGTGCGCATGTATTTTTAAACATACTGATGTGACACCGCCTCAGAAGAGATGAGAAGGTAGAGAGGAAGAACATGAATGTGTCTTACCAGGAAAGGAGGACATGACAAAAAAACAACGTGTGAACATGTTAATGAGACAGAGTGAAGATCTTTCATATCTACAGCCGGACTGTGCTAAGTCTGCTACATCGGTGCGGTTCAAAAAGACGCTTAGTTTGAAGAAGACCAATTGAATTCCACCATGGCCAAGCCTGAACTGATGGCCAGAATATAGTGATATGTATTATACCGAGAGGAGTGGCTTTTACACATTTTCTTTTAACACAAATGCACTGCAGCGCATCATATGACGCATATAAAGTGCTACGCCAACACAGACGGGAGGCATTGTGCTGCAGACAGTGACTTCTCAGATCATGTTCTGCGACGACTTTAACCAAAAGTTTCTGATTGTCATTGTTTGTTTTGAATTGACAGCTTACCAAATGTATATTTTTTTTGTCAATGATCTTATATCCTCAAAGCAGCAGGAGCAACCTGCATAGTTCTCAGCCCACCACACCAGGTGTTTTCTGACTACATGAAACCTAAACTTGCAATAACAGTTCTATATTTTATATCTTACCAAAAAAAAAGAAAAAAAAGGAACATATACAAGGTACTACTTTACAGCAGCAGGCAGCATAGCAGCACCGTTTTGAAAGATTAAGCATTCTTTCTCACCTACACCAAAAAATACTTTCCCTTTATTGAAGTTATTTGGATTTTATAAATGCAATGACGAATGTCTCAGGGCGACGTGTCTCAGGGCGACGTGCCACAGAACGCTGGCGCGCAGACACCTGCTGCTAGTTTTGGTGGGGGTCGGGAGCAGGTGGGTGGGGTTGTGATAAAAGAAACAAACAGGGGCAGCTGTGTTGATGCACACCGTCAATGTCTGTGTGTCCTGGCCTTTGCCATCTCCCTGCATGAGAGCAGCCTTACTGTCAGTGATGTAAGGCAAAAGGGTAAGAAGCAAAAACATCCGCCTGTGTGTAATTTCAGGCATTTTTTTTTTTTTTTTTTTTTTTTTTGCAAGCTGGGCTGAAAAACTCTCCAATTATTCTACCAGACACCCAAGCCACCAGGCAATCATAGCAAAACATCTATTTTGCAAAACTCAGGTGGTCCTTATGTTATCATGCACCACTGAATACGCTGGATGTCAAAAACGAGGCAGATTCAAGCATCCAAGGCTAAACATATAAATTATCTTGCAAATTACATCCAGAGACATAAACACAAAGACGTACCCTCATTTGATATATCATCCTTTTACTCTGCCGCACACTTGCCCACACACTCATACAGGATTTATAAACACTGAAAACCATGGGGGAGCCTTCCCACCTTGCCATCACTCTTGTTCCATTTCTCTGCGGAGCCACCTCTTTGTTTTGTCTCCTTAACGCTGCTCTAAGCCCATCTTTACTGGGAAATGGTGCAGAACAAATCCTAAGCAGGAGTTGACAGGGTGGGATAAGACACTACTGACGCTCCCCCATTACTAACATGGGGAAATACAGAGAAGTAAACAGTCCATAGTAACATACATCTTGTGTGAATGACACACAGTGCATGTTGTACTATCAGCGTTTTAAAAATGTTTTGAGCAAACAGCAGATTTGTGCCAAATATAAACGCTCTATCTGAAGTTATGATCACAGAGAAGTAAGCGTTGTATAAACAGCTGCATGTCATGGCCTCCTTAAGTTAAAAGGAGACACATTTAATGAGTTATCAACATTCATCGAAACATCAGTTTAATGTAACAAGGGGAACTGCAGTGTCTTAGGACACAATGCACAACACTTCAGCCTCGCCTTTCAGTTGTCAATGTTGTGCAATTAACAGGCGGAATCAATTACTTTTTGTGTTGATGTTCTTCAGTAATTTCAAAAACCTATAATTAACTACTATGACTTGCTGCATTGCCTACGCGCAGACCAGACGTGCGGAGTTTCAGCAACTAAATGTGCTGGTAAGATTTACAAAGATGCAATTCTTATCTTCTTTGGATGTGGAATACACAGAGAAAGTCCTTAAACTATATGTAAAATGGACACCACACAAAATATGGTGAGAAGCCAATCAGTTGTAGTGTCGGTGATCTGGGTACTTACATAAGGCATGGGAGCAGGTGAGCAGCAGTGATAGCAGCAGAGTGGTCACAGGCAGCAGGAGTGGCAAGGAGAGGCGCGGGGCACCGCTGGTGGCCATTTTGGCGGACAGCAGAGAAGGGGGGAAAGGTAGGGCAGGATGGGGCTGATCAGTGACCTGGCTGGAGAGCCGAAGCCCCAACTGCACCGGGAGGTTTGGGGGTCTTCACACAGGATGGCTTGACACTGTGAAAGAAGACATCGAAAAATATAAACATTAATAAATTCATAAATAATAGAAAACTGTTCTGTGCTCAGATGAATCCAAATGTGAGATTCTTTTTGGAAAGCATGGCTGTCATGCTCTGCGACTCATCAAGCTAATAAGTATGCTCTTTATTACCAGACAGTTCAAAAGCCTGCATCTCTGACGGTATGGGGGCTGCTTTAGTGTCTATGGTGTGAGCAGCTTACACATCCAGAAAGGCACCATCAATGCTAAAGAGTACATAGAGAATTCAGAACAACATATGCTCCCAGCGAGCAATGTCTCTTTCATGGAAGGCCTTGCATATATCAGGGAGACAATGCTAAACCTCATACTGCATCCATCACAACAGGGCTCTTCTTCACAGGAGAAGAGCCCGGGTGCTGAACTGGTCTGTCTGCAGCCGCCCTTTCACCAACAGAAAACATTAGGCGCATCATAAAAATGAAAAATCCGGCAACAAAAGCCCAGGACTATCGAGTAGGAAGAATCCCGCATCAGACAAGAATGGGACGACATTCTTCTCCTAAAATTCCAGAAGCTGGTCTCCTCACTTTTCCAGACACCTACAGACACTTGTTAAAAGAAGAGGGGATGCTACACACTGGTAAACATCACCCTGTTGCAACTTTTTTGAGATGTGTTGCTGCAAAGACAAAATGATCTAATACTTTCCATGAAATGACAAAATGCCTCAGTTTCAACATCTGATATGTTTTTTATGTTCTACTGGGAATAAAATATGGGTTTATGAGACTTACAAACCATTGCATTCATGTTTTTTTTTATTTATGTGTCACACAGCATCCCAACTTTCTTGTAATTTGACTATAACACTGCACTATAATTACTCACAACCCTTCGATGCTGGTGACACATAATTGGGAGTAAGGTCATAAGATGTCGGTGACACAACTGCAAGCAAAAATGTCACATCCCCCAAACCTGTAACCTTTACATTTTGCAACCAGAATCTGCTCACATCCGTTAATTAACAGGGCAGTCACAGTTTTCTTTTTTTCATCCTAATTGCCTGGCCTCGTCATTATTTGCTTATCTCTTTGGCTTGTAATTACACAGACACCTGATGATATTCCAGGCATTGTCTCTTTGTTTTAATCAAATTACCATTAATCCCCTAATCTGCACAAGGGAACCAGGGTGGACACCCACCACACTCTAGCTTGTTCATTGGTATGACTGCTGCAGTACAGAGCCACCACTGAATCGCTATACTTACTGATGACTTAAAAAAATGAATGCATAAAAAGGAAAAAAAAAGGAGAGATCCAGATATGTCTTTAAAGAGTAGATGTATGTTTTTTTTTTTTCATGTGCAGGAAGTTTAGCAAACACACATTCTCAGGTACTTTACTAAAACATTTTAAGGGCAATTACGCTGCAAAAGGATGTGAGGAAGGACACTAGACCACAACATAGTCTGTCTCAACAATCAAACTACCAACAGGAAAAACACAAACCATCTGTTCCCTGAGGACCCCGATTAAAAGACAGAGGCTCAAGGTGCGGTCTAGGATGGGATCTGGCCTCCTTTAGTGACCTTCTAAAAGACAATCAACTCCGCCAAGCCCCAGAGAGGCAACTACTCAGCTGAGACCACAAGAGGGGTGAGGGCAGTTCTCAAAAAGGCAGATTAATTACCTGCACACTAGGTGGTTAACAGCGTACAGTACTCAAGACTGTGCAGAGACTCTGCAGTTCATTATTGATTTTCTCTGTAACCACTATCCTGTCAATGTGAATGTCTTGATTGCTGATTTTAGCTACTTTTAAACTGTTCCTTAAAACATCATGCAAATCCTCTCATGTTTGTGTGCTTTAGCTGTGGAAACAACAAATTCAAAAATAGCATGAAAGATAGTTCTTTTACAACTGCTTAATCCTTAATCCTCTGCAGGGTCACGGGGATCTGCTGGAGCCTATCCCATCTCTCTTTGGGCTAAAGGCAAGGGTTCACCCTGGACAGGTTGCCAGTCCATCGCAGGGGTCCTGACTTATCTTCGCCAACCTCTCAACAGGAGCAAAGCTGGAAGTGGGGCACCGAATAGCTCACCTGGTTGAGCAAACACCCCATGTGTGGAGGTTACAGTCCTCATGCAGCTGCCCAGAATCACCCTTTGATACATGCCTTCCTCTGTCTCTCTCTTTGCCCTTATTCCCTTTTCTGCCTACAGTCAATAAAGGCCACTAGAGCCACAACCTTAAATTAGCAACACAAATGAACACACTAACAGGATTTAGGTCAGTTTACACCAACTTAAACTAAACTATTAGTTTAGTCCGAATTTAAAGAAATTCAGTTTAAACTTTTTTTTTTTTTTTTTTAAATCAGAGCTGTTAATCTGCGAAACTGGCAGCGGTGGCTGTTTAAAAGGGACTCTGACCTTGTGAGGTAACCAGGAGAGAGGCGAACAGAAGTGCCCCGCCCTCCTTCACAACTACACTATCAGGCTCTTCAGCTGAAGCGGTCTCACTAAAACACAGAAGACGCATGCAGCTAAGGGCAAAAATGAAACCACAAATACAACACAGCAAAACGAAGACACAACAGAAGCTCTATTCACCTCTGACCACGCTCGTTTCACATATGCAATTCAAACAGAGAAATTCAAGAACACGCGACACGGGCGCATTTACAAAACCACAAAGGGAGAGATCAACAATGGCCCTTTTGATGCAAACCCATGCCAGCAAAGAGTGGGTGTTATTCAAAAGGTCTGCTCATCTTTCAGCACGATACTATACACACACGACCAACATGTGTGGGCCCCTTTTTGTTTGTTGCTTCCTTTTTTTTTTTTTCTTCTTCTTCTTCTTCTTTTTCTTGGCCTGGAGGCCAGGTGATGTCATTGGTGAGGACTAAGGAAAACACTGAAACATTTATAGAGCGAGTAAGGGGGAGTATCAAATTGTCCAAGGGCCTTATGAATGATGCCCCTATTGTTCTGACTGTAAACATTGGTGGAGGTAGAGGTAGAAAGAATCTTGCATGCCCGAAGGGAATAACGATATCTTTGCTCACAAAATGCCGAGGTTATGATTTATGGCTCTCCCCTTAGGGCATGGTTATCCTCACCTCTGGTTGCTATATAAACTGCACAACACAATTACAACAGCTATTGCTGTCGAACAGCCTGACTATACATGACTCGAGGCCATGTGTGGGCTACAGTTTAACCTAAGATACGGTCTACAAAGCTTCACGCTGCCTTATTTTCTGAAATCTAACTCAGAAAAAAAGGCAGCAGAGAGTTTTAGATAGAAAGATATGTGATTACATATAGTCTTTAGAGATTTGGGCATATAAATCATTTCAAAAATGTAACATAATGTAACTTTTATCAAGCAAGGAATTAATGTAATATCAATGTAATTATAAAATGTATTAATGGTGTGTGTGACACAACATTCTGGACTGGTTAACCCTGAGCAGCAGAGCGACATGAATCATGGTTGTACCTTTCGCACGCTTGTGTCATGAATTCGTCAGGAAAGTCTATTTTAAGCATCACTTTGTTCAAAGAAAAGGCATTATATGGAAAACACGCCATATATCCTCAGCTGTGGGCACCTCCGTGGGAACACCTGTCAACTCCGGAAAAAAAACATTCATCTCTTTTGCCTCTCAGACTGCAGAGAGTGAGTCCTGATTCCAAATGAGTTTTTAGCATTCTAGCACTGCTGGCTGAGAAGCCAGTCAATTGCTAAACCCTCAGCTGCTTTCACGTTGTAGTCTTTGATCGAGAAGGAAACTGCGAAAGACCAGCTTTTACAGATCCCAATGCCACCTGGATGACTAAAACAACCTGCTTGCTTCTCTGAGAACCCAGGAGCAATAGGTTGCAGTGGTATCGCAGATAAATGACGAGTTTCTCACCTGCCCAGACCCTCCAAACTCACTGATATGCATCCTCTATTATAAACGATATTACTAAGATGTATTTATTTTGTCATATTTCCAAAGACTCTAAACACCGAAAACACTGTTGAATTAAAATTCATTCATTATTGCCACTCATTTATTTTGGGTTTAAATCAAAAACCTTACACGGACTAAGTCTATTCATTGAATTGTGGGCTATTCCCAGTGATGGGGAATGAATATATTTTGAATCTAGAACTTTCACCCCCTGTGAAATCTGCCCATTACTTCAGATATTAAACCAGTGCCAGGCTTCAGTAGTTCCAGCCAAAATGGCAGCACAGTTTTCACTGAGTGCTGGCAGTCATTGGGAATCAGGGACTCTCACTTTGACATGGTCAAGCCTCAAATTCAGCCCTTTTCCCCATGCAATATTGATACTAATGCATTTGATTACTGAGCTTGTGAAAGGCACAAAAGGGAAGGCGAAATGGGAATTTGCGCCATAAGCATGAAATGAGAGCAGGGGCAGTGTCTACATATATATATATATATATATATATATATATATATATGTATATTCAATTCAATTCAATTCAATTTATTTATTAACGCCGACTGTTACAATGACAATTGTCTCTAGGCGCTTTACTGAGACCTGCGGCAACTGGAACCCCAGGCAAATAATTAACTAAAGATTATAATATGGTAAATCCAATCAGTGATAATGGCAGGTATAAAAAAATCCAACGTAGGGAGAAAAAAAAAAACCTTAATGCCAAAATCAATGGCAAGGAAAAAAACTCCACTTTAAGAGGAAGAAGAAAAACAAAGAAACCTTGAGCAGGACCTGGCTCATAATTTGGGGGGATCCCTCCTGCCGAAGGCCATTTTCTCGGGTTTTTGTGTTAGATTAAAAAACGAAAATGTAATAAAATGTCACTTTTAATTTTTATTTTTATTTTTGGGGATTGACAATTGAAAGAGGAAAGGAATGGATGGAGGACGGAGAGAAGATGGAGGATTTTCATTTTAAAGTTCTCTCAGACGAGGATTTGACACACAAATTGACTAAATACAATGGCCATATAAACATAAACTGTTTTATTGTTCTGATTGGCTGAGCCACAATGTTGGATTTTGTTTGTAGACTTTTTTTTAGGCAAACAGGAGGACCAGGTCGCCGATCACCACGTTTAAGATCGAGATTTTCACCCAAACACAAGTGGAGGTTTGAACCCCGGGAATGGGGGTATAATTATATATAATATATATTACATATTTTGAATATTATTTAATATGCGTATATATATATATATATATATATATATATATATATATATATATATATATATATATATATATATATATATATATATATATATATATATATATATATATATATATATATATATATATATATATATATAACCTGTGCACATCCACAGTGACACACAATGGACCACATAAACTTTAAAAACAATTATTGTGAGTGAATGCAACAAAACACATGAAAGTATAGTGAAGTTAACATAAAACAAGTTCTTGATAGAAGACAAGACTTGAAAACACGAAGCTGTTTCGTTTACTTTTGGAGGAGCAGTGATTCTCCTGCAAAGTATTAAACACAGCAGTCACGAAAAAAAAATATGATGTTGAAATAACACAATGAATAAACTTAATGGCCCATGTTTGTGTAAAGACATTCAAAATGAATAATATTAAGTGTTTTTGGTCCGTATTGGCTTTTGACCATGTCAAAGAGTGAATATTGGGTACGTAACAAAAGGCTACAGACTACAAACAAGCCACTCCTACACTGACAGCCAGTTTCTGGTCACTTTTAATTTTTTATTGAATCATGCCACGATTCACTAAACTCACAATACAACTGGAATTTTCTCTTACGCTCTTTTCAATACAGTTGATTAGAACTAGCAGCAAATGACAAAAAAAAAAAATGTATCAGTTCTCTTCTTATTTTTTTACAATACTGTTTTTTTTTTCTTATCCTCTTTATATCTGCATAGCAAATGACTGGAAAGTGGAAACTGTTTTATCAACTCTCAAACCTGTCAAATCCTGCATTTGTTTTTTTTTTTTTTTATAATAGTCCTATTGCCCAATAAATCAGTACAGTATCATGATTTTTTTTTCCTTTAGTACATAACAAGTCAACTCTACTTTAAGCCAGGCATAAACTAAGACATTAAACAAACATAACAAACTGCTCTTTTCTTACACTCTTTCCAAATCAATACTGCATCAGAGAATGCATTTTTTTTTTTTATTCCTGAGGTAGATAAGCCAGGGACAAACTAAGGCAGTGGTTCTCAAACTTTTAATACTGTGTACCACCTGAGAAACTGTTCAGCTCTCTGAGTACCACCATGATGACCAATTTTAAAATATAGCCATATATGCCTTCTCAATTAACTTTAAACACACATAGATGTATATTCCTTATTGTGGTTATTTATTACCTGAATTGTTGCTTTACTAATCAGACATTTACAACTCTGTCCAACAATTCTCACATACTCATACTCTCATACAGAGCAAAATAAACACACTCAAAAGTTGTTACATCTGCACTGCAACTGAATATGCAACAAATATTTTTTCATTTCAATGAAGCAATTATCTGAAGCTTATACATTGTAATGTTTCCGATTTATTTTGTGTGTGGAAAACATGACATTTACTGGCACATACCACAGGTGTTATTTGTTGTCTAACAAAATTGGTGACCCTGCCATGACTCGCGCTTTTTTCTCTTGGTCGCAGCCAGCGAGCTGGCTGCTGCACTGTTTGTAATGTGCATTGGATGCTGCGCACCCCGCCTTCCTTAGCTGGAGCATGTGGTGACGTTGAACAAGAACATAGTTTACCTCGAGTCCGCCCTCTGCTGGCCTGGAGGCCACATTGCGATTAGTGGCTTAATTAAATCGATTCAAATCATATTTTAAAAAATTGATTTCTCTGAAAATGTGGATGCCCTTTCTGACACTGCTTGATAAGACCTAGCTTGATGAGCTATCAATTTACTGCCATATTTTGTCTACATGTTATAGTGACAATGCTCTGCTGTCTGAACTGAAGTTTATCAATGAACATGACTAGTCCCCAATGTGCCCTTTGTGTTTTTTTTTTTTGTTTTCTTTTGTTTTGTCTTTTTTGTCACTTTTTTGTGTATTGTACTCACTGTTGTATTTGGGTTTTTTCTTTTTCTCCCATTGTGTATGTCTTTTTCATTCTGTTATAAAAGTAATAAAGTATTCAAAAAAAATTTTGATTTCAATCAATTTTTTTAAAAAATCGCGGCATGCCCAGTGGCTAACTCAGTGATGCCTGTATTAAGTACAATGTCAACAAAGGCAGCCTTTTATCTCAGTTCTTTACATTATTTTACAAGGTCTTGAGCTCACTGATACTTACCCAAAGGCACGTGGAGTATCTAAAAGCAGCTAGGGACGATTACCCCTCAGCACAGGTTAATTCTCTGTATGTGAGGACAATCCTTCCAAACAACAGCAAAGGCCTGCCCAGGCCAGTTCAAGTCTGATCAAATACCAATGACTGTAACTACAGCAAAAATTATCAACTCCAAACTTGCTAATAAAGACATGCAGACATGCTGAAAGAAAAATCCACTTCTAGTTCTGCAAAGTGACAAATGTCCACATCTTATTAGCAGCTAAAGCTACAGTGTTTGCTTTGATCAATAAGCTGACCTTGGAGAAGAAATGCTGAAAAATCCAATTAATGTGTTCCTGATGAGAAAAATTAGATTGAAGCAAAACTTGCTCAGATGTAGACGAGATCGCCATTGCTCCTGGAGCTGATTACTTCATCTCATCACTGCCCCAGCAGCCCCATGTTGTCTGATGGCTTAGACTAACTAGCTGAACACTGGGAACTTCACACCAAAGTTCATGGTCATAAATTCTTTTTAAATATTGTAACTTCCTGTTAACTGTTAAAGTAGTATAGTCTTTTAAGCTATTGGGGTGTTATTTGCAATTTTTCTATTTTTCACGAAAGCAGCATCCAGATCTCTATAGAAACCAGCAAGAAGAACATTGTGCAAAGCCTTCTTCTTCATTAAGCATTTCAAGATCATGGTAAAAGTTAAAAGGTTTAATTAACATTTTCTGGTATTCAGTGAATTTTATATCCTTTTGCATGTAAATGGATATTAAAGTCAATGAATTTCAGTCATAGCCAAGACTTGGTATTTCATTTTATTCTCAGTCTTACTCAGATTTTTTAGTCACCAAGTGGTTGAATACAAATATAAGTTATAAGCCTTTTTTTTTTTCAACAACACCTCCAAAAACCAACTGAACCACTTGCCGTCACTTGGAAAAATAAAAAGCAAAAAAAACAACTAATTTTCAAGTAAATACTGCCTTTTTTCACAGGCTCTAAGCTCTGCTATGAGCCGTTTTGCTCAGTCTTCAGATGCTCTCTCTCCAACTGCAGTCTTCCACCTTAGATGAAGTTTTAATGCGTCAGCCCTGAGTCACAAGGTTTTTACCTCAACTACTTCAGTGCTTTTCATTCAGACCTTACAGAGAGCCAACAGCACAAAGATGCAGGGTGCAGATTCATTCAGGTTATGTCTATATCCATACGTCCACATGTCACTACACAATTACAAGGCAGCGCGTAGGTGCTGCATCTTATGAACAACACTGTTCGTATGTGTTTGCAATATATATTTTTTATGGATTTTTCTCTGGCTGAACATCTGATGCTCATAGTGCTTTCAAGCTGTCCTAGTTTGGATATGCATAGTTATATTTGTGTGGGTGATTTTATAGTCCTGTTTTTTTGTGGGTCCTATGTATGCATAATCTAACGTCTAATTTATGAGTGCTCAAATAATTTATTTGTTTTTGTATTTGTGAGTAACTATATTATGAAAACCAGAGCCACAATGCACACACAGTAATAAAACATCTCTATAACAACCATTTCTTCTTTACCATGTTAAAATATTTACAAGACAGATTCCATTTCTCATTAGTAAGCAATGACACCGAAATCCCATTCACACATACACACCCACTTTCACGGTACTCCACCTTTTTTATATTATATTGCATTTCTCAAGGCAAAATCTACTGTAATTGAAGGTGTGTTTGCCTCAAAAATATTTCCCCTTCATGCTTGTCAGCCCTTTCTAGCTCTCTATTCCTGCGTTATTTATCGTAACCCTTCCCCTCCTCTCCTTACCCTCTTTGACTCATGCATACTAAACTGTGCTTGCATTGCAGATGTTTGGTTGGGAATCACATGAATTTACATGGAATTGCGGGACTATTATGTAAATGTGCCAGTGCATTTTTATCTCCCAGCTTCCCTCTTTCGCTGCAATTCGCTCCATCCTGTGAGATCAGTGTCTACTGAATTTGAAATAAGGTGCATTGTCATTGTCATGCATATGTTATTAATATTGTGTTGGGAAGAAAATGTTACATAAGGAAAATATGGAATCTATTTCTGAGATGTTTTGTTGCTTTATCTTTTAAGCATTAAGATTTGACTTAAATAAGATGCAGTGGCAGTTAAAAGTGTGGCAAGTGTGGTAAATTATGATGCAATTGGTAGTAATACAAGTGAGAATTATTCCTGTGGCCCTTCATGTTATGTGGAGTCATGATTCAGAAAGTGAACCAATCAAAGCCGAGAGTCAGAGTAGAAAAATACATCTAAGGTTCCACCTCGGAGAATCTCCAGTCCCTTGTAACTTTGAACACTGAACGTCAACAGAGTGTCGACCAATATTAGTACATCTGTGCTTGGAAAGCAACTAAACTTTGCTTTGCAGCAGCTTATGACGTGTGCGTTGTTGAAATGCACGAGCATGCCTCCTTCTTTCTTTTTCTTTTTTTTTTAATGAAGAGCTGTTTGTATAGGTAGAGAAAACTGCACTGCTTTGACCTCATTAAGAGATTGCAGAACTCCACGCCCTGGCAACCTCCTCTTCAAGTAGCTTTCCCATGAGCCTTTGCCCTCAACTGTTAGCAACCTCCCAGATCCAGGAATGGCGCTTGACACCTCGGAGACACCTTGTATGAACCATCTGTTGGCCCCTTAGGAGTACTGTAACATTTTTTTATGAACCTTTGGAGCCTTTGAGCCTTCATTTTCCTTCAACGGAATATTTTGCTTCAAAGCAATAGTAACTTTTTTTCCTCTGCAGAATTGGGATGTTAACTTTTATAGAACATAACTGGACACTAAATCTGTGCATCAGCCTTTACTGCATTATCTCGCTACTTCCAAAAGTATCTAGAAAGTTTCCAAAAAGATTTGCAACTAAATTACCACAAGCCTTTCAAATCTTCATCCTCCTGTTTTTCTCCCCAGTGTTGTCCTGAGTTCAGTCGGGAGGAAATGAGTTTGATCTGAGCATTATGAGGCGGTACAGCCCTGCTCATAAACACCTGGGGCTGAAGCTTTTAGTTGAAATCCACCTCTGATGAGGCTGAGTGCACAGCGGCGGGCACTGAGGCTGTGCAGCAGAGATGAACAGATTGGCAGCTGGGAGACTTGGGTAGTAAGATGACCACCTCCCCGCAAACTTCATGGTGCAGACATTTTGTTTGCCAGTGAGGGGTGACATATTATGTGGCACCTGGGTAACCTCAGCTTACTGTGAGGCTACAAACCGGCAGGCAAAATTCACACACACACACACACACATACTCGTTGTTTCGTACCCCTCCCGGTCTGTCACCCTGGCTGTCAATAATGATGAAAGCCAAGGGTTACGGGTGCGCACTGTCTACAGCAGCCCCCTTACGCAAGAAAAACCTGGAAATGAAAGGCACCATCAAATATGACATACGTTATGAGGGAGGCGTTTAATCATAGTTCACAGTTGGATGCTGGAGAAAGGAGATGAGATGTGAGTGTGAGACAGTTCTGGACATAAAGGGACAGCTGTTTAAGAAAGACTAAGACGGTTGGGAGAACGGTGGAAAGGATGGCTTTGAGGGGATGACATCAGTTTTTGGCGCGCTGCCGTCAGAGTCAGACAAGCGTTGCACCGTCTGGCCAGTGGGTTGAATGCCCTTTACAAATTGCCACTAGAGGGGGAGAGAAGTTTTTGAAGGGTGGCTGGGACAGCTGGGGAAGCACGTTTCATATTCATTTTGGAAATGGGATGAGGACGGGGGAATGAGATTATGCTAAGTGATCAAGTAGGAGGCAGAGGAGGGAAATACTAACTGGCCAGGGTTTTCAGAAAATGTTTCCAAAGCTCTTCTCTGCGATTAACACTGATTATTGTGGAACGTTTTTTTGGCTTCTGAAGTCTAATTAACAAAGTTAGATATGTACGTGGAAAGATGTGAAAGACTGACACCTACACATCAAAATGACTGCTGGCATGGCAGGCTTTTTGCTTTAAGATGTAAAAAGAGTCAAATCAAACCAATTAAAAGAAAGAAAGAGAGAGAGAGAAAATCCTTGTTCTTCTGCTTTGCTTCTAAAATAAATATATAGTTTGGTGTGATATATAAATACTTGTTATAGTGTAATATTTATCACAGTCTGAACTTGACAGACGATTAGAGAATAATACTCGATCACAAAGTTATGAAAAAGCTTAAGACTGTCTTTATATTCATGCTTTGACTTTGAGAATCATATTTTTCAGAAAGACTGCTTTTTGAAAACAAGAGTTTTTGATAAGAGTCAAATAAACACTACCCTCCCTCAGCGGTCCTTTAGAAGTCTGTCCTCACACATTTATGGAAAAGCATTGCTAAGCTAACACCACCAAAGACCAAAAACAGAAACGCTCTAGCCTCACAGCAAGACAAACATAAAATGCTATCATATGAACACTACGCAATCAAACGAACACAAAATGCAGCAAAGAGGGAAAAAAACAAATAAACCCCACCATAACTAGCTTAACAAAACTACAAGAAGAATGTAGATTTGAGGCAAAGCTAAGAAAGATGCTAGTTGTTGTTGATCAGCTGTAAAAGTAGTAGATTACTCCAAATGTCCCAATGCAAACATTTGTTACACTGAATTCAAGAACGGATAGCTAGAGGAAGATGAAAAAATATAATTAAGAAGAAAAATGTTGCATCAGAATGACTGCACCAAATTTACACAGAGAAGAATCCAAACCTGAAAAAAAAAACACGTTCATCAAAGCTGTACATCGTGATGTATTTAGCACGCTGCTATAAGGAAGTTGGTCTGAAAAATAAGTGATATTAATCTGATCACAACGCGAACTGAAGTGAAGCTTTAACACATTTTGTTGGAGTTCCTTAAGAAGGCTATTTTTTCTCTATCAGTTGCCACCTCCTCTCCATGGCTGACATCAAGCAATTGAGTCGCTGATCTACCTCACCGGGATTTACAGCAGACAAATTCACTCAAATGGTACCAAAAAGGGGCAGAATTATCACACCCAAGGGGGTGGAACTATGTATGTATCATGTTCAGAAGAACTATAGATACCCCAAATACTTCCAACCCAAACTCAGTATGGGTTCAAGATCGGAGAAGCCTCCCAAAGTGGTGGAGAATGAAAGAGTAAAGATCCTGCAGGACTTCCAAATCCAGACTGGTGATGGCCAACCAACAGGACACTGGTGGTTGATAAACGATACATTTAACAATAGTTGAAGTTATTGTAAAATGATCAAAGATATAGTTGATTGCTCTGGTCTATATTCTGACAACGGGAACAGTTGTGTATGTTAGAAGGTGTTTCTTATAGCGTACAAGGTGTTTCAATCAGAGCAGTGGTCAGATATGACTAATCTTCTGGGATCTATCCGCAACATTGATGTTATACCACTGACTCAGATGCACATACTTGGGATGACTGACATTCACCCAGTTGTACATCCTCAACTCAGACCAGTCCCTAGTAAATCAATGGTTCCATTTTTCTGAGGTTTGCCCAGCTATGGCATTATGCAGACTTTAGAGAAAGATATTACACTGTGATCCTTTGAAAAACCCTGAGCCACATAATTCTAAAAAGCGGACAAGGGCTTTTCTGTGATCACAAATAAATAAAATAAATAACTTTCATTTATTTATTCATTCACTCAGCCTTGCTTTTTCCTCTGCCGAGCTTTCTGTTAGCTGCCTCCATCTGCAGTTAATGAGGTCCACTGCGTCTCTTTTTAAATTCGTGATAGAAGATGGTATTCTCACCTGCTTTGATAGTGGTCATTCAATTAAGTATAATACAAGGCAGCGGTCTTTTTTTTCTGTTATGGAGCCTGGTTTTTCAGCCAGTCTGTATTCAAAGTTCCCTTTGTTCTCACAGCTTTTTAATATCTTGCGAGTAGAAAAAAAGAATTATGTAAAAACTTATTTATGTGTACAAAGACAGAAGAGACACTGTGACACAGGGAAACACACACACACACACTCAAGTGGCTGTTGATTAAATAAGACCCCTCTCTTCTTCAAGTGTGGTCATCTTTTTCAGGCTCCCTTTTTCAGTGAACTAATCGAAAATGGAGTTAATCCTTGTAATTTACTTCTGAAACTTGTCCAGATCCCATCAGAAGGCTCAATGGTATTTAGTAACTTCACTTCAATAGCCAGTAAAGAGATAAAACGTTTCCATGCGTACATAGGGAAGATGAATTTTATTTGCGCTTATCTGTGCCATTATTTGTTTATTGACCAAAAGAGCTGAATGAAATAAGGAAAAATCGTGGACATCCACATTATGTTCCAGTTTCCACTGCCATCGATCCAACAAGGTCTGAACCAGAAAGAGACAAGACACCAGGCTGGATGCATATTCCCACAGCTGCCACAGTGTTGTAAGCCTATAACATTTTAATATCATAATATGTCGTGGCAACAATGTTCAGATGCTGCTATATTTTCATTTCAGCTGAGGAAAGTAAATCCAAAGCTGATTATACAGTTCAGTGTACAAGAAAGAACTGCTACCATAGTAATTAGTGTTGTGCAAACCCAAGTGTAGCAGACTGCTTTGGTTGGAGGTTTGGGGTGTGTCTGCACCTCAGTCAATCACGCTGCACTAGAAGACACAGAGACAGATCCACACTGTCATACTGCCTGTCAGTTCTAATACCAGTACTACCACGAAAGCCCATGGAAGACTACTTTTTCTTTTTTTTAAACAACCTATTTAAAATGCACAGGGGAACAGACAGTGGCAAATGTGACACTTTGACCCCAGACTTTCTACGAAAACTCATGTGTGGGTTTTCAGTGGGCTGCAGACAACAAAAGACCAAAAATAAAAAGACAAAGACAACTAAACACAACCTAAAACATACAATTTTACACCAAATGGCAGAAACAACACATGGAGAAAAAAAAAATGTAATGGTGATGTGAAGTTTACACAAAAAAAAACTAAACAGAAATGACTTCAGTGAGTTACAAGTGAGCAACTACTTCACATGTGCTTTATGAGGGAATTCAAATTAGGGATACACATGGTTAACCGTTTAACCGTTGACCGATAACTCTAACCGATTAATACTAACGGTGAATTTTGTTTTTAAGCTACGTAATTCAATCAACTCATGGGGGCGTGTCGACAGGTGCAACAGGCCTCTGATTGGTCAATTCTACATCCGCGTAGAAAAGAGCGCGTCATCGAAAAAATGAGGAAGTACCCACATCTGTACGATTCTCGTTCTCCACGCTACAAAGACAGCACATATTCTAGTAATTCATGGAGGGAGATTGCGATGAATGTGGGTCTGGATATGGCCGAGACGCTGAGGAAGTGGAAAAACGCAAGAGATAAGTTTCGTAAGTTTAGCTAGTTCGTGATTGTCGCTCTTGCGTGAAATAACATAGCGGGGACCGCGCTGGTATATATCAAAAGTGACGGCGGCATCTCTGCAACAAGCTGACGGCGACACATTGCCGCGAGAGTATACACGGGAAAGTGTCCGCATGCGTCCACAACGCACGCAACATCGCGGCAGCTAACCCTCCCGGACTTATCGGTTAACAGTTATTAATCGTTAAAAGGCGTCGGTTAACGGTCATGAAAAAAATCCAAAATGTGCATCCCTAATCCTAATAGATGAAAACTGATTAATAAAAATAATTCATCCAAACAATAACCTCTAAAACAAAACAATCTCAGCTCAGCTACTGTATATTACAAATCAGTATTAAAATCAGTTAAAATCCCCCCATTGTTTGCAGACAGGCATCCGATGGGCCAGTGTGATAAAGTCCTGTGCTCTTCTGGCCAGACACTGAGGCTCAATCTTCTCCGAATCGTGACCTGCATCCAGTCAGTGGCTGACATGTGATGTTCAACTGGAAGGAGGGGAATTCAGTGGGCGATCATAATGTTGCGTGATCCATATTAATGTATTCCTCCACAGTAACATATTGAAACACTGAGCCAGTGTTGTGACTTTCCTCTCGACTGCTGGAGAAAGAGTTTGTTTGTGAGGCAAACAGAAGGTTATTGTGGACGACTGGCATGCATGTGGGCAAAACCCAGAAGAAAGGCAGTGGAGATAGAACAGTAAGCTTCCAAAAAAACCTGGCTCACACAGGGTACATAGAGATCCAAAAAAGTGGCCACATGTTGCTTCCGAGCATGCGTTTACATTTTGGTTCTCTCTCTTACAAATCCACGCACTCGTGGTTTCTGCGCCTACAAAGTCATCAATTACTCCTTTGAGAACCCGTCCACCCTCTGACCCTTTCACTCCGACAAATGACCTTCGCACCTCGATCATCCTTTTCAGCCCCTGCACACGCACGATTTCGTGTCCCGTTGACTTGAGAATGAAATTCACATGGACCCAGGGAGGGGTGGGCGTCGAGGAGGGTGGGTTGCATGTTGAGGTCAGAGGTGAGGGGTCAGACAGATGGTAAACCTCTTTAAACGCTGCTTTTTCTTTTTTTACACCACACATTCCTTCACAGCAGGGCACCCTTAGCTCGCCATCCATACCTTCCCAATTTAACCGTGCTGCGCTCCAAGTCCCTCTAAACCGTATACAGTATGTGTGCGCATGAGTCAGACTCACGCTACGGCGTGGGCATAAATTATTCTTCCTGGGACTGCAAACGTGAATTTATTCTTCAACTCTCTCTCAAAAAAAAAAAAAAAAAAAAAAAGCAACAGTCCTGTAGCCACTGGGTGGGTGGGTTGTTTGTTTTCCTGCCTAAAGTATCTACCCTCATTTTAAGTGGGGGCAGAGTGGGTGGGGGAGCTGTGCAACTAATGCATAAAAAAAGACCCCCTCCCTGCCCGTCTCGCTATCCTTTATTTTCCCTGTTTTTTTATTTTTACCACTTTGCACACTCATGCTGTGTATTATGTGCCAAGCTGCATGGAGTAAGTAGAGCGAGGGAAAGAAACAGATTGAGGGAGAAAGCGCACTACCATCCTGCTTTAACTTAAAGGGAATGTAATATATGTAATATACTTAGGAGAAGAAAAAAAAAGCTAGAGTACGTTTGTTTACAAGTAGAATTTCAATATGACAGGGGCTGGTGGGGGGGTGTATATGACACACATCCCTGTTCTTTTAAGCACAATAACACTAACAGACTGAGGGGTAATTGTGTCTGACTGACGGATGATGGAACCATGTCACAAATGTTTGTGGTGCTGTGGCCTGTGAAGGGGGTTCACCGGAGACAGAAGGATGTTTTATACAGGCCTGAGACGAGGCTGTGGAACCACGGCCCGCAGAACAACACACTTCATACAGAGAATGAGTGTGGGAGATGATCAGACAGGACAGCTTTAGGTAAGCTCAGACTGTGGAGTCAGAGCATCATGCAGCACTTTGGGCCTTGAGCATTTAGCTCAGGAGCACTTTGGCAGTGGTGAGGAAGCGCTGTAATTCCAGCTGTCCTTAATCTTATAGCTCAGACAATCTTCCTGCCTCTGGGCAATACGGAAAAACTTGCATTTTCACCGGCTTAAACAACACAATCTAAACAAACAGACAGAATGTTGGTGCCAAACTTAGAACAAAATGCAATAAGCTTCTGTACTACAAGAAAGAACCATAATCACTGGTTTAAACTTAAGTCTAAAGGCCGATTTTCTTTTGTTTTGCACTTCTGTCAGGCCTTTGACATCTGCGCTAGTTCACTCGGATGCAGCCCAAAGATTTCTAGCTGTGTGGACGAGCACACCGACCACACAAGCACCTGGACCAGCCAGCCATTCAGGAGGGGGAGGAAAATCTTCCCAGCCTCCTTCTCATCTGTCAACCTCCCCTGAAAAACAGTAAAAAGAAAAAAAAACTTAATGCAAAACTGCGGGACATACAAAGTCACTGCGGTTTCTTTAAAAAAAAAGAGAAAAAAGTCTGAGCACATTCAGGCACATTCTCATGTAGCCAAACTATGGAGTAAATTCTATATGTTTAGAGGAGGTTCAGAGTAAATGTAATAAGAGCTGCAGCAGATTTCAAAAAGTTAGGAAAAAAACACAACATTTGTTCAGTTTCTGAATACATAGATCAGTCCTTGTCCCAGATGCTCAACTGCTCAGGAAAGACAGGAGGAAATAACGAGGAAACACTCACTGTCTTCTTTCTGCAGCAAAAAACAAGAGCGCGTTGAGGTAGTTTAAAAAATAAATAGGCTCACAATTGTTAAACAGACTCTCTGCTTTCTCAACAAGGTCAGGAACACAGTGAAATCAGAACAGTTGGAGTTGTTGGAAAGATGGAAAGAAAGCAGGAGCACTCTCAGTTTCTGCAGTACGAGATGGAAGATTGGCGCTAAAACGACAGGCACGCTCGTATCAAGCTACCAGGCTTATCAGCCACATAAAATCAAAATATCAGGGAGAAGAAGTAGAGCTGTAATGGGGAGATATCAAGGAGCTTCAAAAAGAAAGAAAGAAAGAAAATATTAGGAAGAAAAGCATTTTGAAAAAATCCAAACCAGGCTGCTGCACAACCAAGCTGCTCATCTTCCTGGCGCCTGGCAGAGTGCTGGCTCACATTCAGCTGGGAGGCCCATGTCTCCTTGCTTTTTATATTTTCCTTTGTTTTGGTTATTTACCATAAGAGTGGCGTACAACTTGTTTGCTTGCTCTCTTTGCATTTTTGGATCACCCTCACTTGCTTTGCTTTACTGGTCTGCAAAACGACTGCTGTGTTTCTGTAAAGCCTCCCAGCTCTGAGACGCACGCGGGCTGGAATCCAAAGCCCCTAATCACAGCTGAGGGAATAGGCTGACTTTAGAGTCACGATTTGAAGTACGGGAGGAACGGAGACAGAGAGAGGAAGGACGGAGAGAGGGGGTGTAAATGAAGATTCAGTAGTCGAGTGAAGGAAATTACAATCAATATGTTTTTGGCCAGTAGGACAGAACTACCGGTGACACCGTAGCTCTTGATTAGTAGTCCAGCTAAACTGAAGGCTGCGCGAACTGAAACGAGATATGAGGTGTGCATTGTGTGTCTATACAGTGATCCCTTGCCAATTCGCATTTTAAGTTTCACGGTTTTAGTTATTGACGGATTTTTCAGAAATATATAATATAATAATAAAAAAAATAAATAAAACTTGCGGAAACATCACAGGATGTTGTGCGCATTCTCTCACAGAGGAGAAGAAGAAATGTTGTGAGCCAGCCTGGCCCCTTTAAGAAGGTGGCCTTATGGGTAATGGTGTGGCCTTATGGGTAATGTAGTGTGTGTGTGTCTTGGGACGGCAGAAAACGGGGTTAGATGAAAAGTGGAGTGAGCATCAACAGCAGCTCAGCGTGTATCGATTTACATTCTCTGTTAACTGAGAGGAGCCCAACAATACAACCTGTGTGATGTTACAAGTTCCTGCAGTGCCAGAATAAAGTGCCTGTTCCATGCAGAGAAAACCGGACTTTTTTGTTGTTGTTAGCGTGTTAGCCGCTAATTACAAGCCAAAAATAACAGAATACCAGCAGTTTGTTTACTACCATTCGGAGACCAGTGGCTGTGAAGGTAACAGAAAGGCCACAGTTTAGCCTTTGTCTTGTTTCGACACTTTTTTGCGGTTTTTAAACATATTTTAAACACATTATTTAGGCTCGGGGGGGGGGCTCTGGTTCCAGTTTGCGGATTTTGATTATCGCGGTGGGGCGCCGGTCCCCATTAACCATGAAAAATAAGGGATCACTCTACTATAAACGTGAGCTCCAGTGTGCTTGTGTAAGCATGGAAGTCCATACGAGTGACAAATCTTAAGAAACATAAGTGTATGAGAGCCTTTTAAAGTAATTATAATATCTACAACTGCATGATATGCGACTGCGTCTGTGTGTGTCTGTGGCCTGCCACTTCGGTGCACCTCAAGCTTGTCAGCTGTCTTCAAACTTGCTCAGCAAGAAGCAGGCGGCTCCATCTGGTCGAGCGTCCCTCCTCTGTTTTCTCCAATGACTCCGCGTGCGCGAGCGCGCCTCGCATCACCGTGCACGTGCGCACGGCCACGTCGCAAAGCAGCTTAGCAGGCACTGCAAAGTTAATCAGAATTCTATTGCCTTTTCATCCCTCATTTCAGGCCCGTGTTTGCTGTCATGATAGCAGAAAACCCTCTGAGGTAATTTAGAAACAATGACCCAAAATGAGAGGATGGAGGGTGAACAATAAAAGCCACCCAGCAGAGCAGCAAGCTCCCGTCCCGCGCGTTTGGGACTGTGGCTTGTTCTCAGCTTTGTAAAACACAATTTGTCTCTAACGCAATTTATTTATAACCATTTCAAAATGTTTCCATGCACTAACACATTGGAAAATAAATAATAATAATACTGTGACAAAGACTTTTAAAAGGTCATTACTCAGTTAACTTGATGACCAATATCTCTTGCTTTAGATGTTAGAGCGTGTCGCGTCCTGTCTTAAGACGATTTCCTATTTTGTTCCAGTATGTAAAATCATAGGATTGAAAGAGTTTTTTTTTTTCAAACCACGTGACTGTCGGTGTAAACTGACAGCACGGTGAGCCCGACTTTGTCACTAACAAGGTCCTCTGAGGCCATCTCAATCACCTGGGCATTACAGTGGAGCTCTCAGCCAAGGCCAGCTGATGAATGAAACCAACAACAGCACTGTACAGCAGTCTCCACCAGAGAGAGAGAGAGTGTGTGTGTGTGTGTGTGTGTGTTGTGTTCATGAGCAGCAAAGATCAGAGATGTAAGTAGTGCAGCTGGTTGCCATCTCACTGCACCATGGAAATGTGAACCAGCTTCCCCTTCTTCCCTCATTATCCACAGCAGATAACACAGGGGTTATTGTGTCTCCCGACACAAACGAACGACAATTTCCCCTTTCTTCTCTGTTCATTATCTTATCATTTTCTCATATCTGTGAGTGACGGCTTGTTCTGGGACATAAATACACCGAAAATCTTGACATTTACGTAATTCTGGGAGGTTTTTGACTCCTGGAGTTAAAATGGGCATTTTCTGTGAGTCGGCTTTGTTCTGTGCACAAAACGCGTGTTGGGGGGAGAAAAAAAAGTGATTTACATGCCTGCATATGGTTCACACAGGTTCACTGATACAGAGGTGGTGAAGGCCTGCCAACAAATGCTGCAATCCAGCAGAAAGTAGAGGCTGAAAATGCCTCAGCAAGCAGCCGAGCTGCGTGTGAGGATGTGAGCGCTAGCAACCAACAACAACAAGAAACACACAAACTAAGTGAGTGCTCTTCTTATTGCTAAAGTTTTTTAAAAAATGCATGTATATCTGCTGGAATTAAATTGTTTACTGCTGCCTTGATGAGGTTTGATGAAGAAATATTAATCAGCTCAATATCAAACGAAACACTATGCGAATACTTTGCCGTGCATTTACATTTAAACAAAGACTGTCCTACAAAGAAGTTGGCAAGTGAATAAATCACTTGATATTTTAATGAATTCTACCTCATTCATACTTTAATCATGCAGTGACAACACTGCACTTCATTTTCCCTTAAAATGATTTTGTTTGATGCAGTGAGAAATGCAGAAAAGAAATCTGAGCCTCATTTGTTTCATGTTCACATTTTTTTGTTTTGTCATTAATTTCGATAATAAAACTCCTCTTTCATCTCATTCCCTACTCTTCTACTCCCAATTCCTTTGACGATCACTTGTTTTCTTTAGTTTTTTTTTCCCCCTTTTCTTTTTTCCTCCCCCCCAAAACTTTGCCTGCTGCATTTCACTCAACGCTCATTCATCTGCCTGCTGTTTTTCTTGCTTGTTTACGTCTTTCTCGCAGTCAAACTTTCTGCCAGGCTTTCACTGCGCACTGAGAGGAGAAAAAAGGAGCAAAACAACAACCTGGTGACAAGTCTTCACATAGAAAAGTCAAAAGTGTCCGGATCAGAATGGACCCACAATCAAGAACACACACACACAGGTATTGTAGGGGTAAGGCCAAAACTATCCCCACAGACTTAAAATGTAGTTAAAAGAAAACACACACACACACTAGCACAGGGAACAAAGACACCCACAAACAGCGGCCCAGCGTGAAACAAACACATCAGAGATCAGACCCAAACGTGATTGCATCACTGCAGAGTGACAGGGATGCATCCTTCTCCTCATTAACGGGAGCGAAGCCCGTTGTTTGGACTAATGAGGAGGTGTGACGGAGGTGCTTGAATGTGGAAAGGACATTGTGACATTTGAGACGGGCATAAAAGATTTGATCATGGTTAACACACTAAGACCTGAAGCAGCATAGTCCCGCACGTTTGCTTGCATATTCGTGCGCATGAACACTTGTCTCTAGACGGTGCCTCCTGTTTGCTGCACAAGTGGAGGTGCTGTAGAGAAATGGCAGAATGGCACAAAGCTGACATTGGCTCAACTGTGAAATCCCAGCACTATTCTTTTTTTTTTTTTACAAGGATTTCATACTAATGATGACTAAAGTTTGTGGCAGCCGTATCTATTTTTGACACAGTTTATCTGCTACGACTCTGTAACAGCATCCTTTTTAATTCCCACGAGTGTTTTAGAGCTATTCAATACAGAAACAGTAATAGCCACTTTCTTTGCTTTCTTAGCCCTTGGGGTGTACCCTTGGGGTATTCCAATCTTGAGATATCAAAAAACCTTTTAAAGACACCTTTGGGTCAGAAAAACATGACATTATGCAGTAAAGCTCAACATTCTTCACACCAATGACAATTTTTTATTTATCCCGAATCCTCAAAGTCCCCCCCCCTTTCTGGCTAAAAATAAAACGAGCAGATGACTGAAGATGTTAAATGCTTGAACTATACATGGAAATATTTATACCCTTTCTTAGTGCTCCAAGGCAGCACATTTATTTGCCACAACAACAATCACAGGGTTCTAACAAACAAGCTTTTCACGATTCCCCACTGAGATTTTGAACCACCAGGCCTCACAACATGTAATTGGAGGCGCTCCATAAGCTCTCTGCTTTTAGCTGGGACTTGCAATTGACTAAGACTACTGCACCAGCTGCTCGCAATTAATAACCAGGTTATAATGTGGTAAAATGTGGTAGAAATCACTGGGGCTGTGTGGAGTTGTCCTGAAGCCTTTTCTTTCTATAAGAGGTCTGCATCAGTTCAAGGGGTATGAATCATCTTGATACATTTATCATTAACATCTCTTAACAGAATGCCTCATTCTCTGTAGTTGTGCATTTCCGGTCACATGGAAGATGCTAATCAAATTAAAGTACTATAAAT
This sequence comes from Hirundichthys speculiger, assembly GCA_018398805.1. Lineage (NCBI taxonomy): Eukaryota > Metazoa > Chordata > Actinopteri > Beloniformes > Exocoetidae > Hirundichthys > Hirundichthys speculiger. The sequence goes on along the minus strand of JAGFBZ010000381.1, from coordinate 785,719 downwards.
CAAAATTAGCCATGGTTATTTTTACTTGGGAAAAACATCCGCCAAATAAAACTGCATGTTTGCTTTTCTATCACCGTCTTTGCCTTCACTTTGTTAGAGCGGCGACAGCACCTGAGCAGATGGTTGAGAGTGGAAATGGCTTTTCTAACCACAGGTTACTTTTTTTTTCAGCTTGCTTAATGTCACCCTTCTCCACCATTTGGAGAAACAGCCCAAAGTGATGATGGACTGATCTTGCCGTCTCGATGAGGTATCAGCATGTGGGTACACATCGACGACGGCGACGGCACGCGTGGGCTTCACACACAGTCACGAAACCAACGTAAAAACTCTAAACATGCAGCTGCATCCAGACGCGTAAAATTTACCAACAAAAACTGCACACATCACAAGCTAAAATAAAGTGACTTAATTAACTGAGAAAATAATGCGTTTTTAGTTGTTAATTAATTTTCTTTCTTTCTTTTTTTGCCACAGCACTAATGAAGAAATTAATATAAATCACTTTGTCTGTCTAGGAATGTAATTGTTTCAAACCGCACCACAGGTGTCTTCTGGAACACACAGAGTAAATAGAATTAAACAAACACGCGCACACTCACAAAAGTACATTATGTCTCGTACCCTCTTATCCCCTCTGCTTTTGAGAAACTCAATATGGCTGCTGCCTCGCTCCCTCCCAGCCTCCTGCATTCCACAAATAGAATAGATGGCCTTGCTTAGGATGACATTTTAATGAGTGTGTGCGGAGGAGAGGCTCCAAGAGGGTGCCGAGAGAAGGGCGCACACACATGTGCGCAGACACAAAGCCTGACTGAGCGCAAGCTTCACCCGCACGCGAACACGGATGAACACGGAGACAGACACACATGAACACTGGTGGCGTTACTAGTGGCGGCACGTGCAGCCATCAAAGCCCCCCTATCATATAAAGCCAGTCCTCAACACTTCGTACGAAGTCCTCATACTAAATATCAGTGTTGTGCAACATATTCTGCTTATTTAAAAATAACCCCCCCCCAAAAAAAAAAAAAAAAAAAAAAAAAAAAAAAACTTTTAAAAAATATCAAAACCAAACATGGGTGGGAAGTGGCTGCCATGTTTTGACACCTACAGTGGGTACATGATTTCCCATCCTGCCAGCAGGGAGTCAGTGTGTTTGTACAAAAAGCTTGAAAGTCTCACAGAAGTCAGAGGTCAGATCAGTTCTTGTAAAGCTTATTCACTCACTAGATTTCCCTTTGATCACTTCTCTTTACCACAGTGCTTTTCAGACTTTTGCCATCATATCCTCAATCCCTACCCACCTTACAAAGCAGGATCCTTTAAATACTGAGAAAGAAAACTATGCAGAATACTTTTCAATTCAGATATGAGATGAATAAATACAGAGTTAAAACAGTGAATGGGAAATGGGTTGACACTTTTTTATTCTTTAACGGCATATCCACAAATAGTTAACCTCAGCAGTGGCAGATTATATTAACCTTTTAGAGGAACTGTTTGCATATTGAAAGAGGGAAAAAAAAAAAAAAAAAAAAGGGGGGGGGGGGGGGGGGCAAGCGCTGCAGTATAGCCCATGGGTTGAATTAATGAGATCGTAGGTATCTGCATGGCTGCACATTCTGACTGGGCTCTGGATGTGAACTGAGAAAAGAGAGAGACAGAGAGAGAGAGAGAGAGAGAGAGAAGAAAAGAAATGGGCAGACAAGAGGTCAGGACAAGCAAAAGAGGTGAATAACGTGCACATGAACGCGGTGCTGTTGAGCGCCTCTCATGTCCAGCTCCCCAGTTATAACCTTCAATTAACCTTCCTCCTGAATACAGGAGCGTATGAGTAGTCTGGGTAAGACTGAGTGGCTGTGATTGTGATGTGCTGGCATATTCTCCCACACGCGTGTGTGTTGGCTCCCAAGCATCTGTTTTTGCTCTGCCGAAAATCGATTTTACCTACCCCCACTATTCTGCACGCATCTGAGGCTCATTGAAATTCAAAACACTCAAAACACACATCTCTATATTAGTTTAGTATTGCTGAGCTCTGGACATCGCAGTTAAAAAAAAACAACAAAAAAAAAAACATGTGGAAACACAAACACCAACAGCATGTCAATTCAACTGTATGGTTTCCAAACAGTGGTAAGTCTGTGCTTCAGCATACTTATAGCTGCAGTTTTAATCCAGTTTGGTGGCTCTTATGGGATGCAGATCACACAATAATAGGAATTCAACCAACATGGAGGCTATGCCCACAGTTTCATATACAGTCCTCCAAAACCCATCTATGGCATGATGTGCATGTACAGGTGGAAGTTGAACTGCAACAACATGACCAAGACTTGCACCATCTCCAAAAGATCAATGAACCCAAGCAAGACTTGAATCAACAATACAGACTGAATCTTGTGCTGATTGTCAAAGGAAGATGAGAAACAAAGACTAGAAAAAAAAGATGTCTGATGAACAGAAAAAAAACAAATAAAACATAGCTGTTTTTCCCCCTTAATTAGAAAAAAAGGACCTTTTTTTTTCTGCTGCGACACCTTTTGCTTCCTCACTACACTGTGACTAAAAATAGGTTCCAGTGTTGCATGTGTGTGCACTAAATACAGCTGCTCGGAGGGCTGTGGGGGTGTTGCATGGAAGCCGACGAAGGCCATGCAAACAGAGAATATCTATGTGAGCCTATTCATGCTGTAAAAACATAGTGAGCTGGAGAAGGTGCGCGTGTGCGTTCGTGAATTTGGAAAACCACACCCCACTCTCAGAGTTTCACTCTCCGCTATCCCAGACCCAGCTGCGTTTGCCCTCCCCCCCATTCTGCATTCCAGTTGAGGGGCCCTCAGTGACTTCCTGACTGCTTCTGTCTCTCTTAGACCTACCACTCATGCACACATGTCAAACTTATGTGTGTAAATTTGTGAAGTTACAGTAAGGTACAGTAGCCAAGAGAACACTTGAGTATTTCAGGGTGTGAATGCACACTATGTATCCATGTGGACTTGTGTATAAATTATATTTTATGTAGGCCAACATGACCAGACAAGAGCCATACTGTGTTTCAATACAAGCACTATATGCGTTCAGACATTTAGCTGTATAGCAGTTTGTTGTGTTAATTTAAACCGGGGTCAACAGGTGGCCAGTGCTATGTACCTAAACTTACTTGACTGACTTGTGGTCAGTAAGAAAACGTTTGCCAGAGTTTATCAACCTGTGTCGCCCCATCTGCCACATCATATCTGCTCTGTCTATGTCTGCCCGAATCAGCACATATGACATGGCTTATCTGCTTGTGTGTATGTGGATCCCTTTTGGTTTTCATCAACTAATGTTGGCATTTTGCTCATGTGTAACGTTGTGAACACCGATAGTTAAAATAAAATAAAAATAATGATAATAACAATAATGCCAGCGTCTACACTGTCAAAAAACAGAGAATCTTTTATCCTAACCTGCAACAGCAGTCTGAAAAGATCAGGTCAAATGTGGACGGAGCACGCATTCAGCAGACCTGCACCAAGCATAAAAGGGGTATTATATACAGACAGGAGGAACATAATTTGCTGTAATGGACTGGGGATAATTGGCCATATGCATGTGTGTGTGTGTGTGTGTGTGTGTGTGTGTGTGTGTGTATAGGGGGAGGGGGGGCACCCTGTGCAGCCTCTGTGTTATTTTGTTTGGAGGTTAATCCAGGAAGAAGATCTTGAAGGAGCCAGACTAGACACCATGAAGGCAACGCAAAAACACACACACACACACACACACGCAGACCTCACCTAATGTTAATTTTTTTTTTTTCTGTTACTAAAAACAAACCAACGAACTTGATAATTATGCATTAATCACCACTGTCCTCTAAGGCGTTAACACCACCCAAACCTTTCTGTGGAACAAAGGGACTAAAATGAAAATTGAAGTTGAGAGACCATGAAAAACCAGCACAGGCACCTTAGGCACCATTAATTTTATATCCACTAACAATATACAGAGACACAAGCGGTGCAATATGATTCTGGAAGAATACATTCCTGGAACAATTCAACTTCATTTGGTGTAGATCAATGCTTTTGATACCCTACCGCAGTTTTAAGAAAAATTAAATGAGGCATTGGTTAGCAACCTTCAGAAAATAATACTTTATGAAAACCAGGAAATTATAATTGTTTCTGAATATTCACAGCACACAAAAAAGGTAATCTGAAAGTCATTTTGTTAGTATACAACTCTGGCACATAGCTGGTGGTGAAACACTGTCTCGTACCTTTTACAGTAGCTCTATGTATCCACGGTAGGGCTGGGCATTTTACCAACTATTTAACTTACACTAACATCTTTTCAAGTCACATTTTAAAAAAATAACAACAAAAAAAACAGTTATTACAGTTTATACAGATGTAATCTGTTGCCATTTTTCCCTGTAAAGTTACAGTGTGCATATTGCCTTTCCCTCTGTGTTTTTCTGCAACAAAGTGAGCAGCAGACTTGCTTACAACTTATTTTTTATTGCCAAGTTCGAACCTTGTCCACATTTTTAAAAAAAAAAAAGGAACTAGTGTTAAATGTTGCATCGTGCTGGACAACCTGACTGAATTCTGTTAAAGTGTCCCCACAACATCCTGAGGAGGACTACAGCCTGGCCGTGCATCTTCAGCAATCTTACATATTACTACAACTTGGATCAAAACACAGACAAGGCCAATTATTTTAGAGGACTGCATCGCTTTTGTAAAGTCAGTGACTGCTTGTTCATGCCCAGCACAAACAAGTATTCTCCTTTCGTTGCTGTTTCTGAATTATTGTGGTGTCTGATAAAGAGGGAAATGTAAATAAGAGTGGCTTTATTAGAAATTCAGTTGGGCTAAATAAACAGGATATAAAAACACACCAGATAAGAAAGAAGCAAACAGACATTATCTGCTGATTGACCAGAGGTTGAACTCCTCTGTGTTATTGGGTACTATTATCACAATAATATAAAATATTAATTGAAAATGCACACATGTAGGTTGTAAAAATATTCCGTCTGAAAATGGAGACTTTGTTTTTTTGATCACATCACCAACCCTTCATATCAAACATTGTTTCACGAAATCAATCACTCCCAATCATACTGTTAAATCTTTAACTGTGAGTTAGCCAGCTGATGGCTTGACCTTTTATATTGTCGAGTTGTGGAAAAGCTGTAGTTGGAAAGAGGTTTCCATATCTGAGTTTATTTCTCTTATTCTTTTCCAGCTGCATTTCCATCCAGCAAATCATGATGATGATGATGATTTGCCTTGTGAGTTTTTGGCTTGATGTCCCGCTATACTTAAACTGATCCTCTACAGACCTTCACACAATATCACTTATTTCTACTGTGGTTTCTTCTTTGCATGACTGCATGAGAGTTTCTGTTTGGCACGGTCTTGTTCTGAGCTCCTGTATTGAAAAATGGAATGTCAGCAGGATCGGCTGGTTGGCAACCAGGCTTTTTGAGTCAATAAGCTGAGCATTATTTCAGTTACTGTAATTGAATTTCATTCTTGTTACTATTTTTCCACTTGAGGGCCATCTAGGGCAGGGGAGATGGAGAGAGAGCAGTGAGACTGAGCAATCAAGCACTTTGGCTGAGGAATGCAAAAGGGAAAATAAAGCTGAAGTGAAGAAAAACAAAGAGTAGAGCAGGAAAGAGACAGAGGCGGAGAGAAAATCAATACCTTGCCTTGAAGAGAGGCCTACACCAAAGGTGCAATTATGCTAAATGTATTTTGCCTACGCAGCAGCGGGCCACAGAAATTTCCCAACTGGAGGGCTGGAGCAAAATTAAAACACTGTAACCCCGGGTTATAATAACTCCAAACTAATTAATCCAGAATTGGCTATACCATCTCATATTTTTGGCATTTTTTTTTTTTTTTTATGAGAGCACAAGCTGGCATTATGGGCAACACAAAGGACTTGATACATCAAATCTATTTTTTTTTCCCCCCCTCTGATCCTTTTAGTTGTTTTCTGGCCCAAAAACATTTCTCTGTGGAAGTGCCTGCTTTGAATTCAAATGGCCAGTTCCCTCATGAAACTTGATGGCAACGTTAGGATTGAATTACATTGAAATATAGGCCAATTACTTTAATATAATGTCAAAGTCTGTCTAAGCAAATCTTATCATTCTTCCAGTCACCCTAGAAATGCCTCCAGGGCATTATTTAGGTGTAACAAGATAAAGTCCCTACGCAAATCGGGATGCAACTTCAGTTACAACGCTGTTACATTAAATCAGCGATCAAATCTGTCAAAATGAATAAAGTAAAACACATCCCTCTGCACCCCGTCGCCACAGAGTTCAAACTGGTGTGAGCCTCAAATTCACGCCTGTCTTAGTTGAACAACATGATGAGCCGGATATGTTTCCTTTAGGCAGATGACTGGATTACTGTGAGAAAGGCAGCATCAAACACTGGCCACCTTTGGCACTGCAGGATCCTCCAACACGAGTCTCTCCCTCACATCTCTGATAATGTGCACGTTTGCATGCTTTGTGTGACTTGAGAGACAACTAGAGCTTCAGGTAAAATGGGGCGAGTCTCAGAGGAAATGCTTTGTGATCAGCTTCCAAGAAGCCAATAAATATGATAAATATGACTTGATGTTGTTTCGCCTTTATGCCACGAGCGAAGGAATCAACCCCGTGGATGTTCAGAGTTGTATTACACAGTCAGAACTATTAAGGTTCAGAGTAACTCTTTGCTTTTGTTTAGCATTTTCCAGTGTATCTGTCATCTTTACTGATGCGGTAGGGTGGAACTGGATGGATGTAGAGAGAGTGCTCATAAGAATTTCATAACCACCAAATCTTTGAGGATAAATACTAGAAATGGAGACAGGATCCTTTTATAATGTTAGAACAATACCCCAATCCCTGGGGAGAGGAGCAAGAGTGATCAGACGTGTGGTTGTGAAACAACTATATGAACATATATAAGTGCTTTGTGTTGTTTGGATTTTACAGTCGCCCCGGTTTGGGCGCCCCAAAACTCTACATATAACAAAAATCCTTCTGTCTAACATCTAGCTTTAGTAATGTCACTACCATCCTCTTCTCTGGATGTCGTCAACCAAGAAAGCCGTAAAACATTCATCTGAAGACCTTGTGACAGTAGGCGGTGCTTCGACAAACAACAACGTGGCCACATGAAGGGTTGTGGAGGCAATGGGCGCAGTTTTTCCTGGATGCCAAGCTACATTACTGTGGAGCACCACAATTCTTTTGAAATGTGGAAAATTAAAGGGATGATGGTGTGAATTTTGCAAAGTTAGCTTCAGAAACATCCACAACACCATGGCGTAACATCCATGTCACAAGTATACACACATTTTTCAACAGCTCATCCATTTTTTCCAAGAGTCCCACCTACTTTCTAAAGATATCCCAGCTATGTTCTCACACTAATCCAATCAACAGTCTGCACTGTAAAACAAGTCAGACTCTCAGAGTAATATTCCTATTTGCCAAGCCTGTGGCCTGCTTTGAAATCCGTCAAAGACAACTCGACAGCACCAGGTGACACTCGCTGCCAGTGCAGCATTTACATTAAAGATATTTAAATTATATAACCCACTGTGCTTTATTTACTGATAAAATACAATTCACTTTGAGAGAACAGGCATGGTCAGAAGAAACTTGGTGGCAGTGCATTACAATGACCGAAGGCAAGACTGATATTCTCTTGTAAGAATGTGGAAACCGAAGTTAAAATCAAATGGTGTCATCTGATTTCTAGCGGAGTGAAAGGTTTCCTCCAAAAGATGAAAGATGAAACATAACTCACCTTGTGTAAGTAACATTTATTCCAGAGAGCACTCACAAGGAAAAAAAAAGAAAAAAAAACACAAGATGAACGGACAAGATGAACTGTAAGGATGTTGCCATGTTTAACTTCAGTTTAAACAGATCTGTTTCAGTCCAGATGCAACCATCAAATCTGGTTCAGGCAAGATGTAAAACCTAGCTGGAGCTGCACAAAGCACTGCACATCATCTGCTGCTGTTATAAGCTGATATCGTTTCCATTTGTAGAATTACATTTGAGGGTTTGTTGTCACTGAATATAAAGGAAGATGTTGGGGAAAGAATATCCAAGCCCATCAAGTAGGTTCTCTGTCATGCAAAACACCTACATGCCAATCGTGGCCTAGTGCAAATAACTAATGGCAAGTGGACTATGGTTAAAGTTTGATGAGGCTCATGCCAAAAAAACATAAGCAATAATGTTTTATTTTTATTTTCTCACAACTCTCCTTCTTTCTAATTAGTCTCTCCCTCCTCTCATTCAGATGCTTCCTTCCCTCTTGTTTTGATGCTCTGTTCCTCCCTCCCCAGTCCTCTCCTTGACAGGGCTGGCAGCTTTAGTCTCAGAGGAATCCTTGCAACTAACCCTCCTCCTCCTCAGCTGCCTATTCCATCTACTCCCTGCATCATCTCTCTCTCTCTCTCTCTCTCTCTCTCTTTCTCTCCTAATTTCTCCCTTCTTGTCTCAGGGTTGAGTGTTGCGTGTCTACACTGCCTCCACTACCAGGTCAAATGCATGCAGTTGCTTCAGCTAATGACTGCAAATGCTAATTCAGCTTCAGCTAAGATTTGAATTCTTGAAAACATCGTTCTATCTGAAGTGTCAGAAATGAACAAAGGGACACTGAAAATCAAACATGGTCTTCTGTGGTCATTCAAAGTCATTGTGTGGGCCTGTCAATTACAGTTTTGTTTGGCCGATACAATGAAGTTAGGAAGAAAGTGGGTGTGTGCAGTCGTGTTTGCTTACTAGCAACAGGTGAAAACGGAGGAAGGTGATGGGCTGTGAGGGAATCAAATGATAAACTGTCAAGGAAGCTGACGGATCGTTTACCCTAAATTGCTTTGGGTTTTTTTGACGGTTGGAGATGAGGGAAGGCCCCCTCACAAACATACACACATAGGATGCATCTGTGAACTGAGAGCACACATTCACATGCACAGATGGCTGCTGGTACAAATTATGTGATGATCACCAGCTAACACAGACACGTAGAGGCAGCTGAGTAAGCACAAAATGCGTAGGCACACACATACACAGATGCAATTCAGTGCAGTGGGGAGAACATCCTCTTCACAAGCTTGCGAGCGCTGGATTCAGCTATTAAAATGGAAAGCATCAAGTAGAGATTTCAGTTACATTGATGGAAGAAAACATAAAGATGCTTAAATAGGCTTAGGACCACCAAAACCTCTTTTAGCAAACACGATTTCAGTCAGCAAACACAAGTGAACGTTTAGTGCCCACGGTATGGCAGCCATGCATGCCTTTTATTTACATCAAAGTCACTAACACATGGTAAGTTAGAGTGTAATTGAACGATGTTTGGTTTCACAGACATGGAATGTTATTTTCGGGTTACTTTTTTTAGCACAACTTTATAACTCATCAAGCAGAGTATCACTCGCCAACCACATTAAACCCCCCCCCATTTTTAAAAAGCGGACCGCAAGGGTCAAACCTATCTAATCACGACTCCACATGTGGCTGATGTGGTGTCTGGACTCTGTCTTTTTAACAAAAGCGGAGCCTCCCTCAGACCACCACTGAGCATCTGCAGACCTCTTTAGATATGCTCAAGGTCACACACGCAACAACGTCAGCTGCACAGAAACATGCACACAGAAACAGCCAGTCAACTTAGGTCATAGATACCTCATGATAAAGTCTCCCCAGAGCCATTTTATGTGCTGTAAATAAAATGGGGGGTCAGAACATTTTGCATGAAATACCCACTTTGAAGTCAGCGACACACTTGAGGTGAAGGAAATTAGCTAACTTCAAAGGAGCGAGTCGGGTTAGTCAAGGTACTTAAAAAAAAAAAAAAAGCACAATTCAGTTCCAATCTACCTGAGAGGCTTATAGTTTTCTGTCAGCATGCAGAAAGTTCGCTTTGTTGCCAGATCGTCAGAAGATTGATCTTTCGCCCTATCGCATGCCAAAGTGACAAAGTTAAAGATAATATACCTATCCCATAGTATGGGATTGGTCCATACATGGCTGTAATAAACATGAACGCACCATATACAGAGAAATGATTGAATGGCTTTGGGATTCCATTTGGTACATTGTCATTATTCTTCCATGTCAACTAGTATTGATGCACTGTAAATCAGAAATGTATTGAACAGCTCTGCATCAGACAAGTGTCAGACAGTGAAAGTCCAGCTTTGAATAAAAATGCCAATATGTGGGAATGATAAAATATGACCAACTGCCTTTTACCGAACATAAATACACACACCATCTCATGTTTTATCCCCTTGATTTCTCTTTACTATTCAGATCACGTGACACAAACTGGAGAAAAGGCCACCATCCATCATTCTCAGCACCGTCTTCTATCTTTCCGTGATTGCCTGACCACACTAAAGATAGGCTGCTTTTCGTAACAAATTTCTCCCAAGCAATACTCCCAAAGGCGTCAGACAAACAAGATCCCTCTGTGATTTACAATGGAGGGGGGCCACTTCATTATTTACTGGCGAAGCTCACAGCCTGTGGGCCAGACCATTACCTCCACATGGCTGTAGATGCCACAGGCAGCGGTCCGTCTCTTTGTGTGGTAAAAAAAGAAAATGTTGTAAAAGCTACAGATAAGGGGTGCGGGTGAAGACTCCAAGTAAACTCACAGACCTTGATTTAACAAAACCTCAGTGAAAAAAAAGCAACTTTGAGATAAAGTAGCCTGTATTAAAGAAAAAAAAACACATTAAATGTGGTTATTTGTGCTCATATGTGCAACACTTAAAAGATAAATCTTTAGTCTAGGTACCACCCACCATATCATAGTCTTGACAGATCCCCCCCCCCATCTACACTGTGATTTTTGTCAACAGTACACACAGGCAACGACCAATGAATGCACTGGGGGCATAAATTCCCGTAAATGTCTCACTATCTGGCCTGCAAATACTCGGTACCACCAACCTTCTGATTGGTAAATGACCACTCTACCTCCTGAGCCTCAGTCTGCATAAAATTCAACGCATTCTGCATGAACATTGCAGTGCAAATGAGGTAAACAAAGTTAGATAGGCAGATAAATGATCTTGTTGGCAGAAGGAATGGCTTTGGCCCAGCCATTTAGGCAGATCTCCTCTGGCATCAAATCCTCTGTTAGCCTCTGGCAAAGGCCTCTGCTGTGGCGATTGGCAAAAGGGGCATCTTAGCATTTGTAGAACTGGGAGCACCTTTATGTCTCAGTTTGGCTGTAGTTTAAAAAAAAAACCACACAACTAATGCCCAATCTGCTCCTTCTTTTTTTTTTGCCCTTATGGTATATCCCTTAAGGGAATAGGTTCAAATTCATTAGTGGTACTTTATCTCCATGAAAATGGGAGACCCTCTGCTCCCCATCAACCTCCTGTTTCAAGTCTGCTGTTTCCATTTCCCTCCTGCCTGCATCTGCAGTTGTTCCGTCTGTCCCTCTTTCCCCACTCATGGACACACACAGTTCAACTCTCGTCATCATTCCTGCTTTCATTGTTTCTGTCTCTCCCTCATTTTCCACTACAATAACCTAAAGGCAAGTACAGTGGGTCTGTGAGCAGCAACCCCCATTTCGATGCCAAACCTGCTTTTGTCCTTCCTTTGAAGTCTTTAGCCTTACCTCCGCCCCATTGGGATTACAGATTGGGGTACAATGACAAATGTCTAAGGGCTTGCCTTGAGGGGCGGTAACTGGGGTATGATTTATATCCAAGTAGCTCTCACCAATCCCATGGGCTGAAAGAGTGAATCACAGCTGTTGATGGGGAATATCATTGCCAGACTTCAGGTTTTCAACTTTATGCTCACATTTTAGTGCTGTGCCTTGCAATATTAATATTTAGATGTTACTGGAAAAGCTTTCAGTTCTCTGAGCTACACCTGATGTTTTTCTCTCTCTCTCTCTCTCTCTCTCTCTCTCTCTCTGTCTGAAGTTCCTGCTTTGTGACATCAGGTTGCAAGTTTAATCAGTACCGGCTCCCTCCTTGCTCTGTCTGAACACCATCAAACCAAACCAACAGACTGATAACAGCCTTGTTTATTTCCCTTTGATCATAAAAGTCCATCCATTTTCTACCTACTCTACTTTCCCTGTTCCCTTTTTCATCCAATAAAACAGGTGTTTGCTTACATTATCTACCTAACCACACTTACTAGGGGTCTTTCCCAAGAAACTACTTTTACACAGTAGCTGTCACTACAGAAGTCTTCGACCTCTAGACCTTATTTCAGAGACCTTAGGGTTTCTAGACAGAACTTTTGAAATTGTAATTACCAAGTAAAATTACATAGAATTAACCTTTTTGCATCTAAACACCGAAAATATGCTTCATAGCTCTGCCCCCTCAGTTCATGAACTACTTCAGGCCACCATGCATCCGTACACACATACAGTAAAATGAAGTAATGAGACAATTTTATAAAAATAATAATAATTATACATATATATAGATATATATATATATATATATATATATATATATATATATATATATATATATATATATATATATATATATATAAAACAATCCCACCAGTGGAGATTTGATCCATGAACAAAGCATGACCCACCCAAATGCCCCCCACTGCTTCAATTGGTGCTAATCCCTAAAATGTGTCTGGTTTCTCTGGCTGTACAGTGTCATTGTTTTCTCCCAATCTCAATCACTCTCCTTAAGTCAAGGTGATCTTTAATGACTCTGAAGATTTAAGAGTTAGTAGATGAGGAGCCTCTGCAGGTGCTGGAGCGATATTAGCACTGCTTGGATAACTGTTTTTTTTTTCTACTATCCTAAATCATTTTCATCTGCGATTCTGTAAATCGTTGTGCAGCCAAGCAGGGGAGACTGCAACAAAAGCATACTAACTTAGAATTTTGATTTGGAGGAACACTGGTATGTACAGCATTGATTGGGTCATAGCTCAACGCAGAGGGCTGTAGAGAAAATTACACAAGTTGATTCTGTCTTTGCATCAGGAACGCGTGCATGACAAATGCACAGAAGCATTGGTTTGTAATCACACAGGCGCATAATGTTGTGTTTTTATATTCATATGCTTACCACCAAACCAATGTCAGAAAAACAACTAAATCAGCTTCTGTGAGAAAAAAAAAAAAATCAGTTTCCAACGCCGTTTCCTCAGCTAGATTACAGTGGAGAGTGCCTGTCTCCATTTACATACAAATGTCACCTTCTATCATCCCAGGGGCTGGGGTGGTTTTACTCTCTTCACCGCGATGCGCTTGACAAACCTTTCTTCCCCATCTGGGGGACAAGCTTGTGTTCCACACTGAGAAAGTGAGAGGAAACTCAATGCATTTTGCCTGTGGTGCCATCTCTCTGTCTTTGCTGTCTTTTACGCGCCACTGGTACACTGTAATTTGTGCTACTAGACTGGAATACATAGGCTTTGTCTCCATTTAACTGAAAGTTGAGGCAGCCTGACGTTTGAAAAGCCACCCAGGCAGCTGAGGTTGTAATTACTGACGAAGCCTTATTATCAAGCTTTTTGAAGGAGTTTGCGGTTTGGATTTTTATTTGTTTGTTTGTTTTGTTTTGTTTTTTTGTCATTTGGGATTCATTGATGTAAAATATATTTGAATGAGCCAGGCTACTTTGACAGGGTAAAGACTGTAATCAGCACCATCTTGTATTAATGAGGATTAACAACATCATGTGCCTAGATAGAAATCACCAGCTCAAAACCCCCAACCTAGCAGCACTGTTTGTATTCGCAGAGATGCACAGGGAGTCGTTTTCTGTGGTTAAGTGGCCCACATAGTGTTTCCGCGCCATTTCTCATAAACCAGGACGAGTATCCCCTGATGCATAGGGATGAACAATCAGCATGACAAGCAGGTAAGTACTCCTTCTTAACCCCAGCTCGCGCTGCGTGATGCAACAGAAAGGGCCCCCTCCCTTTCCTCCTCCTCCTCCTCCTTCTGCTGCTTTCCTCACTCCCAGTTCCCTCGTATCCTTTCTCCTTCTCATTTTCCCTAGCCTGCTTTTCACAATCCCTCGTTTTTATAATTTTCATCCCTCTCTTTATCTCCCCCCTTCATTACTAGTGTTCTCTGTTTCTCTGATTCCCAATCTCTTTTCCAGAGGCAACATGTTTCCATGCTTGCATTACACACAATTGCTTCCATCCATCAATTATCTGCCTTCTCCTCTTTAGCTACCCCATTTCCCTCTGCCTCTCTATGGCAATAACCCCTACTACCCTGATTACACATTTCTCTTTGACCCTCATCTTGCCTCCCCCAACCCCCACCCATGTGGCAGCTGAGTATACCACATCCCTCCCTTACCCCCCTTACTCCCTTTTTTTTTTTCTCCCCACAAAACTCACATCCCCTGTAAGCCACTCTCACACCAGATGTCCCTAAAGTTTGGGTGAGCATGTGCATGTGCAGAGATCAGGAACAAAAGGACAGGGTGTTCGTGGGGGATTGGACACAGATGGGTGGCAGTGGTCGTGGAAGGGGGTCATCTGAATGGTGCCCAGCCATCTTGCCCTGAGCTTTCTGTGTGTGGGCAATAAACACCAGCGGATTATCACCATTTAGCATGTGTACACACGCTAACCAAACCATCTCTCTAATAACAATTTCACAGTGAAGCAACGACCAGAGAGTAGCACACGCTTGGATTAGTTAAAGTTGTGACCCTCCTCTGCTCAAGAATTTTAGTTGGTAAAGTAATATATATATAAAAAAAATGTTTACCATTTTTACTACTTTGACAACTTTTTTGGCATTGAATTAGAGTCATTAAAGCTACAAGCACACGATGAAACAGGAAACTGAGACAGTGTCATTAAATTTGCATAGGATATCTAAATACCATCTCTACAAATAAAATAGAAGTCACTCACACACCGCTCTCCAAGCAAATGTACACTATATTGCTAAACATATTTGCCCATCCATCCAAATTATCGGAATCAGGTGTTCCAATCACTTCCATGGCCACAGGTGTATAAAATTAAGCACCTAGACATGCAGACTGTTTCTAAAAACATTTCTGAAAGAATGGGTCACTCTCAGGAGCTCAGTGAATTCCAGCGTTGAACTGTGATAGGATGACACCTGTGCAACAAATCCAGTAGGGAAATTTCCTTGCTCCAAAATATTCCACAGTCAAATGTCAGCTGTATTATAAGGAAGTGTTTGGGAACGACAACAACTCAGCCACAAAGTGGTAGGACACGTAAACTGACGGAGTGGGGTCAGAGGATGCTGAAGCGCATAGTGCGAAGAGGTCACCAACTGTCTGCAGTCAATTACTACAGACCCTCCAAACTTCATGTGGCCTTCAGATTAGCTCAACAACAGCACTGAGAGCTTCATGGATGGGTTTTCATGGTCGAGCAGCTGCATCCAAGCCATACATCACCAAGTGCAAAGTGCCGGATACAGTGGTGTAAAGCACGCCGCCACTGGACTCTAGAGCAGTGGAGGAACGTTCTCTGGAGGGACGAATCACGCTTCTCCATTTGATGATCTGATGGAAGAGTCTGGGTTTGGTGGTTGCCAGGAGAACGGTACTGGTCTGACTGCATTGAGCGAAGTGTAAAGTTTGGTGGAGGGGGGGATTATGGTGTGGGGTTGTTTTTCAGGAGCTGGGCTTGGTCCCTTAGTTCCAGTGAAAGGAACTCTGAATACTTCAGCAGACCAAGACATTTTGGACAATTCCATTTTCCCAACTCTGTGGGAACAGTTTGGAGCTGGTCCCTTCCTCTTCTAACATGACTGTACACCAGTGCACAAAGCAAGATCCATGAAGACATGAATAGCAGAGTCTGACGTGGATGAACTTGACTGTCCTGACCTCAACCCGACTGAACACCTTTGGGATGAATAAGAGTAGAAACTGAGAGCCAGGCCTTCTTGGCCAACATCAGTGTGTGACCTCACAAATGCACTTCTGGAAGAATGATCAAATATCCCCATAAACACACTCCTAAACCTTGTGGACAGCCTTCCCAGAAGAGTTGAGGCTGTTCTAGCTGCAAAGAGTGGACCCATGTCATATTGATCAGGAATGGGATGTCACTAAAGCTCATATGTGGGTCAAGGCAGGTGAGGGAATACTTTTAGTAATATAGTGTAATTATTGATGCCAATGAAAGGGGCTGAAGCAAGTTTAGAAAATACCTTGACAGACATTGCTGGAGGTTGTTTGAATTGATAGATTAGCAAATGACACGTGGATGATCAAAACGTACAGTGGATCGTGCATCATAGCTCATATTTGTCAGCCGCACTAAATGTAAATGAGCTCCATCACTTTCCCTGACAGCAGTGCTTTTTACCCTCTAAGAACTCATTTCTAAATTATACAACCAACTGAGTGAGCAAAGGGTGTTGCCCAGGAAAAAGAAAAAAAAAAAAGAACACACTGCTGCTGTAAACAAGAAAAGACAAGTTACCTTCATTACCAGTCTGTTTTCATGCACTTAAATCTTGGCAAAGTCTTCAAAGGTTAATCATAAGGTGCAAGCAGACTCTAATTCAAGTGTATATACACATAAAAAGAGTAATTGTTGAACCCTTCCTTTTTTTCATGTTTCATAAATGTATTGCACGATGATCAGTCTGAATGTTCAATTCTATTCTTTTTTTTTGTGTACAACGACACAAAATTCACCAAGGTATTTTTGAAAGAACTTAACAGATGCAAAAGGAGGATTTAAATGAGCTAAATGTAACCTGTTTGAAGCGTTCAGAATGAAGAATATGAGCTTCATGCCCACCTTTTTTCCTCACCCACCACCATGTGGGTGCATTTAGTGCATTTAAACCTCTCAGAGGTCAAACTGCCAACGCACAGGGCAGCCCTTCCTGCCACGTTCAGTTTGCAAAGATTAGAGGGATGTACCCCAAGGGGAACCTCTGTGCATCAATCTGTGGGAAGCCAGCTGGTAATCACACTTAACATAAGTACAGCCCGACGGCAAGCACCAGAAGACGCCCAGAGGAGACGCAGACAGAAAGGACCAGACACACCCATTTGATGTCAGTCCCAGACTGGGTGTTAATTACTTCTCACCATGAAACACCAGTTCATATTAACTCCATAATCATAAAGAGGATGGCATCAGGGCGGGAGGGAAAGGGGTCTGAATTGACATTTGTGCCAATAACCTATGTCTGGTTGTTTTCACTTGCTGTTTTTAAACAACCTATGCACTGTTTGTTAAAGTATTACATACATCACGGAAGGCAGACTAAAGGGAATTAAGGGTTTGATCCCATTCATCTGCAAAAGCAGATTACTGTCGCTTCATCAGAGGAGCTGAAGCTTATATTTTTTTCCTTTCTTTTTTTTTTTTCTTTAACCTGAAAAGTACCAATAGGATGGCCAGGAGGCTATGGGGTGGCAGCATGTGGATGTATCCCCCAAAGACTTACCAGACAGTCTGGCAGGGATTAGTATAGTCACCTCACAAAACATGAATGCATGTTCTCCGATTTATTTCCCCCTGAGTTTATCTACCCCTGACATAAGGGCAAAAAGGGAAACAGAAAAACAGAAAATCATGTTTAGATGACATGAAATAGGGATGCGGAAAGAAAAAAAGGGGAGTAAAAACCAAAGAGACCTGACACTTTGTCACGATACAAGATGAGCCGGTGATCGTTCAGTCTTGTCGCGTTCACATATTTTATCAAAGCCATCCCCTTACCCAACTCCTGTCACCGCTGTTCAAAAACAAGTATTTTCTTCTTAAAGAGTGATGATATGTAGATTTCAGGTAGTTGGTGTATAAATATGATTTTCAGATTCAATTAAAGGGGTCATGGACATTTAATCCTCTTCATTATTTTCTGTTGATGACTGGGCTAAAACTTCTTTTACACCAAGATAACTGCCAAAGGCATCTGTGTAAGTGACTTCTGTCAGGTCAATCTGTAGCTAAGGAAAGTATCTAGGCCTCAGGAGCAGAAACGAGGTATAGGCCTCAAGTATTTTCACCTTTCAACTTTTACCTTCAGTTCAATGCACCATGCAGCTCATTGCACTATTTGTTGTATGTACACTTGTTATATTGCTCTTGTGTGTTTTATATGTGTCTTATAATTATATTGTAAATAGGAATACTTTCTGTTTGTTTTTTTTGCTATTTAATATCGTGTTTTTCATGTCTTCTGCTGCTACATTGCAATTTCCCAGTTTGGGATCAATAAAGTACATCTATTTATCTATCTATTGACAATGCTCTAAGCTGGGGAAATGTACACACAAAACAGGCTTGCACATGTAGCCTCTCGTGATATGCTGCCCCCTGTTGGTCTGTAGTGGCATCACTGCATAGTGTACCTTTAAGAGTGCTTAACAAATTCAACGGTTTCCTGACTTGGACTAGAGATAGTTGAGCTTGTTTTTCAATTTATGTAACCACTTGAGCAAACTGGACATGTCTAGCTTTTCAATGTTTCCACTTAACATATACTTTATCAATCAAACACTGGGAAATTCTTCTTTAACCTGGGTCTGTGATGTCACACTACCCCGCATATCTGACTGCCTCCCTGAAATACATTTTCATTTGACGTGTCCATTTACAAAGTTGCATTATGGAGTTTTTGAGCTGCTAGTCACCTCAAAGAACCAAATATGTGCTCTGAAATACATAAAAATGTTCTTGTCATTTCATGTCCCCAATAACCTGCAACGCATAGAGAATCAGTTAATCATAGACATTCCTAACCGTTGCCACCAAATAGTAGAGATTATGTGATTCAGTGCAAAAACATCCAGAGGAGTATCTCTGCCAGGGTTCCACATGGTTCGAATCAACACACTACATCCCAGAGGCACAAAAGGCACTTTGCCATTACACAGTTTAAAATAATGTCCATATTCAAGCTTAAGGGCCTCAACAATCATTTCTCTGGACAAGGGGAACTCTACCACTCATGAACAGCAGTTCAGTGACCTCTTGTTCTTACTGGTGCCAAAAGCTTCGTTTCCAATGGTGGGGTTCCAGGGTAGTTTTAAGGGGGCTAGAGCGTTAACACGTGTCTCCATGACCTGGGACGACATGGCAAAAACAAAATTTCCGTAACCTCTGTGGAGCTGAAACAAGTACCCATCGTAGGATAGGCAAGCGGCCCCGGAAAAGTGTGGGATGATTTGGTATGCTGTTGGCAGGAGAAGATGTCATTCAGACACTTTTGCAAAGGGTTGTCTCTTCTCACTCAGCGCCACTTATTCATTATACAAACAGCAAACAGAAATGCAGCAACCACCTGAGCTCCTTCAGTGTAGGAAAGTTGTCTCGCATGAAGGTGGAGGAGGTTGAGAGCAGAGCCATTTTCATTAGCTGAGATTGTCTGGTTAACGTTGCTGTTCATATTCATGCTTTACAACAAAATAGCAAGGGTTAAATGAACCTCAGATGTAGCTGCAATGCACCCCTGAGTTCTATGTAAGAAATCAGAGGGAGCAGTAACAGACAACGGAGGTGCGCCCTGAGGAGGTCGGCCCTGTACCAGTTCTAGCTTTTACTCTGGATCCCTGCTAATGGAAATGCATCTAAATGCAGTTTAGGGCTGGGCAACAATTGAAATTTTTAATCACGATTAATTGCATTATTTCCCGGATTAAGTGTCATAACATTTGTTCAAACACTTTTAACATCAGCACTTGTCAGTAACACATATTTAGTGAAAATCTCATCTTAAAAAATGTAAAATAAAATAAAGCTTATTTTATTAAAAAAATTAAAAAGTGACATTTTTTTATGTTTTTCATTTTTTAATATAACAAAAAAATGAAAAAAAAATGCCTGTTTTTTTTATATTTCAATCTTAGACTTGGATCAAAAATACAAAATTAAAAAACGGGCCACAGAACTGAATTTGTTTTATAATCGAGGACTGGACTTTCTGTTGTCATTACACATCTGTGCCACTAGATGGAGCCGCACTGAAGTAACCAGTAAGAGAATAACACAACAGTGAACACATTGAGCAGATCTGATGGAAAATGAAGGAATGACGCGAACGTTTTGTTGCAGTCCAGAATTTTTTTTTCAGACAGAATTGTTAATATTGCTACCTGAGTTGTTACCCGAACTGTAAAGTTCACGGATTTTTACCGTTCTCCATGTCTGCTTTAGCTTTTCCTTATATTTACTGTTTTCCGGTTACACAGAAGTCAGTAACAGACTTTTCAAAACAAAAGCATGTGAGTAACGTGCGTTAACGTGCAATAAAATAAATGTCAGCGTTAATAAATTAATGCGTTAATGCGATAATAACGCGTTAACTTGCCCAGCCCTAGTAATTTTTTTTTCTGTAAAAGCACAAGTGTAGTGCATATCAACACAACAAGCTCAGTGCATGAGCTTTATAGAGATAGCCAAGGCCACATAAGTCAGCTTTCCTTTCATTGAAATTTCAATGCTATTCCTTGAAATGTTCTTTTGTGGCTTAAAAGCTGATGCCTCGATACTGCAGCAAAAAGAAACACACTGTTAACTTCCTCCCATTTTATTTCCCCTTTACATGGTCTGGATGTCGAAATGAACATGATCTTTCCAGGGTGTCCACACTGACTGCCATGCTCTGAGGCTGTTAGATATTGTCTTTATTGATCGTTTCCCCAGTCAGATTACATGGCAAGAAAAGAAATGTGAATGCCAAGGAATCATTAATCCACAAATCAAAGAGCGGAGGAGGGGACAGTTTACAAGACACAGTGCCTCATGTTTTCACAGCCAAGCTAATAGCACCTCATGTCACTGGAAGAGCACTGATTTAGCACTCGGAGCAAATTAAAATGAATAAACACAATTAGCTGTGAGTGCAACAATGCTTCTGCATAGAGTACTTTTCTCTCTTTCCTTTTACCATGACAGTCACTTCAGCACAGCTGCTATTAACTGCTGTTTTGTCAAGTACAATATGACTAATTACAAACCACTTGGCGCCACCAAAAAGCTGTTAATTTGGCACAGAATAAAATAAACAGGGCGCGAGGTGATTAAGAAACGAGCATTAAACCCTGGAACAAGGACAAAATCATGTGCTGATTGATGATTTTGATTGTTTTGTCGGTTTTTGAATCTTTGTTCAACCATAAATGACAAGAAGGAGCTTTCTGATTGAAGGCAGAAGAGTGAATTCATCATTTATTGCTGAAGCACATCAAAAAAAAGCTGGACTTAGCTTGGACATTAAGTAGCACGTTATACGATTTATAAATAGCAGAGATCTGATAACGAGAAGGTTTTGCTGCTTGTTGGTTTCTGTTTTGGTGAGCCATCTGGAAAGACTCAAATGATGAGAGCCTCTTCAAGCAATGGCAGCTTTGCTTGAATTTTTGCATAAAATGAACTAGTAACGGGCAGCGCGGTGGCTTGGTGGTGATGCCTCACAGCAAAAAGGTTCCTCGTTCGAACCTCAGCAGGGTCCCTTCTGTGTGGAGTTTGCATGTTCTAGCCGTGCTTGCGTGGGTTTCCTCCGGGTACTCCGTCTTCCTCCCACAGTCCAAAGACATGCATGTTGGGATGATCGTTGGTTCTAAATTGCCCGTAGGATTGCATGGTTGTATGTCTACATGGCCCTGTGATGGACTGGCGACCTGTCCAGGGTGGACCCCTGCCATTCACCCGAAGAGAACTGGAATAGACTCCAGCAGATCCCTGTGACCCTGCAGGGGATTAAGTGGCTATAGATAATGGATGGATGGCTAAACTAGTAACGCACAACGGTCTAAGACAATCGAACGTCCAAGTGTCCAAAATGCATAAAAATACCATTAAACGGAAAGATGACATTGCCTTAGAAGTCTTTCTAGTAGATGAATGAAAATATATAACCAAATAACTTTCAGTCATCCTGTAAAACCTCCAGCTCTCACCCCCTTTCCCCCTCTGTCCTCCTGTCAAAAAGAAATCCAGAGCATGCACCTGGCTGTCGAGGGAGGGGAAATGAAAGAAAACAGCTCAGAGAGTAATACTTGCAAAGGAAATTAATTTCAAAACCTAGAGGAGTGTGGTTTTTCCACCTTCACACTCTTTTTTTTTTAAGTTGTGTGTGTGTGTAAGACTGTGTGTGGTGCACAGTTCATGAAGCTTTTCCTCCAACTGGGGAAAGGAGTTCCTGGGAGAATGTAAAAGTTTTGTTTATTTCTCAAGGATGTAATATTCTCACAACTCCCTTTCCCCCAGCAGTATCAATTACCAGTGCTTATGCGTCACAAATCACGAATGCTGCGATTTCAGCAGACAACAATAAAGTGAGTAAATAAATGAGCGACATTAGCAAAACACACCTTCCTAATCCTGCTATAACAACCAGGTTGGCCACCTTCGGCTGAATGCGCCTGGCGGCTCATCCCTGGCATTTCTAAAGCCTTTTGTCTATCGTGCCCAGTCATTTGACAGTCATCACTGTTGATAAATTGTTCAATTAAAGCCACGTTAAGAAACCAGATCACATTTCATCTGCAGGCTCTTGGTTTAGGTGTCGTCCAATTACTCTGAAGGACCCGACTCCTTCCAGCCACTGACAATCAACATGTGACTCTCATCATAAGACAAATGGGTTAATTTATACAAGGTAGCAGACTGATTGAATACTGGCGCGCAAGACCGATGAGCTGGAGTTACAAAATAAGAGAAACTTGAACTTTCACTAGAGACAGAAATATATGGATTGCAGCAGAATTTGTGCTGTTTATAGAAGAACAGCATAAAGGAAGAGGGAACACACATATTACTCTTCTGGTGGAAATAATCTGCAGCTCAGCAAGCCAAAATAAAAAGGCACAAAGTTAAGTAAATAGCAGAAACAGGTATGTATTACAGAATTCCCTCTTCAGTGATGTTTCTCCCAGCATGAGTCTGTGACTGTTTCTCTTGAAGCTGACCCTGAAATCTCTCTAAATTTCCAGATATTTACAGCTCCTCTGTTCAGCCGAAATCAAGATCTATTGCAGCTTCATTGACTTTCTGCCTGAACCATGAGTAAAAGAACAAAAAGAAGCACATCGTAAGCCTGGAGCTGTGTCTAATCTTATCCACAACCAGAAAAAAGTTAGTCCTCAAGGCAAATGATCACCTCTAATTCAAAAGGGCTGCTTCTGGAAACCTCTTAAACAGATTTTTTTTTTTCTTCTTCTTTTTTTTAATGGTACAGTGACAGAAAAATAAATCATTAGCCATAATTGAATGCATACTAGAGACAACTATTCTACCAAAATAAAAGTTAAGTTTTGATCTCGGGGTTCCAGAATACAAGCATTGAATAGCAGCCACAGAGCTGCATCAGTGCAGGAATAAGTCATTCATGCAGCTCTGCTGTTACTACAAACGCAAACATATCAAAAGGCAGAACAAGTCAAAGTAAATGTTTGTAATACTAAACACACTTTTAGAGGTAGACGAGACTTTTTTCTTTTAAAAAAAACTTTTTTCAGCCTGCAAAATTACAGTAAACCTAAATTGTATTTCTTAAAACCGCTTTTAGAGTTATTATTGACCAAATGCCATATTTAATCTCTTCTCTAAACAGTTACCAAGCACCAAGGAGGACAGATGAGAAAAAGTAAAGTTGCAATTACTTACTTTAGCCGCATGAGATAAGTGTTTCTGTGAGTCCCCCCCCCCCCCTGGTAGGTTATTGGGGGACAGTTTTTAAACCCGTATTCTTTGTCGCTGAGCGCCTCAATTCCCAGAGAGAGAGAGGAAGGAAAAAGCAGTTATGTTGCATCCCCGACAGAAAAACCGCTATATTCCCACCAGGGAGTCACTTGTTAACGAACAGAGCGAGTTTAAAATACTCCTATTAATCTCCGTGCGCTTGTATTCCCTTCTCCACCGATATCAGACGCTCCAAACCAAAATCTCCTCAGAGAAAATAAAATTAAACACAATATAATAATCCATGCGCGACACCGGCGCGCGCGGATCTCCAAACGTGGATGTCTTTATTGGTGTCTCTTGTTATCTCCGCGTACCAGGTTTGGACTCCTTTCTTCCTAAATCCACCTCATACGGCCTGGGGGTGGGGAGACAGGAATCAAATACCCCCCTTCTCCCTCCCCTCTGAAACAGGGGGAAAAAAATACGGAGCCCTGTGCTGCGTTCAATGCCGCCTCATAAACTTCGTCTCATGACTTCTCGCCGATCGTAAATCCTACCACTTGGTGCGTTCAAGTCAAAGCACAATGGGGCTTGTAACGAAACAAGTTACTGCGGCTGATATTTTACTCTATAAACCAGTGCTGCAGTGGCAGAAAGAAGAGGAGAGACATATAGAGAAGAACGTGTTTTTTTTTTCTTTTTTCCCACATTGACCGTTGTACCATGAGATATGCTTGTCTTTAAAGGTAGCCTACATTTATGCTGTTTGATTCTGCTGTATAAGTGA
This sequence comes from Hirundichthys speculiger, assembly GCA_018398805.1. Lineage (NCBI taxonomy): Eukaryota > Metazoa > Chordata > Actinopteri > Beloniformes > Exocoetidae > Hirundichthys > Hirundichthys speculiger. Next base: position 761,282 of record JAGFBZ010000381.1, on the reverse strand, counting down.
CTCATGCAGAAGGTTTCTGTATGTTTTCTGAATTTTGTGAAAAAGAAAACTGAAGAAAAGGGAGAAAAGATGTCTAATGCACATGGCAACAGAAAAAAAAAAAAAAAAAAGATCATGACCACATTTCATGGGAAACATTTTATTGTGAGTGACAGGTCAAAAAGCAGTATTATGTTTGGCACCGCTCAGTAAAAGCATACCATTCTTATTTCTATTATTATTCATGTCTATTAATATTATAATTAGGTTAATATTTGGTTGAATTAATAATCCTAAATGTGTCGCAGCCACCAGTATAGGTGTCATCTACGGTTATAGCATCGTGTCTTTCTATCTTTGAATATTATCTCATTATTTATATTATAATATTTATGTTAATATTTATTTATATTATAGAATATTTATCTCATTGTACCTTGTAAAATGACAATAAAGGCATTCTATTCTAATCTATTCTATTCTATTCTATTCTCAAGAGAAAGCTTTAACCAATCAAAAGTAAGGGATGCTTTAAGCCAAGACAATCACAGCAAAACTTAAAATAAAACAAATTGTTTTTTTTATAATCTTCCAACACTGATTACAAATAGTGCACTACTTTTCACTTTTGCCCAGTTTTCTCTCTTTTCTTACCTTTTGCTTTAAGTGAGGAAGGATTGAAACCTTGATATCACCCAATCACCTTGGTCTTTGACTGAAAGAAGCAATTCTGATTGGCCGACAGAAATTGAATTTAAATGGTAACAGCTCATGCTCCAGTATGTCAAGCAGGGAGGCCACTGGGGACCCATCAGTCAGCAGACCCACAGTCAGTTACACTGGTCGGCATGCAACAGAATGTTACCAGAGCAAACAGTGGTCAGTTTCTTTTTGTGAGATCATAAGGCTAGTTTAAAATGCACACTTGGTGAGAAGGTTTTAAAAGTGACTGGCTTTTTTATGGGATTTACACTGTGGCCCCAGAGCAGAAACACAGCACGTCCCCCTTTCACAGTTACAACTGTTCAGCTGAAAAATGCTTGCAGCTAGCTAAATCAAAGCACCTTCCCGATGTGTTAAGGACAAGGTTGCATGATGGGAAACCTGGAGCAAATGATATGACTGAGCAACCGTTGGAGGCTGCTACAGGCACACTGCATCTAACAAAAAAAACCTACTTTGTTCCGGCCAACTGAATGGAGAGTAGCAATATATTTTGTTTGAACTTTTCAAGTTCTGCTGGCATTAATGGACTGGGACAAGCCCATTTTAAAAGACCCACCCTGCTGGATTTTGGCAGAAAGCCATCCTGAGTCACAAGCAATCCTCCACTGCCCCCTTTCTGCTCTTTGTTCAAAACCCACTGTGACATGTAGCACACCATAAAGACATTAAACAAAAAAAAGAAAAGAGAAGGTGTGGGTGGTTGGATGGGCTCTAATCAAGTTACCGGTGAGTAAAAAACAGAAAGCATGAGTTTATGTTGCGTGGATCTCTCCCTTGGCTTCTTATTCACACTACAATTCTTTATTTAATCAAGCTGGTAAATCTTAACAGCAACCCCAAGCTCTCACCACCATTCCCCTGGTGGCATGAGCCTTAACATGGTAAATTTCACTCAGATAGGGAAATGCTCTCGGTGGCCGAGAGTAGTGCTTTGGAAGGATAAAAAGGAGCACTTACTGCCTGACATGTGCAATCCATAACAGAATAATGAGACTCCCTCACTCTAGGAGCTCTCCTGCTCCGCTCTCCCTGTCCACTTTTTGTTTTCCTCGTGAGTGTTCACAAACGGCATGTAAATTCACTGAGCAGAAGATGTGGCAAGTAATCCAGGGAGACGGTGTAATCGCTTGTGTCTTGTTACCAAATCTCTTAACAGCATGTAGTTTTTGAAGATGTCCCAAACAGTTATTGAACCTTGCTGAAACTAGAGGCTTCCCTCCGTCAGCTGCTATGATTCCTGACCCAGATATCTGCTGTGCCAAATGGTAAACAATTTAAAAAAAAACTATAGTTAAGAAGATACTTTATAAAAATGCTATTACTTAGTGTGTTTACATGGGAAGTTTAATTCCTCTTTAAGTCAGAATTAAAATTAAATCCGATTTAAAATGATTAAAAAGTTACCATGTAAACACCTAATTCTGAATGAAAATGTCCATTCCGAAATAAACTTAAAGGAGCCGTATGTAAGAAGTATAATAAAACGAATCATAAAATTACCCCGATATGTCAACAGACATTTAAAAATCATGTTCATTTCAAATACTTATGTCACTGACAACAGCACTCAAGCCAGGATATTCCCGTTTAAAAAGAGGAGTTGCAGCCCTCAACTGATGTTGATGTTGTCATTTTTGTTTTGGCCTGAAGCGCCACCCTCCCCTATCTCCCAATCGAAGTCAGTAGTGTTTCGGCATCCGGGTTGCCAGTTCGGCTCTAATTATCGCAGCAGCCGCTACAACGTGTTGGATGAAAAAATGTCTAGCTTTCCAAAACCTAAAAGACCTCGTTATGAATCCGAGTTACGTCGTGACAAGGTCCGAAATAAAACAAGGATTTGTATAGGAGATGCTTTTGATAGATGGAGACGGCTGAAAGCGGAGAAGAATTTGAAGACAGACGCCAACGTTGCAGATTTTCTCCTGGACAGGTAAGATTCATAGCTAAATGTTTGGCTAACGCTAATTTACTTGGACAAGGTAACAGTGGTACCTCTACTTACGAACGCCTCTACATACGAAACTTTCAGGTTACGTAACGCCTCAACGGGAAAATATTTCCTCTAGTTACGAAAGAAATTTCAGTATTCACTACGTCGTAGTATTCACTAGTTAAACAAAGTTATGCATGTTCGTCCATAGTAACGCTAGCGCATAACGTTATGGAGCAGGTGGGTCATCGAATTGAAAAGGTAAATAATTATTATTTAGAATATAAAAACAGTGACTGATATTGCTAACACTAGCAATGTAATGTTAGGCTAATAAGCGGAGCCCGTCAGTCATCATGCCGTGGAAAACATTAGCATGGCCATGGTAATGTGAAACCTAATTGAGAGCAACGTTACCACGGTTTAAAACGATTTCTTTCGTTCTTCGCATATATTGTGTATTACACGTGCTGCAAATTGACCATCTGACCATTGCTAACGTTAGTTATTAGTGCCAGTCTTTTCTGATGGAACTGATAAAAAAATGTTAGCCATCGTTGCTTGCCATGGCAGCCTACGTTCCTGCTGCATTCTGCAGCCTACCTGGCAACCTCTGGTCGGGGGGGAGGGGGAGGGTACACGCCGCTCAACAGTAATTTGAAAGTGACTGCAGAACCAGTTTTGGCCATAATCTCACACACGGCTCCTTTAATTCCAAAGTAAGTGGCTGGTTTATTCTGATTTTAAATCTGAATAGAATAATTCCGCAGTCATGTATACACTCATTCCGCTTTAAATTAATTCCGGTCTTTCTGCGCATGCTTGTTCCCTTGCCCGTCTGTCGCGATGACGCTTATATTCCGCGCTGGGCTTGTTTTCGAAATAAAGTTTCAAGATGGCAGCACGCAGTAAACGGTGGTCAAGAGCAGAGAAGATTTATTTAATAAATAGCTTGGAGGAACTGGAAATAATTGAAAGAACAGATGGCAGGAAACATAAAAATTGTGAGCTTTTCAAAGTTATAGCGGCCAGGTTAAATGTTGTCGTGCTGCTGCTTCAAAAATAAAATCAAAACAAATCCAAAAAGGATGCTAATAATGTAGTCCTCCATGTTGTTGCTAATCAAGTAAGTTTGTTTTCTTCCGGTAGACGTAAATACGTAAAGACGTTGGCCCCCCCTATTTAATCAGAACCCTTCCCAACTCCCAGACCTTAAACAGAATTGGATAAAGCCGATCAAACGTGTTTTCCATGTAAACCTCAATTTGGAATTACTAATTCCATGTAAACTCGAAGGAAAATAGTTTAAATCTGAATTATTTAATTTGGAATAATTAATTCCGAATTAAAAAAAAACATCATGTTACCATGGCCACTGAAAGGTAAGCCGAGGCAGCTCTCAAAGCAGACCTCAGAAACAAAAGAACAACCATGTACAACCCCAACAAGAACTTGTTGTCACGTTGTCTCCCTGCTCACTTTCCTGCTCACTTTTGTTCATCTCTGTCACCCTTAGGGGCCGGAGCACAATCACCTCTGATAGCAGCGGGCCATCGCTCACTCTGTCCCTGGAGGCGACAGCCCACTTACCGCCAGCTTGTGCTCAAATGGTGGACATTTCATCACCCGAGTGAAAACGCAATTAAAAATACACGCACGCGCCAGCTGCCCGTCGGAAACCGCTCTTTGCCACGAGTTTAGCTCCCCGGAAGCTGCCTCATCCTCTCCGATATTTACTTTCTCTGTGGCTGAGTGTTTGTCAGCGAGGTTGGAGCGCGTTGTGTTGTTTTAGAGCCCACAAGACGCTGGAAGAAAGACAGGAAGTGCAACAGTGCTCGGTGTTAAACGCTCTCCTCTCTGAAAGAGATTTGCTGCCTCATAGCCTCAACAGTTTGGGGATAAGTGACAGTGCTCCAGGCTAAAAATCTTTTTCTTCCTCCCCGGAAGTCAAAATGGAGGACAGTGTGCTGGAGTTCGTGGCAGTGGGTGGTTTTTCAAAAACACATACTGTACGCAGATGAACGTACTCACAGCACAGAGGAGGAGAAGCAGACTGACGGTTATTAGAGAGCAACAGCAAAGCTGCTCACCCTTATCTCCCACCATGATAGAGATCTACAAAGAGCTTGAGAGCGATTATGAATTTATTACCTTTATACACAGGTGAGCACTGCAATAGGAGGGACTTTGAGAATGGAGATAGGAGCTTGGCTGCTCTGGGAGACGCAGGGATGGAAATGCAGTGAATAAATGAAAACAGAGAATTAATCTGTCCAGTCTATCTTTGCATTTCAAGTAAAGTAGGATAGCTTATGTATCATGCCTTGCTAAGCGTCATTTCAATACCCCATTTCCAGAAAAATTGGGAAGTTTTGTAAAATGTCAAAAAGAACAGCCTGTGTCATCGCTGTCTGATTCTCATTTTCATGATGTGCAATGCATTTTAAACATGAGATAAATTTGGACTGGAGGCAGGCCGGTCAAGGCCACGCATTTTGTTCCTGTAAAGCCACACTGCTGTAAGTCATGCAGAATGAGGTCTGGGATTGTCCTGCTGAAATAACCGCAGACCTCCCAGGAAAAGACTAAGCCTTGATGGCACCGTTTGTCTGTTCAAAATTTGAATGTGGCTTCCGGCATCATCGCCACCATTAGATGCATGCAAATGTGCACTGATGCACCCCCTTCCCATCACAGACATTGGCTTTTTCACCGTTTGCTGATGACTCCCTGGGCAGTCTTTTTCATCTTTGGCACACAGAACCAAATGTTAATTTTTTTCCCAAAAGTGAGCTGGAACGTGGAGACATTTTACCAGAGAACACACGTCCGCTGTCTTTCTATAAAGATCTCACGCCCAGAGAAGGCAGCGGCATTTCTGCACCGCCCGTTAATGACTTTCTCTTTGTGTAGTGCTGTTTCAGGTTAAATGTCTGGATGTTGCGGTCTCTGATGAATGACAGCGGCTCTCCTGAGCCCGTGACGGTGTATTGATCATGATGGCATGATGGTTTCTCATGCAGTGTTGCCAAAGGGCCCAGAGATCACGCTCATGCAACAGTTTTCTGTCTTACAACTTTTCTTTTTTAAATGCGTTAACAGTGATTGTGTCTTTGTTTTCTAAACATTTCTATAGTATATGGACTGCAGTTGTAAAGCACTTGTCTTGTCTTTTTGACCTTTCAAAATGCTTTTACACTACAAGTCACGCTGCAGTGAAGATTTGTTCTGTTCTTCTTGCAGAGTTAGTCAAATTAATTTGGAAGCTCAACAAAATGAATGGACAGTAAAGACTGTAAAGCTCAGTTTTGAGACATTCAATTTATCGTTTAAGGCATCCTGCTGAGACTGTGTATTAATAGTTCTATTTCACTGGTCTAACAGGTACCTTTGTTGAAAGGACATCCATTAAATGCTTAAATAAGAGCGTCATTTGATTGAATAATGCACTCGAGTCAATATAACTATCCAGGAGGGCTTTTCTGCTAGAATAAGAAAAAATCCTCCATCTGCTTCTCTTTTTCTATCAACTCCCCTGCACTTCTTTTAACCATCTCCCTCTCAATATTGGAGCGTGTTTTCCCTCCAGCCCTGTTGAACTCAACTGACATTTGGAGGCAAGTGAAAGAGTACAACTAAATAAACCAAAAGGTTTCAAACAGAGAAAGAGACAAAGATGTAAACATACTACAAGTGTTGTGTTTTGTTTTCCCGTGCGTCCATGAATAGTGTGAAATTGACAAAATGTGTTTCTGCTAACTGAGAATTAAAATTTACAGGTTTGACTGTAGTAGACAGTAAACGACAGTGAACGTTGTAAACTGCTGAAGGATTCACGTGTTCTCCACTGGAAAGTATTATGTTTGGGGTTAGATCTGTAATTAGTTTATTATCATTTATCAGTTTATTACAAATGGATCACCAGATAGCCGTGTCACTGCCTAATGTTAACTTCACACAGTGGTTAAAGATTCAGCATAAGAATGAAGAGGGAAAGACAAGGGATTTAATATGTATTCCAGAAACTCTAACTTGAACAGGGCAAAGTTTAAATTTCTGGAATACGTACATAAATCCTTCGTTTTTTTAAATTGTTGAATGGTCCGACCTGTCCAGGATGAACCTCACTATTTGTCCAATCACAACTTGGACAGGCTAAAGCAAACCCCTGTGACACCCAACGGGACTGAAGTGGGTATAAAAAATGACTTTTGATTCTTTTTGGAATACTGATGAAAGCTCAGTTAACAAAATTTTAAAATAAGAGTGACCAACTATATCCATCCATTATCGGCCAGCTTAATCCTCTGCAGGGTCACAGGGATCTGCTGGAGTCTATCCCAGCTCTGTTCGAGCAAAAGGCAGGGGTCCATCCCTGGACAGGTCACCAGTCCATCGCAGGGCCACATGTAGACGAACAATCATTCACACTCACAATCACTCCTACGGGCAATTTAGAACCACCAGTTAACCTGACATGCATGTCTTTGGACTGTGGGAGGAAGCTGGAGTTCCTGGAGGGAAACCCACGCAAGCACAGGGAGAACATGAAAACTTCACACAGAAAGGCTCTTGTTGGAGTTCGAACCAGGAGCCTTCTTGCTGTGAAGCAACAGTTCTGACCACCAAGCCACCATGCTGCCCTGACCAACTACAATTGGGTGAAAAATGAATATTTGATGCAAAAAATTAAGTTTTTTTCTTTTGGTTTAAATGTTTTTCAGCTGTTTTTTTTTTTAAAGCTTATAATAAATCTTTGTACTGTCAGACAAGAACGTGTAATGGTATAGCATCAAATAAATCTTTCAGCAAAGTTGGAAGCGTGTCTTTGATTGTTTGGGAGACTTGCAGAAACCACACTGTATAATTTATGTTGTGAGAAGGGGTGTTTTTACAGTATATTGTAATATATCATTAGTTTGTGTTCACGTCGCGTGCATGTGCAGTGTCCTATGAATATTCCTTGGTAGCTATGTTGAGTGATTTTTTTTTAATGTGCTCTGTGTGCGCATATTTCACCATTGCGTGTTCAACCTCATTCCAGTACTTGTCGTTGTGTACAGTATACTGTATTTATGTGGCTTTAATGCATTCAGGTCACCGTGCACACGGTGCCATGCGCATTACTTGCGTGCTTTTCAGTGAATGTTTGTGAATATGAAGTGAGTGCGTGCGCGCGTTTCCACACTACGGAGAAGCGAGTCAGTTCAGAGAGGCGAGGAGTGATGAGTGATGCCAGAGGTGGTTTTCTACCAACCTCCTCGCTGGCTTGCTGGCTCACTAATGGCCTCCTCAGTGGGCTGGCTGACCGACTTGCTGGCCCTCAGTGGCTCAGTCCTCCTTATTTGGTAGCGAACGCTGGGGGATGGTGGTGTCCGGGTTGGGGAAGGGGGGAGCGGTGGTACACTGTTTACATGCAGGGTCGGGAGGTTAGCGCGCCAGAGTGCCATGGAGAAAACACAGATCACTTAGAGACAGTACAGAGTAAGCGAGCTGTTGCTCCACGACTGTGAAACTTGACGGATCTCGGCAGATTCACCATTAAGGACCGAGACTGTACACCTTCTTTCTCACAAATACCCAGACAGACAGCAATACGTACACATAATTCCACAGGTAATTTCCATTCACATGCCCGCTCCGTCTCTTCCGTCCCCTCTCTCGCTCTCAGACTCTATACAGTTGAGGGGAGTCGGTTGAAAGGAAATTAAAGGCAACCATCCTTATAGTTTTGCTCTTGTCCGCTCGACTGCCTGCATGCCTGCCTGTGTTCCCTGGGCAATGTTTATGCTGTGCCCAGCCCAGGACAGAATAGATTCGCCCACACAGCACTGTGCTCTCAACCAGAACTTAAGTAGGTCTGGCAAGCCCGAGCCACGGCACCATTCACTCTCAGTCCTCTGGATTAGGCCCTCTGGCCTGGAGCAACACAGCAAAGCCTGCTTTAATAGATAGCATCTCATCATAAAATATACATCATCCATAAAATATATCAAAATTTAAGAAAAAAAAAAAAAAAAACATTAGGCCACATCAGCAGGTTGTTTGATTTCATCTATCAGCTTTCCCAAAGTTTGATGATAGTTGACGTTTTGACAAACCAGTGGAGTTACATGAATGCTGAAGTTTGAAACTTCAAGTTTGGATGACTTGCAAACAAGAGACACAAAAACACCCTCAGATGCCAAAATATTACAAAGCACCTTGACGACAAAAACACTGCACGGTTTGGCAGCATCTCATAGAGGAAAACATCTCTCACTCCAAAAAAAAAAAAGCCATGAAATTAAATGCTCAGCCATAATCACATTCATTACCTCAAAACTTGGGGTCAATTTACATTTCTTTAAATGCTGCTGTAAGGTAATGGAGTGTAAATAATTCAATAATGCTAATTTGTTTCTGTGCTTTTTCTCTTCTTTTTTTTTTTTTTATTGATATGAATTAAGGTTGTTGCTTGTCTGTGGTACAGGCATCACAGCGGTGAGAGTGGTGGCTGCACGCAGGGCACATTATCCCGCCTGTCAGACTCCCGGTGCTATGTTACGGATAACGCTGCTCTGAGAGAACACAGTGCCTCTTGACGCCAGCTATAAAGATTAGCAGAGCTTTGTTTAATTGTGCTGCTAACATCCTAGGAGCCACTTAAGCGCTAGTGCTCTCTTTTCCTCAGAAACTGTCTTTAAAGCTCAGCGAGTGGTGCAAGGCCTTCAGGATTTGTCCAGGTAAACTCAGAGAAAGTCACCAGCCTGTCTCTCATAATCATAAATGAGGAATTCCAACAACAGACATGTGCCAAACTAAAGCAAATAGAGGACAGGGTTTCAGCAAACTGTGCAGATAAAGAAAAAAAAGGATATAAACTGAAGTGAAGAATTTCTGCAAAATCTTCTTAAAATGTCGCAAATTCCACAAGGACAAAGGTGGACGGTGACGATACAATTTCAATTCATTACAGTTTTTCAAAAGCAACTGTCGAACAAATGCTAATGGCATTTTCACTCAAATAGAGCCTTCTTCCCTCCTGAGATGGATATCTCATTTTGAAGCACAAGGGAAGCTGCAAATTACACCTGCTGCTAATCTAGCACTGATGACCTTTTATCAGTGAACCACTGACGCAGCCCTCCCAGGTTTAATGGTGGGTTTCTCTGTAAAGGTCCTGAGGGGCTCAACAAGGGGGTTGTTCAGCTTCTACAACGGCAGTTGTTAGACTTTCATATTTTTGATGAGTGCTAACATGCAGCCATGATAACAGGTGCTTATGTCATTACAGTGCGAGACGCTGGAGTTAAATTGGTGTTGATTTGGCACCGATTATGCAGATTTAGTTTTGGCCTTTTAGACATTAATGTGTACTAGGTTTTTATTAGCTAAAGAGTACTTATACTTTCATTTATATGGAGTTTTCTAAACAGAATTTTATTTGTTTTTGTGTTTTTAATTTTCTTATCTAGTCTGTACGTGTATTTCAGTGTATTTGAAAAATGAATGAATAAATGAACGAGCATCGTATGAATGAGGAGGTATCCAAACAGGAAAGCTTTTATAATTATAGGTACGTTTATGATGGAACAGCGCTTCACTTGTTTCTAGAGGCAGTTAAGGAAAGGCACCTCTGGCCAAGAGTCTTGCAAAATGAGAGAGTAGTTTTGTTGTGGCAGAATTTAGACAAATTTAGAATAATTTTCCTTAAGTAGATGAATGAAAAAATAAGAACTACTGATTATGCAGTTGTCTGTACCTGTGTGACCTGTAAACCAGCAGTGACTTTGAAATCTGCACCTCCTCTGTGCCTAATGTTTATTTCATAATGATGTAACAGAAGGCAAGTGACAATATGCAAATATTGTTGGCTTGTTTTTGGCAGAGCAACCTTACATGTCACCGTTTACAACAGAGGGTGTTTATCCTTTACTGGAAAGGCCTAAATTAAAAGTACCTCCACTTTTACAGACACCACGATACACAGTCGGTCTGTTCTCCTTTACCATTACTGTCTATTGTCATGTGAATATACATTAAATTCATTTAAAGGAAATAACGTCCAAATCTCTGTAGTCTCTTAATAGGTTTTTGTTAGTGCATTGATTCTATTTCTGGAATTTGTTCAGGTTCCAAGAGGATATTTTCATATGTTTTCAGGCATTTGAAACTAAAGACACAAAGCCATGACTGTAGCGCTGTCTCTGACGCTCATTCCAACAACCAGGAACTGTGTGCTTGAAGAAACCTGGATCGGAACCTACGGATTATATATTTATAATGGACTTTCACAGAGGGAAGTTTTTTAAAATTGCATTTTGAAAAGATTTTCTGATAATCCCACGCTGATTTGTAAACGACAGTACAACAGGGCTTGGGGGGTCCAAATGTTTCTCCCTCTCCACCATCTCTGCACTCAGATTAACCCAAAAGATCACAAAGGTCTCTGAATCATCGTGGCTAAATTTATTAAATACAGCTGTTAATTTGAGGCTGTTGGCCTCCAGTGATATGAAACGAGGGGCTCTGTGCACATGGAGAGGGGATGTCCTGGCCTTCATTTGTTCTGACACTCATCTGCTCACTTCCATTCACAGTTTCCACATGTCTGGCAGCAGAAGTAATAATGAAGAAATGATGTGCACTGTAGTCAGCTACAGTAGATATTCCAGATGAAAATGAAACCATCCACAAGACTGGAGCTGTGGAGATGAGAATGTCTCCTAACACAGGGAGAAAATTAACTGAGACCAAATGCTGTAATACCTAGAACAATATGAACATACCCAGAAAAGAGACACACAGCTAAGCATAAATAATCTTGTAAAATTATGAAGTCAAAAACGGTGGGATTACATTTCAAAACCGATAAACGCAGAAAGCCCGTGTTTCTTGCCAATTATCAAAGAAAGATTCTCCTCAAGTGGAACTAGGTGATTATTCAGAGTAATAGAGCACAGGAGCACCATCTTTTTTTTTTTTTTTATGTGTAACGTCACTCATTCATCAAGTCAGTTCTGGTGTGAGATTATATTTACTTTTCCTTATATTTATGGACTTCTGAGATTTGAAGCTCAATCAGAAAGCAAGCATGAAAACAACTCAAAGACATTTTCCGTGTTGAAATATCCGTTATAATTACCGTCTCGCCCTCACAGTCGCCCCCTTCCTCACTATCGACAAATACCACCCACAATAACGTAGAACACCCGTCTTCTCCAGCGACTAATGTGAATCACTTTACCGCACGGTGTCGCACATCCACAGCAGTAAAACCAGCTCACAGAGCAACAGTTTCTGATTGGTTGACTATTCCAAGCGTTTTACAGTTGCTCTCCAGTGATGATATAAACTGTACCACAGGAATAGCTGTTACAGCCACAAACGACAAACAGTAACATAGCAGAAACATAACATTCACACTCAAACATTCAGGAGCTGCGACGGTGGCAATAAAGGATAATATTAAAGCAACAAAACAACAATCTATAAATTTTTTTTTTTAAAGGCCCAAATGAAAACATCCACAACTTGCATTCATTCCTGGTTTGACTGACCTTTGTGACCAGCCACAACACTCCAGTGAGGAAGCACAACACATTAATGGACTTCATTTGCCTAATGCATCCTGTAACTTAGATCTCAGTGGAAATGCAAAAGACAGGATCTGAAACATTTTCAACTTCCTGCAAAAAGCCACACTACGTTTTGGTTCTGGGTGCTGACCCCAGAGCCAAATTTGAACCTTACGTGACACTTTGGTGCTTCTTTTTTTTTTTTTTTTTTGTCTTCTCTGGTACTGTACATTATTCAAGATGTTTCCTGAGAGAGATTCTAATCTTTATTTCATTAAATAAATAACACAGTTATGATTTAAGAAAAAAAACGGTACATTTCATTAAAGCAAAACTGAGTGGTTTCTAATCTCATGACCGTGTACAGTAGGAAGAATAATCAGTTTTCAGGTGCTGCGGCACCAGGCTCGAGTGGAGAATTTGAACAATGCAGATAACTTGGTGCATTGCATGTCATCGCTGACGCGTGATGGCTTCCAGATCTGAAAGTCACCAATGCTTTTTGTTGAAAGAAAGAAATGCAGCGGGAGCTCCTCAGCGCCGGCCTGCTGTGACAGGTGGATGATAGCCCTCTCTCAGCCTGAGCTCAGCTGTCAGTTTGGATGGATTGGCTGAGCACACAAAGCCCCAAATATGTGAGGGAAGATGACGGTTTGATACTTGTCAAGTTATGATCATCTTTAGGACGTGAAAGCAAGGAAACAAATAATTCCTCCACACCTTTCTTTTTTTTTTTTTATGGTTGTCTTTACCCTAAATTATTCCCAGAGATGCCATACAAAACGTACTGACAAAACATTATGAAACAATCATTAATTTGGATGGTTTAATGATGGGTTTCTTTTTTTTTTTCCATTTGATTTTTCATTTCTTGATTGCCGTGATGTTGCTGCGGTGTTGTGACCATTCAGGCGCATTTTCGCCGATCACCCGAATTAACAGTGAATTCAAACAAAATAAAACAGGTGACCACGCAGCTGCAAGATTGTAAAGGTTAAGGGGTGAAACATATCTTTTTTAAAGCCAAAGGTAAACACAGAGCAACAGAAAGGCTGGGTAAACGGGGGAACAAATAAAGGAGAAACAGAAGAGACCAGAGGATTAAGAAGGCCATACATTTGTGGCCAGTAATGCGGAGCCTGTTTTATACACGTTCCCCTGGAGGACAAATTTACACCTCTAAAACAAAGGTGCGCTGTGATTAAACAAACAAGAAGGAAAAAAAATGGTGGCCCACTTACCTTTGTGTTGTTTTCAAAACCTCTTTAGCCCCATATCTTCAGCTGCTCCAGTGGCTTCTTCTTTTCTGTTTCTCACTCCCTTGCACCTTCAAAGTAGACAGAAAAATAGCAGAGAGGGGGAAGAAGAGGGAAATTAAAAGAGAAAGATTAATGAAAGGGACTACTAAATGAACTCCCATCTCAATTGGAAGGTGGGGGGGATTCAGCAGAAGCTGAGCTGAGTTTCTCTCTCTTTTCCCTCTTTGCCCTCTGTGACCACATGACGACAGTTCTCAGATGAAGATGATGCTTGCTGCTGATTGCCTGAGAGCTGTAAGAGTTCAAATCTGCATGAAATCTCTCATCTTTTCTTCAAAATTGCCTTTTTATCCTCCTTAAGTACGTGTGTGCCTGCATTTAAAGTTATTGCATTTATGCATTTGTTTGACTACTGTTAATTGCATTGCTTTGTTTATACATATATACATATACATGGGCTCCTTGTAAATGTATTTGCATACATATTTGCTTGAGTTTCCATGCATCTCCTTCTCTCATGTACTGCGTACTCTGCTCGCCTGGTCTGGAGGTGTAGGTGGCGCCTTAAGGACTTAGCGCTGATTAGCTGATTCTAGCTGAAGCAAAAGGTCATTGGAGTTAAGTCTTTTTGGAGATAACCATATGAATATGAATACACACTAGAGACATGATCAATACAGCATGGAAAGGAACACCTACGTGTTGTCAGGGCAGTAAAGTTTCCAGTTTAGTGCCAGGATCCCGACATAACAATCTATAGAACGACCTTGTTGTTAACGAACTGATTCCTTCTTCAAAGTTCCTCCTTTTCTGTTATCATTATTCCTCTTTGGCTCTGATCCACTGCTTAACAAAAGTTTCCTCTCATTTCTCTGTCTTTTCATCCCTCCTTTCCTCGATCATCTAACCTCCGGTCCAGAAATCAATCTCAACACAAGATCTCCTGACAACGTCTTGATAGTTAAACTTTATCTCGAGGAGAGTGGAGACTTTCTGTCAGAAGGGGGTTTGACACATTTGATCATGTTGAAAGGAGTAATTTTATACCAGATATCACAAAGAATTTGTGAAACGTCTTTTTATTTAGTCATTTGTTTTACATGAGTACATGCTGCAAGGTAATGGTGGATCTGATGCCTGCATGGAGCTGTGATGAGCAGCACAGTTCCTACCTGTGGAAGTAAAGGACGGACTTGAAATCAAGTAATGTAAGAGTTTAGAGTATATCTTTTTATTTCCTCTTCTGGAAGCCTAGTGTTTTTATGGATGTGTCTCTGTTCCTGTCCTTTGACCCCCCCAGCTTGAAAATGGCTCTCCTCCACTGGTTTTGTTCTGCTGGACGTCTGTTTTTGTTCCACTTTTGACCCCTGCCACGTCTATGCTCAGGATGAAGGACTGAACTGACTGAATTCAAGTTTTTTTCTTCCTTCTTCTTTATTTTTTGCTATGGGCTATATTTATAGATCTATATGGGATTTTATTGATTTATTGGATTGACTTTTGATTTTCATTTTTCACAGAGGGCTCCATCAAGCTCACATGCATTATTTGATTAATTTGACATCGCTTTGTTAACGTTCCCATTTTTTTTAATGACGTCAAAATCTGGAGACGTGCATCATCACAATAGGATGCAGAGATGAAACTGTACTTGCAAAGTAGAAGAATTAAGCATGATAGTTTGCAGCAGGGACACAGAAATGTTTTACCTCAGTTTACTACTGCTCAACTGTTCCACTTTATCCTCAGGTGATATCATTGACTTCTCCTCTGCTGCCATCTCCTGAACTGGGAACTGCCTGTGGACAGTCTCCCAAACCATCCTCTACGGGTATTATTACTTCAGCATCTGGATGTCAACTTGATTCTTTCTTCTGACAGGACACCAGGGTCAGGCTGGACCTCACAGGCTAATCCGTGTCAACTAACAAGCTGTGCTGCAGCAGACTCTCCTGCAGCACAAGAGAGGGCAGGCGGCGGGTCTGCATTTATGTGTGAGCGATCAGTTTCTTGAACGTGTAAGGGTCCGCATGGGGGCAAATGAAGCAATCGATGAAAGTGTGAAAATAACAGCAGCCTGTCTTTGTAGCGCATGTATAAGCAAGCATGCATGGGTATCAGAGAGACAAAGGGGATTCAAATATGAAAGGTGAATTCTGCAATACTCCCACACGCCTGCTGCCAAGATGAGTGGAGGGAATTTGCTCAGTGTACAGCATTTATTTACCGCACACATGCTGTTGCACTACCGCTTCCTCCATTGCATGAGACACTCCCTTAGCTGGGCAAGTCGCCATTACTCAGCCGGAACAAAGGCTAAGCCAAATAGCATGGACGCTAAACCAACAAACACCTAGAACTACACGTAAAATAGTGGACATATATCCTGACGCGCTCACAATAGCACGGAGACAAAAGCACGATGACCAAATTTGGTACTTTTTTATGTTTTCTCTCCATCTACCAAACGCGGGTTCAGTTGCTCTTTGTTCACTCATGTGGAAAGCCACTCTGGTTTGTTTTCTCATGACCCTGCAACATATTGGCATTGAGTTTAGTCACCGTACTGAGGCAGATGGCTGAGCATCATGGTGCACGGCAAATTGGGAAATGAAAACATGCATGATGCAAAAAGGGCCTTTGTAGTTTCTGTTCGGCAATGTGACCACACAGTTCACAATAGAGGAAAATGGAAGTGAGACAGCGCAAATGTGAGAAAACACACATGTCTGTGCAACAATTGTGTTTTTCCTTAAATGAAAAAAAGAAGGTTGCCATGGTTGCACCTGCACTGCTCTCAATGTAAAAAGTAGATCCTCACTCCAGAGTCGGGAGACGAGAAAGGAGTGTATGGGGGAGGTGTGAATGGAGGGAATCAGAGAATTGGGAGGCTCGGGGCAGCCTATAGGGTGGGATGTGTTGAAGCGAGAAAATCTAAATGGAGTAAAGGTAAGAAAGTGGACAGTGAGGGACAAGAGCAGGTAAGTGAAGCAGAGGAGAGCTGAGCAGGAAGCAGTCTGCAAATGACGTATGAACACAGTAGCAGGTGAGAAGATGCAAGGAGGGGGGGGAGATCAAGGAGGAGAAGTAAGTATAAAGGAAGACAGTAGGGTGGAGAAGAAAGAATGTGTGGAGGAGGAGGGAGTGGGGCAGAGAGGAAACGACAGTGAAAATACGATTAAGAAATTAAAAGGGATAGAGGAGGCATGTCAAGGTGTAGAAAGAAATGAGCAGAGGGTGAAGAGGCTTAGCTATATTTGAACTGTTGAAAGTTCTTCGCAGCGCAAACTTGTTTAAAATTAAACGCCACTAGAACCTTGACATCAAAATTAATTCTATACCTCTTTAAAACGATGCAAAATTAAAGTGAAGTTTCTTTAAAGTTTAGCTAACAAAACACACATTGATTGCATTTCCTTTGAACCGAAAATAGGAGAACAAATGCAACTATGTTTTTTTTTCTCCTGGGAAAACACAGATCTGTCAAGGAAAAAAGAGGAAAAGAAGCTTGGAATTTAAGCTTGGCTTCCTGTGACAAATTTCCTAAAGCTGCAAAAATCGTGCGCTTAAAAACAATGCTTTCTTATTCATATTAATCACTACACATTAAAAAGAAAGCTATTTTGGTAGTTCTAAGTGTCCTTTTAAAGGGGACATATGTAAGAAAACATTGATTTGGGTATTTGGAGTCACACAATGCAACCCTGTGACACTGTTTGATGCTGCATAGGTGTGAAAATGTACTATTCACTGAGCTGTTGAGATCCATAGGGTACTGTGACATCACAGACCTAGATAAGAGTAGAATTAACCAGCCACTTCATCTTAACTCCAACCCACCTTCATATCTTGCTACATTTGGTGAAGCTCAGAAACAGGCAACACAATGCTTTAATGATGTCAACATGACTGCACCCTGAAAAAAGTGGATGGAGTCACTCCACCACCTAAAACTGGCTATGACAAAAACATGTCATAAACATCTCATTAAGGCACCACGAAATTGTATCAAGTTTGAAAAAAAAAAAAGTTCACAGACTCCCTTGAAATAAAATTCAATACTCATACGAGTGAGGATTTGAGGAAATCTGCATCTCTCCTGACCGTTACTGAGGAATATTGGCACAGGAAAACTGACTCTTGTGAAATGACTGCATTATACTTGAAAAAAAAAATCCAGTAAAAGCACAGACACATGTAAGATCCACAGAAATAAAAAAAAACGATGGATAAGGACGTTCAAGAGCGAGAGAGTTTATTTTCCATGCAGCAATCTGACTCAAACATCAAATGACGACACGTCTGCATGTCTTCCTGGTAGCCATGCTACCATTAGATTTTTGCTGTTATGCATCCACACTTCAGCATAGTAAACAACACCATTTCTTGCAGTTAAGTGCTCCATTTTACCCATTAGGCTATACCAGTATCAATTTTGGGGAAAAGAGCTTCATAACATTCAAATATTGCTTTTCAGTTAACAAGAAAAGAGCAGCATCCTTGTGCAGTAGGAGCACGATCCTTTCTCTTGCATGTGAATGTACTCAACATGAATGAACATGTGGTAAAACGATAAATGATCTGCATTTATATATAGTGCCTGATCTGATCGTAAAATATGGCAGAAGAATGCTCAACCAACTATTCCTCTGTGTTTCCCACAGAGGAATTCACAAACACACAAAAGGTTTGAATGAAACACTCCAGCAAGTCGTCACTCCAACTGACGTTTTATTCGCAGCGATTGCTGTACAACAGTTCATTATAGCCTGTCAAATGCTTGCAGAAAATCCCCCGTCACAGTTGGTGCTATGCAGCATTTCTCAGAAAATCTGTGACATAAACATCCTGATTGGAAGTAGATTTTAGTGCTGACTTGAACTGGGAGTATGAAAACAAAACCAGATTAGAAAAGGTCGGGGAACACGAAAACAAACAAAACACGGTGCTTCCTAGGATTATATTTCATCGTGATCCCAAGATACCATCACGCCTTTTTTTGTGTGTATCAGCACATGGTTGGTCGGTGGTAAGTGTCTATCGACAAGGAGAGACTGATATTTAATTAGTTCACTTGCCACCTCCACAAGGCTCTGCATTCCGACGCTCAGTAAATCAGCTCGTCTGACAGCGCATGGGTCAATATTAATATTACTGTCTCCATAAATAATGTTATTGTAGGGCTGCATATTAATGGTTCATGAAATGATGGACATGATAAAATAGAGCATGTGTTCTATTGGGAAGGTGCACGAGTTAGGCAGAGCGAGAGAGAGAGAGAGAGAGTAAATCCTCTACAATGTCCTTCAATAGGAATGTTGGTGACATTGGTTTGGAAAGGCGCCGAGGTGCTCACAGATGTGTTCCTAAGCTTGAGGAAGGCTGGGTGGGGGGGGGTTTCTGAGTACGTATTACGTGTATTATGTTTGGTGTATTGGTGGAAGGGTGCAGGAGGGAACTGGACGCAGTGGATTAATTATTATAAATCATTTCCCAGGCCACATGTTTATGGCTCCTACTCAAATTTGCGTCTGACGATCCCATTTTAATCTTGGACACTGCAGCACATGCACTGTCTGTGTGCTTGTGATGGGAGGGGTGCAGGTTTGAGAAGGAGACTGACTTTTCTGTTTTGTAACAACGGCCCATATTACATTCTGATAGCAAACATGTCACTTTCATGTCTCCATGAAGGGAGTGTAAATCTCTAGATTAGCCATTAGCTGCAAAGTGATGGTGGTCTTTAACGGTCTGAAATGTCAGACTGATAACTTGATATCAAAGGCGGATGTTAAGGTATCAGTCATTACATTTAGATTTGAAAGCTTTAGTGTGAAAACAAAAGCTCTCTCAGAGTCAAACAAAGCCTTTCATCTCACTGAACAGCTCAGTGCATTAGAATATGATTCTTCTGCTTGTATTTGATTTGTTCAGAGATGGGATTTGCTAAGAATTAATGTCCTTCTTTGGTTTTGCTTTCTTTACCACTGAAATCAATTCTGAGCACACTCGCTCCTATACCTGCTGGCCTTTGAGCAGCCTCACGAGTTCAAACACAAAGTTCAAGGGAGGCTCATCACCAGTTGCATTTGGAGTGATGCCTTTTACTCGTTCACATGCCCTTACACACAGACCTGACTGTGTTTCCAGAATACAAATTCAAACCGGTAACTTTACGGTCACAAGCGTCCCTGTACCTCTTCCTTTGCTGCAGTATAATTTGTGCTTTGACTAAGAGCTCACTCCAAAAATTCATGCCTCAAGGAAATATTCTTATCAATTAAGCATCCAAAAATGCAGCGCAGTCCAACCATGGAATGATTACCTTCTAAAGTCCTTTTTTATTCATTTATTTATTCATTATTATTTTTTACATGGATGTTTATTGTTTATGCAACATTAAGAATTTTAAAAGCAGATTAGCAAACATTCGCTCGCAGGAAAGAGCTTGCAAATAATTGAATAAAAAAATAAATCCCTGCAGAGAAAAATTAATCAACTCTTAACGCTCATTTGTGAGAGAAGGTGCTTGATGCACTGCATGGCGAATGGTGGGGAGGGGAAATGATGGGCACAGACACACGTGTGTGTCCACACACACACGCACACGTACATACATGGTCACCTAATTTTTTTTCTTTTCGGTTATCTAGAAATGGGGATAATTCTGGGAAAGATATCTGAAATGACATTTGAACTGTGTTATGATGTCACCTTCAATCACTACACACACCTACACACACACATGGACTAACACAAACACATACACACACCACAGCGGCCCTGGACCAGGGGTTTCGCAAAGCCCGGATCATCCTTGCTAATCCACACTCATTAAGTATGAACTCCATGATAGCGTGCCACCACCAGCTTGCGTGGCCCCTGCCCCCTTTACCCCACTTTCACATGCACACACACACATGTAGTGGATAAGTAGCAGCTTTGATAGTGATTTTAATAAATTAACGCAGATTGTTGTACGCATCTTTGGTACTGCTGCTGGAGTAAACAGAACACCTGTCACACCCGTCGACGCTAATCGGGCCCCGTTTAATTAAAAGGCACAAAGCTTTTATCTGACGCCTCTAAAGGTGACGTGTAACTGACCAGAGGAGGGGGAGCACGCTTTACTGCACTCTTCCAACATCTGTACCAGATGAGTGATTCAAGAAGGGACAAACCGTAGGGCGACTGAGCTGCTGAATCACTTTACTACAGGGAAACGTAAAAGGATTTTTAGCAAACCTTTGAATTAATTATTCAAAGGCTTTCATTGTTCCTCAGGATGGAAGAG
The DNA here is from genome assembly GCA_018398805.1 of Hirundichthys speculiger. Lineage (NCBI taxonomy): Eukaryota > Metazoa > Chordata > Actinopteri > Beloniformes > Exocoetidae > Hirundichthys > Hirundichthys speculiger. Next base: position 740,534 of record JAGFBZ010000381.1, on the reverse strand, counting down.
AAGTTTTTTTTTTTTTTTTTTTCTCTTTCTTGCACTCAACAGTTTTTATCCCTGGACTAGAACACAAATAGAATGTTTTCTCCAAGTGCTCCTCCACTTTTGAGGGAAGGACACTTCTTAGTAAAGTCTAACTACAAGAACCTACAAAAAAAAGAAAAAAAAAAGCAAGCCAGATGCTTCCCTTCTAGCTCTCATACTCCAAAATAGCTCTCCTTTTGTGAGGTTCTTAAATAAATTACAGATATGCTATCCTCCCAAGATGTGATCTCTGTTCTCCAGCACAAATTAAAAATTTAAAGCCATTTAGATTTGTGCCTGGTGTAACTTGAAGCAGTGTGGTTACAAGTGGCGATATCCAACCAGGCCTGTGTCACAGCACTACTTAGAAGTGATGCTTGTTGCCCTGGGCGCTGCATCCGAGAGAGGAAGCAGGGAGGCCCGATGTTAGCGAGCATATCATATCACTGTGAGGTCACAGGCTGGATGGAGCTGCTGTTTGTACCTGCAGCTATATGTGGTGTAAAAGTGTCCAGGCACCAAAATCAGACTGAAACACCGTGAATGAGACACCCCATGTAAAATGTAAACCATACAGTTGCAAAGACTCAACTTTTGGGATGTTTGAAACCATCCTATTTTCTTTAAAGCCAGACACGATTTCAAAGACTACGAAAAATGAGATATTTTGTAACAGCTTAGACCTGATTTTATCGGTGATTAACTTGGCCTGAACGAAAATGTGCGGATTAGTTTATGATGGCCAATCCACATCCACAGCTGTACAGGCTTTTGTGTTGTGGGATGTGCAAACTAAAATCTTTGACTTCCACTGAAAAGAACTTGTATGACAAGGCTAATGTGTACGTTTTTAGATAACAAGACTATAAAACTCTAAACATAAAGGAAATAATAAATTTTGTCTTCGTAGTCAGACATAATGAGAATAACTGATGACATCACACTTGTGATCTCATCATCCTCCTCAAGAACCATAAACAGTCACGAGCAACATTTCGAATAGCCTAATAATTAAGTGTTCAAAAATCAACTCCAGCGCCGCATGCTTGAAACGCTGTGCAGTAATAAAAATGTCCAGATATCCACAGCGATTTAAATCCCCTGGAATCAATTCATAAACTAAGCAAATCCATTTGTCCTTATGAAAACAAAGGCAACAGGCCAAGAAAAACAGGATTACCACTGATCTCTAATGCTTGATTATTAAAAATAAATATACCTATTTATTGAATACACCAGAGGAAAGCCTGGGAGGCTTGCATATATGCACAACACATCCTGTTTAGTGTTTTAGGGAAGAGATGAGACCAAAAAGGCTAATTAAGCATACACTCTGCAAAAACATTATCCGATTGAACAGGAGACTTTGTGTGGAGTAAATCATTAAGCAGCAAAAGAGCTAAATGAATGGCTTTGCGCATGCTTATGTGTGTACGAGTGTGCATGCGTGATGGCGGGGGGGGCATTTAATAGACTCGACCTTGGTATGAACCCAAATAGAGCGTTTTGTCATTTGACCTTCATTAACATCTTCTATTCATTGCTCTGACTCCGGTGATAAATCAGGAAATGGCTCACATTGTGTCTTCCAGTGGCATGCAGTAAAGCATTCTCATCTACCTGACTTTCATTAACTTTTGTCTCCTTACACAATAACCAGAGGCTTGATTGAACTTAGGTTTTACAAGGTGTTTGACTTGTGGAGACTTTACTAGCAGAAATTCAACAAAAAAAAAATCAAAGCGGCAGACAATTCAGTAAAGATCCACAGAGGAAACACAAGCCTGATCTACAGTCTAATTTTAAACAGTTTCACGTAAGATGAGACATGTGATGAGGAGTAACACCTTTAACCTTGGACTACAGATTAACACAGAAAACTCCAACGAGAGCCTGAGGGGAGAAAAAAGTGGTCTTTTGGAACAGAAGACTTTGCGGAGGGGGATGGCTTCCCTTCATTGGGGAAGCATTGCTGGATTAACCTAATCAGGAGATTAATCAGACTTGAAACACTGCAGGCAGTGCCGGTGGCCTCTTTATCCGACTGTGCCGGGCAGTGGAATTAGGACTGAGAGCAGGGAGATCGTGTTCCCACAACCCCTTTCCTCTGCTGTACAACTCTTTATTTACCAAAAGACCTCAAAGTCAGATGGAGAATTAAAAGTCCCGAGTTCGAACAAATCGTCTTTTTGGAACTGAAGGTCTCTCTTGTGAATGTCTCATCATTCACACAAGTGCCCTATAACGTTACTAGAATTTATTTTTAAGCAACGTATTGTAATTTTACTTGTCACTAGGGATGCACATTTTGGATTTTTTTTTTATGACCGTTAACCAACGCCCTTTAACGATTAATAACCGTTAACCGATAAGTCCGGGAGGGTTGGCTGCCGCAATGTTGCGCGCGTTGTCATGGACGCATGCGGACGCTTCCCCGTGTATACTCTCGTGGCAATGTGTCGCCATCAGCTTATCGCAGAGATGCCGCCGTCACTTTTGATTTATACTAGCGCGGTCTCTGCTATGTTAGTCCACACCCCAACGCAAGAGCGACAATCACGAACTAGCTAAACTTACTAAACTTATCTCTTACGTTTTTTACACTTCCTCACTGTCTCGGCCGTATCCAGACCCACATTCATTGCAATCTCCCTCCATGAATTACTAGAATATGTGCTGTCTTTGTAGCGTGGAGAACGAGAATCGTACAGATGTGGGTACTTCCTAATTTTTTCGATGACGCGCTCTTTTCTACGCGGATGCAGAATTGACCAATCAGAGGCCTGTTGCACTTGTCGCACGCCCCCATGAGTTGATTGAATTACGTAGCTTAAAAACAAAATTGACTGTTAGTATTGATCGGTTAGAGTTACTGTTATCGGTTAACGGTTAAAAGGTTAACCATGTGCATCCCTACTTGTCACATAAACGCAACAACACAGCTATCTTAATTCCAATTCTGCACACTGAAACCTATTTGAAGATCAGTCCCGACCCATGTATGCTAACTGTTAAAGTGCAGCACTCGGTTGTGAAAGGATATTAAAGTAACAGGCCACCATATTCAAGTGCAATCCTTTCATGGAGGGGTTTAAAGACGCAGTGAGCCGATTCCCCTAAAAGTGGTGGAAATTAGCTTTCGCTGCTCCATGTTTTTCTGACCCTGTAGCAAGGGATCAAATCTGAGAGGCCAGCTGCTTCAGTTTTTTTTAAGCCTGTGACCACAAGGTTACGAGCATCCCTGAAAAATTGAACATATAAATGAAATAAAAAGGGGAAAAAAGAAAGGTTGTCACATGAAATTACAGATGAAATTCAGCACATTCATCTGACTCCATCTGGCTTCCTTAAATGCTACAACTAATCTCACCACACAGGCCGAGCAAAAGAAAAAACGGACTGCCCCTCATTTTTATAAAAAAAAACAATAAAAGAAAAAAACACAAAACAGAAAAAAAAAACAAAAAAACAAGAGAAGCCTGCAGTGTGAACAAGGAGGGTGTCATTGATCCCAGCTCTCCGGTAGTCAGGTTACCGAGCGCTGCATGCTGCTGTGATACTTGGCACACCTTTCAACCTTGAATCTGCAGTCAAGACCCAGGACTCCAGCCCTCCACCCGACCAAAAGATACTGAGGAGTGTGTGTGGGCAGCGGTGGGGTGTGTAATTGTGCAGGAACATGATTTTTCTTTTTTTTTTTTTAATTGTTCCCTTATTCCCGAGAGGCATTTTTTCGATAATAGAGATCTTTTTGTTCTCGAGGCAGGTGCTGGGTAGGGTTGAAAATTCAGCTGAAGCCAGTGAGCACTCCTTTGGGGTGCTCAGATGGGAGCGCCACTGAGGGCACATGGAAAAGCAAGAAAAAAGTAAACATAAATCAAGAGCCCCGTTTTGATCTTTTCCGCTCCCTTGAGATTTATTGATCGCACAATCTCATTAGTCTTTCTTTCTGACTGTCAACTAAAAGACAGGCATCAAAGATTAGTCTGTTTTTATTGAAAGAAAAAATACTTCTCCGCAGATGCTTTTCCCGCACCAACAGTTTTATTTAAAGATGTGTCTTCCAGTTTTCAGCATGAATACACTTAAAAGAGCATAAGTGAAGCGAAGAGGAGAGTTTAAAAAAAACACACTTAATGAATAGATGTTGGATGCAGCTAATGGCATTTCATCATTGCCACATTTCTAAATTTAACACTGCCTTTTCGAACACTCAGCAGAAAGAAGAGGCTGTTATGTCTTAATTCCCCTATTTGCATATCCAGGCCACAGTTAGTTGGTATTCCTTCTGTTGGTGTCCCCTCTGTTGGGCTCAGAATCTGCTCGAGCAACTCTCCCAGTGTGGGGATCAAAGCCTCAAGTGTTCCAACGAGTTGGAGCATTGCATCAAAGTCTCACTCCTCACAAATGTCCTCTTTCCCATGAATATAAATGCAAGTTCAGATGTGAGAGCAAAGTCAAAGTGGCATCAGCTGACTGCATTCTCACAACAATCCAATATTCAAATGGAACGATGTTATAATCTGACTGGGATCAGTGCATATCTTTGATTTGACCATCAGTTCTATTTGCCTCGTGGTTGACTGGACGTACAGGGAAAAAGAAGGGGAGGGAGGGAGAGAAGAAGAGAAAGCAGGATGAAGCAAACAGAATGACAGAGCAAGTGAAACCAGATAATAAAGCAAGATGGTTGAAGAACCAAATCATATGAGTTCATGGTAACCATGAGCTGATTAGATTTCTTTTTTTATATATATATATTTCAGAGAAGGTAGAACAGAATGTGTGAGGGGGGGCTGTGGAGTGTCAGGAGCTGGATGAACTGTCAGTGAAAAGCAACCTTGAAAAATATCCTGAGGAAACATCCTTCTCTTGATAAAGATTAATATCCCTAAGACTATATTTTGAACTTCACCAGTTGTTTCAGTTTCAGCAGCAGCTGTATGTCAGTGGCATTAATAACAGGCTTTGCCAGGAAAGTTCATGCGGTATATTGTAGTGGACATTAGATGTGCAGGCCTCAACGATAAGATGCGATTTGAGTAATGGAGGGCCTGCGCCCTGCAGAACTGTATATCTTCCAAAGCCCCGGTTTGTGCTGATGTTTAGTGTTTTGTTTTTGCAAACATTGTATTGCGCATTATAGCCAAACATTTCCAATTTGACCTTGGCTGTCCAAAGGACATTTTTCCAAACAGCATGTGGTTTGTTCAAACGTAGTTTTGCAAAACGAAGCTATTCTGCCATGTTTTTTTAGAAGGACCTTGTTTTCCTGGGAATCCTTCCAAAGAAGCTATACTTGTTTTGCCTTTTTCTAACTGTACTGTCATGAAATTCAACATTTAACAAGCTAAATGGGGCCTGTAGAAGATGTAGCTGTGTGTGTGTGTGTTTTCAGTTTTTCATAGTGTTGCAAGGTTTGTACTTGAGACAAACATCCTAGGACATTTACTTCAGGCGAGAAAAGCAGCTGTCTACGATGTTTTGTGAATGACCTTTTTTCACTTTATATTGATGAACTCTGAATTATTTGGGAAGAGCTTTATTATCCTTCTTAGACTAAGGCTGATTGGCAGGGGCAGTTGCTTCTCCAAGATCATTGCTGATGTCTTTCTTCCTCACCCTTGTGTTAACACACATTCAATTATGTGCTTCTGCCAAAGTTTATAGATTTTACAGAGGTGGTAGCACTTGCTGAAGATTAAATAACCAAATGAATTTCATAAGAAACATCTAGGTGCTACTTACCCTCTTAATTAATATGGAAGCAGTAAGGGTGTGCTAAGACACAGACACACTGCTTCAGCATTTCAGCTCAGTTTTTGTTAAATAAACAATAAATGCCATAATACTGTATACCAGGTGTTGTTCATCTGAGGTTGTCTACCCATCCACCATTACCATCTGCTTATTCAAAATCGGGTTGAAGGGGCAGCAGCTAAAGCAGATAGGCCCAGACCTCCCTTTCTCTCTAGCTCCTCTGGGGGCATTCCAAAGCTGGCCATGAAATACAATCTACCCAATGCATGTCCCTGGTTGTGCCGAACCATTGCCTATATGGGTTGGGTTGGACATGCCCAAAGTATCATTTTGGGGAGGTGTCAAGGAGACATCTGAATCAGATGCCTGGATCAACTCAGCTGGTTCCTCTTGATGTAGAGGAGCAGCGACTTTACACCAATTCCCTCCCGTTTGACTGTATGACCTCACCCTATCTCTAAGCAAGAGTCCAGCCACCTACAAAAGAAATGTAGTTGAGTCGCTTGTATCCATAATCTAATTTCTTAGTCACAACTAGCACATGACCATAGGTAATGAATTATGGGTAAATTGACTGGTCAACTGAGAGCCTTGCCTTTTGGCTCAACTACCTTCTGGTCCAAAGAAAGTCTGCATTACAACAGATGCCACACTGATCCACCTGTTGATCTCGTGGTCCACTCTTCCCCCACTTACTTAAACTCAGCAACACCTCATCCCAAACCAGAAGAGGGAATTCTGCCCTTCTTCTGCTTGAGATCCATGGTCTCAGGTTTGGAAGTGCTGGTTTTCATCCCCGCTGCTTTACATTTGGCTGTGAACTGCTCCAGAGAGCGCTGAAGATCACAGCTTGATGAAATCAACAGGATCACATCCTCTGCAAAAAGCAGAGACATAATCCTGAGGGCATCAAACCAGATCGTCTCTGCCCCATGGCTGCGGCTATTCCATGTCCCAGGAGCCAGTTTCCGCTACCCGTCCCACATTGCACGTGCCTCATTAGGCCCCTCCTTCTGGCAGCGGGCCCACAGGAGGGCATCTGAGGTTGTATTTTCCTAAATCTAAAAATCCTTTTAAGGACAAGGTGATGTTATGTGTGGAATATGAAGAACTTTAGAACTAAAGGATGATTTACCTTTCTTGTGACATGACTAGACGGCGCTTTGACATTGTTGTCGATTACAGTTTCTCTGTATGTTGGCTCGTCTATCAGTTCACAAGCCAGTCCTGTTATTCATTCTGACAAATTCCAGGATACTTCTGATAACGTCTTGACAAATGGGGCCTGCTCTTCCTCTTCCACCAACCAATACATCCCACTATGTCCTCCTGTCGTCCACTTCTATCGGATTCTATTATGTGATATGATATCACGGCCTGGATCAGAGCAACCAGGAAGTGCTTGTGAGAATGGAAATGCATTTAAGGTGTGATATGAAAATCCGGTGCTCTGTCAAAGAAAACAGAGATCCAAAATCTTCAGGCCACATCTAATGGCATTAGACATCATCACTGCAACTTGTAATTTCCTTGTTCTAAAAAGAGAAACCGCCCAAGAGTAATGTGGAGCAATAAAAATAATTGGTCACGTCACAAAATTAATTTCTTCACTTGGTTAACTTTTCTGGAATAGGAAAATAAAGATGTCACAAAAAACGCATATTTGAAGTCTAAGCTGAAACCGAAATGAACTAAAATATTGAAACTAAAATATTTTGAAACTGCGCAGAGCACAGCTCTACATTGAATGAGGTTCATAAAATGCATGAATATTGTCAGAGGAAGGATATCATGTTACATGTTACTGATTCATTATCATTTATAATTACCTTTAGGGAATATTTGAATATAAGCAATACATCAACTATGGTTTGACTGTAAAGTTTTCCAGCATATCTAAATGGAAAAAAAAAAGGATTTCAAATGATTGACAAAAAAGTTTATTTAATATAAATTCTTCTTAATAAAAGTCTTTACCTTTTTAGACTTTACCTTGTAAACTACAAGGTATTGCACCAGCTGAGGGTTAGCAATTCCCAATTTATCTGCGTGTTCAGCTGAATAAAACTGTGGAACACTCTCAGAGTGAACCCTATGAGAGAAGGCTTCAAAAAAAATGCTTTCACAGAATGCACATATATGAAATGCTGAGTGGCATTGATTTGAAAAACTTATCACACCGGGGTACTTTTCTTTACAACCTATCATCACAGTGGTGTATAAGAAATATACGCCTGCATACTGACAAAACAAGTTGATGTCAGACATCCAGGCACATCAGACACTACAAGATGATAAATAAATAAATAAAATGAAATGAAATGCATAACCTATTGGTCTGGTTGAGTTTTCACTGAACTGGTGAGGTGATGAAGGGAAATATCCATTAAATTCTTTTTAGATCTAAGAAGGCAATTTAGCTTTTTTGCTTCTGATACGCCAGCGCCGAAAAGCCAGTCACATTGAGATACAGCGATGAAAAAGGTTTTGTCCAACATTATGCTGTTTTGGTGCTTATCTTGCAGTGATATAAGCCAAGTCCAACAAATGTTTGTTACTCCTCTCAATTCTTTTTCCTTTTTAAAAAAAAAAAATATATATATATATATATATATATATCCATCCATCCATTATCTTTGCCCGCTTAATCCTATGCAGGGTCACGGGGATCTGCTGGAGCCCTGTGAAAGGCAGGGGTCCACCCTGGACAGCCCACCAGTCCATCGCAGGGCCACATGTAGATGGACAATCATGCACACTCACAATCACGCCGACGGGCAATTTAGAACCACCAGTTAACCTGACACGTGCATGTCTTTGGACTGTGGGAGGAAGCCGGAGTACCCGGAGGAAACCCACGTGAGCACGGGGACACACTTAGCTGTTGACACCTTGCGCTACATTTTGATACATAACAGCCATCGTTTCCAGGTCAATGAACCATAATGGCAGTGAGGCTCTTCATTGAGATTTCTAAGTATGCCTGCAGCCAGGTACCGTACACTAGAAGGTCAAACCATTTTTCAAGAGCTATTTATTTATTTATTGTTAAATAGTAAAGGTATAAGAAAAAAAAAAAACAAACCTCACCTTTCTTTACAAAATTAGAGCCAAACTGAGAATATTTCCATGTGTATTTGTTGAGGATTTTTTTGTTTTCCTGGTTATGTGAAACCATATTTACACACTTGTTTCATGCAATTAATTTATATGATATATAATTTATGGGCTGTGACCCATTCTGTCCTCACTACCTTCTCCTGGCCAGAGTGATCGAGGACATTTTCCAGTAGGAATTCGTACAGTTGTGGGTGAGTGGGGGGGGGGTTATGGAGATGTAATCGATGATCAGTTAGCACTTTGTGTGGTAAAGTGAAGGGTTGGAAAACACAGAAAAGTACATTTTTTATATACAAAGCTTCACCTCCTCTGGTTATGTGAATTTTTTCCTGTTGTTGATGAAGGAAAAGAGTCAATAAAAAGATGGAATTCCGTTGGACGATATTTGCAAAACATTTTCTGAGCCACACACTGAAATATTGATATATTTATTTTGGTTAGCTGCAAACTGAAAAGCCTCTGTTTTGGTCACAGTAGCTTTGCAAAAACAGTCTAATTCAAAGAACGAATTCTTGTTACTTTTACTTGGTTAAAATGGAATGTGGAATGAACCTGAATGGAATTTAATAATAATACCTATGTTTTTCTTGCCGTACAACACCATTAATTTAAAAACATCTCTGTTTTTTCCATCTTAGCATGAGCCTGTATTTCTGCTCATTCTTTTACCAGGAATCCACCTGACTGCATCTCATTGCTTCAACAGCAGCCCATAACAGAACATCCTAATCATGCCTTAATGTGGGACTTTGATTTCAATTAACATTATGGTTACAATCTAAATCTTTGCCATGAGATCTCACTTAAGTTTGTCTTTGGTTCCTTGAAGGCAATACTTGAAAAAGTATATTAAACTCTCTGATTTCTGTTTGTGTGACTCTAATAAAACATGAGAAATGTCATTACTTATTGTTAAGGCAGTTTAACATTAAATTGTAAATATTTTTTTTAAAATACTTTTAAACATTTACAGTGATCAAATGGTGGCTAGGATATTTAGGATGTTCTACTATCAATGCATTTTTTTTTCTGTAAGGGCTATTTTTTAGAATTTTCGCCATTGTAGTCTGAACTGAGTCAAATGCTGTCCCATAGTCAGATGGAAAAAAAAAGACAAAAAAAAAACTGAGTAGTACAGCTTAGTGTGGAATGATATACTGGAGCAGAAGAAAAATGATCTGCACAGGCGAGGGAAGCAGCAACAGATAAGAGGATTACTCCATTACTATCAACCCCAGGGGCTGTTACCCCAGAGCAGAGGAACACGGTTAAAAAAGGGCAAGACCTTGAATATTTTTCTTCTTTTTTTTTCCACCCCTACTGGCATGCTCACATCATGTGGGCGAAGCAAAGTCACCACATGACATACTATCCCGCTCTGCACAGGGCAAAGGCATGTTTTTCAGCAACCTGAGGTGTGACCTTGCTCTCTTGTCCAGCCTTCATCTAACCTTCCTCCAGAGACGGAAGATAGATGATATGATATCCGGTTTGGAATGTGGCTTTAAACAAAATCTAGCCTTTTTAAAAAATCCTGTCTGGGCAGAGTGCCTGCTCTGGTTTAAAAAAAAAAAAAACATGATTAAAATTAATTGACGTGAGTGACTCAAAAATATAATTATTGGCTTTTAAAAGCATGCAGTTATTTGTGTCTTTGAACTCAGCTGAATGATGTTCTTTGACAGGGTAGATTAAATGTTTTAAGCGGTGAGGACTGTCCCAAGGGGGGGTTTTAAGAAGATGTCACAGGCAAGGGATCCTGCATGAAGACGGTTATGATAAGACAAGTTTACTTGATTATCACATTTTTTTTTTGTCTGTTGTGTTTACTAGTGTCAAGTCTTGACAATCCCTACAATATGCATGTTGTCTTGATAAATGAATGAGGATTTAGAGCAAATAAAAAAGAGTACTTGTGTGCAGTTTATTAACATGAAACATAGGTGGCCATCATGTCCATTAAACTCACTTTGAGTGTTTGGTTATGTTAAACCTTGAAGGGTAATGAACAAGTTTACATAACTATTTTATCTTTTTCTTCTATGTTCTCCATTAAACAAATAAAAAAAAAAAACCACCATGTGCAAATTGCAGTTTACTTACAGATTCTTTCTCATAAATGTCAAAAGTTGATACACACAGACAAACACAAAAAAGCAAATGTGATGAGACAGCTCCAGTATTTTCTTCAGTGCAATTTGATTTATGTGCGTGTGGCAACTGAGACAGGGCTCTCGCTGTGGATTAAACAAAGACGTCAAAAGTGTTGTCGTTTCCACGTCAAGTTTTGAAGCCATAATTAATGTCCTTCATGTTCCTCCTAAACGTAGAGTTTCAGTGTTCAGCGACTTGTTGAGAGATAGAGCTTCACCGACAGTAGGGGTAGTTCAAAGTGGAAAATTAGAAGTTGAAAACCTTCCTGGCATCAGCATCCCTCAAAAGACAGAGCATGACTCTGGTTTCTCCCTTCAGCCAAAAGTGTGTCTTCTTCTCCTCCCACACCTATTGTGTTCTGCTTTTACTGAACAAGCCTCAGGTGTGCATCCTGAATCATCAGTGTATGTCAGCACAGTCCGTAAAAGGTCTGCGATTACCACGTCTGCATATCTATGTAATGCAACTGAGACCGGCTTGTTTCACATAGTAATATTTGGTTAAGGACCAGGTATGACCTTGTTCAGTATAAATTTTATTAAAGTCTTAACCCCTAGTCACAATATGGCTTGTCATGTAAATGTCACAATTTTTAATAGATTTTAGTTAAGCTTTGGCAACATAACCTTTTTCATGTAGTTTCATGTTGACACCTTAGTTTCTCATCCTGGTCTCTGTGTGTTTGACACCCCACATACGGTTGCATATACTCAAACATAGAGTTTAATATACAAACTTTGACAAGAACATGAGCCCAACTGCAGACCACTGCTCAGGGTAAGACAGGACATGATCTCCAGGTTTCAAGATCATCGTCCACATGAGACCTGAAGTTCTCCAACGTAAAAATAAAGTCCGCGAGCGCCACACATCCGAAAAGTCTCAGACTCTAAGAAGGCTGAGTACTTTGAACTGCCATTGGGTGGAAAAGCACAGAACCCTTTCCCCCTGAACCAAAGGCACAGGGAAGTTATCCTTTTGTCCACAGGTCTAACTCAACACAACGTTTGACTGTTGAGACAGAGGACTGAGAAAAAAAAAAAAACATCACCTCACCATCTCTTCCCCAGGATTGGCCCACAAAAGCCTACATCTCAGAATCCACCTCATCCACCTCATCCACCCAACCCTTAAGGTGACTCCTGCAGGCAAGACTCAGTAAGAGGTCCACTGTCAGGATGGCTTCATGTTGCCCATTCAGTGCCTTGGCAAGACCCAGTTGGAAAAGGCTAAGTCTGATTACCAGGTGAAGCTGGTGTTGAGTTCATAAGGATCGTAAGGATTTTTTAAATCTTAATTTGTTTAGACCACCTTCAAGTTGTGGAGAAGCGCCTGAAAAGGTTTTTAAAAGAACTATTTTGATCCATTTTGATCCAAGATCCATTTTGTGGGCCCAATTCATCCTGTTCAGCATTTAAGTGGGTCTAAAGCCCATCCCAACAGTCATAGGGCACAAGGCTGGTTACCCTGCAATGTCTCCCACAGTCTCCCACACTCACCTACCTCATTCCCATCTCCCCTCTGTATGTTCATTGTGGTATTATTGTAAAAACAAAGCACTACATGCTGTAAATAGAGTGCATATAGACATACTGTAAATAAGATGAGCTGTTTGTTCATGTAAATGAGTAAGAAACACATTTTAAAATGCTTTGAGAACACTGAGTAGGTTAACCAGGCACTATATAGGGGGAAACCGTTTACCATTTACTCGCTGAAAGATGTGCAAACACCAGTGATGAGATGTAACTGCGCGAGCTCCAGAGTTCCTTCCTCATCTCTATGAGCTCACTATCAACACTAAGGGAAAACACTGAGATGGAAAAGCAGACACATTTGGTAGCGATGTACTGTGGAAAATGGAATTTCTATTATCCCCTTCACAGGGCGAGTGACCTCTTGTCCTCTGGGTGGCTCTCTCTTCCCATTTCTCCATTAGTACATGGAGACACACAGGCACACCGCTCAGCACTCACAGACATAAACTGAAAGTAGCCTTTCCAATACACACGCAGATGTTCACTGTCCAGCTGTCAATATATTCTGAAGGATGGCCTCTCTTGGGAACTAGCAGGCGATCTGAAGGCCTTTGCAATGAAGGCCCATGCAATGAAAGAGCCCGTGATTGCATTCGACTGTAGCCCTTACAAAGATGTTATACATCAAATGCCAACAGATAAGAAACGATCCACAAAGAGCTAATCAGCAGAGCAGCTTTTATGATCACACAACAATCTGTCTTAATATCATGAACGGAAGGCAAGTTCTCATAAAACAACAAACCAATGTATACAGCCTAACTACAACTCTGCATTTGGATTTCATGCAATGCTGAATTTGACGTCTCAGACTACTCCACGGCTTTAACTGATCCTCTGCTTTTATCATAACATATGCCAATACGGCCTGACCTTGAGAATGAGCCGGCCAGCTGTGTGTGTGTCTGCTTTTGTGAACTAGTCTCTGTGTGTGCGCACGTCCATGCAATTTATATTCTTAGTCACAGTGGCAATGCCTACACAAGAGGGTGTTTAGTGTTACCACCATACCTGACAGGACATACTGCTGTGGTTCTCATGTAGTCCATGCTGGATTAAAGTAAGGCTTAATTACAATAGCTGTTAACCCACATTTCTGACCCTCTTGTATTAGCAACCACATTTCAACCAGTTTGCCCTGCCAATGCTGGCGACACAAACAAAAAGATCAATGTAGGAACAAGGTATTTAACCTGGGCAAGGAGCTTGCCAAACACTCCATAATGCCCAGTGAGCCACTCGAGCCACTCCTGCTTGAATATCTTTTTCAGAGCTTACCCCAGAGGAAAATCCATCCACTCACCTATTTGCTATACCTGCTTCTTTGTATTCAGGGTCATAGGGGAGCTGGAGAGAATCCAAGTTGTCATTGAGCAAAAGGCCCCAGTGTGGAATACTGAATTTAAAAAATAAATGCAGTATATTACAATATAATGTTCAACACTATGTTTTCATTAGTGAAGAGTCATGTTAATATAATTTAGACAGAACCCTGCGTAAGGATTAATTGGACCTGACACATTTGTATTTGGCAATGCCTCTGCGGGAGTGATGGTCTGGAATAGTCTGTGGAAGCATGAAAAGGACTGTCCTGGGATCAGAAACCACAGAACCTGCGAGATGAGAGGGGCTGAGAGCCATGGGGATCTATTGTTTATCGCCGCAGACAAGGAGCTGGTGGGCAAACGTAGTAGCATCCAGTACCTCATTAAAAACAAGGAAAGGGATATAAACAAATAAAATGAGCGAGAATGCATAATAGAGAGAAATGAAAATGGTCAATAATATTCTCAGCCTCTTTGTTGCATTCGTCTCATAATATGAGCCACATGGCATCCCAGTGGACGAAACCTTCTACATTCAAGCCAGGAAAAAAAAGCAGCAACAGAAAAACAAAACACACACAAAAAAAGAAAAGAACTGTAAAACTGTGACATTGGCTAAATGAAAAATAGAGCATGAGAGACATAAGACTTTAAACACATGGGAAAAAAATGTAAATAGAAGGAGACAGAGACATACAGTGAAACGCATCTTAAACTTCATTCCAGATCTAAAAGTGGCAGTAGAAGGCTTTTAAACAGCCCCAAAAACATCAAGAGGCAATGAACAGGAAGCTGGATACCTGTGACTGACCCGAACCCTAAACTAAAGTTTTTTTGTACGCCTGCCAAGATTTCCACAGCCAGCTGTAGGACCTCACCATCTCAAGTGTCTCATTCTGGAAACACACACATCACTTGAAGCATCATCATCATCATTATTATTATTATTATTATTATTATTTAACAAGGGTTTAAAGAGGAAATAGATCATCCAAAAAAGTGAATTGAAGCAAAGGATGAGGACAAACGACCACCACTGATCAGCCAGAGCAAGCACAGTAACCTCAGATCAAGCCAAGTCCTGGACATCTCCAGTGTTAACCACTCTGCTCTATGCTCAGTAAAGCTTGAGTAGAAAATTAAAAATAATGCAGCAATGGATAAGATAAGCGCAATGAAGCGCCACAAAATCAAAGAAAGATACATTTCAGAACAGAAATGGTCAGATGGAAATGCAATAAGGTAATCATACATCAGGCAGAGGGACTGGCGCCCCGTTAATAACAGCATGCTAATTGGTCCCGTTAATAAAAGCATGCTAATTGGTTGGGACAGACTGATGTGGAGGAAGATTGGACAGTGTGACGATTCTGACGACATGCCTGTTTGGAGCAATTTATATCTACAGCTGGTGCAGGTCCTCTTCCTTGCCCTTGTCATGTTCCACTGCCATGCTACTACATTTGCCAAGAGGGAGGAAAAAAAAAACCCAAACACACATTTATTTGTTAATTTTTTTCTCTTTTCTGTTTTCATCCAAGCTATTTTCACACACTCGAAAGGGAAGGATGAGTTGTGTGATTCGAGTACTTTCATTAATGCAGTTTGACCACAAACGTGTTGTCAGAACTCAGAGAAATGATTCCACACTTGCTCACGGAGGTTTCAAGCTCAAGACTTTGGAGCTCAAGTTAATTATTACTGTATATGTCTGCGTAAGCTTAAAGGAAGATGACGGTATTGGATCATCTTGATAACATTGGCACTGTAGGACAATGGTTTCACAAAAGAGATGTGGCTTTGTGTGATTCGGAAGTTGTAGTTGTTAATACTTGAGCTCTTTTTTTTTTTTTTTTAAGGGTGTTTCACCTTTAACTTCCCCCACAACCCCCACACTGTCATGGTGACATTCACATACCAGAATCTATAATAATGTGAATCAAAAGGCTACCACTGACCCCCCTTTAATCTTGAACTCATTTTCACAGTTGAGCTGTTGTTATTATTTGGAGAAACCTCTGCTTGTTGCATACTCCATGCCATCCACATTCTAACCTCGTTTCAGCCCTCTTCGGACCAGTCCGTCCACCTTGGCGGCAGACAGGCTCGATTACGTTCAAGGCTGAAACATCCCCGGGGTAAAATTCTTCATCTGTACCTGGAAATCTAGACGGTCTCTTCCTTTGCTCTCAGGACACGTCGATTCACACTGCCAACATCAATTATATCAGTCTGCTGTGATACGAGCGTATGTCATCATCTATTAACCTATATAATGATACTTGAGCACAGTTCTTCAGTAAATAATGGACTTCTGTGTGTAGCTGTGCTATGGCATTATATACATGCTGCTTTGGTTACAATGAATGATAAGGCACCTGCAGTATCAGCGTACATCTTTGCAGGAGTGTTATTCCATCCATCAGCTTGCTCTGTGGTAGTAAATATCCTAAACCTTGTTTGAATTTACTGAGCAAATCATCTTCAGATATGGACGTTGATTTGATTCCTTGCACTCACAGATAAATGCGGCCAAATTATCACAGCGCTGATGATGACAGAACTGTGTCCTCAGAGAGGTTTTGTCAAAGCGTTGTCTTTACATCAGACGCCCCCTAAGTGCCTCATCATCT
Organism: Hirundichthys speculiger; assembly: GCA_018398805.1. NCBI lineage: Eukaryota > Metazoa > Chordata > Actinopteri > Beloniformes > Exocoetidae > Hirundichthys > Hirundichthys speculiger. The sequence continues at coordinate 723,986 of JAGFBZ010000381.1, read as the reverse complement.
ATGGGTTGAAGTTTATTCTCTTGTGTTATTCTGCCAAGAACAACTGGAAGGTGCCAAGAAAACCCTCCACTCTGCCACCAAGGTTAAGTGAATGACAAGACTGAGTTACTGAAACTCAAGATGAGGAAGGAGACAAGTAGGAACAAAATCAAGGAAAAGAGGCTAGAGGCACATCCATGTTTATATTCTCTCTCTGTGTCCTTTCCGCCTTTTTACCTTTGTTCTTTTAGATCCAAGCTGCCTTTCATAAAGCAAAAGCTTCTCACTTTCATTAGTTCTGTGTCAGTTTATTTACATTTTCACACTGTAACTCGACAGACGCCCCAAAAGAAGAACAAAAGGGAAATATGATAATCACTCTCCCAGTCAGCAATGTCATTTTTCCATGCCATCTGTCTCTCATTCAATAAAAGATGGAAGCAAATGCAGTTTGTGCAGCATGAGACATCAGACAACAAGGAGCAACAGATGCTCGAAATAATCGGAAAGAAGGTCAAACAGGTGGGGCGGTGGGCGCAGTCCTGCTACCGCCCATCCTTTCTGGGACTCTCTCGTCACTGCCTCACTAATTGAAACGAAAGACACACAGGCGTGCAAAACACACGCACACACAAGTCACACAAAAACACACACATACAAAAAAAAAAAAACAGCAAGAAAATGGGCAAAACAAAATTATGTCTGAAAAAACCCCAAAACATACAAGTAAGAAAATATAAAAATAAAGCAGGAAACTTGAACAACAAAGCAGTAATACATTTTTCAAATGTGTTTTCAGACTCATTTGACTCATGGATACTCATTTGGATATAACATTCCTACTCCATCCTTAACTAATGATTGATTTTATTTATTTATATTTTTTGTGCCGAGGCAGGGCTGGGTCTATCACAGACACATCAACCTGTTGCTGAGTTCAGTCTAACAGTAAACAAAAAATATCTATTCTGAAAAGGGAAATGTTTTTCTAAAATCTAGTCATCTTATTCTAATGTTCCTTTGGTATGTGACATTTTTTTTTTTTTTTGTCAGTTTTATTTCCATACCATTGGTATGTCTGTCTTACATTAAATTTGCAAACTATGATTTAATGAAATGAACACTGATTGATGATGCAATAAAAACTTATTAATTCCCCTCTAAGCTGTTCACAGTCTGACAGTAGTGTCTTAATATAATATTTAGTAATTTAATATAAATCTGAATGAAACCCATTCTGCCTAAAATGGCAGTCAGAAACAACTACATACGCTAGTGTTATTATTGCTAGTATCTGATCACTGGTATGCTTGACATGGTGAAGAAGTGTTCATATGCCCATCGTTTGCTGTTCAGGGTTTAAAATGTCGACTGCTCCCAGAAATCATATAATGGCTTTTTCCTTTGGTCTGTCAGTTTGCCAGTGCAGTTTAAAGACAAGGACAGAGCACCCACCACCTAAGAAATAAATACATGTTGAGTCACATTGAGTTCCCCAAGATATATGGGGCGACGGGTGAAGCAGGGAATCCCCGAAGGGTCTCTGGCTTGTCGATAGGCTAAAGCCTTTCCCTTTGAATCCAGGGAAAGAGACAAGCCATCCATCAGGCCTTAACTCACACTACATGAGAGGGGGAAGGGGCAAGGGGGGGTGATTAATGTGCTTTCCGTGTGGTCAGTCTTTTTCTTCAGCACACCTCCAAGCAGAAAACCAGTTGCGAATATATTCCCTCACAAAACATGCATGGGCATGCACATGCCTACCTTACAACAGCAGGAGAACGCACACGGACACACATCACCAGAGGGCTATATTCCAGAGGATAGTGGATGAAAAATGTCTTAGCTCGACTCTGCTCTTGGCTAACCTCCACAGTGAATAGAGGGGTATTGACTACAGAACGAGACAGCCAGCTTTTATTTATAAATGCTTCTGCTGAGCCGACTGCAAGCCTCACAGCACAATGAACCAACGCAGAAACTCAAAAACCCCTCAGACTCACCATGTTGCAGAACCCAGCACCATGACTAACCCATACTCATCAACAGATGATAAGCATCTGTGATTGTTTCAGCAAATGAGCTCAAAGGATCACATGAAAAACTTGATTAAAAAAAAATACATGTAAAAAAAAAAACACAATTTATTACGTGTAATTCCCAATTTTGCATTCAGTACCCAGGCCACGATAATTATGTTTTCCACAAACATCCCAAAGTAATTTAAAAACAAGTAAAACTCCCGTTATTTAGATGCAGGATTTGGGCAACCACAGCTACTACTTGTTATGTCCAGACAAACCCCAAGTCACTTCTTAAATGCTGCGGCTGATGGGGACTCTGCTGCCTGTAAAATGAATAGCTTATCAGATTCCTCCAGAATGGCTCTATTCTAACGTTTCTCCACTGTACAAATGAGGGAACACAATAGGCATCCCACTCCATTGTAGAAGAACTGCATAGTTCGGCCATTAAAAGCAGCCACACTCAAGTGGATTCATTTTTGTCCGGCCACAAAGGATGCCAGAGAGCTTATAAGCCACACATTAATATGACCACAGATCAATGGCGCTGTGAGCTGTCTGAAGGTATTGTTGATGGATTTATGAGCAAGCAGAGATGGGTATGGCTGAGTGTCTGGTTGTTTTGAAGACTGCTTATTCTTTGGCAATGCCAGCACAGTTACTGGGGTTATTAGGGATTAGGAACGATTTGAATATCAGAACTGGACAAATTATTTTCTTTTGTTTTGATGAAAAAGGTTAGTGACTCAGTGGTCTTATTAAGGCTATAAAGGTTAATTAGCGAGTGCTACACGAAAAGTATTTCATGTGGTGACTTGGTGAAAAAAATATTCAAACATTAGAATAAGAGACGAGGAAAAAAGAGGCTATGCCAAAAAAAATACCTCAACAACAGAAAACAGGAAGATTGTAGGAAAAGTCAGCAAAGGCCCCAAGAAAGATTAACATAAAAACTTAAAAACAACTGTTATACTTCAGGTGATAACAAAATTTTGTGTAACTATTACTACATAAGATTAATTAAACTAAATACACACAGTGTATAATTTTCATGCGTGCGTTCAGGTCACTGATAGAATTATAAGGCAGAATGATTAAGTAAAAAGACTTCCTTCCTTCAGATTCAGAAAATTATTGAAACAACTTTCATGTTGCATCAGAAACAGTGAAAATCGATGGAGTGACATTTTAAGTCTCAGCGTGTGATTAAAAGAAGCTGTTGAAAAGGCTGTCCTTAGTGATTAATTCAAAGGAAACGTGTAAATTGCCACATTGCGACGCCCTCTGCAACAGAAATGTTGTCTTAAATAATGAAAAATGGGACTTTTAGACCAAATGGCACATTTAATGACTTCCTTTTTGTTTCCATTTTTAGTCTGAAGTATTCATTAGTTTTTCTTTAATGCAGCACTTCCCTGAGATCACCTGTCAATCAAGCACTGTGAGTGCCACTTTGACTTTTTCTTCTGTTTTTCTTTCTTTTCTGAATTTGACTTTCATTGCTTTATTCAATCTCAGAGAATTGTTACTTTAAGGAAAGGTGATGCTTGGGTTGTGCTTTCAACCTGCATTCCTGGCATATAAGCCTGTCATATCTGGAAGAGTAATGGAAAAATCTCCGCTATACCCAGACTGGAGTGATTTTTAGGACCATTCTATATGTTACTCTGTCCCAGTATGGGCGGGGCACCGCTGGTCCCGGGTCCTGGACTATCAGTCAGGCTGATGTATAGGTCCGGAGGGTACAAATGAAAGCTGTCACAACAAGGGTAATGATGTCAGAGCCACTATAGCTCACCATTGCTGCAGAGCGAGGGAGATGAGGGGGATATGAGAGGATGTGTGGGATGAGAAGAGGGTTGAGTGGAGAGAAAGGAAGTGGGAAGAGGAGGATGAGCTGGAAGGAAGGTAGGAAGTAAAGAACAGTTGGAAATCTTGAAAGGGAAGAAGAATGAATACAAAGGAAAGAAATTAGAGGGTGCATCAAAGGCTGGAGAAACAGAAGTGAGCAAAGATGGCAAAAACACAGTCAGGTGTGAAGGAAGGATAGATGGATTGAAGAAAAGTTGAAATAAAATAAAAGAAGACCTGTTGACAAAACAAGGGACGTCTGTTATATATGGGTTGGTTTCTGTTGAAAGTAACCATGAAAAAAGGGACACGAGTAGAGAAGCAGAAATGAAGAAGAGAAAATGTGAAGGGAGATGTTTGCAGTGGAAAATATACATGGCACAAAAAAAGGATTAAAGGGAATAGGAGATGGGCTTTGATTCATATGAAATGATGAAAATAAGTATGAGAATAAAATATCCTGACTTCTCCATGGCTGTTAAGCTCTACCTTTTGTTTTTGTAAATCAATGTTCATTGATTTTGCTGGAGTCAGGTATTAACACAATAAAAAAATTCACCTTCCTGAGTCTTTTTTTTTTTTTTTTTTTTGCCTCCCCATTTCCTAATTTCCTCCCCGGGGTTTCAGAGTAAGAAGGTGGAACGGAGTGTGTGGGCAGGAGTGTGTCATCTGTGGCGGGATCCAGTATCTGACGTGGACAGGACTTTACGGAGACCTGTGTCCTCTTTATCTTACTTTTAATTACCCTCGATATCGCTGCATCTCTCACCCTCACTCTCTCCCCGATACCTTGCGCTACCTCCACCTCCCTGCGTCTATCGTTCATTCTCCTTCAGTCCTCATCCTCCATTATCATTGACATCATCCCTTCCCTTCCATTGCACTCTCTCTACTGTTCCACCCCATCCTCAGCCCACACATACACATACTCACAGCCGCTGCCCGCCACCTTGCTGGGTTTGCCTCTCCAGCCCCCCCCCCATCTCAAGATGTAACCACTAATGGATTGAAAGTCTTGGGGAAGAGGCAACAGTCATTTAAAGATTAATGTCAGCCTTAGTATTCTGAAGGGCAGTCAGCCAAGCCTCTGTGTGTGTGTGTGTGTGTGTGTGTGTGTGTGTGTGTCCAGTAGAGGACATGTACGTCATCTCTGCAAAGATGCCCTCTTCATTATCAGCCATTAGGCACAGACTCGGAGAAAGAAGCAAGAGAGGGTTAGCTGGCTGGCCCGTACGAGCACACATCACAGCCTGTCATTTCCTTCTCAATATACACTGGCTAATAAAACCAATGAACGCATCTTTCTTGTGCATATGTATAACCTTGAATTATTAGTAACACCATTATTGTTACAATGTTATAATTTGTTTAAACTACTGCGGGTTTGTCCGGTTTGTAACAAGTACTTTACAGTAAGTGAGTAAATCATCAGTCAGTAAACCAGAGAAGAGTAGACAAAGTGACTGTCTTAACCATGACAACCGCTCAGCATGGGTGTGGCTGGATGTGTCGAGGCTGCATAATTAGAGATCACTCATGGTCGTGACAAACATGACGCACTACACAACGCCGAATGGGAAGTCAAGGAAGGACACGGTTCAGAGAAGTGTTTCTGCAATTTAAAAAAAAAAGACGCTTGACAGGTGATTGAATGAGTCATCTATAATGTCACCGACTATCAGTGGAGAGGGTTGTTAAATCAAAGTCTTCCTGAAACAAATCAGGAGGAGAGCAAAAACAAGTGGGAACCTTTAGAGCTGAAAAATTAAGGCCACACAGAAGTATCAAAAACTGCAGCTCCTCCAGCTGCTCTTGAAGTACTTTATAGAACTATTTTATAGTAGAAATGTGTTTACATATTTACGAGAAAAGCTAAGCTAAAAAACAACAACGTTGCGGCTTCTATATGACTCATGCTTTAATGAAAGCTTTATCCATTCATTTTCTGTACTCACTTTATCCAGTTCAGGGTCATGTGATTGGAGGAGAGGTGGAGTACATCCTGGATTGGCCACCAGTCCAGATCAAGGTTAGGACAGACACAATCAGAATTGCCAGTCAGCCTACTGGAGCATGTTTGTTTTGGGACTGTAGGAAGAAGCTGGAATACCAGGCGAAAACCCACAGTTTCTGAAGGCCCCAGCTGAGATTTAGATCAGGAAACATCTCGCTGGGAGGTGACAGTGCTGACAACCAAGCCTTAATTCAGCCCTGCTTATACATATATATATAATTTTTGAGGCTATATTTATTCTTAAAGTGATGTTAACATTGGCTGGGTAGTTATGAGTAATGGGACAGCTACCTAATGTAAATCTCATCATGTCCTTTGGTTCTCATTCAGCTCTATCCTTGGCACAAATAAGTTCACTTCAAAACAGCAATCCACAACGCAGTGGTTGACATCAAGGTGGCCACATCCATCTTTTTTACACAACCTATTTTTCACTGGGAAAAGCTTTCATTGTCATCTTTTGCTCTCTTTTCAATCAGCCTGTCGCTGCCAGAACACTGAAAGCTCAGAGAACTAATCCTGGATGCTGGCAAAGGTTTCTCCACGTGGTTGTAATCTTGCAAATCTTGCAAGAATCCAGCTGTCCTGCAAGGTTAGGTATGACTTAGCTGGATCAATTGCACACTGTCTAAATACCAGGCTAATACAGTATTTCAGCTGCTCCAAGAAGATATTTGAACATGGAACCATGGGATCATGAGTGGTTTGGAGAATGAGACACAAGTTTTACCAGTCAATCCAGACTGATGGCAGAACAGATTTTTTTCCAGAACACAAACTATCACAGTTTCATAATAAATCTTCAAAATTTGTATTATGACTTTTTTTTCCGATTTCCCTTAGAAAATACAGAAGCGGAGCTTAGTAGCTATGTCACAGATATACGTGTCACTACATGTAGTTTAGTCAGTCAGCTCTTGCAATGAAACTTCAAATACTTTCTTCAATCATTTCCCGCCCTTTAAGTGATGTCACTTTTTTAATTTGCTTCCACTAATGGGTAGGGCCAAGAATCAAAAGCACAATTCAGAGCAGTGCTGGGCAATATGACGATACATATCGTGGGGACGATAGAAAAGTGTGTATCGTGCCATTTCTCTTCTATCGTTTCTATCGTTTCTAACCTAATTTTATCAATTATTACAGCAAATATGTAATTAAATAACCTGCAACGATAAATTTTTATGTTTGCACTTTTATTCATGGTTAATGCCTTAAACAAGTTCTCTTCAACCCTGATGTTTACTTTAGACACTTTATATTGGTTTGCAAACTTTGCACTACAAGGTTACATATTTCAGAAAGTTGAAAAAAATAATTTGTGTTTATTTTTTATAGCTGAACTTCAGTGCAAAAATGTGTTTTTCCTCTCAGAAACTGTTGCTCACTTTAAAAAAAATGTGAAAGCTACTGTACCTCTGTACCTACCTGTTTTTGCTGCACTAAAATGTATGTTTGTGACAGCTCAGCTAAATGTCCTTTCAAAATAAAGTTGAAAAGTAAGCAATGAAATTTTTGTCAAACTTTTCAAAGAAAAACTGAAAACATACTTTATTATGGTATATCGTGATATATATCGTTATCGTGATATAAAATAGTCCATATCGTGATATATGATTTTTGCCATATCGCCCAGGACAAGTGGAGCAGGGTCTCCGTGGTGGAGCAGGGTCTCCGTGGTGGAGCAGGGTCTCCGTGGTGGAGCAGGGTCTCCGTGGTGGAGCAGGTCTCCGTGGTGGAGCAGGTCCCCGTGGTGGAGCAGGTTCTCCGTGTTGGAGCAGGGTCTCCGTGTTGGAGCAGGTCTCCGTGTTGGAGCAGGGTCTCCGTGGTGGAGCAGGGTCTCCGTGGTGGAGCAGGTTCTCCGTGGTGGAGCAGGGTCTCCGTGGTGGAGCAGGATCACCGCGGTGGAACAGGGTCTCCGTGGTGGAGCAGGTTCTCCGTGGTGGAGCAGGGTCTCCGTGTTGGAGCAGAGTCTCCGTGGTGGAGCAGGGTCTCCGTGTCGGAGCAGGGTCTCCGTGGTAGAGCAGGTTCTCCGTGGTGGAGCAGGGTCTCCGTGGTGGAGAAGGGTCTCCGTGGTGGAGCAGGGTCTCCGTGGTGGAGCAGGGTCTCCGTGTTGGAGCAGAGTCTCCGTGGTGGAGCAGGGTCTCCGTGTCGGAGCAGGGTCTCCGTGGTGGAGCAGGTTCTCCGTGGTGGAGCAGGGTCTCCATGGTGGAGCAGGGTCTCCGTGGTGGAGCAGGTTCTCCGTGGTGGAGCAGGGTCTCCGTGGTGGAGAAGGGTCTCCGTGGTGGAGCAGGGTCTCCGTGGTGGAGCAGGTTCTCCGTGGTGGAGCAGGGTCTCCGTGGTGGAGAAGGTCTCCGTGGTGGAGCAGAGTCTCCGTGGTGGAGCAGGGTCTCCATGGTGGAGCAGGGTCTCCGTGGTGGAGCAGGTTCTCCGTGGTGGAGCAGGGTCTCCGTGGTGGAGCAGGGTCTCCGTGGTGGAGCAGGGTCTCCGTGGTGGAGCAGGGTCTCCGTGGTGGAGCAGGTTCTCCGTGGTGGAGCAGGGTCTCCGTGTGGAGAAGGGTCTCCGTGGTGGAGCAGGGTCTCCGTGGTGGAGCAGGTTCTCCGTGGTGTTTTGATAGAATCATATCTACTTCTACAAAGTAGCCTTTTATGTTTGCACTTTTATTCATGGTTAATGCCTTAAACAGAGTTCTCTTCAACCCTGATGTTTACTTTAGACACTTTATATTGGTTTGCAAACTTTGTACAGCAAGGTTACAGATTTCAGAAAGTTGAAAAATAACTTTTGTTTATTTTTTATAGCTGAATTTCAGTGCAAAAATGTGTTTTTCCTCTCAGAAACTGTTGTGCACTTTAAAAAAAAATGTAAGAGCTACTGTACCTCTGTACTTACCTGTTTTTGCTGCACTAAAATGTATGTTTGTGACAGTTCAGCTAAATGTCCTTTCAAAATAAAGTTGAAAAGTAAGCAATGAAATTGTTGTCAAACTTTTAAGAGAATAACTGAAAACATACTTTATTATGGTATATCATGATATATATCGTTATCGTGATATAAAATAGTCCATATGGTGATATATTATTTTTTCCATATCCCCCAGCACTAATTCAGAGATGTCTAAATTAATTTAAAAAAAATTAGGCTTAGATATCACAAAAACATATGCTTAGAATTAGAAAAAAATATTCATCAATTGTGCACATAGACCATACAAGTTACACTTTCTTATGAGACTGAGTTGGACCAGTGCAGACATTAACAGATCTAAGCTGTTATTTCTATTCAAGTAATCTTTATTCAGCACATATCCATCGGAAGCCAATGGAAACTTGGGAGATCATCCAAACCAATCCATATTTAAAGAGTGCTTCCTGTTTATCTTGTGGTTCCAGTGTAAGCAGACAGATCTATAACATCAGACGCAGCACTTGCTCACTATTTCTCACATCTCAGTAGTTAAAGAAACATTAAAAGTTGGCAGTCGCAGACTAACAGCTGGAAGTCTCATTAAATGGAAAATCACATTTCATTTTCAGAACAGTCAAAACATCCTTGAGCAAGACACTGAACCCCTGACTGCCCACTCAGTTCAAGTTCTTTGAATAATAATCGCTGGAAGGGCACCAAGGCCTCATCTATGAATGTTTCACTCTCTCAGCTTGTAAGCTTTCATCAATTAAATACTTCACTTTAATATTTTATATATTAGATACAAGAGTGGACGTGATTTTAAAATCCCAAATCCATCAGAAGAAGGGTGAATAGTTTTACCTGATTAATGGCAAACCCAGAGAAACCTCTCTGTCTTCTTCCTTCTTGTATACTTGTATTGTATAGCACTGGGGTGCTGTCTCTTAGATTTGAAATTCTTAAATGTAATCATCAAATCAGAGATAATTTGTGAAGCTAATGTCCCTCAAGGATTTTAGATAAATCAATCGGAGAGAAGCTTATTTATTGTTCTCTCATGCAACTGATCACTCCAATTCCTCGTGCAGTGGAAATGGAGGATAGGCTTGCATATAAATTTCCTAATATTGAACAGCAAAGTAATCTGAGGGGCAGCCACTGGAAAAAACACACACACAGCAGGCAAAGAGATGATTATAGCAGTAAATATAGCGCAGGGACCGTGCACGTACAGCAGCAGAAATACACAACATGCACTGTCAAGCACACGGAAATATGTACGGCGCTATCTAAAGAGCAAAAAGCACATATGCCTGAGCAACGTCCCTCAAACACACCTGCTCTATAGACACACCTTGTCTCAAATAACAGCTTTTATTTATCTGCTCCTCGAAATATCTGCACACAGCCCCGAAGCAGGGGAGCAGACGCTTTGAATGTCTGCGGTGTGTGCCCCTGAGAAAACCAGCGAGAGCGGCAGCCTGAACTCGCCTAAATATTTAATGTGCCTGTCTGATGGTCATAATCGGTTTAAGAACAATAGATGAAAACAAAGGGCGCCGGTGAAAAGCTGCACCAGAGGTTAAAGCCACATCTCAGACTGACAGGGCAGACTGGTTAGAGGGAGGGGGGGAAGAAGGGAATGCAGAATGAAAACAAAGAGGGAGGCACTTGGAGCCATGAAAAATACATGACAGGTGACTATCAATGTTAAGCAGGATTGGCGTTTGCCCCGAGAGCAGTACACAGTGTCCCACAGCAGCACGGGCGATTAAGAGGCATCTGTGAAGGTGGCACGCAGAAAAAAGTGTACCTGGAGTCTTAAGTGTAAATGAAGTTTAATCATTGTGGATGTGTTGTTTTTTTTTCAACATTCAGACAAGGATTTAGCTGATGAACGTCTTTTAAGCTCAGTAGCGCTGTTTTCATACAAACTAGAAAGGCATTTACAGCCATCAAGAATTATAACTACTGATTACTCATTTATATGCAGTTTAAAAGATAACTACATGACTTGAAAATGAACTTTCCATCTGCCTGTCGCCTCCTAAAGCAGGAGGAAAGGATGGGATTCACCCTCTTATGATCACACTGAAATGGATGAAATCACACAGTACTGAGTTGCACTGGGGGCATGTCTCAGGTGGATACCTGAACAGATCTGTGAGGAAATGTATTACTTTCATTTTCAGGGCTCAAGTGCCTGAATGTAGGAAGGACATATAAAAGTGTCAGCCAACCTTTTCATGCAGGACTGAAGGGTGGGAGGAGCAGTTTATCTCTGTGTTGTCATATATCTGATGCTGGTGAAGCATGATAATGCAAAAGTAATTCTTTCACTATGTTATGATAAATTATTAACAGTTCTGTAGATCAAACTGTAAATAATTGAATATGTTTTGTTGAACAATTGTCAAAGTGTAGTAAATCCTCACACATCTATTTTTAAGGATATTATTTCCACTAAACACAGTGCAAGTTGCAAACTTCATTTGGTTGAATCTTTGTTAATCTGTTTCAAAATATGTGAATTCAAAAATTAAGAATTACCTCCCGATACAGTCACACACAATTGTAACTGATAGGTTGCTCCTCAGTCATTACCAGGGTTATTATAGTTAACGAAAACTAAGACTAAAACTAAAACTAGCAATGAAAAAATATTTCAGTTAACTGAAATAAAAATAAAAACTACAATTAAAAAAAAAACGAAAACTAAATAAAAACTACAATGAAGGATGTAAAACTAACTAAAACTAAACTGAATTGTAGATAAATTCAGCTTCGTTTTCGTTGTCGTTTCGTTTTCTCCCTCGATTACTGCCATAGAGATTACTGCCTGTCCTGCAGCAGCCGCTATGATACCCTCCCTCCAGAGAGGGGGCAGCATAGCGGATATAGACCTTTTCGGGCCAGCCCCCCGGAAGTACCCCGTCCGCCATTGTTGGAGGGTGCTACAGAGCATAGATAGCTATAAGAAAGGCTAGATGGCTCGAGGCGGAGTCACCAGCGTCCCTACACGGCGGCCATCTTACTACAGCATAGCAGTCTGGTACGCCCTATGGTAGCTGTCGGAAGGTGAGTTATCTGCATAATCAAAAATACTCTTAACTCGCTGAAATCTTGACTGATTTCCAAGCGGTTTTGTTTATTACAAACCTTAATAGCGTGGCTATGAGTCGGGATGCTTGGACATGTTGAAATTTCTACTTTTGTTTGAGAAAAAAGACTTAATCGTTCAGCACAGTTGTTTTGGATTTCTATTCAGTTGTTTTTGGTTAGGAAGTTAGGTTAGAAACCTGTTTTTCTGTTTCCTTTTATTTTGGGTGATAGGCAAGCCAGATTAAAACCCAGCTTGTTTTGTTTATTGTTTTAGGCGATGCTCACCCTGAGCTATTTAATTTCGTGTGGGTAAATAAAAAACCCTTGTTATTTTGGACTGTATTCGTTGTCTTGTGATTCGTTTCGGAAAGTGGGGAGGAGAGAGGGATCCTTATGCTATGTTGTGGTAGTCCCTTGGCCGGGGCATAACAGACCTGTACATGGCATCATCAGTTCATCAATATAAATGTCAGTGCATAGTATGTTGCCTATTATGAAGGAAGATACATTTTAAAGGTCAGGTAGAGGAACACAGAGATTAAATATTTTTATTTGTCAAAGATTTAGAAAATATAATTTCATGTTAGCACCTCATTTTGTTTCAACTACTGTGAACTTTGTTAAATTAACTCACGTGTCTTCATCTTGGATATTTAGGCCATCATATAGAAAGCATAAAGCATAAAGATGTGCTCAAAGGGCGCCCCCTTCTCAGGGGCCAGGACCAGGGGACCAGGGGCATAACAAAATAAATACATATATGTTAATGTTATGTGTATATAGTTATCATTATAATAGAAATATTACTAATATAACATACATGGAATGATTAAATGTTTTATATATAAATGATTTAATAAAACTACCTTGTGTGTGTAGTCCTATAGCTATTGCTCTACCTAGCTGCTTAATGTTTATTTATCCATAGTTAAAATTATTCTTGAGTATGCAGGAACATAACTACAACTCTGAGGTTTATAACAAACCAAACCGTTTGAAAATCGGTTTAAAAAATTAAGCAATCTGTGGTTATTGAAATGCTTCATGCACCATAGACTTTGATGTTATGAGTGGGCGAGCTGCCTGTGGCAAGATGGCCGCTAACAGCGTGCGTGAGCCATCTAGTGTTTATATATATATATATATATATATATATATATATATATATATATATATATATACATATATATATATATCAGCTCGCAGATTAACCAGTGTTTTTCTCTTTCTACAAATATATATTTTTATAATGTCGAGTCGGTCGAGTGGGAATAATGTTCCGTCATAAACTGTGCCAACAATGGTGTGAAAATTCGACAATGGAAGAAGAAAGTATGCACGAAGACTGCCTTGTTTGCAGAACAAGAAGTTAGGAAGACGTGGGTGAAAAATATCAACAGAAAGAACTTTGTTCCAAATGAATACAGCCGGGTGAGTTTTCGTTAACATTCAATCTCGTACTACTCATAGTCTCGCTGAGAGTCCTGGACGATTCTGGCCAAAAGAACAGCAGTATGAGGCTACTGTAGCCCTCGGTACTAGCACAAGCCTATAAATGAATGAATAAATTAATGAATGAATGACTTAGGAGAATGATAAAATAAATTAAATATAACATTAACACATAGCCTAATTTACCGCTCGCGTTAACATTACAGCAGCATAATCTTTATGGCTTGTTGACGTTAGTTATAGCCAGCGTTCCACAGTTTTTAGTGTTTGATTATGGGAATAGATCATGCTATTTCCATAACCAATCATTAAAAACAGCGATAAACTACCTTCATCTGTAACTGGAGGCCACTGCCTAACATCATCAATCCAAGACATGTCTGCGTTATCCGTAACAGATCCTCCACGCTGCTGTGTTTGGGTTACTTGATGGAGCACCGCACACTCCAGTTATGGCGGGCCACTAGGGGGCGCATGTCCACAATTTTCAAGTCAAAAAGGTGTATAATCTGCTGCATACTGCAAGAAGAAGAAAAACTAAAACTAAGACTAAAACTAAATAAAAACTAAACTGAAACTAGTCAATTCCTCAAAATAAAAACTAAACTAAAACTACTAAATTACTTGTTGAACTAACTAAAACTAAACTGAAATAAAAAAGCAAACTGGAAAACTAAATAAAAATAAAAACTAAAGAAAATTTCAAAACTATAATAACCTTGGTCATTACATTGTATTTTTACAATAAGGATGAAGTTTTTTTCTTTTTTCTCTGCAGGTATGATTAAGAATCTATATGTAGGTCTACAGATTATATATATATATATTATATATATATATATATATATATATATATATATATATATATATATATATATATATATATATATATATATATATATATATATATATAGTGACAACAATAAAAACAGCATTAAGGATAATAACAAAACAATAATAATAGCAACAATCACAATGGTAAATTTGATCATTGTTGCCATGTTGCCATCACCACCATCATAATCTTCACCTACAGCTGACTCGGGAATGCCAAGTGTCGACTGCACCCAGACCACAGAGGGTCAAAAGTACTAAGGGCCACAAGACCACCTCCCCCCACAGAGGCCGCACCACCACCGAGATGCACAGGGAGCATCCAGGACCACCAGGCCCACAACAGGGCCGACCCATCTGGGGGAAGGTGTCCCTGCATACCCCAGCTTTCCTCATAACCATTTTATTCATTTTTGAATTTTTTGGACAATTTGGACCAAAATTGTAAACTTAGTTAAGTATTACATGCCTATGATTGATTTTAAAAAATGTAACTTTTTTTTTGCATTATATGTGATGTCACACATTGACATGTCACAGAACCAAGTCTGAGCCTCATCTGATGTGACGCCGGAACTTTTCACTTTTTGATTTCATTGTCAGTCACAGTTGGTTAGGTTTAGATTAATGAAACGCTTTTAAATAGCTTATAAGATATAGTTGTTGGTGGAATAAATAATTTGTTTTTAATCTTTCATTGTTGGTTTTTAAACTCCTTGAGAGCTTTATTTCAAAACAAAACAAACATGAAAAACTTTTCAAGCCACATTCAGGAAAAGAGAAGAACAACAAAGATGCGCTGAAAGAGTGTGAGCTGCAGGAAAGTGTAATTCACTAGATAAGGGGGAATGAGGAAGGAGACAAACCATAGGGTATCAGGAAGGAATGAGATCGTACTGACACTGAGGGAGAGTGACAGCCTGAACAGAAACAAAGAATAGGGAAGAAAAAAAAAGCTGAGGGATAGATGCACAGAGAAGAGTAATGATGGGCATGAAACAGGAGGGAAAAAAATTATCTCATGACGTGAAACAGAAGCAGGCAGCTGGATAACTCGTTTTTTTTTTTTTTTCCCACCCATGTCAATTAAAGCAGCACCTTACAACAGAGTACAAGAAGAAGTGAAGAAAACACAGGATGTAGTTGAGCTGAGGTGGCAAAGAGGTCAACATTTCAGCTCACCCTGTCATTCTCTTTTCTTTCACATGCTTCCGAGCCCAAAGCTGCTTCTGTTCCACTCAACTGCTTGCTTTTCCTCAAGACTGAATGCAGTGACCTAGCCGCTCCCTGACTAACCATAAATGGGTGTTTGATGGCGGTGGGGGGTGGACACAGGAGGGAAAACATACCTTCCATCTCCGGGAAGATGAATCAAAGTGATGAACGGGACAGCTTTGTAAAATCGGCAGTCCCATTTGGGGTTTGTCAAAGGTCTGACTGATTCATTTGGTAGGAAGTGATAGCTCGGAGGGCTCTGCTTTTCCAAGTTTCACTTCCAGAAAAAACAGAGCAAGCTAAGGCTATTTCAGTGAGAATATTTGTTAATTTTTTGCTTTCCTTAGACTATTTCCCAGGGTAGTTTAAAAAAAAAGACAAAAAACAAGGAACTGGGGAGAGAAAATTAATGTTTAAGGAGTAGAAGAGGTCAAATGTGAATTTGAGGGCAGAAAAGTGAGGGATAGGAAGAAGTGCGTGGGAGGCAGATGGAGAATACGAAGCAGATTGGTTCACCTCTTATTAGCTCCCCTGCCACACACTATGCCACAAAGCAATGCGCCTCCCAAGGACATGAATTAAACAGAGAGCCAACTACCTCAGAGAAAAGCAGCCCTGCCAGCACTTAGCCAGGCCTCATAAACAACCCGCTCGCATTTGTCACTTCCTCTTCACCCAACTAAGCGACAGCAGAAATAAATTACTCTTAAGTAGACCGTGTTCCTCCTCTACCTCAGCATTCTGCTCTTTCCTTAGCAGCTGATTTTAACAAGATGTCGGACAGCAGAAAGGTAATAATCAACAACGCAACTCAAACAGCAAAGAAACATACCTCATCATGTGAGATTTACCAATTCTTAATTCTTTTGGAATTTTTTTTTTTTTTCACATCTGATGAGCCCACAAAGTGTAAGAAGGAAAGGAACTTTGCTGTACCCAAGCAAAAGCTGTGACAGAAAATATATTGTTTTGTAAAGGCAAAGAAGAGAGAAACAAAGGAACGCCAATGGATTAAAACATTTTGAATGAAAACATTTTTTTAACCTCCCAGTCAAAGTCAAAAATCAAACAGTGAGAAACAGCAGAGAAAAATCATAGTCAGGAGGTTTTAATTGTACATTCCCAAAAAGCTAAAACCAAAATGAAAACATTTTGGGCTCCGAAAGTGCTGATGTGTTACTGTAGTGAAAACCATCCACTGTCTGCAGCCACACTGTGCAGCCTTGTATCAGTTTGGTTACTTTAGACCAGTGGTACACAAACTGTGGTACGCGTACCACTGATGGTACGCGAGCGCTCTCTTGTGGTACGCGGGGGAATGTCAGGACTTTCCACATTTTCACTTTTCTTTTTTTTTTTTTATTAAATCTGAAACATACAATGCATTATAAATACATTTTAAATGAAATTCAGGTAACAATAAATAACTACAATAAGGAATAAACATCTCTCCTGTGAATTTAAAGCTAATTGAGAAGGCATATATGGCTATATTTTAAAATTGGTCATCGTGGTGGTACTCAGAGAGCTGAACAGTTTCTCAGGTGGTACGCAGTATTAAAAGTTTGAGAACCACTGCTTTAGACTAAGGAGTGATTGAAGCTCTTTTTGGATGTTGTACTAAACTCTTGAACAGTAAGAGCAAAATCTCTGCAGAACAGGAGTTTTCCCTGACAGCAAAAAGGGTTTAATTTGTTACGTACTATCTTCTTGTCTCAGGGATGAGAATCTGACTTCAGAATGGTGTGATGAAGGTAGGTTGCCCAGTCTATATCCAAGAAAGGTGATAAATAAAAGGTTTTTAAAAAATAAAGCTTTTATCATCTATAGATCTATAATATGAAGGAAGGCTTTTATGGTATCCGAATAATGCATGGGTATTGTACGCTTACATCCACATCAATCTCCTCAAATCCCTTCATACTCCTAAAGTGTAAATAATGACTCAAAGCTGCGGCAAAATCTCTCCATCATCCTCATCCTCTTTCTCAATTTGTGTCTCCACTTCAACAGTGCAATGCACTCCCATTTTTTTTTTTACCTTGTATCTGTGAAAAAGAGTGGAAAAAAAGATTAAGAGAAGAAACAGACTATACAAATTCCTGACATGCCAGTGATACGTGAGGTTTTGACAGGCATCCCTGCATCTGTCATCGATCATCAATCCCAAAACACACAGCACCTGGATGCACACACCACAGGGACCACCTACATCCAAAGACTTGTGCATGGAAACATTCTCTAAACACTGTCGTCTGAGTTAATGGATAAAAGGGCTCCTCTTTAACAACAGTATGAGGAGTGAAGGTTTTCTTTACCTTCGTCTACCCCTTATCAGGATTCTTCATCGTTACACAATGTCACCGATGAGGGTTTGGCCGTGCTCCTACCACTAATGATTGTTTTTGAGCTGCCCCCTGGAGAAAGTATAGGTTTGTTAATCAAGCAAATGCACAATTACTAGAATCCTATAATCAATGTCCGTGGGCAAATAATATATCCTTGGTGGCAGCTGGGGAGGGCCACAAGTGCTGGGGAATGGGATACAACTAATTGAGGAGAAATCTGTTGGCGTGCCATCGCTGGCTAATAGCCTTGCTGTTACACCATTTAGCCCATCTGATTAGGCTGTTTGACATAGCCTGGTAATAGCTACTACAAAGCCTTTTTTTTTTTTCCTTTTCTCACTGCATGCTGTCTCAATTACATCTTGACTAACAGTTCAAATCCTCTAAGAACTTTGAAGTTGCTTCTTATTTTGTTGGCTTGTGTTGTCACATACGTCAATTTACAATGACATTAAAACCACTGACAGGTGCAGTGAAGGTTTTCTGCCCAGGGAACCAATCAGCCTGGAGGACGTCCCCCACCACCCTGCAAACGCCCTCTAAACTCCCATGATTCCAGTCTGACGTGCGGTGTTCTGGATGTGACAGTGCACTCCAATCCGTGGGTACCGCAGGATTGAGAGAAATTACTGCAGACATCTTGATGTCAGACACCCTGAGAGGTTCTGCGTTCATGCCAAAACAGCTGTTCTCGAGGCACAGGGGGTTCCTCCGGCTCCCTTCACCCCTTCTTCACTCGGTTTTCCAGTGTGTGGTTATGACTCACGATGAACAGACTCCATTACCAGAAAAATATGTTGCCATTTTACACTTCTAGAAATGTTGCATGGGCTCATCAAGAGAAGAAAAGAAAATGTAAAAATGATTATATTGATGTGTGTGTGTGTGTATGTTTGCAACATAATAAATGTAGACACTGTACATAATTGTTCTTTTCCTGCACAATATAGGCAAATACAGGGCTGTAGCAAAGAATGCTTATACATTCAAATCACAAATAATAATAATAGTAATAATAATTCCATAAACCCTATCTTTACCAAATCATCATGTCTCTTGTGATATCTTGTAACATCTTTAAAGAGAATCAGCTGAATTCCCTCTGGACTTCATGTTCTTTGATTTTGTCCTGCAGAACATAACACGGACACCAGGACTGCTGTACACTTTTGTTTTAAGGCAGCAGAAAATGTGAGTGCAGCAGAAATAATGATTGACTTACTGCAGGGCTGCAGGCAGACATGCTGGCATGTCTCCACTTAGCACAATGGCAAGCAGAACTCCGCCATGATCAATAGGTGTTCATGACTTGCTTTAAAAAGGTCCCATCTGCCACCCTCTTCCTATCTATCTCCTCCTGCGTCAGTTTTAGTCATCCCTTCCTCCCAGTATTTTACTGATCTCTGATGCTTCCTTACCTCATCTAGGTAATCCCACCTTCTCTCGTACTCCTCCTGCTTTCCATTTTTAATGCTTGTATCTCTCTTTATGTCCATCTATTCTACTAATTTGTCTCACCTCTCTTTCATCTCCTTCACCCATATCCCTCTTTCATCTCCTTCCATTTGTTTTATTGCCCCTGCAGTCCTTCATATCAGTTCATCCTTTTCCCCTCCTGCCTTTTCTCCAACCCCTGTTATTTCTTTTACCTGTTCTTCACTAAGTATCCTTCTGTTCCAGTGCTCTCTTCATGAACTTTACTTTCTATCTCCATTTTTCTTTCTTCTCCATCTTTCTCCTGACCCTGGCACCTTTTCATTGCTCCTTTTCCCTGCCATCCCCTTCATTTTTCCCTCCCAGCTCTTTGCATACCTTTTAACGGCCCTCCATTTTTTCCTAACTCCACCATTTTTTTTCCCTCGCTATCATATTTTAATTCAGCCGGTCCTCTCCTTCCATCTGTCCTTCCTCATTCACCAAACACAGTGTCTCCCCTGCTCTCTTGCAATCTGCAGTTCACAGGTTTTACAGTTCACGCTGTTGCATCCCAACGGAAGCTCGAGCAGCATTCTTCCATAAATAATTGAAGAGGCCCCACATGGCCAGGCACGCTCAGTCTAAATGGATTATTCTGGGAGAGATCAATGCCAGCCTGTGAGGGTTTTATTAGGGCCTACAGATGAAATGTACAAGGCCACCACCAATCCACTCCTCCCTCTGTCTTAATTCTGCTCGGCTATTGTCTCTCCATCCCTCTTACTTTCACCTGCACCTTAAACCATCCACCCACTCCTGGTGGAGACCCCAAACGTACCTCATGGGAGCCAGCGCTTGCACCTTGCACTACAGCTCTGAATCAAACTTATGACTACCCAAGACAATATGAATCATTCATTCTTTATTGGTCCTCTGGCTATGATGTACGCTAGTTCCTAAACAGGTGGGACAGTATTTTGTAAATCTTGCTGTTGTCACAGCTCATCAGCCTCAGTGATTCCTGCCATCGTCAGAGACACCACTCACCAGCTTGGCAGAAAGCATCCGGTGCAATCCACTTGAGCTGTCATGGGCAAAGCAGAGGGAGGGGGGGGGGGGGGGGTTAAATGCTACAGTGACCTTCAGGAGTTACAACTCTTGGGTGCAAACGTCGGCCGCGATGGCAAATAACCCCTATGCAAAGTTGTCTCCCCAGGGAGATCTGCATCTGTCTCAACCAGCCTGGGGTTTGCTAACTGCCTGCTTTCAGGAAAACATCCAACCAAACTGCTAACCAGGGACATCCTGGTAGTTGCTCAGTATTCTGTTGGCTTCTCATGTTAAATAGGAGGAAGAATATGACAGTGTCTTTCTTTGAAGTTATACTATTATTAATGCTGGGGTTTGCTGGGAAATCTCTTTGCACTACTTTCTACATCCTCATTATGTATCTGATGCCCACTCTATACAGTTTTGCAATAAGTGAGTAAAAGCTCTGAATCAAGTTAATTAGACAAGCCAGAGGAAAACGAACTGAAGCAAAGGACGAAGCCATCTTCCAATGACATCCTGCCTTTAGTATGTGGATACATATAAGCCTCAAAGTTTATGCACTAAAAAATATTGGTAGTCACTTAACCTTTTAAAGTGTACAGTAAACTAAAAGGTGCTCACATAAAAGGAATGCTTCGTCAGCTCAACAGAAGAGCTAGCCTGAGAAGTCTATGGCTTTCAATCACCGTCTATGTGATGACATCATAGCACATTTTCCATTACTGCAAACTGAAATGGCAATTGGAAAATATAGGGTGATTTTGATGGTGCTGATATGCAAAACTATCCAATCTAAAACCATCCAAACTATGAGACTTAAACATCTCAAACTGATTGTAAAGTAATAAAGTAATTGAGCTGCCTTGATAATACCTGAATGAAATATCATTAACATTAAAAGTTTACAGTTAAAATACTACCATTATTATATAGACAATCTTTATAAGAATAATAAAATATTCTTACTCGTTGAAAATCCTCTTCTTAGTATTATTAACTTCAATTATATTTAATTCCTGCATTTTTCTGACAAATTTAGCCATCAGTTCTCTGTACAATTACTAACTTTGCACTTTGGGTACTCACCAAAAAATGAGTCATACCGTTTAGAAAACAGACATAACTTTGATATGAATCATCATTTCGAAAGCTTATTTTATCTGAATGGGAACATGCTGCGTGGAAAGGCCATTATGAGGAACCTGCAATTGGGTCAGAAATGCAGGACTAAAAAAAATGCAGTTTTATCTTTATAATGTATAAACAATTTTTTTGTTGCAGCAGCATGTAATTATGTTGTTTTCATACTGAAAATGTGCCATTAAGAATATAATTTTAACAGATAACTAATCTCAATACATCAGTGTTTATCCCAATTTCCCATACACTTAACTGTCGAGATGAATTTACATTTCACCTGAACATAATATTTGTTGGCATACTTTCAGGCTGTCTAGATATGCACATTACAGCTGCAATTATCCTGGAGTCTTGAGTAAAAGGCCTTTGAATGCTTAACAAGCTGCTTTAACCTGAACTATGACTCCTAGTAAATATGATGTATTCATTTCACGAGTTAAATTGAACCATGACAAGGTTACGTTTCTCTCTTGACCGTGTACGCTTTTGTGATTATTGTGAAAGCAACATAATCAAACCTCCCGAGCATAAAATAAAGGGATACAAAATTCATCCCCTTATCACTCAAACCTTTAGACAGTATTTCCTGTTGAGACTGTGATTGTTGGAGATGAAAATATTGTTACATTGCAGCGTTGCGAAATTAATCTGAACACATTAAAAAGAGAAGAGAGGGTCTCATGAATTAACCCCGACTTCCCATAAACAATTCCGTTCCTTTCCTGGGAATGAAGGAAATTTTAGCATTGGTCTAAGACCCACACAGCTTCTCCCCTCCTGTCATCTTGGCATGTACCAAAAAAAGTCTACATATCAAAGCCATTAAAGTGTCAAGCTTCAGGGTGGGCTTAAACCAGGTCACAATCCTCCTGGAAAACTTGTGAATAGTGCATTTTTGCCCTCATTCTGACAGTCAAGGACTTCCTCTAAAGAGCTTACGTTTGAACCATTTGAAATGACAAAGCATTGCTCAAAATATGCAAGAACAATTCCTTTCTTTGCTCTTTAAAAATTCCAGTCATTTGCATAAGGATTTGAGGACCATATGTTTCCTGACAAGATTTACTGTGCAATATGTCACACTTGGAGATGGGGCTCAGTGCAAAAAAAAAAAAAAGAAAAAAAAAACTGTCACATCATACAATCCATCTTTTGCTTTTCATCAATGATTAACTCAACTTAAATTTCATCTGGAGAATCATCTGATGATTATATGGTTAAATATGACAATCTTTCACTTTTTTATACCCTGACCACTTGAACATACAGTACTGTTGGTTACTCTGATGTATTAACATGTGGCTGAAGAGGGTGGAGGTGTTGCTGGTGTGACATGGGATACTCTGAAATCAACATATTGCTATTTAGAATTTCAAATTCTGCCACAGGCAGCGGGAAAAGATGAGAAACATGGAGAGAGAGAGAGAGAGAGAGAGAGAGAGAGAGAGAGAGAGAGAGAGAGAGAGAGAGAGAGAGAAACTCAGCCCACTGTTTATCTGGAGGTGACAACTAACAAGCGCTCTCCTGGTAATTAGACTGCTGCAGTGCACACAGGCAAAACTCTCCATAAAGTGTGCTTATGATTAAATATTTTCTTCTGCTTCTCTTGTTTCAATGTCAGGGTTCCCTGAAACATCTCTCCCAGCCGCATCATTTCCATTTTGACTGCATTAATGACATGGCCAAAACACTTAGGCTCGGTGGTCTGTAATGAGACTGCAGAATGTGACTTATAGCCCATCTAGTAAATCTAATAAACAAGTATATTTGTGTGTGTGTGCAAGCAGGTGCACATGGGTCACCCTTTTTTTTTTTTTTTTTTTTTTTTTAACATAGTCCGCTTCCCTTGTGCATCTAAAAGTCTTGACAGGTCGGGAATGATTTAGTTTTATTTATGCAAGAGAAAACGAGGGCTGCCTGGACATGCCATCCAATCACCCATCTCATACATACTGAGAGGCTGGCTGATTGATGTCAATCTGTTACATGCACACAGGAAACCACTTACTTGTATATGTCTTTTACCAAGATCCATATCACTAAGAGTTTATCTGTGATGTGCTGCGGCCTCAAAATCATAAATGCTTCAAATATTAATGTCATATAACTTCAGTACTGAGCTGGATGAATACAAAACCAGGATATCACCTTGCAGTGATTCCAGAAGGACCAAGATTTGTTACGGAGTGTCTTTAAAGAACCAAAACTCTTTTGAAGAACCCTGGATTACAGGATTATTCTTCAAGAATGAAGTCCTTGCTTTTTTCATATGGACCTGTAAAAAAACAAATTCTGTACCACTATGTTGTAGGGTATGTGGTCTCTAAAAGGTACTTGATTGCTTCATGGACAAATGCCAGCTGCAAGGATTCTTCATAAAATGTGCCCAGCCCATCAAGAATGAAGGAGGACTCCAGTAATGGCTGTCCTTCCACAGGCTGTGACTGACTGTCTCCAGTCGCCGTCGTGGCATCACATCTTAATAGAGACTGACTGTAACACACACATACAAGATCATGACTGTAATCCACGCTGGGTTGTTAACGTTGTTCAAATAGTAGCCCTAAATCCCACAGTTGCATTAAAAAAGATGCAACATTGCAAAGAAAAGCAGGGAGTGAATTTAGATCTCTCCTTTGTCTCTTTGTGTGTTAAGCTGTAAACGCCAACTCAAGCATTACATCATTTGTTCC
Organism: Hirundichthys speculiger; assembly: GCA_018398805.1. Taxonomy (NCBI): domain Eukaryota; kingdom Metazoa; phylum Chordata; class Actinopteri; order Beloniformes; family Exocoetidae; genus Hirundichthys; species Hirundichthys speculiger. The sequence goes on along the minus strand of JAGFBZ010000381.1, from coordinate 699,955 downwards.
ATCATTGTGGTTCAGCTCTGCATGTTTCAATGCCTTATACTTGCTGGAGACCAAACTCTATACTGCTATGGTGATTAAAAAAAAAAAGAAAGAAAGAAAAAGGAGAAAGGATGCAGAGAAGACATAAGTCAAGAAGCATATGATCGGTTGCCTAGGTAAATAAATCAGGATATCATTCAAGAAGGGCTGTGGGCTATTTCCAGAGAGGTTTGGTGCAGACTAGGGGTGTGTTCTTCCTCTCACAGTCGATGTTGAACCTACATTGCTCTGATGTTCTTGGGAATTCTGCTGTACAATATTGGTTGGAGGAGGGAAGTGAGGGTGGAGGGAGTCACTCCAAATTTCTCTTGTGACGGAGCATAACAGGGAATTGTAATACACAGCAACATCATAAATTTGATTACATTACATAGCAGTGCAAGCCTGTAAGCCATTTCCAGGCACCATAAAAAAGCTATAACTAAGTTACCACGGGTACAGAGAAAAATGAATAAAGCCATTTTCTTTTAACAACCCGGGCGCGGGCGAGGTATTTGTCTCTCCTCTGGCTTTTATGAGCTTTGCGGACCCACGATGCGCTCACAGACAGAGAAAGATGGAGAATGTACAAGATGATCACACACTTTTATGTCTTTTTATTCTTTTTCAAGAAATATTTTTGCTATCGTACAAATGATTAATGCATCGTGAGCTTCATTTCTTTAAAAAAAAAAAACACTTTTTTCATGTCATTTTATTTCTAATATGTGCAGCAAAAGCAAGAACTGTCCAAAATAAGTTAGTAAAACGTATTATCTTAATGATGTCTCGATTATTTCACATGTTAAAGCTGAAAATGTGTGCTTCTACCACGTCTGCCGTTTCATCCGACGAGAAAAAAGTACAGCCTTTTTACATTTTCACGTGAACGGATGGAGAGATGGGTCTACCTGCAGGAGAGCAAATTCCATTCTGGACTTGGCAGCATTCAACAAGGGCAACAACGCGAGCACTCAGAGGGGAAAGTGAGCGTCACTGCCGTGCTGACTCCACCTCGGCGAGGCTGTGGAGCGCTCCAGTGGCGCACCTAGACATAAGCTCCTTTCCGCGCGCCGCCGTCAACGTGATGCGCCAGAGAAAAGCGTTACGCATGGGTGTAGACCCGGAGCACTCTCAACACGCCGAAATTCCTGCTTAGTTGGGTTTCGACATCACTTCATACAGCCGACCCGAAGTCGCGCGTACTCAGGGAGAGAGAGAGACAGAGAGAGAGAGAAAGAGGAGGAGGAATGTCGAAAATGTCTTTTCGGATCGATACCTCAGATCAGATTCGAGTGCGAAGCATCTCACGACTGATTTGGTGAATGAGGCACCCTCTTGGTGGGGATGCGCTTGATGGATGGAGAGCACCATCACTTCCAACACATAACCACACACACACACACACACATTCATGCACACCCAGCGATGGAAAAATAATATATATCAGAGATTTGCGTTGTTTTCTCCGGGTATAGAAATCTAAGAGCCAAAGAAATAACTGAGCAGCTTCGTGCGCCCCTGTGCCACAGAATCATCCTGGTTTCTCTCATTTGCTCGGTTAAAATTGTTATTAACTCTCTTTAAAGGACCTGAAAGGGAAGAGTGACGAGGATTGTTCTGAAGCAGAAGAGCTGGTCTGCCACCAGCAGCAGCAGCACCTTTGCGGCGGAGAGCGGGATCTCCCGCTGACTCCTGCACTATCCACTACCCCGAGAACCGAGCTGAAACGATGCTCCTCTGTGGGAACAAGTCTTTGTTTCTGTGCACAAACAACTGCCCACATGCCCGCTTTTTTGTTTAAGCGGTCCACACAGTGTGGATAAATTAATAAAGCAAAGAATGAATGAAAAAGCGCGATCCAAAATATAACGCAAAGGATAAAAAAAAAAAAGTAGTTGTCTGGAAAACAGAAAAAAAAGAGACAGAGAAGTCATCCTACCTGTTCTCAGCTTCAGAGTTCCAGCGTCTTTCCTTTTTTAGCTTTTAAAGCCCTCACATCTTCATGTTTGAAACAAGCAATAATCCCAGGGTTTGCGTTAAACGGGTGCGTCCGCGCGGAGGGTCCAGTAAGGAGCGGTACAGAGCTTCCTCTGCGGGGATAAATAATGCTTTTTTTTTTTTTTTTTTTTTTTTTTAAATCCACCCCAGGAGCGCAGTTTGGTCAGGACGCGCTTGGGAACGGCAGGAGGAGTCGTTCCCTCAGCGGCAGCCGCCGTGCACACTTGGAGAAGCCAGAGCTCTGTCCACGTAGAGAGGCTGAGGGAATGATGTCATGCGTCCGGCCCTCCCTCTCCAGCCACCCCTTCACTCACGGCTCTCTCCATCCTTTTAACCCCCCACCACCCCATTCGCCCCATTCCGTTATGATGAGCTGTTTTATAATTTTGTGTTATTTGTATTTATTTTTGGCTATTCTTTTGTCGACTAAAGAATACAATATTCTTCTTAACGTTATACACAAAATTTTAAATGAGCCATAACGCATTGTCACAGCAGTCTTTAATGTGCACTGAGAGCAGTGAAAACTATTTAACCGTGGTTTTAGACTGGACAGCTTATTTTGGCATATGCATTTTTGCAGCGCTTCCCTTGACATGATGAAGTCATGCCATTATCTCCCGCCTTACGGAAGTTATTGCCCAGTAGTATCGTCAGCCCGCCTTTACCCGGGATAAGAGGGAAGGTAAGGCAGCATGAAACCGACCAATGCACGCACCGCTTCGTTTTTAAGACTGCCTCCCCTTCCCCGGTATAGAAGATGGATCTTAAAGATAAAGCATCACATCTTCAGACGAGAATTAAAGGTGAAACTTATGTATGGGCTTTTTAAACAAATAATAGATTAGACATAGAAATACTAATAAAACACAAAAGCATCCCGACAATTACATTGTTGTAAACAAAAATAGAAAGATTTATTTAAAATGCATCATGATGGAGAGCAGATTAAGGTCAGGCAATACTATTTTTAAATGCTTTTCGGATTCCTTACAATGGATGAGCAATATGTGGTATTTTCCCTTTTCTGCAGTCCTGACGTCGCTGCCAGCTGTTGTTGAAAAAAAAAACTGTGAGAGAAAGAAAGAGACTGCACGGGTGTCTAATCAATCAGCTTCAACTGCAGGTTTTACTTAATCAAATCTTTAAAGCGACAGGGCTGCTTTCCTCAACTGCATAGTGGTGAACAAATGATCACGCAGGGACAAGCTTAAATGTATGGTCCAGTGATTGGTCATTCAAGCTTCCCTTAATGTGTGGAGATGTGTCTGGGGAGCACTTAGCATCAAGTGGCAAAGAATGAGAAGCTGATGTGTGGAAACCACAAGTTTCGTGCTCAAAACTTCACAACAATCTCCTTTCATAACGATTTTTTTTTTTTTTTTTTTTTTAGACATGGTCATTTTGTTTCTGGAGCACTACCGCGCAGATGTGTGTCTGGCCCTCTGATGTCTGTGGGTACAAGCCCAAACTGGAAAAAAAACGGGATAATATGTAACCAAAAGAAAAAAAAAAGACCTCAGGCTTTCATCCTGCTTTGGTACCAAATCACTACAACCACCTGCTGCCACAATCTATTTGAATTAAAGTGATTATTTTCTTCCTTCACCTCCTTGGTACCATTAAATTGTCCCAGAGTGGGGCAATTTTTTTTTCCTCTCTCTGTAATGTCCCAGCCTTTTCTGAGGTGAGGTAATAGAATTTGTCTTCTGGTGAGACAGGTTCTGTCTACCCACACGTTGTATAAAACAGAAATCACTGTTGCTGTCTCAGTAACTGTTCACCTGCACACTGACAAACATTACAAACTGTGCAAAGGCAAAACAAACCACGATGATGTTCTTGGAAACTGAACTTTTTCTAACATAGTCTGCAGTTTATAGTGCATATTTAGAAGTTACAATCTGCAGGAAACATACTCATATTCTGCAGGTATTCTTAAAAAAAAATATTATAAAATATGCCAATAAAGGGAAGTAAATTTGTGGGGGAAAAAAAGCTCACGTCTTTGTCCTAGTCCACTTTAATCATCTCCTCCCATGTAGCTTAAAAGACATATTTTACAACTGGAGAATCTTTATGCACCTTCTTTATGGATATAACTCATTCCTCTGGTTATATTTGTCAACTTTAAGAATGCATTTAACTTGCTTGTATGATGCTTTAAAGATGGAAGAGTTGAGCTGGTGAAACGAAGAGATGAAGATGTCAACATAAGAAAGTGAAAAGCACTCCACTACAGTCATCAATTTCATCTCCTGTGGTCCCAGCGGGGATCAGACTCCTAAACTTGGAAGTGCTGAAACCTTTTTTTACCCGCTGGGTTAGACAGGATGGTGTGTGACCTTTAAGCTAAACTAAAGCCTTTAAGTTCCTTGGACTGATAATTTGATTGTCCTTTGCTTGTCTTTGCCTTTACTTCGGATAATTGGACGTTTCTTTGAGGATGTGTGCTGGTGGCGGTGACAAGGGACCAGGAACTGATCCGACCCAGGGTGGGAAGATTGGAAGCTTCATAAGTGAGCTTTATGTTGAAGTCCTCAATCTACTGTATTTGTAAATACATTGTTGTAAAATAAATAAATAAATAAATAAAAACCCACCAGTGTGCTGTAGCTACAGCGCCTCTTTCCAGGCTTATGGTTGCAGATTTTTGAGAAAGCTGAGACTTATTCTGCCGCAAATGTTTTGTAGTTATTAGAATGTGAGGTACATAAGTCTTTATTCTTTTATCTGTCATAGTCTGTTAACTTGCCAATTTTGAAATGATTGCAGAGGACCTCGGTGCTGTTGTGGTTAGGACTGTTTCAAACAAAGACCGTTTCCCTTCTTGAATCTCAGGTGGGCTTTTCAAAGAGGCATGTTCATGGTCTCTCAGGGGCTCCCTCGGTTTTATCTGGATCGATTCCTCCCATGGTCCAAAAACATGCATATAAGGCTGGTTGGTGATTCTGAATTGTCCAGAGAAGTGAGTGTGCATGGTTGTTTATATGTGTGATGAACTAGCGACCTGTCGAGGCAGCGCCCCCCTCCCTCCCTCCCCACCCACCCTCAGCCCTGAACAGGACGAAGCGGTTATTGAAAATGGATGGATGTATAAAGCTGTACTCTGTCTTACCAGCCCCGACTCTGCTGTGGATTTAATGGAACAGATCTGACTTCACCAAAGCAGCAGAGAAAGAAATCAAGTCTCTGCAAAGCATGAAATAGAATGAGCTCACTGAGACTGGTGTTTGCTGTTTCACTAAAGGTTGCCAATTACTGTTCAGCTACAGTCTATGAACGCAGTTGACCTCAGTCGAAGGGGTGCAGAGTTACATATTATCCAGCCATGAAGCCTTTCACAGAGTCAGATGGCCAAACCAAATAGCTCATTTCACTAGAATGCTGAAGAGGACTGGACTGGTTTGAACACTTGAAAGGGTGTAATGTGGGTGAAAACTGATAACTGTGAAATCATTTGGACTGATGTCTGCTCGCTCATGAAATAAGTCCTTGTTTGGACTTTATGCACCGAACGTTTCCTCTGGCTGTTGCCCTTTTTCGTGCCCCTGACAACTTTCCCTCCATCCTAAAATAGATAAAAGAAGTGGTCAAGTCAAGAGAGACTACACCTTGTCTTTGATTTTCCCACAGGATTTCTCTTTTCCTCCTTTTTCTTTCCCTCTTTTTTTTCTCGTTGCCCGCTCCTCTCCCTTAATCACAATTCCTCTGTAGCCATTGTCCTCCACTGCTGACCTCGCCTCTGCCTAATTCCCTTTTTCTTTCCTTTATATGTTTGCCTCTGCGTGGGAAATCGCCGCCAATCAGAGTGACTGGATGAGTGGTTTAATTATAGGAGAAGTAGTGTTCTGGCACCTTGCGCTGAGCACCGGCAATCAAGAGCCACTGACTGGAAGAAAAGTCAGACAAGGCCACTCATTGATTGGTGATTTCAGTAGAGTGACTTAGTCTACATGATACGCTGAAAGAGCTTTGACTTAGATTAGGGATAAAGATAAAGGAGGGTCACTTTCTTCCTCCCTATACAGATGAAAATGACTCATGTATTTGCCTTGGAATTAAAAATAATTTGAATTTCATCTGAATGTCCATCGTAATTGTGCATCTTCTGTGCATTTTAATCATTTCCCGACGGATTGTTGTGCTAAAGTGACACTCCTCTCACTGCACGGTGTTTGATCAAAGAATCTCCGAAAAGGAAGACGGACTTTCAAGCTGTCTGGGTACCAGCTGATCAGCCTCTAACTTTAACTGTGAGTGAACACTGCTGATAATATTCGGAGGAAGGAGACGCTCACTTTGATGTTAAATAAAAGAGTAAACCCGAACGTGACCATATGCTTTCCTGAGATTTCTGACTTGTTTACAGTGTAATAATGATGTGTTATCATTCCTTCATATGCTGTAGTATTCCCACGCACAAAATCCTTGGTCTTCAGTGTGCTTTTCTAACATTGTCTTTCTTTGATGTAATAGAGGGTTGGATTTCCTTGAATGATCATATTCTTCAGGCAGTGTACATCCATAAAAGCAAGAGCTTTGCTGGTCATTTTAAAGTTTATGACTGCACAGCAAGAAACGGGGGTGTTTTCCATCCTGCTGTATCTGCTAGTACTTAACTAAGTATTTTTCTTTTTCTTTCCAAGATGTTTTCAAAAGAAATGTGTTTTTGGCTGTGAGGGAAAGTTGGCTGACCCTGGCTCAGATCTCAGATCTCTTCACTTTCAATCCATTTTTTTTTTCTGTCAAACATTAAATTAAACTTTAAGATGGACTTCAAAGACAAGGGAAGTGAAAAGTTTATATTTTTTAAGCACCAAGTGCTCCAATGCAACATTTACTTCAAGAGAAAGTACAATATGAGCATGATAATATGTGAGTCTGTGTACATTTTGGATGGGATTCACACAGACACAAATTATACTGTGGAGTTCAGATATAAACAACAAGGCCTTTTTAGAAGAGGTCCTCTGTTACTATGAGGATCAAATTAAGCCTTCAAACAGATGTTACACAACAGGTGAACTATCTTAGACCAATGTAGTGAGTACAGAATAGCATCAATGCTTCGAAAGTTAGGATGTTTTGACTCTGTGACATTTAGCAGGAAAGAAAGGCAGTAAGTTTCAATTCACACCTGGAGTCACCTCAGTGTCAGATCCAAGCATCCGTTACCTCAAGGCTACACACACACACACACATACATACATGCATACATACATAGAAGACTTTATGTTTCATGATTGGACCAGAATATTTGGACCTTGGACTCAGTATCCTCTGAACTAAGTTGTACGCCTCACCTGTCTGCCCTGTTTCTGACCTGTCCATCTGTCTATTTGGATCTGTGCCTTGGATTTACATTTTTAATCTATTGGATTGGAACGGTTGAACCTGACCACAGACCGGACTTGGATTCTGAATGCTGCCTGCACCCTGTATGTTTTTACTCAGTTTTCCCATCATCCTCTGTCAGTTGATTTCCAAACAGAGCCACAACACAATTCATTACAATAACTCCTTCAATGAAACAGATTCAAAGATAAATTATGTCTCACCACAGTCCTCATCTGAATCGAATCTGCTGTAGTCATCAGGGTGTCCTAACTTTTTAATGGTGCATTAGATAAGAAAAAGGAAAATTACTGTGGTATTATAAATTATGAACCATGTTCAAGGTAAGAAAAGATAAATCAGCATAAGTAAACTAAAACTTTTGTTTTTACAATTTTTTCCAACTGCCTGCTTCATTTAAAATTCAATTATTTTTAAAACTACTATTTTTCAAATTTCTTATTTTTAATGTATTTCCCTTCCCTGAAACTCAATTTAAATAGTTTTCACAGCCTCGTGCAGGAATGGTCCTACATAAACAATTATCAGTAGTCAAGAAAATTATGAAATTTGTTCTAGCGAATCAGAAAACAACATGGAATATCCAATCAGGCCCAAAACCACAAGTATGAGAGGTTGGATTTGGGCTCCAACACAGAGGCGAGAGAGATGGTGGAGACATGGCTCCAAATTTAGGCTTTAAATGAGGTGAAAATTGGGTTTAAATTGCCTTATTTCTTTTTTTTTTTTTTTTAAATCAACAGCTTATGTCCATCTCTGTCTCTATCGATGTTGAGGCTAGGAAAAAAAATACTTGATTAAAAGGTGATATTATTCATATTTTTGAGGACAAGCCTCAAAGCTTCTCCATTTTCCTGGTTACCAGGGTGATGAGTGTCACTGACAAGGATGATGCCACCATCTCCCTCTGAAGAGGAACATTAACTTTGTGTTCTTTATTACAGCTACTATAAAAAAGCCTCTCATGCAAACACTTTAAACCTCTTTAAAACGTCATGTCCTTTTTTTTTTTTTTTTTTTTTTTTACTGATGATGTCTAAAAGCACAGGCTGCAAGTGGAAGGAAGTGATTAGATTTCTCAGTTTTAGCCAGCTTATAAGGTAATTTTAAATTCTGTATGTCCTGTTACGTCTTGGTTTTAACTATCCATCCATCCATTATCTATGCCCGTTTAATTCCTCTGCAGGGTCACGGGGATCTGCTGGAGCCTATCCCAGCTCTCTCACAAGACAGGGGTACACCGTGGACAGGTCACCAGTTCATCACAGGGCCACATATAGACGAACAATCATGCACACACCCAATAAAAATCACTTTTACGGGCAATTTAGATCCACCAACTAACCTAACACACATGTCTTTAGGAGGAAGCTGGAGTACTCAGAGGAAACCCACGCAAGCACGGAGAGAACATGCAAACTCCACACAGAAAGGCCCCTGCCGAGGTTCGAACCAGCGAACCTTCTAGCTGTGAGGCAACAGTGCTGACCACCAAGCCACTGTGCTGCCCTGGTTTTAACTATTCACTCTAAAAAAAACAAAACAATACATGAGTGTTGTTGAGATTAGATGAAACCAAATGTGCGTCTTCAAAGGTAATATGACTTACCGGTATATCTTAGAAAGACTCAGTTGGTAAGTATGTATCTGTGGGGTTGTCCTGGGGACCCAGTAGCAGTGTTGTGACTGGGAGGGGTTTGCTGTGGAGGGGGTGTTGCCACGGACACACCTTGGGCACTCCAGCCCCACTGGTGCTTGAACAACTGGCCTGCCAAGGTATTTTCCACCTGGATCTCCATGATTTTTGGTGAGCCCCGTGGCTGGAGGGCCTGTGTGGTGCGGCTCTGGGGCTGGGGGGCCTGGGGCTAAGGGGCGCACACCTGCCCTCTGTGGGGTGTTGATGCTGGTCTTCTTATTGGGCCTTGATGGAAATCTTAGTGCACTGGAGGAGGTCTGCTGCATGACACTGGCCCAACGCAGCAGCACCAACTGTGATCTAGCCCATAGTTCTGGATGCTGAGGAAGCGTTGGAGGTCACCATCACTGCTCTGTGTCTGGTTGCTAGACTGCTTTAGCTCTGGTGTGGATACAGGGGTGACAAACAAGATCGCCACACAAACCTTCACACATTCATCTATATGCACAAACACAAACACACACATACTACAGACATCACATCACTGTCTGTCTCATGTCTTTTGTTTAGTTTCTTTATCTCTCCTGTCCTTTTGTGTCCAACTGTTGGTGATTTTAGTCTTTGACAAAACCAGGGTTTTGGGAGTTAATAAAGGATGTTAGACTAGACTGTTAAAGAGGGCTGGTAAAGGACAAAATCACTAATCATCCACAATTACGCAAAAGAAAACTAGTATCAACTGGAAGATTAAACTGCATTTATATCTAAGCTTTTACAGATTTTGGTACTAACCATAAAACGAATGGGGAATAGCTTCAGAGAACTGGAAATCGTTCTGTTCAGGTACATGGAAGGCAGTTCAGTGTAGTTCCTGTAATTCCAACCCACATTCTCAGTCTTGGTATCAAAAATAGAATGGTGTGAAAAGTTTGAAGACAGATTTTCACTTATTGTACAAACGTCAATAGTTGCTTAGTAACAAGTTTTTTTTTGTTTTTTTTTTGATGAAAACTTAAAAATGCTTAAAAATAGGACAGTAGCTGTGAAGATCAGAGTGGTCAAGCCTAGATTTCATTAAAGACACATGAGCAGCTATGATTTCCAGATAATAAGAATATATCAACTAGACAATGGGATATTTGCAGTAAACAAAGGGAGGAGAATGAAAGAGGAGGTTTATGAGAACATTAAAGTTAGTTTGTCCATAGTTTCTTAGGAGTACCTCGTAACTGTTACTGTGCTCCTTTTTCTTTCCTGTAGTTTGTTGTGCTGCCCCCCCCCCCCTTCTTTTTTTCTCTGTCTATTCTTTCTGTATGTTTGCAGGCCAGAGTTTCCTGAGTTGCATGCTGACTTGCAGTTCCATCCTCTGTCCATCTCAGCGTTTACCTCCACCTGTGTGTGTAGATGTGTTGGGGGTGCCGGCTAGCGTGGTGACCAGTCACCTAGTCCTCTGACCATCTCATCTCAGTGCCGCTACCTGCATCTGTTTATATAGTCATTTCATTCAGTCATTTTTGTGCTCTCCTCTCTCTGTCCTCCATCCTCTCTCTGTCCTGTTCTCCCCTCTTTTCTTTCTTTACCTGGCTGACCTTCAGCAGGAAGGTCACCCCATATGAGCCAGGTCCTGCTCAAGGTTTCTTCTTCAAAGTGGAGTTTTTCCTTGACACTGTTTGGCTTAAAGGTTTTTCCTCCCGCTACAGGAGTTCTTTTTTTTTTTAAACTTGCCATTATCCTTGATTGGGATTTAATATTATCATTTAAGTTAATGATATTTGCTTTGGGGTCATGCTCTGGGTCTCTGTAAAGCGCCTAGAGACAATTGGCATTGTAACATACACTATAAGAATAAAATTGAATTGAATTATCAGGTACCGGAGGTAGTGCTCATGTGGGTTCTTGGATCCAAATAAACTGTGGGCTAACATGACTAGATTTTTTTTTTTTTGTAATGCATTTAAATAAGATAATTTGACACGAAGATATGTATTGGCAAGAGGGTGTTTAATATAGAATTATAAGAACTCCAGTGAGAAGCAAAGTCAACAACAGAGTCCTGAATGAAGGGAGGAAATAGCAACTCCAGGCAGAGTTAGGAGATGGCTGAAATGATTGTGGTAAAGCTTTGAATGAAAGAAAAGTTGGAGTGACAGAATTACAGCAATATTTAGACAGTGATGAAAAAAGACTGTTGGATGAGGGCAGTGTTGTTATAATTGAGGATGGAGTTAATCTGATAGTGTGGGGAAGTAGAATAGAGCTGCAAGAGCAACCCATATTGGACACCACGGAAATTATAGAATAAAACAGAATAAATATTTTTCGCTGAGTTTGCACTCTGGGCTAAACTTTAACTGAACTGAACTTATTCAAATGTGAATGCAATGTGATGCTTAATTTCACAAACTTATTCATAGTGCCTAAAACAAGAAAAACAAAGATGCCAAGACCAATGTGAGATACCTTTGTCACTGTAGAATATGTGCAATATCTATTTTTGATTCTTTTATCTTGTCTAATTTTCATACCTGGCTGCTCATGTTCAGTATCTCATGTTTTAGCCAGTGTTCATGGTTTCTATGTTTGCACAACAGGAGTAAAAGTTTGGATTTGATTTGGTGCACTTCAAATGACATTAAATGTAATTTTTGTTTTGGTTCTGACACAAACATGTTCACAAATATTAGCACAACACTTTAAATGAGAAAAGATATGTGTGAACATCTGTTTCATTTGTGGTTAGTTTGCATGTTGTTGGTTAAGAATTATTTTTTTGTCAGCATAAAAAAAACTAAAGTTGGTTGCCCAGCCTTTTACAGGTTGGTTAGATTTAGTGGAAGATCATGATTTGGATAAATAGTTTGAGGTTTTGCCAGAGAGAATGCTCAGCTTGCTTTAAAGGCTACAGCAAACACGTAGCTGATATCAACACCTATGTCCCCAAATCTGTGCGCTTAAGTTGGTGTAAGTTGCAGTAGAAACAAACCATCCACTAACCGGAATATGGTTCAGCATAAGAAAAGACTTTGCATGAAAAAAAAAAAGTTAGTAAGCAGTAATAAGAAAGCATGGAAGCTGCAGGTTGCTAAAACAGAGAATAGAAATAGAAATGGTGTACGGTGCGATAAATCGTTGCTCCATACAGCAGACTTATAATGGCTGTGTGACGGTGCTGGTGTATCGCAGGAGCCGCTGAAAGGCACTTGGCTCATTAGTCTGAGGCATTGAGGGGATGAGTGTGTGGGAGAGAGTGAGTATATAACATGACAAGGCTTTGATGCGTTGACAGGTAGAGAGCTCATTCTCCTGCTCTTCCCTTGTCATCATTCCGTCTTTTCACTTCTCACACTTTCTCTCATTCTCGATAAACTCACTAGCAGATGGATTATTGTTCCCCTTTAGGTGTCTTCACTGCTCCCCTTCATGTAAGCTCGGTCTGCTTCCTGAGTCTGTCCCTTTCCTGCTGCATCTCCTCCTCATTTTCTTCTTCTTACTTTTTCCACTCGTCGTCTTCGCCCCCTCACTGTGCTCGATGTGGATATCTATAGCAGAAGCATGACATGACATTCAGTTGGGCGAGGGTGTGAATATACCTCATAAAAAAAAAAAAAAAAAAAAAAAAAGGTATGGATGGTATCTATGCACAATGCAGGATCTTCACAAGCTTGGCTTGTCACCATAGCAGTGAGGGGATATTTAAGTATGCCTGGTTAAAGTAGTTGTGGGTGGGCTTATTTGGATTCATCAGACATTAACAAGTGGGAAATAGTGTGAATAAGCAGTCTGTGCCTACTATTGCTGGATGCTAAATTTGGTCCATTTTGTCAGTTCTGATTTAGATAAAGCTGTTATAATTCAGGGCTTTCCTCTTTTTCCAAGTGGAGTTTGAGCATTTCCTCTATGCTAATCAAGACTTTATTTAGTAAGACTCTTCACAATCTCTCGCAAATGAAACTAGGCTGAGCAAAAGCATTTAATGAGCATTTAATGGAACAAAACAGACCACTAACCTAACAGCATTAAGGCTAATCTAAAGTTAGCAAACGGTCCATTTAAAAGAAATGTGTATTACATAATCGCCCACTGTTGAAACACTCTGCTGTGACTGGCTGTTTTAGGCAGTTTCAGATCACTTAGCTTTCACTGAGCTGGGATAATAGAGAAGCTGTGGCTTGTGTTTTTATGGTAAATAATTCAATCTCATCATCAGGCTTTTGCGTAATGACTTACATCTACTGGTAGGTATGATTCCAATGATACGATGACGGCATTGAAACTGTTGGCAAATGTATGAATTCCTTTCAAATCTAACTGTTTTGAGTTTGTTTGGGTCAGTTGACCTCCTCAGTATGTTTACCATGTGACCCCATCTGGAGCAGTTGTTATTTGGATGTTTGGCACTTCCATGGAATCTTCACAGCCAATTGAATAATAGGCAGTTCACAATGTTACTTTATGCATTAACCAGTCCAAATGAAGAAAAGGTAGTATGTTTTTCAGAGATGACAACTAAGTAGCACTTTAATAAACTTCTTCCAGAGACAGGAGAAATCAAAGACTTCCCTGAGGGAAGTGGCGTATTGTTGACCAACGGTAAGACCAAATTCAGAGTTGGGCTGTAAAACGTTAAGATTTCTTTCTCTTTCTGACTGCTGGCTCACTGAGTCTTTGTTGCAGAGCAGTGATCCTTACATCATCGCAGTTTGTAGGATACTTTGCTCTTAGACAACATACAGACTTGTTTTATAGCATGTACAGTCTGGTTGCTGCTTTTGGTTTTCAGGTGTGCAACCCATTCTGGTCTTTTATGATGTGTTCACTCAGCTGCTTTTGTTTGAAACTGTGGAATTTTATTTTGGTGGGAATGATCTTGTTGTTGGCTTAAAGCTGAGCTTTTCCCCAGTCATTTGGTGTGCTCCATGTAGAAATGGCCCTGTGGCAAATGCACACTGTTAATGGAATATGCATATTGAAAACTAACTCTATGGTCTAACTCCACCCTATTCAAGAGACTCAGAGAACCACTATCATCATGGTACATGAACCATAGCTGGTGTGCTCATTAACTGCAAGCACAGAGCATTTGGGCAACTACTTGACAAAAACTTAGACGTTTTTAGACACTTGATTACACCAACTCACACAACAAATACTAGTCTCACAGTTCCCACACTAAGAGCCCAAATGGTCCATGTCATAGTCAGCTTATCCACATAGGACATGTGGGTAAGCTGACTTACCCACATGTAAGCTTTAGGACATATTCCTAGTGATATATTCAGGAAGCTGTAAATAGAAACGCAAAAGCAAACTAGAGATATTCCAGAAAAAAAAGGATTGAGTGAAGCCTTTTTCTCTAAGTGCTTATGGTACCACTTTTATTTGGATAAGGATACATTCCCTGTACACAGAAAACATCAGCTCAGGTGCTGTGTGTTTAGGTGTTGCGGTTAAATGTGATGTTGAGGGGAAAACTCCTGAGCTATGAGAGATATTTTTGTCCTCAAGTTTGTTCTGAACTTTTATTTTCTTCTGTGAATTCAAATCAAAATACAGAAAAATATTTTTTTTAAGGGTGCACATTTGATTCACAGTAAAAAAAATAAATATAAAGTACACTTTGCCAAAACTAGCAGCTGGGGATAATTTTAGGTTATAAGGTCTTGGAAGTTTCTTGGTTTTCATGAATATGAATTTTTGAATTGAGCTTCCCTTTTCTCGAGCTATTCTCATATCTACTATGTAGATGTCTGCAGAGTTTTTTTTTCCAACTTGGGATTTGTACTCCCTCAAGTAAAATCCATATAGGTGATATGGTTCCTATTTTCCTGCAGGATTCAGCAGAAACATTTTTTTTACACTTTTTTTCTACCAGCATACAGTGAAGAAGTTGATGGATGCAAGGGGGAATACCACACATAGATACCTGGCTGGTATCAAACTAGGAGCACTACAAAATAAATGTATGTGACATGAGGTGTCATCCAATTATTATTTATTTAATTTACCTCCTTCCAAACAGGCAGAAAATAAAATACCCACCATGCCTTTATTTTGATTTTTCTGCTTGCAACATTATTTAATTGGAGGCACCACAGAATTATCACAAATAATATTTTGTATTAAAATCCTGCTTTGTTAACTATTTACATTAAACAATTTGTCCAGCGCCTTTGCCAGTCTGACAGACCTTGAATTAGTAACATTCAATAATATTAAACATGAGCATCTCAGTTTATATCAAACAGTGTCAAAAAAAATTAGAAATACTTTTGATATGAAAACAAATCCTGACCAAGTTGAGCATTATGCACATGAAGTTTTATATTTACGTACACAGAAAAAAAAGACACTGTGACTCACTGAGTTGGACTACAGCTCATCAGTGTATTATCACTCAACCTTTCCTTTTCCCTTTCGCTCCACTACAACTGCCTGCAGAACAGTATCTGTCTCACACTGGTGCTTTGATAAGATCTGACTTGACCTTGGTAAGGTGCACCACCTCCAACAATAACAGTACCTTGTCACAACTACAGAACATCACCTCAGGGGGATAAAGGTAGCATTTGGAGAGAAAAAGGCTGTAGATAAGGCCTGATTTTAGTTTTTGGCTTGCATGTACCATGCAGCGCATTTAGTTCTGCACAATTTCCCTTTAATGATTTCTTGTGAATTTTAAACACGGAATAAAAATGCCAATGAGAAACCAGTTACTGCAACTGACTGAAATACACTTGGGGAATGCTGAAGGAAGGAAAAACAAACAAACAATTTGAATGAAAATAGTTATTTTTAGTGGTAACGGTGGCATAACAGTAAGGATGGAAATGTCAGTCAGAAAGGTGGCAACTTGGACTTTTCTCAGCATGGCTCCTAGTAGCAACATTTAAAATATTGAAGGGATAAAAATGGCAAGAATGTAATCTCAGTCAGGGTTTTTTGTGTGGACCTTGGATGTTTTCCCTTTTCTTGTGTGGTCGTTCTCCAGGTACTCCGGGTTTATACCACAGCCCAAATAAGAGCCCCCTTGTTCTCTAAGAGGAACATGGCACCAGAGGTTTGCTTTGTAATTTCTTTAATTTCTTTTTCTGAACAAACCGAAAGAGGATTACAGTAAACCCTCACACTTTGCGGTTAATGGAGGCTGTGACCCCCCTGCGAATGGTGAAAACCGCGACGTGGAGTACCCCCTCAACTTATCGAGAAGTTCCACTTTTTCGAAAAAAGAGGTTTGATTCTACCTCGTTCCGATTCCTCCATAATCATGCTGCCATCTGGAGGATCGAAACACTAACTACGATGTTCAAAGCTCTGATATTTATTTTGGCGCTCTCCCTAGCAACCTCAGCGACACATATTAGACCCAATTGACGTCTATAGATGTCAATAGCAGTGAATGAGTTAACTTTAAAACGGCACTGAATCACTGAAATAAGAAAGCGATATTCGGAACTGACAAACGGAAACATCAAGTGTATCAGCGTTAACTCGGCTTTGTCTCACAGGAGCAAGAGATGGGAGATGCGGGGACGGGCAATCAGCGTACAGACAACTGACGGCACAGTAATGCCCGTCATAGCAGCCAATCACAGGTCTCAATTTTCTTTCATGGGGCCTCCTGTGTAGGCTCTTTTTGCTTCCTGAGACTCATTCTTGATGTGATGTGTTTCGCTTTAGCCTCGCACGCTTCGTTTGAATTTCTTTTTTGATTTTTAATTTTTTTTTTTCGAATATTTTTTTTTAATTAATATTTTGAAACCTCCGCGATGTACTGAGACCGCAAACTGTGAGTGTTTACTGTATTTCATCTCTGTTTTTTTGCAGGTGATGTGCTCAACAAGTGGAGATCTTCATCTCTCACTGGTTCTCAGCCAAGTGTGAAGTGGCAATGATGAGAATAAGAAACCTCCAAATCTGAAACCATGATTCTCAGCCAGAAAAGGGCAGAAATAGCTGCTCCAGGTTGGGATTCTTGGGCTCTTGTCCACGAGTGAGGGAAGAATGAAGGAGGAGATTAACAGGCACAATGGTGTGGCATCTGCAGTGGTGTGGACTCTTTACTGGTCTGTGGGGGTGAAGAGAGAGTTGAACCAGAAAGGTTTACTGGTCGATCTTTCTGCTTCCCCTCACCTATGGTCAAAAATTGTCGGTAGTGACCAAAAGAATGAGGTTTCGAGTACAAACATCTGAAATGAAATCATTGTCATTGCCCGGACGACGCATGGCATGGAGGCTACTCGCTGCTGCTCTGGGGACTTATCCCTGTGACGCTGGACACTGGACGCTCCAGTTTGTGGTGATTTGCGGTCGGATGTCGACATACTCTTGCGGCTGGTGGAGACCTGCCACCGCAGACATAGACGGTGTCGCTGGAGGCCGGTTCGGGAAAGCTAAGTAGTCCTGAACTGCTAACCGCGGCAACCGCCGCCACTGGATCCGTGCTGCAGCGTCACTGAGCCGGGACGGGAGCCCCCGACGTAGCTGCGGCGGCAAGGCCGTAACTGGCAAACAGCTGCTGCCTCTGTCCAGCAGTCTGCACGCCGGATGGGTCAGCTGACCTGGCAGGGGCCGTCTGGTGACCTAGTGGGGCCCAGCACCGCCGGGGGAGATGACGACAACGGCCTGGTCCGGTCCGCGTGATGAACCGGGCTCTGGGACAGTCGGCTCCGTCGCTCGCCGGACTGAATGGAGCTCAGTCTTCCCAGAGGAGATGGTTTGGTTCATCTGTGTTTCCTTCTCTGACCTGGAGATATCTCACTTGTCATCATTATGGAGATATACTGGTATTAACGGCTGTTAATGGCTGTTAACTGGAGTTAGCACTCGGACCACGGGACCAGGCAAGAAAAGGAGCACTGGACGCTGGCAGCTTCCCTAGTACACCAGACTGGTGTACCGAAACTTGAATTTCCCCCTAGTGGGGATTAATAAAGTATTTTTGAATTAGAATTTTGAATTTGAATTTGAAATGAGTTTCCTCCATAAGGTTACTGGACTCTTCTTTAGAGATAGGGTGAACAGTTCAGACATCCAAGAGGGACTCAGAGTCGAGCTGCTGCTTTTCCACATCAAGAGGAGCCAACTGACATAGTTCAGGCTTCTGGTTAGTTTGCCTCTTGGACGCCTCCTTGGGAAGGTAATTTCGGACATGTCCAACTGAAAGAAGGATGTGACCCTGGAGTCACTGAAGAGATTATGTTGGTGGTGTCCTCCTGGAAGAGCTAGAGGAGGTTACCTTTCTGCTTAGGCTGCTGCCCTTGAACCCACTTAAGTGGAAGTCAATGAAGAATGGATGGACAAACCAAAACCTATCTGGAACAATGTTCTTAGTGCAAATGAAACAAAAGTGGTGACCTTTGCACATAATACACAGAACTGTGTCAGTAGTTTCAGTAAAAACTAAACAGCACATATCAGCTGTCAATTATCTGCTTGGAGGGTGATTATTAGGGTTTGCTATGCAGCCACACTGGGCACCTTTTTTTTTTTACACATGAGCTCCTCTGTATACCAAAGCAGTGTAGAGTCAAATATAAGGATATCTAACTGTTGGCTGATCTCAAACACACCAGTAAATCTACAACAAAGTGGCTAAAAAATAAAAGGTAATCAAGGTGTTGCAGTGGCCCAGTGCAGACTTTAAGTTCACTTCAATATGAAATGCTAATCCTTTAGAGCTCTGTGCCTAAACAAATGTCTTCCAACTCTCAATTGAAACAGTTGAAAGATCAGATAATCTCAGCCACTATAATATGGGTCCTGAGTTTATAGTAAACATTTGTCTTTGAACTTACTTCTTATATACAGACAGGCAACTGAAACACCTCTGTGGACATCTGTTGAGCCACCCCTTTACCACCGGCTCACAAACCTAAGCACTTAAAACCTCTCAGAGATAAACCCAAACTCTCATTTTAGTACCACATTGAAGATCACATTTGTTACACTGGAATAGCTCGATAACTGGCCTTGGAATTTCAGCCAATTATTAATGTGACCCTCAGAATAAATTCCAATTATTCTGTTGATCTCTGAACTTTCTCTTATTAGGCAAAATTTCACATTTGTCCAAGTTCCAGGATCGCTGCGAAGATTCTTCCTTATTATATAAACACTTGAGTGTCATCTGACATCTATTCAATCACTTTAAAGTTTGATTGTCATTAAAAGTCAGATGTTTATGCTTCGTGAAACATTTAGTAAGTATGATGGTGGCAAAATAATTAGTTATTTAGGTGCCCATTTGATAACATGGTGAGATCCCTGTGCTCTCTGCTCAATGCTGAATGTGTGCTATGTGTGAAGAAATGTTTCAATTGTCCAGTTTTAATGTTTCTGAATATACATCATTTGTACAGTGCAGAAATACAGCCATGGTACTGTACATTTTTCAGCTGGTGATTCTTTAATGTTTCCTCTGTGCAAACAAGACAGGATAGTTAACAATGCACCAGAATATACCAGAAAATACTTACTTTTGTTTTGTGACAAAGCTAAACAGAGACTTATCATTAAGATCATGACTTTTTCTATGTTTAAGGACATTCATTTAGGTTTCTGGAGTGACTACCAACTGAAAAACTGAAAAAAACAGAACCTTATTTCTTGGTCTGGAATCATCTTGTTGTATTTGTTATCTATATTCGTGGGATAATCTTATCCCTGGACAAACTGGCCACCGAAGTGACGTGTGTTTCAGAAATTAAGCGCTTCCAAGCGCTGGTTGTTGGGCTGAATTCATGAGATCACGAGTTTACCTGAAGGTTTCAGGATACGTCAGAGCCGTGTGGTTTACAGGCGTATTTATTGCCATGTCTGTTGCTTTCTGATATTACCCTTATAAAAAAGATGGGTGGTGTCAAGAAACATGAGCTTTTCACCTTCTAAGATTAACCTCTACTACTTGTACAAGGTAGAAATCTCTTCAGAAACCCTCTGAAAATTGTTTACCCGCGGCCTCCTTGGGTTAATGTAAACGGATTCTCTATGCCATTCTTGTGTCTGCCAGCTTGATCTACCATGTTTAAATTAAGGCAGCTTTGTGCCAAAATAGATTTGGCGTATCTTTAGCAGAGCAAAGCAGAGCAGAGCGGACGGTTGCTTCTGGAACTCTTCTACACCATACTGCGATACTTCTGGTGGGACCACACTAATTGACAAGAGTGGCCTCGATTCACAGTGGCTGGCGTGGCTCAGCCATTCTGCAGTACTTCCGCATCCAGGCTTTATATCACCAGCTGTCAGGGGTGGAGTGTAGTCGGACCCAAAAGGAGAAGACTGGGAGGCAGAAGTGGTGAAATGCTGCCAAAGAAGCAAATCCAGAGTGAACAGAGACAAACAGGGCTAGGCAGAATAGGAAGAAGCAACAGAGAGCACGACAAAAGGACTAGCAGGAAAAGCAGTGACATACTAATTTTGACAATGTGTAGTACACAGTAAACAGAACACTAACAATTAGACAAACTGCTGTCTGCAAAACAAAAACAAAAAATCGTCCAGAAAAATCAACCGGTCTAACTTAGATTACTACTAATATTAGAGAAATTAATTGTCAATTAATTTTTTTTTTCTACTGATATTTTGTGATAGGAATGGCTTTCACAAGAAGAAAAGACAGAGATACACGCATATAGGACACATGAAAAGATGTAAAACAATACTGTATACTTTCAAGGCTAAAATGTCATTTAGTTGCAGCTCTGCACATGAATTCATTTATTCCTACGATTAAACTTTCTTTAGGAACAAGGGGCTTTTGGAGGGTTTTAGTTCTTGACTGCATTCCAGACAACATGGACTAAACAAAGTTCCCAGTTGATATTTTAGCTCTAAAAACAGCGATGATCAGAATGCAATACTTTTGAGAGTATCTATTACTTCTGGATGGGACTTCAGAATATCTATTTTTCTCCCTCCTGGTCATCTCAGAGTCAGTCTCCACCATATCTCATCACATTTTCTAACTTCATGTGCAACCACTTGAAGAGTTGTAAATGTTTCTAAGCATAAGTTTCAAACTCAACGCGCCCATCATACTCCACAGAGAAAAGGCAAATTGCAAAAGACAAATGGTTTAGCAAGCTGTCAAAAGGTGCTTGAGTGCAGACTTGTGTGTCTGAAGTGCTCTTCATTTTCTCTGTGGCTTATGTGTGCATCTGCTCTTTAGACAAGTGTCCACTAGGGGGGTCATCATACTACTGTTCCCTAATGATCCTGGGAGTGTAAACCACAGTGTGAATACGGATACGAGGCAATGTTTTTAGTGATTTGAACAGAGTCCCCGGTACTAAAAGCATTAAGTGCTTTTGAATGAAATGGAGCCATTTTTTTCCACGTTAAAATGCAACAAAATGATGTCCCAATGTCTGTATTTGGGCAGGTGGGAAAAAAAAAGAAAAAAAAGTGCATTTATTTTGTGATACACATGTAAGTAAGTGGTTGGTTTCAATGTGAGGTTTCTTTTATGTCTGCCATGTTTTTGTTGATTGCAGATGGAGCTGGTTTTGCCACCCACTAAGCTTGGAAAAACATTTCTTACATCCAGTAGATATTGAAATAATATATTTTTATTTATTTATTTATTCATTTATTTAGTTATCTTTTTTTTAAGGAAAGCCTTGATGTGTTTTTTTTTTTTTACCCTTACACTGCAACCTTAACAGCTGTATTGAATAAACCTTAACCAGGTGATAAAAATTATCAGTGATCCATAATCAATTACTTTTTTTCATTTTAGAAATGGCAATATATATATATATATATATATATATATATATATATATATATATATATATATATATATATATATATATATGCTTATGAAGTGGCTCAAAAGTATATTTGGAAGCCACTAATACACGATGCTAAATATGGAAGAAATTTTCCCCACTGAAATAAATCTGCAATGCAGCAAAGATTCTTAAAGGAAGAAAATTGACAATGATGATGTGGAAACAAGATCTGACGTATGCACTTCTGTTGTTAAGCAGGTTACCTCTACTTTCATGAAGTGCTGTCAGTCCCTTCATTAGTTTCTTGGCCACAAGATTGTCAAGTAGCGTGGACATACGATATAACATTACCCAGAGGTCTGCTTTTGTCCCGTCATTTCCCTCTTGGATAAATTGTTCTGTTGCAACCCTTAAGGGAGATAGTTGTCTTGAAAAACAATTGCCTTTAGAGGCCCATTATCCACAGTGTCTGCAAAGTTGATGTGGACATTTTTAACTTGAGCTCCTCTCTTTACCTCTTTCTGCCTCATCTGTCTCACTCTGTCTGCTTCCCAGTGTTTGGGTTTGTGTCAACAATCATTAATCATCTCTAAACACTGTGGCAAATTCTCTGGGACTTCTTTCAGTTAACTAAAGCGTTGACAAGCGTATAATAGCATACATACAGCATACGTCCACATGCTCATCCCTGTGCACAAAAGCTCAACAATAAAACAAACAAGCACCTGAAATCTTCATCTTCATACGCATATACATGCTTTCAGCATAGCATTGTTGTCATGGAACCATGGTTTTCCTTTTTTATATATACATATGTACACTGTTGCGCACTGAGAATATTTTTAATTCAACTCAGATTGTTATCACTTATGAAATGTGTGCATGGGTATGTCACTGAAGGATGAAAAGCACCATGGATGATGTTTTAATTCCCCTTAAGTTTCTTGGTAAATACTATATTTTAAAGGGGAAGAAACCTGATCCAGTATTGTGTTTCTTTTATCTGTGTATCTGGCTCATCTAAGTGAAAAACATATAATGAGATTTATGCAAATTAAATCAAGAAGGCTAAATGAATAATGCAAATGACTTCAAGATGTCACAACAGCAAATGGTTTTTGTTGCTGGGCGACAGTGGCTGGTTAGGCACATAAGATGGAAACACTTGTGGCTTGAGAGCAGCTTTATTGCAACCAGCAGCACAGAGCCATGCAGTGTTGGCTCAGTAATGAAACGAAGTGAGCTTCTTCGAGGATTAGGCAGGTTGGTTCCGGTTCAGACGAAAACCATGTCCTTGCTTTTGCTTTCTTTTTTTTTTTTGTTTCTCTTTTAAAGGAGGCAAATTATGTTCCATTTTTCACAAGTCAATCCTATTTCTTGAGCTCTTATTGAAATGTCTGTGACAATCCGTTGATATAGTCAGTTTTATTTGGGGAAGTGAATGCAATAGCAACCAGCAAAATAGGGATGATGACTTGAATCTTTAATATCACAGTACCTGCTAAATATTATCAGTTCAATGCAAGACATATTTTCAGGCCAAGGTGGCCTCCAAACAGAACGTCAAGGTTGCCTTCTGTAAGAATTTCTGAGTTGGTAGTAACAAAGTCCATGCTCTTCAATTCAGATAAATTTACTTTTTTCATACAGTGTTCCCTTTAAATTCTGTCTACTTAATCAGAAATTTGATCTTTTGGATTATCATAGTATTGTTTTATCAGAGTATCCGTCATATGGATAGCTAACTGAGAGGCTTATTTCTGTCATGGGTTGTCGGGAGGACTCAAAATGCAGAGAGCGAGAGGCTGGAAATTCTAACAAAAAAAAGGCTCTTTATTATTTCCAAAGACCATAACAAAGCCTAGCAGGGGGGCGTAAATCAACAGACTAATCAGACAGGTAAAACAGCAGGCAAGAGGGGTGGAACAACAGACGATCCAGCAACCTGAAAAGGGACTTAAATACACAAAGGAACAAACGAGAGGCAGGTGCAAACAATCAGGGGAATGAAGAGAAGGAGAGGAAGTTGAAAACCACAAGACAAGACAGACCTTCAAAGTAAAACAGGAAATAAAGTTGACAGAAGGTGAAGAAAAGATAAACCAAACCCAGAAAACAAAGAGAAGTCAGAAAACAAAGCCCACCATGCCCAACCCAAAGATGACAATTTCTTTCTCTACATTTTACTGAAGTTTGACTGTTGTTCCTCGCTTGTAGCTTTTCATAACAGGATTTGCTAAATCAACAACTACGAGTGAAGTTTTAAACATTTTAAGATTTAACAATTGATCCTACACTTAAATCATTATATTAACTTGGAAACAGTTAATGTTCACTGTGACCATGAATCAGGCTTCACATTTATGATGATGTCTCTGTTTGCATGCACGTGTGTGTGTATGCGCGCACATAATAAAGAGAAACTAAGCAAGTGGGTGACAGATTTTTCTTGTGGTCACAATAGTTGGTACGGCTCCAGCCTCGGACCCGTCTGTGATGTTTGTACAAACATTTGGTTCATTTTTGACACTCCGTTCAGTGTGTTGATTTGTCCTATAATTTATGTTTTTTTTTTTTTTGGTCAGCGTTTTGAAATATTATACCGGTGTGATAAATGTATGTTCATCTTAAATTTAGTTCTGGATCTCAGTTTGTGTTTACAGCTTTCAGCATGACCTTGTGGCCTGTTAAGTTATAATGTGTGAGCTTCTGTGTGTATTTGTTAGTCTAGTATTTACCTCTATACTGTTATATGTATCCCTTCTGGGATCTATATTATTTATGAAGTTAAGAGTTAGTTTTAAGACTCTTTTTGGCCTGTCTCTAAATTCTGACTATGCCTTTGATTGCCTTATGTGTCATCTTTTATCTCAAACTGTCAAGAATTCACTTTTTACTTGACTTCTGCATTTTATATCTCTCTCTAGTCTGTCTATTTGTGTTATCTATGCATCTTTTAGTGTTTATTTTCTTTTCATTTGGCTCGTTTCTTTTGTTTTTTTTTTGAGTAATCTCATGGATTTTTCATTCAAGATATTTTTTGATAACAGCACTCTCATGAATGAACAAAAGAACATGAAACATTTCCATGGTCTCTTGTTTCATTCATTCTGTTCTCAACCATTTAACTTCCAATGCATTTCATGACGTTTGAAGAAAAATGTTCTAAATATTAAAGTTGCTATGCATATTTAACAACATGGTCTGCAGTTCAGATTTGGGAGAGCCTTCTGCTTCTGATGACAATGTAAATATTTCGAGGACAACTGTCATAACCTAAAGGGTTTATTTAATTATAAAGTTGGGCTGTGGTTTTTTTTTGTGTGTGTGCCTTCTTTGACAAATTCTGCTCATGATAACTTTAAATTAATAAAACTTCAATTTACCTAAAAATAATTTGTTGTTGCTAAACATCTTTATTTGTGTATAACTGTTTTACATCTGTCTTTTTTCATCTGATTTTGGAAAGCTTTTTTTTTGTCAGCATTTACATTCATGGTTTTTGCCATCACCTGGCAAAACCAGTGTATATGCAATTTAATCATGCAGCAGACTTTTGTGCTAATGTGAAGGGTGAATGTGTCCTTCACCAGTCCTCTCTGGCAGTAAATTCTAACATCTTTATTAATATCTGGACTACTAATTCCGTCAGAGAGGACTAAAAAAACACCAGTAGTGAGACATTTAAAGACAGGACAGTTAAAGAGACACAACAGTGAGGGTGTGGTGTGTGCTGGGTTGTGAGGTGTGTGGGGTGTTGTGTAGTGGACTGCGTTGTGATACAGTACAAACTTAAAAGATAATAAACAGAAAGTAGAGAAAACTACTAACAGAAAACTGGATGAACACCTTCTACCAAGCTATAGAGCTGTGTGCATGTGGAGAATTCATGTAAACATTATTGATTGATAGTGTTGATAGAAGAGGGGGAGCTGTTGGGGGAGGGATGTTAAACATAAATGTCTATAAGCTGGAAGACTTCTGAATGTACATATAGACATTACTTTTTACTTGAGATAAACATACACACCTGCACAGTACCGCGGGAAGTAGGGGTGCTGCAGCATTTGATGCTAAGAGGAATATTTAAGTTACCCAATAAGGTCAAAGGTTGCAACTAACAATTATTTTTGGTAGTCAGAGCCCATATGTAGATGCTGTATGTGAATATCAGTTGTGACGAAGCAACAGTGATTTTACTGACATCTTCCCAAGAGACACAGCAGGACTGCAGATTGAAAGACAATTCAACTTCCCCTCGAGTATGTGCAGACCTGAAAAACCCAGTTCTCTCGAGCTGTCAGCCTGAACTGCATCGAAGGCCTCAGTCATTATATCTGCTTACCTAGATGCCAAGATACTGGAAGAAACCTGTAAGACAGATCCTGTGAATTAGGATAAATTAGTCCCAAATCACTTTAGGATAGATCATAATGAGCATAAATAATTCCAGTCAACAGAAATTCATGTGTCAAAACACTGAATTAAATAATGTTTTTATCGAAGGTTTATTAACATAACTTCTATCTGCCCCGCTGACACTTGTGTGTTATTCACTGAGGTGTCAGCTCAGCATCTTCTCATGTTTTTTGGTATCTTCTAAAAGCCAGTTTTCTATTACTGGACACATACCTGAATATTTTTAGAGCTCTTAGAAAAAAGGAAGTCAAAGACATGTTTCACACCCAGACACACACCCACACACACCATTTTTGGGGGGATTTGGTTGGTGTGAAACGATTTAAATTCAAACATTGCTTCTGCCATAGTCCTTACCTTCCAATCCTGAAATCACCAGCACACAAATCACCGTCCTGTGTTGTTGTTATTGCATTGTGGAATTGCAACATTCACTGCTGCCGCGTGGACATAGGTGACATCTCCGGGTTTTTGTTTTTCTTTTTTCCTTTTTACAACTGTCTACATATATATTAATGGTTAGAGCCAAAATCTGGCCAAACCTGGATTTCAACACAGTCTAATCTTGCAGCAGATGCCAGTTGTCTTTTGCTTCAGTGTGATTAGTGTGTCCTTCACCAGCCCTCCTTTACAGTCTAATCCAGTGCTTCTCAGTTATGTTCTACTGCATCCTCCCTAGGAAGAAGACCCCCACCCCCCCCACCACCCACCCAATCGTCCACCATGACTATAAATATCATCATTTGTCTATAAATTTGTTAGAGGTACACCTCTGCATAACACTGTGTCCCTATTAACATGAAGGGAAACAAAAAAGAAAGAAATATACATCAACTTGTATAACAAAGAATAATTGCATTAAATTTGTTTTTTAGTCTGTAAAGATATAAAGTGCATCAATCCCACCGTAGTCACAGTGAAGCCAAGCGCTACATCAGCATCGTCATTATTTCCTCGCCTTAACTTTCTGGTGACTTTCGTTTGATTCATTATCTCTGTCTCTCTCCGCCTTTCTTTTGTGAAATATTTTTCCGTGGTGTCTCTTGAGGGTTTGTTCCCTTCACATCTCCTGCTCTGTGCTGCGTGCGCACATGTCGTTGCAAAATAAAAACAAAAAAACGACACACTATAGCTAATACTCCCTGCGCACACTGCGACAATGAGAGTGCCACTGCCCCCTACTGGAGTATATGTGCAATTACACTTTATCCCAGTACGGAAAAAAAAAAAAAAAGCATGATCCCCGGGGTCACACGCACCCTGTCTGGCATTGCACACAACAATAACAACAAAATATGAATACTTAAACAACTTATTTTAAATCAAATTCCCTGTAGAAAATTCAGAATGAGAAATAAGGAAGAAAACATGGTCGGTACAAACACGAACCCTTGACCACTAATTTTTCATTTAAAGTTTAAATGTTTTGGTGAGTTAGAGTTAGAGCTTAGAGTTTCGATGTACCAAAAAACCCTGTGCTTTGTGATTAGAGGTACGTGATTAGACACACTCCTGTGCCACAGCTGCCCACCACAAAGTTTCCAACCACCAAGCCAGCACCTCCAACCCTCATCTCCTGGTGTTCCTTTTTCAGCTGCTGTGGTTCTGATTCCAGACAGATTAAACACATTTGCAGCACCTATTTTTATTTTATTTTATTTTTCACCTCATTTGGTATATCTTTTCTTTTCTTGCTTGTAGCCAAAGCAGTTGGTTTTCAGTGCTAATGTTTTTTCAGAAGAATGTAAGCTTCTGATATCCCAAACTTGGCATCGTGCTTCTGGGTTTACAGTGACAGTTCACTGCGTATGTATATTTATATGACATTTCTTCCTCATTGCCGCCTTCTGTTGGAACTGGAATCTTGGAATTAATGAAGATATTTTTACCGCTGAGTGATGTACAAATCATCTTATCTACACTCTGGTTCACTAGGTTATTTTTCAAGATCGTTTTTAGCCCAGTCTCTGAGTAAACTGAGTAAACTGGGTGAATATTAAACTTGCAGTTATGAAAATAAGATACCCGAGACCTGGTATTAATTTTGTGCATAACTCATATTTCATTAGAATAATACACATCATAACTACAGCTTTATATAAATTTTAAATAATCACCACAATACTAAACTTGTAACAACACATCATCAGTAGGGTAAAACTAACCTGTCTCATGATGGTCTAAATCCAGCTCACGTTCCTTATTAGTGGGTGAACAATCCAATGCTTGGTGAATTCTGCTTCACCAATTCTGTGAATTCTGAATTCTCTGAATTCTGTGCTCAGGGTGCCGTCTGGCGTGGTGACTGGTGATCTAGTCCTCTGACCATCTCACCTCAGTGCTGCTACCTGCATCTGTTTATATGGCCATTTTATTCAATCATTTGTGTGCTCTCCTCTCTCTGTCCTACATTCTCTCTCTGTCCTGTCTCCACTCTCTTTTTCTTTCTTTACCCGACTGGCCTTCGGCAGGAAGGTTCCCCCATATGAGCCAGCTCAAGGTTTCTTCCTCTTAATTCCTCTTAGTTTTTCCTTGCCACTGTTTGGCTTAAAGGTTTTTTTCTCCCACTGTGGGAGTTTTTTTTTTTTTTGACTTGCCATTATCCTTTATTTGGATTTAATATTACAATGTCAGTTAATGATATTTGCTTGGAGGTCATGCTCTGGGTCTCTGTGAAGCGCCAAGAGATAATCGGCATTGTAACAGACGCTATACAAATAAAATTGAATTGAATTGCATTGAAATGACAATACAAAATTGATTAAATAACATTTATTCACAAATTACATATACTACTCAATATAAAGTCAAGAACCAGGGGAGAAAGTGGATATACAGTCAGCGTCTTACAAAAATACCCACTGGTATTGACCTGGTGCATTCACTATGGTTATAATAAGCTCACTACATAGTCCTCTACATAGAGCACCCAGTAGAGATGAGGGACTGAGTGTGTGATTTCAGACAAATATTACCTGGGGGAGTCTAAAAAACTGTTTAAGAGACTGATGTTTCAAAAGATAAGAAGGGGGAAAAGCAAATATCTGAATGTGAATTTTGTTTGTGAAAACACATTTCCTACACAAAGGCACCTCAAAGCGCTTACTCAAAGTAATGTGTGAGAAGGTTTTTTATAGATTCCAATTTCTTCTTGCTTATTTAAATATTTATTAGTCCCTTCATTTGCTAGTTTATAAAAGGCTCCTACCTAATGGAAGCTGCTAACACACAAACACCCTCCACCCCCTTGGGACAGGAGTCTTTGAGCGTGTCATGTTGTTGTTTCTTTATTGTGCTAACATACCCAGTTGACCAGCACCTGATCTCTGCTTCAGTTCTTCTACTTTAACCCTGCCACTCGTGTTAAAAAAATAAATAGATAAATAAATAAAAAAGAGCCCTCAGAGTAAACTAACAGTTCTTATGCAAAGCAGCCTACCTGCTTCGCAGCTTGGAGTTTCTTCGTATCTCCACAAGTCATTGTTATCCCTGAGTATGATTTCAGAGCCGGCGGAGACACAAGGGCTGCCAGTAAGTGTGTTTGGGCTATCGCCACAGTCTATTTTACACCTCACTAGCTCTGGATGAACCCATAAAATTACTGTGTCGTGCCGGCCCCAGTCTGGTAAACCTGGCACTCGCAATGCTCCCCCGTGCTTCATTGCTGTTGAAACTCATATAAATTCATGACCTTTTCTCTCTGTCTATGCCATGAGAAAACAGGAATCTTTCTTTTGCCTTATCAACGAGATGCCCTGCATATCTTAGTTTTGCAATACTAAATCAGATTTCTATATATATGAACTGTGTTTCCCTTGAAAATATATATCCGAGCAGTGGATTTGTGAGTCAAATGGTGATGGCAAGAATGGACATACAGTATTAACACTTGCAAACAGATTCATATTAAATATGTTTGAACGGGGATTTGATAATAATGATGCCAACTTGATGGACACGCAAAAAGATTGAGGAAATGGTGAGATGGAGAGGTAGTTAAAACCTCAAGCATGATTTATGCATACGATGCTAATTAGTTGCCCTATTTTCTCTCATAATTTAAAGACCACCTGAGGTATCTTTATGCAAGGAAAATAAACAATAACACATGCATAAACAACTGGCGTCTATAATTTAGTATAATTTTGATTTTTGTTACTTACTCTGAGCCACATATAGCAGTTATTACTCAGTTGCCATTCAGTCAAATTCATTTCAGTTCAGTCTGTTTATATAGAAAACATTTACAATGAACACCATGTCCTTTGTAACAAAGGTAAATAATTTCAGTTCAAATCTAATTAAATGCAGTCCAATCAGTCCAGTCCAGTTCCCATTATATTCCAGTTAAATCAAATTCTTTATAATCCGTTTTTAATCAGTTCATGATAATTCAATGTAAATAATTATAATTGGATTCATATCAAAGCAATTCTTTAAAAAAAGTAAAATAAAAAAATGGCAGACTGTTTGCTTGAAGATATATAGTTTTATCATTCATAAAATTGGTAAATTGTTAGAGGGATGGGACTGTACTTAGAAATGTTGATTCCTCACGTGTGGAACTGGTTTCAAATGTCTTCATCCTCTGGAAAGTTTATCTTATCTTCATGGGTCTTTGGAAATGGTGGAAATGCCAAGAGACTTGATGCAA
Source organism: Hirundichthys speculiger (assembly GCA_018398805.1). Classification (NCBI taxonomy): domain Eukaryota; kingdom Metazoa; phylum Chordata; class Actinopteri; order Beloniformes; family Exocoetidae; genus Hirundichthys; species Hirundichthys speculiger. The sequence continues at coordinate 669,138 of JAGFBZ010000381.1, read as the reverse complement.
TCTGTCCTGTTCAAAGAGGCTAATAGTTAATTAATTTGCTGAATGAGACAGATCTCTTGGCTATTTCAGCACTTCTGATCTACATTAAGCACATACAGTAGCTGCAGATTCTCTGCTTCCTTGTAGGGCTGACTTTTGAAGAGTTTCACATGAAACTAAATGATCTTAAAAGCCATAAAAGCTTTGCTCTCAAGACCGATGGACGTGTGCATGTCATCTCATAATTTATAGTTTTTTGCTATATTGTCGTTCTAGGAAATATCATAGATTCAAATCAAGCTTGGATAAATCCATCATATTTCCAACAAAATCTTTATCCAAATTTGGCAAACATATTCCGGGAAATTAAAGGCCAATAAGTTTCTTACTAAAAATGCATCAGTGTCAACTTTCTTTCCTCCCAACACATTCATTGTTGGCCGTTTTGGTGCTCTTGCTCATAAATGTTTAATTAAGCTTGATTCAAATGTCAAACTTGTGGAGCATTACAAATTGTTTTTTAATATAACACAAATGAGATATCTCAGTCTGGGACAAAAGAGCACACAAGTCACTGAAGAGAAAAAGAATAGCTGGTAGAAAAACAATTTACATGGCGACAGTTAATAATCTTTCTTGATAAATGAATTGTGTCAAAATAGCCTAAAATGAAGAGGGAAATGAAAATGTTTGAATGAAGAGTGGAAGAAACAAATATATGCAGCGGTTATTGCATAATCAACTGGTTCTCACATGCATGCTGAGTGAAAATCCAGAAGTGTTCAGTTTTATGTGTGTGGGGAGAGCAACCACAGCTGGAATTCAGTTTATTTTGGAAATGAGACCTTTAAAATGTGTTCCAGTACGCTATGATTATCACCTCTATTTCACTGACTGTTATGTTGAGCATCAGTCCTTCTATTTTCCACCCAAGAAAGTAAACGGTGATACTGAATCGCTAATAAAGTCGTGTATCTCTCCATCTAAATGCAGAAGAAAGAAGAACATAACAGAAAGACAACAGACTCACAAGTAAAGACAGTGTTTGATGTCCAAGCATCTTGTGAGTCGGCGTTTAAGTCGAGATGAAATGAACAGAGAAATTCTCCAGACAGAATACTGAAGGGCACTCCACTGCTGGAGAGCAGGATTATACTCTCTCAATGTACCACTTTCTTTTGAGCTGTTTTTGGACGTCTCTGGTATTCTCCCTGTCTCTGATCCCTCCACCTCTCTAACTGGATATGAACAGAATATTTCTTTAAATAGACAGGTGTCTTTCTACACTATCTACACAACAACAATAAATGATTTATCACAACAGAACACAAAAAAAACAAAAAAAAAACTGTCTTGATATTCAACAACCTGACCTGAGACTCATGAACTCTCTCTAGAAACCCTCGTCTCTCTAAGCTTAGCTTTCTTCTCTGTATTGTTTTCTTCTTATGACAGCATTTTGAAACATTTTCATAGAAACGTCACATTTCTTCTAAAGACTTTATCAAACTCCCTCTGAGAAGGCAGTCGAGGTCTAAATGACCTGGTTTCCTAAGAAACAGCCAAACACACACACACACCCACACACACCCACACACACCCACACACGTTACAGAGAGGCAGGAAAACCAACACCGCCCAAATTAGTTAAAAAAATAAAAAAGCAGCTAATAAATTAGTTTTACTGGATGTAAGCGATCTGTTCCATTTGTTCCCAGTGCAATAAATCTTTTATGTTTTCAATGAGCAGCCCACAACCTAGTGAAACCTGCCAAAATTACTATTATATTTTAGTTTGTTATGGTTATGATCATGTCTCTACTTCCATGGATAAAATCTTTAAAATGGCAGCATCTCATTCTATTTAAAACTCAAAAAGAAGATGAAAATGAGGATTGTATCAGATTTATATTATCATCTTCTTGGTAGTAAAACACGTTTACTTAAACCAGTTTTTAAAGATGAAAGCTTTCTAAAAACAAAATGGGTTTAAAATGTTTGTAGTAGTTGTGATAACTTAGTTATTAGTTAATAGTCACACAAATGGGGCTGCTTCAGCATCTGTGTTGACACACAAGTTTCAGCTGTGAATTTAATGGAGAACACTACAGACTGGGACATTTTCAAACATGCTGCCACGCACAATAACCACACAGACGTAGAGGATTACACTGAGACTGATACAGCATATATTGTATCAGCCTCAGATGAACCAGAAACCGTGGCTGACAGGAAAGGTTCAGAGGGTCCTGGGGGCTCCAGATTCAGGGCTGGTGATACTGAAGAACTAGCAACAGCCTACCTGTCCCGCGGAATCAGAGAAGCATCGGAAGAACAGCGCAGAAAGGAAATATCTGGACACTTCAGTAACACCAGATGCGCAGTCTCTCTGGCATGTCATCCAGATCTCCACCTCAAACCTGTGAGACTGGCATCACACTGCTGAACAGCCTCAATGATCTCTTTGGCTGCTTTCATACACAAAACAACACACCTGCAGAGAGGACTGCTCCTCCCCCAGGTGAGCAGACCATGTGTCGGGCTCCAGAGAGAGTGAAAAGACCCTCTCCAAGATCAACGCATGCAAAACAGCCGAACCGGATAACATACCTGGCTGTGCTTTTAAGGACTGTACAGAGGAGCTCAAGGATATTTTCATTGACATCTTCAGCATCTCCCTGAACCAAGCTGTGGTCCCCACATGTTTCAAAGCTGCAACAATAATACCAGCCCTAAGGAGGCCTCACCCATCTAGCTACAATGACTATCGACCAGTAGCACTGGCTTCCGTCATCACAAAGCGCTTTGGGAGTCTGATCATGGAAAACATCAAGTCCATCCTCCCACGACCAGTTTCAATTTGCATAAAGGTCAAACAGGTCCACAGAGGATGCCATTTCTGCTGCTTTTCATCCAGCCCTCACCCACCCGGATGCAAAGAACTCTTATGTGCGAGAGCTGTTCTTAGATTTCAGCTCAGCATTCGACACAATCATCCCCCAGCAACTGACACAGAAACTTGAACACTTAAGACATCATCCCTTAAACATCTCCCTATAACTGGGTGCTGGACTTTTTTACAGAGGCCACAAAATGTACGAGATAGCAGCAACTCCTCCAACACCATGGATGTACAAAGTCGGTCCTCGAGGGCCGCTGTCCTGCAGGGTTTGCATGTTTCCCTGCTTTAACACACCTGATCCTAATTAATGGGCGTCATCATCTTGTCATCAAGGTCAGCACATGTCTGTTAATGACACAGTCACCTGTATCACGGTGTGAAAAAGGAGGGGAAACATCTAAAACCCAAAACCAGCGGCCCTTGAGGACTGACTTTGGACACCCCTGTCCAAGACCATCATGTGGAGGATAGGAGCCCCACAGGGGTGCATGCTCAGTTCGCTGCTCTTCACTCTTCTGACTCATGACTGAAATAACCCACAGCACAAACCACATTGTCAAGTTTGGGGACGACATGACTGCGGTGGGTCTCTGAACCAACAAAGATGGAGCCAACTACAGATAGGAGGTGACTCAAGTTGTCCAGTGGTGTAAAAGCAACAATTTCTTTCTCAGTGTGGGAAAAACTAAAGAACTTGTTGTGGATTTAGGAGAAGACATGCAAAGCACCCCCCACTGACTACTGATGGTGCACATCTATGAGGACCTCTCCATTACTGAAAACTCCACAATTGTTGGCCGAGAAAGCTCAAAGATGCTTCTTCATCCTCCATAAGTTGAGGAACGCACGAGTCCCACCCCCCTACTATGGCTCTTTCTATAGGGGCACCATTGAGAGTGTCTTCACTGACTGCCTCACTATGTGGTATGGAGGCTGCACTGCCTCCTGCTGGAAAACACTGCAACGCATAGTGAATGCAGCCAGCGAGATGATCAATGCCCCTCTGCCCTCCCTGTCAGACAGTTTCCACACCCACCTTACCCGCAGAGCCATCAGCATCACTGGTGACACCTCCCACCCCGTACACTTCCTCTTAGGGCTCCTGTACACAGCACAATTTCTGCAGTGGTATAAGATTATGACATCTCACACTGTGCGATTTGCATTTGCTTAATCTTGGGTCTGATGCCCAGAATGGTATGGGCAGACAAGATGATGAGCCCTCTTGAATCATATACTATTACTGATGCGGAGACAAGGATGGATGTAGAACTATGCAAGTGAAAATAAACCGCTCTGTGGTAGCATTTACATCTGCCTAAATGCTTAAAAGAAAAGCAACGAAGGAGAAGAATGTGTTCCTGGTCATGATAAGGCAGAAGAGGCTAACTTTGGATTCTTTTTTTTTTTGCTTGGTCGCAATAATCAATGCATCAGCTCAAGCTGAATTTCAATTCTCTATCAAGTAGATAAAGATGTGGGACTTCTGACACTGTGAGAAATAAATGTCAGGTAGTCTTTGGTCCAGTGATATTGTAGGATGCAGGACAGATGAGTTTGACCAAAGACCAAAGGTATCCCTGCCTTTCTTCACCATGCTGATATTTTGTCTGCGACAGCCCAAGATTATGCAGCGTGTAGAGGCCCCTTAGCCTCCTGCCTTCAGGGAAAAGATACCAAAGGCTCCATGCCCACTCCACAAAAGTTTCAAACAGCTTCATCCACCAGATGGTCAGGATGCTAAACTCCACTACCTCCCCCGACTTCCTCATGCTCCCAGACTGTAAACCACCCAAAACACACATAGACTTTACTTCAGCTGGCTTTTACACATTAAAAAAAAAAAAGTTATATATGTTTAATCTCTTCAACCTGTCCTGCACCTGACAGTACCATTGCACAACGATCCATCACATATTATACAACTGTAACTTTCTGTTTTACATTGGTATTTTTGCACACTATATTTATCTATTTATCCTTCATTAATATCTTATTTTGTTTTCTTTTCTAGGGGTGCATCGGTTTTATATCTTGCACTGCTCTTCAAAAAGAGAGAGAAACTACTTTTCAATTTTCTCTGTGTCCTGGATATATAGAGCATTAAAAAAAATGCTTTTTGTGATTGAAAGGAAATATCAGGGACGTATTGGGTAGGGGACAGCTCTCTGCTCTAAACCCCCTTAGAAAAACAAAACTAAAAAACTTTCATCCACCAATAGTTATACGTATTGTCACGGCACAAACAGTCTGAAGTTGCAGTGCTCTCACTTTACAGCAGTGGTCCTCTGACAGCTTTAAAGTGGATTCTGCTTCGGTGAACACCTGGCAGTCCCTGGAAAGAGAGAGGGCACGGCCTGTCTCGTTCTTTTGTATTTCAGTCATTATTTCATTACTCATGCTGTGCTTACATTGTGTCTCGCCTGAGGCATCCCATAAGCTCCACACTACTGCCACCACCGCCACCCACACATACACACACTTATGATGTCTCTCTTTCCATCTCTAAAGTAAAGGGCAAGACAGATAAATAAATAAATAAATATATAAAAAATGAATGTAGGACCATGTTTTTTCTCACTAAACCTGAGACTGTACAGTATGAACGGACAGTGTGTATGCAAGTGAGCAAAGACAGGAAAACAGAGAGAAGACAAATTAGCCAGAGACGGAACAGAAAGAGGACACAAAGTAGGAAATGTATTCCCATGGCCAACTTGACCTTTGAATGCTGTCTCATGCACTCCCATGACATCACATGCCACTACATATGGATCAAGCAAATGAGGTGCGTATAATAATTGAAAGGCAATTATCACTGAGTTGTTTCCTCATTATTCAATGTACTTCAGCTTCATCGCCACGCATCCCTCCAACCTGCTTATAAAGATTCTGTTGCTTGTTCATGAGGAAACACTCTAAAATGACATGGGGGATGCTGCGAGTCCACTAACCCATGAAAGGTTGTTTGTTAAAGCCAAGTAAAAGGAGCATCTTCAAAATTTTCACACCTAAAGGCAGCAGGAGGCACATCACATTTCAGACCAGATCTAGACTTCAAGCATTAGCTTAAAGACACCCTAAAAATATTTTCAGTTCAGGTGAGCTTGTGACATCCCAGACAGATACCTCAATTATGTATGTGTTTCATGCTTAATTTGCATCCACGGTTTATATCTTATTTTATTTTTGTCCATGTTCTGTTATCTCTTTCACCAAATTTGAATGCTGATGCAGATTCCTTGTCTGATTCACCTGTGACTGGTTACTCATGCTCAGCATTTAAACTTCACTTTGTGTCTCTATCCTGGGCAGAGGCTCAGTGTTTCCTTCTATGTGTGTCTCTCCCGTGTTTTCACTCTCCCTCTTAGGCCCTAGTCTGAACCATTTATTCTGACTTCCCATGTGCCAAACTATTTTGAATCCCTTTTGGATTTCTTAACTTGGTTAGACTGATTGACAAAACCAAAGTCACTTTACGGCCTTCAGTTTCCTCTTCTGTCGAGCGTTTGAGTTCATGTTAGAGCTGATTGTGCTCCAGAAATATGAGACAAAGCAACCTTGGCCATCAGCTTTAATCAACATTTATTCATGATCAATCTGCATTTATAATAAAGATTTTATTTAACCAGGTGGGTCAGCATTTATCATTTACCATGTCGACCTGTCCAAGAGGCAGTATAAAAGGCAAACACAAAATGATGTGGACAGAAAGAAAATAGATTAGACAAAGAAGGTAACAGGTACAATATATACAGTAACAAATATTAGGAAGTTAGTGACTAAAAAAAAAAGCACAATTGGTCTTTTAGTAACGATTGTACTGAATCTTTAAAAGAAGAAAGTGGGATGAATGAGCTCAGCTTCAGGGCTTGTTGCAGATGAGTCCAATCATTTGCAGCAGAAAACTGAAAAGAGGAGCAACCAGAGGAGGTGTGGACTTCTGGGTGTGAGGAGACTGATACAGCTACTAGAATGTAAGCTGCTATATGCGTTGTGGATTTACTGAATACCTATATATGAGTTACACAGAAGAGTTTCTTTTAAAGAGAGTTTCTAAGATACTTCTGGTTTGTGACATAACCAATCTCACAGCCAGCCAGGGAGAAAAATTTTAAGGGTACATTCAACCTGTGGCAGATTTCTATTAAAAACCATGCTCTGAGTTTTATTAGTATCTAAAACTGTGTGGCGACTGGAGAAATCATGTTGAATACTCTTGAAACTGGCCTGTAATGCATACAGTGCAGTAGTCAGAGAGGAACTGGAGATATAAATAAAAAACGATGAATAAATGAAATATAAATGTATACATAAAATATAAATGGCGTCATCAGCGTATAGATGTATGGGAGTCACCGTAAATATTGAATAGTGTAGGACCAAATATGTTCCCTTGTGGGACACCCTGAGATAGAGTCAGGGGGGCTGAAAGACTGTATATGCTCTTGCTGACTGTACATGACCAGAGCAACAGCTCAGTCGCTCTGACAGCTGACTTGTATCTGATCATTTCAAGGTTGAATAGGAAATCTTTTTATAAACCTTTTTTTTTGTGTGCATGTGTGTTATATTACCAGAAAATAATTTATTTAATTTCCCTTCAGGGATCAATAAATTATTTATGAATTGAACTGAATTGAATTGAAATCTCGAAAAAATTACATGAAAAAAAATTCTCCCCAGAAAACAACAAGATTCTAAAAACACTTTCTCATTTCCCTGTGTGACCTAAACAAAGTCATTGGAGCGTTAGCTTGTCTGTGAAAGTACGTCTTTCTTCATTGAACTTGGACTGAACAGAGGCTCCTCAAGTACCGCAAATATCTCCAAGGCGGCAGTAGCTTTTTGTGGACACGACGACCACTAAAGAAAGCAACAAGCCAAAACAAGCAATACAGATAATTTCTACCTTCAAACAACCACAGTGTTCTACTGTGAAGATCCAAAGCAAAAAAGCTGTACATCTATCCTTTACTGACTGACTGACGTGCCATGGGTAAAGTGGCTTAAAAATACTCTGCAGAAAAGATGGAAGGCACTGATGAGAGGAAGGACAAAACAGGTAAGAATGTTGATATGCTGAACCAGAATTCCAGACTAGGTTCCTGTCATTTCAAACAAGGAAAATATGGCTGCATGAGTGACAATGGTTTGCCTGGAATAAGTGGAGGGAGCCACTAGCGCGAGGAAGACCAGAATGGCACAAATCTGCAAAGGTCTGGGTAAGTGTGAGTGCTGCCACATTACACATCATAATCTGCGGTACTCTGGGAGCTTCTGTTGGAATGTATTTCATTGAACTGTATTAAACTTATTTGTTTTCAGCGTGAAGTATCTTGAAATAGCTGTGCTGTGAAATGGCACTATTTAAATAAATAAATTGAAATGAAAATTATTTAAAATCATCCCTTATTTTTCAAACCAGTCATGTTTTACTTTTAACTCCAACAAACTTTTCAAAGTCACTGTTTCAGATATGACTGATCGCATTCATATCTTATATATGCATGCAACCTCCTTCATTTTCTGCAGCTGTGATTCAGTGTACTATGCGTCCTGACATTTCATTACAAATGCAAAGACTCTTACCCATCATTATGTTTCTTCATGACTTGGTGAGCTGGAAATCATTGAATGCTCTCAGAGAAAAACATTAGTTTATTTTTTTCTATAAAGGAACAGGGTACCCAGGAAACTCCCAGCCTGCTTCTCTTCATAGCTTCACTTAAGTGTTTGCTTATTAATGTATCCCTGAGTTAGGGGAAAGCTTCTATCTCCATATATATATACTTTATATATATATACTGAATATGAAGATCTCAATCCAGAACTATTCATTAATAAATTTAAGTAAAGTATTTTAAGTAAGTGTAGAAATGGTGAGGGAGACTTGCAAAATGTAAGTAATTTTCAAAGGTATCCCTAAGTGATATGCACTCTAACATTGTTGGACTCTGAAAATATTGAAGACGAAGATCATATTTATGTTAATACCTAAACAGTAAAGCAAATTAACTTCTGCCCATGACTTATGCCCGGCTACCCTCAAAGCTGATACGCATGGTGAAGCAGCACTGCGGTCTCTTTTGCAGCAGTCAGAACCAAGTAATGCATCTAGCAATGGCTATTCTACTGTAACATGGCACTTGAGAGAGAATGAAACAACCAATGAGACAATTGTGTTCACTTAAGTTTGTCTGTTTCACTTCTTTTTCATTAAAATGCTCCCCCGCTCTCGTGTAACAGTGGTGTTGAGTTTGCTTTAAGCGATTAAAGATGATGAAGCTAAACAAAGAGCAATTCTGCTGACCACAGACCAGACCAGTTGTTATACATCTCAGTGTGCTGCTCTGCAGGAGTGAATAGGGCCTATTACTTTTATTCTAGAACTACACACTGAAAACCTTATTGTAGAGAAGCATTCAAGTTTGTAGCTGTATTTTACTTCTAGTTTGTTTTTGTTGTTGTTGTTGTTTTTTTAAGAAAACATTTTTAATCTTACTGACTCAAATTTCAGGTGGAAATGGAGGGTGGTTTGAGAAAAATGTGAAAGCAGAAAGCCAACATCAGTTCACTGTATAACCTCAAATCAGAAAAGAAATTCAATTCAATTCAATTCAATTTTATTTGTATAGCGTCTGTTACAATGACAATTGTCTCTAGGCGCTTTACAGAGACCCAGAGCATGACCCCCGAGCAAATATCATTAACTAAGATTATAATATTAAATCCTAAATAGGGATGATATAGAAAATACAAATAAAAGCAAAACTCAGTAAATCTTACATCTACTTGCATCTACAACTATTTTTTTGGAGATGGTATGAACCTAAGATATGTAATTTTTTTGTGAGCTTCCCTTCATTTATTAATAAACATCAGTTTTTGCCTTTCAGGCAGCTTTATAATGTTGCCTTGTCTTCCTGTGAACACATCGTAAGGTGTGCAACAGTGCAGGACTGTCCTTTACTTATTTTCTGCTGATAAAAAACAGTACACACATTCTCTGGTGCTGCTAGGTCAAGACTTCAGGAAAGGCAGTCCGGTACCATCTACTTCAGTCATGCCTTTGTAACGTGCACTTAATGTGGTTTTACATTGTCTTGTTGAAAAGTGCTGCTCTAAAATCTCAGTGCACTTTTGTACATGAATGCTGCTGTTAAAGAAGTGTAAATATTTTCTATAATCCCATACCATCACAGAGCCTGCTTTTTTGTTTTTTTTGCCAATAATGGTCTTGTCTTTGGTTGGGAGCACATGGTGCCCATTACTTTAAAAAAAAAAAAAAAAAAAAAGGGTCTGAAATATCTGACCACAATTTGCACATATTTCCATTGTGTGATGGTCCATCCCAGATGGCTCTGAACTAAGAGATCTCAATGACAGCTTGGCAGTAATAGCATGGCCTTTACAACTACAACACAGTCATAAATGAAGGTTTCTGTTCTAACATGAGTGCACTGTGGTTAACATAAGTTATTGGGTGTGTAAAAATGTAACAAATTATATCAAAACTGTCATATCTACTTCACCTTGGAAACTGTCCCATTTCTGTAGACCTTTATAGCTACAACCTTATTAACCACAATCATTTAAACATCCTTTTGGACACATTTTATTAGCAATGAGGCTTTGAATAGCAGTATTTTTGCAGCTTGTAAACGCTTGTTGATGTTGCTTGCATGGCAGCTTTTTAGCCTTACAAAGCACTTTCTCAATGACTCATTCAACCACCCAATAATCTGGTTATAATCTACTAGTTACAACAAAGACCAGCACGTCTGTTATGTATTTATCACAGAAATAAACAAAACGATTTAGATGAATAACTCTAAAACCACTGATCATTGACATGGTGGAACTGCGCTTATTTAAGTCTGACTGAGGAAAAGTGGAATACCATCCTGTGGCCTGACTCAAATTTTCTTGTAAATAATGGAGCCCTGTGAATCCACCCCCTTATTTCTGCTTGACATGTTGTCTCTTCACAGCTTGTGGCTTGTGGTTCAACTACAGGTCACTGTCTCATCCCACTCCATCATCTCGCCCATTAGTCCGAAACCTCATTGATAACCACTAATATCCAACAAATGAGGGGACAGGAGACTAATCCTGGGATTAGAGTGTTAAAAAAAATGCATCCAACTTCACTGACAAATATATATTCATTTCTTCACTACTGTTTTATCTGTACTTTTTTTTAATGATGAACTATCTAAGCACTGTTTGAACTGCAAGAAGGAAACAGCTGGTATTTAAACATCTGAAAACAACGACCTGCATTAATCAGTTCTCATTGCATAAAACCATTTATTTAAGATGTGTTTTAGCTTCATGAGAGATAAATTAAACAAAGTACAACCTGTAACTTTAAAATTTGCATGTTATTATTGAACAACTTTCTGAAACAGAACTGTGATGTCATACTGAAATTCTGAACAACCAAGAAGTGAAAAGAAAAAAGTATATATCAGCAGACCAGTGGCCTCTGTTTACTTCTACAAGACATTTCAGATTAGAAAGACTCATGTTGTCTGTATGGTGTGTGTTCAGCATAAACACAAGCTTTTAAATTCATCACAAAGTAGCAATGAGGGTGAAGGGCCAGAGGGAAAGCCAGTTCTGTTACATTTATTGTCTTCAGTTAAAAGAAAGCAATGTGAAACGCAAGAGTTGCAGAAAGTCATTTCGTTTGAAGAAACTCCCTCCAACTGCATCGCTAGGAATAGATGCAGTAAAAGCTTGTTTTTACCTCAGTGCTCATGTGTTTTTGTGGTACCATTTTCTTTAATACACTTGATGGAAGCTGAGCAAAGCAGCTCAGATGCTGTAATTGTCCAAAACATTAAAACTGCCTGTCTAATGTATAGCGAGAACTTGGGGGTGAGGCCTTTGAGCTCTGTGGATCGCAGGTTGAGGCATCCGTAGGTCAGGCTTGTTCTCCATCATTGATGGAGAACAAGCAACAACTATGGCTGCTCAATTAGGATCTGTGAGGTTAGGAGGCTGGGTCAGCACCTTGGGCTTATTGTGTTTATAAAATCATTTCAGGACAGTTTATGTGGTGTGGAGGGGTGCATTATTCTGACGGAGGGCTTCCTATAGTGAGGTAGGGCCATTAGGTTGAAGGCAGTGATTTTATCTGCAGTTCTGGTCTGCCAAAGTAACATCTGGATGAATGCCAGCACCATAGATTTCCCAGCAGAATATCATCATGTAATAGGATAATCAACGTTATTTACTCAACCTGCCAGTGGTTTTAATGTTGCTGCTTATCGGTCTATTATTGTGCACCAGCGTATATATGTGCATTATATTAAATCTCAGCTTCATATAAATGGTACAACATGCTATAATTCTTAATCACCAGTTGAATGTGGTCAAATATAAAAACATCCAGGAAGAGGGCTATACATTTAATTTATGGCTCATTTTAAAGATGGTCTTTGATTAAAGAATTAATGTTGAAGAAGTACAGCTAACACAATGTGCTTTTTAACAGTTTTGTATTTAGTGTGCGCTTGATATCAAACACACCATCAAGAAAAAGCTGCTACAGGCTTATCAGGCCTCAGACGTGGTACAGCTTGACTCACGGTTAATTTATGTTGAGGTTTTCCAGTGTAGGTAGTGACATTTTTTTCTGCAATACTTAAGTATTGATACGTTTGTTTAATAACATTTTGTTTAATATTAGGCTCTTGAGTTATTTCTCTGGAGTTGTTTCATTTCTACAGTGTGATGTATAGAGATACTCTAGAACAGTGGTCTCCAAACATTTTTGTGCCACGGACCGGTTTAATGTCAGGTAATATTTTCACGGACCGGTCTGTAAAATGTGTCACAGATAAAATACAACAACAACAAAAAAAAAAAGATACAGTCGGCATAAAAACAGTGGTATTTTCTATATATTATAATGAATGTGAATCCGTCATGTATACACGTGCAACTTTATTAGAAGCCCCCTTGTAACATCGCACCGACAACAGAACATCTGTAACATCCTCGCTGCGCAAAGACACTTTCTGAAGATGTTTTGTTTTTTACTCATTTTGCCATGTGACTGAGACATGGGTCTTGAAGTCTTGTCATGTGTCAAAAGTAAGTCATAGATGGATGTAATAGAGAGAATCCTGTCATTTTTCAAAATATAATGAGCCACGGACCGGTAGCGGGCCAGGGACCGGGGCTTGGGGACCCTTGCTCTAGACCATGCAAGAAGGCCCTCACCACTCAGACATATCTGCTGTGGGAGCAAAAAATAAATAAATAGAGGAAGGAGATCCTGCGAAATATACGAGTTTTCTGCTTGTTTTTATGACATGAAGTACCTGTGCAGGTCATTGTCAGCAAAAGTGTAGAACAAAACAGTACAGGAAGTTGCGTGGATCACTTTGCCAGAATAGTTTGCCAGGTAATTAAGAATTCAGATTAAATCCACCTCTTTTCGGGGATCTCATTCACAATTGTTTTGTTCTTCACACTGAGAGCAAACTAGAGCTGTCTTCAATGGACTAAAGCCACGAAGGGTTAATACCCCTAAAACCAATGTCCCTTGTACATTTGTGTATGTGCCACACACCTCCTGTCACACTTAAAGGCTACCTAATTTGGTACAAAATTCACCCCCAAGGTTTAGAAACATGTGGATGATGTATTCAAAAAACACCAATGTTTTTGGACATTTGACTTACAAGTAACCAAATAAAACCCTTTTAAACATACTCAAAATGTGCATACAGATAATGCATGCATACACACATTCAATTTCCCTTTTGCTCACTCTCTCTTTTCTTTTCTTTTACACACCTCTGAGGCATAATGAGCCTCCCTAATCCATTCCTTACATTTTGCTGTTTCCTTCTCTGTTTGGCCTGCAGCACCCACTGCACTAGCTGTTGACAGCGCTGTTGTTTTCCTCAGAAAACCCCCCTCCTGGTCATGGCAGGGAGATGGAAAGGAAAGAGAGAGACAGATCCCTATGGCATTTCTATGTAGATATCCTCATATTTTGTTTTTCCCTCTTAAGGAAGACAACCTTCTTTATTCAGCTGTTGTTTGGTAAATGCTGCTGAGCAAAAACAAGCAGGTTCTGCCAGATAAACTACCTTTGGAGTTAGGCTGTTTGAGATAGCACACTTGTCAAAAGAAGAAATGGTGAACCATACACACTCACACACACAGACATACATATATATATATATATATATATATATATATATATATATATATATATATATATATATATATATATATATATATATATATATATATATATATGCATGTATGTGTGTGTGTGAGGAAATTTGTGCTCTGCATCCTCCTCTCCTGCCCTCAACCAAACAGACCTTCCACTCTCCCTTGACCCATAGCTTCCCTCTAACATTTCACCTATCTCATCTTCCACCTAAGTCATGGACCTTGCTCAACTGTGGTCTTTCTGTTACCTTCACAGCCTCTGGTCTCTGAACCGTAGTAAAGAAACCGCTGGTATTGTGCTATTTTTGGCTCATAATTAGCGGGTAACAAGCTAACAACAACAAAAAAAAAAATCCGGTTTTCTCTGCATGGAACGGGCACTTTATTCTGACACTGCAGGAACTTGTAACATCACACAGGTTGTATTGTTCGGCTTCTGTCGGTTAACAGAGAATGTAAATCTATACACGCTGGGCTGCTGTTTATGGTCACTCCACTTTTCATCAAACCCCGTTTTCGTTCTGCCGTCCCATGACACACACACTACATTACCCATAAGGCTACTTTCTAGGGGCTGAGCTGGCTCACAACATTTCTTCGCTGTGAGAGAACGCGCACAACATCCTGTGATGCTTGGGTGATGCCTCTTGGCCAATCAGCGCACAGATTTTAGAGTGCTGGGCCGTCTGCATTTCTCGTGTTGCTTACAGGAGGCTGTGAGTCATTGTTTGACATTTCGCTGGCAGCTGCGGCCTCTCTTCTGCTGTGAGGTGAATTTTCGCGGAATTTCTGCAATTTTTTCTTGATTTTTTTATCATATTTTTCTGAAAAATCTGCGAATAACTATAACCACAGAACTTAAAGCGCAAATTGGCAAGGGTCACTGTATTGTTGGAAAGCTTAATTATTTCGCCACATTTTTTTTTTTTTTGCCACATTTGTGAGGAACATGTGTTTGTGGGATGAGCAGCAGATCTGAGTCTGTGGATTGTGCACACGAAAGATTTGACAAATCTCTGCCAAAGCCAAACAAGACAGACTGGAAATCTAACAATCTAACAATGAATTTATTCATTTGAGAAACAGCAGCCTCAATAGCATGTGGAAGAACCACACACAGCCACAACAGCCTGGTACCTCCTCCTAATGCTGTTCACACATTTGTTGCAAGTCAGCCAACATGGTTGTGTTGGTCTCTCTGGCATGAACATCACGCCAAAGCTGATCCATCAAGTGTTCAGTGGGGTTGAGGTCAGGACTGCTGGTAGGCCACTCCATCTTCTCCACTCCCAAGTTCTGGAGTAGTCTCTGATAAACCCCACGCTGTGGGGGCGAGCGTTGAAGGATAGAGTTTGGTCCCAGACTGTGGAGATATGGGATTGCCACTGGTTGCAGAATTTCATCTCAAAATCTCTCTGCACTGAGACTGTCTCCAATGGTGACAAACCTCGTTTTACTGGTGAGGAAGTTGCCGCCTCACACCATCACACTGGCTCCACCAAAAGATGTTGCTCCATTGGTCTAGCAATCACCAAAGAATTCTACTTGTCTTCTCCACACGTTGACCCTACGATCCGAGTGTCATAGTCAGAATCTTGGCTCATTTGTTAGCCGGATTCTTTTGTTGGAAGCCCAAGAACAGACAGGAGAAATCTTGGGTTCAGAAACAGAGCATTTATTTTGGTCACAGGGAAAGTAAGGCAGCGCTGGGCTCAGGGTGACAGAGCTCTTGCAGGATCTCAGTCAGAGTGAGCTCTAATCTCTGGTTAAATTTATCCTCTTGGGGCGGGCCTGCCCCGTACAGAGGTTGGACTCATATGGGACCAAATGTAATTAGCCAGTAATCAGTAACATTTACAAGACAACCACTCTCCACATTGTGTTCGTGGCAAGGTTATTATAGTTAATGAAAGCAAACAAAATAACGAAAACTGAAATCGAAATTTTTTTTTCGTTAACTGAAATAAAATTAAAACTATTTTTTTTTAAAAAGAGTAACTAACTGAAACTAGTATGTGTTTATAAAACAAAGTAAAATTAACTATAATACCAAGAATGTCCTTCGTTTTCATATTATTTTTTTCACATAAATGTTTTGGGATTTACATGAAATCTATTAATTTCACTCTACTGTACAACAACAATAACAAAAACCTAAAGTGATCAGAGATGGCTGTGGCAAAAGTTGCGAGAAAGCGGCACAGTGCTATTTGGAATTTCTTTGACTATGACTGTGTTACTGATAAAAGTAAGTGCCTTGTTGTAGAAGCAGGTGATACAATGTGTGGAATACTACTCAAGGGGAAAAACCCCACCAACCTGAAAGTCCATTTAAAAAGCTCGCACAAGAAGGTTAACCACAAGTACCTGGATAAGCTAGCCTTGTTGGCCTCCTCCCTCGAAAGAGAAACTAAATGATGATTTTGAATTTCGCAAATGTCAAATACCCTAATTTACAAAACAAAACTAACACTGAAACTAATAAAAACTAAACCAAAACTAAGCATTAAAAAAAAAAATAAATAAATAAATAAAAAAACTAGCAAAACTGCTCCAAAAATGAATTAAAACTAACTGAATTTGAACAACTAAACTAAAAACTAAATAAAAACTAAAACTAATGAAAAACTATTATAACCCTGGTTCGTGGAATGTCATAAGCAACATGTATGAGAGTTGTTTTGGGCGTGTATCTAACTAAACCTAACTGACAGGATAGAGAAGTCTCATCTGTCTCCCAGTTCTAACTGGTCACATTATCTTATGGTTACAAGGTTACACAAACCTTACGAGGACATACATTGTGTGATTTGGGCTTAGTGGAAAAGCACAAAACAGGAACATAGATTCAATGAAAAGTACAGAATAAGAAAACCTGATATCCTGAAACAAAGTCAATTATGACACATCACTGAACATAATGTTCCTCCACATGTTCAGGTTCTTGAGCACGTGGTAAGATAAGATCGGGAAATTACATGTCGCAACAGCAAAGTACAGATGAGCTGCAGAGCAGTAGGAACGCTAAGAATTAGCAAGAAGAAAATAACTAAGACAAATAAGAAATTAAAAATACAAAGAGTAAACACTTATTACATGCTTAAACACATGTAATAAGTGTCTCTGACAAATCTATCTAAATCTATCTAAATGATCTAAAAGTGTGAGAATTACCTGAAGCAGTTTAATATAAAGAGATAATTTATCATAATAACACAATAGATTAGTCAGAAACACTGAAAAGGATAATATGGCCACCTTACATACAGTACACTGAATTTGCTTCCAGCAAACAGTGCCTCCAAATCCTTAACATTTAATAAAACTGCCACCCATAATCCAGATTTGCATTTGGAGACATAACATTATTAATGGATTAGGTGTACCTATATCTGACTGTCACAAATGCTGCCGCAATACATTGGAACAGATATAAACACCAGGTGTGGGGAGCTTAAGGCTTGTCTCAGGTGTGCGTCAACTCTGGTGATACAATAGTATCTGGCCTGTGAAATAATGGGAGTTGATGTATATTCACAACTGCCTCAGCAAGAAAATTGTAATATTTCAAAATCCATATTAAACCAATTTTCCTGTCATCTTGCACGTCACTTACTATCCTAACAAATAATCCATTTGTGTAACTATATTATTGAAGTTTTCCAGTCAATCAGCCCTCAGGAACTATCATGCCCTGTGAACAATATTGCTCTCAGTGTTTATGCTGTGAGGTGATTCACAACAAATTTAAAAGAAGATGTTGCCTCTGTAATTAATTTAAGGTCTCATAATGTTCGTTGAAATAAGATGTATTGCGTGTTTCCATCACAGAAATGTAACTTTGCAATAAATATGCAAGTAAATTGGATGATGTGAATCAGAGAGACTTTTTATTTTGAGCTTCTTTCTCTCAAAATGCCTCCGTTTTAGAATATTTATTACATTTACAAAGCCATGTACAAGACAAACAGTCAATGATTTGCATTAAATATATTCATTTTTTAACACAACTGTGTACAGTTTAGACTTGTGTGAAATGTTTGTTTTTCCTCATCTTCTTTTTATTTCATAATAATACATCCTAAACCTCTTCTATTTTTATGCCATTATGTCTTGCCATCAGTATTATTGACACCATATTATCAATACCACATATCTCTGTCTGCCTCATATCTTATGTCCCAATTGTTTGTCAACTGCTCCACCGGGGGATGGGGGGGGTGGGAGTTGGATTTTTTTCGTTAGTTTGAATGAACTGTTCACTGCAAAACAGATCCAGAAGCTGGTCTTTGTTTCCTCCCTCTATAAACACAGAGCTGACCAGTGACCAAAAACACTGTGAAGAGATGATCAGAGGAGGCTGAAGAATCTCTGCGAGGGTGTTTTGAGACAACAGACTTGGATGCACTCTCTGAGCCACACAGAGATGACATCAAACTAGAGGTCTTCGGAACAACCCGAAAACCAGAGGGTCTGACGTGACCCGACCCGAATCAGGTCCTGGATCCATTCCCAAGACGTGACTCTGGGTTTGGATCGGAATCAGTACAGTTAGTCTCGGGTCCGGTCGGTGCTCTCTGACGGGCTGGGTCTGCACTTACAGAGAGAGGTATAAATATTGGCGGGTGCAGCTGTAACTCAAGCCCCCCCCCCCCCCCCCCCCCCCCCCAATCCCCGTCCCCTTCCCTCGAATAGGTTGCAAAATGTCAGGTGACAGGTCAAGCAAAAGTAAACAAACAAACAGTAGTTCGGTTTAGCCTATGTCAGGACTCGGGGCAGTTAAATGATTATTCATTAACGTGGCGTGTTTGCCATAAAACAATCGTGTTGTCGTAGCGTGTTATTACCGGTTTGCCCGGCAGCTGTAAAGCACAACGGATTGCCAACATGTTAATGTTGGATGAGAGAATATGTTCACAACACATCCTGACCGGTGTAGGCTATTAGAGTGAGCAGTTGCTACATATGGCATATGTATCCACAAAGAAAATAACAATGTGGATTTATTGTTGTTTACATCACATAGCCAATGCAGCAGCTGAACTGGGTAGAAGAAGACAACGTTTAGGTAAGAAAATCAAAAATTTGATTCGATGCTAGACAACTTTTAAAATGAGCAACCATGGGCTGTATCGTCTCGGTTCCATCTCAGTTCGGTCCGTGGTCAGAAACTAAAGACTTGGGTCGGGTCGGTTCCGGGTCCAGATATTGTGAGTCCATTCGGGTTCAGAACCCAGACTTATGATAATAGCTCGGGTCGGGTCAGTTTTGGGTCGAATTTCCACAGGTCCATTCGGGTCGTGAAGACCTCTACATCAAACCCATGACTGAATGTGTGACTGACTATATAACTTCTGTGTGGACGACACCATCCCCTCCATAACAGTGAGGTGCTTCCTCGTTAACAAACCCTGGATCACCAGTGACCTAAAAGATCTGCTCCAGAAAAAAAAAAAAAAAAAAGCCTTCAGAGAGGGAGAAGGTGAATTACTGAGGTCAGTTTAGAAACAACTGAAAGTCAAGATTGGTAAAGAGCAAGCTCCTGCAGAACAACATACGTGATGGGTGGTCAGGGATGGAAAAGATCACAGGCTTTAAGCAAAAGGAGGACCAGGAACAGACGGAAGTCTGTTAGAGCAGAGAACTGAACACGTTCTTCAATAAGTTCAGTTCAGGAACAAGCTCTGCATCCTCCTCTCCCTTGACCCATAGCTTCCCTCTAACATTTCACCTATCTCATCTTCCACCCAAGTCATGGACCTTCTTGCTGCTGCTCCGTTGTTGTCTCCAAACCACATCAGAACATGCTGGGCCCCCTGCCCCTCCCTCTCCCATCTATCTGTCTCTAGAAGTCAGGTGTAGAGGCAGCTGTAGAAATTGAATAGGAACAAGGCTGCTGGTCCAGATGGTGTCAGCCCCAGAGTCCTAAAGATCTGATCCAACCAGGTATGTCAGATTCTGCAGCCCCTCTTCAACCTCAGCCTAAGCTGGGAAAAGGTTCCTGTGGTATGGAAGACATTCTGCCTTGTTTTAGTACCTAAATAAATCTCATCCATCCTCCCCAAACAACTATATAGTGTACCTGTAGCCCAAACATCTCACATCATAAAAGTCTTGGAGAGACTTTTATTAGTACACCCGAATAAGCAAACAAGCAGCTTCCAGAAACCACAGCAGTTTGTTTAACGTCGTGGGGTTGCAGCTGAAGACGCCATCACACACCTGCTTCAACGAACCCACAGTTATCTTGACAAAGTAGGTAACGCTGAGAGGAACAAGTTCTTTGATTTTTTTAAGGTGCATTTAACACTATTCAGTCTGCTTTACTTTGCAAGAAACTCAAAAGGACTCAAGTAAATGCCTCCAAAATCACTTGGATTACTGACAACAGAACCAACAGGCCACAGTTTGTGAGACTGAAGGGTCATATGTCTGACTGGGTGGTCAGTGACAGAGGAGCACTACAGGGGACTGTACTCTCACCATTCCTCTTCACTCTGTGCACCTCAGACTTCCAGTAAACGTCCTGTCATCAAGAGAAATACTCAGATGACTCTGCATTTGTGGGGTGTATCAGTGCAGTAGAGTACAGAGAACCAGTGGACTGCTTTGTGACATCATGTGGGAAACAATCCTCGCATCTGGAATGTGAACAAGACAAAGGAGATGACAGTGGATTGTAGGAGAGCCAGGAATAAGTTGAACAGTATTTCCATCATGGAAGAGGTGGAGGTACCTAAGGGACATGCTAGAAAATAATTGAGAAGCACTGGGTTAAGAGAATAAGTTAGACATCCATCCATTATCTATACCCGTTTCATCCTTGAAGGGTCACGAGGATCTGCTGGAGCCTATCCCAGCCGACTATGGGCGAAAAGCAGGGGTACAACCCTGGACAGGTTGCCAGTCCATTGCAGGGCCACATGCAAACAAACAACCACTCACATCACATTCACTCCTACGGGCAATTTAGAATTACTAATTAACCTAACATGCATGTCTTTGGACTGTGAGAGGAAGCCGGAGTACCCGGAGGAAACCCACGCTAGCACGGGGAGAACATGCAAACTCCACACAGAAAGGCCCCGAGGTTCAAACTAGGACCCCCCCCTGCCGAAGTTTAAACCAGGTACCTTCTAGCTGTGAGGCAACAGTGCTAACCACTAAGCCACCGTGCTGCCAAGATAGACATAAAAAAATAATAAAAATGTGTTTTTAAAAGATTTTTTTCTGTTGCTCTGTTTGTAAGTCGGCACATCGCGTTGGCGTGACGCGTTGGTGCGATTCTAGCGTTGGATTAGTAGCCCCTGTATAACTGGTCAGGGGCCAGGCTGCTGAGGTCCCAGGGCGCTTCCGGTTAATTTCCGGGTTGCGTCGGCTGGTTGACAAGTAAGGCGTAAAATAAAAAGTAAAACGAAAAAATATATAAAACATGTATAAAAATAACCAAAAAAAACAGCAGTAAAACTGTCCTGGTAGCGACTGGGGTAGACGGATATTTCGAAGCTTCATAGCCGCTGGTTTTGGGATTGGCATTATAAAGTAAACAAAAGGAAAAAAAAATGTTATTATGGGACGAGCCCTGGACGGGACATTTCGGGTTGTTGTCTTTAAGGGTTTTGTTAATGCTCTGTAATGCTTCAAATGTTTTATGTAAAGCACCTTGAATTGTCTTGTACACGAAATATGCTATACAAATAAACTCGCCTTGCCTTGCTTTTAAAAAGAGAAAGAGAAAAGGAAGAGAAAAGGCCTGTCTGACACTCAGGAGTAACTTATTCCAGAGCTTGGGAGCAACAACAGAGGAAGCTCTGTCACCTCTGAGCTTCAGCCTGGTTTTAGGGACCGTCAGCAGCAGCTGATCTACTGATCTTAGGGATCGAGGTGGGCAGTAAAGAAGAAGTAGATCAACTAGATATGGTGGAGCAAGGTTGTTCAAACATTTAAAAACAAATAACAAAAGCTTAAAATTAATTCTGTACTGCACAGGGAGCCAGTGAAGGGATGCTAGGAAGGGAGTGATGTGCTCGTGCCTACCGGTCTGAGTTAGCAGGCGAGCAGCGGAGTTCTGCACAAGCTGCAGGGGCTAGTCTGGCTAATGCCTACATACAGTGCATTACAGTAATCAAGATGAGCTGTGATAAAAATGTGGATTAATATCTGCAAGTCACGTCTTAATAAGATTGGTTTTTTCCTTTGCTATTCGGCGAAGTTAATAAAAACTAATGTGAGAACTAACAGTTCTTCTGTTAAACTTCTCTGTCCTCAGCTCTGGTGCTATAAACCAATATGGCTGATTATCTGTGCAGACACAAATTGTAAATACAGTTGATCTAGTACTTTTCTTTAAACATTTAAGAAATATATCATCCCATTTTGGCAAACTGCATTAAAGACATGCCTTGCAGTGCTCGATATGTCACTCTTTCAAAACAGATTGGAAATAGATTCTTTCTTTCTTTTTTCTTTCATTCTTTCTTTCCACCCACTTGAACAGTGAACACTTCCAACAGCTCAACTCTTCGAGTTTTGAGGCTGTGCCAGAGAGACAGGTGGGTGGTGATTAAAAAACTATCAGAGCAGCACATATACACACTGAATTAAAGAAGTAACATTTAAGGATTGTCAGCAAATATTTTACCAAAAGTATAAAGTGTGAGATTATTCAGCAAAAATTGCTTGTTTAATTTTTGAAACCAGATGTTCTTTGTATTTGAATCAAACCTTTATTTTCTCAATTAAAGATCTCGTTTTCATCACAGCATATGCTGTAATTAACATTTTGTCTTTGGTATGGTCTATTTATTGGTAACACATTGTGTGAACTGTGTTTAATGATTTTTGCTCTAAAAAAAAAGAAATTGCTATTTTAAGTTTAACATATTTCGTAAGAATTAACTTTATCACACTGAACTTGGGTATTGTGCAAATAGTTGTGCACAGTACCCACCAATCAATACCTGGGAATTTGTGATTCAGGGTGGCATCCCATCTGTTTCTTGACAAGATATTTTTTTTTTGTTTGTTTATAGAAGTGTGACTTTCTTTTACATTAATTTTATTTTTTTATTTTTTTATGTGCATTGGGACAATCTGCCACAGAGAACTTCAGAATGAAGTCAAGGAGGGAGAAGCTGATTCATACAGCTGGATATACCTTACAAGACAAGCATTAAACATCCTCAAATGCTCCTTTTTAGACACACCCAGGTCTGAAAATGCTACAGCGATTGTGTAGACTTGTATTTCTTGTCTTTGTGCTTTTCTTCATTTCCATGTAAAGCAAAACTTATCCAAGATATGTGGAAAAAATCCCACAAAATATATTCAATGTTTAAAATTCAAGCAGATATGGCTTGAAAGAAAAAAAAAGCAAAGCATTAGTAATTATAATAATGATTTTAATAATGATAATGATAATACAGTCCAACTGTATTTGACTTGTCTCCAACAGTGCCTCTGTAATTCACTGTTATATTAAACTCTGTGTAACCCTCTGGCGAAGGAAAGATTCGCTCAGAACAGTCAGGACTGGCGATAAGTCTTTCGTCTGCTGTTGATAATCTCATCTGTAATCCATCTGTTCTCCCCGCTAAATTAAAAAGAGAAGATTTAAGGTAAACTACAGAGAAAAACAGCCCAATTGCTCCGGACCTTTTAGAACTGGTGAACCTCAGAACGGGAAGCAGACCAGGCATGGATTAGCAGAGCATGAATTATTTATACCTACTCACCAAAGGTGAAGTGTCATTGGAAGGTTTAAGAATCACTACACCACCTGCTAAATATAGACACGGGATGTCGATTCGCTATGTGGTTTGATGCAGGAGGGATTTGTTGAGCATGTCAACATCTTTGTGTATACTTTGTGTGACTGTTGTGTGACTTTTTTTCATTGCTCAGAAAAACTTTGTGTTTTGCCAGTGATTTCTTTGCAATAAGAGCATATGAGAGTGCAGAGTTTCTTTTTTCTTTTTTAAAAAAACTGTCTGCATCTATGTTATTGGTTAGTGCGTAATTTGGTAAAACCTTTTAAAGTTAGATATATATGTATTTTGATCTTGCAGCAGATGCTAGTTTTCTTGTGCGTGGGCGTGAGTGAGCGTGCATGTGTTCTTCTCACCAACCCTTTTGATAATAAAATATGTTAGATTAGACTAACACCTAAAGCCCTGGTTCTGTCAGAGACTTCAAAAATCACTGGAAAACTGAAGCCACACGACTGACACCAGTAGAGCCAATCGGACCACAGCCCTCCACCCACCACCTGCATGCAACACAACGATGGCGATAAACAAGAGGGTACAGCCTGCACGAAGGCCGGACCGGAAGGCCCCCTGCAGCAGGGGGGGGCCCTGACAGCCGAGACACACCCCAGCAACCCAGGCCAGCAGGACCTCGGGCCATGGCAAACAAGTAGAAAAGAACACCCCACAACCTCCCCAATGCCACCCCCAAGCATAGGCCGACCCAACTATCGCCCCTGCAACCCCACACAGAGTCAGTGGACTGAAAGCCACCCCTCATGCCCCGATTCACCCCCCGGCCCCCATCCATTAGCGGTCGATAGAGGTGAGACGGCCACCACCACCACCAGGCGAATTTCTCTTCCACCTTCTTCCACTGTAATGACTTGTTCTAACAGTTCAAAGAGGGCTATTACTATCCGTTGAAGAGATAACAACTGAATGTGTGTTTCACATTCAGCAGGGCCATTCAACAGTTCTTCCAAGAGTCTGTATCTGACTACTAAAACAAAAATCTCAAAGAGCCACAAAGCTCAAAGGCTCAACCTGAAAATTAGGAAAGACAGAGGGTACTGCAAAATCCTGAGAAAATGATTTTCTTCCCTTTTTATTCGATGGTCTTTCATTAATCTGTCATCACCCAACTACTAATGAGAGTCTTCTAAGTTGGAGAACTGCCAATCTTAAAGTAAATATTTCTTGAAAGGCTGTCAGGATGTTAATACAACAATGTTATCCAACAAGGAAAAGAAATAGTTTAATGCTTGGATGAACCCTGTTTTACGTCCTTTCTTCAGTGTTGATTTATACATCCCCTTTAACTCCAAACTGTTCTAACTCCCTGAGTGTAAAATACTGTTGTTTTCCCACAGCTGCAGGGATTTCTAAGATATGCACGAGGGGGGCCAGATGCATAAAACTCAGTGTAGTTTCCTGTCAAAGTGCCTGTACGTACAAAGGCAGAAATGAGCAAACACATTCTTTTGGCTGGATTTATAAAGCCCTGCATTCATATGATTCACTTTCAAAAATCTCAATCATCATGTGGAATTGTACACATAAAATGTAAAAACAATATTTGCACCACAACTGAATAAACATGAGCAGAAAAAAAACAGCCCCTTGGTCAAAATTCAAAACAAATAAGCCTCCAGAGGTTAAAAAAAAAAAAAAAAATGAAATAGTTGAGTCACATACAAGAGTCCAAAAGATGTACAAAGAAAGTATGAGAGGGTACAGAGGAGGGCTAACGAAAAAAGAAAAGGAAAGGGCTGATTTTTGTAGCTTCATTTATTACTATCTCACTTCCTGGATGATGATTTTCTTTTATCTTATTATGACAACCTTGATTCAGCTCTATTGTTATTTAAATGTATTTGCTGCCATAAAGAGAATATTGTACAATGTAAAATTGTAAAATATCATGGTAATCACCAGGTTTTCTCCTTATTTATCTTTGTTTACAAGTTCTGTGTTTGTCTTATTGTAAAATAAATCTCTTTCATTAATTCAGCTGTGTCCCTTGCAACGTCTTTCTTTCTTTTTTTACAGCTAAGCTTTTTAGCTTTTGATCATATCCCCATGTCATTGGTTTTCCCTTTTTCAAAATTATTTTTAGCATTATGTCCTGTATGTGAATCAAAAGAAGTTGTGAAGAAGATTGTTTGGATTTGTAGTGAATCAGGTAAGATGACAATTGTCAAATTGTCCCGTATTTCTTTCTTTCATTCATTCTTTTTGTCTTTCTTGGTCCATAATGGACAATGTTTAGGTTTGAATGGCTTGTGTAAAAAGGGTCAATAAAGGATCTTGTTTAATAAAAAAATATTTTGCTCTACACGCTGGGCACTTGGTCCTCAAGTGTGTGGCGACAGTTAAAGCTTGAAATATTTACGTTTCAGTTCTTCACTGTTCTCGTTTATTACAGTTTATTACAGAGTTAAAGGTCTGGCTGTCTTTATTTTCACCTATGTTTTTGAACAGTCTATCCACAGATGCTCAAGGCTTCCTTCAGAGTGAAACATGGCAATGGTCATTACATGATGTATGTGAGCAAGGAATCATGAAATGATTTGAATGTGTGGATGCTGGGCATCATGCTGGGATGCTGGGTTACCTTAAAAAGTCAATTGAGAAGGAGATTGAGGTGACAGCCCGGCCCACTGAAGTACCCACAGGTATCAATGCTCGTGTGCAGGATGAAAGACACTCAGATAAGGTTTAGTGAACAGTGCACTGATTAAGTGAAAGATGCAAGAAACATTGCAGTCAAGGAAATGAAAGAAACAATACAAAAAAAAAAAAAACAGTGAGAGCAATGTGCAAAGTGATGGTGCTCCTGTGTCTGAATGTACTCCATCTGATGCTGCAGCTGGGTCTGTTTCTGAATCCCCCTGTGACTGAAAAAGCTATGGACTGTGACACTGACTCTGGTAGTACCTACACTTTAGGCTTTGCAGTTGTCTAGAAGAGCGCTTTA
The DNA here is from genome assembly GCA_018398805.1 of Hirundichthys speculiger. Classification (NCBI taxonomy): domain Eukaryota; kingdom Metazoa; phylum Chordata; class Actinopteri; order Beloniformes; family Exocoetidae; genus Hirundichthys; species Hirundichthys speculiger. The sequence goes on along the minus strand of JAGFBZ010000381.1, from coordinate 642,326 downwards.
CACGCTTGAGGAAATAAATTATTTCCTCCATAAAACTTTCAGTAAACAGGTTATCAGAATTTTTCCTTTTTTCCCATGATGCAGAAAACTTTATCAAAAGCGCATTACCTCTAAAAAAGTAGTTGGTGTGTATTTTCTGGAAAAAAAAAAAGAAATTATTCTCCATCCATCCATCCATTATCTTTCGCTTGGTCCGGAGTCGGGTCGTGGGGGCGGCAGCAGCCCAGACCTCCCTCGCCCCGGCCGCTTCGAACAGTCGTTCTTAACCCGGGAGGTCAAGACACACAATTAACACATGATGAGTCAAGTGATATGATGACTTGCCCCGCTTGGCCATCACTGGTTACACAGTGATATTAAAGCACCCAGCAAGGTCGGATGCTCCCACGTGTGTGTATGTGTCATAATTATGAATGCATATTGTGCTGTCTTGTCCCTTGCTATTTTTCAGGCCATCGGTGGTAATCCTGCCTCCTCGCCGCTGATTGGTCCTTCGATCCCTTCCCCTGGCCAATCCGGATGAGGCTGGAAGATTTAAAATCCTGTCCGGTCCTGCGTTGGTGGTGGCTGTCCTCCCAGCTCGCTTTCCATTTGTGTTGCTACACTTGAGAACTTTTGTGATAACTAGAATTCTGTGGAGCTTGGTTTTTGTTATTTTTCTGTGTGCTAGTCCTGCTTTTGGCATTATTTGGTTCTGGAGGATTATTGTGGTTTTTTTTCTTTTCTTTAGAAGCCTTTGTGCAATCCTTTTCTTTGACTAGGCTAAGTCCTATTTGCTTTTTGGTTGTATTACTAACGATTAGCCTCTTTACTTTTTTGAGAGGTTTTTTTTTTTGTTGTTGTTGTATTGATTGTTCTTTTGGTTTCATTTAATTCTTATCTCTATTAAATAACTTTATTTACCAATAAAATCTGGTTTTATGTTGTGTTCTTTTCAATCACGAGCTGGGGCGTAACAAACACATACCTTACACCTATATTTCATTGAGGCTAGAGTTGCTATCATCCATAATATAGTGAGGGCCATCTATGGTAGTCATGGTGATTTTAAAAATCTCTGTCTTCAGGTTTTGAAATAGGGATCCATTTACTTTCAAATGTAGGTGACCTCATTTAATTTAAAAAAATGATGTTCTGAATGTTCACTGAATAAAATAAATACTGTATTGAGTAGGCTAGGCTACATAGTGATGTCATCTATGCTAATCTGTCCTTGTTTAATTTGAGAAAAATTAAATAGAGAACCAACATTATAGGCACATAAACGGCTTTTTTTACCCTAACACTTTGATGAAACGATCTGAAAACACTTTTTTTTCTCCATGGGAATTACGTCTTTGCAGTTTACTCCATGGTAGAGGTGTCCCGATCCGATATTCGGATCGGATCGGCCGCCGATATGAGCAAAAAATGCGGATCGGTATCGGATCGGCAAGCCCTAAAAATGCCGATCCAGGCTCCCGATCCATTTTTTTTCCAAAGTCCGTTCCGGGTTTTCCAGCGGACCGCGCAGCGCATTATTCAGATAAACCCATTCCAGGTTTTGCTCTGTGTTTCCATAATATCCGGTCCGCATTTTCCAGCACACCTTCAGCACACGAGCATCTCCCTCCCAGTGTTGCCAACTTAGCGACTTTGTCGCTATATCTAGCGACTTTCCAGACCCCCCTAGCGACTTAATTTGTAAAAAGCGACTAGCGACAAATCTAGAGACTTTTTCTGGTGATTAGCGACTCACGTGCACTCAAACCGCTAGGTTTGAAGCCATCACTTGGCTGCTGTCTGCCTCGCGAGCCGCGCTTCTCTCTCTCTTTCTCTCTTTCTGTCGGGCACAGTACACAGCCACAAACACCCCGCTCCCGCGCGAGACAGCTCGAGTTCCACTCCACCCCACCCCCCAACCGACCGTCCGTCCGTGTCCGTCCGTCGCATCTAGCGACTTCTAGCGACTTCCGGGACAGCCTCTCGCGACTTTTCTCATTGGAGAGTTGGCAACAGTGCTCCCTCCAAATCTAGCTCAGTTGCATTGCCTAACCATTGAGACGGACGGTCATGTAAATTTGAAGCTATCAAAATGATATTTGTGTGGGATTATTTTACGTTGGAGGACGACAAAGACGAGGAGGTGGAGTGCAACATATGCCACAGTAAAGTCAGGCGGGGTGGTAAAGTTGTGAGAACTTATAATACTACGAATTTAATAAAGCATTTATCGAAATACCATTGTAAACAACATGAAGAGTACGTAAAGAAAACCGAAGACAAAAAGAAAGGTCTTGCACAACTAATACTGGCTGAAACGTTTGGGAATCGTGACAAACTGCCACTGAACAGTGTCAAAGCACAGGTACTAATGCTGTTAATAGACGGTTAAACTCAAGTTGTGTTTGCTTAATACAATTAACAATATTATCTGCACTTATGGCTTGTAAAGCCGTAGTTTACTGATGCCATTTCTGTTTGTTATTTATCATTTTGTCTATTTTGTGTTGATTTGTTGAATAAATAGGTCAGTTTCTCGTTACCAACCAATGTGTATTATTCAAATGCACCTAATTCAGCTGGCTAGTTATTATCAGGAGTAAAACCCTATTCAGCATGAGTCTAACAACAAAGTAAGTTGGTTAAGTGACTTAAAACTTTAATACATGCTCAGATAGGCCGGTATCGGTATCGGCAGATATCTGTATTGGATCGGAAGTACAAATAAATATCGGTATCGGATCGGAAGATCAAATTGCTGGATCGGGACATCTCTACTCCATGGTACTTGTTTCTCTTTCATCCTTCATCTGCTCCAGTTTTAGGGATCTAATCTGTTCTTGTATCAATGAACAATGCGTGTATGTGGCGTTTTGGCAACTTTTATGGCAATTTCAGCCTCAAAAAGCTCATTTTAGTCCAGAATATAAGTGACACTCTCACTACACACTGTGTTACAGTGTTTTTGAATCAGTTACTTCACCTACAAAATAGCCAAAGGCTTATTGTGATGTCATATGAATACTATCTATTCAAGTTTTTTTGTTTTTTTCAGAGTCATGGGCAGCAGTTGTCAGAGCTGAAATAAATTATGTATCTGTCTCTTTTCTAAATATTAATATTCCTTATCATGATGCAGACAGACTTATTTTTTGGTTTGATCAAAATGAATGGGGAGAGACTGAAACTGCACAATAAATTTCATGTTACATGGAAAAGAGGGGGGGACCTCATTTCCTGCCATCTTCTACCTTTTCTCAAGTTATTACAGAGTCAGACGTGGTAAATGTTTGAAGAGTTGAATTTTATATGGTCAGGTGGTACATGTGGGTAAAAGGCATTGGTGGAACTGTGAGTGAGGTGAGGTGAGTTTTTACATGACAGATAGTTGTAAAATCAGATTATTATTTTGCATTTACCTTATGGGCATACCTGACCATCATCTAATTGCATTAGATTTGCTTGACTCAACAACCACTAGGTACAGCACATATTGGCACTTTAATGTTTAAGTTTTATAGGACAATGATTTTTATGAAAAATCTGAGGTTTTCTGGGGAATTTCAAAGAAAAGGAAGATATCTGAAATGTTTAGAAGAGAAAGAAAGAAAGTGTAATCAGCCAGGCACTTTTCTACATCAGAGAACTAAAGGAGCTTTGGTGAGTTCAACTAGTGTCAGAGACATAGCTGCTCCCATCACTTTTTTTCAGCCTGGAGAGGTCTGTCTTTCAACTTAAGCTGATTTTACATCTTTGACTCCCCAATGATACTGTAATCACTAGTGCAGTCACAGTGTGGATGCGGTGCTGGAAGGGCTTCCTCAACTCAAAGTTACAGCTGTGCTGGATCTTAACTCCTCCCTGGAAGAGCTGACTAAGCTGTGGGTCAGATGGCTTCTGGAATGGCTCTGGGACTGGACAGATCGCCTGTAGACATACCTGGAAGCAGGCTTGGGGGAGTCGCAACTAAATATGCATCTTTAGCTCAAGTGAACTGGGATAAAAGTTAGAGCTCTACAGACTGGACAATGAACAGTTGTAGATTTGCTAAAATAATCTTGAAATATTTGATGGGGAAACCAGGGTATGGAAATATTGGGTCTTTTTCTTAGAACAGAGCAATGTCAGAGGAGAAACTGGGAGGATGTCAAGGAGAGAATGTTTGCTAGATTGTCTAAAGGCTTTCCTTCAGTGGGAGGGTCTTGGTTGCCCCTTGTCAATAATAAGGAGCCTCCATAGAGGAAAGTCAGAGGACAGTGGTGGATTTGTTCCGTATCTGCCAGAACTTGCCAGTGGAGGAGGGTGGACAAGATACAATTGATCTTTCATCATTTGTATCTTGTATCTCAATTGCATCAATCTCAAAGACTGCTCTCCAGCTTTGACCTGCCATGACTGGACATTACCTGCATGTGCCTGAGAAAGGGTGGGTGTTCTGGACACAATTAAAATCTGTTGCTGTTGAAGCAACAGTGCATGGATTTAAATAGTTTTAAACCTTTTTACCAGCCAGTTTTTCAAACATGCCAGACTTTAACTCTCAAACAGGAAACTGTAGCATCACCTGGGATGTGGCTGTTTGAGGAGCCTCTGTTTGGAAACAGCTTCATTTTCTCTCAGATCCTTTTATCTGCCAGTGTGCGATCCAGACTGAGGGAGGCATGATGTGTGAAGTCGGGTCATCTGCAGGAGATGTCTGTCCCTAGCTTTGATGAGCTGCTTTCTATGTCATCCAATAGACTGCTGCTTAGACTGGTGGTGAAGATCTGTTCTACGGGTCAAAATGTGGCACATTCTTTTATTCAAACCTGGGAAAAAAAATACAAAAAAATAAATGAATAAATTCAAAGTGGACTGCCTCATGTTTCCTGCAGTATTGCTGGTTTGTTGCTCCACTCTCTGGGGAGAATTCTTTCATCCTCCTCTTCATTTTTTTATTCTTTCTCTTCTCCAAACCGGACATTTCTACACACATAAAAGAGATTAAAAGAATAATAGTAATAAAAAAAATAACAGTCGGAAGAAGGATGACCTAAGAAATGTCCCATGTGGCTTTTGGGTTGCTCATGTGTTGTTACATGAAAGCAGACAGGTCCCAATATTTTGTAAGATATTTGGATAACTTCTTCAATGGTGCAGTTACATTCAGTTGATATTTGTGTGGGCTAGAGTGGCCTGACTGAGGCTTGAAACAATTACCCTTGAAAGGGGAGAAATGTTCTTCATTTGAAATGAGAGCGTGTTGTTCACTGAACCACGGAAAGATCCCACCACCTTCCTCGAACTGTCACACTAATAATTACATTGTGCTTTCATCAAGATCTCTCACATTTGGAAACAGAGGTGATGAGAGACAATCAACAAAGAAAACTGCAGCCCGCAGAGGGACAAATAGCTCTACTTAGATGTGCAGCTGTACAATGTTCATGCACGGCTAGACGTAATTATAAACTACTCTGACAAATCCTTCTTGCTCAGAAAAAAGAATGCATATTTTGTGTGTCCTAGCGCTGTTGAGAGCACACCATTTAAAGGTATGCCTTGTGTTGACTTTATCAGTCTAAACAAATATAGACAGCTTAAAAAAAACAATGTGTGCGCACAAGTTGGCATCCGTCCATATTCATCTAAACTTGTGCAAATACTTGTGTAAATAAAAAAAACCTGTAAATTAAAAAATATAATAATTCTCAAATAGGTAAATTCAAATATAAAAAGTTTAACTTGTATTTTGTCTTGTATTTCTTCTGTGAGAATATGATTCAAATGCTTACAACCTTAAAAAATCATGAATACCATGTAGAGTTGTTTGATGATCTGAAACATTTGAGTGTGAAAAACATGTTAAAAAAAAAAAGAAAAAAGAAATCAATATAGGGGCAAATACTTTTTTATAGCACTGTATACAATTGTGTCTATGGGAGCAGAAGCCACAGCCCACGATGAGCTTCCCTGCGGAGGGACCGGCCAGGACCCTGCGTTATTGAGCTGAGCAAGCCCTTGGCCTACATCTGCATCGGCCACTATGTAGCTAAACCGAGCTGCTATGTGAAAATAATGTAAGGACTCTTCCAGTTGGAACTGTGCTGGGACTTCCAGTAAATCATACTGGTAGCAGGATCTCTAATGTTGTTTTGGTGGTGACATGAAATGACTGCAGTGGTTAGCAGCTCGTTAGCAACTACAGCTCGTCCCGGGTGTCTGTTAGTACAATCCACACAAGCACAAGAAAACCAATCCCCTTTATAATTAGACTATGATCCATTACCTTTTTAACCACAGCTTAGAAGTCAATATAATATCAAGTGCTAAGTTGCTAAAGTCTATCAGCCGACACCAAAACCAATAGTTAGCTATCAACCAAACGACATCAAATGATGCGCAGGCATTTGATTTATCAGCTTTAGTGATTTTATTACTTAATACAAATTTATCTGATGTGGTACAAAAAAATGATCCCTGTTAAAGCTGTCATGGGGGTTGAATGGACTCATTGATGAAAAAGAGTTTTTTAACAGGCGATAGTTGCTGCTGCCATTTAGGATGCATGTGGAGTTTGAGGAATCCATGTTCCCTCTGTTCCATAGATGTGACCCCGTGACTACTTTTGACAGTGATTTCTCACTTGTATTTTCATATTCATAATGAAGAAGCGGCAACTATGAAATTGTGCTTGTTTTTCATAATGTTTTCAGGTTGTTAGCATTTGAATTGTATTCTCGCAGACAAAAATACAAGAAAAAAAACAAATTAAATGTTTTATACATGATTTTACTTATATGAGAATTCATTTGTTTTTAAAATGTACATATTTTCACTAAATTTGTAAATAAATAATAATATACAGTATACCCTTGCCCATTCGCGGTTCACCGTTTGCAGTTTTCTTTTTCATAATGTATTTTGTGTAGCCCCGGCAATTTCATGAATTTCTTAGGTAATTTTTTTTAACAGAAAAACGCTCACATTCACCCTAACTATTATTATTATTGTATTTATGTATATATTTTTTTATTTTTATTACTATTATTATTATTATTATTAATATTATCGCACTACAAAATTAAAATGTTTTTAATTTGCCATTACTACAATATTACTGTATTAATGAGTAAGAAGGTCTTTAGAAAGTGTTTAGAAAGCATATTTTAACGTATATAATATCATACATAGGCTTTAAAACTGTGTCAATAATTCACAGATTTTGGGGATTCGTGGAGGAGGAAGGAACGTAACCTACAAGAATAATAAGGGTATATTGTAAAAAAAAACAAAAAACAAATCTTGACATTCTTGTACAGTCCTGTTCATCAAGATTGTCATTGCCATAACTGAGCCATAAATACCAAAAGTAGGCTGCTTTATGAGGTAATTGGAATGTCTAAACCTTTTTTTCTCTACTAACTGGCCTCTCTGAAGCAAAGGAAGTTGCAGTGAATGACCCACTGTAACAAGACTTCTAGAGATGAAGGCGATGCATTTTTGAAAAACAGATGAAAGGCGGGTTGATAGCAGTACAAGAGAATAGACAGAGAGATGAAAGAAATGCAGAAGATGAAAAGAGTCTTGTAAATAAGGGCAGCATAGAGGATGGATTTTTAGGGGATGAATTTTTAAAATATGGGAGAATCTGGGAGTCAAGAATGAAACAGTTTGGGTTGAGATGGGCTTGGACAAAACCATTATGCCAGGGCTCAAGTGTCCATCACAAATATCTAATCAGAATAATTTTAAGGTTGAATTTGCATCTCTAACTATCCATAACATCTATTACCATCTAGTCGCTACCTATTGCTTAGTCTTGTCTGCCATTGTCCACACCACATTTCCTATCAAACAACAAACTCAAAATGTCAGCATCTTAACAAGGCACTTGAGCGAGTGAGATGCTGATTTGTATTTCTCTTATATTTCTCTCTCTTTCTCTCTCTCTCTTTTTTTAAGTTCAACAAAGTTGAATGTGAATCAGCATTTTAGGCAACACACCACTGCCATTTTATGCTCTGATCCTTCACATAAAGGAAGACATTTTTAGTGATCTTCGTCTTTTGCTTTCTGGTGAGATGACTGCTGTGTATCATATTTTCTCAGACATTTTAAATGAGAGTGGTGGAGAGAGAATAGGATGGGTTCAGTTTTTCATTTGCCCTAATGGATACTAAAATATTTAGAGCCAACATAAATGTCTGACTATTTGCATTAACGCCTCTACTAATTATGCATATTTAATTCTATAGTACAAGTTATATCCAATCTGCCTCCTGCTTCAGTCTGAGCCAACTTCTGTCAGTGTGACAGCTGAAGATGTGTTGTGCTGTAATTGAAAATAATAACCAAAAAAAAAGAGGTCTCTTAGACAGCAAGCAACCATCTTTAAAGTGGTAAATAGTCCTTGCTAAATACTAAACTGTGTTATCTGAACCCTGAATTTATTTACGGATTGGACATTTAAAAGACAGATTAGCGATTGGTGATAAAAATGCTGCGGGATATTTGTTAGACTTGGGGAGGACCAAACCTGATTTAAATTGTGAAGTCCATTGTACATTTTTTTTCTTTGCAAAATGCCTTATTTATTAGCAGTCTATTGATTTTTTCATTTACCTATTTATTTATTTAAATGTCAGCACGGTGGCTTGGTAGTTCGCACTATTGCCTCACAGCAAGAAGGTTCCTGGTTCGAACCTCAGCAGAGGCCTTTCTGTGTGGAGTTTGCATGTTCTCCCTGTGCTTGTGTGGGTTTCCTCCGGGTACTCCGGCTTCCTCCCACAGTCCAAAGACATGCATGTCAGGTTACTTGGTGGTTCTAAATTGCCCGTAGGAGTGATTGTGAGTGTGCGTGGTTGTTTGTCTACATGTGGCCCTGCGATGGACTGGTGACCTGTCCAGGGTGTACCCCTGCCTTTCGCCCGAAGAAAGCTGGGAGGCTCCAGCAGATCCCCATGACCCTGTATAGGGTTAAACAGGCAAAGATAATGGATGGATGGATTTATTTACATCTAAAGCTAACATAATAATGGCACAAAGAACTTTTGCCATTTTCATTTTTTGAAACTCCCCCATAGGCTAGAAGGTTAATTCGTTTTTATGATAATTCTTTTGTGCATGGACGACCAGTGGATTTGTAAGTGTTAAAAAAAAAAAAATAAAAATCGTGCATAGATTTGCATATTCTCAGATCAGTTTCAGGCCTCATTCATATGATTAAATAAATGTGATATAAAACAGATTTGTGGATTTGCAGACAGATTTTATTTTCTCCATTAATGCGACTCAGATGTCCTTAAATATGTGATGGTGCTGACTGACAAACACAGCTGGACAGGCTTCCCTCTTCTTTCTTCTCTTTAAAATATGTCAAGTCCTTTGCTGACTACTAAGAATGCTCTGGAAAGCAGTAATGTGTTGTGTCTTATACAGCTTCAAGAATAATGAGGCACACTCAGAGTTTCCATCCACCTTACATGTCCTTTCGCCATCTGGTAACCAGTATGAATGCAAATATCAGATAGTTGGTTGTAAATCTTAATGCAAGCTACTCATAAAATAAGTAAATAAATAAATAGAAATAAAATAAATAAACAAAATCAATAAAATTCTAATTGGCCATTAAGACCTTGGGTGTAAATGCAGCCTGTCTTCTCTTCCATGATGTCCACAGTAACTCTGTGAGTTTGATGCATTGTTGTTGATGTGGACATACTGGCATGAAGCAGCTGTCGCAAGCAGTGTTGTGCAAGTTCACTTTCTACACGAACTAGTTCAGTTCATAGTTCATATTCAAAATTTGGAACTAGAGTTCACTATTTCAAAAAACTAAATTGTCCATTTCTAGTTTTTTTTTTTTTAATTCTTTTTTAATGTTGCTGCGAGAAATTATATGTCAAAATGATTGCCACTGCCCATATACTACACCACCACAAACAGCAATTATTTTATCCATTTTATGTGTCGAAAACTATGTGTTCAATTCGGAATCCTTAACCAACCAGGGTTCACATTAGCTTTGAAGGGAAAGCCCGTGTAAAACTGTCATTTCCCTTTCAGCTCCTCTCTACAGTAGATTAAAAATTTGAGGAAAAACTTGCTGCCAAATGGTCTTTATTATAAGATAAAAACAGGTCCTTAAGGTGTTATATTAATATTTGTAATATTAATATTGTAATATTTTAATTCCCGGGGCGCTCCTCTGTCTCTGGCGGACTGCAGCTTTCATCTTCCTCCATGTTTGTTTTAAACATTTGATGATGCAATTGTTAGCGTGACAGAAGCGACAGCCCGTGTTGCCATGTTTGATTGCTTTCTGAAGATACATATTAGGCTCGTTTGTGTTGTATTTTAAATGGGGTTTGTTGGAAACCTGCCACGGTTCTGACCATGTGTGAACTTTGAAAGAGCATAGTCCACAATTACCCAAATGAACTCGTTCACACCCAACGCTCGTCAAGGAGAAAGAGAGCGCCTTCAGTTCATGTTCGCACATAATACGAACTAGTTTGTGAACTTTCATTCAGTGAACCTGTTCAGGTACAACACTAGTCGCAAGCGACAAGCAGTATTGATGGAGGACCAGGAGAGCTAGAACTTCCTAAAAGTTGTCAAATATTGCATCAAATGAAACTAAAACTAATATATTAACATGAAAAAACAATGTCATGTGGACTGCTTTAAAAATAAAAGGAAAAAATATTTAGTGAGTTTTTTTTTTTTTTTCAAGCTGATGTGGCGTTTGTGGAACCAAATGGAGCTAACTGAGTGCATTTACAGTCCTTTACTGTCCATGATCTTTTAGAAGTTTCTGGGAATGCAGATGGGATTCACCATCAGAAAATTAATCTCGCTTGCAACTCAGCCACTGTTTATCCCTACGTGGCCATCCTATTTCTTAGAAGGAGAGAAACCACTTAAAGGCTCTGTTTGTTGCAGGCAATGTAGCAAAGACAAACATAGGCTCTTTAACATCATAAGATGGGTCCAGCTTTATTAAATAAACAGAAATGGGTTAAAGTTTACAAGTTAAAGAACTTTGACAGTTTCCTCAACAACTGCGTGAACTGAAATAAAATACTACATGTTCAAACTGGTTGTTTCCAAGTCAAAGCATAAAGACATAAAGAATTCAAAGTCTGCAACAAATGAGTCATTAAAAGAGTAAGGAAAAGTGAAATGAGATGAAAAACTGTAAAAGAAGAGCAATATGAAATGAAAACAATGTGTGGAACGAAAATGAAATGTAAATGTAAATACAAGCAATGTTAATTGAACAAAAAACATGCAAATCCCTTCAAATAAATACTCGTCATACATACCTCTTTTGTGTTTTCATTTAGGCTATAATGAATGTTCACATTATGTCAACCTGGCTTTATGCACGGCTGCACTACTTCCTGAACTTCAGCCAGCTGCTTTGTTTTCTGTGTGTCATTAATTGACAAACAGATTATTCCAGGTGTGTCTGACCTCACAGCAATGGTCAGACACACCTGGGTTGATCAGTTTGTCCAATAATGACACACAGGAAACAAAAGAGCTGGCTGAAGTTCAGGAAGTAGTGTAGCTGTGATTTTAGCTTTTTTGTACACCAAAAATGTAAGAGATACTGGAGCTTGGTTGGGATGGTGGGAGTGCTTGTGGCGGGTGGCAGAAATTTTCCCTCATTTTCAAATCCAAAACTTGACAGGTATACATATCCCACATGCAAACATTACAAGAAAAGAAACTATTTTAAACAAATGATGATTTGGAGAGTCTCCCTGCCATAAAAGAGAGATGAAGCATGTTTTTACCAACAGAGTCTCGGCAGTCTCTGCAAGACATGGAACAATGAGAAGCTGAAGGTCTCCACAAAGCAGTTGATTACATTACATGTTTACTACGCAGCTGGCAGCTGCTTCCTGACAAAGTGATGATGAAACCCTCTTGGCAGTCCTCTCCAAAATAGTTAATTAACATAAATGAAATTTTGTGATGTCTGTTCTTACACAGAAGCCAAAGACGAAAATGATAAACTGCAGAAACAAACTTCTTGCTGGTTGAATTTAGTAACAATTTCTGGTTACATTTTTACAAACCTACGGGCCGTCACAGGAGATTGAAAACCAAACTGAGATCATTAAGATTTAGATTTTTACATACTATTTGCATATGATGACTGATTAGAGTTTGGGTGTGAACATGACTGAAGGAAATCAGCCACTAATGATAATTACATCAGCACATTCACAGTATTTCTTTGCTGAAATATTATTGTAACCTGCTGTTTCTGTGTGTCCTTCTCTTCGGCTTACTGTGAGAGTAATTACATACTTAACATTCCTTCCATGTGATACTTTGGTGCTATATGCTAATCTTGACAAAAATGTTTGGTTTGGAATTGATTTCTATGTGTTTGTATACATTTCTGGTTGTATCATGTCTTTTAAATAACCACATAATAATTCAGGATATTTGTTTACTGTGCCTGCTATCCTTACGGTTACACATGTTCACATTAAATCCTAACATAAATGCTGATGCAAATAATCTTTTCAGAGGCTTTTCAGAGATTCATAAGGACTTTGAAATTCCATCTTTGTGTTCCTGGAAACAGCTTAACCTGTATTAGACTAATACCCGAGAAATGACCAGAAGTCACTTCCCCTGTCGTCTCTTAGCAGCATTGGTCTGAAGTGATTTTAGATTTCGCTCCATTAAATTAATTGCGGTCTAAATTAGAAAAAGCTTGTGTCTGCCAACAGCCATGATGATCCCAGGGGCTCTGCTGAGCTGTGCAGCTTGACATTGCGTGCTGCTCAGTGGGTCTGGGGCTCCATCTGTGCCAGCCTCTCCCACTGGGTGAGCCCCACCTTAACCCCAACGTCACTGCTGAAGCACAATGCATTTGCACCAATTTACGCACGCAAGTACGCACGCACGCACGGCACGCACACACACCAATACATTCTATTGTTGGATACTTTTGCATCTGGACAGTGAAATGGAACACAGCTTTGCTGACTGTGAGGATTTGAGTGTGGACTGAAGGCTGTTAGAGCAGCACAATTTACAGACATATAGATACCCAGGCATTTATTTAATTGTGATTTAATGTTATGAAGCTAGTTTTCAAACAGCTGGGTTCATATGTGAATATTTAAATGGTTTAAATAACTTCTTGGCAGGTTTTTTTTTTTTATGAATTGACATGTTATCACATTTAATGTTTCTGAGTATTTTTTTAAGCCATGCACTGATGTATTTTGGCTGTGCTCATGCCCAGAAGGAGACCTTGAGAAATGATGTGGATTTGTAGCCTATTTTGCAATAACTTTTTTTTTTTTTTTGCTTTTTATGATTAAGATGGATTTCAACTTCCAGCCGAGTTAACAGAAGTCCATACAGCTGACATCAGACACAACTGGAGACTATTTTCATTGAACACTGATTCCTTGAAAGTGATTTGGTATTTACTGAAGTTGACTTCGATGACGTCGGTTTGCTATGCATGGGAGACAAGTTAGTGTTGCAACCATTTTTCTTTTTCTAAGTTTTTATTTTCTTAATCTAAATGAATCTTGAGATAATTTATTTTTTGGGAAGTAAGAAGATTGCACACATTTAGAAATTAAGTGCTTTGATTTTAGAATAACTGTAATCTGAATTTTTTTTTCCAATGTTCAGAAATCTCCACACTCCACCCTAACCCTAACCCTGTTGACCCAAAAAGTTAAAAGCAAGTTAGCGGTTAGTCCAACGAGATTAGCAGCCAGGTTTCTCACTGCTGCTCGTAGACTCAAACATCTGAGCTTGAGCATCACTGGCACTGATTGGATGTAATCCAGGAAACTGATCTCATTAAACGCGACTAATTTTACAATGATTTGGCTCGTGAAACAGCAGCTTTATGCTGAGAATGTGTTGTGATGCTTTCAGTATCCGTACTGCAGCGGACGGTTCTAACTGGGTTAAAAATGTTCTACCAGGACAAACCTGTTAACGGTCACATTTTCCACTGCTTTACAATAAGTGGTTGAAGGATGATGTGTTTTTGAAGAGCATGGCATTGTGAAATGACTGTACAACAAAAGTTAATAGCGCAGGTTACACCTTTTCAATCACCTCATCACATAAAAACCACTTGCATTGTTAGCAATATTGTTTTTAATGGCGATAAAAAAAAGAATTTGCGTTGATAGAGTTTTAATGCTCTTAGAACTATTTAAGTTCTCAATTCTACCATGCTGCTTTGTGAGATCTAAAGTCAGTGTCTTTCTTTGTTTTGTTTTTACAATCTCCAACAGAGGTAAAACAATGGTTTTGTCTAATTGAACCAGATGTTGGCATGTTGTTGGGAATGTTTAGGATTTCATATAAAAGTCACGCCTCTGTGGCAGCTTCTAGAGACCGAGAAAGGCAAAGAGAGAAGAAACAAGCTGCCTCACACCCATAGAAATGGTGGTCCTGTATCAAATGATGTACTGTCACAATTCCTGTCCTGGTTGTTTTCACTGTGCCTACCCTGCAGCCACATTCCCAGGTCCCTGCTCATGCATTTCTTTATTCATCAGATGCCCTCAGCTTTTTCTCTTCCATGGTCACCTAATCACTTCCTCCTTTTCTATAGCAAATAGCCATGTGTTGTTGATGACGATGCCATTCACCAAAACATTTTGATGCATTGCGGTGTGCATGGGTAAAAGATGGCGTTTGTCTGCTCACTCATGTGCAAAAGTCAATAGGATTGAGACTAATCCAAAATGTTTTTAGATTGGTTAGAAGTTCAAAACACAGGTTAAGTTTTTATGTTATAGTATGTGTACAACTATAGCGAGTTAGGAAAATATATGTAAAAAGCTTACATTTTGATAATCATCATCTTAGATGGATGCTGTTCTAATACAAAAGAATTCAATTCAGTTCCTTTCAATAATACTTTATTTCTCTCCAAAGGGAAATCAAATGTTACTTTTGTTATTTAAGTTTCCTCAAAGAGTCATTAAAGATGGTCATAGCGGTGGGTAGGAAGGGTCTCCTGTACTGGTCTGTGTTGCAGCAGAACTGAAGAAGCCTCTAACTGAAGACATTGTAGAAGCACTGTGTTGTAAGGATGATGCTCAGGGTTGTACAATATGGTTTTCATTTTCTGAAGTATCCTTCTTTGCACAATCGGCTCCAGAGGCTCCAAAACAGAATTATATAATAAAAGATTACACATACGTTGCCAGAGACCCATGTCATGCCTCGGGTCTATATTATTCTGATGAGAGTTGTGATCCTAACATTTTGAATATCTCCTCTTGTTCAGATTTGACCGTTGCATCAGTAACCGCCTCCGACAGCTGTAGACAAACCTGGAGAGGCAGAACATGATTACATCATTTCTGAGTAGTCACCTCAAACTTGGCTCTGAATCAAAACTTGGATCATACAGGCCAAGGCCTGGTATCCAGCCCTCTCTCAAGTACTTATATTATCCAAGGGGCTGGACGTGACCCTGACAGGATGGTGAAAACTCTGAAATTCCCCTCTTTTCCATATTTTGAGATTTCAGGGCAATATAAAACAAAACAGTTATTATAGGATATATATATATCCAGCTCCAGACCTGGAGAGCTGCAAAGTCATTCCCATGGTTCTCTTTCTGGCACAGTAAAGGTTAGAGTAGCAGCTGTGAAGCTCTGACAGCTGGGAACCTCCTCCATCTTCACTGGACCCCAGATGTCCCCTCCCTATCCTCTCCAGCTTTTCTCGTCTCTTTTCTCATTCACTGTCTCTATCTGTGTCCCATGTGAGGAAAAAACTGGCAGAGCTGACTTCCAGTTGTGAAATTTTTGTTTTCGCCAACAACTTTCCCCCCAAACCCCACCCCACCGCCCTTATCCCAGATGTTGCCAATCTTGCGTAAGGATGTTAGAATTATGCAAATAGGTTGTAAATCTAGAGAGCGCTGTGGTTTGGAGTTGCTATTTTCACTTGTCGTGTTTTTCTGAATTGTTTTGACCTTCACTTTAAATGTTTGGTAACAGAAGATGAATGAATTTAGTGTGAGATGAACTTATTGTTGGAGCACAGATTTGAATGTGACAGAGAGAACCAGGAGAAGTGTGATCATTTTAACTTGTCTCTTCCTCAGCTTTGATAAAAAGAGAAACTATTTCAGATTAAAACTTTCATCGAGAGTTTGTGGAAATCAGTTATAACCCAAAGTACACTCCAGCATGTCTGTGCTTTGAATTAGTTTGAAAGCTTAGTTTCATAATGGATAACCTACTTAACCGATGCAACGACTCCTTAATGAATGGCTACATATGAACCATTCAGCCTTTATTACTGTAACAGCTCTGCTCTGGAAGAACAGTTTACTTTGAATGTTCCTCAGGCTCAGACGAGGTTGTTCTAGGACTTTTAAAATCCTGGGTGTATAACAGTGCCAGGAGAGATGGGTACCATCTGGTTGTCACACTGAAGTGAGTGAGTGCGTTTACATCAGGCCTCTGAGCCTTTTTCACTGACAATGTTGGTCTTCCAGACCGTCTAGTGAATACCAAAATCAGCTTTGCGAGTTCTGTTGTAGAATTATGACTTTTTAAGTGGCATTTAAATATCAGAGTTTTATTGATCTGACCTTGATGGCTTGACAGATACTACCTCCATGGGACCTGACACTCAATAAAGACAATTAATAACATATCCCTTGGCTATGAGTGATCCATCAGACATTTTTAGAGTTATTACACCACTTAAAGTTACTATCTTTGCCTAAAACTAGCCATCCATCCATTGTTTATACTCCTTTCTGTTATTTATACCTTATTCAGGGTCACAAGGGTCTATTGGAGCTTCCCCTTGAACAGGTCTCCAGTCCACCGCAGGGCCACACATCTAAAACCAATTAACCAATATTCTAACTAAACAACAGTGGCACCAGTACACACTGTACTTTGGTTGTTTAAAGATGGACCTTGTTCTACTTTAATCACATATGACAGGATCCAACCTAATCCACAATGGGGATTTTAATTTTTAAATCATGCTTTGGGTATTGCATATTAAATCCCATAAACCGTATTACTACTCTCTTTCTGATTCTTATTCTGTCAGTGATCCATTTACACTCAACAAGGTGTTTAATTTCTGTCAGAGACATTGATTAAGTGAATAATTTTTAGGCTAGTTTATATATGACTATATACAATCATAAGTCTACTTGCATCTGTTTCTAGATGATATGGCACTAAAAGAATAGAGAGACATTGTGTAATTGTATTTGAAAGGTAATCTATAAAAGACTCCAGGTGTTAGACAGGCCATGGCGGGGGGGCGCCTGCCAATGTAGGCTGCAGGAACCAATCCAAACATGAGAAAATCTTTTTTATGTTGTCGCATAACCAAGAATGTTGTGCATATCCTCTCTTTTTATTTTTAATAATAATAAAAAAGAGACATGTATTATGTATTATGACTCATTTGTGTGTGTGTATTATATATATACATATATATATATATATATATATATATATATATATATATATTTAGTGTTATTGCTATATATAGTGTTATTTTATTGAAATATCTCCTGTTAAACTTATAAGAGGCAAAACTGCATGGTGAGGAAATGAGAAATTGTTCAGGTGTACCTGTGAAGTCAGGATAGAAAATCTTTAATGCCATTTAAATGGAGTGAATTACTATAGTACTTCTTTCTCCCTCATTTTAATGTAAAAACCTATTATGGCAATGGTTAACATTATCTCAGCAATCACATTAATGGTGCTGTATTTTCACTCTCTTATTTCTACATTTTCTTTAATCGATTCTTGATTTGCCAGTAATCCAGTCACAATAGTTTGCGTTACATTAAATGGGATTATTAATGGTCTGAGCTGGACTGTGTCTAATTGCATTTAACTGGGATAAACTTGATTATAATGTATTTAATTGGAATGAAGTGAACTCAATCACACTATATTTTACTGGAGTTCCTGCTTTAAAGGAACATTCCAGATTTACAACAATCCTAGGTTTATTATTGGATGGTAAAGACTGTAAAACTCTTGTTTGGATCTAAACAACATCAAACAGCTCTGCATGAGAATTTAATACACATTTGCAGCAAAATGTCATTTAATGTTAGCGCAGGGGAAATTGAGCTATGTCAAAAATAAACTGCCATGTTAAGAGTCTGACCATATTCCACTCAGGTGATAATGTGGACAGGGTCCCAACAGACAAACTGATGTAATGTTAACTTTGTATGTGTGTAAAAAGGACTGTCTGTACAGCAATCTCCATCTGGTTTCTGCCATTTTGTTTTAAGTCTGTACAAGACGATTACCGATGTCGTGCAAACTACAGTCAATAGACTCAAAGGAGGGGAGCTCATGGGCTCTGCTTCAAGCACTTATCTATCTTGTCAAAAATAAGTATCTATCCAGTTCTATAAAGTAAAAAAAAACTTCATGTCAAAATTTCCTCAGTGAAATTCTAGCAAAACTGAGCTCACTGTATTTGGTTATCAGCAAATTACTAAACGAGTCATGACATATGCTGACTTTGTGGTAGAAAACACAAAGCTTTTTACAAGTAAACTTATTGTTTGAAATCAAGAATAATAAGCACATCACACTTGTTATATCGTCCTGACAGCTCTGAGTATGTTTTACAATCGGTCTTCGGATCTCACAGTTGACTTAAGGCTCTTTTTGGTCACTCTCCTCCTTATTTACCTGACCTGTTCGTGCCATATGAGCCTGTAGACTGAGATCCTCAGACAGAGGTCCTTTATTTGTTCTACAGGCATGGATGGAAACCAGACATGTAAAAGTATTTGTAAACAAAACTTCAGAATCGGCAAAATCAGTGACCTCGATAAAATATCCTTTTGTATTTGTCTCTTTATTTTAAGCGATAGACTCTAACACTCCTCCACTTTTTTTCTTATTTTACAGTTGCAGTTTTTGTTTTAAAGAAGTTGTCCAGTCATATTTTATAAATATTTTATTTGCTGCTCATTTGAAGCACTATGTAACATATGTTTAAGAAAGTGCTAAAATTTTAAGAAAAAAACAAGAAGACAGAGAAGAAGAAAAAGAAAGAACTAGAACTGATTAACGAAGTAAAAGCTCAATGCTGAATAAATAGTTGCAGGCACATCCATTAGAAATGGGGTTGTAGAGACATTGTAGCAGCTAATTTTTAAAAGGACTGAAATTTGAGGCCATCACCAATAGCTGCCCGACCCCATCTGAAGAAAGAAATGCATTATTGAGTAAGATTAAAGAAAAGGAAATAAAGAGAGAAAGCTATGATTTGCAAGGCAGTTAATCGTGCTGAAGCAATATACTCCCTCAATCTGTCCATCCATCTGCCTCCCTTGTGTGTCTCATCCATTCTTTTTCTCTCTTAAATGTCCGTTTCTATCTTTTTAGTTCATCTTTCACTCTTGCGCACAAGCTTCACTCTTTCCCACATTTTGTTGATCAGTCACATTGAACCAATTGTGATGACTTTTTTTTTTTTTTACTTTTTTATGTTGTCCCACACAACGCAATTCCCTGTACATTTGCTATGCCACACCTGACCTAACAACACTCACCTTTTCTTATTCATTCCTTCTCTTCCTCACCCTAAATTGTCTTCACTAGTCTTTAATCTCTGTCTGTCCATTCATTCGATAATAGCTGCTCTGAACACCAACCGGCAATTTATTCAACCATCTCTTCTGCTCAGCTTTGTCCTTCCTGTGATGGATGTTCACAGCTGGAGGTTGTCAGAACCAGTCAACTCATGATGCCTGGTGGTAGTGGCCGTGATCGAATAGGCAGACAAAACAATTCTGCAGGTCCAAGTGACCCTAACCTTGCCGTAATAGGAGCTAGGACTTGTGGATATGGACAGCACAGTGTCACACCTATCGGTTGGGCAAAAAGTGTAGAGATAATTAAATAATACGTGCCATTTTTTAGAACTCTAACATTAAGTACTACTGATGTTATAGAAATATCTATTTTTAAGTGAAAATTGATTAAATTGTTTGCAAGGGGCTGGATAACTTTTGTTTGTGTGCATTAAGCAGTGAAGTTAAATTTCAATTTTTTTTAAAAGGACATTTTTTTTGTCCATTTATTCATTTAATTGTTCCATTCAATGAGAGGCCATTCACCAAGAGGCCATTCCTGACCAGTACAACCATGAAGGCAACATACACTCCAGTGAAAAACTGTTGTGTGTGGCCTGGCACTGCCAAGGCCATTCCCAAAGAATACACCACCACGAGGAAATGTACCACCAAGTAAAGACTGCTATGTGAGGTTTGGCACTGCCAAGGTCATTCCCTAAGAATACAGCACCACAAAGAGAAGCCATCGATTGTTTTTTTACTATAGCAGTCACATGTGTCATCCACTTCTTATTTCCAGCCTCGCATTTTGGATGTGGGAGAACAAACAGAGGAAAAGATTGGAATTTCATTTTCTTTTTTTAAAAACTCTCTTTTCTGAAGCAACTACAATACCCACCTGCTGTGCATCATCTTACATGTTTGCCGAAAACACAAAATAACACCAAAATATTTCATATTTTCAGGACAAGAAAATGAAAAAAGAGGATGAAAAATCTTCCTATTCATTTCTCCTTCAATCACTCTGAAAACAAACAAAAAAAATCTGAGGGCCTCTACTTTTACTCCCATTTTCCCTCTATATTTTATTTTTGAGAAAATTGGCTTTTGTGAGGTCTTTCAAGTTGTCTGGATCTTTGAGCCCCTTTAGTGTGGCTTTCTGTGTTTCACATTAAACGAGGCCATGTTACATTCACCATATGATGCATTGTTATGAAGACCTTCAGCTCTGATTATGGCACCCATTTGCTATGCCATTGTTCTGATAAGCAAATGCAATGTCATAACATTTATTCACATTTAGAGTTGCATCAATTTATTGCCAAGATATTTCCATGATGATAACTGATGATGGATGACTTGGACACCCAGGGAAAGTCTTCTCTAGCACATTCTAAAGATTCTCAGTGTAGTTAAGATCTAAACTCTGTGGTGGACAGTTCATGTGTAAAACTGATGTCTTATTCTCCCCGAACAACTTTTTGTCATTTGAGTACAATGAATTCTGACATTATCATCCTGGAAATTGACAGGATTCATTTGCGAAAAAAAAAAAAAAAAACACCTGGTCATTTAGCATAGGTAGTTATCTGATCTTATTTTTCGGGGGATAATGACTTTGCCCAACCTAGACTTGAGCAAGTAAAGCAACGCCAGATTTAGTACTACCCCAACAGGCTTGCACAGTGGGCAGTAGGGCTGATGGGTGCTTCACTTTATCTGCCTCTTCTGAACCTGATGTGTTCACCACTTTAGAATAGAGTAAATTTGGAATCATTATACCACAGGAACTTTGCTCCAGAGTTTATGCTCCCAACTAAGTATCTTTCCTCACTGATAAGTGGTTTTCATAAGGCTACACAGCTCTTTAGTCCCAACACCTTGACATATTTCACATTGGGCATTTGGGTGACTTTCACTATTAAACACCACTGTGAGTCTTTTGATTTTCTTTGATTCTTTGATTTGAGTGATGATTTGAATAATGATTAAATGATCTGCAAAGATGATCATTCAAGATTCTCTCCAACCACATTTCTTCCTCTAAAGTGATAACTCACTACTGTACTTCCAGGTTTTAATAATGTGTTGGGCAGTTTTTTTCTCCAATTTTAGTAGTTTGGCACTTTCCTTGGTTCTTGTGTTTGCGTGATGCAGAGTAACATTTGAGCCTGGTATTTTCATTCATAATTTATGTATCAGCTCATAGCATGATATGACTTGAGACAAACTGACGACCAGGGGTACCCAACCTGTTGCCCAATGACAGCACTAGACCCTGTAAATGGTTGGACGGATGGATGGGTGAATGATTTATTTCCAAATAATAAAGTGCCCTTGGTTCAGTCTGTTTCTGATTTGTCATAGTCTAAGTAGATGTCACAGATGCAATTTTAATTTTAATCTTAAAGTCTTGGCCAGAATTTAAGACTAAAAAAGAAAATGAACAGCTTGCTCAAATGTGAATAAAATAGAACTTTGTGATAATTGCATACAAACTAACTGTCTAGCAATACTGAGTACTGAGTGCTAACTATCTGACAGGGTGAGAGTAAATAAAAAAGTGACACAAGAACAATAAGGGATATATTAAAGGAGACACGCCTCTACATGAATAAACCCAGAAATTGTTTATTTTCAACAAAACTGACCATGCTCCTCACCCATTTCCAAGAACAAGACAGATTACTTTCTTCCCTTATTCACAGTTTGGCAGAAAATAAAATATAGATGGTTGGTTGTGCAGAAGAAAAATTGTTGAAAGGTGTCGCAACAGAAGCCTCAGTGTGTGAGGGTCCATGGGCAGAAAGATGCAGGCGGGCAGACATAAAAAAATATGCACTAGTTGTGTGTCTTGGTTTTCAGAGTGAGCAACAAATGGACAAACTTCAAGTGTGTGAGGGAAGTGTGGGTTGTCACAGATGGATGACTAAAAGGAAGGAACAGAAAAAGGATGATGGGAGGCGGGTGAGAAGTGGAATGGAAAAGCTGGCATGAAGGGCTGGCTGGAGAAAATAAGGGTAAAATACAGAACAAGGCAGATGTGCAGCTGGCAAGATGTGCAAGTTATTTTTTGAAGAGAGAAAAAAAAGATCAACATTTAAATACTTGTGTCTTGATGTAACAATTTCAAATCACCGGTATTCTTGCAGCTGCAGTAATCAAGATTCTTATTCTTTAAAATATTCTTGCTTCATAAATCACAAAATGGGGCGGATTCAGACAAGGGCATTTTCAACTGAATGAGAAGATGACTCCCCATAGAGTAGAACTGTTTGTACAACTGAGTATCACGTGTAATGTACACAAAATTGATGTGGACCAATCCTGATTTAATCTGGTGCATGTGCAGCAGACACACAGACAAAAGGTTATTTTACAGTCAGTTAAATCATATAATTAATACTCACTCTTGCGATGCCAGTACATACGGTCTCTGCAGGTGTAACTTTGAATCATCTGGCATGTAATTATGATTTATTAAGAAACACTAAATCAATAAAAAAAAAAAACTACATGTAAGAAGAAAAATAAAATACATGGAATTCATTGCAAATCTGACAGGAAAAAAAAAGGTTTTTTTAGGCACTAAAATAATATTGGTTTAAAGAAAGAATTTTCTTTATTTAAAGTGCACACTCACTCTTCAGATGCAGAAATTACCATTTGGAGATTTATCAAATGCATTGCAAAATTTTAATGATGACATAGTGCACTGCAAAAATCCAGTCACTTATGGTTTCCTACAAAACAACATGAGAAGACGTTTCAAAAAATGTCCAGTTTTATTAATATGTAACTTTTAACAATAATCACCATTATTTATAGCTAATTTTACATGTTGTCATACACTTAATGACAACATGTAAAACTAGCTTTGTCCAGAAGCAGTGTCAACATCTCTGGGCTCAGACATATCTCTGATGGACTGTTACATAGAAGAAATATGGATCGAGGCCATTGAGGTTTGCCAAATCCAAGACAAAAGGGACCATCCCGGCTGTTATCAGCCTTAAGTCCAAAAGCCAGACTCTGAGACCACACAGAACCTTGTCAGTGTCCTTGGCAAGCGTAGCATTTGCTTCAGTGATGACAGCATTCATGCAAGAAATAACTGCATGGAGGTTTTAGAGCAAAAATGTGGCCCTTAAGATATTTGACATAGATATTTAACCTCAGAAACTTGATCATTAGCTGGAATATCCTGGTCAGTTTATACACATTATCCTCCAAGTAAGATGTCTGTTAAGAACTATGTCTGTGACATTGTTCAACGTTTCTTAAATGTGAATATCAATATGCATACTGTATATTCCATTTGGATGGCATTTAAATCTTGCTTGAATACCTCCAAATGCCGCATTCATTACTGTTATGCCATCTTAAAACCATGAAGTACTTATGATTTCACTGCTATCATGACACTGCTACCATGACTCAACTCTTCTTCACCAGCACCAGTTATAAGCTGTAAAATGCTTAGTCTGCTGTAACAAACCGGCAACCTCTCCAGGGTGATATCCTGCCTTTTTCCCAGTGTCAGTTGGGACAGGCTTAAGCTTACCCCATGACTCTGGTTAGAATTGAAGAAGTTATCCAAGAGGGATGGAAGAAGATTTATAGCTGTAGTTTTAAATGCGGCGGCAATCCTCGAACTCGGTGATGGACACCTCGGGTAAGAGAGGCCCTCAGACTGAAGAAGGAGTCCTGCCAGGCTTGGTTAGCTTGTGCTTGTGGGACTCTGGAATCAGCAGACAGGTATCGGCGGGCCAAGCGGGCTGAAGCTTTAGTGGTTTCTGAGGTGAAAACTCGGGTGTGGGACGAGTTCGGTGAGGCCATGGAAAAAGACTTTCGATCGGCTCCACAGAGATTCTGACAAACCGTCAGACAACTCAGGCGAGGAAAGCAGTGCTTCACCAACACTGTGTATAGTGAGGGTGGAGTGCTGCTGACCTCAACTGGAGATGTCGTTCGGCAGTGGAAGGAATACTTTGAGGACCTTCTCAATCCTACCAACATGTCTTCCGTGGAGGATGCTAAGCCTATGGACTTAGAGGTGGACTCATTCATTACTGGAGCTGAGGTCACTGAGGTAGTTAAGAAGCTGCACAGTGGAAGAGATCTGCCCTGATTTCCTGAAGGCTCTGGATGTTGTAGGACTGTCTTGGTCGACATGTCTCTGCAACATTGCATGGAAATCGGGGGCAGTATCTCTGGATTGGCAGACCGGGGTGGTGGTTCCCCTTTTTAAGAAGGAGGACCGGAGGGTGTGTTCCAATTACAGGAAAATCACACTCCTCAGCCTCCCTGGTAAGGTCTATGCAGGGGTGCTGGAGAAGAGAGTTCGAGCGATTGTCGAATCCCAGATTCAGGAGGAACAATCTGGGTTCCATCCTGGTCGTGGAACACTGGACCAGCTCTATACCCTCACTAGGGTCCTAGAGGGAACATGGGAAGCTGCCCAAACAGTCCACATGTGTTTTGTGGACTTGGAGAAGGCATTTGACTGTGTCCCTCTGAGTGTCCTGTTGGGGGTACTCCAGGTATATGGGGTGCTGGCCCATTGTTACAGGCTGTCCAGTCCCTGTACAAATGGACAGGGAGTTTGGTCCGCATTGCCGGTTGTAAGTCAGATTTGTTTTCAGTGAGAGTTGGGCTCCACCAGGGCTGCCCTTTGTCACCGATTCTGTTTATAACATTTATGGACAGAATTTCTAGTTGCAGACAAGGAGCGGAGGGGTTCCAGTTTGGTGGTGTCAGGATCTCGTCTCTGCTGTTTGCAGATGACTTGGTCATGTTGGCCCCATCGAGTGGGGAT
Organism: Hirundichthys speculiger; assembly: GCA_018398805.1. NCBI lineage: Eukaryota > Metazoa > Chordata > Actinopteri > Beloniformes > Exocoetidae > Hirundichthys > Hirundichthys speculiger. The sequence goes on along the minus strand of JAGFBZ010000381.1, from coordinate 616,929 downwards.
CTTCAGCTCTCGCTGGAGCGGTTCGCAGCCGAGTGTGAAATTGCAGGGATGAGAATCAGCACCTCCAAATCTGAGACCATGGTTCTCAGTTGAAAAAGGGTAGAATGCCTCCTCCGGGTTGGGGGTGAGGTTCTGTCTCAAGTGAGGAGTTTAAGTATCTCAGGGTCTTGTTCACAAGTGATGGGAGAAAGTAACGGGAGATCGACAGATGGATTGGTGCAGCGTCTGCTGTGGTGCGGACTCTGTACCGGTCCATTGTGGTGAAGAGAGAGCTGAGCCAAAAGGCAAGGCTCTCTGTTTACCAGTTGATCTTTGTTCCAACCCTCACCTATGGTCATGAACTGTGGGTAGTGATCCAAAGAACGAGATTGTGGATACAAGCGGCGGAAATGAGTTTTCTCCTCAGGGTGGCTGGACTCTCCCTTCGAGATAAGGTGAGAAGTTCAGTCATTCGGGGGAGGCTGCTCCTTCACATTCAGAGGAGCCAGTTGAGGTGGTCCGGGCATCTGGTTAGGATGCCCCCCGGACGCCTCCCTGGAGAGGTGTTTCGGGCATGTCCAACTGGGAGAAGACCCCGGGCCAGACCCAGGACATGCTGGAGCGATTATATCTCTCAGCTGACCTGGGAGTGCCTCCTCTCCCAGAGGAGCTCGTGGAAGCGGCCGGGGGGAGGGAGGTCTGGGCCTCTCTGCTGAAGCTGCTGCCCCTGCGACCAGACTCCGGACCAAGCGGGAGCTAATGGATGGGTTTTAAATGCTATGATGCATTGTACTTGTTGACTGTATTAAAAAAAAATGAAAAAAAAAAAAAAAAGGTGGAGAGAGCCTCCCCTATTATGGATTTTAGACCTGTCCAGGGTGTGCCCCTACTTGTCACCCAAAAAGAGCTGAGACAGTTTCCAATGGACCCAATCACCCTGCATAGGAAAAAGCGGGTATGGATGGATAATTGGATGGATGGATGGATGGATGGAAGGGGAGACAGTCCAAACCTCAGCTTTTCCAATATTTTTTGCGCAAGCTCTCTGCTGCTGCCAGGTTTTAACATGACTTTTTGATTGTCCCTGGTTTTTCCTCAGTATGCTCATGGTCAAAAACAAGAAAGTGTCAGTTGAATCAGGGTATGAGGCGAGAACACAAAATTCACATAAAATTTATGAAAATAAACAAATTAAATAAATAAATGAGAGGCCGTTCGTGGAGCAAGGCTAAAACTGAATGATTAAAAATGTCAAGAAAACATTTGGTACCCAAAGATACCAAAGCACAAAAATCAAAAATAAAAGGGGAAAAAAGCTAGAGTCAAAAAAAGAGAAAGCAAGAGAGTCAAAAAAAGAGAAAGCAAGAGCGAGTAAGAGAGGGTAAGAGAGCGAGACAAAGGAAGGTCTCCTGTTTTATGTTTGAATATTCAAAGGTTCTTTATGCAGACAGAGTTTGGCCAAGAGACGACTGGCCACAACTAGTGACCGTCCCCGCCCAGCACGAATTCAACATCCTGATTGGTAGGGGAGTTTATCGACGATAGCTTGATTCCATTTCAATTGCGGTTAGACAGTAAAAGAAATTAATATCAAAATGTTTTAACCATGGTAAGACAAAATATTCCCACACACGTTATGTTATGTCAGCATTTCACTCATCAAACACTTTAACACCTCATGCAAACTGCAATTGTCCGTTGGTACTCTTCTGGCCACATGGTGGAGCTGTTGGTCCATCTCAAGTCTGGGTTTTTGGGATAATTGTTAGGAATGCAGTTTTTTTTTTTCTTGTTTATTGCTCAAGCAGATAACAGGCCACCTGGAACATAAAACCAGGTGAATTGCTAGCTGCTATCTTGATTCCACATTCCAGGGGACAATTTACGTAGTTTTTGCTTGGTCTGTGAGATTGAATTCTGAGTTTCTGTCAGGGTAATTTACATCGATGCAATTCGGCTTTTATCCTTTCGGTCAAAACCTCCATTAGCTTAGAGTTCTTGATGACCGAGGTTTTGACACCTCTTTTTCACATCTGCTTGTGTCCAGACGTTGATTACCTCCCTCTTGTCTTGGTAGAGGATAGGTCACTTGGAAAGGAATGTTATTTCTGAGAAGAAGCAGGCCTCTACAAATGGGAGAGAGACGTGGATCTCTACACAGTTGTACTTTTGTTTTTCCCTGTATTTCTCGAAATTATTTGCACTGTTGCAATGACCTCAAGGCAGCAATAAGGGTTTTGGTTTTTGAATTATCATGGTCTCCAGTTTGATCACTGCATTTCAAACTAGAAAAGCACTCGGAGAGCGCAGACCTCCGCCAATTGCAACAATTCCCCCATATAGCGATTTACAGATAGCGATAAAATCTGCGTTGTAGTTCAGATCCGGATCAGCCTTTGAAATTTGATAGAGGTTCCAATTGTCCATCCCTGAGTGAAATTTCATGAGGTTTGGGCAATAATTAACGGAGATATTGAGAAACAAAATTTTCGGCCCCATTGACCGCAATGTTATTGAAAATTTGAAAGTGATCCAGAATCCAGGATTTATTCCGGATCACAGCCAAAATGAAATCAGTTATTCCTTTTCACATTTCTGACAACTCCTGCAAATTTGATCAAAATCCATCCATGACATTTTGAGTTTTCTTGTACACGGACAGACAGATAGACAGATAAACGCCACTGAAAACATAACCTGCTTGGCGGAGGGTAACAACACCCCTTGCTACCGTTTACCACTAAATCTATTTTGGTGGTTTCATTGTATTTTATTTTATATGTATTCTCATGCTATTTTTTCCTGTTCTTTTAATCTCAATGCTTTTGTTTAGCACTTTGAGTTGCCTTGTGTAAAAACACGAATACAAGTACATTTGTGAGCATTTACTATGTCATTGATTCAAATTTGACTGATTTCCGAAGTCCTTGACGAAAAAAAGTTCATGACAACTCTATAGCTTGGATACAATATCATCAAATTGTTGGTTGGAACCAATTTATAATACCTTGCTTTCACTGTTACATTTCTACATGTTGCTTCAGAGTCCCTGATCTGCTCGTTTAGGATTTCTGGAGGGCATCAATCATTGGTCTTTTGAGCATATTTTGTTAAGCAGATGCCTTAACTCTCTGGTCAGTCAGCAAAGACTGACCAGAGAGTGAAAATAATGCAGCACAAGGGTATATATACATTGTTATCACAGGAGCAAATATAGAGATGTATTTCAATCTGTCTTGGACAATGTAAAGGTTACATCAATTAACAATAATTCAAAGAACTTGACAGCATGAGATAAAAGGTAATAATATCTTAAAGAAATCTCAGTGACACTCAGTAAATCAATATCAATATCCAGTGGATGCACTGATTGTTTTTATAAATATCTGACAAGAAAAAGAAAAACGGCAATTAGGGATGATTTTTTTCTTATCTTTTTTCTTTCTTTGTTTTTATAATTTCTTAGTACAACTTTTTCTCAGTAAAACTTTGAAAAGCACTAAGCACTATTAACTTCGTAACTCACATGGTAATTAAATACAGACTATAAATATGAAATGATGGCTAATACAACCGAAAACTAGACTTTTCATGTTACATTTCCATTTCGAAAGGCTTTATCTAATGAAATGATACTTTACATATGGAATCCCAATTGTTTTAAAATGTAATATCTATTCCTACAAATTGTGTTTGAATCTTTTCAGTGTATATATAATATTTTTGGATAATATTTTTGAAAGAGTATAAACTGTTTCGTTGACATAGTAAAAACTTGGAACGGTTAGTAAATGTTCAGTAAATTTTATTTTTGCTTTGGTTTAACATTACAAAGTCTGCTAATCCAACTGGAATGTTAATGGTTTTTAGAGATTGAGGAGTGACACTTTCGTACTGTCAGCAGAGTATTTAAATGATAAATGGAATGCATTTATAATGAGCTTCTCTAGTCTTGATGAGCAGTCACAGGGCTGTGAAAGTAAAAGGCATATTCAGACATTCATCTACTTTTCCTTTCGGCTTTCCTCTTCAGGGGTCGCCACAGTGAATCATCTGCCTCCATCCAACCCTATCCTCTGCATCCTCTTCTGTCACACCAACTAACTTCATGTCCTCCTTCACTACATCCATAAATCTCCGCTTTGGTCTTCCTCTAGGCCTCCTGCTTGGCAGTTCTAACCTCATCACCCTCCCACTAATATATTCACTATCCCTCCTCTCTACATGTCCAAACCATCTCAGTCTGGCCTCTCTTCCTGTCTTTTCCTCACTTCCACAGTCTCTAAACCATGCGACATTGCAGGTCTCACCACCATCTTGCACACCTTTCCTTTTATCTCACGTCACACCTGACACTTTTCTCCACCAATTCCAACCTGCTTGCACACGCTTCTTCACCTCTTTTCCACTCTCTCCATTGCTTTGAACTGTTGACCCCAAGTACTCAAAATCCTCCACCTTCTTTACCTCTGCTCCCTTTAGCCTCACCGTCCCACCTGGGTTCCTTTTATTAACATACATGTATTCTGTCTCGCTGTTTGTTCGGCTGTGTTACCTTCATACTTTTGCTTTCCATACCTCCACATCTCAAGCTTTTCCTCCACCTGTTCCCTGCTCTCACTACAGATCACAATGTCATCTGCAAAACATCATAGTACATGGAGATTCCTGTCTAACCTCATCTGTCAGTCTGTCCATCACTATAGCAAACAAGACGGGGCTCAGACCCGATCTTTGATGCTGTCCCACCTCTACCTACAACTCCTCTGTCAAATCTACAGCACACCTCACCATTGTTTTACAGCTCTCATACATGTGCTGCACCACTCTTACATCAGTGCTACTCCAGTCTTCCTCATCCAATAGCATAGCACCTCTCTCAGCACCCTGTCATATGTTTTCTCAAAGTCTACAAAAACACAGTGCAGGTCCCTCTGACCTTCTCTGTATTTCTCAATCAGCATCCTCAAGTCAAATATTGCATCTGTCGGACACTTTTTTTTGGCATGAATCCACATTGCTGTTCACAAATTGTCACTTCTGTCCTTAGTCTAGCATCCACTGCTCTTTTCCATAACTTCATTGTGAGGCTTATGGACGTTATTCCTCTGCAGTTGCTTCAACTTTGCACATTTCCCTTGTTCTTAAAAATCAGCACCAGCACATTTCTCCTCCATTCCTCAGGCATCCTCTCGTTCTTTCTAAGATCGTGTTGAATGTCTTAGTCTAAAACTCTACTGCCACCTCTCCTAGACACTTCCACACCTCCAGTGGTATATCATCAGGAACAACTGCCTTTCCACTCAACATCTTCTTTAATGTCCTCCTCACTTCAACCTAAATAATCTTTGCTACATCCTAGCCCACAACAGTTACCACTTCTACTCTTCATTCTGTTTAATTGTCTGCATTAATTAACTCTTCAAAGTATTCTTTGCATCTTCCTGTCACACTCCTAGCATCTGTCAATACATTTTCATCTCTATCCTGAATCACCCTAGCCTGCTACATGTCCTTCCTATCTCTATCTCTCTGCCTTGCCAACCTGTATATGTCACTCTCTCCTTACTGTCCAGTCGTGCATACAAATCATGGTACACCCTTTGTTTGGCCTTTGCTGCCTCAAACGTCACCTTATGCTGCATCTCCCTGTACTCCTGTCTACTCTCTTCAGTCCTCTCAATGTGCCACTTCTTCTTAGCTAACCTCTTTCTCTGTACATACTTCAGTAAATCCTCATTCCACCACCAAGTCTCCTTGTCTGCTTTCCTACCAGATGACCCACCAAGTACTCTCTCACCTGTCTCCCTGATCACACTGGCTGTAATTGTCCAGTCATCTGGAAGCACCTCCTGACCACCCACAGCCTGTCTCAACTCCTCTCTAGAAGCCAAGTGACACTTTTCTTTTTTTCAGCTTCCACCACTTTATCTTCTTCTCTGCCTTTGTCCTCTTCATCCTTTTTCACCACCAGTGTAAAAACTCATCCTAAACATCACCATCCTATGCTGTCTGGCTACACTCTCAGCTACCACAACTTTGCAGTCACTGATATCCTTCAGGCTACATTGTCTACAGAAAATGTACATTTTGGTTTTCATATTTTCAGGGCTTTCTTCTTTGTTCTCTTGGTTTGGTCTTCTTCATTACCTTTACTTCCTGCTTTACTTTGGAAGTCTGCCTTTTCTTTTGTTCATCTCCCGATTATTTGGACCTGTATCTCATTTGTTCCTTGGTTTATTTACATCTTGTCTTTTCCCCTCTTCCTCACTGGTTTGTTTTTTTTAACTTTCCATTGTTGGTGCTCTCGTGCTATGCTGAGCTGACTTTAGCTAACTTGTGCTCCTGGTCACGTTGATAATACTGTTTAGCTTTACTAAGGACTCGCAATGTTTTGAAGTTTGAACTTTCCGCCTTGGGACTTGACTTAAGACTTGTGTGTCTCAACTCAACTCTTAACTCAGGACTAAGACTATAGACTTACTTAAGCCTTGCAACACAATAACTTGGGCCCACCTCTGCAAACTACACCACTTTTGCCATTAAACTGCTTACATTTTCTACACCAACAGAAGCAGTTGTTTCTGTAAATATTCAAATAATATGAGAATAGAAAAAAACATAGAACAAAAAAAGCAAATAATTTGTTCAGACAAATAGGATGTGTTGTAAAGCCAGTTCTTGTTTTGGGGCAAATAATCATATCATATCACATGGATATGAAAACCTTTCTGGCCATTTCCCTTGATATAACATCTGCACAAAAAAAAAAAAAAAATTCAAAAACCTTAAAATCTAGTCTATTTTTAGCTGAAAGTGGACACACTAATATTGACAGAAGCAGTTAGTCTCAGGTGAGCTCAAGAACCGTGTGGTGAACTGGCAACTTATTTTTTGATGTAGGTGTAAAAGTTAATAGCACAAAATTTAATTGCCATTTTTCTGGAAATTCTGTTCTTAATCCGAACCACTTTGATTCATGCCGTTGGTCCGTAAAAAAAGTTTACGCTCTTTACCATCTAATAATAGACCTGAGTTGTTTTTAACTCCCAAATGTTATCTAATAACAGTGCTCCAAAAAAGTAAGCGACAATCTGCAAATCTTCCTAAGATTTCATAAATATGTAATGAACTGGTATTTAATGTGTAATGTGGGATTTGATTCAGAAGAAAAATATATAAATACACATTTAGAACTTTCTACTAAGATAAATCAAATGTTGCAAGGTCTTAAACGTGGGAACTAAATTGAAACTTCAAAGTACCTGGAAAAACAAATGTAATGGTCTACACCTGTGATTGCTCTGCTAATTGATTTTATAATAAGAGTGGCAAGTTCATTTTAGCTGCCTTGCAAACCAAAATTAATTAAGTTCAATATTATGAATGTGTGGTGTTTTATTTGTAAGCTTGTTTTAAAAAAAAAACAATCCAAATTTGAATCATTAATGATGTGTAATGACTTCAAATACGTCTTCTCAGTAAAATGTTCTGAGGCATTCAACAGCCAAAGCAACACGTCTGAGAATGCTCACCACAAGAACTACATGCAAATCTTTTTGGCCACTGAAACTGTTCCTAAAATTAAAATATGAGTCAGTTCATTGAGAGGTTTCATCTTTCTTACTGCGTGACTGCTATTTGCATTAAGTTTTAAAATCAAAACTTTGCAAAGCGAAATAGTGTCATTGCAGACAACTTGGTTTTACATACAGCATCCTGTGATTAGTGATATATACAATTAGAAATGACCTTCTTACTAGAACTAGATTTTCCTCAAACTAACAGTTTTTGGATTCGACTGCAGGCCTAAAAAGCAAAAACTCAGCAAAAATATTTTAACTCTTTTTCTGGGAACATGGTCCTCATGTATACATGCATACACTCACCAGCCACTTCATCAGATATGCCTCTTTAACTGATCTTTTAAACAATTATGTAATAGGCCAATTACATGACAGTAAGGTGAACTTGGTCTAGCTGAGGCACAAACTGAGCAGAACGACTGGTCATTTGTGTGACTTTGAATGTGTATGCATCCAGAAACTAGTTATCTCCTAGGATTTTCATGCAGAATGAGCTCTAAGATTTTGAAATAATGGTAATTAAATAAATAAATACATAAATCCAGTAGGCAGCAGTTGTCTAGGAGAAAATGTCTCATAGAGGCTAGAGGTCAAGGAAAATGGTCAAACTGGTTTGAGATGATAGACTGAAAAGAAACTAAAAAGAAAAGTGAGGACACACGCTTGAAAATTATTTTCACCTGTCTTAATGTACTGTTTGTCTTTCTGTGTTTTGTATGGGTTCTCCGGGTGCTCCGGTTTCTCCCCAAAAAAAATTTTTTTTTTTTCATTTGAATATATAGATATGTAAATATTGGAATATCTATATTGAACAGTGACATTTGAATGTACTTTTCTTTCGCCTTCTTTAATAGTTTATAAAATATCTGTCTATATATTTTGTGCAAATTTGTGACTGCATAGAGTTAAGATACTTGCTGCAGAAAAACACACTCAACACTGGTCCCAAGAATTTGTGCCAAGATGAGCAAGCTAATAGATGGTGTTGAGATTTAATGGTGAATGTACTACTTTCTATGGTAAAGATTTAAAATAGCTTTTAATTCTGAAAATCCTGTCATTTAACTGGTTTTATAATCAAAACAAAAGATATGAAACGCTGAATATGAAGAGATATGAAAGAGATGAAAGTTACTGAGCAGTAGCAGCAAAATGTCATAAATTACAAATGTAGTGACAATGTATCTGCATATAAATGACAGCTTCTCAACTCAGCCTTTACAATATACAATATACACAAATTCACAGAGCAAATGACCCTTTGCTGCCACAAAAAAAAAAAGGAAAGTCATGTATTGAAAATGATACAAAAAAAAAATTTACTCAAAAAATATTTTCACCAAGAGAATGTTCCCTGTGGGTATTTTACAATAATGATTAAGAAAAACTTATAATTTGATGGATGAAGTTTAAGTATATCCACCATTTGTCTCATCTAATGCTACTGCCTATTTATACAGTCATGACATTACCAAAACAGGAACGGAAATGCTGAATCACACACATGGATCTGATAACCTTTCTGACCATTTCCCTTGGTATAACATCCGCACAAAAAAAAATCCCAAAACATTAAAATGTAGGCTGTTTTTAGCTGAAAGTGGACACACTCTAATATTGACAGAAGCAGTTGGTCTCAGGTGAGCTGGAGAACCGCGTCGTGAACTGGCCGCTTTAGCTGACGTTACAGTCCTTCTAGTAGACAGAGTCATTCACCCTTGTACCATTATATAAAGGATAAATATGATTTATGTTTAAAAACATAAACGCATGACAGTTTGTCTAGAGGACAGAACATTTATTTTTGGCTTCCCAGCATTCTCACTGGCACATCTCTTTTTTTGTGCAACAAGATATATCCCTTCTGCTTTTCTTGCAACAACAATGTTAAATTTAACCAAGAGATTTGTTTGACCCTATATGCTACTTATAATTCTGTCTATTCCATCTGTCGTTTTCTTCCACAGCACATTCTTCAGTGCAGCTCGTTGTGGAGAGACGGGTTATAATAACCATAACATAACCTCTGCTCATTTTGTGTTGTTACACTCATTCAATAAATGGGGTTTTGCCTAATTGCCCGCATCCTTTCTGTTTATAAGTTGTGTAAAAGTTGGATCTTTCATCAAAAACCCCAGCAATTATTGTTACTTTAAGCAGTGACCATGAAAAGATTGGCTCTTTAGAAACAAGACCGATTTCTGTTTTGCAGACTTGTCTTCTGTTAACAGCTGTAACAATGATGATGCTTTTAGTGAGTCAGTTTAAAGGATATCACACAATATGATTAAAAAGAACAAAGATGTGTGAGCCGTTTACCTGCAATCTCCAAACGTTCATCACTCATCTACTGTAATGTGACTTGCCTGCTGTCCCAAATCGCTACCTCGTGTCAATGTAACACCAGAGTGCCTCTTTTCCAGCTGCTGCTCTTCTCAGTGCAGCTCTTGAGCTGCACTGATATGCAGTTGGCATCTGATAAGCCACAGGCCTCCAGTGGCTTATCAATGTTTTTTTTTCTCTCTTACCCAAAACTCCACAGTACCCTTAATATTCAGATTAAAATAATTGTATTGTTTGTATGGTGCACTGAAATTGTTGGACCCTTCCAGGTCACAGAGTGATACAATATCTTGATCTGGCTTTTCATTGTTTCTGACCTAAGACATATGACAAGTGTTCTTGGGCCTTTTTAAGATACATATTGTGGCTAAAATGTTGCTTTCCACAGTTAAAACTAAGATCGTACCGTAAGACTACTGTAAGTTTTGTGTTGATATCTGACATTCAGTCTAATGGAAACACAGATGTTGTAGTTGTCTCTTCGGCTATTGCACCTTAAAAGAACACAAACCGATCTTCCATAGAACGGCCTCCATCGAACTGGATGAGTACTTACTTTTTGACAAAATTGACAAGGATTAGAAGCAGAAGCCATAAACTCTCCTCCTTTAACAGTAGTCTGCGTGACATCAGTCACTTACAAGGTTAACCCTGTAAAACCCAAATATAGAAAAACACTAAAAAAAAATTTTTCAACCATTAAGATGTTATTGTAGGAGGCCTTTGAGGCTGAAAATGAGGTGTTTTTCAAAAAAATATGTTTTTGTAAGTTTTTACGGAAATGTTGTAATATTGCAACATTGGGCTCAATGGGGAGCAGAATCTCCTGTATCTGTACTCATTGTCTGAACAACAATACAGAATTAAGAATTCATTTGCAGGGTTTTACTTTTGTCACAGAACAGTATAACATGAAAAATAATCTCAGTCATGTTGTTATGAACAGTCATTTATTGCAATAGCAAGAACTTTGACATTTATTTACAATTATAGTCCCAGAAACAGTTCTTGTCCTCTGAAAAACAGAGGCGGACATGACATTTGCTGCATTGGGTATTGGTGTACCCTTTACTGCAATGTCTGCAGTGTCCTCTCTTCACTTTTATTGAGAAATGTCCAAAGTGTTGTGGCCACCTGGAAAGAGAAGAATCAATATTAATATTAATAATCCATTCATATATATATATATATATATATATGATGATACAAGTCAAAGATATCACAAACATGGCAAATAGCAGAAATAGATTCTTACCAGAATGAGAGAGGATGCTAGTTGGGCCTGGAAGTTTCTCATGTTCAGAATCTCCTTCTTTGGCATCTTGAGAGCTTGGCAATGTCGCTTGTAGAGGAGCCAGGCATTGACCACAGCAAGGGTGATGGTGTGCCAGAAGATGTACAGTCATGGAAAATATTATTAGACCACCATTTTTTCTTCACTTTCTTGTTCATTTTAATACCTGGTACCACTAAACGTCATCATGTGACTAAAACAGACAGAAAAGAAAACACTGAATGCATAAAAGCAGTGTTTTTGGCAGTACAACGCCATAGCTATTGATGTAAAAACTTAAGTGAGTTAGGTTATAATCAAGAAAACCATGGAAAATGGTAAGATATCAGCTCTTAAATAAAACTCTTATGAGCAATCTTTGTGGTTATCGTTATGTTTGTCCAAACAAATGTACCTTTAGTTGTACCAGGCATTAAAATGAACAAGAAACTGAAGAAAACAAGGGTGGTCTAATAATTTTTTCCATGACTGTACATGTACCAGCGCCGGGTTTTCAGGGCGAACTTGTATTTCGCTGTAATTACACATTGCACTGAAGTAATCTATTCACACATTTAACTGGCCACACAATAGTGTATAGCTGACCAATTGTAAACTTTGATTATCATACTAATAGATATGCAGGTAGCCTCCAATTTATGACAACACCTGACATTCCTGAACATCAACACCTGCTCCAGAACAAAGGAAAAAATGCCCTCCCCCAAGCATCCTCCACAACTGATTTAACTAAGAATTGATAGGAACATTTTCTTATCAAAAGCCAAGACTAAGGGCAGACATGCACAAACAGAAATTCTTTGTCAGAAAGTCCTGCTTTCTGTGATAAGGAGAAAATACTGAGTGGTCAAGGTGGTTAGAAATCATTATAAGTAAATGAAAATAATTAGATATGGCAATATATCTTTGCACACTAGTTTCTAATATAATAATATGTAATCAAATATAAGGCTAGGCTGTAAATCATGTGTAGTTTAAAGTTATATTGTGAAAATTTAAATTGTTCCTCTCAAGACATCCCTATCAAAACAGGGTTGTTTTGACTACCACATTCACCCAACGTTGTAATATTGCAACAATTACAAAACAAGCTCTAAATAAAATGTAAGGCACATTTTCCACAATGACTACATACTGACATATTCTAGACACTGTAATAAACACATAAAAAAATATTTAAAGCACTTTACTTACTTCAGTCAGATAAATCCAATCCAGTAAATCGAGGGGATGATGCTCTCTCAAAAATCTGGAGGGTGTGTGACTTCTTGAGCTGAGGACAAGCCGTATATACAAATGTATGACCCAATAGCATTCTGAGGCTGAACAATGGGACCAAATGAGTATGTTAATGTGGTTGAACCAAAAAATAAAAATGAAAAAAAGTTTTTTTGGGAGATAACAAAAATTGTTGTAATTCTGCAACAGTGGGTCTTACAGGGTTAAAATACTTTGGTTTGTCTGTAGAGACCCTTTCCACAAGACACTTTATGTCCTGTGAGAGGATTGAAATAACATTTTCTTCTATTCTATTTTATTTATTTTTTTGATGTAGGTGTAAAAATTAAATGCACAAAATGAATTGCCATTTTTCTGCAAATTCTGTTTTTACTCTAAACTGCTTTGATTCATGCCATTGGTCCGTAAAAAAAGGTTTATGCTCTTTACCATCTAATAATAGATCTGAGTTGTTTTAACTTCCAAATGTTCTATTAACAGTGCTCTAAAAAGTAAGAGACAATCTGCAAATCTTCCTAAGATTTCATAAATATGTAATGAACTGGTATTTAATGTGTAATGTGGGATTTGATTCAGAAGAAAAATATAGAAAAACCCATTTAGAACTTTCTACTAAGATAAATCAAATGTTGCAAGGTCTTATACGTGGGAACTAAATTGAAACTTCAAAGTACCTGGAAAAAACAAATGTAATGGTCTACACCTGTGATTGCTCTGCTAATTGATTTTATAGTAAGAGCGGCAAGTTAATTTTAGCTGCCTTGCAAATCAAAATTAATTAAGTGAAATAAATATTTTGAATGTGTGGTGTTTTATTTCTAAGCTTGTTTTAAAATAAACAATCCAAATTTGAATCATTAATGGTGTGTAATGACTTTAAATAAGTCTTCTCAGTAAAATGTTCTGAGGCAATAAACAGCTGAAGAAACACGTCTGAGAATTCTCACCACAAGAACTACATGCAAATCTTTTTGGCCACTGAAACTGTTCCTGAGATTAAAATATGAGTCAGTTCATTGAGAAATTTCATCTTTCCTACTGCGTGACTGCTGTTTGTATTAAGTTTTAAAATCAAAACGGAGCAAAGTAAAATAGTGTCATTGCAGACGACTTGGTTTTACATACAGCATCCTGTGATTAGTGATATATACAATTAGAAATGACCTTCTTACTAGAACTAGATTTTCCTCAAACCAACAGTTTTTGGATTGGACTGCAGGCCTAAAAAGCAAAAACTAATGTACATATATATGTGTACATGCATACCAGCCACTTCATCAGATATGCCTCTTTAACTGATCTTTCACACAATTATGTAATAGGCAAATTACATGACAGTAATGTGGACTTGGTCTAGTGAACTTGCTAAAGCATAAAACCAAGAATCTACTAGTTATCTCCTAGGATTTTCATGCAGAACAATTTCTAAGATTTTGAAATAATGGTTAAAAAAAATAATAAATCCAGTAGGGAGCAGTTGTCTAGAGGAAAATGTCTCGAAGAGTCTAGCGGTCAGAGGAAAAAGGTCAAACTGGTTTGAGATGATAGAAAGGCAACATTAACTTAATTAACCACTTTTTACAAATAAGGTACACAGTAGACCATCTCTTAAGACACAACTTCTCAAATCCTGAGGCAACTTTGTGCAGCAGCAGACGATCACAGTAAGTGTCAAGAAAAGGAAACTGAGGCTACGATTTGCCTCGGTTTGGGCTCATCAAAACTGCATAATAGACTGGCAGAACATGGACTTCCAGATGTTCGGCCAGAATTTGACAAAAAACACACAAACACAAATCCATCCTGCTTCGCATTAACAATTCATGCTGGTGGTCAAAGTGTAACGGCAAGAGGATATTTTTTTTTTGACACACTTTAAACTCCTTAGAACCAACTGAGCATTGTTTAAATGCAACAACTTACCTGAATACTGTTGCTGGTCATGTCCATCCCAGTGCATCTTTACAGCAGGATAGTGCACCATGTCAGGAATCTCAAACTGATTCCTTAAAAAATGCAATGTCATGTTAGGGTTATAATATGTATATATTATAAACTATGTTGTAAAATACATCTTAATTCTTGGGAAATAACTAACTTAAGACTCAGTTTAATAGAGAGCAGGTCATCTGAAATCACTGTAACTGCACTAACAGTGCAGAGAGAGAGAGTTAAGTAAATGGCACCCAACAGATAAATTGACAAGACATAAGTATTTCATATTTAGACCCTAAGCTTTCTGCAACATAAACAGTTCAGGTCTTTTAACAACCGTAAACGCAGGCCACACAAATCTGCCTCTGTTTACTGTGTGTGACACTTTCATACTCTATAATCTTTTTTTTTTTTTTTCCTTTCTCTTTTAGGGTTGTATTATCTCCTGCGTCTGCTCACCCATGAAGTTCCGGCTGTGCTAAGCCCTGTTTACCTAAATCAAGGGGAGATTCCCTTTCAATATTTTATGGAATGTAAATGAACGGCGCTGTGGCACCGCATTAAAATTAATGTCATGTTTGTGACTGTTGCATATTTTTACCCGAGTGATTGTAATGGAAATTATCATGTTCCTGAGCCAGCATATGAAGAATATGTGTGCAGTGCTAATCAGTAAATGTTTTATGGCTGAAGACAGATGCATACGTCAGATCAAGGTCGATGTAATTTCATCAACATTGCGGCACCAGGCAGATAGAAAAGAAAAATGTGAAATAGCCAACCTAATTGCCAGAATACAAAAATAACTATTTCTATTTCTGAAGGTTCTATATGCATATGATTTGGTATTTTAACAAAAGGTCCACCATTCCCATTGACTTTTATTACAAAAGTCCACATTTGGAGGTCAGAGGGGTGGCAGTAGAATATACAGGTTGGTAGAACATTCAAACTCTTTTTTCTTCACACATTGCTTTAGTGTATGTGTGTTTGCCTTTTTTAAGAGTGCTAGCAGGGCACTTGAAAGCACCTAAACCAACACTTCGTGTCTGTTTTAACGATGCAAACCTTTTTATGTCTCTGACAACTTTATCATCCACTGATAAAGCCATGACATTCAATGACAATGCGAGGCACTCTGCTTCTACTAATGACATTTCCTTAATTTGCTATGGAAACCTCTCCATGACACATAACATTATGTCATTAACAGGGTGACAGTTCTGGTCCCCATGACTGGTTCGTGAAACTATTGTGGCTTCACGAAAGTTAGCCAGGGGACTAACAATAATTTGTAGTTTAATTACATAACTGGCTCAATGAAACTGTTCAGTTGTTTCTAGTTTTTTCTCCCAAAACATGTAGTAATAGTGCACATTCAACCAATCTAGCTTGATTTTACTTCCCCACAAGCACTTCACCTATTGTTGCAATTTCTCTGGTTGATGACTTTCATCTTCCAGATCTGATTCTGGCTTGTACACATTTGGCTGGATTTCTGGATTTGTTATTATTAGTAATCTGTCATAATTGTACATATTGCAGATTGTTTGTGAGCTTTGCATTCCTCGCTGGTGTCATGCCAAGCTTGTTGCCAGGGTTTTAATAGTTGTGGATTTTCCATTAGTTTTAGTTTTTATTTAGTTTTTAGTTTAGTTTTTCTAAATTCAATTAGTTTTAATTCATTTTTAGAGCAGTTTTGCTAGTTTTTATTCATTTTAGTTTTGAAATACTTCGTTTTAGTTTTTATTAGTTTCAGTGTTAGTTTTAATTTTATTTTGTAAATTAGGGTTGAAGTTTTTGAAGGCTATCGAATCACATAGTCGTGTTTACATTCCGGTCTCAATAAACAAACATTATTAATGCATCTTCCCGCATGTGGTGTTCCTGCGTATTTACTGACCAGCAGCTATTTGGTTGCCGGTGGAAACAGTCCATTATGGTTGCAGTTTTCTCGTGGTCCTTCCCAACGCTGACTGGCCTGCAGCTGCAGCTTCTCTTTCAAAGGGGGCTAGCTTAGGCTAGCTTATCCAGGTAGTCTTGGTTAGCCTTCTTGTGCAAGCTTCAAATGGACTTTCAGATTCGTGGGTTTTTTTCCCCTTGAGAAGTATTCTACACATTGTATCACCTGCTTCTACAACAAGGCAATTATTTTTATCGTTAACACAGTCAGTCAAAGAAATCCCAAATAGGGCTGTGCCTCTTTCTCCCAACTTTTGCCGCAGCCATCACTGCTTTAGTTTTTTTTTTTTTTTTTTTTTTTGCAGTTGTTGTACGGCAGAGCGATGTTAATAGATTTCAAATGTTTATGAGGAAAAAAATTACAAACACGAAAACGAAGGACGTTCTTGACATTATTATAGTTAATTTTAGTTCGTTTTACAAACACATAACACTGTTTCAGTTAGTTATTGTTTTTTTTGAAAATGTTTTTTCAATTCTAGTTTTCGTTATTTCATTCGTTTTCGTTAACGATAATAACCTTGCTTCTTACCACTGGATACAGGAGTTATGCAAATTTATGAGGCACTCTCACAGAAAGAAGGCCAAAATTTGACCAATCAGAATCGACCAATTAGAAACCACCTGAGACAACGGGTCTGATCCTCCACCAGATCTCCTAAAGCCGCTATTAAGGGATAGCGGGTAGGGCGTTCACCTACAAAGAACGCAATCTTCCACCTTACTTAACACTCTGTTCCACCTGTGCTACCCGCTATATTATGCATTGGAGTGGTCAGGGAGTTCCACCTGTTAAACCAATCAGTGCGTCAGTAGCCATTGCCTTTAAGAGCAGGTTGCGCTACCCGCAAACCGCTATCCGCTAACCACTATGGAGCATCTTTTCATCCAGATCAGAGCAGCTCTCGTGTGCAGCTCGTCTGGGACTCTGCTGTAGAGCTTCCTCCTTCTCATTCCTCCTCCTCCTCTGCACTGATATATACATAAAAATATTTTTACACAGACAATTCCTATAGGCTACCTGAAAGTCCCAGATAGTTGATGCGCTCCCAGTAAACACGCTCTGGTTGTCTATGGTTTAACTGGCGATCAAACTGTTTAAGATGATCTCTGCTGTTTTCTCATTCAACTGAGGCCAAATCACGGTTTTTATACAAGAGTTAATTCAAGAGGTGGAGCCGTTTGTGCACATCCACATGTGACCAAGTGGACGCACTTTGATGCCATTTGGACGCGCTCTTGTACGTGCCGACACACGGGTACATGCCGACATGCAGGTAGTGGGTTGTCTGACCACTCGCTACCCTAAACTCGCGATCGCAAGATACCGAGTTTGTGGAAAGGGCAAAAGGCACGCCTATTGCCGCTCCTACAAAGTGAGTAAGGGAGTCGGCATAATGGGTAGCGGCTTTAGCAAGCAGAAGATTGCATTAGCGGTTAGTGGAGGTTCCTATACCTGCAATTTGCGGGTAGCGACTGGTGTTAACGGTAAAGGGGAAGTGTATAATCGGGGCCAATATATTCTTGTGTCAAAGAAGCTGTATAGTCATTGTATACTGTCATTCTAAAGTAATTATAAACTGTTCAGAGGTAGAGGTCCAAAGCTAATGTAGGAGTACCCTAGAAAGGACAAAAAAGGGTACATTCACACTAGCCAAGTTGTATTGTACCATGCCTAGGCATGGGTTATGCTCCTGAACCTCCGATGTTTACTTATGCATCTACACATCATGCATACGCTACACGCACACCCTCGTCCACATACATGTGCAGCTGCAACATGCCCAAGCACACTTCTTTCAATGCTGCACTAAGCGCCAACACCTGCCATACAAGTTACAGGGGTCAGTCATGTCTGGGTATGGCATGGCTCGCCTACTGTGAGTGCATCCTGAAAAAAAAAAAAAAGAAAAGAGAGTGGGGCACGGCACAGATTATCTTTTTAAACAGCACTAATAACTATACTGTGTCATGTTTTGCTGGTGTTAGGAGGAAGGACCAAGAGCAGGAGAACTCAAAAAGCAAAAGGGGTTTTATTAACCAAAAACACAAAATCCAAAATTCAAAAGTTCAAAATACAAAAACATAAACTTAATTTAAATCCTTGAAGATGACGGGAGGGAAAACAGGCACGACAGAGAATATGTAACACGACTACGAAGACTAATGCACTCACGCAGACAAGGGGAATGACAAGACTTAAATACACAGGGGAACAAACGAGAGGCAGGTGCAGGGAATCAAGATAACAAGAGGGAGGAAGCAAAGCAGAAACTAATAAGAACAGGACAGACCTTTCAAAGTAAAACAGGAACCACTAAAGACAGGGAGAGATGCCAACTTGACACAAAAAACACACATGGGGCAGCCATGGCCGACCAGGCCATGACATACTGGACCAGTTTGTTAAAACGTGATATCGTTTCTAATTTTTGTTTTTTGTTCTTTTTGGGATAAAAATTCTCTTTTAGAAATAACTGCACTGCTTGAAAATGACTGATATGAATTCAACTTATATGCAATTGCTCATTAAAGAACACTATTTTGACAGCAAATATAGAAAATAAAATGATGACTTTAGATGAGGAGCAGGATTTTTTTATTTTTTTTTTGGCAGAATCAACTACTAACTCTGATAACTCCAGATTTCTTAGCTTTTATATCACAAAACAGCTCAAATAGATAAGCCTTCCCCACCCAATTGCATTACATATTACCATGCTAATTGTCTTCCCTCTGAGACACTGACGAACTTTCCGGCAAAGCAGGGAGACGTGTTCTGTGATGACAACCATATGGTTGTTATTATTGAATGAATACACAGTAGCGCCTCATTGAACACAAAACCAGCACAGTCTTTTGTCACTGCAGCTAACAGGGGCTGCCTGTATGCATCATGGGTCAGGCCAAGCGGGGAAGCGGGGGGGATGCTGCCTTCCTGGCATGATCCTCCATCAGGAAGACAGCGAGCAGATGGAGGAGCAATTGAGTGACAGCAGAGGTCATGGAGGGCCCACCATGGACAGATAAATGTAAAGTGTATATGTAATTAAGAGCTCTGAAGTGGCATGAGAAATCGGGGGGCACATAACAACAGGAACATCAGTCTAGACTGTAAAGACTGTATCGATTTATTATGCAAAATACTTTTATTCTCCTCACCCCACTCAGAATTGCCTTGATTTAACAGATTCTTTGTTTTTTCAAGAACACTTTAGAAAACTACTTGAGCTCCCATGAATTATCCTTGAATGAAAGAAATGAATATAGAATATGTAGCCCTCTCTTTTCAAACAGGATTTTACTGATGAGGGAATAATTTATGCATTGAATACATTTTATGTTTTGTACGTTGCCTCCTGACAACTGTTTGTCCAGTTGAGTCTGTTAATGAGCTGAAAATCCTGGTATCTAAACCTCTCCAAAAGCCCTTTTTAAGTTGATAATTTAGAGACACAATCTTTTTTTCAAGGACTGTCTTTTTATTTTCACTGTAAGATGTGATATTGATGTTCAAAACTCAAAATTCAAAATGGTCCTCACGCTTAAAAAGTCCCTGTTGCACACAGAGCTGCTCTGATAGCCCTTTAAAACTCACTTTTCTCAAATACACTGAGGCTTCTAGAGATGTATAGTGCTTGTTTACAACAAAAGTAATCTCAGGGCACTTCAAAGAGCTGAATTTAAGGACATTTTTATCTAATCTGCTTCATTATCCCTGAATGAAATCCGGTTAATGTTACTCATGTTATATGCATGCCAGTGCTTATAACAAATATATATATATATATATATTATATATATATATATATATATATATATATACATATATATACATATATAAATATAATCAGCATTAAAAGTGAATGACACAATCAAAACATTGGTGGTAAAATGGGACATATATATGCATTTGCATAATCTGTCATTGATGAAGTTACCCGATTCCAGTTTTGTCACAACTTTTATTCTCATATCTACTACAGCAAAAACACTGGAAATGAGCAAACACATGTTGGAGCTCATGATTTCTCTAGATTTGTTACGTTACGTGTACATCCAGCTTTTGGTAATTTGCAATTTAAGGTGTTTTCACCTCAATGGATTTCTTCAGAGAAAAAAAAAATGTGATTTTTGTACATAAACTATGAAACCAGAACTGCACAAAGTTTAAGACTTATATTAAATGTTAGTTCTTGTTTAGACTCAGTCTTGGAGAGGTTACTGTTGATGTGCATGATCCATGTTGTTATGCAAGAGCCAAAGTGCACAGATGAGGCCTGACAAATACACACACTATACTGAAGGTACATAAGAACATATTTGGACCCAAGCAGGGCTTTTCTGAGTGAACCACTGCAGCCCACTCTTCTACAGGCATATCCATATACCACAATCCAATTTTTCATGCCTCAGCCATTTGTTTCAGCTATATGGTACTCGAGATTGAAAGAACTGTATACCACTCTTTCAACTTTCCCTCAAATGCTAATCTATGAAAACTATATTTATTATTATATCATTCAGATGTCACCCATCATACCATTCTATAAGAGACTTGCTTTGTTTGGTGGTGCTCTCTGATTTCTGTGATGCATTCATGCCTGCATTTTTTTTCTCGCTGACTTACACCAATATAGTGAGGTGTTTTTGTCTGTCTTGGCTCTCTTTTTTATACATATGCAAAAAAATGAAATAGTCTGAGTGTTAATGGAGTTAGGGATTTAATGAAATCCCTAACTGCAGTTCTTCTGTTGCAGTACTGTGATGTCATGGACATGCATCAGGTGTATGGAGGGATTGAGGATGTCTGGAGGGACTATTATATACAGAGGCCTATACTGGAATCTGAAACATGCTACCAAGTCTTTCCATGGCAAGTTGGTGGTTATTTTAGCAAAATAATAGCAGACCTCACTCTGCACAACCTAAAGCAGCATGTTTTTATTGAGAAGGGCTGTGTGTGTGTGTGCGCGCATGTGCATGTGTTTGTGTTTCACTGGGCTGCCTGCAGTCCAGATCTGCTTTTTAAAATGTTGGGTGCATCCAGAAGAGGGAAATCAAAGAGCAATAACCATGGACTGCTGAGTAGTGGAAATGGACAAAGATTCCTCTTGGAAAACTGCAACAATTATTGTCCTCAGTTGCAGAGTTGCTTTGCAAGACAGTGAAAATAATTTATTTCATGCCTGTGTTTGTGAACTAAATGTTACCAAGTAGAAAATCATAAATGTAAGTTTTGGTTACATTTTAGAAGTTTGATTATAATACAGTTTGGCCCCAACATAATAACCTCGCAGGAGAAGCATTTCTTGGCTTTATAATTTATTAGTACTAAGTGCGAGGTAATGTTCTGGATGGATAGTGAGCCTTATTACTTTATTTGGCTATCCTACACTGACTTATCGCTGAGGCCTGTAAGACATGAAACTCCTCAGAAGGATAAAATATACTTTTTATTTAGTAGTCTGGACCTGGCATATATGGGGGAAAAAAAGAAAAAACCTTTTTGAGAAACTGTTTTTTAAAATATCAGGAGTTTGAAATTTAAATGGCATTTTTAATTATTAAATACCTTCTTCAAGTACAAACTTGAAATGGAAGAACCAGTGTACTACATATTACCGTATACTATCAAATAAAAGTCAAATTAGACATTAGACAAAAGAAATTAGAATTCATTTTTAGTCAAAATGTATTTGTCGATTTGTTTAGACATTGCTCCGTTGATTAGTAGAGAAAAAAAAATCAATTGTAATGTTCCTAGTTGATCCTGGGTTCACAAGAGCTCTTTATAGGACTTTTCTTTGTGACTACATCATCAGCAGTTCTTTATCCGTAAAACGATTTCATTTCATTCCATTCCAGGCAACACTTCTTCTGTGTACCAAATAGGTAAAATCAATACGTTTGCAGACTGCAACAGGTCTATTACATGTCAGATGATTGCCACAACAGTTTTTCTTCACTGTTTGTTGGCATGAAATAAAAAAAACACACAAAAAACAAACAATCAAGAGACAGATGTGTTATAAGATGTAGGTGTCTAAAGGGCAAACAGTTTTCATTGTATTGCTCACTGAGCCCTCTTTAAAAATGCGCTCATGCTATTATATATCTGAGCGTTATGCTTGAAGAGTACATGAAGAGTAGCAGCTAGCAGGAACAGCGGGAACTATAACATGTAAATAAATGGGATGTTGAAAAGCTGCAACGTGAATTTAGAGTCTCTCAGTTTAATTTGGCTTTTTTTAATCTACCTTTTTTTGCTGTTGGAATAATCAAGTGATTTCTTTGAATTATTTATTTAATGTAATGCGATAGAGAAATCTCAATGGTGGAGAATAATGAAAAAAAATGGCTTTGAATGTACATCAGTGCATACAAATGCACTATAATGGCTGCAGCTTGGATGAAAGAAAACAGAGGCACTCAACCAGAAAAGGAAATATAGATGCTTTCCCAGAAGGCAGTGCAACCAATTACGTGATATTTTCGATTAACTCTGGATGCACACTGGTGTCCGCTGCATGTGAAGAATTCTGGATGAGTAAGCTTGCTGAAAGCTAAAACCAATGTTTATGTTTGGAGGTAAACTGAAATGGTACATAGACACTTGGACTGCAGAGTTGTATTTAAGCAAATTTTAATGGAACAAACTCATGTGTTTATGTATAAGTGGTATGCTTTGGATGTGATTTGAGAACCGTATCTGGATGTTATGATAAATGTGATAACTTACATTAAACCACTTTAAAGATTACTGACTTTAAATAATTGAATTAGCTACTTTTTTTTCCCCTTTTCTTTTTTTTCTATAGCATTTGTGTGTTGTAGTGGATGTAAATGGAAGTGTGATGGACCTTGTAGGACAGAAAGTTAAAAAAAAGTAAGACAAACAAGTATATAATAACAAAACATGTAGATAGTGAAAAAAGCTGAATGGCAGAAAAGGAAATGATTTATACTTAGGCCTTAGGCCTGCATTAGGAATCTTCCGTGCATAAAGATTGCATTAGCAATCCTCCGCTTACCTAAAGCCGCTATCCACTTTGCCAACTCCTTTATTCACATTGTAGGTGTGGCAATAGGCGTGTCTTTTGCACTTTCTTTTGTGCTTTTGCGCGGGTTTAAGGTAGCCCACCCGCTACCCGCTACCCGCGATCGCAAGATACCAAGTTTGCGGAAAGCGCAACCCGCATGTCGACGCGCAAAATCCAAAGTCCAAATGGCATAAATGTGCGTCCACCTGGTCACATGCAGATGTGCACAAATGGCTCTACCTCTTGATTAAGCATCACCGTATTACTTGGATACATTTTTATTCTCTTGAGGTCAGAGGATGTCTGGTCAGCAGTTGTGGTGGATGTGGGAATAGTCACAGCCAGATACGTCAGTCTGTACAGCTGTGACATGATCTCATTCAGATGTTTGCTCTGGAGGAAACTAGGAGATCACAGAACACTGTTGTGGAGTTTCTTGTACTGTGCACGTATCCCTTCGTGCACTGGTCCTCTCCTTGCGCCTGAAGCACCCGAGATGCGCTCAGTGGTAGAAAGTAGATGTCATCATACCTGTTCTTCTGGCTCAATGCTCATCTAATGCTTCGTTCTGCAGTATTTTAAAAAGCACATCAGCTGCGCCAAGCGGCTGTGCGTCTTTGTGCTTTTTTGCGCACAGCTGCTCCCGGCGCCCACTGCTGAGAATATGTTCTCGGGAGCGCACCAACTATCTGGGACTTTTAGGTAGCCGTCAGGAATTGTCTGTGTAAAAATATTTTTACATCCGCCAAGGAGGTTATGTTTTTGCCGGCGTTTATCTGTCTGTCTGTCTGTCTGTTTGTCTGTCTGTGTACAAGATAACTCAAAAAGTTATGGATGGATTTTGATGAATTTTTCAGGAGTTGTCAGAAATGTGAAAATGAAGAACTGCTTTCATTTTGGCTGTGATCTGGAAGAAATCCTGGATTCTGGATCACTTTCAAATTTTCGATAACATTGCAGTCAATGGGGCCGTAAAATTTCGTTTCTCAATATCTCTGTTAATTATTGCCCAAAACTCATGACATTTGACACAGGGATTGACAATGGGAACCTCTATCAAATTTCAAAGGCTGATTTGGATCTGATCCAGAACGCGGATTTTATCGCAATCTGTAAATCACTATATGGAGGAACTGTTGTGCTTGGCGGAGGTCTGCGCTCTCAGAGTGCTTTTCTAGTTAAGAAATGCTTTCCTGGAAGCTCACTGGCTCTTTTTTTCTCTGAGCAGTTTGTTGAAACTTCTTGGAGTACAAAAAAAAAAATTAAATAATTTTCTCCAAATGAGTTAGAGCTAGTTATGTATATATCAGTGCAGAGGAGGAGGAGAAAGGAAGAGGAGGGAACTCTACAGCAGAGACCCAGACGAGCTGCCCATGAGAGCTGCTCCGATCTGGATGAACAGATGCTCCATAGCGGTTTGTGGGTAGCGCAACCTGCTCTTAAAGGCAATGGCTACTGGCGCAACTGATTGGTTTAACAGGTGGAACGCCCTAACCACTCCCATGCATAACATAGCAGTTAGCGCATGTAAGACAGCGGTTTTAGGGAGGTGGAAGATTGCGCTCATTGCGGGGGAACGCCCCTCCTGCTGCTATCAGCTATCCCTTAATAGCGGCTTTAGGAGATTTGGCCCTTATCGGGCCCTTAGTGTCTTACTGATGATTTTAGTGTCTGCATTAGAGATAGTGGACTGTAACTTGAAAACGTGGGATCTTTGCCAGGATTTAATATTAAAGAGATAATATCAGTGTTTATTTCTGTAGGGAGTTTATATTTTTGCTTAATTTCAACTGTTAATCTGATGAACATGGGAGCTAAAATGTTCCAAAAATACAGTGGTACCTCTACTTACGAATGTCTCTACATACGGAATTTTCAGGTTACGAAACGTCTCAACTGGAAAATATTGCCTCTTGTTACGAAAGAAATTTCAGGATACGAAAAGCAAAAATACAGTACGTGCTGCTACTTGCAGCTCCCAAAGTTTACTGAATGTACACACTTGTAGCTGCTATGCAATTAGGCTATTGGCTACCGTCTTCCTGGCATCCCATTGAGATTTTAAGAAAATGTCATGAAGTTTTGGAATTTGTTGAAAAGAATCACCCAGAAAAAGTGTTCACTAGTCGGGCTATCGCTCACTATGATGTTGTTTGCCTTGGACATTTTTTTAAAGGATTGTTAAAAACAGACAAAATGTTCGTGAATCGGTTCTTTACAAAACGTCGGGCAAAAACCACTCCTGAGAGAGAAAAGGTGATGAAGACAGCCGTTAAAAGGTAAATGAACATAATTTTTATTCTTTACTTTATTCTTTGTTTTTTACATTATGTACAACTCTCATTTTATGTTTATTGTGCAGTAATCTAATAGTAACTTGTATTTGTTGCATGTTTTGATGCATTTTTATGATTTATAAAAAGTTTATTTCCAAATTTTGGGGGGCTTGGGACGGATTAGGGCATTTACATAGAAAACGTGTCTCTACTTATGGAATTTTCAGGTTACAAAACTACTTCCAGAACCAATTAATTTCGTAAGTAGAGGTACTACTGTACTTATAAAATTCTGCAGGGAAGACATCTGGACCTGGTGACTTATTATTCAGCATGAATTGGGAGTGCTTTATGAAGCACTCGTCTTTTGTGAGATAATATTGGCTATAAATTTATCAATGTCTTCTACATTTAGTTTATCTGTAGATTAATACAGGCTCACATTAAAAGTATCATTTATTTCTTCAGGTGTTTGTACAATGTTTCTTGCTGAGTTAACAACTGTAGAGCCTGTTTATTTCTCCTTGTTTCTTTTCAATTGATCGGGCAGGTATTTACCAGATTTATTCTTGTACTGAAAATGTTCATGTCTAAGTCTTTGAATAAGAAATGTATTCTTCTTGTTTATGTGTTTGTAATAGTAATGCAACTGTAATTTAAACTTTTGTGGATCAGACTGAGTTTGAGGTAAGATTATTAGTATTTATGATTTCTATTTTTTTCCCTCTTTCTTTCTTTCTTTCTTTCTTTCTTTCTTTCTTTCTTTCTTTCTTTCTTTCTTTCTTTCTTTCCTTTTCTTTTTTATGAGAATAAGTATAAGATGATCTAACCTCTTAGCATGGCTTTTCCTGTTCCAAAGGAGTGATCGAATTATTTCCGGTGAATCGTTATTTCAAGGAACCATGTCCACTTTCTTTTTTATAAAATTATCAAATTCTGGATTATTGAGTAGTGATGGATAAAATCATCACCTGTTGCTGATTTGGATAGATTTATTTACATTCCATGTAAGAGGAACTGGTGCATGATCGCTAATGACAATAGGAAGTATTCCTATGTCAGTTAATTTTGAAATGATTGCTAATAAGGAAATATTCGATGCTGGAATATGAGTGATGAGCTAGTGAGAAAAAGAAAAAGTTCTTTGTTTTTGTAGTTTCAAACCCCAATCATTTCCAAGACCAAAATCTGCCATGAACCATTTAATTGTTAATATTCTGTTGCAGTTGTTAGATTTATCTAATGCTGGGTTGAGAACTGCATCAAAATCTCCTATAATCACAGGGGAGTCAGATGAATCGATTAAAATGGTATGAAAAAATGAAGAAGCGCCGTTGTTTGGTCTGTAAATGATGGCTGCAGTTACTGAGCTATTGTTTGTAGTTATATTGATAATTTTGAATCACCCCTCAGTGTCTGTGCTCGTATCATTATGGGTTAATGAAATGTTTTTGTAAATTAGAATAATTACTTCTCTTACCCTTGAATTGAATTGGGCAGCAATGATTTGCTTGAATTGTGGTGTCATTTTTGAAGGACTGATTTGGAGGTGTGTATTTTTTAACGTGTGAATTGATTCCTTAAATTTTTCAACTTGTTAATTTGAGTGAGTTCATAACTTATTGGGATATGGTTTTCTGATTCATGTTGCTGGGTGAATTGTGGAGATAAAGTTAGTGAACTACAGGCTGTTAGGAGGAAACTGATTGTTCAGCTCGTAGTTGGTCCCTTCCAGGTTTTTACTGTGACTTTTAACCATTTCTTTTTCCTTGAAGTGCTCAAATTTACCTACAATTGGTTGTGGGCATTGATTTGCTGGATTTTTATATCCTATGTGATGGACTCTGTGGAAAGTAATATCTTTGACAGTGTCCACGGGGATTTTCACTTGGGTTATCATGAAGTCCTTAATCAGCCCAGGTTCCCGGTTTTCATCTTTTATTATCTCTCTGCTGTCTCTGTTGTCTCAAGTCAAAAATGGTTTCTTTCATCTCTCTGTTTTCTTTAGCAACAGCTGTAACTTGGCTTAAGGATGTGACCGAGTCTCAGAGAGCGTTATTTTCTTTTGTTAGTGTTCTAATTTTTTTTGACTGAATTCCAGACTTTCATGCAACTGTTCAAACTCTTTAAGCACAATTTCGATAAGCGCTATTCTAGCATCCAGTCCAGACAGCTTACAAAAATGCAAATTCTATTAAGAAAGTCTCACTTCGCATGTTCTTTCTAGCGGCGGGGAACCGCCATCTTGGATCTCTGACTAGTGAAATTAGCTAATTTTAATCGCTGCAACTCAAGCTCAGAAGGTGTCAGTCTTTAACGCCGCTTCATTTCAATAAACTAAATTCTGTCAAGCTATATTTATTCTCTGACCTTTTAAAAAAAAGGAACTGGAGCTCATGATAACTTTTGTAGCCTCTAATTGTGCAAAGTGGACACAGAGCAACAACCAAGAGGTAATTAGGTTGATCCATAAACAGGTGTGCTCAGATCATTTACCTCGCCTCTATTGGAAAACTCACTCAAGGGTGAGGCTTGTCACAAGTGTGAAACAAGCTACACTCAACTTAAATACCTGTCTTTGTGCTCTATCTACTCTGACTCTGATGAAGACACGGTAGTGTTGACATGTTAGTCTGTTTACAAAATGACAGGGTGAAAAAGTAATCAGTGAGCCCCAGTTCCTTTGTTCGTCTTACTAGGGTTTGGTAATTCCCCTGCCAAGAGCCCATTCATCTATGGAAGATCAGTATTAATCCTGTTATCATGCTTAAAATTTAAGGAAATGATTAGAGTCTGCCTGTCATGTAACCTTAGTCGTGATTAAAACTGTTTTTGCCAGATTTGTTTATTTTTTAGTACTGGACAAATAAGTCTTGACCTTTTTAAATAAGATGAACTCACATAATTTTACACAAAAGAAAACATGCTTTGTTACATACACACTAAAATGTCATCTGGGCAGATATGAACAAAGAGAAAATATTCATAAGAAAGCATATGTTATGTCACCTTCGATGGTGGCAGGAAAACTTGATACATGATCTTTGCACGAGAGGTCAGCTTTCACTTCTGGCATTATTCATATTCACTGATGCAAAACAGCCTTCTGGGTTGCACAGTACAGACACAAGCAAGCTACAGAACATAAATATTTATGAAGTGTCTACAAGGTGTTAAAAGTGTACCTCTAGTCAACTTGCAAAAGACATCTAAATTTTCTTTTTCCATTGCAATTAATCCTGAACAGGTGACTGAGGAGGCTGAAACAATCACTTGGAGTTGTGGTTAAACCTTTCTGTACGTGTTTATCCACATCCAACTCGATAAATCCAAGCTGCAGATGTTGTCAGAGAGGAAAACTCCTGTAAAGAAATTATATTCAATCGTCAGGCTGACAGAGGAGAAGGAAGTCCGTAGGAAAGAGATTAATTTGACTTTAAAAATGAATTATTGAACAGACGAGCTGATGACACAGTGCTTCCTTTTCTGAACGCTGACCTTCAAAGAGCGGTTGTGGACTCAAACCTCAGAGCTCAAAACCCCCCTGGACAGCCTAATGATCTAGCTAATCAGGTTAAGAAATATGTTTAAATAAGCCCCCTAATTTATTCAAATATTCAATGCACATTCCTCATTTTATGTGAAATAATGAGAGACAAGGAGAGAGGGGCAGACGCAGTGAGGGAGGGCTGGAGACAGCATGACAGAGAAGCTAGAGAGGAGAAGAGAATGAATCAAGTGACGACAAAATGTAATTTGTCAGCCTATTCAGACAACCACTGCCTGAAATGAGCGCTAACAGAGACTGTGGAGGACTGCTCTTTAATTGGACAAGGCCACTCTTGACATTTTCAAGCCAAACTTCAGCAAAAATGATAGGGGTGAATGTGTCAGAACTACAAATGATTCTCACTGCCACTGCTGATGAACAAATTCAGGACTATTTGTTCTTTTGCAGTATTTAAATGATCTTTTATCTAATGAGCCTCAATCTTTTCACTAATAAAAAGCCAAAAAAAAAAAAACACTTATAGTTTATTTTTTTCGTTTGTAATTGGGTGGACAGATAATGTGGGCATCTCGAGAACTTAGTAGTTCAGTTGTTAGCCGGGAGGACGAGATAATGTTCCACATTGCATGCTAATAAAATAAAGATTTCAACAATGTCACCGCAGAAAAGAATCGTAAGGTAATAAACTCCACTTAAACTTAAATTTTGAACTATGATTTAACTTTGTTATAATTACAAGAGAGTTTGTGTGTGTGTGTGTGTGTGTGTGTGTGTGTCAGTGCCATTACTTCTCTTACCTGTATGTGAGTGTGAGCAGCCTTCAGCCATCAGAAGTCATAGTTGTCATAGCAACACCCCTCCCCATCAGCAACTCCTTTAGAGACATTGGCCAGTGAATGGACCAGCTGTAGAGATGTGTATCTGTGTGTGCGCGCAGTGTTCGCTGTGCTTGCTAATGCCTACGTGCTTTCCTTTTACAGTATGGGTTTAACTTTAAAGATGTGGATTGGACCTTTATTAGGTCTTTGTTTGCTCCTGGTTTTAGAAATCTATCCTGAGTGATCATATCACCAGCGGACAACCTGAGGTGCAGGTATTAAAGGTGGGGTGGGTGTTGTTTTTTTGCAACACTTTTTACAATATTGCCTGAAAACCTTTTCACATTTCCATTGCACCCACTGAAATAAAATGTTTGCAAAAAAAACTAAACATTTTGGTCCAGTCTGGAAGGTATAATCAGAGAAAAACTCTGACCAATCAAAAAAGTGATCATCACTATTTTGATTGGCTGCCTAATACGTCCATCAAATATCACCCCTCCCTCCCTCCCTCCCTATGGTTCATGCAGTCATGAATCATGTGAAGGCGTGGTTTTCGAGGGGTGAGCTGAAGAGGAGGAGGCGGAGCCTTTGGGAGGAGGGAGGGAGTGTATATTTTCAAAATCTCACTTGAGTTGGATTGCTGGAACCGTTTTTCAAACAACACCTACTCCACCTTTAATACACTTGAGGTTTTTTGATTTTCCTATCTTAGTTCTTCTTCTTTTTTTGTTGATTTATAACATATCCAATTTCTATTTTGATCTATCTGAAGACTTTTGTCACTTTCCATGT
This sequence comes from Hirundichthys speculiger, assembly GCA_018398805.1. NCBI lineage: Eukaryota > Metazoa > Chordata > Actinopteri > Beloniformes > Exocoetidae > Hirundichthys > Hirundichthys speculiger. The sequence continues at coordinate 586,148 of JAGFBZ010000381.1, read as the reverse complement.
TTTTAGAAGTTTTCATCGGCATCATTGCTGTACTTGTGTGATTCATCTGTTGAACTTAGCTAAACAAAATAAAACAAGAAAATTCTGGCAACGAGGAGTGCTTTAGTTCATCATTGCCTCCTGAAGTTAAAAAACAACAACAAATTTGGTCTTTGCTGGCAGAAATCATGTTATTGCATTTTGGGTAGGGGAGTCATATTACATATACGAGTTGACCCTCAAGACACATGTGGAGATACGTTAATGCCAGGTTTAAACAGATGAGCTGTTGATCTGGGATTTGATCACTCAGGATGGATTTTAATATCAGGGGGCTGTTTCAGAAAGAGGGTTATGGTCAAACTGAGTATGTTGAACCTGAAACTCAGAGCGTTATGTTTCACACAGAGAAATAACTTCATCCAGAGCAAGAGGGTTCAGTTAAGTTTCATCAACTGAGATAACTTTCAACGGAAACTGAATCTGTGAACTAGACCTGGATGAATGATCTGTAAATAATGACATGTCCTTTCATTGATTGAAGAGCACCCACCCGATATTTTCTTTTTTTTTTTTTCCAAATCTGCAGAAAAATGTTACAAGGATTTCAGATAATCTACATGAATTAGAAGTTGATATCATTAATAATTCAATTTTTTTTACATAGCATCCTGCTTCCATCTCTGTGAGTAAAGAAACCTTCCTGTAGAATTTCCCAACATGATTGGATGTATTGATTTTTCCTTTGCTAAGGTGCAAGATTATTGAAAGTGAGTAGGCTACAACCGAGCCTGTTACCCATCTGAATTAGGTTTTCATGCTTCAACTTCAACTGCTTCAAAGTTTTATCTAATTTTATTTTTTTGCCAGGAGGATTTCACCTGCGTCAAAAGTCAATCTTATGCATTAGACACCTATGTTTTACCACTTGTCACTTGTCCCATGATATAACAGGCAGTAAATCTTGACCTGGATGAATGGGGCAGGCATGTTTAAAAAAAAAAAAAAAATTAAAAGGATTCACATTTTTTTTTGTATCTAATTTTAAATTTGAGGCACCATTCACCATATTTAATAGTAATCTTTGAATTTAGTTTTTTTTTTCTTCTTCCCACTATAAACCTGCAGCTCTTTTTGAGCCAAAGAAGCTGAGTTTTCACTTTTGGAAGCCTATTAAAACATCTTTTCCTGCATTAGTTAATCTCTGCAAATCTTTGTAGGTAGTATCGATGAGAAACTCTTTCAGCAGGATATTTCATCTTTGACTCCTCAAAGGAACTATAATTGCCAAAACATGCAAAATGCCTTTGGGTGGGCAGTTTTCTCCAGCATAAATAATAAATATGTGAGGTACTGGTGGAAAAATGTGATGCAAGTTCTGCAAAATAAAAGGACAAAATCAACAAAAGTTTACAGAACCATGACTGGTAATATATATATATATAACCATAAATAATTAAACAAAAAATAAGCAAACACACAACAGAAGCGCAATATTACACTGTGTTTAAAAACAGAGAGAAGGTGACTGGAAGCTTAGGCATTCACCAATACTGGATTACTGAAACTGTTATAAAACAGTCACATGGGGTTACCTTGACTCTGCATAGTTCATTATGACTTATTTCCACCATCCTTCACTAGGTGGAATTTTTGGAAAGGCAATAGCTGTATAGCTAATCAGCAAAGGAAATGAAATTGAACCGCTCTGTTGTTTTACATCACACCAAGCGCCAAACTCACTTCTGGGTTGAAGCTAATCCAGGAGTTGACAAAAACTGTAATTCCTCGACTGACCACTAGGTGCTAGCTCCAAAAAAGAGCAAATCCCCACTGATCTCCATGTTAACATGCCTAACATTGCCGTGGAAATGAAAAAAAGAAAACGGTTTTGGTCTCGACAGTGAGGTGAATGGCACCCTTTGATTGATGCCATTTGATTGAGGGCTAGTGTCTGGCAAAAGTCCAGATGCTCATTATTTTATCTACTTCGCATTATTCTGAGCTGTGAACAAAATTGAGAGAATATGATTTGCTGTGTTGTGTTCACTGGACTAACAGACCACCGTGACTTGCTGTGCTTGGCCTAAAGGGTTGGAGGAAGCAGGTAAATGTCTAGCTGGTTTCGCAGAACTGCTAATTCCACCCTTTTGCAGCATGGCACAGTGGAGTCAAAGACAAAGACAAAGAGTCTTTAAAATTACTCTGTAGAAACCTGTGAGTGTCGTCTCCAGTGGGTTGGTCCAGAACTCTATCAGCTGTACCACACTGACTTAGGGAAAGTGTTTGTCATGTTGCAGCTGGTACTACACACTTCTACAACTAAGCCTAACAGTAATAATATTTTATAGTCACACATGTCAATATATTGTTATTACTGTTGCTTCATTTTGTTTGTTTTTTGATGCCAAGTTTTTGTGCAGTAAAAGATTTGGTTTTAATGGTCAATTAATGCAAAGTAAATGCTACACAAAGAAGAAACCTTGGAAAAAATTGGATTGAAACTGGAGATATGACTCCAATTAGCTTGTCTAATTTCATGACAAGAACAGTCAACCACAACAAACACAGCCTTTTAATTGGCTGAGAAGTTGGAAAGCAGCAGTTTCTCCTTCATGTTTTTTTTTTTTCATTTTTCCTGACACAGTCTCGCCACATAGTCTGTTCCTGCTTTATCTTTAACTTAGATCCACAGTCCATGGCCAAGCTCCTGCTTTTTTTCTCCTAACATTTCTGCCCAAATGAGCCAGGGAAGAGAAGGGTTTGGCCCTTTCATCACATCATTAAAGCAAAGAATCATTCAGATACTATGGACCCTCAAGAGGAAGCCAAGCGCTACACGGACAGAATATCCTTATATTATCAGACGCTCACTTAAAGACACAGTTCAGAGGATAAAGAACAAACTGAAGCACACTGCAGCCATGTGAAAAAGAAGGTACACCCTCTTTCACCTTTAAAATGTACATATCAGGTAATAAAAAAAATAATTTTAAATCATCCTTACCAGGTCTTAAATGAGATCAATACAACTGCAGACCAGGATGAATTTATTTGACAAAGGTAAACTGAAATGCAAAAAGCAGTGTGTATAAAAATAAATACACCTAATGATTCAGTAGATTAGCAGGGATTCATAAACGGTATGCAAAAATCTGTTATGATCTGTCCACAGCAATTAATTCAGGTTGAGATCTGGTCTATGGCTGTGTCATTTTAGCACCATGATACTTTTGTTTGTCAGGCATTCTGGTGAAGATTTGCTGGTGTCGGATCTTTATGCTGCATCACAACCAAGTTTCATCCAAACTTCAGCTGCTGGACAGATCCACTTATATCTGTCTCCAGAACAGTCTGGTATACAGAGGAGTTCTTGACTGACTCAGTAAGTACAAGGTTCCCAAGTCTTGTGACTGCACATTAACCCCAAGTCATCAACCTTCCACCACAATGCTTCACAGCTGGGATGGGCAGTTCACCTGTGCTTGGTTTCTGCTAAACATGGCATTGTATAGTCAACATAAATTATTTCAAGACTGATATATTTCTTACAACTTTTTAAAAAAAAAATTGTATTGAATTTAAATCAAAACACCTTGAAAAATAAAAGATTTCTATTGTTTCATGGTGAATATGCCTCCCACTCAGAATAGATTGCCGTTTGTTTTTTGTGACTTTTTTTTTTTCATGGATTTGATGTAAAATGCAAAGATAATAATCTGAAATTGTTCAAATTCAATTTCTACTGTATCGATCTAAACCACTTACAGTAAGATTTAGTGGTCAGAAACATTATTCCAATGTTTTTCTACTTTACCAATAATATATGCAAGTCATTTTTTTCAAAACATTTTTTTTATTGTGATATTATATATTTTATAACATTTATTCTATTTTTTAATTGAGCTCACCTTTTTTCACTTTTTAGTTTTGTCTTTTTTTTGTCTGTTCCATATTTACCCTTGTCACTGTGGCAGTATATATAGTGCATAAACTTGTTATGCTCATACATATTCATATCTGCGGGCAGCCTTATTTAGTGAGACATATTTATCGAGCAACTAATACTGTAACAGCTGGGATTTGACTCCTGCAATCCATCCAGTACAATGCATTTTGCATGTGTAAATCTGTTGCCCTCAAATGTTATTTCGTATACTGCCTTACAGCTTTTATTTCATATGTGTGAAGGTCCACCATCTTCTAGTTTTGTAATGTTTTTATTAGGGCTGTCAAAGTTAACGTGTTAATAACGCGAGATTAATGCAAACACGTTTCTGTAAATATGACTCTTGCCCAATAACTGTATTTACAGTGAACGTGTGGGACAGACACGGGCGACAGAAAAGGGTCTTATGAATGGTAATTTATTTACAGATGGGTCTGTTGAGAAGAAAAAGGTTACTGTGGTACCCCGATTTACGAAATTAATTCATTCTGAAAAGTCGTTTCGTAAACGGAAAATTTCGTAATTGGAAATGGATTTTACCCTATAAATGGCCTAATCCGTTCCAAGGCGCCCAAAAGTCGGACATAATTTTTTATAAATTATAAATAATACATGGAATAATATAAAAACCTGTAACAAATACATGTTTGAATTAGATTATTGCACAATTATACTAATGTAAAGAACAAAGAATAAAGTACATTAAAGAATAAAAATAGTTCTTTTACCTGGGTTGCTGAGTTACGCTCATACAGACAAGGGGCCCTCCTAGCCAATGGGATGCCAGGAAGATGCTGGGCGATAGCCAATGGCAGAGCAGCTCATAAACGCCGCTTTCAAACCGAGATACAGGAGCCGACAAGTATGTTTATGTTCAGTAAACTCTGGGAGCTGCGAGTAGCAACGCGTATTTTTGAAAATTTTCGCCTTTGTAATCTGGAATTTCTTTTGTATATTCATGCAATATTTTTTCGAAGAGGCCTTTCGTTAGCTGTAGATTTTGTTAATGGATATGTTCCTAAGTAGAGGTATCACTGTATTTGTATTTCCTATCGCTGTGAATTGCATTACCACCGCAGGGCGCAGCAAAGTTGGTTTCACATCCGACATTCGCTTGTTTTTTTTTTTTCTCTTTAAACTTTAATAGCGTCATGAAAACAGCACTGATTTCATCCAGGTTGGTATCATTTTGTAGATATAAGTATGCCAGACATTTCACAAGTGTCATCAACCCTCCAAGCTCAGTGAATGTGGCAAAAACTCAAAGGAACAACGCTGAATGTCCTTCTGAGTATCTCGCTGCTGCCGTGGAGTTTAGGGACCGTCAGCAAATTACTGCGGTCAAGAAGCATTCCTGACAAAATATACAAATAAGCATGATGAAATAAGCCCCCAAAAAGTATGGCAGCATTGGTGAACTTCCGGTTTTCAAACTAAAGGCTTAAAAAAAATAAAGCAGATCCCCGTTACTCTGTATAGGACAAAATGGGTTTAGATGATGGATGGATGGATATAAACAGAACAGTAAAAAAAATGTGATTAATGTGCGATTATCGTGAGTGAACTATTAAAATCTTTTGATTAATCACGATTTAAAAATTTAATCGACTGACAGCCCTAGTTTTTATCCTGGCATGAGATTATAGGGGTCATTAGAGAATGTGGGAGCAGTCATGTTTATTAAAGCCAGCTCACAGGAGGACCCTCTAGGGTTGTCTCCTGTCTTTAAGATGGACTCCACAGGTTGTTAGTTTTTTTCTGCTTCATCAGGATGAACCTTCAGTTCCATCGTTTCCAGCTCAGGTTCAGGTACTTTAAGTGTTTTAGGCTCAAACATTTCTTTGTATTGCTTAAGAGTTAAAGCATCTTAAAAAAAAAATCAAAAAAACCCTTGGTTGCTTGTTCAAACAAACCAGTAGAACGGTGCACTCTTCTAAACTGGTCTATGGGAAAAATTGCATCTTTTCTGATTTGTAAAGAGTAATTAACTCTTAATGCAACTCTTAATACCTGCTGTTTTTGAAACCCTTTAACACTTCTTCTTTCCCATTGTGTGAATACAACTATAACACTATGTTCAAACTACCCTGCCTGAGCCACGAAGCTCAACAGATCAAATAATCTCAAAATCAGTATCATTGTAGGCTTTAAAAAAGAAAAGAAAAATAAAGCCACATCCCTTCATGCAAAAATCATGCATGTGCATTTCACTCATACAAAAATGGGGGAAAACTCGCCCCTAGATAGATACCTGACAAAATAAAACCAATGTAGCCTTCTGTTTCACTGGCGGCTGTTGAGTCTGTGCACTGAATGACTGCATTTTGCAAGGCTGTCTTAAACAAAGGAGAAATGCATTTTTTTGGACATTTTGTCTGCAGCTAGAAATGAAGTTGACACTTTCTTTACCATCATTGTTTTAAGAAATGGCCTGTGTAATCTTTGTAATTGAGCATGATATTGATGGAAGAGATAAATAGATCTATTCATCTGATTCTGTCACAGAGGACTAAAATCACCAACAGTGTAGCTCAAAAAGACAGACACAAAACAGTGATGATACGGTGTGTGTTGTATGATGATGTAAGTGGTGTTTTATTTCGCGTGGTGTATGTAAATGAGTGCGTGGTGGTTGTGATGTTGGATGTAACCCCTTCCAATTCACACCAGAGCTAAAACAACCCACCAGACAGACATAAAGCTGTGAGGCTGGCCTAAAACACTTGCTCAGCAACAATTGGTGACTGCAATCAGTACTTCAGGCTGAATCATCATTGGTGTCGGTGTGTTGGGCCAAATTTCATGCAGAAGACATCCAGCAGTGCTCTGGATTTCCCTCCCAACCCATTAGGAATCATCCAAGCCTGGGCCCTCGTGGCTATAGGTACAGCAACGGCTCCCTAGACCCAGCAGAAAGTGGACCAACCCAGAATTCAAAGACGAAACCAGACAGAAGGACCAGAGCACACCTGGAGAACCCAGGGTGTAGCACGAGAGCAGGAGGGACACCCACCAGCCACCATGCCTGCACTACTGCCATGTGGGGGAGCAAGACACATGTTCCCAGAAGGCACAGAGCAGAAAGGAGGCACCAGACCTACAGGGAGGGACCCAGACCTGTCCCACACAGATCCCCCGTCATCACATACCAGGTGCCAGGCACACTGCAGCCACCCAGGCATGCCTGCAGCAACCGCCCCTTTCTCTCACTTCCTCCTCTTCATGTGTTCATTATAAATTTTATACCAAAATGGCTGGGCTGGTGAAAGAAAAATTGTCATCTTGATTTTTAACTGTCAGGTGCCATTTTGGTTCTACCTTTTATAGGGGGGGGAGTGGTGGCCAACCTCGGCTTCCTGCCTTTTAATGTTTTCTCTTGGCAAGAGCCCAAAAGAATCATTACAGAATGTTCTATACCTGGGATGAGGGAGTGGTTATGTCTGTAAAAGCCAGTTCATGGGAGGATTTTTCAGGAGTCTGAGCAGCCTCCTGTCTTCAACAGGGAGTCACCAGACCGTCTTTTTGCTCCTTTTATACAGCCTTTTCCCAAAAGATTTCCATGTATCCACAGCATTGATTATCTATATTTTCCCACCACTCTAGTGTCCTTTTTATATATATGTTTTTTTTTAAATGATGAAGATAATAATAATAATAATAATAATATGCCATTCATTTGTTTTTTGTTTTTTTTCTGTTCTTTTAGATCATGATGCAAAGGAAAAAAAAGTTGTCATCTTACTGCTTTACCATGGTGACCTATCATATCTCTTTTAAAAAGCTCAAATCAAACAAATGGACTCTGGATGCAGTCTCCATGGTGAAATGTTTAAATGTATTATAATTTATCATTTATTTCATTATTTATATACCTACTACAATGGCTAGTTGGTTGAACAAACTGACCTGCCACCACACAAAAGTTCCCACATTTGGTGACTTGTAATTTCCAACCCTGATACACAGAGGAACATGCACACACACACACACACACACGTGCACAAACACACACTTGTCATCAGCTGAGCTTTGACGCATCCATTTGTCTGCAGGCACATTCTATCACTGCATGGTAGAATGTTACATTTTCTCCATTTGCATGGTGGATAGAAGAATCTGTACATTAATGCATGATCATATTAAAGTTATGATACATCAAGGGTACTGCAGACATGGAATACTATCCCTCTTCTTTCATTTTATGCAGTTTACAATTAGATACTGTTTATAGAAATGCCAGCATCTAACCCAAAATAAAAAATTTCAATATAGCTATTAATGCCAGCAATAGTCATAAAAAGGTTGCTGTTGCTGGGGTCATAATACATCATGCTACAGACAACAACAACAAAGTGACAACTTATAAAGCATCTTTCTAGTCTGAGAACCACTCAAGGAGCTTTTGCAATGCAAAACAGCTTTCTGTCACATACACACACAGTCTCACACTTTTATTAGATTTATTTATTTATAAGAGCAAATTATTCCTTTTATTATTCCTGTTATTCCAACAATTAGGCCCCTAAATTAAATTAGATTGAAGTTAATGTAGCTGTAACCTAGGTGGGATTTAATATAACCAATTAGTCCAAACCTGGAGAAATCCTATGCAGACACAGGGAGAACATGAACTTCACGCAGAAAGGTCCAGTTGAACCGAGATCCAACTGAACCGTCTTGCTGTGAAGTGAGGGAGCTAACCACTGTACAACTGTGCTGCCTGCAGCTGTAGCAGGAACCAGCAACACCGGGTAGGTCTGCAGAAGGAAAAGGGAGAGAGACTTTGGGAGATAGATAATGTTAATGCTGTTAAATGTTTCAGAAAAGTCTCAAACTGTGATCGGAGAGACAGAGTGAAGATGCTCACTGTATGATGAGAATCTCCCCAGCAGCCCAGGCCTATAACAGCATAACTAATAGATGGCTACAGAGTTAAAAGCTTTATTAAAAAAGAAGGTATTAAACCTGACTTTAAATGTAGAGAGGGAGTCTGCCCCCTGAACTGGAAGTTGATTCCATAATAGAGGAGCCTCATAACTAAAGGCTCTGCTATTCTTTCTAGACCTACAGACTCGTGGAGCAGCAAGTAAACCTGCATTTAGGTGTCCTACTAGGAGAGTATAGAACTATGAACCCTTTGAGATATGTTGGAGCTTTATCATTCAAGGCATTGCATGTACAAAGGGATATATTGAATTTAATTCTAAATTCAACAGTGAGTACATTTCAGGGTCAACATCTGAGTTAAGAACACTCTCATGATGGGGTAGAACCGTGTCATAATTTCTGCAGATCTTCAATCATTTAAAAAATTAAAGGGTGTGTACCTGTAGAAATAATTACTAAGTTTTCACATTGATTTTAGATCAATAAAAGAACACTGGTGGGGGCATAAATTTATTTAAACAAATGAGAAAATATTCAAAAGCCAGTGGACTCACTTTACAACCACCAACAATGAGAGGTGGTTGTATGCAGGTGGTCTCCCCTCCATGTATGTGGAGGGGAGAGTCACATTTTGTCTCATTGACTTCATACCTTTTTAAATATATACATTTAATTTCTGCATTTCAAGCCTAAGACACATTCCAGAAAAAGTCGGGACAAAAGAGACGGCAAAAGCAGAACCTATCTGAGTCTTTGAGAAGCAAAGATGAATAGAGGATCTCCAGTTTGTTTTTGGGGGCACACATGCCAAACACTGAGTATCTTTTTTAAGCTTGGTATCATCAACACCACAAGGTTTTTGAAGTTCTGGTGGAAGGAACTCTAGCTTAAAGCACAGAAAAATAACTGTCATCCCTAAATATCAGTTTCAATTTGCCTTAATAATTAACATTTGATTGTTTTTCATGAACAGTTATTGAGATCTCAGACCCATCCAGGCCTGTTCTCAGCAGAAACTGGCAAGGCGGTTTCAAATCCTGGGATGTATTCCAGGACTGGATGTTCCTGCATGAGCTGCATATGACTTTACAGCACCACGTCACATATCAACAATAAGTTCTGGCTAGCTCACAGAGCTAGTTCAGTTTTGCATAGCAGAAAATAAACCATCGACTAAGAAACCAAAGAAAGCAATGACAGAAGAAGCAAGGAGGAGAAAACAAGAGACTCACTGAGCGAGAGTAAATATCAGGCAGGCTTTCCCTGAAAGAGAAGACAGGATGCCAGCTGGATACAGATCTCTCCTTGTTCTTGTGGGACATCTGAACATACACGTGTAGGATGGCGGCTGTTGTAAAAATGCTCACGTGCCCATAGGGGGTGCAAAAAAAGCTAAAAATTGAAAAGTTTCTTTATGCTAATATATGGATAAAATGGATGTTTGTTTACAAATAAAGCATGAAATATCTTGCATCCACGCCTCTGCTTTGTAGTAGAAGTTAATGTAAGCGTACGATTCAAGTTAATGATGTTGAAGAAATAACTAACAATGCCAAAAAGTTTTTATTTTTATTTATTTATTTGCTTTTGACTTTCGCTTGCCTTTCACCCGAAGAGAGCTGGGATAGACTCCAGCAGATCCCCGTGACCCTTCAGAGGATGGAACGGGTTTAGATAATGGATGGATGGATGGACTTTCGCTTGATGTTGTTTGGTGGTCTGAAGAAACAAGACATGTTGGAAATTTAGCAATACAAATTTATTCATTGAACAAACGGGAGCGTTAGAAGCGTGTGGAAGAACCATATACAGCCACAACAGCCTGGCACCTCCTCCTCCTGCTGGTCACTATCCTGGTCACACACTGCTGTGGGATGGCATGTCATTTTTCAACCAGCATTTGTTGCAAGTCAGCCAACGTAGTTGTGTTGGTCACTTTGGCAAGAACAGGGAAATAAACAGGCTTCCCAACGGTATAAGATTTATTGCCAAGAAGTATTACTACGACATAGAAATAATCTGCCAAACACAAATTTCCTTACTGTTTGTGCTTAGTTATATAGTTCATTTACGCTGCCTCTCTACACAACTTCCTGGAGAGCCGCGTGCATTTAAACACAGTTGATCCTTCATTAATGGTGTTTATTACAGATGTAAGTTTCTTGATATGGAAAATGAAAATTCAGAGGTTCTTGTCTTTGGTCCCAAACACCTGAGGAATGGATTAACTTGGTTTACGCTGGCTTCCAGCACAGCTGTGAGAACCTTGGAGTCATTTTTGATCAGGATATGTCATTTAAGCAGCATATTAATCAGGTTTGCAAGACGGACTTTTTTCAACTCCGAAATATTGCCAAGATTAGGAGCATCCTCTCCCAGGGTGATGCTGAAAAATTAATCCACACATTTGTCAGTTCTAGACTGGATTATTGTACTGTAATGCGTTGTTAGCAGGATGACGAAAAAGCTCTCTGAATAGCCTCCAACGATTCAGAATGCAGCAGTGAGGGTGCTGACAGGAATCCATGAGCGAGATCATGTCTCTCCCGTGTTAGCCTCTCTCCATTGGCTTCCACTGAAATTTTGAATTAAGTTTAAAATTCTGCTTCTCACATATAAGGCCATTAACTCATTCACTGCCATTGACGTCTATAGACGTCAATGGCAGTGAATGAGTTAATGGCCTAGCTCCTCGTTATTTACAAGACCTGATAGCACGTTATGCTCCTAAAAGGGCTCTCCACTCTCAGAGTGCAGGATTACTCATCGTTCCTAGAATATCTAAAAGTAGGTTTGGAGGACGGGCCTTCTGCTATCAGGCCCCTTTTTTATGGAACCAACTACCAATTTGGGTTGAGGAGGCTGACACCACCTCCATTTAAAACTAAACTGAAAACATTTTTGTTTAGTAAAGCCTATAGTTAGTCTAAACAATAGTGTGTAAGGGCTAATAGTTATAGCCATATTTGTAGGAGCTAAGACTAGAGTAGGCTCGTCTTAATCACAGCTTTGTCATGGTTATGCTGCTATAGGCCTACACTGCAGGGGGACAACCAACATGATCTGCTGGGCAGTGTCTCCCCTGCTCTTCTCCCTTTCTTTCCCTTTCCTCCTTCCTTCCTCCTCCTCCTCCAGCCCATTTTCTTTCTTGTAGTTTTTTGTACTGTACTAACCCTTTTTCTCTTTTCTTTCTGTATGTTTGCAGGCCAGAGTTTCCTGAGTTTCATGCTGACTTGCAGTTCCATCCTCTGGCCATCCCAGCGTTTACCTCCACCTGTGTGTGTAGATGTGTTCGGGGTGCAGACTGGCGTGATGACCATCGACCTAGTCCTCTGACCATCTCACCTCAGTTGGGCTACCTGCTTTTGTTTATGTTTATGTTGTCATTTCATTTAATCATTTGTGTGTTCTCCTCTCTCTGTCCTACATCCTCTCTCTGTCCTGCCTCCGCTTTCTTTTTTTTTGTCTTTTTTTGTCTTTTTGTCCGGCAGGCCTTTCGGCCGGAAGGTTCCCCCATATAGGCCATGTCCTGCTCAAGGTTTCGTTTTTTTTCCTTGCCACTCTTTGGCTTAAAGATTTTTTTCTCCCGCTGTGCGAGTGTTTTTTACTTGCCATTATCCTTGTTAAGGATTTAATATTATGATTTTAGTTAATGATATTTGCTCGGGGGTCATGCTCTTGGTCTCTGTAAAGTGTCTGGAGACAATTGACATTGTAACATACACTATAGAAATAAAATTGAATTGAATTGAATTGAAAATTACAATGTTCCATTGCAATGTGGAGCTCCTAAACCAAAGTGGTATCTGTCTCGTTCATGATATTAAGCACATGCCTCTTAAAAACTGCCTGAAGTTGGATTTTGCTCATATAGATTTCCACATTTGAGGGGCTAAAGGACATACAGAAAGAATGTCGTTTTTTAGTTGTTTGCTGTGCATGGAAATGATGAGCTATTTCTGCACTGTAAGTACTTAACCATGTTCTAATCACAGCAAGTGTGGTCACATACTAGTAATTGTGTCTTAATACACATTTTCCTTTCCACATATGTGAGTGGGTGTAGATAAGGAGGTGTTTTTTTTTTTTTTTTGTGCTGATTCCTTTAACTGTGTGAACTCATTGTTTCATGTGTGTCTTCTGTAAGTAAACATAAAATTTCTGGGACAAGATTGTCATGTAAAACTAATGAATTGTAACTTAATGTATTCTGCACATTGCTGTAACATAAACTCAGAGATTGTGAATTGCTCCACAAATTAAATCATGTGACTTCTTGATTCATATTGTCTGTCAATATTCTTTGGTTGATGATAAAAAAAAAGATTGTGGGGATTGTCATTGCGCATTAGCTGTAGCTTTTAATGCTGTAATGCACTGTACTTCTAGATTATATTTAAAAACAAGGTGGATAGACCCTCCCTTGTGATGAATTGGAGACCTGTCTAGGTGTACCCTTACTTTTCACCCAAAAAGAGCTAGGATAAGTTCCAGCAGACTCTCATGACCCTGAATAGGAAAAAGAGGGTATGGATGGAACCTCACCTCGCAAAAAGGTGGTACAGAAAAGCCATAAATTGCATTCTATCAAATAACCAGAAGGGGATTACGCCTATAATTGAAAAACTACTCTGTACAATAGATACATTCAAGAGAAAATTTGGTTTGTGACCTCTGTTGACATTTCTTTCAAGGCATTATGGTCAATGTTAGTTTCACATTTTATTTGACTGAGCATGATGATTTTTAAATGATGGTCCCAATAGTACCATGGAACATCAGGTGTAAGGTGGCAGTGCTCACACTCACCCAGAGCTTTGCAGATCTGTGCCTTTCCGGTCTTCCCCCTGGCTAGTGGCTTTCTCCAGTAATTCCAGGCAAAGTAAACAGGATCACCACTGCTGGAGTCATCAGCGTTGCGTCCTTCAGCGTCCTTGTCGAAATGACAAGAAGATAGCCTGGAATTTCTTGTGAGGTTCCACATGTCAACATTTTTTCCTGGTTTCCCCTTACCCTCACACCAAATCAGTGCCTTCCATCTTCTCAGTGCAAGACTTTTTAGCCAGTTTACCCATGTCATGTCAACCATGCAAGGATAGATGAGTAGCGTCTTTGCTTTGGGGCTATGTGACATATGCTCCTCAGCATCACAGTTGTACACAATTGTTGTTTGAAGGTAGAAAATGGTGTAAAATGAATTATCTGTATTGCTTGTTTTGGTTTGTTGCTTTCGTTACTGGAAGTGGCCGAGCTGCAAATGCAGTGGATTACTGCCACCTAATGGATGGAAATAGCACCATTTCTTGATATTTGATTAGGCTCTATTATGGTCCTATAATGCAATGTGATCAGAGTACAATGACTGACAAGCCGATATCCAATGGGAGTGCTTCAGGTCTCACTTAGATCCACTTTTTAATGACAATTTCCAGTTTCAGAAGACCAAAACTAGCTTCCTCGGCTGAATTTGTGAGATTATGAGTTTTCCTAAAAGTTTCAGGATCAAGCGAACCACTTAGTAGTCTACACCACCTCCTGGTCCCTGCGCTAGGTTTTATGCAAATTAATTAGCTTTGTGAGTGTACCCATTGGAATCAACTAATGTATACACCTTTTTATGAAGAAATTCAAGTAAGGCAACATTTGTGAATCTACATTAGATTTTTAAGGAGGTGGTTGATGTACAAATCTACTCAATTCAATTCAATTTTATTTATATAGCGTCTGTTACAATGACAATTGTCTCTAGGCGCTTTACAGAGACCCAGAGCATGACCCCCGAGCAAATATCATTAACTAAGATTATATCATTAAATCCAATCAATGATAAATGATAATGGCAGGCAAAAAAAAACTCCCACGTAGGGAGAAAAAAAAAAAGCTTTATACCAAACAGTGGCTCACAGTACTCACAGATTTACACAGATTTCATTGATGAGTCCCAATGTGTTTCCTTCATAGAGTACAGATTTTAAAAGCATTGCTTGGGAGGTGTTGTGAAATACGTATGCACACTAAAATCCCATAAAACTGGAAACAAGAGAAACTGTGTAACATAAGGTCATAACAGAAGCTCAGACAAGTCAGAGGTAATTTAGAACTAGACAGAAATAGTAATAAAGAGACAATGTATTGCTTCCCATGGTTAAATGTTAGCATATGTGTTTTGCTGAAAGTGCTAATGCGACTGGTTTTGAATGTGGGTTTTGGAAAGGAAACCGCTCTGTCTTCTTAGCAGAACTGTATTCCATCCAAGGGTTTGTTACTAGAATGTAGTTGCAGGCTGGAACAGCCTACTTTCATCCTCTGATCCTTGCACAGATGATCATGGTCCTGAAATAAATGTTTTTTTCACTCTGCGATCATTTGCTCTTATAAATGCTCAGTTGACTGAATGTCATTTGTACTACTAAGTACTACTATGTTTCTTAATTAAGACATTATTGGATCAGGAAATGTATTTTGAACAGTTAATAACTGACCAAGTCATGCAAGTCACTGAAGGCATTCATCTAAAGCATTCATCTGAAACATTCAGTCAGTTTCCATGGCAAAAAGTCTATGTGTTGTAATGAAATGAATGGCTATACAAGTTGTCAATATATGAATGGGTTCACTGAGTAGCAGTACAATAGCAAGCTCTGTCAAGTTTCACTTTTTTTTATATCGGACATGTGTAAAAACAGTTTACATCGTCTGTCAGTTACTCTAAGCCCAAGAAGGAATAATATATTTCCACTATGGTTACAACCCACATTGATTAATGTAAGCTTAACTATGACAACATGTTAAATACTGTACATGATAGCATGAAATATATTGTCTATAACATATTAAAGCTTTGATCATTTCCATTGGTTATGAATGTGTGTGAATTCATTTACAACTTATGGAAGTACAGTGTAAACAACTGAAGATAATTAATATGGATAAAAAGTAGCCATGCCATGGGCTGACGACTTGTCTAAGGTAAAACCAGCCTTTTCCCTTCAGACAACTGGAATAAGCTCCAGAATATCCCATTTATCCTGATCCCCTTTAGGAAGCATAGGTAGATGGATAAATGAGAAATAAAAAATAAGAAAATTCACTGTCGGACATTAGTAAGGAATAGCTCACTTCAAAACAATGTTTTTCTCCCTCTTTGTGCTGTTGAAGAAGACTGAAATGCAGGAATACACAGGAGAGAAGGTGGCTGGATGAAGAACAAAGATAAACTTTAAATTACAGAACAAAAACTGCTGCAGGTGCTTGAGGGGTAGGACAATTAAATAAAGGAGAATAAATTCAAAAAACAAGACTGACCAGAAAGGACAGAACAGGGCTGAAATAAAAAAAAAAAGTTGTTGAGACATGACCTGGCAAGAAAGAAAGAAAATTGTCCAAAGGCATGGACACCCACTTTCAATTATAAAGGTTTATGTATCAGGACATGGGGAAAATGTTATCCTGCTCTTATCAGGTCTTCAGATTATGTCCACATTTCCTCAAATGAAGAACAACACATATTACACCGTGTCATGATTTATTTTGCAAAAGCTAAGTCAAAATGTGAAGGCAGTGTGTGGAAAGCTGAGTATACCCTACAAATCTATACAAACAATTCAATATAAATATAACCACCTTTGGCAGCAACAACTTAAAGTCATTGGTTCTGTACCACTTTAACAATCTTTGACAGACTCCAAACATTAATTTAATGCAGTTAGATGTCAGATTAAGCTGTGGCCTTTGATTGGGCCATTGCAAACCTCGATTCTTTTGTTTTTCTCCATTCCATTTTGGATTTTCTGGTATTCTTCATGACTTGATCTTGGTAATTCTTTAGCTGTTGCACAGGCGTCTCACATTTAACTCTACCTTATGTTTATATAGAGACAGGTTCATGGTTGATTTAATAGTCTCAATAACCTCAAAGTGCCTCGGTCCTATGGGATCGTCACTCACATTTTTCCATCAAAACTTACTTTGGTGCTGTCGTTCATTACCTGTTTGCTCAGGTGTACTCTTCTCTTCTATCTTAGGGGGTTGCCATCATAAGCTGTGCATTGATCAGCATCATCTCATGATGTCTTTTGAGTAGCAATGATTTCTGTCTCCGTCCATCCATCCATATTCACACTGCATTCATCCTTCTGTGTAAATAAAAACAGAATTCAATGATTTGCAAATCTCATAGACCCATATAGCACAGAGAACTTATCAGTCTTTTACTATTTTATGGCAAATTGTTGCTCATTTTGACTTTGAGAAGCCAGAAAAAATGTAATCATGAAAAATTCTGAATTCATTTTGCACAAACTCTTATATTGAATGATTTATTCATGTAGAGAGGTCCCACTGTCTTCAAAATATTTATATGGGGTTCAGGTATGTCTTAGTGCAGTGGCTGGTTATAAAAAAAAGGAGAAAAAAAGTTTTTGTGTCAAACATAGTCAGAGAATGTAATGTGTGAGTGTGTATATATATATATATATATATATATATATATATATACACACACAAAGTTGGCAAAGGTAGGTGAACCGTAGGGAGGGAGAGGTGGGTGGGAGTGCATTGATATTTGATGGACGTATAATGCAGCCAATCAAAATAGTGATGATCACTATTTTGATTGGTCAGAGTTTTTCTCTGATTATACCCTCTAGACTGGACCAAAACGTTTAGTTTTTTTTTGCAAACATTTTATTTCAGTGGGTGCAATGGGAATGTGAAAAGGTTTTCAGGCAATATTGTAAAAAGTGTTGCAAAAAAACAACACCTACCCCACCTTTAAATCCAGTCCTTGAAAAGTTTTTTTTTTTTTTTTCAGAAAAACACTGAAACAGAAAATAAGTGAAGAATTCATGTGGTGAGGGTAGTTATATATGTTTGAGGTAGTATGGTACAACAACATTATTTCCAGGAGGTGACTTCATGCATGTGTGTGTGTTCATGCCTGTGTGTGCGTGGATTGTTTTCAGAGTCTGATACTGACCATGCCATGCTCATTGGTGCCAGGGAACAGTGTGGTACCAGTAAACATTTCGACAGCAAGCCAGGCCAAAGACCAAACATCTAAAGGTCCCAGCAGGATTTCTGGACATCTTGGAATAAGACAAACACCAAAGCCATGGCTTACTAACAAGTGAACTCCTGCACACTTTTTGCTGATATTGGCCAAGTAGCTTGGTCACATGGAAGTCTGACTAAGCTGCAGATTATAGCAGGCAAGTCTTCTTTTATTCATATCAACTAATACAATTTTCCCAAAAATGCAAGTGTTTTGGTTTTTTTTCCTGTTACTTACCTTTACCACCAGGGTACGGAGAAGTAGCAAACTTACACATCATGATTTCTGCACTGACTTTGACTCTTTGAGGCTATTGAAAATAGTCATCTATCATACTATTTTCTCAAGAATGCTAAAGGAATTCAAGAACTGAAAGGGTGGACAACAGCAAACAAGCTTAGTTAGACTGTACGGAAAGCAAAAACAAGTGCACTTTATGAGCGTGTTCTGCCAGTTAAATGCACTGGGAATAGATCTACTTCTCTTAGATAGCTCTGAATAACATATATACTTTAGTCACAATGTTCTCTAAGGACGGTGCACAAATAGGACAAATCTCCTTCAGTACCAGCACTGATGGTGGGTCCACTGTAGGAACTGCAACAAACTGATCTTCAACTACGTGAACTCTAAATAATAATATCACTCAGATGACGGGGTTGTTGCATGTGATAGTGATTTGTCTGAGCCAAGTACTTCCAAGAGTTTAAGCAGGGACTTCTGGGAAGCACATGAGAGGTTCAACTGGAGCATCAAGTTTCTAAAGGGTAGTGCATTTTAACTGTGTAGTCCTTTACTTGTTTTTTTTTTTTTTTTCAGTTTTACTGGTGGCCACTGATGATGTTCATGTGATGTGCTGGATGATGTCCAAGATATGTAACAATACAAAGTTGGAAGGTACAGACGAGATCAGGTTTCCTGTCATGTTCTCTAAAAGCTCATGTGATCATACATGGTATGAAATTACAGCTGAATCACATGACTCATTAAGTTTCATCAGGATTAGTCATCCCTCTGTCATTTCTTTTACTTTAGAAATGTATCAAAAACACTATTTCTGGGGCTAACACCCAATTAAGCCTACTTAGAGACAAACAAATGTTAATATATGGCATTGTGACATAGTTTATAGTAAAAAATGAAAAACTATGAAAAAGTAAATTTAGCTTACAAAAATAAAATGCCAAATCACAAAATGAAAATCACAAAAACAAAGTATTAATTGTTATCATCTGTCAACATTAAAGCTAATCTGGGGTCTTCAGGCTTGTCTTTGTAATAACAAATGTTGCTCAAGAAAAGCAAATCAACTTACTGGTGTGACTACACAGCTGCTTGAACATCTTCAACTGACTTTTTGTTGAAGATGTTCAAGATTTTCTCCACAAACAAGATTCAAAAGATGAAGATGATCATGGTGGGAAATTCTGTTCTGTCCTAATTTCATCACTGTGATTTATGACCGGCAGTAGAACATGTCACTGCCGGGCCGAGGGCGGGGCACATGACCGGGCCCTTTAAACCCAATAAAGCTTGTGATTACATCATTTTACAACATACACATGCTCACAAGCAGGGCTTACAAGCATTACTACATTTTTGACACATAGGTCAAAGCTTTTGATAGCATGAGTTTAACACCACGAAGAGCAACCATGCCATTTTGAAATCAATCAAACCTGTGGAATTATTTTTTATTGCATAATATTTTGTCTAGAATGTATTCGCGGTATGCGATTGTGACGTCACGCAGGAGACTCACCACTGTTATTGTTGCAGTAGCTACCGGCATTCATTCATTCTGCTCGGTACCAAGTGCCGATTTCGCCTGATGTGTTTCCATTGCTGTTAATAAATACCAACTCTGAGGACGTCATCGTACGAGCCTTTTTGCAAGAGTAACCAGACAAAACTGACATGAAGTCTAACAAACCATGAGAACAACAAAAACATTAGGCTACCTGGCCCCTAATAATAACATTTGGCGGTCAGGCTACTCTGATAACAACCACATCAACAGTTTACAACTAACTCGCATATTGTTTTCAGTGACGGTGATTGTGAGACTGTACCTGTGAATCTGGCTCCCTGACAGTGGTGCCAGTTTTGGTGGGCTTGACCCGTGGCCAGCAATGTCAGGTTCATCTCCAGGAGGATATGTATCCAGCTTTTTTTAGTTTAGTCTTTTCCTGCGCTCTTTTTTTCCTTTTCTTTGCATTCTTTTGCTCCACTTTTATGCTTGTATGAATTGTCACTCAAGATTTAATTAATCCGTGATGCACCTACCCTGCACCACATAGACTCTGTTGACTAGTGACTGATAATGACTCTGATTGATGGCTGTTGATGACGATTTTACCCAAAATACATTTAGAGATCTTACCGGCGATCCACTTGTGAATTTGCACATTGTAAAGTTAACTGTGAGAGTGAACATGAAGCCAGCCATGCAGCACAACATTTAATTCACTGTGTAGAAACCTACATGACCAAAGTCAGTCTTAAATTTTTTTGACCATCCATGATTTATTCTTGCTGGGGCAACCTATATATAACCTCGTACGTAGCACATTTACTTTCCGCAGAAGTTGTTGTATCCAGTAGTGCGCAAGGTATGACTGATGCCTGAGGAGAGGTCTGTTTCTTTGTCTTTCACCGGGCCCTCCTGGGCCCAGGCCGGGGGAGTACTGCCCCAATTCCCACCTGAAGCTCCACCACTGCTTATGACATCATAATAGGATGAAATGGAAGATCTCTACAGAGGGCAAAGTACAGAGTTAATATATCCATTCATAAATATTTATTAAATGCAGTGTTGGGCAAGTTCACTTTCTACATTAACTTGTTAAGTTAATAGTTCAGAGAAATCAAAACAAACTAGTTCAGTTCACCATTTCAAAAAATGAACTAAAGAGTTAACTTTTAGTTCTTTTATTTTGTTCTTTTTTAATGTTGCTGCGAGCAATTATTTGTCAAAATGATTGCCACTGCCCATATACTACACCACCACAAACAGCAATTATTTTATCCATTTTATCTGTCGAAAACTATCTGTCCAGTTCTGAATCCTTAACCAACCAGGGTTCACATTAGCTTTGAAGGGACAGCCCATGTAAAACTGTAATTTCCCTTTCAGATTCTCTCTACAGTATAGAATGTTCTTACAGGTAGGGCAAGTGATTAAATGCAATTTCTAGCACAAACCACATTTCATGAAATTAAAGAAAAAGTCCAGTTGCCAGTTGAATCCAGACTTGAATCCAGTTAATTCAAGCCTTTGAGAAGTTGTGAAATACAGTACGCATACAAATAAATACTTGACATCAAACCTTTTAGGTAGAACAATGCAAACAAAAAGAGATTCAGTGCTATTCAATGAGACAAAACTGCAAACAGCAAACAAATTGGAGATCATGACAGGTTCTGTCCAGGTTGTGTTGGATTCCACTGCTGTACTGGGCCTGTTTCAGAAAGGTTGTAACTCAGAGTCAACAAACCCTGAGTTAAGAAACTCTGAGTTTTCAGTTTCAAAATGGTGGATCAGAGTTTCTTCTGCCAACTCTGAGTAAGTGCAATGAGTTCGTCCTATTTTTTCTTCATCACATTAGACCTATCGCTGCAGTGTCGTGACTTTCTACAAAAACCTTTGACAACAGCAGTGGTGAAGGAAAGACTGATGTGGGAGGAATTGCAGAGCCAGTGAATGCGTTGTTTAAATATTTAATGGCAGATGAAATCCTGCTTAAAAAAAGAAAAATTTCTGAAGCAGTTGAAGATGATAAAACATAATCCAGACAGGTAACTTGAATGTAACAGGCTCTGGTATTCTTGCTTTAATAACATTTTACCCAAGCAAAGAAAGAAGTAATTCAAGGAGCTTCGATGGTAATATTAGTGCCATCATTACATCCAATCACACTGGGCAGTCCTACAGGAAAAAACTCTACTCACAAAAGTGGATACAGGGTGGTATTATAAAGTTATTTTAAATAATTATTGACATCAACTTGTAAATCAGGTAGGTTACCCAAAATCCTGTGAAAGTCTTCTTTGATGACTCTCACAAAATTTTGGCTACTGAAGAATAAAAATAAATAAATGAATAAATAAAGGGTAGAAACCACTCATGAGCCAGGCCAATCAGAGCTCTGCATGTCATTCCCTGTATAATAGGCTACATTCAGCACCTCCAAATAAATAATGGCACAGACAAAAATAAAATAACTCAATGTATTTTTTGTGAAGTATTGGATGGGCGATATTTGTGATGGAAGGAAGGATAAGATCATGTATTTAGGTTAAAAAAAAGCTTGACTGCAGTAAACTATTCATATCCTCAGCATAACCTACTTTCCTGTCAAAAATGTGAAATGCCATTCTTCAGATGTTTTCAAAATGCATATTCTTAGATTGTCTGGTAAAAACGGGCAACTTGTGATTGAATCTCACTCCCCTACCCTATATGCAAATAAACAGCTAAGGTTTTACTTCTGCCGGCAAAGACCTAATGTGTTGTTGTTTTTAATCTGCAGGAGGCAGCAATGCACTAAACTGCTCCTTGTTGCCAGGAATCATAACACATTTCCTGTCTATCGGGCTTTGTAAGCTAATGTATACATTTAATAGTGCATTCTAATTCTAAATAAATGTCTCAGTAAAGCAGCCCCAGAACACAATTCTACCACAACCACAAATAAGTGAGTTAACAATCTACCCTATCCTCTGGAAGGCCCTTCTTTTTCTGTATAGTCAACTCCAAATTGAAGTCAAGCACGAGGGTGTCAGTTTTTCAGGAGGGACCTGTTGCATTCGTTGGGGCCTCTCAATCAATGGCTTTACAAAACTTTATTTTAAACAATGAGATGAATGTTCCAATGGCTTCCAGTTCATGGTAAACCTGTGTCCTGGTTCCTACGCTGTTTATAAAATACACCAATTAGCCACGATGTTCTGACGACTGACAAGTAACATGAAAAAATTCTGTTTGTCTTGTTACAATGCAATTTTATGCTTGGAAAACCTTCATCCTGGCATCTACATGAATAATATTTTGGCAATTACCACCCATCTGAAAATTCTGCGAATGAATCAGAACTCCTTACGTGGCAAGATCCCAGCACCAGATCCTCCAGGACACCCTCACTTGATCATCGTCAGACTGGTCAGAGCTCTTTTGGGAGCACAGGCTTGTCTAATATCAAGCACCTAGTCATAATGCTGTGCTTGATCTGATTACATTTTCTCTCAGCTGAGTGTGACAGTTTGAGTCTCCGTCAGGGGCCAATGTGCATCCCAAAAGTCCTTCCTGATTTGTGCAAATGTATGGTTTTATTTTGAGAACTAGACTGAGCTTCTTAGACCTCTCTTGTTTACAGTGTGTCAGTCAACTTGTATTGCAAACAAAAGCTTTTATTTATGTATTTATGTATTTATTTATTTATTTTGCCATTATGCACCACCACCATAGATTTGAAATAAAACAATTACTGTGTACTCAGATTGTAGACTCTCTGCCTTAACTGAAGAAGTTTTACAAAAGTATGACATCTACAGTTTAGGAATTACAGGCATTTTAAGCAATGTACCTCCATTTCTTGACTTAAAACGTATTTGGACAAAGTGACATATCCGTAAATATAGCTTTAAAGTTTCCTGATTGGATGAAGATCCTTTGCAATTAATGGACATGTGGACATGACCAGATTCTGAGCTGCCTCTTCGGAGATGCTTTGCCATGCTTTCACTGCAGCCGCCTTCAGTTCCTTCTTGTTCGTGGCGCTTTCTGCCTTCAATGACTGAAAATTGACTCTTGGGTTGGAATCAGGTGACACACTTGACCATTGAAGGATATTCTTTTCCTTTGTCTTGAGTTGCTTTTGTAGTATATTTGAGGTAATTTTCCATCTGCTGTGTAAAGCATCCTATCAAGTTTGTACCATTTGGCTGAGTGTGACCAAAGAGTGTAGCTCTATACATCACAGAATTTATCTTTCTACTTCTGTCAGCAGTTACGTCATCGATAAACACCACTGAGCCCATTCCAGTGGCAGTCCCACGTGTCCATGACATTATACTTCCTTCACCATGTTTGATATACTGTATGATGTGATATGACTTGGATGATGAGCATATGATACTCCACTTTTGCTGTCTTCTGTAGTCTTTTGCGTATTGTAATGTTGTTGAACTCACCAGTGCTTTCCTTCTGAACGTACCAAACTGTTAATTTGACCACATCTGAGTTTTTAGCTGTCTCTCCCTCACAGATTTGTTTTTTTCAGCCAAATTATGGCCTTTTTTACTTCGTGTTGGTAGCTCCAGTCAAACAAATGCCAACTCATTACCTGATACCAAATCCAGTCCTTTCATCTCATTCATTTGTTTTTAAGTAATGAGGGAATGAACCACACCTGGCCAATTCACTTAGTTTCAGTAAATCATTCAATTAATGTTGAGTCCTTGAAAAAGGAGGTTCTTAAAATCTCTGTAATTCCTGAATAGCAAATGTTGCATTTTTCTGAAAACTCTTAAATGAAGCTGAACATGTAGGCAAGGCAAGGCAAGGCAAGTTTATTTGTATAGCACATTTCGTGTACAAGACAATTCAAGGTGCTGTACATAAGCATTACAAAGCATTACATTAAAACAGGAGGAAATAAAAAGATAAAATAATAATAAAAATGCAAAAAGTTAATCAACAGTTATTTTTGATTTAGGAATTAAAAATGTAGATAAAATGCAAGAAATAAAAGTTAATTATTATGATAAAATGTGGCAAATAAAAAAGTTTTTAACCTTGATTTAAAACTGCTGAGAGTGTCAGCAGACCTGCAGGTTTCTGGGAGTTTGTTCCTCATTTGAGGAGCATAAAAACTGAACGCTGCCTCTCCGTGTTTAGTTCTGACTCTGGGAACAGAAAGTAGACTTGACCCTGATGACCTGAGGGATCTGGTGGGTTCATAACGAACCAGAAGATCCTGAATGTATTTTGGCCCTAAACCATTCAGTGCTTTGTAAACTAACAGCAGGGTTTTGAAGTCAATTCTTTGACAAACAGGAAGCCAGTGTAAAGATCTGAGGACTGGAGTTATATGATCCACTTTCCTGGTGTTAGTGAGGACTCGAGCAGCAGCGTTCTGGACTAAGTGCAGCTGTCTGATGGTCTTTTTAGGGAGACCTGTAAGCACAGCGTTACAGTAGTCTAGTCTACTGAAGATAAATGCATGGACAAGTTTTTCTAAATCCTGCAGAGACATCAGTCCTTTAATCCTGGATATGTTCTTTAAGTGATAATAAGCTGACTTCACAACTGTCTTGATGTGACTACTGAAGTTTAGGTCTGAGTCCATAACAACACCCAGATTTCTGGCTTTGTTTTTGGTTTCTAACTTCGCTCTTTGAAGCTGAGTGGTGACTTTTAATCTTTCTTCCTTGGCTCCAAAAACTATTATTTCAGTTTTGTCTTCATTTAACTGAAGGAAGTTCTGACACATCCAGTCTCTAATTTGATCAATGCATCTGGTCAGTGTTTGGATTGGACTGTAGTCTCCTGGTGAGATGGTTATGTAGATTTGTGTGTCATCAGCATAGTTGTGGTAACATATTTTGTTGTTTTTCATAAATTGAGCGAGTGGGAGCATGTAGATGTTGAACAGCAGTGGCCCCAAGATGGAGCCTTGAGGAACTCCACAAGTTATTTTAGTTTGCTCAGATTTATAGTTACCTATAGACACAAAGTAGTCCCTGTCTTTTAGATAGGACATAAACCAATTCAATGCAGTGCCAGAAAGTCCTACCCAGTTTTTCAGCCGGTCTAGTAAGATGTTATGGTCAACCGTGTCAAATGCAGCACTGAGATCCAGTAGAACCAGGACTGAAATGTTTCCACTATCTATGTTCAAGTGAATGTCATTAAGGACCTTAACTAGATCAGTCTCAGTGCTGTGATGTGGCCGAAAACCTGACTGGTAGATATCAAAACAGTTATTTAGCATCAAGAAGTTGTGGAGTTGTTGAAAAACAGCTTTTTCTATAATCTTGCTCAGAAAGGGGAGGTTTGATATCGGTCTGTAGCTGCTCATGAGTGATGAATCTAAGCTGGTCTTTTTCAGGAGTGGCTTGATGACGGCTGTTTTCAGGGTCTGAGGGAAGACTCCTGAGATCAGGGAGGTGTTTTTTGACAACCTCTGTTTGGACATTCTTGTTGACAATAACAGCACTCTCAAAGAAAACACAGGAATGATCAGATAGAGCAACATCCATCACCATGACCTTGGAAATATTCAGACCTTTGGAGATGACTAGATCCAAACAGTGCCCTTTGTTATGCGTTTTTTCTTTCACATGCTGAGATAGACCAAAATTATCAAGAACACAACACAACTCTTTGCTCAATCTGTCCTGGACATTATCAGTGTGAATGTTGAAATCTCCAACAACAGCTACACAATCAAAATCAACACAGATTATTGACAGAAGCTTCAGAAAAGTCTTCAAAAAAGCTTGTAGAGTGTTTAGGTGGCCTATATATGTTAACGAACAGCACACGGCCAGGGGGAATTCATCTGGAGAGCAACATATTCAAAAGATGTAAAGTTTTTATAAGACATCTGTTTAACATTGGAAGGAGTCATGAAATAAAACAGCCACTCCTCCATGTACACTTTGATCAGATTTTGATTATGATTTGTAGTATCTTTAACACCTTTCATAGTCGTATTAGGCATTTTTGAGGTTGATTGTTAAGTTCAACAATCAGCTGCAGTCACAGTAGGGAAATGAGACCAGCGTCTCTCAACATTTATCTCTCCGGCTCTCTGTTGTTTTAAGGTAAAGCATCAAAACTGCATGCTTCCACTAATGAGGGAATGAAACACAAGTTTTGTTGTGGAAATATAATGAGGCGATCATTCTAACAATAAGTTCAAGTCTACACATCGGTTTAGGAGCGGAAATCTCTGTCCTTGCTTGACAAATGGTATTCTCTTTGGGAATAATGGGTTCGTTGTGTGCACTCTTAGTTTGCATTTTCTTTTTTTTTTTTCCACCCAGCATAGAAGTCACACCATGAATGTTGCAAAGGAGCATCCAATTATAGGAGGCTAAAATAATGAACTGCTTATAATACCCTCGTAGACATACAGTTCATTATGAATTAATAAGTTCATGTGGATTTGATGAATAGTTCATCATTTGTCATATCAAGGTTTATCAATTATGCACATCTTAACAAATTAAATCTCGTCAGCATTTAATAATCAAATGTATAATTTGGAAATTTGCGTGTAGCTCAAAACATCTGAACAAAAATTCTATCATTCAGCGAATTTTCTAAATTCATACAAAGAACATGTCCAATTACAATTCAGTTGATCTTATGACAAAATGTATACAAGCTACATTAGTGGCCTGCAATGGATTCAGAAATGACATTTTCCTCAATCATTTTACTTTCTAATCAAATGTAAAATTTGGAAATGTATGTATAGCTTAAGCACATTGAATTGTCTTGTACACAAAAATGTGCTATATAAATAAACTTGCCTTGCCTTCTAAATTGGAGACATGGCTCCACAGCATGATTATGTCACCCTCACGCAGTGTGCTAAGTTATGGCATATAAATTCAACTTCACTACATGACATGACCCACAATTTACAATGAGAATTGTCTCTGTTATATTGAAAGAGAAGGTCGACACAACTAACTCTCATTCAGAAGAGCTTGGCTTCAAAACCCATCAAACAAAGTTTTTGCTAAAGTCCTCCTACTTAACTGTCTCTCATATACAGATAAAGTCAACAGTCAAAAACATGTTTTTTTGAGCAAGAATTGGGATAGGCTGACGTGACAGGCTCAGAATGTTCTGTTTTGACTCATTGTTTTGACATAGTGGACAGTCAAAGTGATATATAGTAGCTTTCCCCATCTCAGGCACTTTCTTGTAACTTGCTCAAAATTTGCATCACAGCTCCACATAATAATTTGAAACATAATAAAAGCCAGTTTACCACCCTCTATTTTGGTTTGTCAGCATTAGTTATATGCATGTAGGGTATGATAACAACGATTAGGGGGTGTCAGCAAGGACACACAGATTTAATCTGATCACTGGCAATATATAATGTGGTCAGTCAGAAAGATGGGATTCTGATCGATATGCTTCAAAAACAAATTTAGGCTGCGATCTAAGCATACCTTTAGTCTGGCTCGTGGTGGAATCAGAATTATAAGTCATAAACAGGAATTGACACATTGTAATTAATTATCCGCCAAAGTGAACATCACTAAAGGCTCAAAACTTATTTGTGATGTCATACCCACATCCATGAGCAGAAGGTGGAATTAAATCAGCGAAACATCAGACAGACAGTCGACTAAGAAATATAATTAAAGTCTGTAGTTGTAGAATCAGTGCACAGGAGCAGATGCAGCTTAACTGATTGATGCATGTATAAGATGAGCTTGGAAAGAAGCCATGCGGTTTACTGGTGAAGATGGCTAAAGCTGTAAATTACAATGATGCCCATATGATATTTTGGACTGGGTGTATCACTGGTGCCCTCTGATTTGTTTAGACTACACACAAGGGCAAGGCTGTATGGTAAATCCTGGAAGACCAGTTTAACAGCAGGTTCCCTGAAAACAGACCCATCAGTGCTGGGAATCCGAATGGCCTTACAGAAGCAAATGAAGACTGATGTACCAAAATGCTCAATGACTAAATGTGCATAGGACCTGGACCTGCTTAAACCAGGCATTTCCACTGCTCCTGGTGACTCTTCTGTCGACAAAAGACAATCAGGGCGGTTAGAATTTTCCCCAGGCAGACCAAATCTAGCGAAGTATAATCATTAACTGTTATTTTTGCGTGTTTAACTCAGGGTTTAACAGTGGGGTCAACTCTCAGTTAAGATAGTGTCTAGTGTTGTGTCTTGTGTTGGGATATGTGTGCGAACATATACATTTTCCTGTGAGACTGGGATAGCGCACACATTTATTTAAAGCCTGATACACTTTTTCAGTGACCCTAGAAATTATTACGAGCAAAGGTGTGAAAGCCTAACACTGTTTCTTACTGTCATTTACCAAATGCCTAAAGGACTCCGTGTACTGTTTTTTATTCACTCTACTCATCCAGTGACATTTACGAGACAACCTCCAAGTGTTTCTTTTTATAATTTAGCCAACACATCCGATAAAACGATAAGACATGGAAATTAAACCTTTCAGCATTAATAAAACACAATGCTATTCTTTGAGTCTTCACAGGGAAAAAGTTCAAGTGAATTCCAATTTGAAATGTCTGACGGTGGTTTAAGGCCTGAAACATTTTGTTTTTTGTTTTGTTTTGTTTTTTTTATAGTGAAGAAATACCCAAGCAGCCACACTAGAGACCACTGTGGTAATTTAAAAATTTACTAAACTGAAAACTTTTTTTTTTGTGTTAGGAGATGCATACTTTTGCTTGCTCTTGAACACCATGAAATAAACAACAGAAGTTCAGCTTTCACATAAAATCTATTCATAAAATATCAGCTGTTGTCTCTAACAAATGGAGACTTTGGAAATGAAGTCCTTTGTAAAATATATTTATTCACTGGGTAACGTTGGCATGCTGCTTCCCTTTCAGGGCTGGATTGTGGGCAGAACAATGTGATGACAGGGTTGTCCTTTGGGAACATCTAATTAGTTCCACTTGGGGAGCAAAGCAGCACCACAACATGCCCTGATATTTGGCTTGTGCACTCAGTGGAAAGATAGCCAGAGGGCACACTTTAATTGTAAAAATGCCACCAGAAAGTGATCCTGCTACTTTTACCTGTCCCTGATCATAAGACCACAGAGAAGTGCTTATCTTCTGCATCAACATGCGTAACGCTAGTGAACTATCATTAATGCAAATGTGTGGACCTCTAATTTAAATAGTATATGTGGCTAAAGCATAGTTTAATCTCAGATAACTCTGGTATTTATTTATGGGCTAGAACACAGCCACAAGTTTATTTAACTTAAATTTCATGCAACTTGTTTGAGGAATGTTTGAAATATTTATTTTTATCTGACAGTTTTTTGGACAAAAATAAAAGAAAGGAAAAAACATGTCTGCAGAGAAATAGTATCTACAGGAAAATTTGCCCCAAAAAATGTAAGCGTTACAACGCCAATAAGAAAGCATCAGTGTCCTTAAGACTGGACATTGAATCCTTTTTATTCATTTTCAAAACCGCTGTTAAAGCATATTTCCTTCTAAAGTGGACCTTTATTAAAATCAGGATAAGCTTTAAAACACTGTTACTGTAAAGAAAATGGAAAATATCATTACATAGATGGGGAGAAAGACAAAACACCAGAGCTGCAACATACCCACCCCCACCTACCCCTCCACACCTAAATTCAAAATCAAGCTTTTTTTTTTTTGTCATACATTTGTGGGGCTGTAATGATTAATGCAAACTAACTTCTGCTGTTTTAATGAAAATAGTCAATACCAAAACATTAATAGATGTTTTTTTGATCACTTCCCAATGATGTTATTCATCAATTACTTTGAAGAGCTTTTGTAAAGCCATGTGTGAACATTAAAAAGGAAACGTTTTTTTTTTTCATTTATCTTTTTTAATACAAGATTTGTTGTTTTGGTGTGCATTTGTCTTTGAGTGTGTGTGTGTGTAATATCAGAAGGTTAACATTCCTGTAGTGCATGAATTGTACATGAGTTTCCAAAGTCTTGGGAGCAGTGAATTATTAAGGAGGCAGTAATGAAGCAGACACAGAGGACAGGTGTATAGGATGTGGGGTAAAGTGTGTGTTGTGTCTATGTGTGTGTGTGTGTGCTTGTATATGCAAGCTATGCAGTGTGAGAAACAAGGGAATAATTGGGGTGGGCGCTGTTGATGTGCTGTGAAGTTCAGGATCACTGTGTGTTTGGTTAACCTAATATTTTCATCTCGACAATAATATGATTCATAAGCACTTTGTTATGCAGACGGTGCCGTGAGAAATCTACAGCAGAAGATTTGGAGGAATGTACAGGGTAGTGAAACAGACGGACTGGCAGGGAGAAGGAGAACGACCACATAATGTAACACACAGGGGCTGACGAGACAGGAACAATCAAGTGTGAGACTGGACTGAGAGAAGTTAAACAAAAGCAAGCACATAAAGACTTTGAAAGTAATACAGGACATCCCCCTAAACAAACGAGCACATGAAAACCAAGGCTCACAGTAGGGTCAACCTAAGTACCGTGGAGTGTGACGTGTGAGGGTTCAGAACGGACAGAACTCACATTCCTGCGAGACTTTGCAGAGACGAGCCTTCTCTCTGCTATGATTTCCTCCATCTATTCCAGTAGTAGTAGGTAGGATTACCACGCGTCTCACAGTCCATGTTGATCTGTTCCTCGCTGAATTGATGGGAACATAACTTGGAAATTATTGTGAGGTTCAATGCCCTCGTTCTCAATCAGTGCCTTCCAAATCAATGGAGTTTGCATAGTTGCTTTCCAAACCAGAAGTTTACAAATCACGCAAACACTCCAAATACAGTGGTAGCGTCCGGTTTCCACTGGTGCTGCCACCCGGTGGAGACTGTTGTTGCGATACTTGGGTTTCCCCTATTAGGCTTTGACTTAGATGATAAACTGAGACCGTGACAGTGATGTTGTCTACATGTAAACCCTGCGAATGGGAATCCTGGGAAGGAAAAAAGATAAACACTGAGAGACTGAAAAGGGTTTAAAGAGAAGGTTATGGAAAAAAAAAATCAATCTAAATCTTAGAAACAAAACAGAGTAGTGGAGAATTATTTGAAATAGTCTGAAAGATAATAAATGAATCGAAAGTCTCTTATAATGCAAATCAAAGCCACTGGTAAACTAAGAAATATCTTGGGGAAATTAAAACTTTTTTTTTCTTCAGAACTTCTAAGGTGTTTAATTTAGTTTCAGTTGATTGAAGACACCATCAAGAAAACCTCCCAGACAGTACAAGCAGACAAAATGTCTTGTGCCAACCATAATATATTTCTCACCTTCGGTTGTGAGGCCTTCTGTCCAGCAGATCTAGTTCTTTTAAACATTTAGCAATTTCAGTCGTGTCCAGCACGACTGAAATTAAAATAGCCACAATCTCATAACACAACTTCAAATAAAAACTTTGAATTTAATTCAATTCAATTGAGTACTTTTTTAATCCCTGAAAGGAAAGTAATTAATGCAAAACTGGTGTTGATAAAATCAACCCAGACTCTTTCTCTAAACCTAACCAAGGGGCTTTTTTTTCTTTTCTTTTTTTTTTTTTTTTTTGCCGAAACATTAATCACAGATTGAAAGCAAAAGCCAGAACTTGACTAACTGATTTTGTGATCAAAATCAGGGTCAGGAAAGTGGAGACAAGGTAGAAAAGCATATGAGATTACTACTATAACTCGCTGACTGGTGTAAAGAATCAGGCTCTCCAAATCACAGAAAAGAAAAGACAAAAAGGAAAGTTAAATGTGCAATAGATGAATCAATTAAACAAAAGAGAGGGTGTTGCACAGACATGCTGCTTATCCAAAACTGTTTCAGGATGACGGAGCGTACAGCGGTATGGTGTAACAGTTTATACACCTCAAGACATGTTACTTGAACTCTGGCACCAGGTGGAAATATTTTTGAAAGCAGCTGTGTAGAAATTAGACGGAATATTTGAATTTTAGCAGTCGTAGTCTGGAATAACATCTTTGCATAAAACTTCCAAAAGTGACACCTTTCAGATGACTGGTATAGATTATGAAACCCATTTATATAAACACATTATATGATATGAAAAATAATAGCACAACACATTTGATAATGTTTATCTTGTTCAGAAGAAAACTCGACTGGCTATCAAAATGTAAGGTATCCCTTTGAGATGTGCTTTCCTCCTGCTTGTTCCCTGCAGCTGCCAGTTTCAATTTCGCTTTTGCTGCATTTTGTTAGAATATAATAGTAGCAAGGCACTCTGGCTCTGAAAAACAATTTGGTCCTGATTCATTTTTAGAAAAAGCTTGGCAGGGTTACATGCTGCTCTCTGTGTGGTGCTCTCCTACACAAAAGACCTCACTTGTTTCATAGTGAAATGGAAAACCAACGGGTGCTGATGCCAGGACCAAAGTCATTTCAGACTGTGCAGGTGCCGCGATAAACCCGCAAAATAATGCTCCCACCCTAAAAAGAATTGATCGAATAGAGAGAAGTGGGCTACTTAATGCATGAGCCACATTTTCTGGTGCTTCTGCGGGCTTGTAGGGTTAAATAAAAGCCCAGAGTCAGCAGGAAGAAAGGTTGCCTTCCCAGAAGTCAACATGAAACGCTTCAGAATATTTATTGGGGGCCCACAGGGGAACAATCTGGCAAAGTCATACAGCTCACCTGAAGGAGTTAGGCCAATATGAGTTCAGCTATTCTGACAAAATCCCTCCCTCTCAAGAGATGGATTAGCTTTTCATGGGGGAATAACTTGGGGATCATCTACCATTTGTTGTTTGGGAAGGATTTATATTTGTATGGGTATTTACGCAACTAATTGTTTTTTCTAATGGGTTCTAACACCCTTATGTAAATTTGAAGCTAGTGGCGAAGCTCAATAAGTAATCATTCTATGATTACTCATGAAGCAAAATTGAATGTTAATGCCCCCCCCCCCCCCCCAAAAAAAAAAAAAAAAAAAAAAAAGATAAAATAATTATATGGTTCAATTTAGTAGTTTTTCCTCATGGCTTTTTATGATGTTTACTCCCAAAGTCACAATGTACATACTGGCACTGTTGTGTTGATATAAGGAGGATTTCAAAATCAGTTTTTAGCTATTTAACACATTATTACATTTCATAGCATGCAGTCTAATCACTGCAATTACTTTTGTACATGAAAATTGAAAAAAAAAAAAAGTACATATATATGTGTTCTAGGTCTTGGTTCAAGGTGGTAGACTCTTTCCAGAGAGAAATACAGTAAACTCTCACACTTCGCGGTTGATGGGGGCTGTGACCCCACCCGCAAATTCAAAACTCTGATATTTATTTTGATACTCTGCCTAGCAACCCGAATGACACATATTAGACCCAATTGACATCTATAGAAGTCAATGGCAGTGAATGAGTTAATTTTAAAACGGCATTAAATCACTGAAATAAGCAAGCGATATTCGGAACTGACGAACGGAAACACAGGGTGTATCAGCGTTAAACTCGCCTTTGTCTCACAAGAGCAAGAGATGGGAGATGTGGGGACGCGTGTCAGCCAATCAGCGTACAGAAAACCGAAGGCACAGTAATGCCTGTCGTAGCAGCCAATCACAGGCCTCGATATTCATTCATGGGGCCTCCTATGTAGGCTCTTGTTGCTTCCTGAGACTCGTTCTTGATGTGATGCGTTTCGCTTCAGCCTTGTGGGCTTCGTTTGAATTTTTTTTTTTTGATTTCTTAATTTTTTTTGAACATTTTTTTTTCATGAATATTTTTGAAACCTCCTCGATGTACTGAGACCGCGATTGCTGAGACCGCGAACTGTGAGGGTTTACTGTACTGCGATTTGAGGTAGAGCGTAAATGTCAGTTGAAAGTATCAATATAAAGTTTTGAAAGTGAAGGGGGAAAAATTTAACATATGATAAATTTCTACAAAGTCAATTTATACATCTGATCTGTTTATTATTAGATCTTACTGGTTGTTAATGATGTCATATATTGATTAAAGAAGTTGCACGGTTAGAATAAGGTAAATGTGCATCTGGAAAGTTTATTAGGCTTCTCAATAGCTTCTTTGGCATTTATCAATAATTTTTGTGACGGCGTCAACATTTTTCTGCCTAATTACTTACATAAATCATCTTATCCATCCGTAGATCACAAAACTTGGCCATCGTGGTGCCCTAACTTCACACCATGGGAGTTTTCTTTATAATGTCAGGGATGCCCATTAGAAAGGAAACAATGGTTGTGAGAAAAATGGCCCTGGCTCTCAAGCAGCTTCTGATTTTCTTTTTTTCTTCCTTTATTTCTTTTTTGAGCCTACTTGCTATTTCCAGACCACAAACGCCTAAGAGGCATCAAGAAGAATTTCACAGGATTTCAAGTAGCCTACATGATTTAGAAATCAGTATATATATATATATATATATATATATATATAGCATGCTGCTTCCACCTCAGTGAGTAAAGGAATGATCCTAGGGTTTCCCAACGTGATTGGTTGTATTGATTGCACTCTTATTCTGATAAAAGCTCCTTGAATTTTTTATTTTTTTCTCTGCAGGACAAATTTTTATCAAAGTGAGTGACAACCATGAGCCTGTTGTGTTCGGGTTACCTGTCTAAATTATGTTTTTATACTTCATCTTAAACTGCTTCCAAAGTTTTTTTTTCACCAGCAGGACTGTAGCTTCTGAAAAGCGAATCTTAGGTAAAAAAAAAAGAAAAAAGCCTACATTCCACTCCTTATCACTCAGGCAATATTGTAACAATCATTAAATATCTTAATTACGCATTTGCTCCCTCTGCACTTTCTGCCACGCCAGTTTTATTTTTCTTTCCAGATGCATCAGTGTCACTTTTCTGCAGATAGATGTAGTCAAGTGTAATATATGATTGGAAAACAAGCTCTGATTCTATCAAAGAAAAGTAGCAGGATCTCAGCCCTTTAGTTGATGTTGCCATAGTGAATCATGGCATCACAGCTCCACTGTTGACGGCATTCTGGTTGCAATAAACCTGCTTAATTCTGAGTCAACACACTCAAAGTTGGGAAAAACAACTTAAAATGCCCAATTTGACACCAGAAACTTTAGGTTTCTCATCTGAGGCTTTGTTGACTTTTAGTATTTGAACTCAGAGATTGTTGAACGTCCTCTCTGGAACAGGCCCGTGGACTACGCGGTGGTCAACCCATGTTTCTGAATGACGCTTCATGCTCTCTGAGCCACTCTTTCACAGTTTGAGCCTGATGAATCCTGACAATGTCATCTTGTAAGACATTCATTGCATCAAGGACAAAGAAGAAAAAAAAACATATATGGATTTTTTTAGATCTCTAATCACAATCAATCAAGTTGTTTTTGACAAATACACATCTTCCTTTATGATGATGGCTTACATCTGTTCTTTCAGATTTTAATAACATGCTGGATAGATCTTGAAGAAGATATATAATGGGAATATATATGCACATATTTGGATGCCTGTTTTGTGCAGCTGCTTCTAGTCTGTTGTTCTTCTTGCATGGTGGTTTGCATGTTTAACATGATGAGTGAAAGAAAGCAGATGATTTTGGTTTAGTCCTCTGTCAAGATAGCATTAGTACAAACACACAGAAGTTGTTCAATGAATTCTCCTAGGTGTTAACCTAATTAATAATCTGCCATAGAAAACAAAACAGCTTCTGATTTATGATTTTCTTCTCCTTTTTTTTTTGATAAAATAGAGGTTTTAATTCTTAAATGGACCATTTATTTTCTTTTATTCATTCAAAGTCTGGGGTTTTGTGTCTGATACTTACATTTACCTTGATGAATGGCATTATTTTTATCTGAATAGTATCTCATTTACCCACGAGTATCATCAATCATCAAATCTAAACGGTGACGCTCATCTTCAGTGCTCACATCTCCCTGATCCAGATGCTGAGTGTGGTCGCTAGGCTAATTGTGTGAATCACCAGATGTTGCTCTGCACATAGTTATCTAACAATTAAAAGAAATAGAAAAAAAAGTTCAATCTGAGGTTTTATTTTTTCTCTTTTCTGGTGTTAAATAGTAAAATCCAGGTATTTGTTGATCATTTGCAATCATGAGACTCTGAATTTACTCAGTATTCAGTAAGACTTAAATTGTCCAGAGGAGGCTCTACCCTGACTTATTTATCCTTTTTATTAACTGATTCTTTGGAAAGATTTTGAATGTAAGCACCCCAGTATTGCCTTCTATTTATCATTTTATCAAAGAGGCATTTGAAAAGTCTTGCTGTTTTAATTCATGTTTTGGTTAAAGGTAATAACAAGAGCAGAGTCAAAGGAAGCTGACTCAACAGGAATCACACATTTCCTGGTAGATGATAAATCACTGTCATTGTCTTTCAGCATACAGAGAGCCATAGCCAAACAACAACTATTTATTAACCTCTTGACAGGGAGAAATGGTATATAAGGTATATACGTGACATTACTTGTAGAAGTTTTATAAGGCAAGAAATGAACAAATTGATGGACAAGAAATGTCGTATACAGTATGTACTGCACACTGCTTTGGTGGTCATTGTTAGTACATATTGTTCCACTGTAAAAACACACACTATGGGTTGGATCTTGATATTCATAAAGATCTGATGTTGAGATATAGTGCAAAAATAACTATAATGTTCGGCCAGACCAAAATTTTAGCCAGACTTCCAAAAAACCAGATCCCAATCTGATGACACTGAAACATAGCAAACCAGATCCATATAATGGCTCGAGACAGAAAACCCAAGTGTGGTCAAAGTCCCAACACAAAACATCACAAGACAAGTCAGATGTCAAAAATGATCTTGGAGGTTGTGCACTAATATTAACCAGGAGGTTTTAAGAATGTGGCAGACTATTTATAATGAGACCATCATATGGATAAACCTTGGGTGGGTTTAGATAAATATGTTAATCCTCCTGGGTCAAATTGACCCTTTTTGAAAATTAAAAACCTGAAAAAAATAGTTAAAAGTTTTTTTTCAGGATAAAACTACTTCTGCTTGGCTTAATTAGTGTAATCAACATATAAAATGAAAATAGTTCATGTAACATATTTACAACCGGGTCAAACTGGATGACCACTTTTGGATGACCACTTTTGGATGATCATACATGCCCCGGGTCAAATTGACCTGGGAAAATAATTGCTGTTCCTGGGAAACAAACATAACAGGAGAAAGATTGTGCTTTAGGTTACAAAAAATATATTCCTGAGGTGACAAAAAAAAAACATGTTTCAAGAAGCTATAATCAGTCATCATTAAGTGTAAAAAAAAAACAAAAAAACAAAAAAACAAGAACATATCATCAGGATTCAATGTCTGTCTTTATTTATCTGTCCACCCTGGCCTTCTATTGATAGGCGTTGTCACTTGACAAAATCACATTTTCCTCCTCTGCTCATAATGACTTCAGTGCTTGTAAAAATCAAAACTGAATAATTTAATTAAAGTTCACAAGCCGAACTGAATGTTGTTGTCATTTATCAGGACCAGGGAGTCTCCACAGCAACCGGAAAACCAACACAAAACCAGAAACTGCATTAAAAGCATCAGGACATTTACAAGAATCACAATCTCTGTTCCACACCGGACTTTCAGACAGAAACGTTTGTTATGACTTGAAACAAAAGTCCATTAAATAACAAGGTCAAGGTGTCCTTTATGTCTTTTGCTTGGTTTGCACATAATTGGATTTACTTATATATATATATATATATATATATATATATATATATATATATATATATATATATATATATATATATATATATATATATATATGTTGCGACTGTTGCACACTATAAAGGATATAAGTTCTCGGAAATGGTTCAGAACAGTCAATTTAGATATGGCAACAAGTGCACACCCTACTGAACACTGCATTATATTGGAAACTTTTAGATCATCCCCAGCATTGTTAGCCAATCTCTGCTGTTGACACGCTTCATCCCCCCTGCAGCTGGGCAATGTACCTACGCCCACTTCACTATAACTCTTTGCCAGCTCAGCTCCTTTGAAAGGAACACATCATAAATATTACTTATTCCCTTTTGATGCACTCCACTAAAATAATTCTCCTTTGATCAGTGAAGCACTATTATTGTATTTATGCAACAGTTTGAATCCTTGAGGCCAAAAGTGTTGCTCTGTGAAGGTGATAATAAAGATGAGAATATATAGAGTTAACTATAAGCAGACTAGTGAGCTTCATAGACAGCTTCAACACTTTTCATCATAGACTACAAAAAAAAGGGGGGGGGGGGTATGAGTTATGATGCTGTCGGTATATACAATTTTATATGAATGTGCAGCAAAAGCTTTCACCCTTTATCCAATAAATCCCTTCAGATTCTTTGATTGGTTTCATGATATGAAATATAAAGGGAAAATATTCAAATAGTTCCCATTCTCTCTATTGAAAACATTGTCTCAAAATATTCTAATTATTAAATATTCTGTCCATCTTTTGTACTCAGAGACTCAGCCTTTAAAGATACTACTGCTTGACCAAATCAGTATTACATTCACCTGCATTCACAGTACAGTATTTTCTTACACTTTACCAGCCCTAAATTGCCCCCATTTTTAACTTTTATTTACGTTTTTTTTTTTCCTTTTGGGATGTGCTGCAGACCCAGAATGGAAAAATGAATTTGTAAATGGAAATGAGGGTGAAGTCTCAAAACATGAAACATCTGGGGTTCAGTTGTTTGTAATAAAAATCTATTTGCATCAGCACCAATGTTGCTCTTCCACTGGTACAAGCCGATGCGACTGGTACTGAAAAATAGGGACAAATGCTTTTTCACAAGCACATCGAGAAACTTTTAAGATGTTGCATATTTGTGAATTGAACAGGTAAACAAGTTACTGTATGTATTTTCATATTTTTTTTTATGTAAATATGTATACTGTCAACATGACACATAGAGCCACATTATTCATGCAACTGGGAAGTGTAGAAAACTGCAAAAGAAAAAAAGACTGAAAATTGCCCTATAATTTAGAATTGTAAAGAGGCAGAAAATTATTGGCACTTGCCAGCTCTTGATGGTGACTACAAAAATAACAAAGGGCTTGCAAATCACCCAAGGGTCCTGCCTCCCCCTCATGTCAAAACAGATGTTAGCATTTTCCTACGTCAATGAAAAGATGAAATGGAGCTATCCAGGCCATGTAAAGAGAAGAAGCAGAAGCAACATGCATATCAGTTGTGTAGTCAAACTGAGCTTTTGTAACATAATGTTTAATAACAGTAATCAGTTCGGTGATTACACAGAGATATCTCCTGGTGAACACATTTCTTTCTTTCCTATTTGAGATGTAATTGTGTGCACCAAATGATAATAACATGCGGTTCTTCCAGAGAAATCTGACCACTGCTCCAACAATCCAGTCCTTCTTTAACAGAGGAGGAACTCTGATGAGAGAAACTGAGGCTGGGATTTTATCTTAAAAATCTGCCAGGGTCATGTGAACCTAGAACATTCTGCTCTTGTAAAGAATGGCTGTATTAACTTCTGTTATCCACACGTTAAACACAAGAGCTCCTGGACAGTTTCCATACCACTGTCATACTCCCTAAATCTACCCACCACACTTGTCTCCTGGCCTCTGAAAGGAGAAAGTTTTCCTGGAAAAAGAAAATATCGCTCCTCTTTCTGCTTGTCCTGCCATATCCGATATATTCAGCTGACAGTGGCAGCTTTCCCTCGATAGACCTGTGCAAGACTGAAGATCTTTGTATTTATTGGGACTGTGTTGTGCTTCCACTGGTCCGGATCTGCTCTGGCAAAACTGCTTTGAGTCTAAGAGACACCCCCCCCCCCCATTTCTCTCTCTCTTTAACAATAGAGCACTGACACAAGCCCTGTGTCAGCAGGGGTCCCCACCATCCTCTGTGTTGCTGCAAGGAAAGCAATGGTGTGTAAGTTATCTTTCCTGACTTTATGTGTAGTGACAGTCAATCAGGCAGCAGTGGGATTTGCTGCACTTTCAACATTGTCCTGAGTAGTGGATTGCTTTTCTGCTTTGTTTGGGCCCTGGGGAAAGTGGACAGTAGACTTGCCTTTGTGGAAGCTGCAAGACTGAAAACTTCATGTTTGGAGAACAATACAATTCTATTGTGAACTGCACATGCGCCAATTCATTTCAGTACTGGCAAAAGCAGCTACAATAAACCATCTTTATTTATCAGTGTCCGTGGAAGTCACGTTTGCACTGAACGTAAGCTGTTTACTGCTTTCAAGACTTTAAGATGTACCAACTCGTCAGTTATTGTTTCTGTTTAACTTCATCTTAATGTGAGATGCATTCAAAAATCCACTTCAGTCAAATGTATTTTATATTAACTTCAAATTACCTCAGCTGTATTCCATAGAGATGTGGCATTCTCCTCCATCTTGAGACTCAGCTGCAGTTTTGAAAACAGGTTCCATTCAACCTTTAGGAATGCTGATTCCAATATTATTAGACTAATTTAGAGAATCATTCTTCATTCCCATCTGAACAGTCTGCAGCAAATAAAATCCAGCTGGCTCAGTCATATGGAAAATAAAAATAATTTTCATCTCCTGAGTAAACAGTTGCAGAAGTAGTAAATCAGCTTATTCATCATAATACAAAACTGAAATACTCAAATTTGACATTTAAATCAAAATGTTGAATTCACAGAGAGGATGTCCAGCTTCTTTGTTGTGGTAATAGTGCAGGGAGAAGTAAACGGACAGCCAGCAGAGCAGATTAAGACCAGCATTTCAACCAGTTTCCCGTTGCATCAGGCATTAATCAACAGATGGGTGACTGCTTTTAGTGTATTTAACATATATAAATAAAATAATATATAATATATATAATATATATATATATATATATATATATATATATATCTATATATATATATATATATATATATAATATATAAGAAAACACAAACCACCACCAAATGGTATATCCCAATGCAATGCTATGGAAAAAAAACGTGGAATTATCTTTTTACCACACTCTCTATTGGACCTAAAAATGGTTTTAAATGGATAAATACTTTTTGGGAAGCTTTTACTTCACTTACATTCTTGAGACAAATGTAGACACTGTCTTGAGTTAGCAAGGGTTTCCTTGGAAGAGCAACAGATGTATCACAGTCTGTCCACAAAAATAAAATTAAAACAATAAATAAATAAAATCTTAAAAAAAATACAACCTCAATTTAAGCATTGGATTCTGGACTGCAGTGAGGTGTAGCAAGCACATTGACAATGTTAGGGAAGGCTGTAACAACATCACAAGGAATTACCTTCTCTGGAAAAATCATACCCCTGCAAGTAAAACAATGTAATTATAGGAAGGTAGCATAGGCCTTTTTCAATTTAAGTCTGGAGCATGAAAAATAAAAGGTTAATGAGTATTTGCATGTCTTCTGTCTGATTCCAGCAGATGACCTAAGCTCAAAATGCTGGCACCCACAATGTAATCAGGAGAATGTCTCAATGTAATCACTGTTGGCTCATACCTCATAATACATACACAATTATCTTGACAAGCAACATACAATTTCCACCTCCACATGAAAAATTACTATCTAGTTCAATCCTTAATTTAGAGAAGTCTCGGGCTACTCTAAGCTGCACTGTGCCACAATGACTGAACCAGTGGTTTGAGATATTGTCTTGACAGAGACACATACATTGGGTCCTATAAAATCCGTTTTATTTTTTCTCAAATTCCATTTTAATTTTTCAATTTCGGTGTTTTTCGGTTTTTAATTTTTGAGAATTCCGTTTTAAGCATTTTATGCTAATTTAACCCCAAGGTAGTATATAAAGTAATGAAATGTAGACAATTTATGCAAGTATAACTGTAAACTATAACGTTTTCATACTTTTAAACATATTGTGTCCAACAAAACATTGTTTTTTTTTTTGACAAACAAAAAAATTCAAAAGTTCTTTTTATGTAATAAATAACTATGAAAAAAAATAACTCAAATAGGTAAAATACATTTAAAGAGCAAAAAAGAAAAAAAATTGCAACAGCAGTAAACTAATCCTTTTGGCTTGTATCTGACATTTTTCAGGTATGTCATGACAAACTGTGTGTCTGATAACAGCAAAAACTATTTTTACCATAGCTTAAGTAGATACTATGAAATCCAAAGCACTAAACACTGGTTGTGTGTATAAGTGTGTGTCCGTGTGTTTTTTTTTTCTTAAGGTGTTCCAGCTATTACAGACATCACTGTTTAAATAAATGTCAGCCTTTTTGTGTTTAGCTCAGTGTGTGACTCTCGCCTTTTTACATTTGTGCTTTTCACTCATTAAGTGATCCTCATTTGAACACCACAGGGCAGACCCAGGACACGCTAGAGAGATTATGGGTCAGATCTTCCACCAGATCTGCTAAAGCCGCTATTGAGGGATAGCGGGTCGCTGTAGGGGCCTTCCCCCGCCAAGAACACAATCTTCCCCCTTGCTAAAACCGCTATCCCACCTGCGCTACCCGCTACATTATCCATAGGAGTGGTTATGGCATTCCACCTGTTATAACCAATCAGTGCATCAGTAGCCATTGCCTTTAAGAGCAGGTTGCGCTACCAACGCTATGGAGCATCTTTTCATCCAGATCGGAGCAGCTTTCGTGCGCAGCTCGTCTGAGACTCTGCTGTAGAGCTTCTTCTTCTTTCTTCCTCCTCCTCCTCCTCTACACTGATATATACATATAAATATTTTTACGCAGACAATTCCTATCGGCTACCTGAAAGTTCCAGATAGTTGGTGCGCTCCTGGTAAACACGCTCTGGTCCTCTGTTGTTTAACTGGCGAGCAAGCCGTTTAAGACAATCTCTGCTATTTCCTTAGGGGTTCAAATGAGGCCAAATCACTTTTTATACAACAGTTAATTCCAGAGGTAGAGCCGTTTGTGCACGTCCACCTGTGTGATGTGTGTGACAGGTGGACGCACATTGATGCAGTTTGAACGCGCTCTTGTACGTGCCGAGATGCGGGTTGCGTTTATAGAAAAGTTTGCGGGTTCACGCAAATTGCCGTTCAGTTCTGTTATATTGCACGTTTAAAGTGAATTCTGTTTTTAATCTTCAATTCCGCGATTCCGTGATGGCCATAGGGCCCGACATACATATGTGTGTCAGTATAGATAGATACAGTCATGGAAAAAATTATTAGACCACCCTTGTTTTCTTCAGTTTCTTGTTCATTTTAATGCCTGGTACAACTAAAGGTACATTTGTTTGGACAAACATAACGATAACCACAAAGATTGCTCATAAGAGTTTTATTTAAGAGCTGATATCTTACCATTTTCCATGGTTTTCTTGAATATAACCTAAATCACTTAAGTTTTTACATCAATAGCTATGGCGTTGTACTGCCAAAAACACTGCTTTTATGCATTCAGTGTTTTCTTTTCTGTCTGTTTTAGTCACATGATGACGTTTAGTGGTACCAGGTATTAAAATGAACAAGAAAGTGAAGAAAAAATGGTGGTCTAATCATTTTTTCCATGACTGTAGATAGAGCCCTGTGAGGAGCAAATTGTATGTCTGTATTGTTCAACATGCAGTCTTGCTAACTGTGAATCAGTTAATGATGCCAACCATTGATGTTCAGTCCAGTTTTTTTTCCACAGATCTAGAAATGCTGTCCGCTACTACCTGGTCATCATTTCATTACAACTAAATCACTGCAGGTTCCTGATTTATGTGGTTGAAAGAAAAAAAAAGAAAAAAACGTATACATATCCCTGCTGCTAGTATCTGCACACAAGACAAAAAATTAATGTATTTGCCAAAATGTTGAATTAAAAAATTCCAGGCATTCAGTATGTCTACAATACTTTTACCTCAGTACCTCATATCTCTTTTCATGATGAAATCTGGAAGATGCTGGAAGGTGTACGCTGCTTCAAAAGAGCCTATAGATCCTCTTTACTTTCCGCTGCATGTCACACAGTTTCAGTATTTTGCAAATCAAATACAAAACAGTGCTGTCGACAGAGAGAAAATCTGCATTGACATCCTCTCTGTAAAGAATGTTACAGTACATGTACTCTCAATGCAGACAACCATCAACAAAAAATGCATTGTAATCACCCAAATGACCTTAATAATGAAAATAGCATAACTGGTATCACTTATGATGTGACTGGATTTTTAGAACTTTACCTTTTTTTTCTAAAAAAAGGAAAATATTCAGGACTTTCTTGAAAGTTCAGAGTTGCCTCAACCCACTCCGGTGTTATGGATTGTCTTTCTTTGCTCCTGGATCCATCTTTCCACCTGTCTAGAAT
Organism: Hirundichthys speculiger; assembly: GCA_018398805.1. Lineage (NCBI taxonomy): Eukaryota > Metazoa > Chordata > Actinopteri > Beloniformes > Exocoetidae > Hirundichthys > Hirundichthys speculiger. The sequence goes on along the minus strand of JAGFBZ010000381.1, from coordinate 541,231 downwards.
ATTTTACCAGCTCCTGTCACAAATTAAGAAAAAAAAAGCTGTGTAACCATGTATGACAGTTGAGATTCAGTTGGTGATGTTCATTGCATTGTTTCCTTTTACATGTTGAGCTGAAAACTGTGGCTTGAATCCATAATGAAAAGCTGAGTAAAACATTTATTTTTCATTTTTTAATATAATGTAAGATGTATAAACATCTATTATAAATCCTTTTTAGCACATGTTAATGTGTTATCCTGTAACGCATTATTGTCAAGGGTGTGAGTTGTATTGTAAAGTGACCACTTTTCTCCCTTAGTTACCCTGTCATTTACACAAGCAAGCTTCATTAAATTGTAAAAATTGCTGCCCTCTGATTACCCCAGAATACACAGTGCTTCCTCAGTGTGCAATACACATTAGTTTCAAGCCTGCGTGACACAATAAGCACAACTCTCCCACATTTATAATGCTATTATACTGGGGAAATATTATGCGGGAAAAATGGTTTTATACTGGAGAGTAGAAATTGTTTGAGAGCATGTATTTAATTGAACTGATTACCAAATCAAAAACACAACATAACCATGTCCCTTTGGGGCTCTCTGTGTCTAAAAGGACATCTTTCAGTGAGCCATTTAAATCTGGAGTAAACATTGACATCACAGATCCAGAAAGATTGCATTTATTGTACCTCAGAAGTAGATAGTGGTGCATTTACATGTCACCTGACCTTTCTTTTATGCAACTTACAACCTTCCCTGTCTGGAGATTTGAATAGAGAGGTGTGAAGAAAAAAAATGTAAAAAATGAATTAAAACAAATAGGAAGGAATGCAGTTAATTGTGTTTACTAAATATACACATCCTGCCCTGGATTCATTGTTCACATTGTAAAGCAATGCATATCTTACAGTGTATTTGTTTCAGTGTAAATTCAATTATTTGGTTTTTTTTTTTTTTTTTGATTTTGTTTTTTTAGACAATTTAATCTGAAACTCAGAACATAAACTATTCCATAGCAAGCAATGAGATCGGTGTAACTTACCACAGTGATCTAGTCTTAGAGGCACTTTGGGCTCAATATGGTTTGCAGACCCATCATGCTTTGTATTAACCTGATTGTTTTGCCTGTTTTTTGTAGATCGTTTGAAAATTTATCAGGAGAAACAAAGACTCCTATATACACTGTTTATGATTTACATCCAGTTGCTACTTTACCCAATTTAGTAAATCTGGCCCAAAGCTTCAAGGGGCTTTCCAGCGTTCTGCATTGCAATTTTTTTTTTACATTTTTTTTTCTTTCAAAGTGTAAAAAAAAAAGGAAATTCCAAAAAAAACGATAAGACTTATCTCTAAATATAAACTTTGGTCTGAACAGAAACTTCAGAAAAAAAAAAAAAGCTTGAATCCAGTGCTGACATTTTAGAAGACAGGTTGGAGCACTGCGTCTAAAACTTTTAAGAATCTATTTTTTTTTTTTTTTACCTTCACTCACCTGATATACATCAACAGGTCTACTACTGGAGTTGTAAAAGCTTAAGACGCCCACGGTTTGCTATAGGCTTACAGCAAGCCCCTCGATACATGTGCAGCACTGTTTTCTTGAGTGTCTATGTGTTATTATGAAGTGCAGTGGAGCAAAGACATCTTATCTTGGCCTGAGGTGTGAGTTAAGTCTTGACAGCCACAGAGGGGAAAAGGACTTGAAACACAATGTCAATACTGGCAAAAGGAAACATGATCAAAGGACAATAAATGCTGTCATCCAAGGAATGCCTTAAAGTGATCGTTGTAGCATCTACAGAAGCATGCTCTAATCATTTTCATATTGTCTTAACAGATTTTCTTTTTTTGAGTAGCTGAATACTCACATATCCAGACTATGTATAATATTACTAAAGCATTGTCCATGATATGAATCTATATTTAATGGGTTTCACTGAACCCACTCATTTGTCATGCCAAGTAATTATAAAAAAAAAAAAAAAGGTTTCATAAAGATCTGAAATTCATTTCTAGCAGTATGGCAGCAATTAAACTGAAAGATTAAAAGTTGTTTTGAGAAATACAGGAAAAATAAATTCATGATCTGCTTTAATAAGCATGTACATAGACATTTGTAATTACATTTTAAGTTTACCTTTCAAAGTTATTGAAGGCAGTGCTTGAAGACAGATGGTGTCTATAGAAGGGCGTGGGCTGAAGGGTGAGTTTTAATCAGAGGTGATTTGAAATGTACATAGATTATGTTGAAAGATTGTGACATAAAGAAAGAGAGAAAAAAACATGATTTCTTTGCCTCAGGAAATGAATGTTATCTTTTTTGTTTGTTTGTTTTTCCTGTGGGCCTTGGACTTGTGAAGAAAACCACTTCTAGCAACATCACTTTAATAGCGTTAATTTTTTCACCACAAATTTGAAATACACAGAAGAACCATGGGGAACTATGCATTTGATTGGATGTGGACCTCTGAGAATAAAAGAAAAGAAGGGTGACAAGGGGAGGAGCCCGATGTACCTGAATCTGTCAAGATTGAAAGAAGAAAGACGTGAAAGAAGAAAAGGTGGAGTGGAAGGGTAGTCGATATTTAGAAGAACACTTCTTCAAACAGCTGACCGAATCAATACATCTCAAGCTGGATTGTATTTCAATAGATTGAGAGCCATTACTGGACTGAGGGGAATTGAAAGGTTTGAGCTAAATGCAAACTGGTCACTGGGAGTACCAGGAGTTGTCCCAGTGGGACACTGGACAATTATACAGATGAACTGGGTTACAGTATGGTCACGTATGGTCATTAGGCTTTACAGGGCCCAGGAAGTCATTGCTATCTATCTGGCTTTGATATACCATATACCTTCATATATACCATCCCTACCTTCTGTCCACTTTAGGGATGGAACAGTTACCAGTATTACGGGAAAGCGCGGTGACATTTTACGCGATAACGATTACTGTTTATGTTTGACTAAATCTTATTATGCGGTCGATTACTGGGATCTGTAATATCAGCCTCATTCAAGTCTCGCAAGTGACTCGCGACTGTTTCGCATGAATATGTAGCTTTTAACATCACTATATCATTCACTATATTACTATATCACTATATTATATTATATTATAATATAATTTCCCATATCATAACATCCCTAGACCACTTCCATCCCCAGTCTCAGGTCTGTGCAGGTCTGGACATGAAGGATAGGACATGAGTTTTGCAGCAAGCATGGATTAAAGAAAAAACTTAATCAAAAGCAATGCAAGAAGATTAGAAAAAGGAGTAAAAATTCAAAAAAAAATGCAAAACTTTTCAGGGGGATCTGGTTGTGCTGGCAATAGTGTAGATACCAGTGAGTTACTGTGAGCTACTGTAAAAGGCATCAGAGCGCCCAGGCGAAGCTTTCTTCCTAAAATACTATATCAGCAAAGCGAGGTGAGACACTGAATGAGAAGGGTTGTTTGTTTTTGGAGCAAAAACAAAAGATGCACAGGTTGAAAATGTGTCAAATTGTCTTTCTCTCTCATTTTATCTTTTTTTTTAATCTCATTTTTTTGTAATTGAAACAGCCTGTTAATTATAATATCAACATTGTCATTGGTGGGTTGAAATCTTATTGGATCAATGAGCTATTAAGATGTAAATTACATAAGCATTATTTTTACATACACTGAGTTTATTTCTGCAGTATGATGCCTGTAATTTATTTATTCCATTCAAGAGCTCATGTGAGGCAATTACTTGAGAAGAGCTAATGAGATATTTCGAATTTTGAAAATGGGTTTCATTTCATGATGGACTGTACTTCCACAAATATGTCATCCAGAGATTTCACCAAATACTTTGTGGGATGACCAGAAAAACTTTCCTGGGCCATTTTTTTGTCTTCCAGTCATCCCTGTTTGGGGACCTGACACAGAAAGATTATAAAAAGTTAAGAATGAGTTCTTGAGGAAAGCTTACTGACAGTACAAAGTAAAATATTCAAAGCATCTCAGACTAGTGATACCTTGCTATTTTTTGCAAGATCATTTAATATTAAATGATGGAAATTTCTGAAGTCCATTTTCCACTTTTGATGCATTCGAAGCTTCCAGTCCCATAAAACTCTACCAAAATTACTGTGTAATTGGAGGAGATGAGTTTGGGAGGGAATATGTACCTGTGTGAACTCACTGCCTCATGTAACCTTATAATGTGCTGTAATGTGCACCACTGCAACAACTTTACAAATTATTATTGCATATTAAGCATAGCATAAACACTACCAACTAATAATAAGCAAGTCCTCCTGTGACCAGGGTCTGGACAAAGAATGTCTGAGGGTATCATGGAGTGTCTGGTACTGGGATGTTATCACTGATCCTTTGGACCTGGTGGGTTGTGGAGTGGGGTCTCTGTGGAAGGGGATTGATTCCTACAGATGCCATCAGGTCCCCTGAGATTGCTGTATCTGGAGTTTAAAGACCAAATGAACACTTCAGTCTTTGATGTGCTCTTTGAGCACTTCATTAAAACATTTGTTGAGCAGCTCACTGCTGACCTGCTGGCAGAGGTGGCCCTTTGTAAGAGGAAGATGTTACCATGTTGAAGATGAAACTGGTAACTGCAGAAATGTTTTGGTTGGTGGCAAGTGCCAAAATATGTGAATGTCAGGATGAAAGTTTTCACAGCAAAATGCACAGTACTGTTTAAACAGTGCTGTAATAATAGCTATAATGTTTTAGTGTTAGGCAACAGCAACAGTTTCATACAAACAGCAAGGGACATTTGTGGATGTTTGTGTCTCACAACAGTACAATACTGCCTGCTAAGATATGAGCACATAAAACTGTGCTAACGAGCTAAAAGAGCAACATTTTTTTTTTCTGTTTTCAAATTCAAAATACTTTATTCAAATTCAAAATACTTTATTAATCCCCCAAGGGGGAAATTCAAGTTTCAGTACACCAGGAAAATTCTGGTGTACTAGGCGAGCTGCTAGTGTCCAGCGCTCCTTTTATTGCCAGGTCCTGTGGTCCGAGTGCTAACTCCAGATAACATCCGTTAAAACAGTTAACAGCCGTTAGAACCAGTATATCTCCAAAACGATGACAAGTGAGATATCTCCAGGTCAGAGGAGGAAACACCGATGAACCAGACCGTAACCCCTGGGAAGACTGAGCTCCATTCAGTCCGGCGAGTGACGGAGCCGACTGTCCCAGAGCCCAGTTCATCATGCGGACCGGACCAGGCCGTTGTCGTCTCCCCCAGCAGTGCTGGGCCCCACCAGGTCACCAGACGGCCCCTGCCAGGTCAGCTGACCCATGCGGCATGTAGACTGCTGGACGTCGGGGGCTCGCAGCCCGGATCCAGTGGCGGTAGTTGCCGTGGGTAGCAGTTCAGGACTACTTAGCTTAGCTTTCCCGAACCGGCCTCCAGCGACACCATCCATGTCCGCGGCGGCAGGGCTCCACCAGCCGCAAGAGGACTGATCTGCCCCCTGCAGACAGTATGTCGACATCCGACCGCAGATCACCACAAACCGGACACAAACTAGAGTGTCCAGCGTCCAGCGTAGCAGAGACAAGTCCCGGAGCAGCAGCGAGAAGCGTCCATGCCAGGCGTCGTCCGGGCAACAGTATTGGTACGTGGTGCGCATTCTTCAACTATTTAATTTTAATTACATTTTCTGCTCATCATTTTCACATGCTGTATATATATATAATATTGCACACACTTGTATTTTATAGTACATGGCATTGAAACTATTGCTTTAACCAGTTAACCTTGCTGAAATTAGGGGAATTTAACAGTACAATGGTGGATCATTTTCACATCTGTTGACTGCATTGTCCAAAAGCATACACTCAAAGGTTCAAAACTTGTTCAACTCACCCTGCACATATATAAACATATATCTGTATATTTTCTCAAACTTTTAACCCTATTTGATCTGTCCGGGCCACAAACAGAACTGACTGTCATGTATGCCATGGCCGATTTTGAGGGGAAATCTCCTGCAGTTCTCCTTTTTTTTTCCTCCAGAGGAAAAATCTGGGTGAGAGCCTGGGGCAGCTGTACTTATTGGCTTGCTTGGCAGTAACTGTCTATCTCTGCTTCTGTCAAGAGGACATTCTCATCTCTAAAACAAATTATAACCGATGCCAGAAATACCACTGGACATACCCAACTTTCAGCGTTGGCTTCCATGCCATGGAATTGAGACATACAGATAACCTGTACAACAGAATAATAACACTCTCTTCAGGAAAGATAGGAGCAGTGGCGTAGATGACGTAGGGTTGGTGGGTTTTGTAAACCCATGGGCCCTCTTGTGGGTCAAACTTTTTTTTTTTTCAATGTAATGCCACTGTTGACCCTCGCAGCGGCAGGTAGCACGGATTGTAATGTCAGATTGGGTCACTACATTTTGTTGCATATAAGAGGGATACGAGATGAGCCCCCCCCCCCCCAATTTGAACTGATCCATGCGTCTATTGAATGTGATTGGCTCAGCCGCTCAGATTTTAGAAGCACATGCTTTTTTTCAGTTGTGGTATCGAATAGAGTATCGAGAATCGTGGAAATTTGCTAGTATTGATATTGACTACGGAAATTCTGGTATTGTGACAACCCTACTTGAGACTTTGTGTTTGTTTGTTAGTGTTTGTTTTTTGGGTGTCTTCAGGGCACAGACAGAACATTAAAGATTACATGATTACATGAGTACAAAGTTACATGCATTACAAATCATTAATTTTCTTGGTCAATTAAAAATAAAATCAAAAGGTTATTATTATTATTATTATTAATATTATTAAGGATATATTGAGGAAGAGCAGCATAATGATGAGCCGGCGCTGGATGCTGAGGAAATGGCGGTCAGCAGTAGGGTGGGAATGGGAGAAAGTAGGGAAAGGGTGGGAATGGATGGCAATAAAACAAGCAGCTATTGCAATTCTAATCAATGTCATGGTCTATTCCTGGCTTACTTATTCCTTACTTTTTTGGCTTTTTTCTGTCCTCTATTCACGTGTGCAATGTCGGGCCCCGTTGACCTCAAAACCCATGTATAATGTATAATACAGCCCAGCTACGCCACTGGATAGGAGGATGGATTTTGTGTACAGATAATCAGCGGTTTTGGTGAGTATAATTATATATTTCACACTGTTTTTTTTACATTTATGTCATTAGGTGAATATTAATAATTATACTGGAGGTAGTGTATGTGGAGCAGCTGTGGCTGCAGTAAAAGAAGACGTCTTGAATTGCATTAACTGAATTTTTGATTTAGGAATTGCATTCATTCAATATGAAACATTGTCTGTTGTGCAAAAATGTGCTATATTGAGTTTCTGTGGGGTGTCTATTGCCATGGGATTGCAGTGACGGTGTTAAGAGGTGGATTATTTCAGGCACGACACCACTAAAAACTTAGATGTTAAATACATGGTCCACCACTGAGTTTGCACAATATGTTGCCATGAAGAAACTAAAGATCCAAAGCGATTCACTAAACTAGTTTGTTCATGTTACATCTACAGTCATTGCCAAAATGAGTTTTAATGACTTCATTGTAAATATACGTATGTAAATTTCCCACCTAACTGTACATTTTTAAATATGGAAATTTAAAAGAGGTTTGTGGTCTCCAAGTTCCATATCTAAAATTTTCTTTGCAATCCCCCCTCTTTTATTTATTTATTTTTTTGACAAGGAGTTAAACTCGACACCAGAAATTATAGCTTCAGCTAAGCTTCTGATTATGTTGGGAGAGGACAGTGCTATAAAGTTAACTCTGCCTTCTGAAATAACTCAGTCTGTTGATGAATTTAAATTTCAATCCTTCTGACGTCCAGGTTTATGTCCCCACTGGACCAACACTCAATGGACACAAGATCACAGAAATTATGAATGCCATGGATGATATTTTAAAATAGTATTAAATTAGAGATTCCCTTTTTTATGATAATAATATAATTGAATATAAATTTAAGATCATTTTTTATATCTTTTTTTCTACTGCAGTTAACATGAATTAAAATTTAATTTGATAAGAAAGTAAATATGTTAAATGTGTAAAATGTAGTATTCCTTTTGAATTTGGACAGAATATAACAGAAACATTATTTTTTTTGTCATGCCAAGTATCACAGCGAATGCACATGATGATGATGGATTCAGATGGTGGGTGGGAAAAAGTATCTTTGAAAATGGAGGCTTTCCTCAAGGCTTGAAATATATCTTACTTTACATGTTAACCACAAACTTTACAATAATCATAAAAGCATATACACAAATATACATAGTTTTTACATTTATATAAATTTTATTTGCCCATATTTGGCAATTTAGTAATTCACTGTAGTCAAAGAAACTAGCTAATCTCCACTCCACTGTTAATTTTGTAAACTAAAACTTAAACGAAAACTTTTAGTCGACGACCCCTTATTCCATGGCTAAATTACTAATGTACTGACCACTAAAACTAAAACGAAATCTCTGTTCATTATAAACTGATGAGTAAAAACTGACACTGGTCGGCCGGACAATCTGGATTACAACCTTCCTCAGTGTCTTAATTGTTTCCTTTTTAACCAATGAATTATTTTAACTTAAATTCAACTGTCAGTCTATGGTTCTGATTGGATAACCCCCCTTCTGCCCTCTACCCGGTCAGAGCGTTAAGCTCATAGATGTATCGTTAAGCCTAACGAAAGGAATTATGAGCTGTTCATTTTCACCTGCAAATTGTCAAGTGGGAAGAAAAAGGAGAGAAGATTTATGGACACACTTCCATTAGCTTTCAGCCGAAAGAAAGACGTAGATCGTACACCTCTTGCTAGCCGCTACCCGCAAATTGCTAATTTAAGATCCTCCGCCAACCGCTAATGCAATCTTCTGCTCACTAAAGCCGCTACCCATTATGCCGACTCCCTTACTCAGGCGCGGCAATAGACTTGTCTCTTGAGCTTTCCACAAACTTGGTATCTTGCAATCGCGGGGTTAGGATAGAGGGTAGCTACCCTCTATCCTAAACCTGTGAGATACCGGTCCCGCAAGATACTGAGTTTGTGGAAAGCGCAACTGGCATTTTGGCGCATAAAAGAGCGCGTCCAAATCGCATCATTGCGCGTCCACCCAGTCACATCCCAGATAGCAAAATATGGTTGAATCAACGTTGAAAGAGTGTCAGCAGTGATATTGATTCTACGTTGAAACTTGGCATTGAAATTGTACAGAAAGCGTAAAGAAATTCTACCTTTCTTCAGCGTTGAGGTTTTAACCATTCACTGATACTATATCACTTCGCACTACGCACACTACGCACTTCACACACCCTTTCTGTAAAGTAGGCTAAATGTGTCGAACAGAAGGGACAGATGTCTGGAGCGTTCACGGGCAGGAAGATCAAACCGATCAAACCTGAAATTAAGTTGCAACAGAAACTTACATCGGGTGAGCTGGAAACACGGAAGTGGCCGACTAAACGCTGGTTCAAATGCATTGGTTTGATGTTCCTGTCTGTAAATGCACAAAATATCTGCAGCCTACTGTCTGATTGGGATATACTCTTCGAACAGGATGTGTAAGAATGTTTGGAGACTGTAAAATGTTCACCGGCACGGAACGGTTTCCACATTTGGCCAGTAATAGGCTGGCCCACTAATAGATCATGCTGAATTACAGGCTATAATATCATGGGCCACATTCAACCCAATCCAATTCAGTGCCGCTCGTACAGCGTCTGTTACAATGTCAATTGTCCCTGGGTGCTTTACAGAGACCCAGAGCAGGCCCCCAAGCAAACATCGTCAACTGAAATAATATTTAATCCAATTGTAGCCCATCTCGGAGCTGTGGCAGAGGAAGAGGTCCTGGGCTGTATTCGGCTGCACAAATCCCTGACAACAAGCCAACGCTTACCTTTAGCTAATTTTAAGCATTACATCACCACAGGCCATAATTTGTGCTCATATCACAGGTAAAGGGAGTTGTTCGGCCCGACACGAAGCACCTTTCTGTTTTATAATAATGTTTTTAGCCCTTACATCTTGGTCAGGAAAAAAAAAAAACATTGAGGCAGTATAAATGGAAGAGTTATCCGATTATGTACTAAAAGTAGCCTAGCAACGTATCTCCAGAAGTAGAAAAAGTGAATCATTTGACATTTACAAGAAAAATAAATTGTACTTTTTACCACACTACAATGAAATTTGTTGAAGTAGAGGTAACAAACATGCAGTACATAGTGAAGAGTACAGAGTAAGGAGTAGAGAGTCAACAACTTTTGATACTGAACTCGAGGACATTTTACCACCTGGTACTCTCAATACTTAAGCATATTTAATGTGAAAACAAAAAGACTAAAATGTGACTTTAACTAAATTAAGTCTTTGGTTGAGTGACTAAGACTAAATCGAAAAGAAAAACTCTTGTCAAAATTAACACTGCTCCACTCCTGAAATTAATCACATCTCAATATGTATTCTATATCCTGTGATTGTCATCATTTTTTACACACACACACACACACACACACGCACATATATATATATATATATATATATATATATATATATATATATATATATATATATATATATATATATATATATATATATGACTTCTCTGAATCACGATGTATTCAAAAAGATTTACAGTCAAAAGTATATCCTTATCCTGAAAACCTAAACCATTATGATAGTTCTTTAAGGCTTGTGTGTTCTGGGTTTACATCTTACTTCTTTCATTTCTAAAAAGTGGCTATTTGTGTGTTCAAGATTGTCTTTATAGGCAACAGTTGAGCTGCTGTTCTGCATGTTTGCACTTGACATTTCTCATAGCATCTATTGACCTGTTTGTTCTGGAACTTGTTTTTAACAAATAACTTGGTAGCTGTTTTCATATGCCAGTGCTAAATGTGTTTCAGGTCAGTATTGATCTGCTGTTCTGTTCTGCAAAAATAAACTAAATTTGGTTGAAAAATAGTTAAATGCTCAAATTTATGAAACAAACATGCTCATGTGCTCTGAAACTGCCTACTAACTGAAGTATTTTGGGAAAAAGACAAATTGCATGCAGTCTATTTTTATATATTTTATTGTATATGTAAGGTTGACTTAAAAGTTTTTTAAGTTTTCTTTTTTTTTTTGTCAACTAGCCCCACACAAATGTGTTATGTATAACTGCTAAGAAACTTGATTTCTTAATTTAAACTCACTGAAGTCAAATCATTTATACATAAATGCATCAAGTATAGAATTAGTTAATCTGATTATATATTTTTGATAACTGAAATTGTATTCTTTAATTTAATTCTTGAATTTTTTTAATCAGTTTACTCATTGCATCCCCGTACGTATTATTTGATTGTCTTGATTCAATATTAAGGAGAAAAAAAGTATCTTGACAATTATTTAATACAAATGCGTACAACCACTTGACATTTTGAAGTAAACCTTCAGGACCATTTTTTTTGAGTGGTTTATTTCAACAAATTGCTCATTTTACGATATAGAAAAGTAATACACCTCTCAGTAATCGTCGGTGACAAATGTCGTCTTTGCAACATAAACTGATTCTAACACCACAATAACTAACCTCATTAGAGCCATAATCTCTGTTTTAGCAACCAATGGTCTCTTCTCTAATTCATTCATTTCTGGCCCGACCTCAGGTGAACCATGAGTATGAAAAAAACAACTCAATGGCCCTTACTCAGCTTCACTTCAACTGTTCCAACACATTCTGAGTGCTTCGGTCTGTCCTGCATGAAGAGTGCGGTCGTCCCACCTGTCTGATGTCGTGTGAACAATTTGAGTTGACAGGTTAAGTAGCTTAAGTATTCCCTCGGCCTGCTAATACAAGGAAGCAGAATTTAAAGTAATTTTCGATGGAGGGAGCTTTTCATGTGGAGCCGGAAGGGTAATGAGTCAAAATGGTAACTCTGAAGGTAAAAAGACCTAAAAATAATGAGGTGAGGAATATATAACACATATCAGAAGTCTTTTCACTTTGCTTCCTTCACTATGGTAGCGATAGGTAACAAAGACTACCATTTCATGTCACTACAGCCAACCAACTAAAGGCTTTAGATTAGTCACTATGCTGGCATTCCCAAAACTAGGAGGGTGACCAGGGGCCATCCTAATCAGATGGCTGAACCACCTCAGCTGGCTCCTTTCAGTATGACAGAGTAGCGGTTCTACTCCTAGTTTCTCCCTAATGACTTAACTTCTCATCCCATCTCTTAAAGAGAGTCCAGCTACCCTACATAGGAAACTCATTTCAGTCGCTTGTATCTGTGATCTCATTCTTTCAGTCTCTACTGAGACTGAACTTCATGACAATAGATGAGGGTAAGATTGTAGATCAGAATGTAAGCAGAGAGCCTATTGGCTCAACTCTCTCTTCACCACCACAGACCGGCACTACTGCTGCACCTGTCAGTCTCCAGTTACGTTCTTCTGTCACTTGTGCCAACACCCAGAGAAGCTCAGTCTTGTCCATTTGAGGCAACACCTCATGCCAAACCTGAACAGGGCATTCCACCCTTTTCAGACTGAGAATCATGGTCTCGGATTTGGAGGTTCTGTCTCTCATTCCCACAGCGCAAAAATAGATCACGGCTTAATGAAGCAGATGGGACCACACCATCCCCAAAAAGCAGAGATGTAATCCTATTGTCAATAAACTGGACAGACACCCTCTGCTCTTTGGCTGTGCCTTGAAAAATGTGTCCATAAAAGTTATGTAAAGAATCTGCAACAAAGGGCAGCCCTGACAGAGTTCCACCATTACTGGAAAGGCATCTGATTTTCTCCCAGCATTGAGGACCGAACTTCGCTCCATTTGTACAGGCCCCGGATATTCTGTCAAGGGGTCTGATTTGGTTGGAAGAACCAAATAGAAGAATATTTAATCAATATCAAAATGTTTTTGGACTACTGCTGTTTTGTGACAATTCCTATATTATGTGTTTCTATAAGCGGCAGGTTGGCTTGAAGGACTATAGAAATCATAACAGAGAGTTAAATAAACTACATGATGCAGCTTTGTTTATTTTTTATTAAGATATATATGTATATAAAACTTATGTTTCTGCTTTTTGAGACACCCTAAAAGTAGCTGTTGATAACAGAGCAATACACTAAATCATATAAAGTGGGAATGGTTTTATTTGTATTTGTTTATTTTTTTTCATAATTTAATAACATTTTTTTTCACAACTTTGAACTGGTTTTACAGAGTCTGACCATAAAAACATGCTGAGCAACTCAACTCTCCATATGGTAAGTATGAACTGTTTTTTTTTTTTTTTTTTTGGCTACCTGTTTAAGTCACTTTGTATATCAAGTAGTTAGTCAAATTAAATTCTTACAAATATAAGTTTTAGTTCTACATTGTCTTGGAAGTTATTCATTTATTTGTTCTAATCAAATATAGTCCCAGAGGAGCACAATCTAAGATACGATGCATCTTTCCTGTGGCTCAATTGTTTAATCCCCATAGTCCTGCAGACCTGCTGCACCATGTAACCACCGAATGTGAAAACTGTCAATGGAGAGCTCGACGGCTTCCAGTGTACTCTGTAGCTTTTTACTTGTGCCCACTCCAAACCACAGGCAAAAACAGCAAAGCAAACACATAAATGAAGTATTTGTCTGCAACCCCTCCTGGATTGTGTGACAGACAGCAGTGTTGGGGAGATTCCATCAAACTGACAGGCTACTTCTTGCAGGAGAAGAGTTAATTGCTGTGGGACCAAAGCAGCCTTCAACATCCATCAACAAACCTCCTTCCTGCTCCACAGGGTTGGAGGTTGGTTTACGCATTGAGAAAGGGATATAAAATCAGGCTATGGAGGGCAGGGAGTAGTGGGAAACATCTGATTTCTTTTGACATCTTTGATAAATAACTTTCAAAATAAGATGCTGCTATTGTGTTGCCCATTGTGACATGAGTTTAAGCCACACTTCTGTTTCATTGATATATTTTTCCTAAAATTTCAGACACAAAAGTTTAAAGTAATTTTGTCTGAAATGCACATGGAAGTGAATTTTATAAGAGGAGAATGTTTGATGTGATGTGACACGGTCGCAAAAGAGAAAGCAGAATGGCAAAATCCCTGTAACGAGACGCTCTGGTTGGATGAACAGATGGGTCAGCTAAACATTGGAGTGCAACATGGCTGCAGTTTGTTGGCAATAAGAATATCACACCACAAATCTGTGTTTTACTCATCTTTGCATATTAGCGTGGAGTCACAAACGAGAAGGCGCACAGATGAGAGTGAGCAATTTTGTGATGCTACTAACATTGAGCTAGTATCTCAACAAAGAGATAAAGTCCACAAATCCTGTTAGTTATTTTCACTTTGCACAGCACCCCAGGGTTTTTTGGAATTGGTGTTTTATTTTATTTTAATTTACTTGATTCAATAACCTGTCCAGTGTGTTCTCTTCATCAAATGAATCACAAAACTCTGGACTGGACTGCAGCTTCATGGTCCATAAGGATTCAGACAAAACACTACATGGTCAGAAATCAGAGACGACCAGGATGCTGACTGCCATCCTGAGCAAAATGGAAAAGTTGAGTCTCTTCAGACGAGAGGGAGATGGTCTTTCCCAGTGAGACAGTGGGAGAGAAGTGCCTGTGTGAATGAATAAATGAATGAGAGGGAGAATATATGACATATGATCCCCAGAAAATATCATTTTTTTCATGTTCCACCTCAACAAGAATTGAGCCCTATTTGCTGACTATTTCTTAATTATTTATTTATTTATTTTTAAGCCTGGAGTTTGAATCGACTGTGGAACAACAGCAGGAAAGTACAGAGTTGGTAAAATATGTGATGTATTCTACAAAAATACATCAATGAGCTAAGACAAAGCAGAGTCGATATATATGTAAGGGAAAGTTAATGTCATATCAATGGGATATTGAGTTGCACGGCAAGATAGTTTATGAACTGGAGAAACAGCTTGCTGAAAGCTGCATTAATAGGAACAGAGCAAAAATAAAATGATTGTACATCAAATGTTCTTTATATAGTCTCTTTTAAAATAAAGAAAATCAATAAGGAGCTTTTTGCATTACTGTCTTGTCCTGCACAGACAAAAGTAACTTGGACTTAAAGCTTTCAAAAATGTAACAATGCAACAATACTACAAAAATATATTGTCTGCAAATTGTTATTATATGATAGCAGAGACATGAATCTTGTGAGGATGCCTCTAGTACAGTGGTGTGCAAACTGTGGTGCGCAAACTGTGGTACGTGTACCACTGGTGATACGCGGGGGATCGTCATGACTTGTCAATGCATGACAATACATTTCAAATGAATTTCAGGTAACAATAAATAACCACAATAAGGAGAAAAACAGCTTTACTGTGTGTTTAAAGCTAATTGAGAAGGTATATATGGCTATATTTTAAAATTGGTCATTATGGTGGTACTCGGAAAGCTCAATAGTTTCTCAGGTGGTACGCAGCATTAAAAGTTTGAGAACCACTGCTCTAGTACATGACTGGCATTCATAATTAATAACAGAATCTAGCTTAAACTGAAATTCAGACTCACTATGATTAAAAAGGAATTAAATTTCCCCACCTTAAACCATCCTTGTTACACAATGACTTGAAAATGTCACAATGTGTGGTGAAAAAGGCCCAAGACACAACAACACACATGAGGCAGAAAAAAAGGAATATTAATAACTAAGTTGCTGGATTAAAATGAAGGTGCTTCAGGGAAGGAACAAAAAAAAAAAAAAGACGGGACCGCAGAACACTGGAAAAGACAAGAGGGAACCTGGGACTCAGACTACTTCCGTGGGTCCATCCAAACACTACACACACAGTGTTCATACATGCGCAGTCTGTGAAAGAGTAATTTCCTAATATACAAATGTGCCTTTGTGCTCTTACCAGTGATGACAATGGCAAAGGTTCTTCTTCAGCTGCTTCACCTAAATTACCGCTATGCAGTAGCGGAACATGTCACTGCCGGGCCGGGTGCGGGGCACATGACCGGGCCCTTTAAACCCAATAAAGCTTGTGATTACATCGTTTTACATCATACGTATGCCCGCAACAGCGGGACTTACAAGCATTACTACATTTTTGACACATAGCTTAAAGCATTTGAGGAAGAGATCAACACCACGATGAGCAACCATGTCATTTTTAAATCAATCAAACCGTCATGAAGTCTAACAAACCAAGAGAACAACAAAAACATTAGGCTACCTGGCCCTTAAAAATATAACAACACAAAGTCAAAGCAGTTCAGCACCACGAGTCGCTACATCATCATTCTGACACCCACTTTAACGAGCAACTTCAACAAATAAGAGCACAGTTACTGTATCAATAGTGGGAACGTTTTGTAAAATTGGCACAGCGGCCCACACGTTCACATACAAACATAGATTCAATATAAAATAGCAGAACTACTCACCACTATTGAAAGGTTATACGACGAGCTCATCATCTTGTGCTTGCTGACGTAACCCGACAAAACGGACATGAAGTCTAACAAACCATGAGAACAAAAACATTAGGCTGCCTGGCCCATAATAATAACGTTAGGTGGCTGGGCTACTCCGATAACAACCACATTAGCAATTTACAACTAACTCGCGTATTGTTTTCTGTATCAGTGATTGTGAGAAATTGTACCTGTGAATCTGGCTCCCCGACCGCGCTGCCACATTTTGCGGGCTTGACTCGATGCCAACAATGACAGCTTCATCTCCAGGATTGGGACGAACAAAATACGTATCCAGCTTTTTAAGTTTCGTTTTCTCCTGCGCTCTTTTTTCCCTTTCTTTGCATTTTGTCGCTCCACTTTTATGTTTATATGAACTGCCACTCATAATTACACTAGTCTTTGATCCACCTAGCCTCCACCGCGTTGACTCTGTTGACAAGTGATTGATGATGACGCTGATGGACGGCTGTTGATGACGATTTTACCCAAAATACATTTGGAGATCTTGTAACTTTGCACATTGTAAAGTTAATTGTGAGAGTGAACATGAAGCCAGCCATGCAGCACAACATTTAATTTACTGTGTTGAATAAAACTACATGACCAAAGTTAGTGTTAAATTTTTTGACCAACCATGATTTATTCTGGCTGGGGAAACCTATATATTACCTCAGACGAAGCACGACTTATTTTGCGCAGAAATGGTTGAATCCACGGATGTGCAAAGTGTAACCGACATTTAGGGAAAGGCCTGTTTGTTTCTTCGTCTTTCACTGGGCCCCCCAGGGCCCGGGCCGGGGGAGTACCGCCCCCCCAGTCCCCCCTGACGCTCCGCCGCTGCCGCTATGTTATCACTAAGATTTGACTTTTTGTTGAAATTTTTGTTATAACACAAAGAGCCAAATCTTCTTTGTCACGGGTCCCCTTTTATGTAACATTAAAACTGCACAGTTCTTGGAGTCAGAAACAGACTACCCCCCTAAAAACATCTCTAACAGCTGCCCCTCCACTGGGGGACCGTTGAGGGAATGAAATGCCCGGCCGTCCACCATCATTGCACCATCATTCATCTGTGTTCTTGCAGCATATGATGCAACTACAGAACTGTCAGTGTGAATGCACTCAGAATAGTAGGCCTTTCAGTGTGAGTCTGACTGAAAAGGTAAAGGGTGAGGGGATAGATAAAATGCATTGACAGTACCAATGCCAAGTCTTTTACAATTCCTTGATCACCACCCACTGGTTTGATCCACTGTGAGGAATCATTTTGGCCTCACTGAAAAGCTCTTGATACAAATACCTGTTTCTCCGTTGGTGATGATTTCATTAGAATCCTATTTGGAAGAGATAGAGCTTTTAGGCAGCATTCAAAATGCAATAGGTAGTAATTGAATCCTTTCAGATGAGGGAAATAGTTAATCTAATTTTAAAATTAATTAACTCAATTATCATCCTTTGTCTATTTATCTCAGTGTAAAAAGATATTTTCACTTTGGTTCAAATGCCGATTTTACAGATGCTGAGAGTACATCAGTATCCTTACCCGCACCCCTCCTTCGTCCCATATCCTGCTGAATAACCGAGGTGAGTATGAGATACATGTAGAAACCGTATCCTGGACTATCGCAGGTTTTCTAATATAAATGCTAAATAAACCGGTAGCTTGAAGCAAATGGAACCAAAAAAAAGATGTAAGTGACCTGATGGAGGAAGATAGCCAAAAGATGCTGGGAGGACAGAGGGGTGTGGGGGAGGGGTTGACCACACTATCAGCTTGCTTTCATTTGAAGGAACATAAAAATAAATAAATAAATAAATAAATCCTCTGACTATGAACGACAGCCCTTTCTAGAGCTCTCTGTATCTCAGTTTTCTACTTTTTTTCACATAGTAGTAGTTTTTTTCGACTTTTTTTCAATTTTAAGCCTCAGGTTTAAGGTTTTATATGTCAGGACACCTGGTCTTAAACTTTTTTTAAAACACAAATTCAGATGACTGATTCAGCTAAAACACATGAATTATTTAACCATGTGATTATTTAGGAAAAACTCAGCTGAAATGCAAAAGCAGTCAGTGAAATACATGACTCAAAAGCCTATCAAAACACCTTCAACAATAAGTTGAATCAAAGTGTTTTCCATAAGATGTCACCAGTTTCTTCATGATTG
This sequence comes from Hirundichthys speculiger, assembly GCA_018398805.1. Lineage (NCBI taxonomy): Eukaryota > Metazoa > Chordata > Actinopteri > Beloniformes > Exocoetidae > Hirundichthys > Hirundichthys speculiger. The sequence continues at coordinate 522,592 of JAGFBZ010000381.1, read as the reverse complement.
TGGAAGAATGTTGGCCCACTCCTCTTTACAATATTATTTAAATTCACTAAGGTTTGCATGTATTCATTCATGCACAGAGCCCTTATGAAATACTTCATGCACAGTATTTCAGGTTCAGGTCTGGACTTTTACCATTGTAACAACTGAAAAACTAAAAAAAAAAAATATATATATATATATATATATATATATATTAGAGATGCGCGGATGACATATATTTTAACCCGCAACCGCTTCTTAAAATCTCTATCCGCCCGCTATCCATTTGCAGGAACGTTTTTTCACCAATTTTCAAAACCGAACCGACCCGCCATCCTTTTTAATAATATGTAAAATATTTTTTCTTATTATTATTATTTGAGTGCTTCAACCGCAACCCGCCCGAATTTTATTAAAGTATTATTTTTTGACGAGTCATCCGCCCGATATGCGGATTATCCGCATATCCGCATATATTATATATATATAATATATATATATATATATATATATATATATATATATATATATATATTATAAATTTTTCCTTTGTAGTTACTACTGGATTTGAGGGCATTGTCCTGTTGTGGGACCCAGTTTCAAAGGAAAACTAATATTTGGATAGGTTACTTAACTTTTGACCCCATAGCCCCTTTCACACAGAGATTTGAGTATCAAATCACAATGGAGATCCTTTCTTAGTTCCGCCACTGGTCGATCTCTTATCATCACTGTCGTCATCACTGTTCCTCACATTCATGTTACATCTTTCTGCGTTGAAAATTCACACGGCACTCATTTGCCCTGTGTTACACCCCAAGGCTTAACAGGGGCACACCACCAATGGACCAAAATGTAATGCCATTCTACCTCCATGCAAGTCAAAGCAGAACAGAATAAAGGCCCAACAGTGGCAAAATGAGCTGGCTGTGTGGATAGGGCTAGTTAGTTATTATTTAGTGGAGTTATAGAGTTTATAGTCAATTTGTTGAGTGTTACTCTACCACAACCATGGCTGACAAGTGGTATGGGATGTTTTGATTCCTATCACAGGTTAGATATTTTCCAAACATTTCTTAGTATATAATATGGATAAAAGCTCTCTGCTTTGGTGTTTTCTGTCCAACTGTCATTGCTTTGTGAATCATATGATTTGTGTAAATGCAACTTTCCAAAGCTAAGCTGTGTTCTTTTTTTCTGGAGAAAATTTTTTTTTCCTGGAAACACTTTCAAACGAGTCATACTTGTGAAGCATTTTCTAACTGTAGATTGTTGGTTTTTAACATTTCACATGCTCATTGTGGTCTCCAGAGTCTGAGATGTAACTCTAATTTTATTTCTCTTGCATTGCACACTCTTTCCTTGGCCAGAATTTTCTGTCCACTTCTGGGAAGATTGTCAACTGCCTTGAATGTTTTCCACTTTTGCATTATTCTTTTTCACTGTTGCATGATGGATTCCAAGTATTTTGGTAATGTTTGTATAACCCTTCCCAAATTGATGGGTTTGCAACAGTTGCTTGACTACAGATCGTTCCTGATGTCTTTCATTCTGCTCTCAACCAGCAAACTACCAAAATATGCTTTTATAGATGTGGACACACTGATAATCATTTGATTAGAAGCACCTTGATACTACATCCACTCTTGATGCCTCAAGAAGCAGTAAGGGCACACTTGGTTCCTCACACAGTTAATTTACATTTTGATCTTGCTTTTTTTAAATATATGGTGACACAACATAAAATGTTGAAATCTCTTTAGTTGATTGTCATTTACAATTGCTAAAATAACTTTTTTGTAGTTTAGTCCATGTAGTTCCAGTCCAAATCATGGTAGCTCGTGCAGTCTGAGTATAAGATTATTACAATTATTACAATTAAGAAAATACATTTTTTAGGTACTTTCAGCCCACTGGATATGCTGGACATGGATATGTATTTTCCTAATATTCCACTGTTCATCAAGAACAGCAAAGAACAATTGTTCCATAAAAACTCCAAAGTACATCACATTCCTACCTTTCAAACACAACAACAATGTGCACCTTTTATTCATAAATAAAAGGATATCAAACTTTCCCTTCAAAACAGCATGAAATTATTGACATTAAATCCACCAAAACAACAGCAAAAATCATTTTTGCTTTTTTACCAAGCTTCCATAGCTGTCTCTCCCTTTTAGGCTTCAAAAGATAATATTAAATGACTTCTCATTCCATGATAACCCACTTAATATTCCATGCAAACCTGGCATTTGGCTTGATTGAGAGGCTGTCCACTGGTGCTAATTGGTCTGTAAACATTTGAGCAGGCGCTCACTGAGTGCACTGGTGAATGTTAAAGGTACTGTTTCATACAATTTCCCCCTTCTGCTTACCGCCTCTCTTCTAACATTCTCTTTCTACAAGCCTGGCTCTTTAATGTATTTAATTGTCGGTGTAAAAAATGTTAATTACATTTCATTATACATAATTTATGTAGTTTCAGCCAAGGGAATCTTTAATACCCAACTAATTTGAACGACATCACCAGAAAGGGACTGCTGATTGTGTGGGCAACGCTCAGCGTTGATCTGTCAATTAAATTCTAGGCATGATAGACAGGTAGTCTTTTCACACATTTGTGCATTTTTACACCTCTCTCAGAGTGGTAACCCACAATGCATGCTGAATAAAACTCATTGTAGCCTTGGAAATCTGTTGGGTATTGTAATTATCACCTCTTGAGTTTATTTCAAATGGTGACAACTCTTTACATCCTATTGCTTTTCTATTGATGTCTAAGATTTGAGTCAGGCACATGACTGATTTTTTTCTCTCTCTCTGTTCAGCAAATTATTAGGCAATAACTTGTGTGTTATTGTGTTTAACTTTGGGTGGGACTTTACATTCTTCAGGCAAATCTTACACAATCTCAGTTTCAAATGACAAGTACATATACATGTTTTCCATTGTTCTGCATGTCAGTTAAAGCTGTTATTGACTGATTTAGTTGTGTAATCCCATTAGTTAATTTTTCAACTTTCTTTCCTACCTAATGCTTCCATCCTGCCCCACCATCTAACTCCAATTTAACTGTGTTTTCCCATAGACCCAAGTGCATCTTTTTAAGTGCAGACTGTATTAGTCGTAGATATTGACTCTGTCAAAATGTTATACACAGTACGGTGTCCTAACTTTGGAAAGTTTCCTGTATGCATCTCACTAACTTGCTTTGCACACTGTATCTCATGATGCAAGATGCAACCAACACTTTTTCCATACTGCATCTGGTGTGTACTATGGAATAGATGGTTTTAAATAACAGCCCCAGTGATGTAACCTCATTAGGGTAAGCCGTCTTGCATGCTCCTGTGCCCTCACTGTAAAACCTTGGTTCAAACCAAATTAACTCAGCTTTTATTATATGAGTTTTCCTTTCAAATTGAAGTTTTTGAGTTCAGTCAGTGTTTAACCTGAACATTAAAGCCATTAACTTCACAATTACAAATATTAATTCAGGTAGCATTTACTGGTTCTTGTAAGTCATAACCCAAGCTTCCCAGAACAAGAACAATGCAAGGAAATTACATTTAAACAGACAAAACAGAGCCATGTGATGAGCTTCTGGTTTGTTCTGTGGTATTGTAGCATAGCATATTCATTCTGCCATTTACTGCCACTATTAATTAAGTATTAATAGCAGTCGTTGGACCAATATGCAGTACATACTGCAGACTATGGCCCTGATCGTACACCTCCCGCTAGCCGCTACCTGCAAATTGCGGGTTTAGGAACCTCCGCTACCGCTAAGCCGACTCCCTTACTCACATTGTAGGTGTGGCAATGGGCGTGTCTCTTGCGCTTTCCGCAAACTCGGTATCTTGCGATCGCGGGTTTAGGGCGAGTTTGCGGAAAGCGCAACCCGCATGTCGGCGCGTAAAAGAGCACTTCCAGATGGCATGAAATGTGTACCACCTGGTCACATGTGGACGTGCACAAACGGCTCTACTTCTCGATTACGCATCACCGTATTACTTGCACACATTTTTTTTCTCTTGAGGGCAGAGGATGTCTGGTCAGCAGTTGTGCTGGATGTGGGAATAGTCACAGCCAGACACGTCAGTCTGTACAGCTGTGGCAGGATCTCATTCAGATGTCTGCTGTGGAGGAAACCAAGGAGATCTTTGGGACATTTCCCTTCAAAATCCATCACGGCCTACATCACAGTCATGTTAGGATTAAAATTAACTGAGAGAACTGTTTGGATGTGAAAGGCTGGAGTTTTGTGCTGCAGCCTTCACATCCATTCCTCCCCGACCCCCGCCAACACTTTGCGACCCCCAGATAAACAGTTTGTTTATTAACCCGGACTGTAAGACTGGAAAGCTGGTGACCATCTGGATTTTCGTAGACAAAGGGCCATAAAACTCAGGAGTATGAGAGGATACGCCTTTTCTGAGACTATAAGAACTCAGGACATTTTGAGATCTGGGTGCATTTCCCTGGCATCTCTTGAGATGTTAGGAAGATGTACCATCGGCCGATTAAATTATTCTGCATGGCATAATAATTCTTTGTATTCATGATTGTATTAAACTCATTGATTGACTCTTGTTTCTTGTCTCGTCAATAGGCACCAGATAAAAGAACACGGAGAAATACTTTTCAGTCACTTCTGTTTTTAAACATGTCAGATCATCAAATAGAGCTCCGTGGCTCTGGTGTCAAGCTTGGAATGGTTGGATGTGGGAATTTATCTCCGATATGTCTGAAACTGCTGGTGGTCGAGGAGGGACAGGAACTAATTGTTTAATTAATTGTTCGTGATCTTTAAATTGGTTCTGTAACTGGCAGATAAGGTTTTCCAGAACACTGTTGTGGAGTTTCTTGTACTGTGCAGGTACTGGCCCTCTCCTTGCGCTCAGAGCACTCGAGATGCACTCAGTGGTAGAAAGTAGATGTCATCGTACCTGTTTCTCTGGCTCAGTGGTGTCACAAAACTCTTTCGCCCCTGAAAGACAGAACTGCTCATTCAATGATTCGTTCTGCGGTATTTTATAAAGCACATCAGCTACACCAAGACGTACAACTGTCCCAGACTCCCAGCAACCCCTGCTGAGAATATGTTCTGCCTGAGCATGTTTACCGGGAGTGCACCAACTATCTGGGACTTTCAGGTTGTCGATAGGAATTGTCTGTGTAAAAATATTTTTTATGTATATATCAGTGCAGAGGAGGAAGAGAAAGGAAGAGGAGGAAGCTCTACAGCAGAGTCCCAGATGAGCTGCGAACAAGAGCTGCTCCGATCTGAATAAAGAGACGCTCCATAGCAGTTTTCGGGTAGTGGAACCTGCTCTTAAAAGCAATGACTACTGATGCACTGATTGGTTTAACAGGTGGAACTTCCTAACCACTCCCATGCATAATATAGTGGTTAGTGCAAATAAGATAGTGGGTTTAGGGAGGTGGAAGATTGCGTTCTTTGCGGGGGAACGCCTCTCCCACTACCCGCTATCCCTTAATAGCGTCTTTAGGAGATTTGGCAGAAGATCAGGCCCTTTATGTACAGTAAATAGAAAATTATTTTGAAAACAGCCAAAGATCTCGGACTGAACGGAAGAAATCAAAAGTGTAAATCCAGAAGAAGGTTATGAATAATGCGATGCATGTGTAGCAATCAATAACCAAACCAACTGGTGAAATACAGGCAGGTAGCGACATTAAATGAGGAAACTGCGACAAAGTAAAATGGGAATAAACTCTTAAGAATTAAACACGGAGCCAAAAATTAAAAGATTAACACTAATATAAACACACAGAAAATGGATTAAAAAGGTCAAAAGTTCAACAAAGAATCAACAAACAAAATAAACCCATAGACCATGACACAGTCTTCATCATAAGGGTTGCCATTTCTAAATCTTTGAACATATTTTAGAACACAGTTTTTAAAGGGTAAATGTCATCTAAGATTTAAGACCCTCCCAGGAAATGGTGATTAAAAGATGAGGCTGAAAAAAAAGAAAAAAAAGATAAGGGCTTCCCACTGATGTGGCTTACCTCAGGCAAACTGGCCCAAATAGCACTCTAGCGGGAAAGTCTGAGGATTATAATTTTATTGAAAGAAAAGAAAGGCACATATAGGCAGAAAAAATATTTGTTGAATATAATTTAGGCAGTTATTACCTCAGTCTAAACATTAAAATGGCTGAACACAAAGCGTTCCTGGTCATTATAAGGGATTTCAAACAAACATTGGTTTAGTATTTTGGAGATTTTTCTGGATTTTCTTTGTTTCTTGTGTTCTTTGTCTCCTGTTCCTTTCTGTTTAATTTGGAAAATCTGTCCATGTCTTTTGTTTTAGTTCCTTGTGTCCTATTCCTGATAGTCTGCACCTGTATCTCATTTATCCTTAGTCTATTTAAGTCTTGTCTTTCAACCTCCTTCTTGCTGGTCTGTCTGTTCTCCACCCTGCTTGTCTTGGCTCCTGTCCTGTCCTGTTCAGTCTTCTCATGTACAATTAGTCAGGCTTCTGGTTGCACCTCAGTTACCATTAGTTTAGTTTTGTCTTTGGGACATTCCTGCACTGGCAGCATTTTGTGTTTTGGACTTAATAAAGGACATTTTGTTGGAATCTCCTCCCTCCCAAGTCACGTGCACATGGGTCCTCAATTTCACAATTCATAACAGTATGGACCAGCCATCTATGGACCCAGCAAGTGAAATGATTACCCTTCTGGAATATTTCCTCTGGGAGAGAGAGAAAAAATATTCAGCACTTTGCTGACCTGTCAGAGGAGGAGGAGTGCTCACTGTTTTCGGGCGTTTCGGCTGGTGCTGGGGAGGCCCAGGAGCCAGCAAAGTGGGGGTAGGTACTCGATCATGGAGACCAAATGAGGACTCTCCTGGAGGTGGTGGGGTAGATGCTCCCACTCCTCCACACCACATTGCCCTTCAGCTCCTGGGTGCTCCTGCAGTCCCGGTTGCCAAGTTCTCCGCCAAAACCTCTGCCTGCACCGCAGTTCTGGCGACCAACGCCTTTACTAGTGCAGTGGTCCCAGCCGCTAATGCCTTGCTCTGTCCTGGAGGTGGACCCAGACACACCTTAGCCTGTGTCCATCGTGTCCAAATGTTGAATATCCTAGTCAAAAACTCAACAATCACCTTTCCTAGATGCTTCCATACATCCACAGGTATTTCAGGACCAACTGTCTTTCCAGTCTTCATCCTCTTCAATGTCCCCCTCACTTACTAATCTTTGCTACCTCCTGTCCCACAACGGTCACCTCTTATACTCTTCATTCTCTTTAATTTTCCTCATTCATTAACTCTTTAAAGTGCTATTTAATCTTCCCATCACACTCCTACCATCTGTCAATACATTTCCATCTCTATCCTTAATCACCCTAGCCTGCTCCACATCCTTCCCACATCTGTCTCTCTGCTTCGTCATCCTGTATAAGTCAGTCTCTCGTCCTTACTGTCCATGCTAGCATACAAATCAAGATATGCTCTTTGTTTGACCTTTGTCACCTCTACCTTCACCGTATGTTGCTATTTCCTTCTACTCATGTCTACTCTCTTCAGTCCTCAGTGTCCCACTTCTTCTTAGCTAACCTCTTTCTCTGTACATATTCCTGCACTTTTTTCATACCACCACCAAGTCTCCTTGTCTGGTTTCCTACCAGATGACACACCGAGTACTTTCTTATCAGTTTCCCTGATCACATTAGCAGTTGTTTTCCAGTCATCTGAAGGACCTCCTGATTTGCATGTTTAATTTGGCATAGATTTTACATCAGATGCCCTTCCTGACCCAACCCTCTGAATTTATCTGGGCAAGAAACTGGTTTAAAAAGACACAAGCTTGTGACCTCCTGAGGCTGTATTATTATTTTACATTGTATTTATGATTGTTAAATATAAATTGTAAAATATAAATGCCCTGAGCAGTATATCTGGGTAAATCAAAACACAAAATTATCTTTTCATGTTACAGAGTACTAGCCTCATCTTATCAAATAAAAATTCATCGAAGATATTAAATAGCAAATACAAATTTATTCAGTATTTATTGGATTGAATCAACCAAGCAAAATTGTGAATGCAATTTATACGAGTCAACAAGCTGAAAAATGGGCATTTATTCATGAGTCTTGTTTATTACAATGATTACAGGGATCTTTTCAGAATTTTTGACTTCACAGTTTACTGCTATTTTGAATTATTATTCATTGGCGGTAAATAAATATATAAAAATACTTAACATCAGTTTAGTACTGATAGACAGAATCAGTGCAACCAGGTTCTGTAAGAGAATTTTAGTTAGATTCACTCTGGATATTCAAGTAATAAGGGAGCCGACATAAATGGGAGAGCCAAGTGAAAAGATAATGAGTGAAACCCTTAAAAGTCAACTACAGTTGACGATATAGTTACAATAAGCAAAATATATATATAAAAAAAGTAATGTTTGAAATGGAGTTGCATGGGGATGGGAGATGGGGGTGATGGGGAAGACTGTATGGGCTTAGCTCCCCCTTCCTCTTCAAAGAGTCTGAGATACTCTAAAAATATCTCCCCGGCAGCTAATCACAGAGAGACAGGCAGTAGCAGCAGAGATGTTTGTTGCTGCTCAGCTCTATTGGCTTCAACAACATGCTGCACTGGGGGAAAGAGCCTGGACACATCTGAAAGCTTTGATCAATCGGGTTCCAGTCCCTCTGAAATGCAGCCTGGCTGGAGAACCAAAGAGTTTTGTGTCCATTGACCTGATTGTGCTAAGGCAATGGGACATGGAGTATGGGTATGCAATACAAATCTGCAAATACATGTAGGATGAAGCTAGAGTGGCATTAATTAGTGAGCAGGATGAATGTTGTGACAACATATTCTCGCAGCTATCAGCGCCACTGATGAGCCGCTGAAGGCTCAGAAACTGTGGGACGAGCTTAAGGCCCAGTCTTTAATAACTAGTTGAGTAGCTCCAGAACTGCAATTATCCACAAAGCCCCTGCATGATTCGCTGTACTAGTGAGCTATGTTTTCTTTGATGCTGTGAGCTTTCATCCGTGCAAACATGATATTAATTTGACATTTACTATCCAGTGTTAAACGATCAACCAAACAAGCAGTGCACTGCAGTGTAACACTGCAAGAGGGAGATTTCAAGATTCATGAAAACTGTAATAAGTCACACTTTTTTTAAAATTCAATTTTGTGAATTCAGTATGGACTTTTTACATGCCAATGAGTACTGGATTTTTACATCTTCTTCAGTTTTGCCTCAGGAGAGAAAGAGACCAATCCCACTGTATTTTGAATATTGTCACTATAGAAAGTTTCTCTTCAGGAAATAAATAAGAGCACAGTTACCATTTACTTTGGGGTGATCAATGAGGAATTGGGTATGTTGGTAAACAAGAGCATGCAGCTTGTGATTGCTTAATTCTGAAGTTCATTTGGAACCTCGCAGCTGCCAGCACAAAAAAGTGTTGTTGGGACGGGAGGTCAATATTTCTGACAACATGAATCAAAGTAAAGAAAGAAAAAGAAGTGACAAAGGCTCAGAAAAAAAAAATATAAATACTAAAAAGTCCAAGGCTGTAAAATAAAAATAAGAGACTTTCATAGCCTGCATGAGCTATTGCTGTGTTTTCTTATGGACATGGCTATAATTTCCATTTCGATGACTTTCTCTTCCCTTTTTTCAGATTGAATGATGCTTTTAAATTGACCCACTGTGAGAGCATCTTTTGGCCAGAAATGAAGGTAAAGGTGTGTGTAGAAACACACTGAGAGAGCACTTAATACCCTGCATCCTGAACTGGGCATACATCCTGAATCCATTAGTAAAAATGGGCCACTAACTCTTGGAGGAATCCTGAATGTAGTACTGACTTGCTCTTACACTTTTAGCCTGCTTGGCCTTGAGCCGACTGCCACCGCAAGTAGATCAAAACAAGAGGAAAAACCACTTCAGGGAAAGTACAGGCCCCTGGCTTGACTAGTTTGGCCTTTGCATGGGTAGTTTGAGATAGCTGTAGGGTGACAATGTGCAGACAATGAGAAAGACACACTACATATCGCAGCACACTGCTACAATTTATTCATGGTCTTGCAGCATAAAACTGAGCCTTGCTCTGTAAATAATAAAAAGAAAGAAATCATATGCAGCAAAGAAAACACACACATCCAATATATACCTATATTTATAATGTAAGCTACATGCTGCATCATTCAAGCTGTATATCTGATGATAAAGTTAGTGCCACACATCTTCAGCACCTTCCCTGGTGACAGAGGAGCATCCTACATTAAAGAGTGGTTCTACAAGATAACTCATGTTGCATTACAGATTTCCCTAATGTGACTGCACTGGACTGTACTAGCATCTACTTAAAACGTCCTTCAGGGGCACATGAAGCAGACTTTGTGAACAGAAAATAGATTAAAAAGAGAAAAATATAATTTTTAGGTAAGAATGATTCACAGTTACCATCACCAACATCATTTACTTATATTCATGAAATTGCTTTAATCGGCATATTATTAAAAACTGATGAAAACCTTTTTTTTTTCATTTAAGATACCTCTATCTTTAAAAATTTAATTCCAACATCGTCAAAATACCAACTTTGGGGCGGTCATCTCAGGGCTCCTCTGTTGCTATGGGGGTGGTTTGTTTCCAGGCTACTGAGGGCTGACCCAGGTCGCTCCAACCCAATTGTGCTTACAACTTTTACAACTTTACAACTTTATTTGTATAGCACATTTAAATAACCACAGGGGCAGCCAAAGTGCTGTACATTAAAACATAAAAAAATGTTAAAACATGAAAGTTAAAAAGGAATAAATTAAAAAGTCAAACAAATATAAAATACTTAAAAACAGAAAACAGACACAGATGTGTTTAGATTAAGATTAAGAAGTGTTAAAAGCCAAGGAAAATAAATATGTTTTTAAAAGAGATTTAAAAACCGGAAGCGAGGAAGCCTGTCTAACTTGTTCTCAACTCAACTTTGCAACTCGTTCCAAAGCTTTGGAGCCGCAGCAGCAAATGATCTGTCTCCTCTGAGCTTCAGCCTTGTTTTAGGGACTGTGAGCAACAGCTGATCGGCCGATCTTGTGCTTGACCATGTTCTCCCTGTCAAGGTGTTTGCCAACTGTATCCTCTTGAGACATGGTGACCCCACAGGTAGGAGGTCTGTGTGGTACAGCTCTGGGCCCCTCCCTGTGGGTCCAGTGCCTTCTTTCTGACATGTCCTTTGGGATGCTCTTTACCATCTGTGGGGTAGAGGTGTGGATGTGAGGACACCCTTCCCCCACCCTCGTGCCATATCCAGGGTGGTACTGGTGTGCTCTAGATGTGCTGGCCAGTGCCCTACCTGGATTCTAGGTTGGTCCATCCCATCGTGGATGCGGATGGCCCATCACGGATGCAGATGGCCCATCGCCTTGATTGTAGCTGTTACTGGTGGCTTGTTACTGGTGGAGGAGCTGGCCAGGCTGGATTGTTCCTGTTGGGCCTGAAGGGAAAACCAATGCACTTGCGGAGGTTTTGGGAGTATGACACTGACCCAATGCACCAGCCCTAACTGTGATCCAGTGTGTAGTACTGGTTGTGGCCACTGCTTGATGCTGAGCAAGTTTTGCATCACTTTTTTATGTCTGGCTGCTGGAGTGCTTTAGCTCTGGTTTGAATACAGGGATTACATATAACATTACAATATAGACCTCGACACATTCATCTACATATACCACAGTGCACCACAATGACACCACCTGTCATTTTTCTTTGTCTGTCCTGTCCTTTCATGCTCCAATGACACTGACTTTCGTCCTCTCTGACAGAATCAGGGGTTTGGAAGTTGATAAAAAAGAAAAACAAACAAACTCACTATTACCCTGACATTTAGGCACAGGGAAACTAACATCATTATGTACGTGTGTGTGTGTATATATATATATATATATATATATATATATATATATATATATTTTAGGGGTGTAATGGTACATATTAAGTAGAGGACTGCAAGTTGTGGAGCAGAGCGCTGCAGCTGCACATGCGCAGTTGTGCCGCACCAGTGTTGCCAACTTAGTGACTTTGTCGCTATATCTAGCGACTTTCCAGACCCCCCTAGCGACTTAATTTGTAAAAAGTGACTAGCGACAAATCTAGCTACTTTTTCTGGTGATTTTGAGACTCACCCGCACTCAAACCACTAGGTTTGAAGTCACTTGGCTGCTGTCTGCCTCGCAAGCCGCGCTTCTCGCTCTCTCTCCCTCTGTCTCTGCCGGGCTCAGTGCACAGCCAGCGCGAGTTTCTGTGTGCGGACTGGGCGCGTGTCACCACATACACAGGCGAGGCGACGCGCGTGCACACAAACACCCTAATCAGTGGTAGAGCACGCTGGCTTCAAACACATTATAAAGGTAATCGAGCCCGGATATCAATTACCTCGTCCACATTTTAGCCAGATAATCATACCGGGACTTTATGAAGGAATAAAAAGATTAGTTTTTAAAGAAACACCCTGAGCCTTATTCATGTTACTTAATCTGACTAACAACTTGAAACTGTTCAGTGTTGCAACTGTTCAATTTTGCACATCAGATGGATTATTTTTTTAAGCAAAAGTCTGAGCCAATGTTATTTTTATTTTTTGTTTTTCAAAATATCTACATTTTAGAATATTGTATTTATATTTTTGAGCAGAATTCTAGCTTTGTATAGGCTAATGTTCCTATTGTTAAAAAGCACAAAAGTGTGTTATAAACAACTAGCACATTTATATTTTGAATTTATGTTTTTTACTGTACCGAAAACGAACCGAACCGTGACCTCAAAACCGAGGTACGTACCGAACTGAGAGTTTTGTGTACCGTTACACCCCTAATATATATATATATATATATATATACATATATACACACATACATACGTACAATTACAGCTGCAAGTCTATCAGTTTTCCACTTCGAGACACTAAATTTTTTTCCCCAATCGTCTTCAGCTCTTTCCACAGATTATGGATTGGATTCAGTTCTGGACTTTGACTTGGCCGTTCTAACACCTGGATACGTTTATTTGTGAACCATTCCATTGTAGATTTGTCTTCATGTTTTGGATCATTGTCCTGTTGGGAGATAAATCTCCGTCCCAGTCTCAGGTCTTTTGCAGACTCCAACAGGTTTTCTTCCAGAATGGTCCTGTATTTGGCTCCATCCATGTTCCCATCAATTTTAACCATCTTCCCTGTCCCTGCTAAAGAAAAGCAGGCTCAAACCATGATGCTGCCACCACCATGTTTGACAGTGGGGATGGTGTGTTCAGGGTGATGAACTGTGTTGCTTTTACACCAAACATATCATTTTGCATTGTGGCCAAAAAGTTTGGTTTCATCTGACCAGAGCACCTTCTTCCACATGTTTGGTGTGTCTCCCAGGTGGCTTGTGGTGAACTATAAACGAGAGTTTTTATGGATATCTTTGAGAAATGGCTTTCTTCTTAGCACTCTTCCATAAAGCCCAGATTTGTGCAGTGTACGACTGATTGTTGTCCTCTGGACAGACTCTCCCACCTCAGCCGTAGATCTCTGCAGTTCATCCAGAGTGATCATGGACCTCTAGGCTGCATCTCTGATCAGTCTTCTCCTTGTTCGAGATGAAAGTTTAGAACAGGGTTTCTCAACGGGGGTGGTACCGCCCCCCAGGGGGCGTTCTGAACCTTTAGGGGGGCGCTGGAAACGTCAGGGCTGAGAGGGTTTTTTTTAATAGTGCAAATCTATTAATGTTTCAATAAAATGTTGTGCTCAGATTTCCTTTCAAAAAATAAAGCTGCTGTCTGAGACCAAAACCCTGAGTCTGCTGCTTCCATGACCTGTAAAATCTGCTCTCTCTCTACGTCACAATCAGACGGGCCGAGCGTGATCGGTCGCCATAGTAACGCCCATAAACACACAGCAGTGGAGAAACTCCATTCCAACACAGTTAACGGGCTTCATTCAACAACCAATAAAAACATTTACAATCAAGACTACGTTATCAAGGTTAATCACAAATATTTACAGTACAATCAAAAATGTCGTTTCCAGGCCATGCCTTGTCAGTAGTCTACTCCAAAAATGACCGTTTGAAATGTTTAGGGTGCATTAATTGACGCACGAGTGCTTCCAAGTATTGAGAGTTAATTTACCGCTGTTCACATGAAGTGTGCATGATGTTGTTGGCATCTTTAATTAGCCTACCCATAAAACAGATTTTCAACTAATTCTGCTGTGGTGGTAATTTTTCTTAGTTATAAGAATTTATTTACAAATGTTGTGATGAATAAAAAAAAATCATAAAAGGCAGTGTGGCCTTTTTCTCTGTAGAAAGATCAATTTGATTTAAATTCAATCTCGCAGTTCAATCTCAGAAATTCAGCCCCACAATCCAGAAGATTAACTGAAGAGGTTTTGGTCCCGGTGCAACTAAAGTATTATAATATTATTTCCATGTTATTTCCTTTATTTCCATTTCCACAAGTTAAAATCCATGCTTACAAACACACGCACATTTTTCTTTTTTTTCCCTTGGGGGTGTTAAGAGCATCATGAGGGCTCAGGGGTCGTTTGTTCAAAAAATGTTGAGAACCATTGGTTTAGAAGGACGGCCAGGTCTTAGTAGATCTGCAGTGGTCTGATACTCCTTCCATTTCAGTATGATTGCTTGCTCAGAGCTCCTTGAGATGTTTAAAGCTTGGGAAATCTTTTTGTATCCACATCTGGCTTTAAACTTCTCCGCAACACTATCTGGGACCTGCCTGATATGTTGTTTGGTCTTCATGATGTTCGCTGCGCTTTAACCAGAACTCTGAGACTATCACAGAGCAGCTGCATTTATACGGAGACTTGATTACACACAGGTGGATTCTATTGATCATTATTAGTCTATTAGGACAACATTGGATCATTCAGAGATCCTCACTGAACTTCTGGAGTCAGTTTGAGGCACTGAAAGTAAAGGGGCCCAATAATATTGTATGCCCCACTTTTTAGCTTTTTATTTCTAAAATGGTTTAAAATATCAAATAAATTCCATTCCACTTCACAATTGTGTCCCACTTGTCAATGACTTTTGACAAAAAAATGAAATTTTCTTTCTCTCTCTCTCTATCTCTCTATAAATAAATAAATAATATATATATGTGTGTGTGTGTGTGTGTGTGTGTATGTGTGTGTGTGTGTGTGTGTGTGTGTGTGTGTGTGCATACGTACATACATACATACATGAGGGCATAAGGGTTTTGCATAAAAGGATTGAGGCACTGTCCATTAATACATCGCCAGTTCAATTCAATTTTATTTATATAGCATCTATTTCAATACAAATTGTGCTTTTCAGAGATCAAGAGCATGACCCCATGCAAATATTTTTAACTATAAGTAAAATTATTAAATCTTAATTAAAGAAACATATGTCAGAGTTTTTAATCTGGTAGTCACTTGAGAAAATTAAATATATGCACTGAAGAAAGGAAATCTTTATTTATTCATGTATTTCTATTTACTGTTTTGTCTTATGACCCCTTTTAATTTACATTTTAAACATTAAATATATCTTACATTGGGCTTTTAAAGGCAGTAAACACAGACAAATGCTTTTAGTCTTGTAAAAGATCACTGAAAAGGGCATTCTTATTTGTAAATAAACTCTTGTAACCCAACATGATCCCAGTATTTATTCCTACCTCAGACTTCTCACAAACTTAAATAAATGAAAATAGCATGAGTTTGCACCTTTAAATACAAAGCAGTGATTGTTGCTTTCCTATTTGTATAATGATTTACGTTTTAAAGGAATGAATGAATACTTTTTTTTTTGAACATATGAGAGCTGTCATATTTACAATGATATATCAAACAGATTTTTCAGAAAGGAAAAATAAGTAAAATAAACTTTAAATAATAAACAGGCTGTAATAGCATAACGTTTTGTATGTGTAGGTATGTTAAGATTTATATGTTCAAAAAAGGTAGAGAGTGAAGCCTAATCTTATTAAATCCCTACCCCCTTACATTTGCATTTTTTACATGGTCATTAATTTTACTTAATATAAATAATATAACATATTATATAGTATAATATAATGTAATGTAATATTAGTTTTATTTCAGTTTTTATTTCATTTAACCATTATTAAACCAGGAAAAGCACATTGAGATTAAAAATCTCTTTTACAAGAGCATCTTGGCGAAGATGGTATGCACTTACAGACACAAACAAACAAACAAAAACAAACACACATATTTTAAAATAGTTGAATTAAAATACAGTCCATAGAATATATAATGCAATGTCCACTCACTCAATGAGCTTCTCAGTTTCTGATGTGGAATCGTTGCTAGCTCGACCGTATGGTAGAGGACATTTTGATTCGCGCTCTCTCATTGAAAAAAATATTGAATCTTACCTAACCTTATTGAGCCATCTCTACCATTCAGCTGAAGTATGCAATGGTAAAAAAAATTCCACTGGAGGTCGCTGTGATTTTTTATGGCCCCCCTTGTGCAGCCTGCTACCACATAATTAGCCACAGCAGAATCAGACATAAGGAGGATTTCTGGCAGAGTTTTCCAAGGTAAAAAAGTATTTTCCACATATTATGTCATCTAACACATTGCTTAACAAAATGATCTGATTGGGTGAAAGAAAAAAATATTTTATTATGGTTAAATATTTTTTTTAAATATCGTCTACCATAAGGTTGAGATAAAGTCTATGGTAAATCTTGCTAGATTGGACAGAATTGTGCATCTTATGCCAATCCTATTATAAATTCACGATTTTTATGGAATAAAACATTCTTGTTCATAATGTTGTTTTTATGTTGCATTTACAATGAAAACTACACCAAATAGAGATTTAGAAACAGTTGTTTAGCACTAAGTGTTGTGTGCTGCCACAGAAGATCCTCAAAACTCAGAGGCTGATCTAAGTGATTCTGATGACAACATTGTGGGGGATCTTGGCTATGTCCTGACTATGTTCCCCAAACAGAGGTGAATGGTGTTTGTTGATGAAGAGATGCCTTCAACGAGTACATCTAGTAGGATGAACTATAAAAACATAACCAACCTGAAAGCAGACAGTGTTGAAGATGGACTGCACTTACAGTATATACCGCTTTACCACACCATCAAGGTGCCCTCAAAGTGGTTTACAATGGCCTCTCATTCCTTCATTCACACATTCATACACCAGTGGGCGTCTGCTACCATGCAAGGTGCTGCCAGAAATTAGGGTTCAGTTCAATTAGGGTCCACAAAGTGTCTTGCCCAAGGATACTTTGTGGACAGTTGGAGCCGGGATCGAACCACCAACCTTCCAGTGACTGGACGACCCGCTCTATCAACTGAGCTACAGCCACCCTAGAGCTGGATGACCCATGCGCACCTCAAGGCGCAGAGGAAGAAAATGACAGAAAAAAAAATAAAAAGGAGTCGGAAGAATCTGGAGGAAGGTCGATAATGATCCATTTCACAGCCCTGATGCTGTGAAGACGCCCTATCAATACTTTAGGATGCTCTTCACAGATGTGATGATTAATCATACTGCCCATCACACCAATCTCTACTCCGCCCAGATGTTAGGGGACCCTATCAAAATAAACCCTGCAGAGATAGAGTGCTTCCTGACCATGCTATAGCCATGAGGCTATAGACGTCTATTGGAGCTCGGAATCCCATTTCCCTTTGATCGCATATCACGTTGAAGAGGAGATTCATGCTTTTGCATGTTCTTTTGCAATGGCAACCTGGAGATGGAAGGCAGCCCTGACAGATTTTTCAAAATTTGGCCCCTCTTTAAATACGGCAATACACCTGACTCTTGGGGTTACAAAATCTTCTGCCGTGCCAGCTCCTGCGGAGCCACTCCATACTCAACCTCTGCCCAAAGGGAGTCTGAAAGTGGAAATGCGGGAAGTGCAATGTCTTCCTGTGTTTGGTTGAAGAAAGCGAATGCTTCGAGGGATACTACAAACATTAGATGGACATGGTCCTCGTGGTTCTGTTTGAGTTTCATTTGCCTGGAATGTTCTTTTAATTCAATGCAGGAAACAGTAAAGTGAAACCATGGTTAGACAAATTCACTAATTAAATGTTATTACTGCAGAACCAGTTGACTAGGGTCCTTTCTTGTGATAGGGTAATGGCCCGTATGTTTCCCACTAAAATATGTTCATTCAAACTGGTCTTTTTACTTTTTTTTTTTTTACTTCATTCACTGGATTTCTATGTTTAAATACCATACAAATTTATTTGTGTTATTACACATTAGTCACTATGTATTGAATTTACATCTCAACTGTTTGATAGAGTTCCATACTTTCAAAAATAGAAGGTCTGTAACAAAAGAAAAAAAAGATTCTTGTAACTAGTGCCCAATTGCATAAGAAAACACAAAAAAATAATTTTTGCATGTTTTTTTTCTTGGATTGAAAATTAAAGGGCTAGGGAGGGTTGGTACTTTGAGATATAAGTTTAATGCACAAGGACTCACATCATCTACTTACCCACAATTGTTTCCAGCTCTCTCATGGTGAGGAAAATTATCCTCAGGAATTTTTTCTTCTTCTCTTTTTATGAAAATCAAACTGACCCACAAATAACAGTGTTTGATAAAGTTATATATTTTTTATGTGATGGCAATGTAGTCACTTACAGGAGATGCCAAGATGGGAAACCATCCATTTAGCTTTCAGCAACAGTTATCGCAACATTAAAGAGAAACTGTGGAAAAACCATACTACAGCAACATCCTGACAATCTGTTCACATCATTTCCTATAGCATCAAATTGGCAATAAAGGAGATAAAAATGAAAAATGTCTCATCTTACCACCTGCAGATTTTCACGGAAACCTGCACCTCCAGGTACGCCTTTGTCCGTATGTCAGAACTTATCAACAGGTATTGTTTTAATGAGGAGTGAGCAACTGTAGCACCATGGAAACTAAGATCTTGCACATGCTTAAGGTGAAAAACATGGATTTAAAAGGCATAACCAAAAAGGCACCTTGGTAGAAAATTATTTAAGTAGCAATGAAAATACCTCCCTTTGTAATCACATGATAATAAGCATGTGCCAATGACTAGACCATCGTGTTCATTTACAGAACATCTCTGGCTTAATAATAAGCCGACACTGGCTTCTTTGAACCAATTTCCAAATCAATTCTCTTCTTAAAGCATTCACTTATTCCCAAGCTGAGGACCCATCAGTAAAGTTCACCCCATTTAAAAAACAAAAAACAAAAAAAAAATGAAGCTAGCATAATGAGGCTGAGTAAGAGCCAGTGTTCTCAACAAGACGCAAATTACATTCAACTCTTTGGTCAGAACAGACAGAAGCAAGTACTCTGTTGTGGCTAATTGTAATCATCTCAATTAATTGTCAGCATACAAGATGCCCCTCATTGGCAGGATGAGTGATTATGTCGTAAGTGGGTCTGCCCTGTGGTGCCCCAAGCATCCAATCTTTCCCCATCTAATTATATGGGGAGTTATCATGTCCCTAATGACTTTGCGTGTTGCCTACTCCTTAAGAAGCTCAAGATAAAGGCGGGGACAAAATGATGTAAAGCGCATTATCGCTGGCTATGGACTCCTGGCGGCATTACTTTAAAAAGAGCTTGATTCTCTCTTTGTAGCTGGGCTCTTTTGCGAGATATGAGAAAAGAACTAATGAGTGCCCACACTCTTGATTTACAATATGTAAATTTTTTCTGTACAGGAGGCAAAAGACAGCTTTAACAAAAGAGAGAGAAACCTATTTCCAGCTGATGAGAATGAGCTGAATGTTTTTTTTTTTTTTTTATGATTACAGACATATGCAGGTTAAACTATAGGCTGAAAGAGGTTAGTGCTTTGAATCATTAAATAAAATGACATAACATAAAAATTTAAGACAGAAAGAAATATGCACAATTACAGCACAAACATATACAAAATAATCTGCAGTATAATTTAATACTAGACATTAGGTGGTATAACCATAAATTTAACAGCTAGGCTATTTTCCATAATCTTTCTTCTGATTATGAAAATTTTTAATAAAATTATTATCATGGAACATGATGTGCAAATACATTTTTCTGGTAAATCAGATCATTGAAAGGCTTTTATATGTGGTAATGGTGTTGTGACCTTGCACAAATGGTAGATGTTGTGTTCAACGGTACTTTATAAACTAAACCTGAGGGTCAAATCATTTATTTCAACATTACGTATTGAAGTCAGCAATTTCAGTAGTGAGTTGTGCATAGGTGGAAAATGTGTGCGTGAGGGTGCTGTAAGATTCAAGAAAAAAAGAAGAGATAAAAACAGTATAGCCACAATTGAAGGCTCATTTCTCCACAGAAAACTGATGTTATGACTGCTAGCATGAACATGAACCAGTGTCAAAAACAATTCAGAACATTCTCATCATACATACATAGACAACATATAAACCCCTGGAAAGTACATATTGTGGCGGATTACTCCATACCATAACCAATATGTTCAACGTTGCATGGTTGTAAAATTTTAATTCCAGAGAATACAAGTGGAGGCTTCACGGCCTCCTGGAATATTGACTACTTGACAAAGAGGCAACAGTTTGTGAAGCTGAAAGATTGAGTGTCTCAGCGGGTGGTCAGCAGCACAGGAGCACCGCAGGAGACTGTACTCTCACCATTTTCCCCCTCTCCGTACACCTCAGACTTAGAGTCTTTTCATCTCTATAAATACCAAGATGACTCTGCTGTTGTGATGTGTGCCGGTGGTGGACAGGAGGCAGAGACAGAGAGCTAGTTGACCGCTTTGTGGTCAACGCGAGTCTGTGGTGGAGAGATCAATTTCTCCCATCATTGTTGAATTGAACTGATTTTAATGTATTTAAGTAAATATGTAAAATGGGATACAACAGTCTTAAAAACAAATGCACAATGGACTGTATTCTCATTTTGGTGCAGTGCTCAGTAATCTGATTTAATGAAGTTAACAAGTGCAAATACAGTCAGTCGAATAGTTCCTGCTCACCAGGCTGTACTTAATGGGAGGATAGCAGCCACCCAGGAACACCGCAGTGGTCCAGCCAAGTAACCAGAATGCTAAAGTAGCCTCACTATGCTGCGCAGAATTATTCACCATCCATGTCAAAGCTAACAGAACTCCTACCACAACCACAGCTCCTGTATTTGCAAAGCCGTATCCTTGAGGAACTGTGCCATCTTTACAGTTGTAAGTTCAATTTTTTTTTAAGGAGAGAAACGTAAAGAGCAAACACAATGCTGTGTGAAAACTGGTGTGTTGATCCAGAGCAGTTAGCCTCACATTCACTTTGACTTTTTACCATTCCCAGGAACCAATGAACCAATGGAACCAACAATTTTTTTTTTTTTTTTTTGAAAAAAAATGTCAAGATGCAGTGCAAAGTCAAGTCTTATCGTATTTAGTACCTCCATAAAAAGAGAAACAAAATAAACAAAGCAAAACCTTGGAATATACAGCTACAGCATTGATTGATCTAAAATAATCACATAAAAGGAATGTTTATTTCATAAATGGTTTGTTATTTTAGAAGATAAAACTCAAATGTTGAACCTTTTCTCTGTGTATATTTCAAAAGTTGTGAGTAAAGCAGACTGTACGGTATTAGCACTCAAGAGATCCTGTTTTCTTTGTGGAACATGGCAAAAGCAGATCATAAAACACAATAACTGGAATCCCCCTGGATTCCTTTTTATTGGTAGCTTCACTGGCATTTAAAACAAGGAGCACTCCACTGCTGACCTTTCAGCACACATGTACACAAACACACACACACACACACACACACTTTATCTTGAAGGATACATCTGAAGCAATAAAATGACCAATTTAACATCCTCATCTTCAACATGTGCCACTGGGAGATAAAAAGGTAGAGTTGTCAACATCCCTTCAGCCTTTATCTCATAATATTCCAACACAGACAAAACTTAGATTTCAGTGGCGTAACCAAGAAAGTATTAGTTTTATCTAAATTGCTTTATATTGTTTGTATTGCCAGTAGACTCACTGTGTTTGAAATATAAACAGAGGTACCTTGCAGTTCAGCTGTTGATTTGGCTTTTCTGGGATGTGAAAATTACTTTGATTGAATCATTTCCATTAAATGATCTCAAACATATTAAAAAATGGATGCTTATAAGAAGCTTATCACAAAGTAGACAACCAAATTGCTCAGTTTGTTCCTTCTCACATTTATAAAAAACTGCTCTTCCAGAATCATGCCATGGTCATGCCATCTGTTCTGTTGCAGGACTTGAGGGGTGCTGAGGCCTGTGGCTTATATCCCTGGTAAGCTGGATCCAGATCCAGCGTGGATCTCCACGTTGTTTGTGAGCTGTGGCTGCTGCTGAGAAAACTGTATGCCTCAAGTGATCTGGTAGGTTATACTGATCTGACACTTCTGGTTCCACACGCAGTGTCTATGATCCTGCTGGAGCAGAAAACATCTCGTTTTTCTGCTGCTAGGTGGCTTTGGTATCAAACTCTTCTCCTTGATTTGCAGAACATAACTGTGAAATACATAACGATGTAATGTCTTAAATCCAGCTACTCTTTTGCCCGGTCCAGAGGACGGCGAGCCTCACGACTGTGTGGCTGTGATTAATGAGGTTTCTGTACGTGGACGGCTCGGCGTTCAGAGACGAGCGTACAGGGAGGAACAGGGTGGGATTTGCGGTCGTGTCAGACCATGAGATTCTGGCAATCCGGCTCGCTTCCACATCACTGTTCGGCCCAAGCAGCTGAACTGGTGGCTTTGACTGAAGCATGCAGGTTGGCGAAGGGGAAGAGCATCACGATTTATACAGACAGCAGGTATGACTTTGGGGTCTGTCATGATTTTGGGGCGATTTGGAAATGTCGACGATTTCTGAAGTCGGATGGAAAGCCTGTCCTGAATGCAGATAAGGTGGATGCTCTCTTGGAGGCCATCCTCCTGCCCACCTCCATTGCTGTGTGGAGGTGTCCATCTCATGGTAACGGGCCTGATTTCTGCAGGCAACGCCCGTGCAGACGCGGCTCCGAAGGTGGCTGCTGGTTCTCCTGTTAACTATTCTCTCGTTTCTGCAGTGGCATTCCCTGAGGGAGATGACGTGTTCCCATCCCTACGTGCAATGCAGTCATTCTCCTCCCCGGCTGAGAAACGGTTGTGGCAGCGGGACGGCTGTGGTCTGGTTGATGGCGTGCGGCATGCAGGTGACTCAAGGCCGTGTTTGCCTAAACATTTTTTCTCCCACTTTGCTAGGATGACGCACGGGCTGGACCACACATCCCCGAGGGTCATGCTGTCGACCTTGGCTAAGTACTGGTTCACGAGGGGTTTTTCCTCTTATGCGCAGAAGTACTGCGGGTCCTGCGTGATCTGTGCTGCCCACAACGCAGGAGGGGGGGTGAAAATGCCACTGGCTGCTCATCTGCAGCCTGACAGACTGTTTGAATACATCATGCTAGAGTTTATTGAGCTCTCTCCTTGTGAGGGAAAGTAGTATTGTCTGGTTGTTGTTGACGTGTTTTCAAATTGGGTTCTAAGGCTGACAGCTCCACAGTGGCGAAGGCTTTGCTGATGGAGATTCTGCCTCGTTGGGGGATTCCATCTAGGATCTCCAGCGACAAAGGCACCCACTTCGTGAACGAGGCGCTGGGGCAGGTAGGGAGGTTCCTGGGGTTTGACCTCGGGGGACACTGTGCCTACCATCCCACCAGTGGGGGTGCTGTTGAGAGGGAAAATGGTACTTTGAAGTCTGTGGATATTCTCATTTATCCAGGTAAGTTCCATTTTCGCAACAATTGAATCATAGGCAACTGGACTTAGATTTGTCTAGAAGACGTTTCGCCTCTTATCCAAGCGGCTTCATCAGTTCTCAACGCAACAGTCTGACTAGTCCGCACTAGTCAGACAAACAGTGGAGTATGACTCTGGTTTTTAACCTCTGTGGGGGTGTGCACCCACCACTTCCTAAAGACAATACTACGTTAGTGGAGTTTCACTGGACCCTTTGTTTGGGTCAGGAGAGCCACAGCCAGTGGCTCTCACTGGTGTGGCCAGCCAATTGTCCAGCCAATCACGTTACGCTCCATTGGTCATGTGACACCCACCCAGATAGTAAGACGGACCGGTCGGCCATGGCAGCAAACTCAGGTGATGGTGCTGCGGTGAGTCTGTTTACTTTATTTGCTGTTTGTATTAAACATTTAAAATAGATTTAGTAAATGATATTATTAATTTTAACGCTGTACAATTACCGTAACGTGATTGGCTGGATGTTGGCTGAATTGAGACAGGGATCGATTGCTTCTCCCTGGTGACCCGGATGTTGAGTCTGGTTCTTTTTACACTGAATTTTTTGAGGTTGAATTTTTTTTTACACAGACTTTTTTGAGGTTGAATTTTTTACACTGATTTTTTTTTTAGAAATTGAATTTTTTTACAATGAATTTTTTGGGGTGTTGAATTTCTTTACATGTTGAATTTTGAAAAGCTGAATATTTTAAAGCAACAATTTTTTTTAACACTGAATTTATTTTAACAAAATAAAATTCAGTGATAGAAATCTGATGTTTTTTAAAATTCAAAGTCTGATTTTGATGCTGAAAAATTTCAATCTTAAAAATTCGTATTCAAACTCAGGTGGCACAGAAATACTTCCATACATTACACATGGCTTTCTTCATGTTTCATCCAAGTGAAAAGGCATCAATCCACCTGAACCACTGTGATATGATAAAAGGAAAAAAAGTTCTGTGTTACTTCTTTTTGCTCGTCTCTCTCTGATTATTTGCACCTGCGTCTCGTTTGTCGCTTCGTTTATTTATTTAAGTCTTGTCTTTTCCCCCTCATCCTTGCTGGTTCGTCTGGTTTTTTTTATCCTGTGTATTTTGGCTCTGTCAGTGTTTTTCTAGTCATGCCTGGTTTCTTGCTTTCCTCTCTCTGTTGCTGTCCTGCTTGTTGCCTTTTGTCAGATTATCTGCACCTTGGATTAATAAAGGACCTTTTTGTTGGTTACTCCTGCTTCCCGCTCTCCTGCAGTGTGGGTTCTTCACCCCAAACCGTGACACTCATAACTGTCTCCCATACATCAGGCAGGAAAATAAAAGTGAACATTGAATAGAGTCTGCATATCTTATAGGAAATGTGTCCCATGTGAAAACATTACTAAATAAATTACATTAAATTTATTGTGTAATAAAGATGAGGTATGAAAGTTAATTCAGATCTTCCTGCAGAGCCTGGACTTGAATTTAAATGTCCAGTGTGCACGCTGCAGCACACATAATAAAATGCAGTTGACCAACACCCCCACCACCACCTCACCCCCCACCTCTTTAGATTGTAGGACAAACAATGGTATTTGTGAAAAAGTCTGCTTTAGAGCCAGACTTTGTTTAGTCTCCTCTAGCCTACCATTACATTCTCTGGCTTCTGTTAGAGCAGCCATTCCCAAACTTCAGAATACCAAGGCCCATTTTGAAATGTGAAAAATCTCCACGGCCCACCGAAACCTTTAATCACAACTGTGGTCAACATTCAGGACTAGAAGCTAGATTCTGACATTAATGTAAAGGGTCAACAAATAAGGTGACACTTGTCATATTAAGTTGACAGTAGAATAACACTTAACTGGTTTGTTTTGTTACTTCTTAATGTTTTTAAATCATGTCGTTAATATTTTACAGCAATTATAAACATATTTTAAAAAGATCGAGGATTTAAAACATATTTGTTTAATTTTAATGACCTCTCACGGCCCACCTGCAGTACCGCAACAGCCCACCAGGGGGCCTCGGCCCACACTATAGTTGCTATTTTTAATATATATATTTTTTTTGATTAACTAATTAATTTTATTTTAAGTTTCCCCTGGCATGTTCAGTCCATGTTATCATTCTAACTGACCTACCCCACATACAGAACCGATGTCCCAGTTGGCAAATATACATGTTCATTGTTCTTTGTGTTGCTCTGTAATTAACAACGGAGCAAATGAAGTGCATCTTATGTGAGTTGGAGCTGATAAATGTTGAGCATCAGGGACTTTTTACTGACATTAACTTTTTCTATCTGATTATAAAATGATGAAGACGTTGCACCCAGAAATAAGAGGAAGGAAACAGTGTTACAATGCTACAATGCTCTGGGGTAGTGGATGTCAGGTTCTAGAAGTTATGATGCAGGTTCCTTGACCAGGGTGGACAGATGCCGGGACCTACTGGGACCTACTTTGTCATTACAGGAGATTTTTTTTTCTTTTTCTTTTTTTTTTTGACTGACCTTCAGCTCTCTGTAGCACAGAAAATCCCTGCTGCCCACATTATTAGCCTTTTCCTTTATCATTTGTATTCTCCAATCATTGCAGAAATAGTTTGGACCACTCATTTCTCCCTCAAACCTTTTACAAATAATCAAGTGCTGTTTAGCATGTGGTTACGCCTCATGTTGCGTGTGTGTTTTGTTGAAAAACAGATGGTTTGGAGACCAGCTGGTTGACCAAGTCACCCATCAATCACATAGTCAGTCATGTAGTCACACCGCAATGACTTCAAGACTCCCGATTACTAGACCATGAATTGAGTAATCTGAACAATCTGTGAAGATGAAAGTGTAGTCTGAAAGCAGCCTGAGCCTTTAAACTGTATGTGACCTGAAAAACGAGAGGACCGTAAAGGATCATACAGCTGTTCCCCGCACTTAACTGCAGAGATTTTGAAAAATATGGGACATGCTATGCAATTCAAAATAAAATGATTTAACAGGAACATGCATGACACCCCAAAACTGTTGTTAACAACTGGAGCAGGAAGTAAGGTCAGAATGAAGCATTTACTTCAATCTGACACAGTTTTGTTTTGGCTTTTCTCTGTCTTTTTTCTTGGCACTAACAGAATTAGTGAGACCGTCCGTGTCTGAGATATCAAAGCAGTAAGATCACAAACCCCTGGCAGAGCATGACATTCATAACATTTTAATAAACAAACACAATATGAACAAAGGAAATGTTTTTCATTGATCCAGGGTAAGGTTTTGAGAGATGAAATAGAAAGCAAGTGCTATGATCAGCACAAAGTAAGTAAATGAATAAAAGCTGCTCTAGTCAGAAAGCAGGAAGACCAAAGTCACGGATTAATGGGCATACAAGGAAATGGCACTGCCATGCATCCCATGCCTGTGAGACTGCAACATTCACTTGATGGAACTACCCTGAAACAATAAAAACTGACAGAATACACCACTTTTTTTCTTTTTTAAAAACATTATTGCATCTCTGGTTGTAATGTGTAGGTAGGTTATATTTAATGTTGTGTTTTTCTGTTAAGTGATAGACTATAGCCACTGTGATCAAACAATTACTGTATAAGTCAGAAATGCTTGATGATTGATCTTTCCTGTGAACCAGCGAACTAATATGTAGTTGTATAACCACTATTTCAGACAGCTGCTTCACAGCTGTGTTGCATGGAGTCAACCCACCTCTGTCACCTGTGAACAGGTTTTCCAGTCCAGGACCACTGGACTACATTCCTCAATTCTTCTGCATTTCTCTGTTTTGCCTCAAAAACAGCATTTTTTGATGTCACCCCACAAGTTTTTTATTGGATCAAGGTCCGGGGGATTGGGCTGGCCACTCCATAACTTCGATCTTGTTGGTCTGGAACCAAGATGCTGCTGCTTACTGGTGTATTTGTGGTCGTTGTCCTACTGAAACATCCTTTTTCAAGGGCATTTCCTCTTCAGCATAAGGAAACATGATCCCTTAAAACTGATCCATGAGCCCTAGTATGTGATTAGTAGACCCGACACTTTAGTATGAGAAATACCCCCATACCATGATGCTTGTGCTACAATTCTTCACAGTCTTGACTGTACTGTGGCTTTAAATAGTCATCTGACAAACTGTCTGTGGCCCCAAGAGCCAAAAAGAACAATCTTTCTTTCATCAGTCCACAAAATGTTGCTCCATTCCTCTTTAGGCTAGTCACTGTGTTCAAATTGAAACCACTTCAGTGCATTTTTTCAACAATGGGACTTTGCAGGGGCTTCTTGCTGATAACTTGGTTTCACATAGACATCTTAGTTGTTACTTGCAGGTAACTTTAGATCTTCTTTGATCACCTTGTAGCTGATCATCAGCAGTCTTTAACATTTTGGTTTTCATTTGATCCATCTGAATTGTAGTTTTTTTGCTTTCTTCCACATCTTTCTAGTTTTGGTTTTCATTTTAAAGCATATGAGATGATTTTAGCTGGGCAGCCTGTCATTTTCTGCACTTCTTTATATGTTCCCCCCTTTCCAATCAACTTCTTGATCAAAGTACGCCATTCTTCTGAATGTCTAAAATGACTCATTTTATTAAGATTTTCATAGAAATGTACTATGAACAGCATGTACAACATTTGCTGCCTTTGTCTTTAAATAAGAGTCACCTGTTTGACACCTGTTGTTTTTTTCTTCCTTCACAGACTGAATAACCTCACTTACTGAACTCCACACTGCTATTTTCTTGACAGCCTTTTTTCTTCTCTTTCTGTAAAGTAAATTGATAAATTTGAATCTCAATTTTGGGTGTGTATTTTTCTTCATGTTTTGATTTAGAGTAAAATGTGCAGATTTCCCAATGCATTTGCTTGTTTGGAAATAAAACCTAAAGATTTTGAGCTTTACTCACTTTTTTTTTTACACTGCTTTTGTTTTGAACATTGCTGTATAAGAGGCAGCATTTCATCAGAATAATTGTTTCAAGCATCCAGTAAAAGCAACTGTGTCGTTTTTGTTATTAGAGAAAAACATTTAATTTGACATGCAAAGGTTTTAGAGGCATAAGACAGATTCAACCCACCATCTAAAATCCCATCAAGATGCAGAGATGAAACTTACATTTACAACCAAAGTGTTACTTTTCACACCCTGAGATTACACGAATGATTAACTTGCACACCTTAAAATTGAGCAGAAAGAAATAGATAATTAAATCCAACATCTGCATTGTCATATTGTGAGACAGACCTATCCGGCTGCCCATAAAGTGATTTGACCAAATTCACTGTGAAAGAAATTAAACATGGCTCTTTTGCTGTGAACATTGACCCTGCAAGGACACGTCGGGAGATGAAGCGTAAGGCATTGCAGACAGTCTCTTACACTTGAGGCACACATTATATATGCCATGAGGGCTAAATTAGGCTCATGAGCAACAGGTCAGATGGAGCAGCGTGCGCTGGCAGATACCTTATCTTGCTCTGTCAGCAAGTCTCCACTGTCCCTGGGATTAATTGTGTCGGTCCACTTGAGACAAGGATGTCACGCAAGTGTGTGCTCAGCAGCCTTCACTGCCATGACCTCAAGTACAAGAGGAAAAGAGAAATACTTGTTTTCTTCTGTGTTTAGCTTTGACATGCCGAGTGCATGTTTTTTTTAAGGGCTTGTTTCTGTTCCATTCATAGTTTTTTGCAGGGTTTGTTGAGAGACAGAATGCTTATTTCATACCAACTCGGCTAACCCTTCCAATTCATTGCATTAATATTCCTGAAATAAGTTGTGAAACAAACTGTCGCTGGTCAGGCTACACCAAATGTTGGGGTAAATATTGCAAAGATATAGAAAACCGTAAAATATAGATACATTAATTTGATATAACAAATGTTAAAAAAAAAGAAAAAAAATCACCTTCAAAACAAATTTAAGAGAATCCATGTCTTTTCCAAACAAATTCTAGATATATCTGTCATGCCATGAGGTTTTGGTTCGTTAGAGTCTTACGTCTTGTTTGTTTCATCTTCTAGGTTTTTCTAAATTAGTCTTGATTTCTCTTTTGTTACACCTTTGAAGACTCTGTTCCACAGTTGAGTTTAATCCCTGGCTTATTTGTCCTGTTGTGTGCAAACAGGTTGCTTTACCTCCTATTTTAGGTTTGAAAGTCTGTTTCTTTGTGTGTTAAGTTTTGGTTGGTTCCACTTGTTGCTCATCAGTCCTTGTAAAAAAAAAAAATATTGTTTTGTCTTCTCCCTTTACCCAACAGGTCCATCTGTTTACTATGCTGTCATGTTCTCGTGTTCTGCTCAACTGTTTAGTTTTTTGTTTTAGTGGTGGTTGTTTTCTGTTTAGACCAGCCCTGCCTCCACCGTCACCTGCATTTGTGTCCTCCACATCTCTCTCACACAAGTTCACAGAAATCAAGATTCACTGAATACCATGAAAGTTAACATCAGGAGAACTTCACAGCTTGCACTGTGATCCGCTGTGCAACTGCTCTTGGCTTCTAACACACAGTCCAGTTGAACGAATGCTGAACCTGAAGCATCTGAAGTTAAATATTATGCAAGTCTCCCTGGACATTTCAGTCCTCGAGAGTTCACCTGTGATAAACAGAACATGATTTTTGCATAACTGGCACTAAAGCAAGACAAGTTACTCCATTATTCAACCCACTGCAAAGACTAACAATAAAGTTGGTTATTTTTATTTGGTAGACTGAAGCTGCACCTCTAAGGCTTCTGTGCGCTTCCCAAGTTTCGCAAGTATAATGAGGCAAAGTTAAAAAGGTAATTTTAGAATGGGAACTCATGATTTCCAACTACAAACTGGGGCGTGGAGGGTGGGGGGAGAAGACAGATTTCCAATTTAGAGCTTCGATAAGCTTAATTTACCATGATTTCAGCATTTTGGGCCATTGCCAGGATTGATGGCTTATCAAGTCTTACATTCTTTAACCAACCAAACATTGAAAAAATAAATAAAGAACATTCTGACCTATTTTGTCTTGTAAGCTAGCAATACAAATGTTGATGAAAGTTGTTTTAATACCACAGCCATAACAGTTTCAACTTCCCTTATCTGGGATTCTGGTGGTGTGACAAAACAGAACTCCACAAATAAAATTAAGGGTTCCAAACGAAGTGAAAGGAAAGATAAGTTGAGATTTTAACAGAGTAATGTTCATGGGTAATGCTAGAGTGTAGCATGTAATAATGTGCAGGGTGTTGTTTGTGTTAGGGGGAATTTAAATTTCCCACCTCCAATTATGCTGACAACATCAAGTTAAAACTATTAAATAAAAACTCAAATATAAAGTAAAAGTGACTAAAAAATGATTTAAACTTAAAACAAATTAAAAAGCCTAGGAGTGAGCCCAGGGCTCCCCTAAGGCCAACAGGTTCTTAAAACAAATCAGGGATAAAACAAATCAAGAGCTCAAAAATATTAGACTTTCTATTACTTCAAACCTTGACCAGAACTATAAAAAAAGATGCCTGTAAAAATATCCAAAGTCCTGTATATGAGCGCTCTTATGTTAGCCCTTCATCTCGTCCTCTCTCTCTTCTGTCACTTCCCACAGAGACACCCATAGCTGCCGCATCCTTCTGCTGTACTGTTCCTGCCTGGAGAAGCGAAAACACCCAGAGCCAGTATCATGGACACACAATAACCCTGAAATTACACCCCCTCACCTAGCCCCGCAGCCAACCCTCTGGTACCCACAGCACATGAGGCCGAAAAATACTCACAATTTTCCAGTGGGGGCGATCAAATCACCAACCTGGGCTGGAGAATTCATGCCAAACAGGTACAGGCCACTACGCTTCAGGCTCAGTCGTCCTGACTGGATAACTGGATGGCTCGCTGACTGGCTCATTGGTCAGGCACTGGCTGGCTGGCTGGTTGGTTGGCTTGGTTGGTTTGCTGGTTGGCTGGTTGGTTGATTGACTGGCTCACTAGCTAGCCGGTTGTGTACCTGACCCGGCAGTGCGCCACAGCTGTTGCTCATTTGTGAAATCCATGGCTGGGGTTTGGTCAGGGTGTTGCCTCTAAGGGGCAAAGGAAATGCTGCATGGATGTCAATAAACGTATCTCAAACACAACTTAGAAACATACTACATTAACACATGCAAAATCATAAAACATGCATGACCCCCGTTAAAACTGACCCCACCACATAGCGCTTCAATCACCAAATTTGCAGTTGAGCACGGGAAGTGTTTTTATGATCAATAAATAATCAAATAAATAAATAAAGGAAGGGAACAATAATAAGAATATCAAACTAGAAGGAACTAGATCTACATGGAAATAGCTGAGATTCTTGCTGTTTCCAGTTTCCTGTGATACAATGGGTCATAATTTTGAGGTGCAATGAGCGATACGGACCAGTTTCTGGTTGTGTCCATAGCATAATCCCTTTAAAGGTGGAATGGAAGGCCAGCGTACCATTGTGCAGTTTATTCTGCATTGTATACATTGTGCACAGTATGTGGTTTTGAAAATTACTGAAATCATTTCATGCTGCCATTTTTATACATAAAATGACTGAGATTGTGCCCTATGTGTATCTCTTTAGAGAAAGCAGACTTGTGGAAAATCAGTGACTTGCAGAAGACAAGCAATGAAAAATTGTCTGACAATTGTGCAGCTTTAGCCTCAAGTACCATCCCATTTTCTTTAACTTATCAAACAATAAAACACTTCAACTGCCTATTCAGTTCTGAAAAAACATTGATTTCCAAGGAGAGGGATACTGCCAAACAAAGACATGTAATTATCTGCTGAATAACTTATGTTACACATAACCTCAACACCTTGATTCTACTGATCAATACCATGGAACTTGCCACTGTTGTTGTACCAAACAAATTACTTTCTGTTCATTGCAGAGCCTCTACAGACTTTTAGCATCTCAATGTTGTATCAGAAATGTAACAGAGCATTAAACAGACATATTTCCTTGTTTAAGAACACTAATATATTGTCATCTTTGCTTAGGTGATTATCCGTAAAAATATCCAAGCCAACTGTACTGTGGGTGAGCATGAGGCTAACACTGCTCAAAGGATTTCACACTTCTAGTGTAAAATGAGCCTCCAAAGACACCATGTGAATTATAGTCGAAACTGAATAGAGCTGCACATTACAGCAATGCCCGCGAGGTATTTTTGACCCATTATCATTGTCATTAGGGGGTGCCATTGTGGGTCAAGTTGGTTTGTACCAAAGTGTCCCTGGGCAGGACACTGAACCCCACTTTGCCCATTAGCCCAGTCACTCATTGTGCTTAACCCAACCCCAGATAAATGGGAAAAGGTAGTAGGGCATCCGATGTAAAGGAAACAAATGCATGCAGAACATGATAATTTGCTGTGTTGACCCCGACAAGAAAAGGGTAAAAGCTGAACAGGCAAATGAATAAATAACATCATCATTGTCCTCTAGAGTACCGAGGTTGCACAAGGCTATATGGTGCAACCTGTCAGGACCAGTTTAACAAGAGATTCCCTGAGCAAAGACCCACTAGCACGGGGAAGTGCATAAAGATTGATGTCTTTCCCCAGTAGGTCAAATGTGTTTCTGCACTGTGTAATGGTCCATCTAAATAAAACATGATAAATATGTATTTATAGATTGGTCTTTCATTTAGAAGAAAGACCCTGCATTAACAAAAAACAGTGTGTAGGGTAAGAGACATGTCTCCTTGTGTTCAAGAAAAGACTCAGACTTAGGTTGAAACTTACATGTATTATGTGCTCAAAATGCCGTGATATTGTTTGAGGATGAAGAAAATTAGATCGAGCTAAAGAGTGCAGGTTAAACTACAAGTCCAAACAGCAGTGCGGTGGAGGTTTTTCCTCGCGTTCACATGGGGGTTTATAACACTCAACTAAGGTAGAGGCATTGGCCCATTATCTTTTAGAAAATAAATTGATAAGTATATAATAAATATAAATGGTATTTAAAAAATAAAAAGAATATACTTCATACTTGCACAACAGTATTTATGTAAAGGGGCAATTTATCCTCTATTCCATGATATCAGGTGTGATGAAATACTTAGTATAGATCATTGACACCACATTGTTTAACTTTCTTTTTCTTGCATCCAATACAGCTAAACACCTATTTGAAATATAGAGTAAACATTAAGGTTGGATGATATGATTATAGATCCCCCTTTAACTTCGGGGGGGGGGGGATAAGAAAAAAAGAAGATTCTGAAACTCTTTCAATGTTCTTAAAAAGACACCACAGACATGTGAATACCTGGGGAGCGTGCGCAGCCTTTTCTTTAAGTTGCATGCACTGGCCTTTTGTTTGCCAGCTTTGCCTGGTACTCCGCTGAGGCAATTATTCGCTTCACTTAGCAAATTTGTCCTCCTTTCACCATGTGAGTCGACAGATGATTTAAAAGGCACCTACAGAACCTCTGAAACCCAAAGCATTCCTGACTGGTGCTTTAATTTCTCCAATTAGGCGGCTAATGATCAAATTTTGAGCCCAAGTGAATCTTAATATTGTGTCGTGGTTTTAGGACTAAAAAGGAAGGTTACTGGTTTTTTAAAATGAGAATTTTCTCATTACTTTTGCAGATAAATTGAATATGGACATGCTCCAGCAAGTCCTAATCTGTGTAACAGACCTCTAAACAATAAGCCATTTTCTGATCTGGTGCTGCAGTGATGGAGTGAGGTTTGAACCATTATA
Source organism: Hirundichthys speculiger (assembly GCA_018398805.1). Classification (NCBI taxonomy): domain Eukaryota; kingdom Metazoa; phylum Chordata; class Actinopteri; order Beloniformes; family Exocoetidae; genus Hirundichthys; species Hirundichthys speculiger. The sequence continues at coordinate 488,087 of JAGFBZ010000381.1, read as the reverse complement.
GGAATAAAAATCTGAGGAAGGTAGTAAAAGATTAGCCTACAAAGTTCCTATAAATCAGAAATGTGGTGAGGTAAAACAACTTCCACATCACACTCTTGACCTAATATTTGACACGAGCGTTCACATTATTAGGTCATTTGTTGTTGATCTCATGGTTTAAGGGTTTTTTTTATGTTCAATATGTTCCTTGTTTTATTGAAAATATTGTATTTTGCAGTTCAGTGTTTGTTTTATTGCTATACGAAGCAGTTTTTCATTTTTATTGGGTTTTGCACGCTTTGTGTCACACCTGAATCACATTATTCATGAGCTTCCCCAGTGTTCACACTCCATCATTTCCTTTGGTCACTGCGGAGCGGTGTGTCTTCAGTACTGGTTCGTTTTCCACCTGCGTTCCCAAGCTTGGTTTCTTGTTATGTCGGTGCCTCATTTGGAATTATAGATCAGATATTTGTTTGGACCATTCTGAACACGCTTGCCAGAAATTTATTCATTTTTCTTTACTTACCCTCCTCCACCTCTGCCTGTGAGCCTGCATTACATTCATTCACTCTACACCACATCTGACAGTTGGCATGTAGCTCATGTAGTTCAATATTTATGGCATTTTAAATGAAACATATGACTCACACATTAACATCATTCTGCTTGCTAGTGCAGTTTGACAATGTAGAGAAACCCCTGCGTTAAGTAAAAGGTTCTTCCTTTGAGCCTAAAACTAAAGAAAATACGACAAAGATGAAGATGTCAATGTATAATAGAGCAACTGTTTTTAGTTTATTGAAAAAAAAAAAATGATCATAGCAACTGCAGTTACTGCTGTGATTAGAACAACCCAGGAGACATTCTCTGCTGTTTAGAAACATTTATGTATTTATGTGGTTATTTGACACAAACAAACAAACAAAGTGTTTATTTTCGCAGTAGATGAGCCGATGAGCTGAGCAGATAATTTGCTTGTACTATCATCAGATCATATACAGTAAAACATATCAACATAACTAATGGCATCTGACAGCGTTAGTAAAAATTTAAATACATTTTTTTTCAATTGAAAATGTTGCCATGTAAAATGATTCTTTTATGCGTATGGACTTGAATTTAAACGTTTTAATGCATACTATTCCAATTTATGCTTGTATGCAAAGTAAATAAATATATAAGCTAGAAAAGCACTCGGAGAGCACAGACCTCCGCCAAGCGTCAACAATTCCCCAATATAGCGATTGCGATAAAATCCGCGTTCTGGATCAGATCCAGACCAGCCTTTGAAAATTGATAGAGGTTTCTTTTGTCAATCCCTGAGTCAAATTTCATGAGTTTTGGGCGATAATTATCGGAGATATTGAGAAACAAAATTTTCTGCCCCAATGACCGCAATGCTATCAAAAATTTGAAAGTGATCCAGAATTTCTTCCGCATCACACCCAAAATGAAATCAGTTCTTTCTTTTCACATATCTGACACTCCTGAAAATTTCATCAAAATCCATCCAAAACTTTTTGAGCTATCTTGTACACAGACAGACAAACAGACAAACACCAGCAAAAACATTACCTCCTTGACAGAGGAAAAAAATAGTTAGTCATAATAAGCAGAAAGCACACACACACACACACACCATATATACAGTGATCCCTTATTTTTCGCAGTTAAAGGAGACTGCCCCCCCCCCGCGAAAATCAAAATCTGCGTACTGGAGCCGGAGCCCCCCGAGTCTAAATAATGTGTTTAAAAATATGTTTAAAAACCTCAAAAAAGTAGCGAGGCACTGCAAAGTAGTAAGGCACTGCAGCGAAACAAGACGAAGGCTCAACTGTGGTTTTTCTGTTACCTTCACAGCCTCTGGTCTCCGAATCGTAGTAAAGAAACTGCTGGTATTTCCTTTTTTTGGCTCGTAATATGCGGGTAACACGCTAACAACAACTAAAGAAAAAGTCCAGTTTTCTCTGCATGGAACTGGCACTTTATTCTGGCACTGCAGGAACTTGTAACATCACACAGGTTGTATTGTTCGGCTCCTGTCGGTTAACAGAGAATGCAAATCTATACACGCTGAGCTGCTGTTTATGTTCACTCCACTTTTCATCCAACACTGTTCTCGTTCTGCCGTCCCACGACACACACACCATTACCCATAAGGCTACCTTCTTAAAGGGGCCAGGCTGGCTCACAACATTTCTTCGCTGTGAGAGAACGCGCACAACATCCTGTGATGCTTGGGTGATACAACTCGGCCAATCAGCTCACAGATTCTAGAGTGCTATATCTATCTATCTATCTATCTATCTATCTATCTATCTATCTATCTATCTATCTATCTATCTATATATATATATACACACCTCTTACTTTACTCTATGACTTGAGGTTCCACCTGTCTCTTCCTTCCTTGGATAATATGGCACATTTAGCAGTAGAATAGCCATCAGAAGTGGCCTTTCACTTATACTGTGCTTAACCTTTTTTTTTCATAATTATGGGAGCAGATAAAAGATGACATTTCTCATTCAACATCCATTTGGATAGCTATGTATTTTATATCGTCTTGTTGATTGTGTAGGCAATGCTTTTGATCCTAAATATACGGTCTTTGCGGTAGTTCATTTACACACAGAATAAACTTTAAATCACAGTTATACTAGGCCACAAATTATGCATAAAATGTATCAAGTTACTTTGAAGTGCTGAGGTTTGTTATGGCCTTACGTTTAGTCTTTTCGGCAGTTGCCAGGTTATCAAACTGATGATGATGATGTGTCATTTTTTCTTTTTATTATTTCTTTTTATTCTCCGCTATCATAAAAACATAGCTTTTGCAACAGCCCCCCCCCCCCCCCCCCAAAAAAAAAAAAAAAACTGAACTGTACTCATAGTTGCATTTTTGTTTCATGTTGAAAAAGAAGCCATCTGTGCACAATAGGCATGCACACTTTAATGAAAAACTAACAGGCTAAAAACTAATTTAAAAATAAATCAGCTTTTTACAATCCCCTTACAACATCACAGATGCTAAAAAGGAGTCCAGCAAATCAAAGCAAACAACAAAAGAAAAAAAAGAGGGAACTTTCACATAGTTGCTCCTTTGGAGGGGCTTCCCCCCCCTGAATCCCCCTCTGGTTCAGCTGAAATTTTAAAACTGATACTACGGGTCGGAAACAGGTGAATAGATGAAAGAGGAAAAGATGATGCACAAATTACACAAAGGAGCTGATTTTATGGATCCAAGCACACCCCTCACTTTAATGGTACAGCGTCTTAATCCTTCTTACATTTATTTATTTTATTTATTGACTTGGATCACACCCACCTTGGATGAGTTTCTCACATTCCTGGAGAGGCAGAAGGTTAGTAATGTTGAAAGAGCATTTTTGCAGCATGTTTGGGCAGAGATTCAGGAATTTCTTTTCATTCATCCTAATTTATATGCACCTGGCATGATCCAGTTTTCCTTCTGGAATTGAAATACTGATTATGCAAAACATATGTACAGCCGAAGAAGATGGCTGTAATTAACCTATCCCTGTTGGTGAAGAGTTTAACCAAGTGGCAGATATATTATTGGGCACAAAGCGGGAATTGCAAAGCTTACCAACCACAAGCACATTTAATTTTCATGGATAAGGCCAGAAATTTAATTTCTCGCAGATAATCATTCAACACTAGCTCGAGCGCAGTCTTTAGAAATGGCTTGATCTGTGATCTGCAGAAATGAGCATGTGCCGTCTCTTGGGATGTAAGTAAAAAAAAAAAAAAAAGAGGAAAAGTGTCAAAATGTATTCTGTCAGCAGTGGTTGAGACAGAACTTTTCATTGTTGAATAAAAGTGGACCAGTTGTAATTGCATTAGTCACCATGTGGCTTACTTAACTCCAGTTTAACACTGAAGTAGCTAAACCACAAAATATCTAATTTAACCCACAGCTAAACTCAAAGCTGACCCTGACTCCAGAGTTAGAACAAGGAGAGGCTAAACAATTCTGCAGCAAAACCCTCTGAAAATGTTGCTTTAAGTTACACAACCTGACAGTATATAAAGGACATCCCACCAACCTCAATGAGTGACTTGAATCTTCTGCCTGCAAATGAAATGTAACCTTAAGTCAAGAGTCATAACAGGAACACCACAATATAAGTCACTGTTAGGTGAAAATTAATTTCACCACAGGCTCAAACCTGTGAAATCAAACAAACAATCTAACAACTAGTGGTGGGTATTAGTTCGGTGCTGCTGAATTGACAAACGCTGAAGGTGGCTGGAGCTGCAAATGACAACAATGCCTACACTCTACTTTCCTACATGAAAAAAGACACAGAGATGTTGCATCCAAAGGAGCAGTTACACAACAGGCGTAAATCTAGCGGCGATAAGTTTATTCTTGACAGACATATGAATGCTGAAGAGCCCAAACCTCTCCATGGCCAAACATTCTCTGCACATTCTCTGCCATTTCCGGGTCAAGTTAACCAGACCAATTAAATATTAAAAACAAATTCAGTCATGTGGCCCGTTTTATTATTTCGTATTTTTGATCGAAGTCTAAAATTGAAATTCGAAAAACCAGGCATTTTTTTGTTTTTTTGTGTTAGATTAAAAAAATGAAATAAAACATCCATTTTTCATTTTTTCATTTTTGATTGACAATTGAAAATGGAAAGAATGAATGATACACGGATTTTACTTGAATTTGGATCACTGATTGCATGTTTAACTGTTTACATAGTAGTTTCTTAAAAGGTGGATTGTTTCAATCAAATCTATGTTGTTGCCAATGCAAATACAGCAGCTGATGATGTTTTCAACTTAAGGTTAAATAAGTCCTAAGAATTCAGCTTTTAGATGTATCTAGTGTTTGGATTTATCGACTTATATATTTAAAGACAAAATGGCTCCAGCGGGCTTTATTGACAGTGAACAGAAAGGTAAGTGGAGCAGATGGAGAGTGAAAAGACCCAGCAAAGGGGTTGGGAATCAAACCTGCAACCTTTTTTAGAGTTCTGACTAACTGCACATAAAATTAAAATTATGTTCAAAACAGCTGATATCGGATAAAGCTTGAGCAGTGAGTTTAACATTTACAGTATATCTTGCGAAATGCATCCTCATCCCAGCCTCTTGAAAAAATCCAAAACATCATAAATGCTTCAATTCAAAGATACAGTTAACATCCTAAACTGTACATTTCATGAATTTTAATGAAATAATACTTTACAATAGATTTGACAACCTCCTGGCTCTGAGCAGGGGTTTGAACATATGAGGTTACGGTGTAATGTCATTTCAGTTTCACCACTGTCTTGTAGAAGAAAACAATAACGGTGGCGGTGGCCGGTGCCAACACTGTAAGCCTTATGACTTTGGCATCTCATAGGCCTCCATGACAAGGTTAAACTACAGAACATTCCCTGCTCTGCATGCTTTTTTTGCAAAATGAGGGTTGACTGGTCTGCCTGAGCAACCCGGGAATTAATATGCAAAGCCTTAGCAGCACAAGGGCAGGCTAAAGATTTCTGAATTCTGAGTGTGCACTCTCTCTCTCTCTCACTCTCAAACTCACACACACACACACATGCACACACACACACACTTTGAAATCCCACTCTGGAATAAGTTTGTGTAAACTATCTCAAATGCAAGGCATTTAACAGGCTCTGAAGTCAAAATGCTTCACCTTGTCACCTGGCCACACACACGTGCAGCGCGACGTGCCCTCCAAAGTTCCACCAACTTTCCTCTGAGAGGTGATGTTAACAATTTTCTTTCTCATGAATGAGAATTTGAACAAAGGATCACTGAAATAAACAGGCTGTGTGGTGTTTGCCATCCTCTACTACCGCAGTTCAGCACAACAGAAAGGGTCTTTTTGAGCTCTTAAAATTCTAAATGTGAAAGGGCTGAATATTCAAAACACTAAAACCAACAGTCTCACCTGAGCCTGTTAAACTGGCCTCACTAAATTTTTCTAATTAAAAGAGTTTACAAGGATTTTGTTTCAGTTTTTAGTTTTAGTTGTGTGATTTAACATATCAATCTGTCTGATTTACAGAATTCTTATGTAAAAAGTTTGGGTTTTGAGTGTCTTTTGATGCTTTCTTTTTTTAGTTTACAGCAACTGAAGTTAAAAATTTGTGAAGCCCAGTTTTACTAAAATGCATGTGCAGTTGAAACCAGATATTTACATATTCTGTAGAAAAAGGACACATAATCTTTATTCCTCACTGCCTTTTAAACATTGAATCAGACTAAACCTTTCCTGTTTTAGGTCAGTTAGGATTACCAAAATTATTTCTATAATAACAGAAAATACATATATTTCCTTAGTATTTGGTGTCATTGCCTTTATACGGCATGACTCGGGTCAAAGATTTCAAAGATTCTAACAATAGTTTGTTGGGATGTTGGTCCATTCATCCTAACAGGACTGGTGTAACTGAGTCAGGTTTGTCAGATGCCTTGCTCGCAAAAACCTTTTCAGTTCTGCCCACAAATTTTCAGCAGCATTGAAATCAGGGCTTTGTGATGTCCAGTTCAAAACATGAAGCTGCCATCCCTGTACTTCACAGTTGAGATGCTGTTCTCAGCCTTGTAAGTTTCCCCGTTTGGCCATAATAATAACAACAGTCATTATGGCCAAACAGCTCAATTTTAGTTTCATCAGACCACACAGATCTGATGGACATTCCTCCAAAAATTGAGGCCTTTGTCCCTGAGTACATTTGCAAATTGTAATCCTGCTTTCTCAAGTTTTTTTTTTTTTTTTAATTAACAGCTTCTTCCTCTGTGATTGGTCTTTCAGCCTATGTTGGTACAGAAGTCGTTTCACTGAGGATCATGACACTCTGAGCAGCTTTAGCAGCATCTTCACGAGCTGTTTTGCTTTTCTTCTGGTGTTGATACACACATTTTGCACCAAAGCACGTTTATCTCTGGGACACAAAACCAGTCTCCTTCCTGAATGACACGATGGCTGGACATTTCCATGGTGTTTTTATTTGTGTATAACTATTTGAGCAGATGAACGTGGCATTCGTAGGCATCTGGAAATCGTACCCAAGGATGAACCAGACTTGTGGAGGTCCACGATTGTTTACCTGGTATATTAACTAATTTCTTTTGCTTTTTGTGTGATGTCACACAAGGAAGCGCTCTTTGAGGTATGTCTTAAAATTCATCCACAGATGAGCCTCCAGTTAACTCAAATGTTGTAAATTAACCTATCAGAATATCAACAACATCATCCGCTGGGCTTTCCCAAATCAAACTTCTGACTTTAAAAGATTCTCTCTGGCACTTAGCAAATAGAAATAATTTTGGTAATCCTAACCTGACCTAAAACAGGAAGTGAAGATTTTTTTTAAAAAAAAAGAGGGTTACGTGTCTTTTTCTACAGTTTTCGAAAACTTCTGGTTTCAACGGTAAATTCACTGTTTGTGGTCACAGCGGTTTTTATTTAGTTCTGTTTTTTCTTTCAAATACTTTACTATTGCAAGTGTGACCTTAAATTGTTGATGGACTCTTGTGGTGCCTTTGTCTTTCTCTCTCACCCACGCACACACAGACACACACACACACAACAAGAAATTTAAAAAAAAAAAAAAAAAAGAAAAGCCAGAATTGCCATTTGCTGTAACAGTCAGTTGAAGCTACTAAAATATCAGATTTTTATAATTAAAAAAAAAAAAATGTTTTATTCTCCTGGGTCCGGAATCTGCAGATTATATGACACTGTTTCCCCTACCATCATATTAGGGGGGCATCCTGTCCCCTTTTGAGGTGAAAGTTTATTTTAATCTCTGTACAGCACCGTGTAAATGTCACCAAAATCAGAAGAAAGATTCCCACCAACAGCTGGAAGCAACTGCACAGCCTCAGCTTGAAAGTGTGACAGTGAGCAATACTGTTAATAAACACTAAAACTTGGAACATTTTGGGGGGAAAGATTCAGCTGGGTAAAAAAGGCAACCTAAGACACAGACTGTCACCCAACTGAAGAGAAAAAAAAAAAACATTGTCCCTTGTCACTGTTTGACAGAGTATGGTTCCAGGCAGTTTTACCAACTTGACACAGTTGGACATTACGTTCCTGAACTCATTGGAGGGTTTTGCCCACTCCTAAAGAAAGCAGAGAGCAAGGCTTGTTAAAAAAAAAAAAAAAAAAAAAAAAAAAACTTCTTCAAAAAGATCTCCACAGATGTTATAGACTGGGTGATGCTGGGTCTTTATATTGATCCTGAAAACCAAATCTTCCACAAGTTGTTCAGAGGAAATGGAGCAGGAGAATGTCAGGGCTGTGAGAGGCTGACACTCGACACCCGTGACAGCCTCGTTTAAGAGGACTGGGAGACTAACACTCCAGTTTAAAGAAGGACCTTGTTAAAGAGGGTTTAGAGATAAATGGCAAGTTTCTGTGAAACTCAGTGAAAGTCACTCGGAGGTAAAAAAAAAAAAAAAAAAAAAAAAAACTTAAGAGGGGGGGAAACACTGGAAATGGTGACTATATCCACATAATACCTTTTAAGGCAGTATTTCATACATTTTGTCATTTAATTGAACTGCATGTGATCAATGCAGTTGACAAAAGTAAGAAAAAATATATAATGATAATAATAACAGCAGGAGCAACAAAAATAAGTGCAGATGAACCAAGCTGAATCTAGCATCATCTGGTACACTTACGAAAGGCAAGATCCCTGTCGAAATATGTGCATTGACCTTTTCTTATTGCATTTTATACTTAATTTTAGAAGAAATACAATATTATTGTTTAAAGGGTGCGTGGGCATGTGTGTGTGATACTACTTTTCACATTTATTTAATAATATCAATCCTTTCACATATTTAGTTGTTTTTTTTTGGTTTTTTACGTACATGTTTGCACTTTTGGATCTCTTATAGAAGATCTAAAAATACTCAATGCAAATTAGTGCATCGAGTACCAAAACTTCCTGGTGCAAAGACAAATCAAAAATGTTGTGATTGGAATATTATTATTCCACTACTATTATTGTTCTTTTTTTCATACTAAAGGGAATACCCCAAGGCCATTTCAGCATCAAACTGCAAACATCATATTGCACAGCTTTGAAGTAGCCCGCGGCTGAGACCTTGTCAATACAAATCGAGTAGGATGCACTCTGGCATTTGCCGTTTCATTTTACATTCAGCTCAATTTTTGACATACCACGGCAGCTGAAATATTTTGAAACCTAACACTATCTGGATTACAGTCTTTCAGTGGCGATACAATGTTCATACATATTTTCGAACAACAGCAGTGTAAAAGTCTAAAGTCCAGGGATTATTGAACAAAGAATGTGTGAAATGCTGGTATCAGCCATGGAGGCAAATTCACAAAAACAGTCATGTTTGTATCAAAGATCAGGCAATGAACAAAAACTGGGAACTGGGAAATTAAAAAAAAAAAAATGGTTTGAAAACACAAGAATGAAAGAATCTGCCATAGGGAGTGAATATTCCCACGGAGATGGATGACAACAGGTGTGTGAGGCAGGATCAGAGGAACGGAAGGAATTGAAGGACACACATCTTAAATTCTGGCAACTGCTTTTAAATGTAATCAGGTTCATACAGACCATCATTCAGAAGCTGCATTTTTAAACAACTTTTCAGCTTTTGAAAATGTGTGCATTATTGTTAGTACTTCTACAGTTGTGCTGAGCACATGTCTGAAACCAGATAGGCTTCAAATGGATTTTTACAAGACAGGTTTGCAGGTGGGAAAGGGCGCAACTGACCCTTAATCAGAAATAAAAGACATCACAGTAGAATGCCAAATTTCCTTTCTTGCAACTCAGTCACTGTCTGAGTGTTTTTATATATACACACACACACACACACCTATACATACATATATATATATATATACACACACACACACACACACACACACACAATGCCTTGCAAAAGTATTCGGCACCCTTGAACTTTTCAACCTTTTGCCACATTTCAGGCTTCAAACTGAAAGATATATATTTAAATTTTTTTTTTGTGAAGAATCGACAACAAATGGGACAAAATTGTAAAGTGGAACAAAATTTATTGGACATTTTAAACTTTATTGACAAAATAAAACTGAAAAGTGGGGCGTGCAATATTATTCTGCCCCCTTGCGTGAATACTTTGTAGCACCACCCTTTGCTGCAGTTCCAGCTCCAGTCTCTTGGGGTTTGTCTCTATCAGTTTAACACATCCAGAGACTAAATTCTGGTTCATTCTTCCTGTAAAACAGCTGGAGCTCAGTGAGGTTGGATGGAGAGCGTTTGTGAACAGCAGTCTTCAGCTCTTTCCGCAGATTCTGGACTGGATTCAGGTCTGGACTTTGACTTGGCCGTTCTAACACCTGGATACGTTTATTTGTGGATCATTGTAGATTAGTCTTTATGTTTTGGATCATTGTCCTGTTGGAAGATAAATCTCCGTCCCAGTCTCAGGTCTTTTGCAGACTGTAACAGGTTTTCTTCCAGAATGGTCCTGTATTTGGCTCCATCCATCTTCCATCAGTTTTAACCATCTTCCCTGTCCCTGCTGAAGAAAAGCAGGCCCAAACCATTTCATCTGACCAGAGCACCTTCTTCCACATATATGGTGAATCTCCCAGGTGGCTTGTGGCAAACTTTAAATGAGTCTTTTTATGGATATATTTGAGAAATTGCTTTCTTCTTGCCAGATTTGTGCAGTGTACGACTGATTGTTGTCCTCTGAACAGACTCTCCCGCCTCAGCTGTAGATCAGTTCATCCAGAGTGATCATGGGCCTCTTGGCTGCATCTTTGATCAGTCTTCTCCTTGTTTGAGATGAAAGTTAAGAGGGACGGCCGGGTCGTTGATAGATATGCAGTGGTCTGATACTGCTTCCATTTCAATCTGATTCTTTGCACAGAGCTCCTTGAGCTGTTTAAAGATTGGTTAATATTTTTGTATCCAAATCCGGCTTTAAACTTCTCCACAACAGTATCTGAGACCTGCCTGGTGTATTCCTTGGTCTTCATGATGCTCTCTGAGCTTTAACCAGAACCCTGAGACTATCATGGAGCAGCTGCATTTATATGGAGACTTGATTACACACAGGTGGATTCTATTGATCATCATCAGTCATTCAGGACAACATTGGATCATTCAGAGATCCTCACTGAACCTCTGGAGTAAAGGGTAAAGTAAAGTAAAGTAAAAAAGTTTGAAGTTTGAAATATCCAATAAATTTCATTCCACTTGACAATGGTGTCCCACTTGTTGATTCTCAACAAAAAAAATGTAAATTTTATATCTAAATGTTTGAAGCCTGAACTGTGGCAAACGGTTGAAAAGTTCAAGGGGCCAAATACTTTCGCAAGGGACTGTTTTATATATATATATATATATATATATATATATATAAAAACAGGAGGACACATATTGGTCATTTGTTCCACCATCATAGTTTCTCCTGCCATGGTTTTTATGTCTTCTCCCAGGGTCTAACAGGACACCTGTGTCTTGTTAGACTCTGTATGTAAATCTAGACCCCATTTCCCTCCACTTCCTCTTTCCAGTATGTTTGACATGCTTTTAGTTATTCTCTTCTGTCACATCTTTTGTTTTGTTTTTTTGTCTTAAAGTAAAATGTAAGATGTATGCCAAGTCAAGCAAGTTAATTATTTTTAGTATAAAAAGGATAATTATAAATGGAGAAAAGTGTTGATGACTATATTAACTTCTAAGGGAGGCTATATATTAATAAAGTGATTCCCAAAGTGTGGGCCGCAGCCCCTGGTGGGCGGTCATGGTACTGCAGATGGACCGTGAGAGGTCATTAACATGGTTTAAATCCTCGATCTTTTTACCTCCGCCAAGGAGATGTTTTTGCCGGCGTTTATCTGTCTGTTTGTTTGTTTGTTTGTCTGTGTTCAAGATAACTCAAAAAGGTTTTAGGAGTTGTCGGAAATATGAAAAGGAAGAATTGATTTCATTTTCATTTTGCGCTCTCTCTTTTCTAGTTTAAATTTGTTTTTAATTACTGTAAAATATTCATGACATGATTTAAAAAAAAAAATTTAGGAGTACTAAAACAAACCAGTTAAGTGTTATTCTAATGTCTTCTTAACTTAATATGACAAGTGTCACCTTATTTGTTGACCCTTTACATTAATATCGGAACAAAGCTTCTAGTCCTGTATGTTGATCACAGTTGTGAATAAAGGTTTGGGTGGGCCGTGGAGATTTTTCACATTTCAAATTGGGCCTTGGTATTCTGAAGTTTGGGAATGGCTGGGTTAAAATATTTGGCTCTAGACATCAGAGGATTTATTGTTATTTTATTTATCTCTTTTATTTGCATTATTGCAAAAAAAACAAAACAAAGATCAGTTGATCTGTTGGTGTTTTTGTGGATAGTAGTTCAAACTGGCGTTTAAAAAAGCTCTGGGTGTCCAAAATCAGCAGCACAAAATTAAGGAGAAACAAAGCGTCAACAGAGCGACCTGACAGACCTGTGCAGGACGACATACTGAAAAACCAGAGGAGACTGCTGCTTTTGGTTGTAACACTGTGGGAATGACTGGCGCTTTGGCCCGTTAGACTTTCATTTGTTTCAGGTGTGTTTGATTTGTGTTTCATGTCCAACACCAGCCCTGTTCAGCTCACCCACTTTGGTTGATTTATTCCTTGATGGAATTAGTTCCACTAGTTTGTTTGACATGGCAGGTTAGAACTGTTCAGATTTGTTGTGAGCTGTTTGCTGATTAAAATCAGTTTATATTCCATTTATCTGTCATTTATTTGTCAAGACTATTGATAGCCTAAAAAAAAAAAAAAAAAAAAAAAAGGAATGAATAAATAAGATGCTTAAAGTATGGATAGGAAATGTCAGAGATTGAGAATAATTTCATTTCTTGGTTAAAAGGGGCCAGTTAAATGGACCTTTTTAACTCTTTGGTTAAGGATCAGTTTGGTTTGTTTGAATAGTTTGATTATTTCTGTAATTGCTGTTTTTTTTAGAAATGAATTCAGATTTGAAAAGTCAATTTCATTTCAAGAAAATGGGTTATTTCATAGATTGTTCAGTGTCATATAATGATGATGAGTTTAAATATGGCCTTGTACGCACATGTCAAGCATTGCATGTGCTTTTTGTACTTGTCTGTGTTTTAAGGTTTTTCAAACCTTTTTTCAAATAAAAAACCTGCACAGTAGAAGAGCTAGACAATGTAAAAAGTAAAACACATTGTCATTTGCAACTCCAGCCTCCCAGTCTTCTGTCAGATGTCTGAGCCCATCCTACCGTACCTCTTCTATGATCCAATTAATAACTGCATAATCATAAAAGCTTGTTTTCACTATCATTCATTAACAGCTAATGTCCAGACTGCGCAGAATTAAAAAAAAGAGAGAGACGGGGACAACAATAAATCACTCTCATTAACTGACTAACGCTTTGTTCTGTAATGATAAAATAAACAACTGAAATTGATAACGTGATCATTAAATAAATGCGTAATTGATAATGCCTGGGAACAGGGTATAATGAAACGGAAGAGGAGATGACCTCTTTCCCATAATTAAATTGGAAACTTTCAAGCAGAGGTAGAAATTTTGCGTGTTTTACCTTTCTTGTAACTCCATTTTACTACTGTGAGTCACAGTCTTGACCCAAAGCTGGATAAAGCTTGTGATTATAAATTAGTAAAATTGTGTCCACACAAATACAGAAGTTTGCACTCACGTTCTTTTTGTTAGTTGATCGAAGCTTTGCACTGTCGACTGTCTTAGGGCTCCTACTCACTGCACGATTTGTGAAAGAATTCTGTGTGGACATCTTTGGTCAAGATAAAATGTCCTAGATCCTACAAAATGAACAGATTGACAACAGCCTTCTGACCAAAGACTACTTAATATCAATTTCTGACAGTGACAGAAATCCTACAACTCCATCTACAGTGAAGTCAATTAAAAAGCAACTTGAAATGACACATTGATTATTGCAATCTCGCTCGATACCAAAGAAAAATAAGAATCCAAATTTTTCCTCTTCTCCCAACCATAATCAGGAACAAATTCTTCTCCTTTGCCGCTTTATTAAAAAAACAGTTGTGGTACATGTAAATGTTCCAAGATAGCGGCTTATTTTCATGTGTTGTTTACTGTCGGCACATAGGGATTATACAATTCTACATCCACCTACACCTCCATATCAGTAGTAGCCTGCACTTCAGGCTCATCATAGTGCAGTCTGTACATATTATTCTGGAAATCCTACCCAAAATTAAGCAAATGGAAATTGTTGCGTGAAATGATATGATCTACCTTTATTTTTCAAATTTTCTTCTTTTACATTTTCATATGAAAACACTAGACCTAGTCCTGAAAATCTAACCCCTGGCATTAAAGGTGGGGTAGGTGTTGTTTTTTTGCAACACTTTTTACAATATTGCCTGAAAACCTTTTCACATTCCCATTGCACCCACTGAAATAAAATGTTTGCAAAAAAAACTAAACGTTTTGGTCCAGTCTAGAGGGTATAATCAGAGAAAAACTCTGATCAATCAAAATAGTGATCATCACTATTTTGATTGGCTGCATAATACGTCCATAAAATATCAATGCACTCCCACCCACCCCTCCCTCCCTCCCTACGGTTCATATAGTCGTGAATCATGTGAAGGCGTGGTTTCGAGGGACGAGCTGAAGAGGAGGAGGCGGAGCCTTTGGGAGGAGGGAGGGAGTGTATATTTTCAAAATCTCACTTTAGTTGGATTGCTGGAATCGTTTTTCAAAGAACACCAACACCAGCTTTAATTTTGTTTTAAAATGACAGTTGAGAGACATAGGGCCCCATCTTCCACCAAATCTCCTAAAGCCGCTATTAAGGGATAGCGGGTAGTGGGAGGGGCGTTCCCCCGCAAAGAACGCAATCTTCCACCTCCCTAAACCCGATATCTTACCTGTGCTACCAGCTATATTATGCATAGGAGTGGTTAGGGCGTTCCACCTGTTAAACTAATCAGTGCGTCAGTAGCCATTGCCTTTAAGAGCAGGTTCCGCTACCCGCAACCCGCTATGGAGTGTCTTTTCATCCAGATCGGAGCAAGCTCTCATGCGCAGCTCCTCTGGGACTCTGCTGTAGAGCTTCCTCCTCTTTCTTCTTCCTCCTCCTCTGCACTGATATATACATATAAATATATTTACACAGACAATTCGGCAAATCGGCAACCTGAAAGTCCCAGATAGTTGGTGCGCTCCCGGTAAACACGCTCAGGCAGAGCTGTAGGGGGTGCTGGGGGTTGCTGGGAGTCTGGGACAGTTGTGCGTCTTGGCGCAGCTGATGTGCTTTTTAAAATACTGCAGAACGAATCATTGGATGAGCAGTTCTGCCTGTCAGGGGTGAAAGAGTTTTGTGACACCATTGAGCCAGAGGAACAGGTATGATGACATCTACTTTCTACCACTGAGCGCATCTCGGGTGCTCTGAGCCCAAGGAGAGGGCCAGCGCACGAAGGGATATGTGCACAGTACAAGAAACTCAACAACAATGTTCTGGAAAACCTTATCTGCCAGTTACAGAACCGATTTAAAGATCAGGAACAATTAATGTTCCTGTCCCTCATCGACCACCAGCAGTTTCAGACATATCGGAAATAAATTCCCGCATCCAACCTTTTCCAGCTTGACACCAGAGCCATGGAGCTCTATTTGATGATCTGACCTGTTTAAAAACAGACGTGACTGTGATGTAGGCCATGATGGACATTGAAGGGAAATGTCCCAAAGATCTCCTAGTTTCCTCCACAGCAGCGTGAGGTGTACGATTGGGGCTATAATCTCTCCAGCGTGTCCTGGGTCTTCCCCATGGCATCCACCAAGTTGGACAAGTCTAAAACACCTTTCTAGTAAGGCACCCAGAATGCATCCTACCTAGATGTCCCAAACCAGCTCAACTGGCCTCTTCTCCATGTGGAGGAGCAGCGACTCTTCTCTTCATCTCTTGAATATTTGACCTTCTAATCTCTGAGGTAGATTTCAACCAACCTGCAGAGGGAACTCTCTGAAATTAGTTTCCTCCACTTGTATGTAAGCTCTCATTCTTTCATAACTACCCACAGTTTATGATCATAGGTGAGGGTCAGAAAGTAGATCCAGCTGAATGCAAAGACCCTTGCTTTTTTTTTTTGGCTCATTTCTCTTATCCTCACAACAGATTGGTACAAAGTCCACATTACTGCAGATGACACACTGATCTGCCTGTCAACCCCAGACTCCGTTCGTTCCTCACCTGTGAACAAGACTCTGAGATACTTAACCTCCTCCACTTGATGCAACACCTTACCTGTAACCCAGAGTGGACATTCTATCCTTTCTGTGTGACTGACAACCATGGTTTCATATTTCCAGGATCCAATTCTTATCCCCACCTGGTCACAGTCAAACTGCTCCCATGCAAGACTAAATTCTGTTTAGGATTTGAAGGAAGTTAGGATATGAAGGTTCATCATCCTATCATCCAATCATGTTCATATGAATTTGAGTTGATGACTATCCAATGTTTTCCGTGTTTTTTTTTTTTTTTTTTGCAGAGAACTGCCTCTCTGACTGTGTCAGGTGCATGTCACGCAAGCCAACACTGATGTGCATGTCACTTACAGCCTTTGTGAATGCTTTAATATGTTAACATGACAGGCCAAAAAAAACCCTCATTATGTTCTGCACATGCATGCCACACTACTGGTGTGAAGTTTCCCTGAGGTTCTCTTTAGCGCTGCACTTGTGGCCTCTGGCACTTTGTGAGGAACATATTCCACTTTCTGACATAAGTGCAGTTGACTTGCCTTGTCCTGAGTCAACTTAGCTTGTTTTCACAGCACATGTCTCTAAGGTGCCAAAATTTATTACACGAGCAACACTTTGAACCTGACCTCCAACCGAGAACACCATGTTTTACCTTTTTCATCGGCACAGTCTGTCTTAAAGGAGGACGTGAATAACAATAGCTCCGTTAACTACTCTGTTCAACTGTCCTCTCACATCCACCACATGCACTCTTCTGTGCCGTCACAAAAATAACGACACTCTTTGAACCTTTCAGAGATACACTCTGACAAAGTGTGGAGGATAACAGGAGCAAGTGGCCAGCAGCCATCACACCTCTGCCTGGCATCATCATAGCATTGGGAAAGTGACAGCCCTGGGTTAAGCGCCAGACCAGCACAACACCAGAGGAGAGTAGGTGACCTCCACGTTGGTTCAAGCCCTGTCAAGACCACAGGGGTGGTTAGAAGCTGAGTAGGTCAATCAATATGCAATTTACTTGTGGGCTTGGCACAAGTACAACTATTGGCTCGGCAAGCCAGTTGTGACACTGCCAAAATGTGTATTCACAATAAAAATAAAATTAAGTCAGGTACAGTCCATTTATCAACTGATTTGAAAAAAGGTGCTACAGATAGCAATTCCAATAGGTGTTGTATGTCATTATTTTGGATTGAAATGTATACACTGATGGAATTGTGCAGTTGATAGAAATACTCAGAAGTGTCATTCAGTTCAGAAATGAAAATCACAATGTCCATCCTGTTATAACAATAATATGAAAAATTTCTATCCTACAGATGAACAGATGCCCTGGCTTGGCTTATTTAGGTTGATAAACACTGAACAAAACATTACAACTGACCAGTCTCTGCCTGGACTAAATAGTTCTGTGTATAAAAGGTTTTGAGGACAAAGAGGTCAAACTTCTCAAACCTTCCACTCCACACCGAGAGTATGGGAAATGAGTGTAATCATCCCTGCTGCATTTTTCTTTTGAAACATCATGTACGACAGCAGGGGAAGGTGATGAGACCTGGTCTGACAAAAGGTGTAAATACATCGCTTTGAATCATATTCAAAAGTACTACTTTATTTTGCTCACGGTAATGACCTTTCCATTAGAGTCCCAGGGGAACCACCTCTGTAGCAGCTACTGACAGATACTTCCACTGCAGTACAAAAATACACCTCTCAGTGCTAGTCCAGTTTATGATGGGAAAACTTTTCATGTTTCACCTGTCCTTCATAGCAGAGTTTAGTGTAGTTCTCTAGAGTATGAACTACAATTCTACATCAAACAGCACAAGACTACAAATTCAAACATGCAATACAAAGCTAAACAATGCAGCTGAAGGAAAACACGCACACACACACACACACACATACATACATACATACATACATACATATACATATATATAAATATATATATATAAATAAAGGATGTAGAAATAAACTTTGGGATGTGCTTGAGAAAATTCTATTAGGCAGCTTCTCATGTAATCAATGCTAGATGTTGACCAACAATTATTTATAACTCTATACACAAATATAAGTACATTACATAAATGCAAATTAATTCACTGGGACATTGCATAAACCTATTCAAACTATCATGATCAAAGATAAGGGTGCTTCAATAAATTATTTGAATGCCAGACTTTTCTTTGAACAGGTAATTTATTTTTATCTTGGCTTTTACTGCTGTAATCTGGATATTGGAGGCAAATATTGCTTTCAAGAAGCATAGCGACACCTGCGACAGAAAAAAAAAGTTAAGTAAAATGAGTGTTGCTTATGTGATGTTTTCAGCTTAGAAGTTGTAATATTTTGTGACTCTTGCATACTATGTTCATGCAAAAAATAAAAATTATTACGGTTAAATTGGAAGCATCCTTCCTATCAGGTGTTTTTAAATTAACTCTTTCATAATTTTTACTGGGCTTTAATGACAATGAAACCAGGAAAAGTCAATTTTCAGGTGAAATCATAAAGGAATATTTTATGTGATATAACTCTCCCACCTATTTTTAACAACCATACCATCTTATTTGCATTATGTGCATAAACAAATAACAATATAATTCTGAATGGATCACCATCAGCTTGTCATCAAAGTTTGTATACAACACTGTCAACAACTAATTGATTAGAATCAGGTGTGTTGAAGCAGGGGAACATCTAAGACGTGCAGGACAGGGACCCTCGAGGACTGGATTTCCCCACCCCTGATCTAAATGAATGGAAACAATGAATACTAAATAAATACATTTAAATTGTTAAATTGCCAATATGTCTTGTTCCTTCAGACTTCAATCAACCAATCCAACAAACAGTCAGTAACCCCCCCCCCCCCCCAAAAAAAAAAAAAAAAAAAGCCTTTTGGCATTGGCAGAGAAGATTTATTGCTAAGAAGTATTGTTACAAAAAATAAATCCACCAAACGCACATTTGGCTACTTTTTGTGTTTAGTTTATGTCTTGGAGTAGTCTTTGAGACCACTGAAATTATGACTAACTAACATGTGGCTAACTACAGCAATACTGGTTTTACATACCGCAAACTGATATTCAACATGTGGCATTCCCAAATGTTGAATTTTTTTTTTTTTTTTGGTTTGTTTGTTTCCATCCATTAACTTCTGCTTAAACATAATCAGGTCCTGGAGCAGGAATTTCAAACTAAACCCAACTTTGATTCCTGCTTGGGGCCAGATGGTGAGCACTGATGAGCCTTAACGCTCCAGTCTAACTTTAATCACCTTGTAACCTTCTTCCAAATCATAGTCAGAATAAAACGATAACATCATGGGCATGTGGTTTACAATCGCTGTGAACGAGAGACTCACTGTTCAGTTGGGTGATAAGTGGACTTTCTCTTGTATGGAAAACAGCGGTTAGAAGATTAGACACACAGACCTGGCTAGTTCCTGTTTCAGCTGTGGGTATTGGGCTCAGTGTCAGCCTACTACTATTTGCACTTCCCATTATATTATTTTCCAAGTTAACAAAGACCTCAGAGCTCAGCACTCAGGTAAAAAGTGGCACTCTAGGCTCAATCTCAGAATTGAGCAGAGAAAAGCTCAGTGTTAGAAACAATCTGACAGATTTGCTGAACAGATTTGGCAGGTTCTTCCAAGGCCAGTTAATCTCCAGACTTAAGGATTCACAAACTTTTCATGTAGAATCTTAGAAACAGTGAAACACAGAGTATTTTAGGAATGAATGACAAGTATGATAGTGATGACTGCCATTGTGTGATGAGAAGTACACTAGCAGAGCAATGCAAAAATATGATGCACAAAAACTGAATAATGACCAGAAGCATTGTGAGATGATTTGCTCCAGTGCAATATGAAATAAATAGTTCAGTAAGTAAAGGAAATGCATGTAGCATCAACATAGAATGTGATATGTTAAATATCTGGACAGCTACTGTAGATAAGCTGTGGAGATGTTGTCCAGCTCTCTGTTTTGTCCTGGTGGTGAATAGTTCTTGCAACGATAGGGTCTAATGTAATCTTTTAAGCTCAAGAGAGCACTCACTACAGCATGGTCTGAGGGGAGGGGAGGCCAACTTGTGGTTGCTATTCTTAGCTGGTTGTGTAGGACAAGAAGTAAGACCGGATATTGTTATATCACTGCTTTGAAGCATCACATAAATACACAAGTAAGCAAAAATCAGAAATGAGATGTAAATTTAGCAAGATTACCATCTTGGGCAAGTAACATCCTGTTTCAGCCCCCAAACAAATCTCACTATGTTTCTGTAGCCTTTGTCTTACAAAACAAGAGGTGTGGACGTGCTTGAACATGTGAAACCGAAAGCTCTTGAATCTGGGAGCCATCTACTATTGATTCTCAGCGGGTGAACTCGAGAAGGAGCTTTGATCAGCGGGGGTTCTACACGTATGTGTTTGAGAATGTGTTTATTCGGTGTGTCAGAGTGCGTGAGGGCTTTTGTGTGAGAGGAGGATGTTCTTGAGGCAAGAGAAGTGTTTGATGTGGAGATTTTCTCACCAGGTGGTATGGGGAAAAAAAAAGATTGGGGCTCCTAAAATATTACAAACTCATCTTTGTTCTTGTTTGTTGTTGTTTGTTCGGACAAATGTAGCCTACAGAAATCCATGGATGGATGGATAGATAGATAGATAGATAGATAGATCTATGAATGCAGGTCTGAATTTTGAGGAGAAAGGAAGTAATAAGTAAACTAACATTACGTTTCTAAAGGATAATGTGGAATATTATTATATTATGTTTTGAGTAACAAGCCCAACACTGCCTGTTAAAATAGAATATTTACTATTATTTACTATTTTTTATTTATTTATTGGTATTCTTTTTATGATTCACTATCAAACACATAAGTAAAGAAAACCTTTTGGATTTAGCAGCCAGCTATCATTGTGATCTATTTTCCTTCCCTGGGATCTCCATAAACGGCAAATCGTCATGAAAATGAAGACATGCCAATATGAACGCTGTGATGCATCACTGTGTTCACTGTTTGGTAGCATGTTTCTCTGTACTCCAGTTCAGAAGTTATATAATAGAAACAAAGCCCTCAGAAAAGTAGAACAGATTATTTTCTATCACAGTTCGCTGTTGCACTCCAAGATTCATTCAAAGAAAGCTGCCGGTATGAATGCCGTTGGAGGATACATGGATGAGCGCTCAGAGCTGTGGGTTCATCCTCCAATGACAAAATTTACATCACACAGACCCTGGCAGACCGTCAAAAAAAAAAAACTGTCAAAAAATCTCATACTTACCCTCCTCCTCACACCAGTGTTTCACAAAATGTGCACTTCCTGTGCTGTAATTGTCACGGCCTCAACAAGCACACAATCCTTTGGCAGTGAACTGCAAGCATAAAGCTCAGTTAATCATTCTGCTGTGATTAATTGAAATAGTTCCCTGCCAGAGTTTTGCACTCATGCAATTATGCTTGAAAAGCTAGCACCAACAAACAGAATTTACGTTTGTAAAGAGATAAAGACTTAGTAGTCATTCCGAATTGCCTTTAACAAGTGAAATGTGAGATATGTTGCAGGCCCATTTTTTAATGAAAAAAAAAAAAAGGATGTCAGCACAGTGCTGAATGACTCGGCAAATGCAGTTCTTGTCAAAAAAAAAAAAAACTCCTGTGTTTTGTGTGTGTGCATACATGAGTCTGAATGTCTGTAAGGTCATGTGGTTAGGATTCACAGGTGTTAGATCAACCCATCTGATTTTTATTGTGTTAAAACAAAGGTTTAAAGGATTTCCTCCCATTCTTTCTTTGATTAAGATTTAAGAACATTAGCTACAGATAACATTATTTTCTCAGGGGTCACCCTCTGGGTCTTGAAAAGTGCCTAGAGATCATTTTCATTGTAATAGACGCTACACGAATAAAGTTGAATTAAACTGAAATACGTTGTTCCAAAAATAAAATGGACCCTGAGTCATCTGATGATGGGAATGTACAACTCAGGGTGTACGTATATGCTGCATATGTTTAGGTGGTGGCGGTGATTTGGGGGTAAGGTGGCGCATTCATTTAAAAAATGAAAAGCTCTTGGACTAAATTAAATTTCAGCTGGAATTAAATGATTCGAAGTGGTCTATGTGTATACTACTGAGCGCTGTGGGAGGGCAATATTACTAAAAGGCTTTTAGAGGATTAATTTAATGTTTTGGTTTTTTTTTTTTCTTCATCTCCAGCTCTCCTAGACATTTTTTTTTCTTTGTTCCCTGTCCAGGTGCTCATAAACCACAACATTCTTTTTTACGCTGACATTTAGTAGCTACAAAATGGCAGTGAGCCAGCCAACGGGGTGCTGCACCCATGGAGGTGGGCTGAGTGGTGTGTTTATGATGTCTGACAGGGAGAGAAAGCAGCACACATGCTGTTGCTTTGTTTGTTTTTTTTTTTTTTTTTTCTTTTTCAGGCTTATATGAGTGACACACTGTAAAAGTCATCAGGATGAGGAGAAGAATGATGTAGCTGGCTCACAGAATGTGTCCATCAAAAGCCATTATTACAACAAAGTATGCATGCTAAGTTCACAACTTATCTGTTTTTTCTTTGTTTTTTATTTTTGTAAGTTAGCACAGAAAGCAATGAAATTTAAAGAAAACTTTCCATTTTACACAAACACATATAAATCCAACCCTTCCATTACCTGTACCCTCTCATTCCTGTGTAGGGTCACAGGGATCTGCTGGAGCCTGTCCCAGCTCTCTTTGGGCAGAAGGCAGAGCTATAAATAGGACTATTATAACCTAAATGTTCTCTGCAAAATTTGACCAGAAATTACTTCTAGAAAGTGTTTTGCACAGCATAAAACAATTGTTTTGTTTTGGCCCAAGAGCATTATGTCAAATAACCTTACATTTTTTTTCTTTAAATATCTTTAAAGAAAAGTGATCTTTTTTCCCATCACAGACTTTGTTTGGTCACATTGATACATTAACACATTCTCCTGGAGAGGTTGGGTACGAATGCCCAACACGATAATTGTTTATAGTCTGTTAACGGTTACTGATATAGAAATTATTACTCATATGAGTTGTACCGTCTTAATGCTGGTAACAGTGTGTCACCTTGAGTGACTGTGCTTGTCGGTTGGTAACCTCCTTAAGAAGCACGATGTGGATGTCAAACATAAGTCAAGACAATAGTCATTTCTAATACCAAGCAAGCCAAATTTGGACTTTCATGCATGGTAGTTCATACTTGGGAAATTAGACTCAGGCAAACATATTTGGCCAGATGACATTTGGCAGACAGCTAGCCATTGGCTATACCAGCTGTCATCATTTTAGCAGTTTAGTGCTTGGCATTATATTAACTTCTGAGCTGTGAATAAAAGCCTAACAGAGCATGGTCATATTTTAAAGAGAATATGTTTTGTCATGCTTGTGTGTTGTGGCAGATATACGGACAATCGTGCCTGGCTGTGGGTTGGCCTGAAGGCTCTGAGGAAGAAGCATAGCTAAAGCAGCCATGCTAACCAGCTGTCAGCTACAGGCTAGCGGCCATTTCTGAAGTTGCCACCAAAACAACATTTGAAATAGAAAGTCCTGCTGCAGATGTCCACTGGTAGCTCCACAGCTTCTCCAGTGTGGCTTGGCTGAAGTAGCTGGGATCCACTGTGGATCATTCAAGGGTCCTTCCAAGCGGAAATATGCTGGGACATGTGATCATCCCACGACTCGCAGGCTGATACTTGCCCAACTGTAATGCATCAAAGAATAAATGTAAACTTTGAATATATAAAACAAAAAATATGTTTGCAACCAAATCAGTTACTACGGCAGAGGCTTGCATTACCCATGGAACATGATACAAGAGAAGCTAGTTCTCGCTTCAGCTCTGTGGCGACACAGGCTGGGACAATTCATAGCTAACAGAAGCAGGTGGTAAAGAGACAATGTGATGTTTTATAATAGTATAATGTTAGCAGAAGTGTTTGTTTGTTAAAGTGCTACTGTGACTGGTTTTGAATATACAGCTGTTGTGTTCCCTGGAAGAAACTCTTTTTTTTTTCCTGTATTGAAGTTATGGGCCATTCCAGTCCATTTTTAACCCTGGTTACACGTAAGGGAGGGTTTTTAACCCTTGTGTGATCTTAACGTTCTGTTTACTCCCCTTGTCCTATGGGTCAAAAATGAACCAGCCTACCAAAGCCCCAAAATAAAGCTTAATTGAATTTTATATCCAAAATCTATTTTCCATGATGAAATAACCTGTTATTTACCAATTTAGGTCAATTTCATTCATTTTTTCTCATGTATTTTTTTGTTACACAATACAAAAAAATGATCACCGGTGACCATTATTACAGTTGAATCTAGACATGCAGTGATTTTTGGAAAAAAAAAAAAAATATTTAAATTGATTTAATTAAGCCATGAATTCCAATGTGGCCTCCAGGCCACACTTGAAGCAAAGGTGGTTTTGATTGTTTTGTTTTAAAGAGGTCATTGCTTTTGGACATAAGGAAGCAAGCTTTCCAGGATGCAGCAATTGCAATGCAAAGGCGGTTATTATAGTGTTGGAATATTGGCGTATATTACGTGATAAGCCATTCCCTTGGGATTTATTTATAAATTTATTGGTTAAATCTTTAATTTCAACCCCCATATGCTCATATGGACTTCAGTATTTTTTTGTTGAGAAAATATTAAATGTTTGCTGTCAAATGCCGTTCCAAGACCTTCCATGTTATGCCTCATAACACTAAACAAATGATCCTACCTCTGACCCATCAGTCAATCCATCAAGCGAGCAAACAATCCAGTCACCCAGTACACTAATAATTAATCACACATTCAATCATAAATGGTTTTGCAGATGCTGATGATGCTCACACATAAACATCCTCTCACTTTAAATTAGCAGGCAAGAGACTGACAGTGAAAAGATGAATGGATTCTAGTTTGCTGGGGCTTGTTTTGATGACCCATGTTCAGTTAAATTATTGCAGCAATGATGTCACGACATTGATGAATTACTTCTCTTACTATTTCATTAGCTCTGTAGACACTTGCCCACTGAGAATGAGCTCACAGTGATGTGATTATACCATCCAAAGTTAAGGGTTCTCTTACTTTAAATTTGTCAAAATAGTAAATAATGGCTAAAACACAGGTAATTTAATTCTATAATTAAGTAAAATTAAACATATTAAAATAGTAAATTGATGTATTTTCATGTTTTTGTTTTTTTAACACTTTGTTCTTAATGTTATGAGCCCACTAATAGGATAGGGAACAATGGAGATGTGTTTCATTTTTAACTTAAATTTCCAATAACCTAGTATGCTAAATTAATCAATTTGGTGTTCCTGAAATCCTGTAATTATATCCTTACATTCTACAGTTATTCATTACTGAAAGTTTCCTTCCAAATCATTTTGCTTTTTAAACACTCTTAGTATTACTATTTCATATGTGAAAATGGGAGCGGTAGAAAATTACAAGCAACAAATATATAAGGTATTTTATTATTTGTTTTATTTTATGTTAGACACTTGGGAAACTGATTTTGTTCTGTAATTAGTGCCAGTTTGTCTCATCAGTGGCGGGGGAGGGGTAATCAAAGAAAATTGCAGCAAATCAACACGTTGTTTTAATTGTGCACCTGCATTTTATAGTTTCTAGCTTCGCATTGGAGCCAAGTGATTTTTCTTTTTCCTTCACTAATTTTGTGTACGTTATCTCCTTACCAATTTTTGTAACTGATTTTTCTGATTTAATCACTCCCTCCAGAGAGCCTCTTGAGAAGTAGGTAAAAACAAAGTAATAAAGGGACAGTTCTCAAATAACTTGACACACTCTGATTGAAGAGGTAGCTTTGTTTCGGCTCGCATGTATTCTCTATTTTACAGCTTTGAATAGTGGAAGAAAAAAATAAAAAAATTAGGCATTTGTAAAACCAGTTTCTGAAATTTTCCTCTGGCCTCGTAATAAAGACAAGTATGGTTTTTGAACATCAGAATTCTCCAAAGTGCCTGTTATCAGTAGAGCCCAAGGCTGTTTGATTTGGCCATTTAGCTGAGGAGTTGTTACTGACTCAATTTACGGAGATTTTGGAGTTTGAAGTTTGAACAAATAGCCTTGAGTATAAAGAGTTAAAGTTCCACTTGAGGTTCAGTATCATGCTCAAGGATGCATAGTTAGAATCTTTCTTCTGAAACACATTGTGATCCAGGCGCTTATCTCAAAATCATTGCATTTCACTGTTAAACCACAAAGCTGCACAAGTAAACATTGAATCTTGATGGTGACAGTGATAAGGCTGAGAATTAAACTGTCTTTAAACCTTTAAAAGAGTTTAAACCTAAAGAGAAGTGACTTTTCATATCTCATGAAGAATCCTGACTTCATATAAAAATTGTATAGGCTCATGCTGCTGTATGCTGTAACAAGACAAGGAAACAATACATGACGATCTGCACAAATGCTTTGACATCTCATTTATGAAAAACAATAGAAATGGTAGTTCAATTTCAGTGTGAATTTTCTTTTCAAATTAAAGACATGAATACATACACACAATAAGTGACATGTAAATAAATTCACTTTCATTTTTAATCTAAATTGTTGGCACAGCGCAGCTCCCTGTGAACTTCCATGGAAATTAGCATCCCACAGAGTTTTAATTTAAATTTCTAATTGCAGGTTCCCAAGTGTAATTTAATGGAGTTGTCATGTTGACGATATGGTATGCATCAACAGATTAAAAGATTATCATTTAGTGACTGATGATGCCATCCCTTTGAGGGTGAACTGAATTTATCACCTTTGTGCACTTTTCTATCTATGAAAACCCAGCTTATGAGGCAAGGTTATTAAAAACATTAAAAATAGTGTTTTTACGATCTCCATAACAGAGAGATAAACATAAACTGCGAATTTCAGAAATATGAACAGTGCAAATTTGAATATAATCAAATACAGTAATGCAAAGTTGAATAAACAAATGTTGAATAGATATAATGTCTTTTTATTGGTTTATCTGTGTTAAGTAAAAAAAAGTTAAACAACAGATCATCAGGCACATGCATTTTTTTAATAAAGCCAAAGTCAGATATTCTATATTAAAGAAATGAAAAAATGTGTATGTTGCCAGGTAACTAATTAGTGATGTTAACACCGACATTTATCTTATTGCGTGTTAACGCATTTTGCTCACATGCTTTTGTTTTGAAAAGTCTGTTAATGGCTGCTGCGGAGCCGGAAGAGAATTGGCAGGTAAACCTACTAAAACGGACATGGAGAGCGGTAAAAATCAGTGTACTTTACAGTTCGGGTAGCAACTCAGGTAGCAATATTAACAATTCTGTCTAAAAAAAAAATAGAAATTCTGGACTGCAACAAAACTTTTGCATCATTACTCCATGTTACATCAGATCTGCTCCATGTGTTCACTGTACTGCTATTCTCTTACTTGTTACTTCAGTGCGGCTCCATCTAGTGGCACAGATGTGTAATTACAACAGAAAGTCCAGTCCTCGATTTTAAAAACAAATTTAGTCCTGTGGTCCGTTTTTTAATTTCGTATTTTTGATCTGAGTGGAAAATTGAAATATGAAAAAAAAAACAGGCTTTTTTTTTTTGTTTTTTTGTGTTAGATTAAAAAACGAAAAATTTAATAAAATGTCACTTTTTTTTTTTTTTTTTGATTGAGAATTGAAAATGAAAGAATGAATGATACACGGATTGGTAAAATTACTGAACTTTAACATGGACATTTTCATTTTAAAGTTATCCCATATGGAGGATTTGACAGAAACAAAACAGAAACAAATGTAACAGCAGAAACTTTTAACTCCCCGTTAAAAGTTTCTGCTGTTACCTCAGAAATTACCTGTTTTAATGTTCTGATTGTGCTGAGCCACAATCATTTTGTTGGATTTTGTTTGTAAACTTTTTTTTACTTTTTATAAAAACAGGATGACATTAATGCCCTGACAGTGGCAATAAGCTTTATTTTATTTTACATTTTTTTAAGATGAGATTTACACTAAATATGTGTTACTGACAAGTGCTGATGTTAAAAGTGTTTGAACAACAAATGTTATGGCACTTTATTTCATATGGCAGCAGAACATTTAAATAAAAGTGCACTTTACACTACTTTTGAATTCATTATTTGATTTTGCGTATACAATGCGGTTAATCGTGATTAAAAATTTTAATTGTTGCCCAGCCCTATATATATACACACACACACACACATATATATATATATATATATATATATATATATATATATATATAATATATAGATATATATATACACACATATATATACATATATATATATATATATATATATATATATATATATATATATATATATATATATATATATATATATATATGCACACACGCGCGTGCGCACGCGCGCACACACACACATATGTGATTGTAAATTGTGTTCCTCAGTTAAGGCAATGAAGACTTAATTAAAACTTTTAAAATGAATCAGTATATATAACAGTCAGGTTTTAGTCTTTTCTCTGCTTTTAGCATAAGGACAAGCTGCACTGTTGCTGATGGCAAAAGGATACTCTGATGATCAAAACTGTTAAAAAACCACATCATAGCAGGGTCCATCTCCTAGCATCAAAAAGAAAGGTCTTTGAAGTTACCAAAGCACAAAGCATGGTGACGTCTTACCCATGGGGGGACTGAGTAAACTAGAAAAACAGGAGCTGAGGTCACATAGCCAAGAGAGAGCTGATGCAAAGAAAAGGAGGTTTTATTTATTTATTTATTTCCTTTTTGACCAAAGAGAGAGAGGACAGAATCTGACCTTAGAATTTCATCCTTCCAATTTCTATGTTCTGTCAAGGAAGCATGAATCTAATTTGGACCTGGGAGCTTTGCAGCTACTTCCTTTAATCTTCAACACTTGATGAATTCAGAGGAAAGAGGTATGAAAGAAAGACACAGAGGCAAAGAGAGAGAGTGACAGAGAGCGTAAAAAGTGAAAGAGGAAAAATAAAACAAAAAAAGAGAATGAGATGCCCGCAATCTTCGTTTTTAAGCTGTTTTCAAATTACAGTACATGCAAATTAAATCCAGGAGGCATGCATCACATTGATTTTATGCCTCTAATAACCCTCCAAAAATTAGGGAAAATGGAAAAACCAGAAAGAGTCAAGACTCTAACAGGCAAATGCCATTACTTAAGAGATTACAGTATATAAGAATATAGTTGATGCGTATGCCTAGACTTCTGTTAGATCGTTTCCACATTACTTCCTCATGAATATTAAGAAAACCATGACAGACACTGAAGCACCCTCTTGATTTTATCTGTGTGATACTCGCTGTTTAAGGCAGAAATGCGTTTAAGTGTAATGAATATAGAGCGGAAGCAACAGTGAGAGACCAGAAGGAGAAGGATGCAGCTCAAAGCATACAAAATGCATTTGTTGCACAGTGTAATGCGCCATACACAAATAGTGCAGTTTTATTGCCTGAAGGACTAGAAAGGACTTTTGAATTCATGCTCACTCTCCAGAAGGAAGCAATCGTGGCGGTCACTGACAGGTGTGCCCCACAGGCCACTGTTGTTTGACTTTGTGCTGGAATGCAAAATATACGGCATCCAAATGTACTACCGCATTTATTATTAATAAAAGAAAAAATACATATCCTTAGGATGTTTCATGAGGCTGATCTTTAATGTATGTTTGTACGTATGCTACTAGGTTCAGAATCTTTTTGTTCAGTATTAAGTCGACATATAACCTGAGGAAATATTGGGATAAAAGATCAACCTGCAACTGTCGGAAGACAACTGTATCTCTTGAACCACAGAGATAATGACCCCAATCGTACACTTCCCGCTAGCCGTTACCCACTAGTCGCTACCAGAAAATTGCAGGTATAGGAACCCCCGCTAACCGCTAATGCAATCTTCCGCTCGCTAAAGCTGCTACCCATTATGCCGACTCCCTTACTCACTTTGTAGGTGTGGCAATAGGCGAGTCTTTTGCCTTTTCCGCAAACTCAGTATCTTGCGATCGCGGGTTTAGGGTCGCATGGGCGGGTGGTCAGACCACCCGCTACCCGCAACCTGCATGTCAGCGCGTACAAGAGCGCGTCCAAATGGCAGGTTTAGGAAGGTGGAAGATTGTGTTCTTTGCGGGGGAACGCCCTCCTGCTACCCGCTATCCCTAAATAGTGGCTTTAGGAGTTCTGGTGGAAGATCGGGTCCAATGACTTCACTTTATTCAGCACCATGGAAAGCAACACTCAAACACTGAATCCCATTCTTGAATCTTTGTTGGTTTTTGCTTGTCAATTCTCATTTCTGTTGCTCTTTAATTTAGCTTTTTCTCTCAATTGAACTTTATTTGTATAGTGTCTATTACAATACAAATTGTCTCTAGGTGCTTTTCAGAGATCCAGAGAATGACCCCGGAGCAAATATTTAAATAATTATTAAATCCTAAATTAAGAAACAATGGCAAGTAAAAAAAAAAAAACCAGAGCTGGAGAAAAATCTTTAAGCCATCAGTGGCAAGGAAAAATTCCAATAAAAGAAGAAACCTTCAGCCGGTCCTGGTTCATAAGGGGGGACCTTCCTGCCAAGGGCCAGCCGAGTAAAGGAAGAAAAGAGATGGGACAGAGAGAGGAGAGGCACATACATTAATTAAAACATCAAACGCTTAAGTGTCAGAGTGGGGTTCTTTTCTACAGGGATGTAGCTTGCAGTGCTGAGCTTCCTTTTGCTCGCATCATATATGTAGCTCAGGACATTGCAACAGAGTTAATGAAGAACTCTACTATGAGATTTGGAGTTGAGAAATGTGTCCATGTCATTTTTTTTTTTACTTAGAGTGCAGTGATCATTTTTTATTACAAATCTAAAAAAAATGATGAAGAAGTATCAGACCAATGCAACCACATTTGTTGCCTGCCCTCGAAATGACATCAGGGTGGCGTGTAGCTTACAGCATAGGGTCCCACACTTTGGTGTAGACATGCTGTCAGTTTAATGCTGAAGCATAAACCAGGCTTTAATGTAAAGTGGCATCTTTAAAAAAAATGTAAAGAATTTCTTAATAAATGCAATCCACTTGAGCAATTATTTAATATAACTATTATAAGATTTTTCAAACTGAAAACCATTTGAGACATGTTCTTTTTTTCTCATTTTTTATATTCTCCTCCCTCTCTTGCTCGGTACCTCCCATTCAGTCAGGCCTGATGTGTCTATCAGCATGACAAAGGATGTGGCAGGCAGTTCCCCAAAGTGCTTCCCACAACTCCCCCTTTATACATACACTCACACACACCAGTACCACCCCACATCTCCCTATCCAATCCTTTCCTTAGTTTTTGACTCTATCTCCATCTTTGATGTTTAATTCAAGAATACAAAGGCAGATGTGATGGGCAGAGGGAGGTCAGGCAGGTCAGGGAGACTAATACACGTACAAGAGCAAAATATATTCACAAGTTAGCTCATGCCTCTGTAAGTATGCAAAGAATATTATAGGTGGAGAAAAAGTCAACTTAGAGAGCTTTACAAAACTTCTATAACTTATTCCCAAAATTGAATTGAACTGTATTGAATGTATTAAGGCAAAAAGGGGAATTATAGTTTTGTAGTAAAAATCGAGAATAAATAAGTAGAAAATAAGAAACTGAAATTGGGTACACTGTTGGAAAATTGGAAGTGCTGCAGAGAGAGAGGGAATGGCTGAAATCTGCAGAGATCTCCATGAATGCAATGGGGTGTTGTGTTTGTAGCATGGCAACAACCACCCAGATATGATGTCACATGCAGTGTCAGCTGGTAACACAAGTGAACTCTCTCTGTGGACAACATGGATACAAACTCGCAGCCCATAGTTCACTATCCTGATGCAGAGATGCTCCCTTACAGTAACAATTTCATGATTACATTATATGTTGTTGAAATGCTCTGCAGTCCTTACTCCCTTGAGTCTCGCTGCTCTACTTGGAGTCTCTGTCTCCCTGCATGAAAGTTGGGTAAAGACACATTAGTACTAAGTGTTTCACCACTTTGTGGCCGCAGGAATATTTTTTGGGTTCTAAGTTACCAACAGTCATGATTCATCTGCATTAATGCTCCAAATTTGTCCATTTTATGTGCCAGGGATAATGCGTTCACCATGACAGGGAAAAAAATATTTTTTTCTTCTTGCGCTCTATTTTATTCCTGCTAAACTTCCTCAATCGCTCCTCTTCAGCTCTTTATGATCTTAGCAATACATGGGATTTAAAAGGGTTCACTTCTATATGTAAACAACTCTTTATTGTCAGTCATTCAACATAATAGATGTTAAAAATTGCCAGAACAGTTTTGTTTCTCTACACAATCTATCCTTTTTGTTATAAGAATACAAAATCAAGATCTGACTTTCTATTATAGTTCAATGTAGTCAAGTCTAGAAATAACCTGAGCAGCATTTTGTAATTGAGTTCATTTTAAAATATTAAGTATTAAATTGTGTTTTATAGTATTAAATAGGCAGTTTCTGCTGCTGTGGGTTGAGGATGTCAGATGAACTCTATTTTGGGAAGGTTCTGCAGGTTAGATATAAGAAGAGGAAGGATTACAGCCTGTGGGATTGTCCATGATTGTTGTAAGACAGAAAATCATTAAGCTCTCAGTAAGTGCACTGGAAAGCAGACAGACAACAGTGATAAGACAGACACATCCCCTCAGGGTGGGTCAAGTTAAGGCCCAGGAGAATGACAGGGACTCTGGACTGAAGCCATGTGTGAAACCTCCAACCGCTTCTCAAGCCTTTATGTTTTGCTTGCAAACACTGCTGACCTTACAACACACATCGAGTTTGCCTCTGGGCCCACTGAAGACCTGTTTTGACTGCCCCTGTCACAGAAAAAAAAAAAAAAAACACTGTCTCAAGTATGAGGATTTAAGTCCAAAGGATATTCTTGAAAGATGTGTGATAGGTCAGTGATTTAAGTTGGTGATAACACTGACTCAAGGTTAGAAGCTCAATTCCCTGTTGCGATGGCTTTACTGAAAATATGCAACTACAGAACCAGAAAGTCCTTTCCCTTCATGTGCTTGTTTTATATTTATACAGGATATGTAAAATGCAAAATGAAATATTAAACTTTCGTTTTCCACTAATAACTCTATGCAGACGTATCAGTAGACCAAGATAGCTTGAGGCACCAACAGTGGAAAATTAGGCTCTAACTTCTAATACTTTGTCAGTGCAGGTAGCCAATATCATCAGTTCACTCTGTTTTAGAAATATATAGAGAAAAATTAAACATTAACCTGAGTGCATCATTCAGTGTTACACCGTAAAGGTCCCCAACAGGCATCTTCACCATATCCCCAGACCTTCTCAACTGGCTTCATTTGATATGGAGGAGCAGTGACTCTTCTCCTGGACTCCATCCCAGATGACTGATCTTCTAAATCTATCCTTAACACCTGGGCACCACAGGTAGCAGAAGCACCGCTATCCAACTACACCATGGTTTTGCTTTGTTCACAGTGTAGCCTCAGGTCCCATCAGAAGCATCTCAAAAGCAGAGTGCTTCTGAGAGCTTCTGGATTCATCAGATCCATTTGCCCAAACGTTTCAAGAGCCCATGAGAATCACATGGCTGCTCGTTTAAGATGTATCCCTAGCCATGTCTTGTCCCTTCTGCTATTGATCTAATAAAAAGGATCATTGGTGTCAAATAAACTTTTTGACTTCTAAAATAAACCTCTTCTCATACGTGGTTGAAATCTCATCTGACACCCTTGAATTATTTACCCATAGTGTGCACATGTTAATGTAATGTCAATGTACAAGTCAGGGACCACTGGAAAAGTAATTCCCACAAATTCAAAAAAACAAAATGGAGGAGCATTTGACAACTAATTAGGCTAACATTAGGTGATGTGGCTGGGTATAAAAAAGAAGCATTTCAGAGAGACAGAACCTCTCAGAAGTAAGGATGAGCAGAGGTTCACCAAACCACATCTAAAAATTATGAAACAATTTCAGAAAGACTTTGAAGATCCCACCAACTACAATCATCAAAGCTCATCTAAAATGCAAAACTGTTCTGTGGTCAGATAAATCAGAATTTTATATTCCTTTTCAAAACCATGGACTCTGTGTCCTGCAGACCAAAGAGGAGAGGGATCATCTAGTTGATATCAGTGGGACAGTTCAAAAGCCTGCATCTCTGATGGTAAAGGGTTGCATTAGTGTCCAAGTCATGGGCAGCTTTCATAGTACATAGAGGTTTTGGAGCAACGTACGGTCTCATTCAGACCATGTCTTTGCAGACTGGAACCAGGAGCACACGAGGCGGACAGCCACAGCAGGGAGATAGACTCGCCTCCTGCTGGGTCCATATTGGCTGGTGCGTTCTGTCAGGGTGTGAGGCAGAATGGAGGAGCCAGGCGCAGGAGTTGAAAAAAAATAAAGCATTTATTTGACAAAACAAAAACCAAAAGTCCAAGAAAACTGAGAAAATCCACAAAACTATTCCAAACGGGCAGGAAAAAACACAGAGTTCAAAACAAAAATCCAAAACTCCACAAAAGTATTCCAAACAAGCATCTAGGAATCAAAAACAGGAAAAACACCCACAGGGAACAACAAAAGACAGTGCATGAAAAGGAGACCTATGAACATGAAAAGGAGACCTATGAACATGAAACGGAGACCTACTTAACATAAGATGACGATGGACCATCACAGACAGGGGAGATGACAAGACTTAAATACACAGAGGAACAGACGAGAGGCAGGTGTGCACGATCAGGGTGAACAAGGGGAAGGAAGCAAAGATGAATACAATGTAGACAAGACAGACCTTCAAAGTAAAACAGGAAACAGGTAAGACAAAACTTGACGCCAACTTAACACATAACACAGAAGAACCAAAAATGGCTGTCATGGCCGCCCCAGACCATGACAGACCACATCTCAGGGAAGGCCTTGCCTTTCAGCAGGACAATGTTAAACTACAGATCCATCACAACAGCATGGCTTCATGGGGAACAGTCCGGATGCTGAACTGATCTACGTGCAGTCCAGACTTTTCACTAACAGAAAAAAAAAAAAAAAAAAAAATCACAAAACAAAAAAAAAAAAATGCAGCAACCAAGGCTGACCTAGGACTGCTTAAATTCTCCATCAGACAAGAATGGGACAATATTCCTCCCTTAAAACTTCTGCAATTGGTCTCCTCACTTCCCAGAAGTTTACAGACAGTTGTTAGAAAGAGAGCTGATGCTGCACAATGATAAACGTCGGCCTGTTGCAACGTTTTTGAGATGTGTTGTTGCCATTGAAGTCAAAATGAGCTAGTTTTTCCATGAAATGGTAAAATATCAGTTTCAACATCTGATATGTTCTTTATGTTCCATTGGGACTAAAATGTAGAGTTTGAGATTTAGAAATTATTGCATTCGGTTTTTATTTACAATTTACACAGCATCCCAGTTTTCTTGAGATTGGAGTTGTAACTGCAGAGACACATGGACAGACAAGCACTCATGTGAGCGATACATGCAGTAAGGTACATCTGTCTAGCTAATCTTAAACTATAAAACAGAACATTTCGATTAATAGATGGTCAGATACACTCTTTTGTACAATAGTCACACAGTAGCCTACACACAGCACATACAGTAACGTTAGTTAGCTTAGTTGGGTAGCTAATTTTAACTTGTTCATACATGATCATAAGACTCTTTCACACAGTAGTCATGAACCACGTGCACACACATTTCTTAGGTAAAAAAAAATACTTCTATCAGAATTTTCTGTATAAAATAATCTAATGGGGTGACACATATGACCTGCAAAATACATATCCCTGACAGTCACAGTTGACGACAATCAAAAGTTCCCATGAAATTCCAAAGGAAATGAATACAAGTCATTTCTGACCCATCTGTGGAAGCTTGGGGTCATAACATAAAACCAAGAGTTTTGTAAAATGTATTAAACGTAAGTTAAAAAATTAACTGGCATGATATCAATAACATAAGTTTAAAGAATAGCTGGAATAAGACGTGATCATAACTTTTCATTACGGAGATACCACGAGAAAACAACTTCACCGTACCATTTTTGACCCGCTTATGCATATTAGAGTTATCATAGTTGTAAAATAATACAATTCAAGTTTTGGGGTACACTTGATCCTTAGAACACCTCTCTTGGTCCCACCTGAGCAAACAGGGGAGCTGATTTAAACTAAATGGAAGCCATTGTGCATTTAACTATAAAAAATAATTTTTTAAAGATTCACTATGCATTTTTTTCACAAACATACATATGAACTAAAACTTCAATGGTGTTTTTTTTTTTTTGTCTCAAAATGCTGACTGTCCGCCTAGGCCATTTGTCCGCCAAGCTCTTGCCATACACAAAACTTCTCTTTAAAACAATACGGCAGCCATAATCAAAGCCTGAGGTTGGCCTCACTAACACATGATTAATTAATCCGACAAGCATGCCAGATGTGATCAGGTCAACTGTGACTACAGGGTAACATGTAAATGAGTATCTGGATTTGCCAAGCATCTATCCTGTTGAAAACTTGGCAGGTGTTGGTACACTTTGGAGGAATGCTGAACCTGTTCACAGTAAACATTGCTGACATCACCCCACTGCCACATTCCAGTTATAAATATTACATGAGCCATGACTGGACAGCTGATATTTGTAAGATATATTGTCCCTCAATCCTGAGGGCTATTCTCCATCTGCCAAATATATTTCATTTGAACAGATGGAAATTGCAAAGGAGAGTCGGAGCAAGTGTAGGAGGGGAAATAGCGGGAAAAGGAAAGAAAGATGAAAGATGAAGGAGGGAGGGGGATGTGTATGTGCATATGTATGTGCAGAACAGATCATAAATAGTTTAAGTCTAATGAGTATGTAGTGGTGAACCCAGAGGCCTGATCCTCTTTCCAAATGGATTGGAGATGGTTTTATGGCTCAGTTGGTATATGATATTTCCCTCAGACTGATATCTTTCTTTTTAATTTTCCATTTCTTAATAAATGCATAAGTATATAGCCAGTGGAAAGAAAAGCATGTGAGGTGCGGAGACACTCCTTCACAGGATTACACCATCTGCTGTTAACAAGCACAGGAATCCCTCCTCATTTTAGTCTTGCTACCTTGTTTGCAGTCTTACTTTAGCTGTATGAAAGCTGGGTGTTGGAGTCTAAAATACGCTCCTGCAGCCAGATCATGGTGAAAGACAGAACTCCAGTTCCAGTTGGTCTTCATCAGAGCACCGAGCTCTTTCATTATATGTGAGGAAGTTGTTTAAATGTTCTTCTGTTGTTTTTGTCGGAATAATTTATTCCATTCATAATGTAGAAAGTTAATAACTGTAGACTGGAGGTCATTCCCATTGGTGATTATTTCTGAATTGCTCTGTGTGCTTTCTGGATATGTAGGTTTACTCCTTTGGAGCGCTGCAGCTCGTTTTTGAACAGGTGATCAATCAGTAACACTGGTGGTGCTCACTGTGTCTTTGAACAAGATATGTCTCTGTTTTTTTGTTTTTTTTTTCATCTTGCAACCTGTGTGTGAGCTTCTGGGGTGTTGACAGTGTGGATTGTGCCTTACACCCCTCATGCCTTTATTTATTTATTTTTCACTCCTTTAAATACACATGTAATTGAAAACAATAAAAATTAATTTCTTCGTTGTTCTGTCTGCTAAATAAAGGTTTAAGATAAATCACAGACTAAAAGCTTGTGCTGCATTTTTTTTTAACAACATTACAACTTTCTTGGACATGTAAAGCTCTACAATTTCAAAATCCCCTAAAACAGATTTTTTTGTGGTTTGACATATACTTGTTGACCTAAAATTCTTTCTAAGAGCTGGATCAGCCCAGACTTCTGGCACACACTATCCTACAGTCGTGGAAAAAATTATTAGACCACCCTTGTTTTCTTCAGTTTCTTGTTCATTTTAATGCCTGGTACAACTAAAGGGACATTTGTTTGGACAAACATAACGATAACCACAAAGATTGCTCAAAAGAGTTTTATTTAAGAGCTGATATCTTACCATTTTCCATGGTTTTCTTCATTATAACCTAAATCACTTAAGTTTTTACATCAATAGCTATGGCGTTGTACTGCCAAAAACACTGCTTTTATGCATTCAGTGTTTTCTTTTCTGTCTGTTTTAGTCACATGATGATGTTTAGTGGTACCAGGTATTAAAATGAACAAGAAAGTGAAGAAAAAAATGGTGGTCTAATAATTTTTTCCATGACTGTATATTCCATTCTTCCATCCTGTGTCAGAGCCATTTCTGACCAAATGGGGCAGTGTAATTATTCAACAAGAAGGATTCAGTCAAAAAGATTTATTTTAGGGTCTCCAAACATTATCTAAAGGTTAAACAATACCATTATAATGGATTGATGATGCTTCATTATTTTAATGGTTTTGACTCTGGTGAACATACAGGCAATCATGCTGAACTGAAATGTTTGATTAACTTAGTGTTTTAATATATGTGACAGAAATTTTATTTCAAAACTGTCAAAAGTTCTAAGATATGTACAACATCACAAACATACAGTAAGCCAACACTTATTTAATTTCTCTCTCCTCTTGAATCCCAGGTTGGTTGGGTTACACATGTCAGATCCAGAAATCAGGCAGTTCATATGTTTGGACAGGTTCCAAAAAATGAAATAAGATTTATTCTTCTCAAAGTATTAGATTTTTAATTAAAGAAAACTAGAATTTATACCTGTCTACCTCCTGGTCCAATCCTGATTTTCTGCTGTTGGTGACAGAGGCTTTTGCAGTGTTACCCAGAAATTCTTCTTTCTACTCCTGGTCTCCATTTCTGTTTCCTTTCTCTATCCATGACATCACAAAGCCTCAGTTTAGAAATGCCAAGAACAATATTTTCTATTGTGAACTCCCACTGCCAGTGTGCCAGTGCAATCCCATTACACGGTCCAGGACAAAGACTTTTATCATTCGTATTATCAAGCTTGTATTAGAAGCCAGTGGAATTTATATGCTGAGCAAGTTTAGTTGGAATCAAAGGCCAAGTATCACTTGATGTACAACGTTGTGTATTATGCTGATTTTAGCACATTCAACAGACTAAGGTAAATTTTCAGTGTCAAGTTCTAGATGCCAGAAAAGAGGGATCAGTCCCGATTGTTTGAGGTGTTGTTGAATGAATAATGACACAGTTGTCAACATAAATCACCTGGCGTCTTGACCTGGCTGCAGCCTTGCTTGCGTCAGTAGCTATAGACAAAGGGGATTTTCCCATCACATTCATTCCAGCTGAGACTAAGATTTTTTAGAAATCCTGAAGTAAATTTCCATTGACTGAAGAGTAATGACAGGATTCTGAGGACCAAGCCAGGTGTCGAGCTCATGGAAATGCATAGGCAAATAAACAAGTTTCAGCTGACCTTGGATCTGTTAAAACCTGTTATATCAATGAAAACAGCATTTTTCTGGCCTCAAATTTCTTCTCTGTGTTGTAAACAATAGATTAGATGGATAGGGGAGAATAGGGGAAAACCACTTGATTCACTTTTTATGTATGTGACTGTCAAGATGAGGGGAAATGAGGTAGATGAGGTTAAAGGGTTTAACCTGAATTTGAAGTTTTCTACAAATGTAAATGATCATAAAGTACCTCATGGCAAAGAAGTGTCCCTATGGCTGAGTTTGAACCAAATCAGGGATAAACTGATCAAAGTGAGTGGTTAAGTTGCACCATCTGGGTATAAACTGACATCTAACCCAATCTGGTGTACTTTAATTTAAAACAGTATTTTAAAATAAGTTTACATTTCAGTATCTTTAACTGTTTTCATTTTTTTTAACTGACAGAGTTGCAGCCTTCTCAGAAACTTCTCACAAGCTCTTTTCAGATCAAACTCTGCTCAGAAAGAGTTTGTTGCATAAATGACAAACTATTGCTCGCTCCTTACAGTTAAACTTTTGAAGATTAGGTGGCTTCAGCACATATCTCTGTAGGAGGTTTCTAATCATTTTCGTTGAAAGAAAATGTGGGGAAATGCATATCTGTACACAGTAGTTCTGACCAGAATCTCTTACATTGTGTGAATATGATAGTTTTAAATGAAAAACTGAGAACAACTTAATATGGTTAACAATTACAGGGAATTAAAAAGCTCAGTAACTGGCTCATCTTTCCCCAAAGATGACAAATTTGGGAAAATAAATAAATAAATATAAATAATAATAAATTTAATAAAAGCTTACCATTATATGAAAACATTTGGATATGATATGCATGATTTTATACATTTGTTAAACCACCAAGAAAAATATTAGACATATTATATTATATACAGAAAAATATTGGAAAAATGCCCTTTGTTTACATTATATTATGCCACTGCCTATGTCTCAAAACAAAAGCTAAAGGCAATGCAACACATTTGTGTGTGTGTGTGTTATTTTATGTTGAGGACTGATGATGGCCACAATTTCTTTTTAGCTTGGTAACTGGCATACTGTCAAATTTACATGGTTATTCTGAAGAAAAAGAAAAAATCAATTTCAATTCCAAAGGAGCAGAGACATTAAACTGTAGCTGTTTCATATTCGTTTTTTATAGAGATCACTTGTGTATGCAAAATGGTCCTGATGTACAAAACACAGAGCCTGGGAAACATTTCTCAAAACCACCAAGAAAAACCCATTGTAAAAGTACGACAAAAAACATTTTCGAAAACTGGATAAAATACAAAATACATCACACCTAATGACAGTTATTTGCCTGGTGGTGTTGGATTTTGCACCAACAGCCACTCTTGGTATGAGCTACTGAGACAGATTATGTGCATTTTAACACATGAACAAATCCCTCCTTTGATTATACTGTATCTCAGGTGTGTAAAAGTACCCTTAAACCCAGGTGATGTAAAGCTCCTCACAACATTTGTGCTAAATGCTGAGTACAGAGGAATTCTTTTTTCTTACACTAGACATCTAACACTTCTTAAAGCACCCCCCTTAGCCTGCTCTCTGATGTAAAACATGTAGGTAGGTTTCTGCATAGAGTCAAAAGTCATTCTGAACCCAGGGCTGTTTATTTTCTGAAACCCGTGATTGACTCCCCACCTCTTTCACATCTGCGACCTCCTGGGTACTTTCGAATCCTGCATGCCAGAAGGCATGTAACCACTGTCTTAGTAGACTCCAAAGCATTAATATTTATGTAGCTACTGCATTTCCATGTACGCTGTATGTTTTCTAGAAGACGCTTCAAACTGTTAGTTTCAACATTCACAAGGGGAGACAAAATATTTCTGCTTTGTTATCCTACCAATATCAATGACATCATGTATTTGAAATTACTTATCATTTTCAGTTTTGTGGAAGCTGCAGCTGTCCATTACAGGATGGAAATGAGTTATTTTGGCAACAAAGTGCCATTATCAAGAAGCCTTTTATTTTTGATTACCTGGTTATCATTTTATGCTCTGAATGGATGAATAGGAGGTGTTTCAGTGATAAAAG
Source organism: Hirundichthys speculiger (assembly GCA_018398805.1). NCBI lineage: Eukaryota > Metazoa > Chordata > Actinopteri > Beloniformes > Exocoetidae > Hirundichthys > Hirundichthys speculiger. The sequence continues at coordinate 446,250 of JAGFBZ010000381.1, read as the reverse complement.
CCAAACATAAATTTTTCATTACATGCGTCCTCTCAGCAGCGCTTCTCCTGCAGCGGTGATTCTTTTTAATAACCTCTATCCCTCTATTCATCTGAGGAGCTTCAGCTCTGTCGCTTCTCAGTGACACAAGCGCATCCTAAATACCTTCTTCATATTGCAAAGGAAGAAGTTTCCACAATCTGGCCTCAACACATTTACGCAGAGTCACACGCTGTACCCTTTTTTTTTTACGTCTCGCACAAAAACACTTAATAAACATACATGAAGGCAAAGATATTCATAGCATTCAGGGAGCTGCAGACACTCCCGTGCCCAGACCCGATAAGCCCAGGTATCGTTTGTGGCTCGTTTCTCTACAACCCCTTTCTACTTTTCCTTCTTCTCTCTGGGGTGCTCGATGGAGGAGGGTCATGGCTACAAGGTCCAATGGACACACAAATAGGACCAATGAATACGTAAATATCTTGGGAGAATTGTAGACAAAAGCAGACATAGTCGGTTCTGGACTGCCAGGAAAGCGGATGAAGGAGCTTTGGGAGATTCTTATCGATGTACGGCATGTATAAATATAGAGAGGGAGGGCATGCTACAGCGTTAGCCCAGGCTGAGGGATAAGCTGTTTGTGCAGACACCAGACAAGGATTAGATTTTTCACTGTTTAGTCATGCTGTATTTACAGGGTCAGTGCCATGTAACTTGTAATGCACAGAAACACCATGCCAAGGAAGCAACACAACAGGCTCTGGGTTGGCGGCCACCGTAACCATCATCTCATTTCCCGGGGAGTTAGCCTGGTGTGGTGTGATCCTTCAGCGCTGGTGCCTCCCATTCAAAAGCAGCTCTGCGAAAAGCCTCAGTAATTACAGCCGAGACTGTGAATGAGAAGCCAGCGTGTCTGCGGCAAAACGATCTTCAGCTCATTTATTGGTAGGATACAAAAGTGAAGAACAGAACTGGAGCAGCCGAGAGGCGGAGAAGGGCTGGAAAGACGGCGTTTGCGATCACTTTTTCCAAGAATCCTCACTCTGATAGATTTTAATTTAACATCTACTAAATAATTACACAACATTTTAATTATTATTGCCAAAAATAATGAGTTGCTACACTGTGAGATCAGCAGCAGGATTACGGGATCTCATGGAAAAAAGACTGAAGTTGGTGAAATATTCAGAAGCAGGTAACAGTTCTGTCATAAAACATGGTTTTCTTCTTGTTATTTTCTTTGTGGCCTCGTCTCTCTTTTGATGTTCCTATTTATGAGAAAAGGTCCAGCAGTAATTGGATCACCAACACTACTGATTGTTGTCATTCCTTGCACCTATTCTCATTTTAATTCCCCCTAACAGGGTTATTTGGAAAGAATTCTAATTTCTCGAGGATTGCAGCTGAACTGTGATCACTAATAAAGGGAAGCTTCAAGCTGAGACTTTCTTCCACTACATCACATTCTACTACTTTGTCTAGAATCAATATTAAAGATAGATATTGTCCATATTTGAATCGATATCAGGCCTTAAAGATGTGTACTTTGGCTCAGTCATGATTGAAATATTCTTCTCAAGCCTCTGGACCCAAAAATTGCAAAAATTGTAATAATGTGATGCTCAAGTCTTATAAATATCGCTTCAGTAAATGGTAGGTCAGCGTGGCTGCATCCTGACAATAAGTGAGACATACTTTGTCTTTTTTTCTCCCTCTAAAGTTGGCACAGTTGCATGGCGTGTTTAATAACATAGCTGTTCACGACCAACACCCTCTTTTCAAAAATGTCTTCACAGCTCTGCTCATGGAAGCTGGTTTTAAGGGTTGGGGTCACCCAGTCCAGTCCTCTCCATCTTCTTTTTTCATACTTCTGCTGAAATTAGTATAACAGCTTTGCATCAGCCTCTTTTGAGGCACAGTGAAGTCAGCACAATGTGAACTTTGGCTGTAAATAAAGATGCAGAAGCTGGATAATTCTACTCTGATCTGGGTCTGTTATATTCTGGTACATTGCTAATCAGAACCACTCACTGAATTAAATATTTTCCGATGCTTCAGTGGTATAGCGCCAGTTCACAACAAAGTCATCTCAAGGTTCTTTGCAAACTGTGTGCTCTTTTTGTAAAGTTTTGTAAAATCTAATAAATACAATCCAATTCAATCCAACTTAGTCCAAAATTCAAAATTAATGCTAAATAATGCTACTTTGTAGCCTATCTAAATTCCTATCTAAGATCCTTCACTTTGGTGCAATCTCCCACCCTGAGTGAGCGCATGGTGACGAAGGAGAGGGAAATAATGTTATAAAACGGAATTAAAAGCTCCAGCACAGTGAAAACAAGAGGCCCATGAAAAAAAAAAAAAAACCCACCCCCCCCCCCCCCCCCCCCCCCCCCCCCCCCCCCCCCCCCCCCCCCAAAAAAAAAAAAAAAAAAAAAAAGTTTTTTCACCACCACCTCCTTCTCACATCATTATTGTCTGAAGTCATTAGGACATACTGCTACCCACGGACTTGGAGTATTTAATCACTCAACTAATCACTGCACTTTAGGTACAGGTGCTTAACAAGGGCCAGTTATTTGCAGTAGCTAAATAATTTTGGACCAAAGTGGAATTTGATCATTTCCCACAGCAAACTAGTGTGCCTCAGCACAGTGATGGAAAAACCACTGATATACAAGAAGATTATGTATGTGTCATCTTAAAGATATGGTAGGAAAAGCAAAGGGAGAAGGTTTTGTCATAATTTTGTAGTCATTTTACTGCGTCACTTAAAAAAATAATAACAAAAAGAAGAACAATAATGATGCCCTCAAATACTACCGATACAATTAGGTTTTCAACAATATATCCCTGTTAAATACGTTTACATTACTATTTTCTGAGACTCTTTCTGATGATAGCTTTTTTATTCAGATCTGAAAAGCAAGGTTAAAAAAATAAAGAAAAGCAAGGTATGAAGCCATAATTTACTTTACTTACTTACTGTGAAGCACCATGAATGTGGACCTCAACCAAACATCTAAAACAAGTGTTTTACTATCATCAACCTTGACTCCATTTAGTCACAGTGACATCTAAGCTTTGTTTCCGATGAGTAAAGACTAAGTTAGGGATGCAGATTGGAGTTTTAATTGCATATTTACTTCTCAGAGGCAAAGATCCTCATTGCAATTACATCAGCAATATAAATATACATTTAAATGAGGACATTCATTTGGTTTAAAAAAAAAAAAAATAAAAATAACCATGTCCTTGTGGATTCCCTGCTATTCTGTCACTTGATTTATTTTATTTTATTTTTTCAAACATGGGATATCAGCATCCACAAATAACTTAACAGAAAGGGGCAGTTTAAAATACTGCTCCTGGTTTTTGATGAGCTGGTTAGCTTTGAAAAAAAATAAAGTTTCATAAAGAAAGGAGTGGAACCATTGACAAAAAGTAATAAAACCAAACAAGAGACACTGAGTATTTAGTTTGTGTGAAGCATGTTCAGCACCAGCTGCCATGACACTATTCCTGCTTTATCCTGGCAGCCTCATAGAGCTCATCTGATGAAGCGTCGTATCATCCCTCTGACATGCAGATATGCTATTTTTTAAATGGACTGCTGCTCCACATCAGTTGAATACATTTTGATGTGAAGCTGTTTCCATTACCAGTGGGCACCTCCCACAAATAAAACCTACACATCATGCGCAGATGAACAGTGCATAGCCTCTGAACAAAAGAGCCACCGTTGCCAAGCAACAGCAACAACTAAGTGGTTTTTTTTTTGTTTTGTCTTTTCTTTGTTTGTTTGAATTATTTACATTTTTTGTTTACATGTAGAGAAGACACACCTATCTGGACTTTAACAGATTAAAACATGTCAATCCCTTACATTCGTTCGTCTCCTGATATCTAAGTTGTGTAATGTGAAGGTCCCCCCATATGAGGTCCTGCTCAAGGTCTTTTCCTCAAACTGGAGTTTTTCCTTGCCACTGTTTGGCTTAAAGGTTTTTTTCACCCACTGCAGAAGGTTTTTTTTAACTTATAATTATCTTTGATGAGGATTTAATAATATAATTTTAGCTAATGATATTTGCTCAGGGGCAGCACGGTGGGTTGGTGGTCAGCACTGTTGTCTCACAGCAAGAAGGCTCCTGGTTCGAACCTCAGCAGGGGCCTTTCTGTGTGGAGTTTGCATGTTCTCCCCGTGCTTGCGTGGGTTTCCTCCAGGTACTCCGGCTTCCTCCCACAGTCCAAAGACATGCATGTCCGGTTAAATGGTGGTTCTAAATTGCCCGTAGGAGTGATTGTGTGCGTGGTTGTTTGTCTATATGTGGCCGTGTGATGGACTGGTGACCTGTCCATGGTGTACCCTGTCTCTTGCCCGAAGAGAGCTGGGATAGACTCCAGCAGATCCCTGTGACCCTGCAGAGGATTAAGTGGGCAGATAATGGATGGATGGATGGATATTTGCCCGGGGGTCATGCTCTGGGTCTCTGTAAAGCGCCTAGAGACAATTAGCATTGTAATAGATGCTATACAAATAAAATTGAATTGAATTAAAATTTAATTGTAAGAGTCCACAAAATATTTATAAAGAAAACGAATAGAAACATAAAAAAAAACATTATTTGGTTTAAAAGCAAAGAAAGGCATGATCATAACACCACCCTCCCTTCAGGGTACAATTTAAGTCGGAGATGAATCCTCCAAACTCACATCTCACAATTAAAGAAGAGCACTTACCAGTTAATAAAAATTCTCATGAACTCCCATGAAAGCCTGTAATTACACAGTTGCGAGGGAGAGTTATTTTTAAAAAGACAAGTGAAAGGCAACAGGAGGTGCATGACAACCGTGGCTTCAGTTACCAACTGCTTTCCCTAATTAGAGTCAACTTGTCAGAGCTACATTAACTTACAGGGTAATGTGCTCTTAGAAGACCACTAATGTTTTGACCAAATGTCTGATTTTCTATTACCTACTGTGCCACACGAGTAATTTTGATTGCTTTGTCAAGAGTAAAATGCTTCACATTATTGGCTGCCTCATAAGCTTGAGGATTCTGACCAAGAGGAGGACCGAAGGAGGTCTTATAGCAAAAAATCTCAAAGCAACTTTTTTAAAAAAAAAAACTGCCAAAATGTCAGCAGTAGGCTTATCAGTCTTAGCAAATCATCAGTGGTTCATGAGTCGCTCTTTTTATTGTATTTATTTAATTATTATGATTATTATTATTATTATGATTATTATTATTATATCTGGATGATAAGAAGAAAAAAATCTAATGAAATCACTTTCATTCATACAGCACAATTACAAGACAATGAATTAATAACATAACTGAATGAATTAAAACAGTTAAACAAGATTAATTGCATTAATATAATTATAAAATGAAACATAATCTGACTGAATACAACCAAACTCAGACGGGGCTACCCGGGTGCAGCAAAAACGGTATCCACTAGGTGGCAGCACCAGTCGAAACTGGCCATTACTGCTGCATTTGGGGGATTTGAAAGATACAAAAACTTCCAGCTTTGAACGCAACAATGCAGAACTCCCACTGATTAAACCGCCCTGATTTAGCGCAAGAGTAAAGGCAAAATAGGGAAGAATGTCGACATGTTGAAAGAAATTCCAGCTAATGCTCCTGTCATTTCAGCAAGGAAGAGATCATCACTGACAGCGACACAAGGAGCGCCCCTGTCTACTATGTCTGGAATATCTCACGCAGAAAGGCACAGGTTACCAAAGCCCCGAAAGAGTGGGAGTTCTGCCGCCTTAAGGCCCATTATTACTCCACTTTCATACTTCATACATCCGTCCTTTCCATTGCTACTCCTCACACCTCTGTGCGTTACTTGCATTTGTACGGCTGCATAGCAACGCATCCACCAGGGGGCAGTGACGGGACAAGTTACTGACATCAACAAACATGACAAGAGTTCAGGAGGTTGCAGTATTTTCACTACTCTGAAGTTGAAGAGAGCAAGAACAGTGGTGCAAACGGCCGTGATGTGTGAGACCACTAAATAAAAGTTGCTACATCAATGGGGAGTTTTTTTCTCTAATGTTTCCTATACAGGAAATTGACAACAAATGCCATTTTCAAAAGTTTCCTTCACTGCATGGGCCTGGAGTTGGAACATCATGTGAATATATATAATTTCAGACAAGCTTGCACAGCCACTTTTCAAAGTTTGCTGCCATTTTTATTCGGAATGTCTTCTTTTACATTTTCTTGTATTTGATTAACAATTGACTCACTAAGTTCACTACTGCCCCCACAATTTCCAGATGTATTGCTCTATTTCATCCTTAATAATAAGTAGGGGTGTGACGATACACTCAGCGCACGAGACGAGACGAGACACGATATTGGGTTCACGAGAACGAGACGAGACGAGATTTTAACAAAATTACAATGACAAACTATATATGACTGAAACAAGCCTTTATTAATGGTTGCACATGCATTTTGAAATTTTTTATAAATCTTTACATGAAAAATCTTAGCATGAGCTTTTAATAAACTGAAACTAACAAAAATTGAAACAAAAACTAAACTTTATTAAAGTTAAATGAAAAAAAAAATTATTTTATTTAAGTGCAAACAACATGTGTAAACTTAAATCAAAGTTCTACTCTGTCAACACAGAGTTCAAATAGTGCAAATAAAGTCTAAGTATGTCACTGACTACTTGCTGCAACTACACAGCCATGTTCTTTTTTAAGAATATTAGCATGTCCACATTCTCTGGTAGCAGTTGGGATCTTTGGGATCTCATTAACTATGTCTCCTCCTGCGAAAAGATGCGTTCATTTGGAACAGAGGTAGCAGGGACACAAAGGCACGCTTTGGCAAGCTGAGACAGCAAAGGATATTGGGAGCAGTGTTCTAGCCACCATTTCAGAGGGCAGCCACTGAGAGGGATTGAAGCCTCTTTTCTGTAGTTTTCAACTTCCCTCTCAGCCTGTTTTAAACTGTTGGACTCCTCTGGCTCTTCTCTTCTTTTCCTAGTCCTTCTTTATGTTCTGGCAGGCTAGACTTAGCCAATGACTGTACGTAGCAAAGGCGCATTACTGCCGCCACAGGTCACAAATAAAAGTTTGGATAGCTCACAAATCTCGCGAGACAGATTTTGAACACAACGAGAAATATCGTCAACTTAAATCTCGCGAGATCTCGTGGCACGAGATCTTGTCACACCCCTAATAATAAGCATTACATCTATGTACTAAAACAAGGGTGAAATCAACACAGACAGATGGCTCCATCCGTCTCTGTATCCGTTTCAAAAGTAGAGTATAAATGTCTTTAACATGTCATATTCTACGGCTCTTGTATACTCCTTATTCAAGAGAATGGAGTGCAGTAATAACATTGGCTGACTGTACTTTTTTTTTCTTTTTTATCAAATGGTTACACAGGAATCTTGGACTAGATAAATCATGTGGTAAGCATACAGTTTAATTAAATTGTAGGCCTCTTTACATTAATAAATGCGCCATGAAATAATTGAAAAGAAAAAAAAAACCCTGTACTTAAATCTATATTTCAGCTAATGCAAGCAGGTGTTAGGTGCTCAATGAAGGAGACTCAAGAGCAGGATTTGGAGTGAACAAACAGGTGGCTCTGAAGGTCAATTTATAATCCAAACTAGGAAGAAAAAGAACATAGACATCCATGGAGCTCGGTCTCTAAAAAGGGTAAACTGAAAGTCCCCAAGGGAGTCCAAAAATAATTTCTTGTAGCCCAAAACACCCACAAGGAAGAAAAAGCAGCAAGAGGCAGACACTAGACCAAGATCTGAAAGGGGGAGAAGGGAAAATATGTGAGATTAATAACCACTGAAAATGAAAAAAAAAAAAAAACAGCCTGGTGCTCCACATACACACACTCCTTCAGACAAACAGAGAGTAACAGGGGAAGAACACAGCAGGTAGTACAAAGGGAGGAGGAGGTGCAAGTGTCACATCATGACACCCATAGGAAAAATGTGTTGCTCATCTGTTGTTCAATCTCATCTCTTGAGATAAATTTGAGCTTCTCATATTAGTATCATTCTCTGATCATTTGTGTCTGATTTACTTCTCCTAAGGGTCCCTTAGGAGCAAGAGATAAGCTAAAAAGAGACAAGACATCACTAAGACAAAGGAGGTTGCGTTGAGAAAACCATTTGAGCAATACTTGAGAAGTGGGAGAAACAGAGGAGATCTCATAATTGTATGCCCCTGATCTCAATCATGTCTTGGTTATTTTGAAGGACAATTAAAGAGAACAACATGAGATGAATGTGAGACTTTTAGGAGACAAATGTGAGAAGTATGAGACTTAAAAGAGATCTTAAAATTTGTGTCCAACGTCTCTTCCATGTCTTGATTATCTCTCTAAAATGTCTTAGAATTATGATTATGAGAATGATATGAGCCATATTTGAGAAATGTGAGAACAAATTGAGAATGCAATTTTAAGATAAATTATCCTTAGTAATTACAATTAACTGAAAAACAACACTCAATAATGAAAAGTTGAAAACTTTTATTTGGGTAACCATGGATAACCAGTATCATGGTGTATCAGTGCACCATTGGTATTTGGGAAGCAGCATTTACAGTTTTGTAAAGATTATTACAAATTACAAAAACAAAGTGTAAAAAAAGACAAAAATGAGTAAAATATAGTGCTATTTACACCCAGAGATCCGTTAAGAACGATGAGAAAGCTTTGTTTATGGAACTGGAATAATCACCATGTGAACTGTAGTGCATTCTATAAAGCCATCTGGCCTACATACAGAAAATGAACAACTCCCCACTGTAAACAATGACCAACACTGCTGAGGTACGTGGAACAATCACACTAGGGTTTGGATCAAGCACATGAAACCTTATGAACAGGACCTGAGAACATTCTACCAAAACAACAGATACTACCAAACCTCAGAATCAACTCTGAAAGGGTGAGAGAAAGCAGTCCACATGTAACACCTGCCAATGTATTAATGGCGGGTATTACAGCACATACTGTAGGCTATAGCAGTGGCCTACTCCTTAGAACCTGCTCTGGCCCTACATTTGTTGACAAAGGCTTTCTTGAGCTTGGCCTCCTCGATTTGGTCCAACCAGGTAGAGTAGCACATCTCAGGACATAAGCTGTAAAACAAGAGTATTAAAATCTGGCATGAGTAATTTGACACAAAGACCACTTAGACCATACACAACTGCACTTCAGGTTAAAAGGACATGGCACTGTGAGACGTCCATTTCAGTTCAAAGAATTGCAAATCAGCAAGTAAGTTTGTTGGGCCAATTATAAACATAAATGTAGACAATAGTCTGTTATCCTTAGAGGATAACTTTGGTATTTTTCAACCTGGGCCCTATTTCCTCATATGTATGTGTGTGTATGATTCATAGGTACAACTTGTTTTAAAATTAGTTCAGTATTAAGGGAGGCTGATGCAGCTGGCAGCCGCAACACGATATGGGGGCAAATACATCTGGTATAAGTTTGCACATTAAAAGTGCTTTTTTTCGCTACAGGCCGGCTCAGATCACCAGCGTACATGCCAAGCATATTTCGCGTCCAGGCTGTGTGTGACGGCATCTCACAGGACATTTGTTTGTTGAAGGATGTCTTTGTTGCAACAAGTAGGACAGCAGTTTCCTTGAGGAATTTGATGTCTTCTCTTCTTAGACTTGCAGTAGTCATCGGGTGAATGGTAAAGGAGACTCATTGAATGCTATTGAAAGAGATTACGCTGGTGATCTGAGCCAGACAGTGGCGAAAAAGCCCTTTTAATGCACAAACTTTTACGGATGTATTTGCACTATATCTACAGGTTATAACTCGTTGGCGGCTGCATCCGCCTCCCTTAATACTGAACCAATTTTAAAACGAGTTGTACCTATGAATCGTACACACACATACACATGAGGAAATAGAGCCCAGGTTGAAAAATACCGAAGTTATCCTTTGGAGATGCTGCAAGTGATACTGGATAAAACCTAATTTCTGATATTAAACTTCTATTCTGATAGTAATTATTGCTACACTGTCCTGATCGTCAATCAATCATCATCCCCACTATTCTGGCCAGAAAACACACACAGCCTAATTTTGAGAAAACTTACTTAGAATTCTGTCAACTTTTTTAGGTCAAGGATCTGCTTTCCTTCCTTTCCGGAGGGGTTGTTGCCAGGGCGACCAAAGGGGACTGCAGTTTGACACTCCTCAACAGTGAAGAAATGATCAAAAAGTGCATGAAACAGACGCATGCAATGTGGTTTTGATGCGTGATTCATGGCAGCAAGGCAGAATGATGAGATGAATACACCGCTCCCAGGAAAGAGCTCCTGCTGGCCCGATGGTGAAGATGGGTTGTCGTGATGTCTCTCTCCAATGAGGTTGCAAAGAGTCTGAAGCTCTCTGACCTGGCCTGGATCTGAAAGGGAGAAATAGTACAAACAATACAAGAGTGAGAAAATAGCAACCTACTCTTTAAAACTGTTAAAGGCTGTGATGGCAGGCAAGTTAATTTTTTAACATATAAAAAACATACATACACAACCTTGCACTACAACACAGACATATACACTCAGAAAAAAAATTAAGAGATGCCTTTTACAAATGTTTCTTTAAATGCATCTCTATATTCATTCTATTTTTTTTTTTTAATACCAAGACAAACACAAGTCATTCTACTTAATTAGACACTGATTAGGTGATCACCTGAATCAGATCTGATTTTACAGAAGATTATAAAAACCACTGCTGGGATTATACATTGACATCATCCCACTAAAATTGATGTATAAACTCCTCCTAAGTCAAAATATTAATGTTGTGTTGTTTAGGAATGAATATGAACATGTTTTCTACCATTCAAGGTCTGAAATGACTTAATATTTTTTGTTATTTTGACTAGTTGTCCTCTTTTGCGAATAAATGCTCTAAATAACAATATTTTCATTTAAATTTTGTGAGAAACTTTGTCAGTAGTTAATAGAATAAAACAAAAATGTTAATTTCACTCAAACACCTACCTATAAAAAGTAAAACCAGAGAAACGCATTGTTTTCAAGTGGTCTCTTATTTTTTTCCACTACTCTAGATTGATTAGATTGATTGTTAGATGGATAGATACATTAGACAGAGACATGCCACCACACAAAATACATTCATACATATATATACACATATTTATATACATATATATATACATATACATATAGATACACATATATACATATATATATATACATATATATATACACACACATATATATATATATATATATATATATATATATATATATATATATATATATATATATATATATATATATATATACATATATACACACATGTTTATATATAGTTCGTGTGGTGGCATGTCTTTCTACTTGGCCTGAGGAGAGGCCAAACATGAAGGCATGTTTTAATATGTCCCAAGACTAAGTAGCCTACCACCAACCAGTGTTTCTTCTGCAGGAGCTTTAAGTAGAATGACACTCAATCTTCAACACCACTCAAATTCAAAACTATTGCTGCTGCAGTTAATTTTTTCTAATGATAAATTGATATAATTATGGAAACCGGAGTGAAAATGGATTTTACTTAATCAAGCTAGTTCAGATTAATTTGTAATAAATTATGTTCATACTATAATTTAACATGTTAAGTGTGATTTTTAATTTGCTAAAGATATCAAGGATTATGTGCAATAAATAAGATTAGTTCATATTCACACTTCACATTTTTATCTTACACCATCTATTTTTTGTATTTATATTGAGAGTTTAAACAGTATATTTATGTGTTCAAGGCCCAACCATTAATATAGGTAAACAAAACAATTACATCATGAATGAGTTAGCAGACATTACTTGCCTAGTCTCGAGATGACTTCATCGATCCTTCTCTTTTCACCAAGGATTCTTTCCTCTAACCGTCCTCCCATCTGACGAATGCAAAACACCCTGAGAGAGAGCAAGAGAGAAAATGTTTAACAATTTGTATTTGGGCACAACCCCATGTCCCCATTTGTAACATAAAGTGCACATAACAGAAAATATACCAGTTCACAGCATTACCTCAATACTTACCAGAATGCTCATTTGGGGGAGGGGAGCTCTGCAGCTCCTTCATTTTCTGGGTGGGAACCCGTACCCTCTTTTTTGCTTTTATTTTTTTGTCCATCCTGTTAAGGAAACAATTAATTTTGGATCATTAAGTATAATATAAAGCAGATCTGCAAGCTCACAACATGCTGACTTGTCACGTGATGTGTTATAAACTTGTAGATCTGCTATTTCAGAGACATTTTAGTGATATTTAGTAAAGAAAAAAAAAAGAGGGCAACCTACTGTAGAGCCCTTGGGGGGCAAGTCAAGTTTAAATTGAATCAAACTGTAACCTTATTTTTTTTTTTTTTTATCAAAAGTCAAATCAAATCATTGTTTTCATTGCCACACCCTAGAATTACACAGTCAAATTAACTGAATGAATAAATGAACTTGCAGATCTGCAAGTTCATTTATTTATTCAGTTAATGAACTTGCAGATCTGGCCATCTCGCGAGACTTCATATATCTCTCAATGGGCGCACATGTGAAAGTCTCGCGAGATCATCCTGACATGACGGGCTACAGGGTAAAGTTGCTATTTAGGTTACAACATGGTGTAAATGGTATCTTTTGCGGTTAATTTTTAATGTCGCGGCACGTAGACACTTGGATTACACCACACAAGAAGGTTGGAGACATTTAGTGTTTGTTTTGTGTTCTTTTTTTACGTTTTATCCGTGGCTAACCTACCGCATTCACCCATCATCACATCATCATAGAGCAGCTAGCTAACCATACCATTTCAGTTAGCGTTAAGTATGTCACCTTATGTCCAAATAATTTCTTTATTCAATTCTTCATAACGTTACGTAGTTGACCAACTAATAAAGATTCTTACCTCTCCAAGTCTCGGCGTGGCCAGGGAAAAACCTGCAGCCGCAGCGGCCAACGGACACCTCGTTTTTTTTTTTTCCAAGTGACGGTTCTTTTTCCCGCAAGTGCAATGTTCATATCTTTCTTCTTCTTGTTTTCGGCGGTTGGCATCCAGCAAATAGGCGCAATACCGCCCCCCTTCTGCTCTGGAGGATATTCTGTCTTCTTGGAAATCATGAGATACCATTGCACACATGCTTATTTGGGAGTGTTATATAACTACTACTATTACTACTATTGTTGTTGTTGTTGTTGTTGTTGTTGTTGTTGTTGTTGTTGTTGTTATTGTTATTATTATTATTATTATTATTATTATTATTATTTGAGAGATTATAGTCTGTAACTACCCACTCTCTCGCCCTAAGCTGTCGCTCAATAGGTGGCGGTAATGCTTATTGCTCTCTGAAACGGGTAGTAAACTGCCATTAAACACAGAGGAAGAAGAAGGCTGTTGGCGGGGCTCGATGGGCAGACTGACTGAAACAGTACAACCTCTTTGTAAAGAATAACGAATATAAGTATGAGGGTAATAAGTTGCTTTTGTTTTGCAAATTAACTCTGTTAACACAAATGAGGTAGGATTCTTTCAGTTACATAACGTCACACAAAACAAGTGTAACCACATTAATACAATGTGAGTAATACAAATGAGCTTACATTACATTTGATATATACTATGATGTTAATAATTATTTTATTTTGGTTTTTAATAATTATTTTGTAGTTTGACTTAAGATTTTGAAATTGTGATACTTAACAGTGCAGTATCCTAATATTAATAAAACAGGTCTATATTATTTCTGATACCAGTCATTGCTATAATTGTTAAATGACCATGGTCTACCTGTGTTCCCCTGCTCTTTAGTAAACACAAAATGCACTTTCAGGTTGGGTTATCAATTTTATCCAATTAGGAGAGAATTCACGCAGGATAATGAAGAAACGTGTGAAATTGGAAGTGATAAGATAAAAGATCAAATTGGAAGTGAAATAATATAAAACTGACGCTTGCTAGAAAATGTATTTCTGTTTACTAAAGAGCTGATTAGATGGAAACCCCTATTACTGAACAAACACTTTTATGCCTGGCATTGTGTTTGCAGCTCATTTCCCAAACACACTTGAAAAGACCTGAACTGGCCTAAGAAGCCAAAAATGTAATGATTGAATATTAAAACAACATGCTCTGAAAATGTACGACTTGTGTAAGAAATCAACAAAGTTTGTTGAACATTATGTAAATAAACCATATATCTCATAAATTATTTGCCTGAATTATTTTCTCTAATTTTGGCATGAGATAAATTGAGATATAATTGAGATATAATATTAAATTGTGTCATATTGAGACTCATTTGAGATCTTATGTTACTCTCATTTTTCTTTTTGCTGAGGTGCTGGAAAAGAGACAACTGTAAGAGAATCTGAGAACTCAAATAGTGAGCAGTGAGAGACAGAACCATGTATATTTCTCACTTGAGATATAACTGAGATAGTGCTTCCAAGTAAGGATATCAAATTGAGACATATTTGAGATCGGCACAATATGTCTCATTTTTCTCTTAGCTGAGATCACGAAAAGAGACAGCTATGAGAGAATTTAGAGAACTTGCACAATGCTCACTGTGAGACTTATTTCTCAGGAGAGAAATTTGAGAAGAATGAGAAAACCACTTTGGTCTCGATTGGTGCTCATTTATATCTAGGAGATGTAAATGTGACATAAATGAGATCTCATCTTCAATTTTGCTTTGCTATGGGCAGCATCTTTCTTTTTCTTTTTCTTTTCTTTTAAATTTAGTTTCATCAACTTACAGTTTCTTATTACAACCTGTGGCAAAGGTCCAAGGAGGCCTGATCAGGTTGTACTGATATAGTTAATAAAAATCTACCACCATCACCAAGTAGGTTTTTTGATATTTCAGCCACAAACACTGAGAAAAAAAAAAGCAATGTTCAATTGAGCCTGGGATTTTTCTAAGACAACAAATGAAATGACAGTGTACAATCTTTTACTTCTGTTATTGAGAACTGCGTGTTCTAAAAAAAAAAAAAAAAAGAAAATGCCTAGGCAGCTCTGTTAATAGAGATACAGATAGTTTAAGTTTATGTCAGAGGTTGTTTGATATATTCTAGCCTCTGGGAATGCGTAACACAAGCACTACATTTTCCCAATATTATCTCTGTGCATTACTAAGTGTGCTAATGCAGCCCATCACTATTTCATGGCATCATCACTATGTGTTTGCATCATGCGAGGCACAAATTGAAGTCTTGTGATGTTCACTTTCACCTCAAGTAATCTCCCGAAAAAGAAACCCATGCATAGCAAAGAAGGACTTGACAGTTAAGATGTGACATGAGAAGTGAACAAACAGAGAACAACATGTAACAGCAACACATTCTCTTTGGAATACCTAATAGAAATCATGAGGAGAAATGAATAAACTCATAACATATTTTAGCCTTCAAGGGAGATGCATGCCAATTATGCCAAAATTACATACCAACATTTTCCTCTGCAAACTGAAACTTTCTGACAAGCGCTATTGGACAACATTAACATTTTCAAAAACATGTGCATGGGGATCTGATAACGAGGACTGTGATGCCAGAGAGCCAGGTTGACTGCCATCTGATAAAATTTTGTCCAAGGACTATTGACTTTACAACTTTGATGCCAGTAGTGGTCAGATAGAATCAGGAGTGATAAAAAAAATGAAAGAGCTAGAATTTTGATAAATATCCCAGCCAGCATGAGGCCCATGTGGGCCCCATATAGATTAAGAGTGGGCAAATGGCATGGGTTGCTGATGGTCCATATTCCAGCACATATGGCCAAACAGAGGAAGAGCTGTTTTTTTTTTTTTTGTTTGTTTTTTACTTTCTGCAAATACTGTATATAGGAGGGTTATTGCCAAGATTGGTTAAAAAAATAAATAAATAAACTTCATATATATATATATATATATATATATATATATATATATATAGTCATGGAAAAAATTATTAGACCACCATTTTTTCTTCACTTTCTTGTTCATTTTAATACCTGGTACCACTAAATGCCATCATGTGACTAAAACAGACAGAAAAGAAAACACTGAATGCATAAAAGCAGTGTTTTTGGCAGTACAACGCCATAGCTATTGATGTAAAAACTTAAGTGATTTAGGTCATAATCAAGAAAACCATGGAAAATGGTAAGATATCAGCCCTTAAATAAAACTCTTATGAACAATCTTTGTGGTTATTGTTATGTTTGTCCAAACAAACAAATGGGTGGTCTAATAATTTTTTCCATGACTGTATATATATATATATATATATATATATATATATATATATATATATATAATTTGTTTTTGCAAATTAGAGCAGCTGAAGTGGCTGAAATGGATTTTCTCCGCAGAGTGGCTGGACTCTCCCTTAGAGATAGGGTGAGAAGTTCAGTCATTCGGGAGAAACTCAGAGTAGAGCCGTTGCTCCTTCACATCGAGAGGAGCCAGTTGAGGTGGTCCGGGCATCTGGTTAGGATGCACCTCGGATGCCTCCCTGGAGAGGTGTTTCGGGCATGTCCAACGGGGAGAAGACCAGGGGGCAGACCCAGAGCACACTGGAGAGATTATATCTCTCAACTGGCCAGGTGGAAGCAAGTTGGGTGGAGGGAGGTCTGGGTCTCTCTGCTGAAGCTGTTGCCCCCCTGACCTGACTCAGGATAAGCAGGAAGATGATGGATGGATGGAGTTTGCTCTTGTAGCAGATGTAAGTTTTCTTCTGCATATGTAAGAGTGAATGTGTCCTTTCTCTTGACAGTCTGATGTAACATATTTCATTGGAACCGGAGACTGATTCTGTCAGAGAAGACTACAACCACCAACGGTGAAGCATGAAAGGACAAATCCAGAAGACAGTGATGGGTGTGGTGCATATAGTCTGATGATGCATATGGTGTTTGTGTAGAGTGCTGTATGTAAATGAATGTGCGGTGGTTTGGGTGGGTGATTTTTAAAGATATAAGCTTGAAATACTGTATTCATTTTAATGACTTTCTTTATAAAGAAACTTGTTGCTAAGGTTATTTCCTAAAGCAAACTTCAATCATCATCTTTAAGAGAGGACATGAACTTTTCTTTTAGCATCAGACGTGTTCGGTCAGGCATCATTTTAAAGTTTTATTTTGGATGATGTGATGCATATCCACCATTACAACAGACTGGCAACAACACAGTGGGTGTTTTGTTACTAATGCAGGATGATGGATTTTCGTAGAACAAGGAGCATGTGTAAAAAGCCCCTATTTCTACTTTTGTTGGGTTGACATTACACTGACGTTTCATGGTGCAAAGCTGAGCATACCCTCCTGCGGTGACACGAAAAGGTCGAGAAGCTGGTCTAAACCAGCGAGCACAAGGCATAACCTGGCAACAGAAGGCACCTGGGGGACAACCTCAACCCAAAATCCACACCGCAAACACAAAAGCCTCAGGATCAAATGATTCCCAACAATGTATTCTTTTGTTGCCGCTGACAGCTGGGATTTGCCCTCTGATTCTGGCTCAATTGGCAGCCTACCTAATGTAGGGGAAGCACACAGAAAAGCTGAAAGAATCAGTAACAGCCACTTGGATCTGAAAACAAGTGCTTTGTCCTTTTGCATTCACGGTCACCAGCAGTAGCGGGGGTATCATTCCAACCTATTTTGGGGGGGGAATTTAGTACAGTTCTGCATCATTTGCAGTAAAAGAGGGACAACAGCGATTTTATTTTGGCAGCACGGTGACTGAAAACATTAGCTGCTGGGAACACAGTGACACCCATGTCTTTAATAATGAATTGCTTTGTAGGGGTAGGACCACGTGTGTCAATGCATGTGAGCGTGTGTGTGTGTGTGTGAATGCCTGAGTGTTGAACATCACTAAGAGTCTGCTCGTGTGTAGGCACATCCTAGCAGGGGTGGCTTAAATTGAATGGAAAATATTGATGAAGTGTGCCCAGAAGGAAAGCAGTCCTGTCTTGTCTCGATCAATAATTTAACCATCATTTATTATTCTCTTTTCTACCTCGCCATCTCTGTGTTTAGGAATGTATGGATCTTTAGACATTTAATCGTTCACGTGTTGCCTGACAAAAGAAAAAAAAAACCCAGAAAAACAAATATAAACATTTGATTAAACAGTTGTGCAAACACAACAATTTCAACGAATGATTCCATTCTACCCCAATAAACACAACAACTGCTTTTGAAATAAGAGAGAAAAAAAAAGATAAATTATTGTTCATTGCAGTTCATGTCTTTTGTGTGTTTTGTTTATTTTATTTGTTGTTTTATTTTCCTTTTTTATTTCACAGACTTTGGCTTTTTGAACATCTTACAACAGAATTCCCATTGTGTTTTGTGTCTTCTGACATGAAAAGTGAGAAGAAAATAAAATTTCTATTAAGTGCAGTGATTAGACACAAAAAGGCATTAAAGGAAATGCAGAGGCATATATTTCAAACACATGACAAATGAAATGCAGAAGTGTAGCTACTGACAGAAGTGAAGACATGTGAATTCCCTCCTGCACAGTACTCTTGCTCTATTTCCTCTACTGACATTAAGTACTAATTGCAAGTTATCTTACAATAGCACAGTGGATAAGTGAAGCAAATTAAGTCTTTCCAGTCCAATCTGAAGTCCTATTGGACCATTCAACTTCATCTGGGGATTTGTGTTTTTATCTTGCATCAGAGCAGTAGCGGTCTAAATTGATTGCCAGTAAAGCAAAATACATTACGTAACGTTTAGTTGGCAGACTTGGGCCATGTTGGGGATAATGTGGAGTTCAGTATCTAAGACTGGACAAGTTGGGAATTACACGACAGCCATTCTTGCTCCTGAGCTAAAGCTGACCTTACATTACTACAGTGGGAGACAAATCCTGACAATGAACGGAAGTGAAGCATACATTGAGAAAATAAAAATTAAGAAATAAAAATAAGAGATTGCTGTTGACGTCTTCCAAACTTTCATGTGAAGATGATCAGAGAATAATCATGTAGCAAGTCATTATAATTCTTGCATGTTCAGGGCTGTCAGGTTCATGTCTGCACTGCAGCAGTTAATGACAGCCCGTCACAACATTCTCCTTGTTCTGTCTCTGAGCGCAGACTTCAAAAACCTTTTTAATGATCAACATAATACAAGACTGTGGATAGAATGACATCTGGGCTCATGGCAGCTCTGTATAACCTCACATGCAGGCGCGCACAAACATGCCAAAACAATCTCGGTCTATAAGGCTCAGGGAATTCTCAAGGCACCTTTTAACTTATTGACAAAAGAAAAATCAGATTAGAAAGAAGAGTCAAATTGTGGTCACTTTACACCACCTATTATAACAAGTAAGCCTCTGCCAGAAACAGATTATACAGAAGTCATTTAAGCCATTTTTGATTCTTAGAAACTAAGACAATTGAGCGGGAAAAGGTGCAGCTTTAAATCGACAAATAATGATTTCAGCCTCAAAAAAACATGGTTTAAGAACCAAGTGACTAAGTGAACGCAGTGCAGAAAGACAAGAATGTGGCAGAAAACCAGTAATAGTCACCAGTTTCCACATTCCACTTACAACCAAATAACAAATCAAGACGCTACAGAGTTGAATGGTGTTAGAAAGAGTCATCACTCAAAGGCAAATACGTATTGAGCCAAAGAACAAAAAAAAAAAAACAACTTTTATCACGTATTACCTATCGTGCAGCTGTGTATGATGGCCTTCAGCGGTAATCTTAACGTTAAGAAATAAGCTGAGCCCAGTCAGCATGTAGCCATTCATTGGGGAAAAACTTTATTGACACCAGCACAGGAGAACAGTGCAGACACCCGCAGCAAGACTTGCAACACGGAACTCTCGCCCCCCAGCGGTCACTTGGGGGAACACAGGCACCACTTGTGCAGTCCAACCCCAAATTCGGTCTGACATTTGGGGTTTCGATATCATAAATCATATTCCAGTGAAAGACTCCACTTGATTCAAATTAGCCTTTGTGTCAAAAATCACTCTCTATCTGAGATCTTTTCTGTTACAAGTAGGAGGGTACAAAAGATGGACTACAGAGAACTATCTTTATCAAACATACAATCTTTTATTCATTCTTAGTGGATAATGCCTGCAGTGATGTAAATTTGTGGTTCACATCTCTATGGAGGTGTGAATCACAAATGAAATCAGTCCAGTGGTTGCTGAGGTGTTGCTTATTTAAACCACCATACATTTGTAAATGTTTAATTTCTATATATATCCATCATTTATACTGTGTTACATCTTCATTCACTCTGGCCAGGTAATATGTAAACTTAATCTTACACTTCTGCTATCAGGAATCTCAAAAACAGGCATAGTCAGGAAGAGGTTAAAAGCTTTGTCTTATTCGAGACAATGCTGTGATGTCATCCAGCTCAGGGAGGATGTTGAAGCTGCGTGTGTGGCAAGATAAAGGTTCCTGCAGGTGAAGACGCGCCCTCTCTACAACATGACATCATGACTGTTCAGGGATGCGTCTCACACTCCCTCTGCCAGCTTTTCGATGCAGCATGCCAAACTTGATGACCTTAAGGGCCGTAGAGGGACTGGGGTGCCAGGTGACGAGCCCGCTCTGCCAGGCTTTAAACGTGTTCCCATCACAGCAGTGGCTGGCAGATGGGTGGCAGTGAAAAGCCCTCACCAATGCCACACACACACACACACACATTGGTAGTCATTACCTGAATTTAAACCAAACTGCAAGCTACAACGGTCCCAGCCTCCGACAGGGATGCCAACTAATTAGTTCCTTTACAATTTCCAAGCATGCTGAGTGCATGCCAGTACATCGTCATCATCATTAATAAATGAAAAGATGAAGAGATTAAAGAGTCGTTACACCACAGTGATATGAATTGTTGCGTTGTAATTGACATGTTAATAGATAAAGAAAAGACGTGGAACTGTCCCAGAAACTGAATGTAACAGGGCTTTTTAAAGAGTCAATGGTATTGTTTTGAAGAAAAAAAAGATTAAAGCCACAATTACACTTTTATTTATATAATGTAATTTTCACTTCATACAATATAACATGCTACTGGTTTCATATAACAAACAAACCACGGTTACCTTTGCAGCACCGTAAAAAATGCAGAAGGGTATCTTGTAATTCTTTTTTTTTTTGCCTCAAGATAGGTTGTGTATTGTTAAAAAAAAAAAGTAGGAACATACAATTACATACATTAATATCCTATAGCCTGTTTGCCTGTCATTGCCTATCATTTGAGCCAATGCAAACCAAATGATATCAATAATTATTTGACTGTCCGTGTGATTACATTAATAACATGCGTTAATATCAGCTGTGACAAGAAGATGAAATCAGACCTGGATGCAGGATACAACCATGAAAATTCAGCCAGGAAAGTTTATCTGAAAGCAAATTCAATGGCGCAAACAAATCAGACAATTAATGTTCAGACAGTGAAGAAAAAACAGAACAGAGACATCAGAAACACCAAAGACACCATATATTTTTAAAACACCAAAAAAAAAAAAAAAAAATTAATTAATAAAACAAACATGGATTATAAATGAAGCTGGTGATGAATAACTCTCATACTACATAGGTATAGCTCCCACCCCAAAAACATGTTGTTTAGGCTAATTGATAACACTAAACGCTGCCTAGGTGTCATATAGATTAACCATACTGTAAGTTGATTATAGGAATAATAATAAGAATAATAGGAGTAATTATAGGCCTGATTCGGTCAAGTAAATGAATTGATGTGTGTTGGAGTAAGCTTCTTGCATTGCAAAAGTGCCTTGAGTGTTCCCTTGACAGTTCCCCTGCTATATAAGACATTGTTGTTGTATAGTGTAGACAAAAACAGGTATGAATGGAAAAATAACTAAAATGCATAAGCAAAAAAATGATGCATACAGTAAAACAGTAGGCCAACTTAAAGAAGAATAAACTGGGGGGGGGGGGGGGGGGGGTGCAATTAGGGTATTTTAAAATAAAACAAAGCTCAAACCACGTTTCCTTGACAATATGAGTTAAACACCTCAGGGAAATGCTTTGGGGACAAACGAGGTCCCCAACCTACCTCTGGTGTGCAGACCACTGAGGCCTGTGATGGAATATTGGCCTCGAGTCTCAACTAATTCCTCTGTACTTCCACCATCACTTGGAGTGCTTCGTTTCTAGAAGGTCAGACATTGGGCACTACAAGTAATCTGGGACAGTGTGAGAATTCCAGCAAAAACCTTGGCTGATGCAAATGTTCTGATATGGGCACAGGTGCTGGAGGGGGTTTGCACCAAAGGGATGCTTCACCCAGCATCCTTTGGTGCTGAGAGGTGTCACACAAGACCCTCAAGGGCAATAGGTGTTGTGATAAGGCCCCCAGGGAATCACACGGAAAGTCAAATAATTATTGCTATCATTTGGTTTGCATTGGTTCAAATGATAGTTAGCCTGTTTACTGACAGATTACATTTAGGATATAATTGAAAAACTTCCATTTCAGCTGCTCCCTGCTCGGGGTTACCAAGCAGGGAGCTTATCGATCAGCATGATTGGTTTGGCAAGTTTTACTCAGGAAGAGCATCCATAATAATAAGCTAAGCATATGGTAGAAAATTTTAAAACTGGATGATTGAATTTGCAGAAACTATTGTTAAAACAATATAATATTTATCATATGAACATATAAAATGTTCACTGCCTGTTTATTAAATTTTCAGATCTTTGAAAAGTAAAATGAGGTGCTTTTCTTTGTTTTTTAATCCCTTTTTATATTTTTGTCTTGGACTACAGGGAGTCAGTAGCTTTCACATTTTGGGGCTGAAAGGTTCTCCACAGTGCAAGATATGACGCCATAAACATGAAAAGCAATTGATTCCATTTGTGGCAAATGTCATAAAAGGTGTTCAATGCTGTTGCAGCTGGTCCACAACAAAGTAACACTGGAGGGTGCAGGTTGGTTCAATGGACCTCCTACGAAAAACACACAGATATCAACAACGTGCTGAGCGTTTCATAAAAGTAATGTTTTATTTTATTTATCTATTTTTTTTTAGAAATAAAACCATCTGTTGGGTTGCTTTTTCTCATTTTGTAAATTTTGGCCGGTGCAATGACTATGACATTAATTTTAACTGAAGCAGCAGGTGATGACCAGAGCTCGAGGCAACAGAGTACAGTGGCTTTCTACTGCGAGCTGTAGCAGGTTTGAGAGATAGTCAGCGTAAATAGGTCATAGCACGTAAACACTGATTTGTTCTGAAGCAATGAGTAAAGAGGATGAGGCTGTGTATGCAGCAATTGTTGAGAAAGAACAAAGGGCACGGAGGGAAGAAGTTTAGGCCTGGTGTGAGTAAAATAGGATGAGGAAAAGGAAGTGGAGATATATGATGATAACATGATGTGGTCATAAAACTGAGTTTATTTCTTTCTTTTTTGTGTCTACATGTGTAGTGATAGTTCTCATAGTTCTTGTCCACTGGTAAAGACTGGCTACCTTCTTCAGGACACTGCACTGATTTTAAAAAAAAAATAAATTTACTCAAAGCTATGACTGTTGGAGTGTGGATGAGTCATATTGTATAAGGCAGCATATTTGGAACTGTGTTTCCATTAACCATGAAATACACAAAATATTCCTTTTTTTTTTTTTTAACTCAAATACATATGATCTGAAAGAAAATCCACAAATATAAGGCTGATAACTCCACCTTACTACATATCCTTTATAAAGAACATAGGGTACATCGCTATTTTTTGCAAAATCATAAGCGTCTCATTACTTAACCAAACAGTTGTTGTGTAAAGTTGAGCAAGGGGTGAGAAGTAAAGTAAAAGAATAACAAAAACAAACACACAATGTCTAATTACAGTGTTACTGGAGTTTCAGAAAAAAGTTAGCAACATCCTCCAATTACCCATCTTGCCTCCAAATTTTGTATTTTAGCCAGCTAATGAGGCACATGCATGCAGGATAAGATGCATGAAATGTGCTCTTAAATGTTGCAAAAGTATTTGACTTTTTGATATTATACATTACCAAGTTTTCAAGAAATGTATAATAATAACACTTTCCTCTGGTGACTGGACTGATATGATAATACTTCAAAATGCAGACTGAAAGTGTCTGAAAACCTTGTGTTTTAACCACTGTTAGAACTTGGCAATAGAGAAGCACAGAGATGCTCAGAGGGAGCTGCATTGTGTCTTTGTGGACCTTGAGAAACCACATGACAGGTGCTGAGAGAGAAACTATGGTATTATATGAAGGCGTTTGGAGTTGCAGAGACGTAGGTTAGAGTGGTACATGTATGAGAACTGTAAGACAGTTGGTGAGGTGCGGTTGTAGGTGTGACAGTGGAGTTCCAGGTGGAGTTGGAGATGTTCAGGGATCAGCACTGAGCCCCTTCTTGTTTCCATGGACTATGATGTTTGAAGTTGACATTGTGATCTGTAGTGAGAGAAGGGAGCAGGTGGAGGAATAGCTAGAGAGGTGAACGTTTGCCGTTGGAAGCAGAGGAATGAAGGTTGGCTGCAGCAAGACAGGATGCATCTGTGTTAATGAGAGGAACGCATGTAGAACTTTGGGTGAGGCTGCAGGGAGCAGAGAATCAACAGTACAGAGCAACGGAGAGTGTGGAAAAGAGATGAAGAAGCATGTGCAAGCAGGTTGGAACAGGTGGAGAAAAATGTTGGGTGTAATGAGTGATAAATGAGTTTTAGCAAGAATGAAAGAAAATGTGTGCAAGACATGGGTGAGACCTGTGATGTTGTATGATTTAGAGACTGTAGAACTGAGGAAAAGACAGCAGACAGAGCTGGAGGTAGCAGAGATTAAAATGTTGAGGTTCTCTTTGGGAGTGAGGAGGATGGATAGGATCAGGAATGAGGACATCAGAGGGACAGCACATGTTAGATGTGTTGGAGAGAAAGTCAGAGAGGCCAGACTGAGATTATTTGGACATGTACAGAGGAGGGATAGTGAATATATCAGCAGAAGGATGATGAGGTTGGAACTGCCAGGCAGGAGGCCTAGGGGAAGTACAAAGAGGAGAATTATGGATGTAGTGATAGAGGACATGAAGTTAGTTGGTGTGAGAGAAGAGAATAAGGAGGACAGGGTTAGATGGAGAAAGATGAGTTGCTGTCGTGACCCCTGAAGAGAAAATACAAGAGGAAAGAAGAAGAAGCAAGAAAAACCTGACTATGAACTTGTCTTGACTATGAACTTTGACCTATGCAGACCACAACTATGCACAGAAACACATATGGACATCACACACACAAAGACACATGGCAGTAAGGTCTCAACAGTTTTTTCAAATTAGATTAAAATGTTTTCAATGACTCTTGTTCTTAAGAGACTTTGATTTTTCAGAAGACTCTCAGATCCATATTTGTTGGCCTCTGCACCTGTTTGTTTCCTTTACTTGAAGTCTACCTTACTTGCCCTCTCCATCTGTATTTATGTTTTTGCTTATTTGACTAAACAGAAACAGATTATTTATCAGTCATTTCATTCCCTTAGCAGTGGGAGGCAAACCACTTCTGCAGACTAATCGGCTCACACCAGAGGTGGCCCCAGCAACAAATAAGTGCCTGTGAACGTCCTGGATTCAGATTTCCAATATAAAATGCGTGTCACGTCCGGAGCTTCCTCTTTACAATACTCTCTTGATTATCTGTATTTTCACTCCCTCTCAGATTTATCGCTTTACTCTATTTGTCCTCTCATTGTTTTGTCAGTCTTTGTTTATTACCTGCTCCCTGCTTCTTGCCTTTCTTTTGCTCTTCCTTTCTCTCTTAATGCCACACTAGCTTGGCGACATCTTTGTATCAATTTTTCCTTCTACCTTATTATCTTACGGTTTGTCCACTTTTCCGATCACCCTTGTTTCTCCAACTCCTTCACCCGTTTTAGCTAACTGCATTCTCCTCAGCCCCCCTTCCTTTTCCCTCTAATTGCTTCGTGTCTCTTCTGGCTCCATCTGCCATCACCACGAAGGGCACGGTGCCCGCTGCCCAGCCCAAAGCTCAGAGCTGACACTCTGGCCGCTGGACTGAAGATGCTGGCATATGTGTTGTCCAGTTGTTACAAGACTGTGACACATACACACAAACACACACACAAAGCCAGGTGGTGGTGTCGTACATACACACAGGGATATGTGATGAAATTACTACAGTGCATAAACACTAAAAATGTCTTGTGATTTGACCTCATGTCCTAAAGGACATGATGTTTAAAAAAACAGATTGTTCAATTCAATGGGACAAATTATTTTTTTTCACTCTTCATAGCAAAATAGAACTATAAATTGCCGTGATGCTGTGAGTGCCACCTTTTAAAACACAACTTTCCCGCCGTACTGAATGACTGACATTTTATAGTAAAGCTAAACTGAAGTGGGAACATCATAAATTAATTTTTAGACATGACAAAATGCAGTGGTGTATAATTGTTTTGTAAAAAAAATGTGTGAAAGCAGACAAATGCTTGTTCATTAGCAGTGAAATAACCTGGAATAACCTCTTACAAATTGATCCTGTTAATTAACTTCTGCAGTTCAAATAAGTCCTGTGTATGAGCAGCAAATTTAATAGTTGTATTTAGAAGTATTTCATCAAAAATAGCCAATTTATTCCTACACAGCCTTCCCATACGAGCATTTGTTTCACTGGCCACAGTGTGGACCATATTGCACCTTGTGTTTGAGACACAGCAAACACATGTTCCCAACCCAGCAGTGTGTATCCGTTGCACCCTGTGATAGAGACACAGCCGCTATCCTGTCCGCAGGCTGATAGTTGCTTGATGCTGACAGGTGTAGATACAGCGTGACGCTGCGACCTGGGAAGGAGGCTTTTCTTGAATTTCCTGTGAAGAGTCCATTGACTGAGTCCATTAAAAGAAACAAAAGAATGGAACTGTATCAGAATTTTGACACTGAATCCTAATTTAAAAAAAAAAAAACACACACACACATGATTTTTTTTGTACTTTCACTCAGTTAGGAGCAACCTGAAACAATAGCTGGAAATACATAAATTACATAAATGTTAGCAAGCTGTCATCGTAGGAGCCGTGGCTGTTAAATAAATGAATAATAAATGTTGTTACATAAATGTAGGCCATGACAGTTGCAGGGGTCTCTGTCCTCAGACCTCTATCTCTAACTCATGGCACTTCACGATGTAGTGATGCCAGAGATGTGAACATTACCATCTGTCTTTTTTGGTGATTGGTGAAAGACTATTGCAAAACAGCTCCTTGTTGTCTTTATATATGAGCTTGGCTGTGCCTGGCATGCTGGGAAGATGTCTGGTTTCTGCTCCCTAGCTGTGCAAAGACCTTCATGAAGATGTTTCTCACACGTGTACACAACGTTAACTATGGCTCTTAGGCAGTTTTACAGTCTGTATAAAAGGGATAATATGTGCTTTTTATTTGGCAGTTAATTTCCTTTAAATCTCCTGAAATCATAAATGTAGAAAAAAAAGATTGGAAAAGAAAAAAAAAATTGCTGTGGAAGAAAATACTGTTACTTTGATGACCCTTTCACACCCAAAAGTGGGTTGAGTTCAGCGAACCGGTCAGCAGCTTAACAGAGTACAGAGAAAAATAATGAGACTACACACTTTTCAGAAATTCAAGCTTCTCATTGTGTTGTTGGCAAGAGAGAGGCTCCATAATTGTATGCAGTTTTCAGGTTGCCAGCGAGAAAGATGCATCTGTCCCACCCTAAGAAACACAAGCACCAACACTAGATATGTCTGCAAGAAAAAGTTTAGAGTCCTGATTGTGCCAGTCTGTATTGTGGTACACAGCAGAACCGTTCTGCACTGTCAAAAAGAGGTTTGCTGGGGACAGGAAAGGTCACCACGAACCTGTGTCATACAGTGTTGGTTAATTTATCCACATTTTTTTTTCCTTTATCTCCACTCTGTGTCTGAATGGATGCTTCGTGTTTAGTCTGCAAAAGTGTAAAGTAAAACTGACTGAGCTTTGATCACTGCACGTTGCGAAAGTCACCAAGGTACACGGTGTGCTGTGCATGCGGTTTGCATGACGGAACAACAGAAGATCATTTTGCAGCACAACCCATTTAAGATGAATGGGTTTCAGAGCGCAACTCGTACTTGTCATGTTTGGCTGAAAGGGCCAAAATGTTGCTATTCTTTAAAGCAATACTATTGAAATTGCTAAAACCACAGCACAGCATATATATATATATATATATATATATATATATATATATATATATATATATATATATATAGTATATATATATACACAGTATATATATGTATATGTGTGTGTGTGTATATAATTCGGTGTGTGGATGTGGTGAAGATGACTTGCTGAAGTTCAAACCAAGCAAAATGGGTTAGAATACTACTTTGAACGTGGCATGGTTATTGGTGCTGGACAGGCTGGTCTAAGTACTTCAGAAGCTGCTGATGTACTGGGATCTCCACGCACAACCATCTTTAGGGTTTACAGAGAATGATCTGAAAAAGAGAAAATATCCAGAGTGGTAGTTGTTGGACAAAAATGTTTTGTTGATGTCAGAGGTCCAGAGGAGAGTGGGCAGACTGGCTCGAGATGACAGAAAGACAACAGTAATTCAAATAACCACTCAGCCAAAGGTTTGCAGAATAACATCTCTAAATGGACAACACGTGAAACTCTGAAGCAGATGAGCTCCTCTGCAGCTGACAGTGTACCACTCCTGTCAGCTAAGAAAAACTGAGGTTACAATTCACATAAGAAACCAAAATGACTGTCATTGATCACACTTTGAGTTTGGATTGATGAAGCATGCACATAACTTATTCTTGTCTTTGATGCCTTACCTGGTCTGTTTTATTTCAAATATACAGATACCTTTAAAACACATGTTTAAAAACAGTTAAATTTGAAATATAATGTGTTTTAATTAATGTTGGTATAGGAGCAGAATAAAAACAAAACCAAAAAACTACATGATGTAAATGAATCTGTTTCGTGGCTGTCACCATCAGTATGATTTCCAGTTATAGAGACAATACAGTTGACTGCAGCAGAGAGTTTTGTCCATATAAAGAAATACATTGTTTTCACATTCAACTCCATATCAAACCATTTTTGCTTCACATCATCAATGCTTTGTTCAACAGAAGACATGGCACTACATGAATTAGTCACCTCTTTCCGGGCCTGTGCTTCGTTGCTCCTTGTCATGCCCATAACTTCTAATTAGAGCCAAATAAAATAATTTTCTTTGCTCCACTTCTGTTAAAAAGAACAGCCATGTTATGACGATCAAATCTGAATTTTACATGGTGTTTGGAGTAGACATTTCAGTATGTGGTGAAAATCTACTCACAGATTAATGCAGAGTTCATGAATAAGGCCCGATCTGCGAAACGCACAATGATCCGCTGTAGCGACCCATATGGTGAACTCACACAGAAGAGATTGTGGCAACGATCCAGGAGGTGCTTCTAACTGTACCTTCCTCATACCAAAAACAGCCAATAATAGAAAAAAAAACCCTTCATGCAGGCTACACCAATCAGCCATTGAATCAGTCCCACCTCCATGTGCCGGTTCATTGGCTAGCCCTGGATGTAGAGCCGCAACAACTGATGCTTTTGTTGAAGTTCCATGCATCATGCCTTCACCATGATGCATGGAACATATAGTTCAGTTTGGCAAGGCTTGAGGTCAACCTCATTCCTTTCAAAATCTATGGAAACAGATGCTGACAACACTTTCAGGGCATACTTGAAAGTGGGGGGGGGGGCAACAGAAGGAAAAAGACAAAGGAAGTTGTTGTTATTGTTTGTGACAGAAAATTTCTACAATTTACAGAATGTGAGAAGATTCCTTGTTTTACTGAAGCTTAACATGTCAATTTTAAGTGCAACATTTTTAAGGAGCTTTCATTTCTTCACAACTGCTTACTGTGAAACTAAATATTTGCAGCACCACCTCTGATATAAATTAATTAATTTACAAACCTCTGTGGACACACACAGCCACGCACAAAAGGATTAGCTTCCCCTCCTGATCAATAATGTGACATTGTTCATTGAGCCTTCTCCCTCCCATCACTTGAAACTCAACAGGCGGAAGTGGGCTCAGCTATGCCGCCCTACTATGAGTTTAGATTTGGAACAGGATGACACTGGAATGCTCCCAGGATGATGTGTGCATCTAGACTGTAAGACTATCCTGGTTTGAATGGGATGCTAGTGCTGAAATTGGAGCCAGGAGGGTCATTTCTGTCTGCTTGAAACCACTGGAAGGTTGTCTGTGTGTGTGAGTGTGCGTGCACTTGTATAGTAAAGATTCAGGAAAATAAATGTTTCAGTGATAAAATATGGGTCGCTGTAAAATATTAGACCTGAGATTTATATCAATATGTTTCTCAGCCCTTTATGTCCTCTTACTGCAGGCTCACTGACACAAAACCTCTATGTGTGGCAAGAATGTTCACAATCCGTGCTCGCCTTAGACAATTTAACTCTTAATTTGCACATTTTAATTCAATTCAATTAAATTTTATTTGTATAGCATCTGTTACAATGTCAATTGTCTCTAGGCGCTTTACAGAGACCCAGAGCATGACCCCAGAGCAAATATCATTAACTAAAATTATAATATTAAATCCAATCAATGATAATGGCAGGTAAAAAACTCCCACAGAAGGAGAAAAAAACCTTTAAGCCAAACAGTGGCAAGGAAGAACTCCACTTTAAGAGGAAGAAACCTTGAGCAGGACCTGGCTCATATGGGGGGGACCTTCCTGCTGAAGGCCAGCCGGGTAAAGAAAGAAAAGAGGGGAGACAGGACAGAGAGAGGGTGTAGGACAGAGAGAGGAGAGCACACAAATGACTAAATATAATGACCATATAAACATAAACATAAACAGATGGAGGTAGCAGCACTGGGATGAGATGGCCAGAGGACCCGGTCGCAGATCACCACGCCAGTCGGCACCCCAAACACAAGTGGAGGAGCCCTGGGATGGACAGAGGATGGAACTGCAAGTCAGCATGAAACCCAGGAAACTATGGCCTGCATATACCCAGAAAAAAAAGGGAGGCAAAACAGCACAACAAACACAGGAAAGTAAATATGGAGCACAGCTACAGTAACGAGGTGCTCCCAAGTAATTATGAATGAGCTGGAGGAGGAGGAAAGGGAAGGAAAAGGAGAAAAGCAGTGGAGACACCACTCAGCAGATCATGTTGGTGTCCCCCTGCAGCGTAGGCCTATAGCAGCATAACTATGACGAAGCTGCCCTCATCAAGCATGCCCTCATCGGTCATTTGCCCTGCCGATATTCTTATATCAGTTCTGAATACTATTAAATTACTTCAATTCTTATCCTTATATCCTGAGTAAAATGTAATAACAATAACTAGAAAAGCACTCGGAGAGTGCAGACCTCCACCAAGTGCAACAATTCCCCCATATAGTGACTTACAGATTGCGATTAAAATCCGCCTTCTGGATCAGATCCGGACCAGCCTTTGAAATTTGATAGAGGTTTCCATTGTCAATCCCTGAGTCAAATTTCATGAGTTTTGGGCAATAATTAACGCAGATATTGAGAAACAAAATTTTTAGCCCCATTGACCGCAATGTTATCAAAAATTTGAAAGTGATACAAAATCCACGAGTTCTTTCAGATCATACCCAAAATGAAATCAGTTCTTTCTTTTCACACAACTCTTGATAATTTTATCAAAATCCATCTATAACTTTTTGAGTTATTTTGAACACAGGCAGACAAACAAACAAACAAACCGACAGATAAACACCGGCAAAAACATAGCCTTCTTGGCGGAGGTAATAATAATAATAACTTTCCTGAACATAGTATAATATAGGCTGGTATACTAAATGAAAGGAAAGTATTTAAAATAAGTTTCTACCAATATTTAGACTGGAAAAGTCTTCATAAATATAAAATCTGTTTGTTCACGTGAGCCATACTCTTTTCATCTACATCCACCACTGACTTCAAAGCAGAGAGCTCTATAGTTTGGTTCCCAATGGATACCCAGACATATAAATTCATAAATTCATACTGCCACACGTAGTCATGAAATTGTCGAATATATCTGTAACTATTATTTCTTTTTTTGACAGATTGCACTGTTAGTACCACACAGTCATATATTTAAATGCAGTGACTAGATTCACCTCCTGTTGTAATAAATAAGAAAACCACAGACAAACATAGATGATGAGACATAAGTGTAATAACTGCCTCTCTGTAACATGTGCTTCTGGAGGGAAAAAAAAAAGTTATAGAGTCAAGTAGGTCTTGCAGAATCCCAAGAAGACTAAACCTTGCCCAAGGGAGTCCTGAAATAAACACTGGGACATTATAACTACTTTCAAAAATGGGGAACACAATAGCAGCCAGAGGTAAATCAGATTATTAGAATCACTATGCAAATATGCACTCGTGCAAGGCATTCATATCCTTTCCATCTTTTTGTAGAAGACACTGAGAGAGGGAGAGAAACACTCCCTTTAGGGCATCGGTATCACTCGGCCATCCCAGGAGAGCCAACTTTACATGTACGCACGGTATTCGTCTGATGTGTGATACCATGGAGAAGGCGAAACTGCTTCATTACATATACGAGGATATAGTGTGATGCCTTTCATCTCATAGATTTGAAGTAATAATCATTTTCTGCATAGGAAGGCACCGCCGTCTCCATGGAGTTATGTTACCAATTTGATTTAGCTGGAGACCACAATCACGTATAAACCAAATGAACCCAGTGTCTCTGCTACTACATAACACAGAATAACCAGCTGTGAGGATATTCAGGCTAAGTGTCATATTTTAAACCAAACCATATTTTATGTTTAATGTTTTGGGTGTAATGATCTGAATTATATTGTGGTCTGTTTTTGGGTTGCAGAGCGACAGAATGTTTTTAATAATATAATTTCTAACATACAATAATGGGCTTTTCTTAAAATTATCACCGCTTGTCCTGATCAGACCGTATGTATGCAATATGCTGTTCTTGATGCATTCTTTGTTTTCAAAGCTGCCTCTTTCTAAGATGAGTTAAAGCATCTGAATCCGGGAAACAGGAAGGTGTAGAAATCCAGAAAATCTGTTTTAAATTACCACTTTTGTCTGGGGAAGGACCCTGATACCCTCTATTGTGCATATTTCTAAGTTTGCGCCTGCATTTCTAACAACTGCTTGTCAATAAGGCTTTGCACCAGCCTCACCAAGAGAAATTCATTGCAGTTGATACCCCTTACTTCTTCAAATGCATTGTGTATCCTCACAGTTTATACGTGCTCTGAACTTTTGATTTCAAGCTGTCAGCTGTCAGATCAGCTTCAGATGAACCTGGCAGTCTCAGGAGTCAGTCTGTTGTCAGTCCATATAAGACGACTCCCTTTCATACTTTGAAATCTCAGTCTCCTGTCTCAGTGTTTAATGTGCTGAGAGATAATCAGAGCAAGTATGCACAAATCAGACTGCTGTATTACAATCTCTGGTTGATGAGTGTTCAACCCATCATCTCCCTCCCACACACCCTCAGTTTCTTCATCAAATCTCTGTTTCACCCTTAGAACTTCATGCATAAGAAATGAACCCTATTTTAAAACACTAAACATCCTACGTC
This sequence comes from Hirundichthys speculiger, assembly GCA_018398805.1. Lineage (NCBI taxonomy): Eukaryota > Metazoa > Chordata > Actinopteri > Beloniformes > Exocoetidae > Hirundichthys > Hirundichthys speculiger. The sequence continues at coordinate 412,560 of JAGFBZ010000381.1, read as the reverse complement.
TAATCATAAAGTTCATTTGGTTGTAAATTTAATATATCTGTTTTCTAGTAATGTCTTTTAGTGTAGATGACAGCACTTAAAGGGATGTTGCCAACAAGCTGTTTGTCAGAAAATTTTATACATTGATCCTTAATTTTCGCGGTTAATGGGGACCGACAGGAGCCAGAGCCCTCCGAGCCTAAATAATGGGATTAAAATATATTTAAAAACCACAAAAAAGTAGCGAGGCATTGCAGCAAAACAAGACAATGGCTCAACTGTGGTCTTTCTGTTTCCTTCACAGCCTCTGGTCTCTGAACCGTAGTAAAGAAACCGCTGGTATTGTGCTATTTTTGGCTCGTAATTAGCAGCTAACACACTAAACAACAAAAGAAAAAGTCTGGTTTTCTCTGCATGGAACATGCACTTTATTCTGGCACTGCAGGAACTTATAATATCATTCAGGTTGTATTGTTCGGTTAACAGAGAATGTAAATCTATACACGCTGGGCTGCTGTTTATGCTCACTCCACTTTTCATGTAACCCTGATTTCGTTCTGCCGTCCCACGACACACACACTCCATTACCCATAAGGCCACCTTCTTAAAGGGGCCAGGCTGGCTCACAACATTTTTCCACTGTGAGAGAACACGCACAACATCCTGTGATGCTTGGGTGATGCGTCTCAGCCAATCAGAGCACAGATTCTAGAGTGCTGGCCGTCTGCGTTTCTCGTGTTGCTTACAGGAGGCTGTGAGTCGTTTGACGTTTCGCTGGCAGCTGTGGCCTCTCGTCTGCTGCGGGATGGATTTTCGCAGAATTTATATCAATTTATTTCTTGATTTTTTTTTTTATAATATATATTTCTGAAAAATCCGCAAATAACTAAAACCGCAGAACTTAAAGCGCGATTTGGCAAGGGAATCACTGTATTTGTAAATATAAATCTTTTGCTGGTGGATCTTTGAAATTGTCATTTATTATATCAATGTTATCCCCAAAAATGGGACAATATCCAAGAGCATTGTGGACTGATGGAACATATCTGGACACATCTCGCACTCTCTCTGACAAAAGAATCTGATATAAAATTTTCACTCTGACAGATGTCAAATGTGAGTATATGAATGAATGTTACTGAAAACAAAAACAAAACAAAAAAGAAGAACCAAATCAATGAAATTTTGAAAGAGAAGGAAGAGGGCGAAAAGAGAGCAGAGTACTGACAATGAGGTGCTGTTTGATAAAGCTGAAAAGAACAAGTAAGACGTGAGGAGTTGGGAGGGGCGAGGGGGGTGATGGATATTCTGTGTGTGAGGTTTCTCACCTGCCCCCTGCCTGTGCTGGTCATTTGCTGACATACGCTTGACATGACGTTGACAAGAAGATGAAGACATCATATTGGCATCCCGCTTCTTTCTCTCCAAACAGTTCAGCCTCCCATCTGTCTCTATCAGTGTTTCATTTCCTCTTTCCTTCCGTCAGACAAATTCTTCCCTGCCCTTCCCTTTGTCTCTTTGATTCACAGCTCTCTGCTTTTGTAGCTCAAACCTACATTTTATGACTCTAATGTATTCTTATTTCATTATCTCTCTCACCTTCCCGCCTCTTGCATTCATTTTTTTTTTTAAATACTTATAAGTTGACCTAAGACTCATATTTTATCATCCTCCTCTTCCCTCGAAGCTGCATTTTGAATTGAGCTATTGCAGTTCCTTTCCATAGATCCTGTTATTTATTTATTTTTTACTTTTCACAATCAAACTGGTTGGACATATTGCAATTTTTAGATGATGGCCGACCAAAACAGCACACTGTAGTAGCTTTTTTAACATCTGCTTGGTACACAATCAACAATAATATGACCGCCTCACCAGTTTTGAAGATAATGCATAAATATAGTGATTTGATTTTGATACGATCTTTGGGAACAAGGAGACATCAAATAGGTATGTAGAACTATGCTGATACAAAGTGAGTACAAGATCATGAAAAATATTTTTGCTCTCATTATTAAACATGAAGTCCGACTTTCTTTTCAGACACAGTTTTCATGGCTCAGTGCATGCGCCAGTCACTCCCATCAGTAAATACCTTTTGCTCAGTGTGTTTTCCATCCATCCATCCATTTTCTATACCCGTTTCATCCTTGAAGGGTCACGGGGATCTGCTGGAGCCTATCCCAGCTGTCTACGGGCGAAAGGCAGGGGTACACCCTGGACAGGTCGCCAATCCATCGCAGGGCCATCAGTGTGTTTTACCATCTTTAATGTGAAAAAAACCCCAAAACAATGATTGTTTTACTTTTGCATGCTTGTTCACAGGTGTGACGCAACTGGATTATTTCTTTTACACGCTGCCCTGAAGCCTGGACGTAACCCCTTCCGCTCACTCCCCCACCCACGCTGCATAATACAATGAAAAGGAAATTTAATTCCCGACATGTCTGTAGCGTCAGAAGCAGCGTCAGAACTGATAGGCCCAATCTGTATGCATCAAAGTAGGCGTGTGCCCTTTCATACCAATTGACACTCAGGGGATTTTATTGACTCTGGGGCAGATTGACCCAGTTGGTCAAACGAGGTGTCAATCTAAAGGGGAGACTCAGCACAGCAATATTGATGCTCTGGTATTGAGATTTGAAACATGCAGTGAAATCTGTAAGGCTCTGTATTCAAATCTAAATCAATATATTCCATGGGCAGAACGCCACCTGATAGCAGGATATATATACACACACACACATATATATATATATATATATATATATATATATATATATATATATATATATATATATATTATTTTTTTTTTTTTTTTTTTTTTTTTTTTTAAGGACATTTTGGTTGAAAACCCTCTTTAAACTCCATCTCTATCTCTGTCCTCTCACTCCTCTTTCCTCTCACTCTTCCATGGCTTTTCAAGCTAGTCTACTGGGAGACCCAAGTGCTCTTTGGTGGTGCCTCATTTCCATTTTGATTTTTCTTTGCCTTTGTAGTGGTTCATCATCCCCCGTCTCATGGCCTCACCGCCCCTCGACCGCTCTCTCTCGACTCCCCCTGGCTTTCATCTCTGTCCTCCTTCATCCTGTCGTTATGGTGTGTTTATCTATCAGCTTGTTTGTACAGTCGACCAGAAATCCATTAACCATACCAAACCATCTCTTGTCTCATCTGTGTCAAGATTACAGAACATAACTTAGATGTCTGTGAAGATTGATATGTATTTGCCAGCTTGGCTCCATGTATCTTATCTGAAAAGGGGTGCCCTGTACATCTGGGACTGGAGTGTAATGGAATATTGATTGCACCATGTGTTCCAGTACTGTGTTTATCAACATGTGAGGTGATAAGACAGACTGATTTACAAAAAAAAAAAAAAAAAAATGGGGCCCAGGTGAAGAGAACATTCAGAAGGGATCCATCTACTCTGGAGATTTTAAGTCAAATGGCTTTCAAATGCCTTGATACTTCAAATATGTCAGGCATGTAAGAAGAAGCCCTAAAATGGATGTGCACTGTATGGTGCCAGACAGCAGAATTGACGGGAAATAGAAGTGTAATAACAGGACAGCAGGCAGGATGTTGAAAGCTGTACTATATACTTAAGGGAATAACATTATCAGACAGATGGGGCAGAGCAAACATGACATGGAGCAAAACATCCAAAGAGATCTCAGTTGCTACTCCTTGTGCAAACTATACTTTGCCTCAGTGGACATGTAGAGTTTTCACACATCGGGTATCACACAAAGTGGCTGGATGGGCTGTTCATTGCTTCAGATATTACTGTCCTGTCAGAGTTTTGTTCAGCAAGTCTAATTTATCTCCACATGGTTAGAAAAATAGGATATTGTAACTCAGTGTACTCTATCATCACAGTTTGGTCTCATCTGTGCAAAGATACAATATAAATCATAGTCATTGAGAAAGTAGAAAATGTTTTTTTATTTTTTGAAACCAACTCAGGCATCTGTTCAATCAGTGTTACATTTATAATCTTTTCCTTCAACAGTTGTAACCCTCTGCCCTGCTTAAGTGTTATTCAGCTGGTTCCACTGAAGCCAATAGAAGGTTGTAGTTTACAAGTTTATTATCTCTATTTAAAAGTATCAGGGCTCTGTTTCCTAAAATAAAGCTTTGATCAAAGTCAAGCTGCTTCAGCAGTCTCTTGATTATGACTGAAGGCTTGGATAAATTGAAGATATGCACCTTGGAGCCACAGGTACCACAAATCCTAATATATTTGAGTTGCAGTGATGGATTTGACATGTAGACTTGATCTCAGTATACATTTCTAGCTGCCCTGGTTTCTGTTTGACTTGTTCACAACCATCAGCAAAGATGCCAACAGACGAAGCTGAAGTCTTCAGAGCCATGCTGTCTTCCAGTTCTCCGCCAACTGCAAAGCCTCCGGACATGATAGAATCTTCCTGACAGTCCACTGATCAAAGAGTCCAGCTTCAAAAACTAAAGTTTTTTTTTTCTTTTTTCCCACCAGTAACAGTTACTTTCTTTGTAGTTAAAACTATCTTGATTTTAAACACGATGTGAGGTTGTTCTCATTGTACTCCTGTTTAATGGGGCTTATTTGTGAAAGCTCTGTATTGTTTACCATAAACATTGTAAATGATAGAGACAAATATTAAAAATACCCAGCTACCTAAATAATACAAGCTGCAAATAGTAGTTGACACCAGTCAACAATCATTGTGGCAAAATCAGATTAAATTAAACAGAATCCTCTCGCAGTCGAAAAAATTGCTTGAGGTCAAGCTGAGGATTGTAAAATGGATTGGACTTGTATAGCGCTTTCCAGTAGTCAAGGAGCTCCCAAAGCACTTTAGATTGGCCTTTTATTTACCTGTTCATACACACACCAGTGGGCAGCTGCTGCCAGGCTCACTGGGGGCAAGTTAGGGTTCAGTGTCTTGCCCAAGGACACTTTGACAAGTAAACAGCTGAAGCTGGGATTGAACCACCAACCTTACAGTGCCAGGATGACCTGCTCTTCCAACTGAGCTACAGGCACCCAGGATGGAGCAAAGAGTATTTTTGTTTAATGTGGGAGACTATTGGTCACTGACAATTGACTAAAATGTCATGAGGCCTTTTCCTCATGTGTTTCTTGTGATTTTCCCCTGTCTGGTCTGTTGATGAGCATTCAAAATCAATGCTCCTGATTTTAATCTGCGATCCTCCTGTCTACTCCTCACAAGTCTGGTGAACCACTTCAGAACTAATCTTTGCTCCGACAGGTTGCGAATATTAGCATTTTACCATTTCATGGAAAATTTTCGCTCATTCTGACTTTGATGGCAACAATACATCTCAAAGAAGTTGGAACAGGGCGATGTTTCCTATTGTGTAGTATGCCCTTAAAGCCGAGGCTGGAGCATATGTTGCTCTAAAACCTATTTGTAGTGTTCCAGATGGGTAAACTGTCCACACCAAAGACACTACTACAACCTCGTATCATCAGAGATGCAGGCAGTCCTATAGATGGTGGGATCTTCAAAGTTTTTCTAAAATTATTCCACAGTTTTTGCTTGCAAATTGGTGAATTTCTGCCCATCTTTACATCTGAGAGGCTCTGCCTGTCTGAAATACTCCTTTTTTCATGAGTCATGTTGCGCACCTGATGCTAATAAACCTGATGTTAATTAGTTGTCAAACACCCCTCCATTTATTTTTGATTTGTGCCAATTACTTGTCCAGTCTTTTGTTTCCACTGTTCCAATTTTTTGGATCTGTGTTGTTGATATCAGAGTCAAAATGAGTAAATGCAAATGTTAATGAGGTATTGAAATGATAATATGTCTCAATTTCAACATCTGAAACATTATTTAGGTTCTATTGGGAATAGAATATGAATCCCCCCCACACACACACACACACACACAGACACACATCTCTGTCATTATTCCTTGATTCTATTTTGCCCTGTGAAATGTAATAGAGGAAGTACTGTACAGCGCACAAACTGCAGATCTTACTGAAGCAAACAAGACAGCATGAGAAATGACTCAGAGCATCACTGATGTGAGTCCAGGAGATGAAACACCGTTTAGTTGGGAGCTTCTTCTGTGCTGTCATACTTCGGTAGTCAGACTGAACTGAAGTTTCCTGCCTCCTCTGACTCTCTTGTCTTGTCAACCTTTTCTTAATTAACCTGTTTGACTCTTAATCAAATAAAATGCTTATAAAGGGGAAAAAAAATAGAGCACTGATGAGCTGTAACATATGAGAAAAAAAAAGATCAAGGAGCCTACAAGGTAGAAAAGATGGGACTTGGAAAAAGATAGTGAGAATCAGGAGGTGGGAAGGAGAGGTAGATGGGGAACTGAAAATCTGGCAGAGCTTGTGTTAGTCTCTTAAATGCAGCCTCAGGGGGTCACAAGCCACTGTCTTTTTGAACTGGTCCCAAGCCTGGATAAATGCAGAGGGTTGTGTCAGGAAGGGTATCTGATGGCACCCTACAGGGTGTCAATGGATGTTGGTCGAAGGACAGGTGGAAAGTGTGTCCGTAGCCAGAGAGAAAAGAGGGAAAGCAAGAGACTAGGGCCGAGAGTAGGGACTTTAAATGTTGGGACCATGGCAGGAAAAACTAGAGCTGGTTAACGTGGTGCAGAGGAGGAAGGTGGATATTCTGTGTATATCAGGAGACCAGGTGGAAAGGTAAGGCTAGAAGCTCAGGAGCAGGGTTCAAGCTGTGTTATCATGGTTTGGGTAGAAAGAAAAATGGAGCAGGAGTTATCTTGAAGGAGGCGTTTTCTAGGAATATTCTGGAGGTGATAAGAGTGTCAGAGTGATGAGTCTGAAGCTAAAGATTGAAGGTGTGATGTTGACTGAAGAGAGTAGACAAGAGTATAGGGACATTCAGCAAAAGGTGAAGGGAGAGGTGGCAAAGGCCAAACAAAGAGCGCAAAATGATTTGTATGCCAGGTTGGACAGCAATGAGGGAGGGACTGTTTATATAAGTTGACGAGGACAGAATGAGATGAGGATAGAAATGAAAATGCACTGAAAGGTGATAGAAGTGAGACAAGAGGATTGAAAGAGTAGTTTGAAGAATTGATGAATAAGGACAATGAAAGAGAATGAAGAGTAGAGGTCTTGACTATTGTGGAGCAGGCAGTAGTAAAGATTATTTAGGTTGAAGAGAGGAAGGCATTGAAGAGGATGATGAGTGGAAAGGCAATTGGTCCTGATGATATACCTCTGGAGGTATGGAAGTGTCTAGGAGAGGTGGCAGTAGAGTTTTTGACTAGGATATTCAATCTGATCTTAGAGAGTTAGAGGACGTCTGAGGAATGGAAAACTATGCTGGTGCTGATTTTTAAGAACAAGGGAAATGTGAAGAGTTGAGGCAGCTACGGAGGAATAACATTAATGAGCCACACAATGAAGTTTTGGGAAAGAATAGCGGAAGCTATACTGAAGGCAGATGCAATATTTGATTTAACTCGACTTTGATGGTTATGCAGTTATAGACAACATTAATGCAGTTATTGAACTACATGGTTGTTGCTTATTCACTTGAGTCATAGTCTCAGATTTTAGGAGAATAATGTTTATTAAATAGCACCTTGCTCTTAAATAACATTGGAAACCTGACACATACCTGTACCTTAAGTATGGTACCATACTTCCTAAAAAAGATGAAATCATTAAAATGTTTAACAATACAATCAATTTTTTTCTATAGTAATTGTATGGTAAAAAAAAGTTATTGTCTTCATCATATTTTTATTTTCCCAAAATGATATTTGAAAAATAGGGGTCGTCTTATAATCAGACTTGTCCTACATTCGGGCCAATATGGTACTTAGGATCTACAGTCCAGAGCAACTGAGAGTGTTGAAAAGAGGTAAAGAAGCATGTGCAAACTCATAAGAATGGATGGAGAAAAGTGTCAGGTGTGATGTGTGATAAAAGAGTTCCAGCAAGAATGAAAGGAAAGGTGTACAAGATGGAGGACTGAGGAAAAGACAGGAGACAGAGCTGGAGGTAGAGATTAAAATGTTGATGTTCTCTTTGGGAGTGATGAGGAATGAGTACACCGGAGGGACAGTACATGTTAGATGTTTTGGAAAGAAAGTCAGAGGGACCAGACTGACATGTACAGAGGAAGGATAGTGAATATATTGGTAGAAGGATGATGAGGTTTGGACTGCCAGGCAGGAGGCCTGAAGGAAGACCAAAGGGAAGATGTATGGATGTAGTGTAGACGACATAAAGTTAGAGAGAGAATATAATGCAGAGGATTGGGTTAGATCAAGGCAGAAGTTTTGCTGTGGTAACCCCTGAAGGGAAAAGCTGAAAAAAAAAAAAGAATAAGATTGTGTAAGTATCTTACGACTGGAGACACTCGCTGCTTTGGTGATACAAATTTACTGGCACTTTGTGGAATCTATGTTTAAAAAAATGCACCATATAAGCTTATATCACATAACTTAATTAAAAGTTGTTTTAAATCCAGAGCAGTGTTGTTATGCTCCCATCTATAACTGAGGAATGTCAACAGATTGCTTGGCTCCCCACTCATGTGATTGTTCCAAGGCTGGGAAGGAAAAAGAAATAAAAGATCCTACCATCCATAGGATGACACAAATAGGACTCAGAACACAACATGTACTATGAATTAATGAACAAATGGTCTTTTACTGTCTTCTCTGTTGGTTTGTTTTCAAGCTTGACACTGAAAAAATAAAAGATCAAAAATAATCTCCAATGAAGTTTGTTCAAAGTTGGTGATTTTGCCTTTTTTGAGACAAACTGGATCAAATACTCCTTTATGAGTCCAGGAAATTCCTCTCACCATGCACTGTGTGACTGAAAAAAAACTTGTTTTTGCTGACTTGAATGTCTAGCTTGTCATCCAGATCTTCTCTTTTCTAAATTGGCTACTGTTGTTTCTTCTGCATTTAGCATCTATCACGTCTGCATATTCTCTCTGCAGGGTCTCTCCTTTGTTTGTTAGTCACAGTTTTCTTCTGCAACTTTCATCAAAAAAAAAAAAAAAAAAACTTTATGTATGCATCAGTATAGTTCAGCCGTTATAAAGAACTAAACTTATTTATAAATAAGCACGGAAACCTGGACGCATGCTCTTTGTCCATAGCTTCACAGTTGGTTCTTTCACTTGAAAGACACAAGGCTATGTTCAATTTGCAAATGAGAGCAGCATAATGTGGGATTTGCTTTTAAAAAATGCCTTCACCACTTTAAAGGGACTTCAGGTAATATACTTCTGACAAATGCCACTTTTCATGTCATTGTTTTATTTTTTTTTCATTTGCCACTCCCTGCATAGATGGCAGTAATAAACATGGGTGTAAGCTGTATTTAGATCATTTACCTTAGTTATAAGGTACTGTTTACTAGGGATGTTCCTGGCGATTAATTTCCCTGTCGACTAAACGAAATTTTTAATTAAGACTAGTCGACTAGTCTAAAAAAAGGAAAACACTCAGAAAACAGTGAAAATTTAGCACAATTTATTGAAACATCGAAACAGAATTTGAAACATTGTCCCAAAAAATATGTGTAACATGAGCTCTTTAAGCCTTTAATCATAATGTTCAACAACCATGTCGGATTTTAAATGCCGCTGAAGTACGAGACACTTTGCACCGTGCTGTATGAATGAATGTGAACATGAAGGCAACTCAGTCAAACGTTAACAACCAAAATAACATCCAAAATAAATAAATTGCATCTGACACATTGAATCTTGCAGAATATCCGACAAAAATTATAGCTTTAATTCCCTTTCAAGTTAATAAAACATCTAAATTATAATTAAATTTCAACCGAAACGAGCAGCATTTTGCGCCGTGCAGTATGAATATAAACCCTGCACATCCGACAAAAACTCACTTAAAGTTAACAAATAATGTAACATCTAAAACAGATAAATTGCTGCTGAATTATTAACACTAGAACCGCCAACATTCCAAGCTTCCTGGAACCGCCGAGGGGGGTCATTTTGACGCCCTTGCTACAACAGCGTCAGTGAATGCTAAGATGTCATTTCTAGAAGTTGTGAAGTGGCTAATTCCTAAATATTTCTGAAATAATAATGGAAACTTGTCAAAACAAGTGTTTAAAATGTATATTTTTGCGAGCTTTTTTCTACGCAGCTGAACGCTGCGCCCTCTCTCTCTCTCAGCCACACAAATAAATACATCAGTACATTCATCAACAAACTGTAGGAGCTGTATGTTAACACAAACATGAAAACGACAGCAATCGAATGACAGACTATTTACAATACAAAACAACAGATTTCAGATGTTAACAGATATTTTAATAATTTTGGAAAAACGGATTAACGCTGCGTGCTCCCCCTCACGCACACATTACTGCATTCCCAGCCTTCCTCTCCACCGGCGCGCCTCTGCCACCGTGCAGTCACAGGTGTGCTGTTGCAAAGTTCATATGATGTCAATTCCTAAATAAAGCAATAGATAGATAGATAGCGGGGGGTGGGCAGCCTTGCCGAGGATCCTTACATCGAATATTCACTCCGGTGCAAGGCCCCATCTTGAGTGAGCAAGAGGCAACAATGAAGATGAAAACAAATTCACAGTGTTGAAAAACCTCCAACACAACCAGGCTAAGGGAGTACAGCCATCTGCCATGACCTGTTGGGGGTCTGAGACAACTCGAAAGTTCTGACTGGGGGGAAAGATCCAGGCTCAGCTTGAAGTGGAAAAAAAAAAAAAAAAAAAAACTTTTCAGTGAGTAGAATTCAAGAACCAGGGGAAAAAGTCCAGGTGCCCTTTACTGTAGCACTTTTGAAAAACATTTTATTTGAACATTTGATCTGACAACTCTCAGTTTCATTCTATGTTGCTTCAGTGTCCAAAGAGACATTATTTGGATGAAGGAGGACAAGTGAAACACCTCGAGGTGTGAGTGGGTAAGCCATGAAGGCACGCCCTCTTATAACCATTATAGATCAGACTTTGTAGACAGGAGAATAGTAACCTGACCCAGTATCATTTTGAGGTATATGACTTTTAATGGAACATTGAGCTTTTGGTTTTAACAAGAAATTGAAAGAAATTGATCTGTGGACTAATGGACTGAATGTATAATCAACTAATTGTCCCTCATGGGCACATTTTGTGGGAACAGGCATGAGGGAGGAAATCCATGGCTTCCAGTCAGGAGGTAGAGACTTTTTCTTGTGTTTCCAGCAGCTACAATGAAGCGCCAGGACTGATACTCCTATAGAGTTGAGGTGGTGACCCGTCTGATGAGCGATACCTATCTGAAAATGCTGTGAATAAATATAAGGAGGCCATTGTTTTTCATCTCCCTATGATAGAATAGGGTAGAACAATTGAGGGTGATGACCTATAAATTTACCTCTGCAGATATTGATTGCCTCGTCAACAATACTGCAGATATTTTACATTCAGCTTTAGATGCTGTTGCCCTACTGAAAATGAGTGTCTCTTACCATAGGAGCTCTGCGCCCTGGTATAATTCATATATATGGACATCAGCATGCTGAAACAAAAAAACATGAAAAATGGAAAGGAAGCGGTATTCTTGTAAATCTGCAGACTCCCATCGTGCTTGGAAAGATGATTTAATAGTGTACAAAAGAGCCCTTTGCAGTGCTAGAACAGCTTATTATTCAGGCTGACAAAAAGTCACAACTCTGTTGAGTCGTGCATTCCTGCACCTCAGTAATGAAGCGATGAACTTTCATTGCTATGTTTGATTGATACGCATTGATACGCAGCTGTACTTATCCATGAAAGTAGAGGGAAAAGGTAGTTGCAAGCCAGCTAGGTGACCACCTGCATAAAAATTATCTATTTGAAGTTTTTCAGTCAGGGTTCAGAATACATCATAGGACAGAAACAGCACTGGTTAGAGTCACCAACAACCTCCTCGTGGCCTCAGACAATGGATTAGTGTCTATTCTAGGTCTGCTGGACCTCAGTGCAACCTTTGATATCATTGATCACAGCCTTTTGCTGCACAGGTTAGAGCATGTTATTGGAATTAAAAGGACAGCGCTAGGGTGGTTTAAATCACATTTATCTGACAGGTTTCAGTTTGTTCATGTTAATGATGTTTCTTCTGCAAATGTGAGGGTCTGGTATGGCATCCCACAGGGTTCAGGACTGGGGCTGATACTTTTCACTCTATGCATGCTGCCTTTGGGAAAAATTGTCCAGTCCCATGAGATTTCATTCTTGCGTTGATGATACACAGCTGTACTTATCCATGAAACCAGAGGAACAGCACTGTTAGCTAAACTTCACGCATGTCATACAGGACATTGAGACCTGGATGTCATCTAACTTTTTGCTTTTAAATTTGGGTAAAACAGAGGTTATTGTCTTTGGTCCCAAACACCTTAAGAATGGATTAGCTGATTTTTTTTGTTGGCCTTCAGTACAACTGTAAGAAACCTTTAAGTTATTTTTGATCAGGATATGTCATTTAAACAGCATATTAACCAGGTTTGTAAGATAGCCTTTTTGACCTCTGTAATATCACCAAGTTTAGAAGCATCCTCTCCCAGGGTGATTCTGAAAAACAAATTTACAAGTTTGTCACTTCTTGACTGGATTATTGGAATGTGTTATTAGCAGTATGTCAGGAAATAGCTGAATAGCATCCAACTGATCCAAAATGCAGCAACGTGAGTGCTGGCAGAAATCCGCAAGCAAGATCACATCTCTCCCATGTTAGCCTCCCTCCATTCTGCTTCTCACATATAAGGCCCTTAACAGCCAAGCTCTTCAATATTTACAAGACCTGATAATGATTTTTGCTCCAAACGGATCTCTCCACTCTCAGAGTGCAGGTTTACATGTAGTTCCTATTATATCCAAAAGTAGATTTGGAGGACGAGCCTTCTGCTATCAGGCAACTTTACATGGAACCATGATGGAACATGGGTTAAGGAGGCTGACATCACCTCCACTTTTAAAACTAAACTGAAAACATACTTCTGTATAATGAAAATAAAAGGATTTATATTTATTTATATTTCTAGTTAATTAGGAATATCTCATAAATGTATCTGCACTTCATTTGTCCCGTAGTTTTTTTGTGCTGTCCTGTACCCCCCACAGCGTTTACCTCCACCTGTCTATATAGATGTCTCTGGGATATCAACTGACATGCTGACCTGCAGTCTGACCCTGTGACCACCTCAGTGTTGCTGCCTACATCTGTTTATATAGTCATCTCTGTAGTTCATGTACTAATAGTGTACCAGTCAGAATAACAGTGTATGGAATTCTTAGCTCTCCAGCTCATGGATAATTATCATTTATATATTTTTTCCTATATAGTATTGCCAGGATCTATGTGCTCTCCTCTCTCTGTCCTCCATCCTCTCTCTATCCTTTCTCCCTCCTCTTTCTTTCTTTACCCGGCTGGCCTTCAGCAGGAAGGTCCCAACCTATAAACCAGATTGTGCTTGAGGTTTCTTCCTCTTAAAGTGGAGTTTTTCCTTGCCACTGTTTGGCTTAAAGGATTTATAATTATAATTTTAGTTCATGATATTTGCTCAGGGGTAATGCTCTGAGTCTCTGTAAAGTGCCTAAAGACAACTTGCATTACAATAGATGCTATACAAATTGAACTGAATTGAATTGAAACCTGTCTCAGTTGGGTTAATTATTTTCCTTGGGGGTTACAAATTGGAGTTGGAAGGATCCACATTTTTGTTATTTTAGTAATCCAGCCCTCCATGACTTCCAGGTATGCCTATGTGTCCCCATAGGCATACCTGGACTCCAGTTGTCATTCATTGGTTGATAAATGCTACTGAAATATTTTCTACACATTATGTAGAAAAAAAACCGCAGTTACCAACCCTTGTTAATAACCATACAACAGTGTCATTTCAGTCATTGTGATTCCCACAACTGTTCAATAACTGAACAGCATCAGATGAAAAAAAAAAAGAGCATAGGAAACTGAATATAAGAGGTGTTTTCTTATTTTCCTTTTATGTCCCACAAAAGAAGCTAACCGGTCTCATTATGTGTTCAAAGAGGGAGGGCTACTTCAGTAAATCCTCTTCTTGGAGGAGGTCAGGAGGTGGAGAGGATCAATGTCATTGAATTGATCTGAACCATTAGAGAAAAAAAGAGAATAGATGGAGAAGTACAGCAGGAAGGGTGACATAGACTGGTAGAGAAGGGTTTTGGGGGTGGTCTCCATTAACCAATTGGACAATAAAGCCACAATGGTTTTCGATTAGTCTAAAAATAAGTCAGTAGTGGTTCAGTTGGAGTCTCTGAGGGTGTGACTGCAAGCGGTATCTGTGGGATGAATATAAGGAATGAACTCAACTGTATCAATGAGAGTCAAATGAGCCAAGGTGTCATAAGAGATAAGGTTTCCATTAGTTGATGCAAAATAAAATTTTCTTTTCTCCTTTTTTAACATTTTGAACTGAATCAAGCAAAAGGCAAAAGAAGGGATGAGGGACAAATGCAAATGAGTTCCCTCCATTCGAATTCGGAATAAAAGGTAAAAGGGGAATCATGAATGCACATAGAGGAGCTTTTGTGAAGTTATTCTAATAAAGACTTAAAAAATTTAATGAAAAAAATTAGAACAAATTAAACCAGGACTTTTTTCCCATATCTAAAATGGCAAGGTGAAATATTTATCCTGCTGATAGTGTTGCACAAGAGCATGCACTGCAGACTAAGTAAAAATAAATAAAAATAACTGAAATTTCAACAGCTGCCCAAGACAACAGAATCTTTAGGGCCCGATCTTCCGCCAAACATCCTATAGCCGCTATTAAAGGATAGCGGGTAGCGGGAGGGGCGTTCCCCCACAAAAAACCCAATATTCCACCTCCCTAAACCCGCGGTTTTACCTGTGCTAACCGCTATATTATGCATATATTATGCATGGGAGTGGTTCGGACGTTCCACCTGTTTAATCAGTGCGTCAATAGCCATTGGCTTTAAGAGCAGGTTGCGCTACCCGCTACTATCAATCTTTCGCTTCCCTAAAGCCGTTACCCGCAAACCGCTATGGAGCGACTTTTCATCCAGACTGGAGCAGTTCTCATGGGCAGCTGGTCTGGGACTCTGCTGTAGAGCTTCCTCCTCTTCTTTCCTCCTCCTCCTCTGCGCTGATATATACATAACTAGCTCTAACTGATGCGGAGCAAATGATTTAATCATTCTTTTTAATACTCCAAGAAGTTTCAACAAACTGCTCAAAAAAAAAAAGAGCCAGTGAGCTTCCAGGAAAGCATTTCTTAACTAGAAAAGCACTCTGAGAGCGCAGACCTCCGCCAAGCACAACAGTTCTCTCATATAGCGATTTACAGATTGTGATAAAATCCACGTTCTAGATCAGATCCGGATCAGCCTCTGAAATTTGATAGAGGTTTCCACTGTCAATCCCTGACTGAAATTTCATGAGTTTTTGGAAATAATTAACGGAGATATTGAGAAACAAAATTTCCGGCCCTATTGACCGCAATGTTATCGAAAATTTGAAAGTGATCCAGAATCCAGGATTTCTTCCAGATCACAGCCAAAATGAAAACAGTTCTTTCTTTTCACATTTCTGACAACTCCTGAAAATTTCCAAGCTGTGCCAAGACGCGGCTGTGCGTCTTGGCACAGCTGATGTGCTTTTTATAATACTGCAGAACTAAGCATTGGATGAGCATTAAGCCAGAGGAACAGCTATGATGACATCTACTTTCTACCACTGAGCGCATCTTTGGTGCTCCGAGTGCAAGGAAAGGATCAGAAGGGATAGGCGCACAGTACAAGAAACTCCACAACAGTGTTCTGTGATCTCCTCGTTTCCTCCACAGCAAACATCTGAATGAGATCATGCCACAGCTGTACTGACTGACGTATCTGGCCGTGACTATTCCCACATCCACCACAACTGCTGACCAGACATCCTCTGACCTCGAGAACAAAAACGTATGCAAGTAATACGGTGATGCGTAATCGATAGGCAGAGCCGTTTGTGCAGTCCACATGTGACTAGGTGGACGCACAATTATGCCATTTGGACGCGCTCTTTTACGTTGCGCTTTCCACTTGCGGGTAGCAGGTGCTAAACCCGCGATCGCAAGATACAGAGTTTGCAGAAAGTGCAAATGACACGCCCATTGCCACACCTACAATGTGAATAAGGGAGTCGGCAAAGTGGATAGTGGCTTAGGGAAGCGGAAGATTGCATAGCGGTTAGTGGAGGTTCCTAAATCCGCAATTTGCGGCTAGTGGCTAGCGGGAGGAGTACGAATCGGGCCCTTAGTCTCTCACAACCCAATCAATAAAAACAGTGCTGCTGCATTTAAGTTACTTTTGATTGCTAATATCAGCTAATGTGAAATTAGTGAGTGGTCTGTGATAAGAGTGCCTGTGAGATACTGAGGAGACAGACTAGGGAGTCACAGAATTTTAACATTAAAGGTAACATCTAATTTATTTACAAAAGTAGTGAGCAGACTTCTAAATAAATTCTCCAAATCATAAGTAGGGCACATAAGAGGCCAAAGTAACATAAGTAAACTTCAAACTGAAAAGACCCAAACCTAACAGCATAAACCAATGCTTCTTAATTATTTTCT
The DNA here is from genome assembly GCA_018398805.1 of Hirundichthys speculiger. Lineage (NCBI taxonomy): Eukaryota > Metazoa > Chordata > Actinopteri > Beloniformes > Exocoetidae > Hirundichthys > Hirundichthys speculiger. The sequence goes on along the minus strand of JAGFBZ010000381.1, from coordinate 395,975 downwards.
GCTGCGCCCCCCCCCAGGAAGAAGAACCACTCCCCCCCCAACACACACACACAGACACATACACACCCTCCCTCCACCCAACTATAAATAGTATCATAATACTGTATCTTTATTAACATTAAAGGAAACCAAAAAATAAATATAGATGAACTTATAACTTTATCAAAACTGTTTTTTAGTCTGAGGATTTAGTTCATCAGTCCCCCCGCAGTCATAGTGAAGCCAGTGTTGTCATATTTCCTCGTCTTAACTTTCTGGTGACCTTTTGTTTGTCTCATTGTCTCCGTCTCTCTCCACATTTCTTTTCATCCCTGTTAAATACACTATATTACCAAAAGTATTTGCTTACCTGCCACCACCCCATGTACTAGCAAACTCAAAAAGAAGCAAATTAATTTCCAAAACCACTTCAAAGCAAAATTAACATAGGAGTAACTAAATGTGTGAGCCCATTGAGGATAATCCAAGTCAAGATTACTAAGTGATTAAATCATAAATTGTGCATCTAAATAGAAAATATAAAAATGACCCATATGTTCCATGTGTGGCTTATAGGGTGGCCATCACAGTGCCTTCAAATGAGAGTGATAAAGGTTGTCACCTTTGTGTCACCTCTAAGTTAACTAAACACTTAGATGTTAAGTTTAAAACTTTCAATTTAGTTCACTTTGCTTGCGCAACACCATTTCACAACACTAGTTTGTCTCAAGACATTTTCCACAAAGTTTACAAGGTTAAATACCGTCCAAATAAGTCCAGTTCTATTCCAGTTCAGTCCAATTCACTGTAATTGATCCAAAAACCAGTTGATTCCTACTCATAATCCAATTCATAACCCATTTTATTCCACTCCTTTAGAAACTGCACTTTGAGAGTGAAGTGCTCTATTGGGAAGACATGAACTGTAAGTTCTTAAGGATGTCAGGGATATAAAGTGCTTGTGAAAGTGCTCAGATAGTTAGTTATTAATAACACAAGAAATGTATTAACAAAATTACATTAAAATCAGGGCACCACCTGATAATCAAAAAACAATGACTAAACGCCATACTCAATCTCAAATGTCTTGTTCTAAATGTGCCAGCTGAGCAGAAACCATCCCTGTTCCATACTGAAGCTCATCCAGGAAGTATGTTTTGTTGCAGTACCTCTACTGACCACTAGGCGCTGGCTGCAAAACAAACAAATCTCCACTGACTCCCATGTTAAAATGGCCAACTTTGCAGTAAAATTAAACATATTTATAGCCTGGTTCAATATCCGTTTTATCCCCATTTGGTTGACGAGGAGATGGAGCACCGATGGAGCGCTGATGCAGCAACAGCAGCTGGACTGTCTTCCTTTCCAGGTTGGTATAAAGCCATCCATGTGTCGGGGTGCACTGCTTCCGTACATCGACAGGTCATTCCATTCCAGGTGCAGCCAGTCAGGAGATGTGGCTGCCCTTTTGTCCTTGGCAACCAAAAGGGGTTCATCAGACATGGTGCCAGGGATTGCAGACCTTTGGCTGATAGCTCGTCACTCTAAGTAGTAACTGGGACACTGCACAATGCAAGAAGCTGTACCTCCACAGTTCACAGGAGGCCGAGAGCTTGGTCATCGTTGGCTGTGCATTGTAGTTCTGATAGTCAGCATGTGGCCCTTACAGGCCAGAGGCAGAGAGATTTAACACTTTTGCTGGAGAGGGTCAGAGAGAGAAAGCAACAAAGTTGACTGCAGTATTTATAGTCCGGCCTGAGCTGATGCTTATCAGTAGGGACCCCTGCTGGTTTTTGTGGTTTAAAAGCCAATGAGAGCCCAGCTATAGCATCACTTTACCTGGTTGTAAAGTAATTTAGCCCTGCAAAGCTTTCTGGGAGTTTGAGAGAATTTGAGGTCCCTTTGTCTCAAGCATGCACTCAGGCTTTACCACTGATGTAAGGCCTCTCTCTGTATAATACATGGTGTGTGGCCCAACTAGGATAAGTGATAACTGGACCTTTAAATGGTTTATATGTGAGGAGAAGAATTTGAAATTCTATCCTAAATTTAATAGGAAGACAGTGAAGGGAAGTTAAGATTGGGGAAGGCTGATCTCTTCAATTTATAGCTCTAAATTTTATTTCTTAAATTGCTTGAAATTTAAGGATGTGTGTTTAAATTAAGGTTTGAAAAGTTTTTGAATTGAAAATGAAGCATATTAAAAGGCTAGAAATTTGACTGTTTCTTTAACATCATATAATGTAATATAATAATTTGCTTATTGGATGCAAAAATAAAGTTAACTATGAAATGACAACTGTTCTGCCTGGGCCTCACATGTACTTCTCCATGACTTGTTGGTCTGTTTTCATGAGTAACCACTATACTAAGACACAGTCGAAGATGGGAGGTTGTTGTTAGCCATCGACTAAAACACAAACATAGATGAGATGAGGACTAAATCTGGAAAAAACAAAAACAACAGAAACACTGCTGCCAAGGTTTCACATGGACAGGGTCTGCGCTCACATATTACATCAAAGTCAATCATAGTGGAGAATGTTGGAGTCAGCAAACCTGAAACTTAACGATAATTTGGCTACTTTTGCTACTTTTACTACTGCTAGCTGCCAGCTGCTGAATCGCAGACTAAATGTGCGTGTATAATGTGACCATGTTAGTATTGCAAATCAGTAATGGCACACTCATAGTAACGCAGTCAACATAGCAGTGATGGTAATGTCAGTAACTTACTGCAACTGAACACTTTAGATCAGATTGGGCCAGTGCATCTGGCCAAAAAAAAGTTTGATAATTACATTATAATTTCTTGTATTGTGTCATCTGCGGTTTTCCATATTTGACTTTTATTCCTCTGGGAAGTGTTATGAATTTGTCAAATATAGGGGTTGTTCCAAAGTATTTGTCCCATAGCAATATGTCATTATAATGCATTAATTTAATTTGAGTAAACAGCAAATTACACATCTTTGATTAGTTTTGTGACTGTTGTTGCTTTTTCAGTGAGGTTTGTCAAATTTACTTATGGATCGTGACCAAAATAAATGATCACAGTCATGATGGTGATGTGAATGCTTCATGTTTATATCGCACTTTTAAGCTACCAGACTGGGCAAAAAGTCTCCCACAAAACAGTTTCTGGTTTTAACACAATTTGTGTCCCCTCTCAAAGGTGCAGATGATATCTTGCCGTTTATGTAAGATTATGTATAATTATTCGAGTAAATATGCTGAATTGTTTCTTTTTCATATTAAACTATGGGAGGATACAAATTCCGACAAGCTGGATTTCTCAGTTTGATAATGTTTTTAGGTGATCCAAAGTCCAATTACAAAGGACACATTTCAAAAGATCAGAGGTCTGTATTTCCTTAATTTCATATCCTTCTTCTGATATTAGAAATCAAATTTCGTTTTATATACTTCATAGTTACAATCTTTTAACCTTTCTGTCGTGTTCGGGTCAAATCTGACCGATTTCCTACTTTCATCAATCATAAATATTGTGTTTTACATTTGATTGTCTCAGGGCCTTATGATATCCTCCACACTAGCCATTTTAACATATATTTTGCTGATCACCACTTTCATTGAATTTTGAGTAGTTTATTCAACTTTGTAACACCTGTGGTGTTCCCGGTCAAAAATGACCGCCATAGGAAATTAATGGGTGACCCTAGATTGTGTTCATCCATCAGATTGTACACAACCACAAATACACCACACACACACACACACACACACACACACCCACACACACACACACTTATCTCCCCTCTGTTGCTCTCAAGAAGGAACGGAAGAGCTTTACAAATGCACAATCATTCACCTGACATTTGTGAATGAGAATCTCTGGATGACAAAATGCGGTTTTGATTTCAGAACATCACTGCCGTATGATGCCGTGTGTTTTACATTTATCAAATCACATGACAGTCTATCACTCATTGTTTTAGCTCACCTAAATCTTACCTGCTCCATTTTTCAGTTCACATGCGTTTTTACGCCTCTATTTTGCTACCAGTTTGGGCTCTCTCAGACACGAAGCCTTTTACTTAAACTATGTTTGTTGACCCAAATGTTTGTTTCATGTCTATCTGCTTTTAGGACACAGTGTGACAAGTTTGGCTGAAGTTGATGATAGAGAATCATATTTCTTTATATGGCCCTCTTGTCTCTGTAACTATGGTGTGAGAAAGACATATTTAGACATGAAATAAATAGGATTTTGTATAATACATCAGAAGTGTATTTCTTGACAAATGTAAGAATGAGACCAAGTTTTAAACAAATTACTAGGGCTGAGCAACAATTAAAATTTTCAATCGCGATTAATCGCATTATTTCTCTGATTAATCACGATTAATCGCATTGTATACGCAAAATTAAATAATGAATTCAAAAGTAGTGTAAAATGCACTTTTATTGAAATGTTCTGCTGCCATATGAACAAAAGTGTAATAACATTTGTTGTTCAAACACTTTAAACATCATCACTTGTCAGTAACACACATTTAGTGTAAATTTCATCTTAAAAAATTTAAAATAAAATAAGGCTTATTGCCCTTGCCAAGGCATTAATGTCATCCTGTTTTTATAAAAAATAATGAAAAAGTCTACAAACTAAATCCAACAATTTCTGAGGTAACAGCAGAAACTTTTAACATGGAGTTCAACTTGCCATTTGTTACAAATAACCTTGTTTGTGTCAAATCCTCCGTCTGGGAGAACTTTAAAATGAAAATGTCCATGTTAAAGTTCAGTAACTTTACCAATCTGTGTATCATTCACTCTTTCCATTTTCAATTGTCAATCAAAAATTAAAAAAAAAAAAAAATTAAAAGTGACTTTTTATTACGTTTTTTTAATCTAACTAAAACAAAAAAAAAAAAAAAAAAGTCTGTTTTTTTATATTTCAATTTTAGACTTGGATCAAAAATATGAAATTAAAAAACGGGCCACAGAACTGAATTTGTTTTATAATCAAGAACTGGACTTTCTGTTGTCATTACACATCTGTGCCACTAGATGGAGCTGCACTGAAGTAACCAGCTAAAGAATAGCACAACAGTGGAATGACGGGAAAGTTTTGTCAGTGCAGAATTTTTTTTTTCAAATAAAATTGTTAATATTGCTACCTGAGTTGCTGCCTGAACTGTATAGTTCACAGATTTTTAGCTTTTCATTATGTTTACCTGATAATTGTCTTCTGGTTCCGCAGCAGCCAGTAACAGGCTTTTCAAAATGCGTTAACGTGCAATAAAATAAATGTCGGGCGTTAATAAATGAATGTGTTAACTCGATAATAACACGTTAACTTGCCCAGCCCTACAAATTACATTATTTTTTTCAAATACATGGGCACATTCTTTAAGTGTTTCAGAATTGCGTATTCAGTTTTCATTTTGGTGGCTGGAATCCTCTGCATACACAGTATTTTACATTTGCAATACAGTTCACAGAAATGAAGGTGAAATAATCCAGGTGTAATGTCATCTTTTATAGACTGATGTTACTTTTCACATCCCTCCTTGAACTAAAAACACAGTCCACAGAATCCAACCAGTAAAAATGCTCCACAGTAGTTTACCTGAATCTATAGACCATGCTGGAGGGAATAGATTTTTCATTGATCTTTAGCCTTGGCAGTCCTGGCATTGTTCCACATGAAAAAAGGGGCCTGCTGGGGATTTAGGAACAGGAAAGAGTTTAGAGAAAATACCATGGATTTAAATATCTGATAATCAAATTAAGTTTCCCAGAGTGCCATGGAACACCTGCACAGTGCTGATAAGATAAAGAACAGAGGGGGAATAAGAGAAAGAATAATGAATAATGCCAAAAAGGAGAGGGGATAAGAAAAGAATTATGTAATGAACTTGTAACAGCTCTGAAACAATCACTCTTTTAGTCTCCTGATTTAGTTGCTTGCTCCCCTCTTTTTTTCTTTTGCTCAGTCTTTCTTTAGAACAAAAAATCCTGAGGAACTTGTTAGACTTAACATCACAGGAAAGTCGTCTTCAAAAGGATGTACCACTGAAGGAAATTAATGCGCTTCCACAATACCCTGCCACTTCCAGGTCACTGAGTAGAAATGAGACCTGTGATTGGCAAACTGAATCTCGCTGTTAAGAATTTCCTCACAAAGCCTCAATTGATAATAGCAACTCATAAAAGAAAAACTGTCACCGTCTGCAATTCTTAAAACGCCACAGTGTCTCTCATTTCTGCACCAGCGGACAGCATCTCTCATCTCTGCATCAATAGGGCCACAGCACCTATGTGGTTAGAAATTAATTTTCTGGATCTTATCAGGCTTCCTTAAACTGAAAATTTTGACAACTCTCCATTGATTCGACACTCTTTATCACTTTGTCGATGCTTGTGGCTAAACAGCTGCTGACACGTGTTAATTGGGCAAAACTACTGCTGAGGTGTCAGAAAGAGGGACACTTAACTGGTCAGCCATTTTGCAAGACAGGCAAGTAGGGTGATTATTATCTTTAAATGTGTACATAAACACAGAATCATCTAGGACTATCTATATTTATAGTTTTTTTTCTTATGGCTCAAAATTTTACGAGGCACTGAGAATTGAACCCAAGAACAGACAGAATATATGATTTTAAGGGGTTTTATCAGCAGGTTTAAGGTAACTGATGGTGAATGTAGCTGGCAGATGATCTGAGACAGGACTGAGTGTCGAGTAAACAGTCTGGGATCAAACAGGCAGGCAGGGCAACTGGTGAGAAAACAGTGGCAGACTACCTGGAGCAAAGACTGCAGCCGGTTCAAAGACTTACAGCAACGAAGGAAAGGAATCAGGGAGTGGATATTAAAGACTTTGGTTGGCACCTTTTACCTGACTGATGGAATACGAGGACCTGGCGACGTTGGAGGAGGCGTCCATGGACGAAATACTGCAAAAGATATTACATGTGTGATGAGTGGATGGATTGCGGCCTCAGATGGTAACCGTCACACCCATAGAAACACGCACATCCATTTATTTATTACTAGATGGACGTAAAACCAACAACACATAGGAACACAGACTCTTACTAAATGATGTCAAATTTTTGTGAATGCACTGCTGTGTCCACATTTGGAGGTCAGTGAGTTTGGGTGGTTGGTTTGTATTCATTCACCTTTTATTTGCTCTTCCAACGGCTGCTTTGTCATCATTATATACATCAGAAACTGCTTGGTCAAGGTTAGGCATTGAAAACTGCATGGTTAAGAATGAAAAAAGTTTGTGGCTTGTACCATATTGTCCTTTTTTTTCCCTGAATTTCTTGCTTCTTTGCTTGAGACGTCATAGATTTTGAAAGGTGGGCTGGAAAAAGACCCTGACTTGAATCAATTGATTAAGTATCTGTGACTATTTCATGCTCGACCATCAGGTCAGACAGAGACGACAGATAATGCAACTTGTTTGTGCAACATGTTTATCCCGTGCTGATGTTGGTACTAAATAAGCAACTTGAGACAGGAATCTTATGCTGACCAAAAATGATTTACTTTGCCAGGCAGTCCCTCTGGTCTCGTAACGGGTAATTATACAATGTTTTCCCATTAAAAAGATTTTTCACAGAAATTCTGCACATGCACACAATAAATGAAGTCTGTATTGTTGCAAGAAAGCACGAGCATATGGATGTCAAACACAGCCTTTGATGATCTTTTGAGCCCATACAGGATGTGTTGTTTGTTTTTTTTTCCACCTTGCATTAAGTAAGGAATTAATGGCTGTAAATCCTGAGTATGTATTTGTCCAATCTGGACATATATTCTAAATAATAAAAGTCACAATATCAGTTCTCATTACAAAACATTTCTGAGAAACTTTGAAAGCATAATCCATCTTCATGTGTGCGTTAGAAAATTAACACCATGCAGGTCACTGGCCGTGGAAGTTTGATGACGTGTATTTTGGGAGTCTCACGGGTTCTGAGTGGAAAAAGAGAAAGAGGTGGAACTGTGACCTGGAGTTACCAAGCCCTGCACACATGAATTTTGATCAATGGTTTCACAGGAATATCGATGGGAAATCATGTGATTTGTCAAACATTTTTCACCCATGGTGGCTTGGCAGCAACACAGAACCATTATGTCCTAATGACCAAACTGTAGACACTGTAAATAACATGGCAGATTTGGTGAGAATTAGAAATGTGCACAGTCCTTTACATAACCTGATATTCTATTCCATTTTATCCATTTATAACCTGTTGCCTTATGAAGGGTCACTCGTCTACTGAAGCGGGCTACTTTGTATTTTTTTTTCTGTGCAAGTTAACCCCGCCTTAAATGCAGATCTACAGTAGACTGGAGTCTGTATGCAGAAATAAAAGTTTATCCCAGATGAATCTTTTGCCCTGTATCATCATCGTCATCACTTCTCTCGTGAACATTCTGCTTTGGTATTAAGCCACAGCACTGCAGGCGCTACAGCTCCAGCCATCTGGTCAGCCTGTCTGCTCCTCTTCTCTGCTGTCACTCACTCCTGCACCCTCAAGTGTCACTCAGCAGCCTGGTGGAGACGGTGGCTGTGAAGCAGCAAGAGAACATTATCATCTAAACCCTAATTACTGAGGTCAATAGTTTACAGTTGCAGAGCAAATACTTCAAGGGTCCTCATTTAATTCTTTATTGAACAAAGCAGTCTCAATTGATATGAATCTGCGTGAAGGAAACTGCGCTCATGCTGGCAGACACATGACGCAGGGAGAGGCTCTGAAGACTGAGCTTCATTTTTTAGACATCGTGAGGGAGTGATGAAATTCACTTCAGTCAGTATATTCATGTTTTACCACCCACAGTTGCTTTTAAAATGCACTTGAAGTCTCATTTTAGGCATGTGGCATTTTAGGAGACTGACAGACACTAGTAGCAAATTTAGTTTTGAATGTGACTGGCATAAAAAGAAATAAAAAGAAATGTTGAAAAAAAAAAAATCAAAAAGCCAGCTTTCATTTTTCATGTTGTTTAGCTCTGTCTTTGTACGGATATAACTATTCCCAACATTTTTTATGGCGTATGCTTGAGTCATTGATAAAATGACTTGGATACAATTCAGGCCGTAAAATTATTGCCCAGTGATTTTTACCTATATTTCTGCCAGATAATGTATATCCTTTGAGATATTACTGTGTAGTGGAACAAGACCATTCGACCTTATGAAATGTTCTCGTGCCATCTTTTTTCTGCTGTACTGTACTTTTATTTCAGGCATGTTTATACCAGGATGTAACATGGTGAGTTATCTGGATGAGGATTACTGATCTACTGGTTTTGACGTTCACAGCTGCTATTAAATGCATTTACGATTTCACCCTTGTTAGGTTTGGATGCTGACGTGTAGTAAAGTTCAGCAGGGCTGGTGAAAGCGCAGGCAATGTAACACGTTTGCAAATGCCACTTCTGCTTTACGGTTTGCAATGTTTGCCTAAGAGCTAAAAGTTATTCATGAAACTATTTCAGATTTTAAACATAAAAAGATCGATATTCAACTATTTGCTTAAACCAATAATAAATTTCTTCCAATTAAATTCAACTCTTATGAATCACCTTAATATATTTTCTGGTGAAGCTATAATCACTTACAGATATTGCGATATGGTTACAGACTTTAATTAAAATTAAATAGATGAATGAATATTAAGATCAAGTCATTATTAATTTAACATAGCATCTGGCAGGGGGGGTGTAGGGGCTCCAGGTCACATGATCTGGCATCAAAAAACGCTAAGAAGTCTTAAATATGACTGGTTTCTCTTAAAAGCTGCGTTTTAGTGTCCCTGCTGAGCCCCTAATGAAAATGAAATCCCTCTACTAACAAGACAAGAGTGAACTATGGACTCATTGCGCTTGTTAAAGCTCCCAGACTTGCTTCACTCCATCTTTCTCTGTCTCTGTATACACACACACACACACACACACATATATATATATATATATATATATATATATATATATATATATATATATATATATATATATATATATATATATCTATATATATATATATATATATCTATATATATATATATATATATATATATATAGATATATGTATATATATATATATATATATATATATATATATAGATATAGAGATATATATATATATATATATATATATATATAATATATATATATATATATATTATATATATATATATATATATATATATATATATATATATATATATATATTTCACAATTCATTGTGGGATATTAGATATATGTATTTGACATAACAGAGTGTGGAACATGTGCAAACCCAGGGATCATGCGTGCCGTCACGTGCAGCTCTGCATATGCCAAAACACTTTGAAGCTGGAGTAACCATCTGCACTGTACAGGCACTGACGTACACAGGGTCTTATAAAGTCAAAAGAACATCTAGACACAATCATAATCTTCATCTATCTTATTCTTCTGATTTCTTTTTTTAATCTCTCAGTTTTTCTTACTGATTTGATCTCTATAATTTCTTCATCTTTGGAATCTCTCTCTTCTGTCCAGGAGCTTTCACATCATTACACACTGGTTTTGACCTTTCCTACACTGCTTTTTCATTTTAATTTGGATATATAAAAAGGATAAGAGAAAATTATACTTAGAGTTAGCGGCATTATTCATAATCACTGTGCTTTTCATCGCTGCACTTTGAAATAGCTGCGGTCTGTATGCATACATGTGTATTTGTGCGTACACCGATTCGTGTGCACGTCTGTGTGGGTGTCCAGTTTCTACTTCCCCCATCTGTCCCTTCAGCCTTGACATCCAAACACTCCTCTAATGTGCTGTCCAATAAGCCAGTGATTATCATATCGGTGCAATATTAGCTTCGTTCACTGTCTGGCTGAGGATCAGTAATTGCTCCCTGCAAAGGAAATGGGGAAGGAAATTACATCTGCCTACATAAAGAAATTGTTTCCTTGTTAGTCCTAAGAGACTGTGATGATCCCTTGTGCGTGTGTTTATGCACGTGTTTGAACTTCATATGTATGTGTTCGAGCATGTACATGTGTATTTGGTATCTGCTGAATAATAGACCTCCTTAGGATGCAAAACCTGACACTAATATAAGAGTCCTTTGAAAGAGGACATTTATAAGGACAGCTGGTTTTGTGTTCTGCTGTCTGAGGATGTTTTAATTTCCTGGAAGAAAAAAATAAACAAAAAAAAAAAACTTTGCAGAGCCTAACATGGTCAATATTAGGTAAATGTGCTTTAATATGTTATTGTGCTCAGCTTCCATGACTCTGGTTTTACATCTTTGACTTTCGAAATGATTGCTACCATATATTTTAAACAATTTGATTTTATTTCATTTGCAAGAAGCATATATTTTGGTCATAAATGTTTGTTTTTTTTTTAACAAATGCATGGAATTCTAATTACAAAATGAAAATTAGTATTGTAGTGACGGCTGCTGGAATACTGGGGGCGCTGTCAGGTGTGGCAGAGCAGGGACTTGTGGGGGATGTTCCTTGGTCTGACTGTGGGGTTGCGTGTGCTTTTTCTGTGCCCTCTGTTGCTGTCCCATGTGGTTTTTGTTGAATTCAGCGGGTTCTGCTGTACCGTTGTTTCAGCACCATGAGTGAAATGAGAAGAACAAATGATGAATCCCCTCTCTGTTATATACTGGTGTGTTTGCTGACTCGTAATAAAGTAGGAATTCTGAGTCCTCTCCATCAGTCTCAGATGTCCAGTTACTCTACACTACAGAATTGTTATAGTATTTTATATTTACATAGTGCTGGCGGGGGTGTCTGTGAAGCCTGGTGGTGTCTGAAATGGGACAAATGGGAATCTTTGGACACGGAGTGAAAGACAGAGAGAGTGGGGTGCTGTGTTGAAAATGTAAATAAAAGCAATTAAATGACTGTTAAATCTCATGAAGCCATATTTATTTCCCAGCAGAACACAAAGAACATATCAAATGTTGAAACAATGTTGCACACTTGATCACAAAAGAACTGGCAAGCATGGATGACTTCAAAATGTCCTTAATTCGTTCTGAAAACAGAAACACAAGCACATCAGAACAGCGTGGCTGTACATTACAGGCTATCGGAGTTTACTGTACAACACCTGCACACTTATCCCACTTTTGGTTAACTCAACCCTCAAAAGCCATTCGCATTTACACCAGCATTGGCACTCGTTCTTGCAGGTAACTAGCAACCACATCCCCTACTAACTGGTTAGCAAGGCCACGGAGAACATTTTCATGTGACAGGCCACATTACTTTTTACAGTGAGAAATTCTCACACAATGACAATATTTGCAGTACACCCATACAAATCTCCTAAACACCTGAAAACACAGAAACACAAGCACATCAGAACCGTGTGGCTGTACATTACAGGCTGTTGGAGTCTACTTGACAATGCCTGCACACTTTTTCCAAAGGACCCCGAGGCTGCCCCAAGTGCCTGTGTGGATTTTACTCCGATTAACCAGCTACAGAAAAATGTTATAGCTCTTTTTACGAGTGAGTATACATTAAAATAATATAATAATATAATAAACACAAGGACAATACAAATAAAATACAAATAAAACTGTTAGTCTGCAAGCTTAGTATTCAGTGTCCTTTGTCCAGTGTTTTATTTAACATTATTTACCCCTATCTAATGTGGGTCCCACAACAAGGACATTTGATGGAAAAGTTTAGCTCATTTTGACTTTGATGGCAGCAACACATCTAAAATGTTTGAACAGGGCAATGGTTATCATTGTGTACCCTTTTTTCTTGATGGGAGCATATGTTACTCTAAAACTTCTATGTACTCTCCATCATTAATGGTGTCTTTCCAGATGTGTAAGCTGGCCATCCTATAGGCACTAATGCAACCCCATACTTCAGAGATACAGGCTTTTGAACTGTCCACTGATAACAAGTTGGATGGTCCCTCTCTTCTCAAGTCCACAGGACACTTGGTCCATGGTTTCCAAAAAGAATTTCAAATTTTAATTCATCTGACCACAGAAACAGTTTTTCATTTTGTTTTTAGACCATTTTAGATGATCTTTGGTCCAGAGAAGACAGCAGTGTTTCTGGATTGTGTTATCATACAAAACAAAATATTTACAGATAGCAATCAAAACTTTTTACTTTTAACGTAGGCCAAGATACCATGGTCTACTGGACCAAAGGCTAGCTATCAGGTTTGCATGCGAGCTAGGCTTTTACTTTATAAAATTAAACTTAATAGTAAAATTGAGCACACTTAAACCATCATAATGCAGTGAAGCAAAAATGCCTGCATTTTTTAAGACACAGGTATCATAATTTTAGTCAGCTGTGTCATGAATTGGGATTTCAAAGCAAACCAAATTTTATTCATGTCTGTATTTAGTTATTTTGGAACTTGAGAATGAGAATTTAAAATCAAGTTGAGTTTTTTTTTGGGGCTAGTGGGACATTTCCTTCATCAGCACTTTAACTTCCCTCTGTCTTCTAAACTGTGAACTGAAGACACCCAGCATTACAGTGTAAGACTGAGGAACAGATGAGAGAAGAGAATGGAAGAAAGGCTGAGCAGCAGGGTGAGAGAAGACTGATTCGCAGTCCTCCTGCTGGCAGGTAAACATGTGGTGTATCCACCACATCACCCTCTGTCTTCCAATAGTCTACCATCTCTCTGTCTGAGGAATAGACAAAAGACAGACACAGAAGCATTTTCCTCATCTCCGGCTGTTTGCACACAGCCAAGCTGTGGGTCACAGTGTTGAACACATTGTGTCAAAACTTTGAAAAGTTCACATCAAACTATGGAACACCTGCAAAAAACACAGGAGCGAGTTTATATGTAATGCATAAAGTACATACATCTGGACAACAATATTCTAATTACTGATCTTCTTCATGTAATTTCCCAATTACATGAATTGCTTCAAGAATATTAATTTCATCCGTGAGTGAACCCTGCGTCTCCTCTGATGGGAATGTGGACAGTTAGAATGGAGGTCCAGTGGACACTAACGTCCTCCACACTAGGGTTTGAATATCCGTTGAATGTTGTTAAGGTGTCGGCATCCCTGCAAGCATTTCTCAGCAGGCATGCAAAAACTTAGCATAATACTTGTTCCAGTTCCCAGAATTGTTTGCAACAACATCAAGCAGAATCTTTTTTGGGGACAATGAAACTATATACCACTGTGATTGTTTTGTTGCTAATTTAGCACAGACTTCAAGCACAGCTTCTTACTTTAGTGCTATTTAGTTTTGTTTCGCCCTCAGACGTTTCCAGCTGCTGTCTGTGGAGGCTATCCGGTGCTGCAAAATGCTGCAAAAATTTAGGACATTGTATTTTGATGGTGTTTACATGTCTACAATAATGTGACTATGACTGGAAATCTGCAGGTCTTAATGTGAATATTGCGTACTTTATGATCTTTTTTAGATTAAGACAGCCTTTTATATGGCAATTTGTTTTTCACTTTGATAGCATATATTTGTCCATGGGAATTTCACAATTCAATGACCTACTTAAATTTTCTCCCCTTTTACTGCATTTCTAGTGAGAGATAGGCCAAAGTCTGTGTCCTTGCGTTAGGAATGGTGTATTTAGATGAATAAATTCAAGGTAGATATGTGCAGTGGAACAGTGTTGACGAACATTGTGGACCTGGGAGCAGCTCTTCTCTTAAATGTAGTTTAGTCTGGTCTTATTGGTACAGTCTGATTTTTCCATTTAATCAGGGTTCTTAGATTTCCCCAAGTCAAATTCAAGCACTTTTAAAGTACTGTGAAGGTCTATTTTCAGAACTTTACTAGAGCTGTGGTAAAATATATATTAGGTAAATATATGCACTCAAATGATTGCCTGAGTCTTTCTCACATTTAACCTTTGTGTCGTGTTCGTTTCTCCCCCCTTACTTTAGTGTTCCCGGTCAAATTTGACCGGCCTGTTTTAACTGCTCCTACATTAACAGAAAAACCACTGATCATCACCAAATTTTATTTAACTCCCTTTTAAGCTGTAAACAATGTCTCAAACTAGTGGTTTACATGAATAATTGCAGTGAATATACAAAAATACAAGGGGAGGCATGTGTCTTCACACACAGAAGTGGCATTTTGCAATCAGATTGTAGTGTGCCTTGCAAAGGCATCACATTTGAAACATATAAGACTTGTTTTATTGTCTCTAGGGGCACAGAGGTGGCATCTCTTCCATTTCTGCCCCTGTTTTGGGGGGAGAGCAGCAGGGCAGTGGCTGGGGCTGCAGACTCCTCACCAGACTGGCAGAGGCTGGTGTATGGTAGAGGTCTTCACGGGTCCACTTTCATGGACCCGAACCCGAACAGACATGTGAAAATTCGATCCGAAACCGACCCGACCCGAGCTATTATCATAAGTTCAGAAGTCCGAACCCAAATGGACCCGCAATATTTGGGCCCTGAACTGACCTGACCTGAGTCTTTAGTTTCCGACCACGAACCGAACCGAGTTACCCAAATAGAACCGAGACAATCCAGCCCATAGTTGCTCATGTTAAAGTTGTCTATCGTTGAATAAAACTTGATTTTCTTCCCTGAAGTTGTCTTCTTCTACCGGTTCAGTTGCTACATAGGCTACGTGATGTAAACAACAATAAATCCATGTCGTTATTTTCTTTGTGGATACAGATGCTATTGGTAGCAACTGCTAACGCTAATAGCCTACACCGGTCAGGACGTGTCGTGAACATGTTCTGTTATCCATCGTTGTCATGTTGGCGATATCTTTACCTCTCTCGAGTAAACGCGGACCCAGCCTGTCAGAGAGCACCGACCTGACCCGAGACTAACTACTGATTCAGACCAGAACCCGGAGTCACGTCTTTTGAATGGACCCGAGACCCGATTCGGGTCGGGTTGGAACCTCGGGTTTTCGGGTTGTTCCGAAGACCTCTAGTGCACAGGGAAGGTGCTGGCACCACTGAATCAGAGGAGTCACTAAAGCTTTCCCAAGCTCTGTCATAAAGAGTCTCCTCTTGAAATACAATGTTCCCATAACAAACACCTAATTGTTTACTTTGAAATGTGGAACAAGTGTTATACATTTAGTTTGGAAGCTGTAGTTCATGTGGGGGGGATGGGCACATAAGCATGGGAATAAGGTGGGAAGAGGAAGACACCTATTTGTTCAGTCTAGAAGGGTTTATGTGGGGTGGGTGGTGTGTGTGTGTGTGTGGTGTGTGTGTGTGTGGTGGTGTATTTGTGGTTGTGTACTATCTGATGGATGAACACAATTTACGGTCACCCATTAATTTCCTATGGCGGTCATTTTTGACCGGGAACACCACAGGTGTTACAAAGGTGAATAAACTACTCAAAATTCAATGAAAGTGGTGATCAGCAATTATAGATGTTCAAATGGCTAGTGTGGAGGATATCATAAGGCCCTGAGACAATCAAATGTAAAACACAATACTTATGATTGATGAAAGTAGGAAATCGGTAAGATTTGACCCGAACACGACAGAAAGGTTAAATAGAGAGAGTTCAGGTTCAAGGGCTGTGCAATTAATCAACTTTTAATTGCGATTTCGCTTTAGCTTCCAGCGATGACAAAAAGACAGTGCAACTGAGAAATAATTATTTTGCCATATATTCTGTCTTGTGCTCTGAATGACATTTACAGTTCCGCATCAGCCTCACATGGCCACAGGTGAGGGATTCCTCTCTCTTTTTCTGTGTAACAAAAAATTATTCATGTAACACAGGGATCGCACTGGTGTTTCTGTCCAACAACGTTTAGGGAGTTATTTGACCTACATTTGCTATACTGACCTGAATTCATGTTTTGGTCAGCATTTAACCATGTTACCATATATGTTTGAAAATTTTCATGTTAAGTTCACTAAATTCAAACTTTAAAAGTCAGTGGATTAAAAGTCATTTTATAATACTATGATTTCAATGGTGACCAAACTAAGACTCAGAGCATGACCCCCGAGCAAATATCATTAACTAAAATTATAATACCGTACCGTCTTCTTCCGCTTATCCGAGGTCGGGTCGCGGGGGCATCAGCCGGAGTAAGGAAGCCCAGACCCCCCTCTCCCCGGCCACTTCCTCCAGCTCCTCTGGGGGGATCCCAAGGCGTTCCCAGGCCAGCCGAGAGACATAGTCCCTCCAGCGTGTCCTGGGTCTTCCCCGGGGTCTCCTCCCAGTGGGACGTGCCCGGAACACCTCACCAGGGAGGCGCCCAGGAGGCATCCTAACCAGATGCCCGAGCCACCTCATCTGGCTCCTCTCGATGCGGAGGAGCAGCGGTTCTACTCTGAGCCCCTCCTGGATGACCGAGCTTCTCACCCTATCTCTAAGGGAGAGCCCGGCCACCCTGCGAAGGAAGCTCATTTCAGCCGCTTGTATCCGCGATCTTGTTCTTTCGGTCACTACCCAAAGCTCATGACCATAGGTGAGGGTGGGAACGTAGATCGACCGGTAAATTGAGAGCTTCGCCTTCCGACTCAGCTCCTTCTTCACCACAACAGACCGGCGCAGCACCCGCATCACTGCAGATGCCGCACCGATCCGTCTGTCGATCTCCCGCTCCATCCTTCCCTCACTCGTGAACAAGATCCCGAGATACTTAAACTCCTCCACTTGGGGAAGGACCTCATCCCCAACCCGGAGAGGGCACTCCACCCTTTTCCGGCTGAGGACCATGGTCTCGGATTTGGAGGTGCTGATTCTCATCCCAGCCGCTTCACAACCGGCTGCGAATCGCTCCAGCGAGAGCTGTAGATCACGGCTCGATGAAGCCAACAGAACCACATCATCTGCAAATAGCAGAGACCCAATCCTGAGGCCACCGAACCGGATCCCCTCGACACCTCGACTGCGCCTAGAAATTCTGTCCATAAAAGTAATGAACAGAATCGGTGACAAAGGGCAGCCTTGGCGGAGTCCAACCCTCACTGGAAACGAATCCGACTTACTGCCGGCAATGCGGACCAAACTCTGGCACCGGTCGTACAGGGACCGGACAGCCCGTATAAGGGAGTCCGGCACCCCATACTCCCGAAGCACCCCCCACAGGAATCCCCGGGGAACACGGTCGAACGCCTTCTCCAAGTCCACAAAACACATGTAGACTGGTTGGGCGAACTCCCATGCCCCCTCCAAGACCCCGAAGAGGGTGTAGAGCTGGTCCACCGTTCCACGGCCGGGACGAAAACCACACTGCTCCTCCTCAATCCGAGATTCAACTATCCGACGGACCCTCCTCTCCAGGACCCCTGAATAGACCTTCCCAGGGAGGCTGAGGAGTGTGATCCCCCTGTAGTTGGAACACACCCTCCGGTCCCCCTTTTTAAAGAGGGGGACCACCCCCTCGGCAGGCTAAGCGGGACGCGGCTTTGGCGGTTGCTGAGGCAAAAAACTCGGACATGGGAGGAGTTTGGAGAGGCCATGGAGAACGACTTCCGAACGGCTTCGAAGAGATTCTGGTCCACCATCCGGCGTCTCAGGAGGGGGAAGCAGTGCTCCATCAACACTGTATACAGTGGGGATGGGGAGCTGTTGACCTCGACTCGGGACGTTGTGGATCGGTGGAGGGAATACTTCGAAGACCTCCTCAATCCCGCCGACACGTCTTCCAATGAGGAAGCAGAGTCTGGGGACTCAGGGGTGGACTCTCCTATCTCTGGGGCTGAGGTTGCCGAGGTGGTTAAAAAGCTCCTCGGTGGCAGGGCCCCGGGTGTGGATGAGATCCGCCCGGAGTTCCTCAAGGCTCTGGATGCTGAGGGGCTGTCTTGGTTGACACGCCTCTGCAGCATCGCGTGGACGTCGGGGACAGTACCGCTGGATTGGCAGACTAAAATTATAATAATGCAAACCTTGATGACAAGCTGGTGATCTGTTGATTTCAACCAGGTGTGTTAAAGGAGGGAAATATCTAAAACATGGAAGGGTAGCACTGAGGACTCAGACAGAAGAACACTTTCTTACGCAGTAGTTACATCTGCATATTGAAAATATAAAACAGGAACTTTCATGCATTATACAGCACACAGGAATATAAATTTGTGGAACAATAATTGCTTAAAGCTCTGTGGGTCTTAAATTGGTTTAGTTTAGCAGTTCCGTTAAATCCAGGTCTGTCATTGGGAGTTTACTGAATATCAGAGCTTTTCTTTTCTCTTGGTTCAGTCTTGAAGTGCTTTTAAATGCTTTCTGTCTCTCTAGTTTTGCTCTGGAAAGAAAACCTCAACAACTGGGGCAGAAGGTATATTAACTCCATCTATTTTGATATTTACTTTAGAAGTAATGAATTGTACAGTTTCCAAATGACAGTTTCCATTTTACTTAAGTTTTATGATAATTTGTTCATATTAAACCATATTTTTAGTCTGAGTATTATTGTAGTATTGATCTCAAACAAGTAGCTCACATCATCACCAGAACAACAGATGCTTGAATTATCTGCAAATAAAAATAAAACCATAAAAATGTTTCCATACATTTAGAGACACTGCCTATGTCATTAACATGGAAAATAAATAGTTAAGGACCCAGCACGGACCCCTAGGGAACACCACAAGTAATACCTGACACTTTAGAGCAAACATCATCCAACTTAACAAAAAAAAAAAAAAACTAACTCCATGAAGTAGAGACTGATCATCCTTCCCTTGGTGTGCTGTTGAAAACTTTAAAATTGTCAAAGCTTCTGTAAATGTATTAACATTAGATGAACTTTTGCCCTTTTACATGGAGTGGGTCGGTGACATCATGACACATAGCTGGTAGTTGTCCACCTTTTGAACTCACACAGCCCTCGTCTATGCTAAAATCTGCCCTATCAGGAGAATTCCTATACTATGACATCCATAGAGTTTGCAATACATCTACTTAAAAATTACAAGTCACATTTTTGTTTACTTTTGCTTCATGTTTGAAATGAAAGTTGAAACCAGAAATGTTTACTAACAGTTTCTGTGTGTGTCTGATAGTAAAGTTTAGATTCATAGAGATGCAGAGTTTCCACATCTCCATGTTTTAATGTGTTTTATTAGATGGCAGATCAAGGAATGATGACTTCTGACTCAGAATAGCAAACGACACCAAATGTTATAGCAAACATTATACACATTTTCTCATTTCCATGATATTACTGTCATTATGACTCTACTGATAACTAGTATATGTACTTATTTGATAATAGAGCCGTGCCAGTGCACAGCCTTTAAAGCTCAATTACTGTATAATTATAAAGGCAAAGCGAGGCAGCAGGTATTTTAAAATGCAAAGAATTGCAAATTAAATATATTATTGAGTCTTTACTAAAGGGTAAAGAGAAGTGAACATTTATTTCAAACAAATATGCATTTAATCAATAACAGGCAATCAGCAAGAAAAACTAAAACAGCAAATATATCAACAAAATCAGAAATTAAAGGCATACAAACAGCCAAAATTAATAAATCAATGGTTATTAATAAATGTAAGGAATAATAACTAAGTAAATAAAGCAACATCAAATAAATCAGGAAATAACAAGTATACATATGATGAAAAGTCAGAAAATTGCCGAATCAGTTGTAAATTAATGAATAAATCAATAAAATAACAAGAAATAAAATCAGGAATTAAAAGTATACATACAATCAAAATCTTTAAATTGATGGTCATTAATAAATTTAAGTCAAACAATCAATAAATCAATAAAGCAACGGCAAATAAAAATGGTTATTAACAAGTATGAGCAAAAATCCGCTCATTCCTAAATCAGTAGTCGGTTAATAAATCAATAAAGCAAAACAACAAACTGAAACAGGACTTAAATTACCTTAAATTCAATATTTACAAAAAAAAAAATCAAGTAACTGTGATCAAAGCAAGAAATATGACATGAGCTTTCAACAGAGATACACTCAATAGTCTGGACATCTCTAATGTGAGAACGCCAGGCCACTGAGACTCTGCAAACAATAAAGAACAGCTCATAGTCAACAAAATTATTTACAATCAAAACCAATAAAGAAATAAAGTCAAAAATAAAGAAATAAAGAAATAAAGTCAGAGCTCTTCAAATGGATCATCAAAAGGAAGGGCGAGGGGATTTAAGTTGTGGGCTTCTGTCTTTTTGATTTTTTTGATTTCTTCCAGCCCAGAAAGCTCCTCAATCTTTGAAAAACTGATTTTTTCTTTTTTCCCGTTTCTGGAACAGTTTGTTCAGAAGGCTGGTCCACCATTTGGGGCTCAGGGTCGAGCTCCTCTATTGTCTCTGGGAAGATTTCCTCTGAGGCATGAGTCACCGATATGGGCTCAGTATCAGGATCCTTTCCTTCCTCAGACGACTGGACCAGCTCTGTGGTCTCAGGACCAGAGGGGACCACAGGGGTCTCAGGACCAGAGGGGACCACAGGGGTCTCAGGACCAGAGGGGACCACAGGGGGCTCAGGATCAGAGGGGACCACGGGGGTTTCGGGACCAGAGGGGACCACGGGGGTTTCGGGACCAGAGGGGACCACGGGGGTCTCGGGACCAGAGGGGACCACAGGGGTCTCGGGATCAGAGGGGACCAGAGGGGTTTCAGGACCAGAGGGGACCACAGGGGTCTCGGGATCAGAGGGGACCAGAGGGGTTTCAGGACCAGAGGGGACCACAGGGGTCTCAGGACCAGAGGGGACCACAGGGGGCTCAGGATCAGAGGGGACCACGGGGGTTTCGGGACCAGAGGGGACCACGGGGGTTTCGGGACCAGAGGGGACCACGGGGGTCTCGGGACCAGAGGGGACCACAGGGGTCTCGGGATCAGAGGGGACCAGAGGGGTTTCAGGACCAGAGGGGACCACAGGGGTCTCGGGATCAGAGGGGACCAGAGGGGTTTCAGGACCAGAGGGGACCACAGGGTCAGTTTTCAGATCCTCCAAGTCCTTCTCGGCTGTCTGGTTGTTGAGCTTCAGGTCTTCAGCGTGCACCTTCATTTCTTCCAGTTCCCGTTGAAGTCTTTCTGCCTCGTCTCGTGCTGCTTGAACATCAGCCTCACATCTGCACCTGAGCTCTTGGCTCGAGTCTTTCAGGTGTTCCAGCTCCAACTGCAAACGGATCTCTGTTTCTTTGGAAATTTGTTGCAGGGAGGCCTTCTCCTGCTCCGTCTGATGGCGGAGAGAGTCCAGCTCAGCTCTCAGATTCTTGATGAGCTGCTGGTTCTTCATCTCTGTTTCCTGATGAGCCTGAACTTCAGTTTTGAGCTCCTGGTGAAGACAAGGCAAGTTTAGTTGTAAAGAACAATTCAATTCAAAGTGCTTTACAGATGCATAAAATCACAAGAAGGCAAATAGAATCATACAAGCATAAAAATAATAATAAATTAATTAAATTAAATTAAAAATGAATTAAAAAAATTATCATTTAAATTAAAAATGAAGAATGCAGATAAAATCCTTTCAGTTGTCATATGCACATCTAAACAGAACTGTTTTAAGCCTGGATCTGAACATTGTCAGACTTGAGGCCTGTCTCACATCTTCTGGAAGACTGTTCCAGATTTTAGGAGCATAAAACTGAAATGTAACTTTACCTGGTGAAGTGTTTCCACCTTCTTTCCTTCTGCTGTAATATCGGCTTCATATTTACAGCTGAGCTCTTGAAACGAGTCTTTGGCTTGTTGCAGGGAGGCCCTCTCCTGCTCCCTCTTATGGTTGAGAGAGTCCAGGTCAGCTTTCAGGTTAGCCATGATATGCGCCGTCTTGTCCACGTGAAACTTAATTTGTCCCTGAAGTGTTTCGGTCGTTTGTTTCGCTTTTTTCAACTGGAGTCGTGTTTCATCCAAATCTTTCGACAGCTGAAATACTTTGGAGTTGGCGTCCATGAATTTACCCGTCTCCACGTTCAGCAGGTAAGTCAGCCTGTTGATTTCTTCAACAAGCTCACGGCGGCCCATCTGGTTTTCATGGTTTCCCGCTCTCCTCGCCTGACCAACGTGCCTCCCGTCGGGGAACCTCCATGTTTGAGAAGCCATTTCCAGTTCTTTTGTCTTTATCTGAACGATAGATGTCAATCCGTCAATGCTTTCAGTGATCCGTTTGCCTGTCTTGCTAGCAGTTATCCGTCACGTACGAACGTTTGGAGCGATCGAACTGAAATGATGGAATGTTTTGCTCTGGTGCTTTATACCCCCCCCCCCCCCCCCCCCCCGATGACATCATAATGATGTCCTGTTACATCATCTTCTAGAATGTTCCTTTGAGGTTTGAGTTCCAAAGCCACACCCATTCTACTTTTTAATGCATGTCTACATTTAAAATCAATATCTTTGATTCATATTTAAAAATAAAATCTGACTATTGTTAGGATTCAATTATCATCATTATTATTATTTTAAGTCTGACAATTGCATTACAATGAAAAACAGGCGGCTCATAACTGCAGTTAGAACAAAAGCAAATTGTGTTTTTTTTTTTGTTTTTTGTTTTTTTGCTTAATTTAGATTTAGGTTTTCCATAGATATATACACTGATCAGCCAAAGCATTATGAGCTTTCATGGCTCCTCAAATCACCCAGCAGGTCATTAATGGACCTATAGACACAATTTTTTTTTTAAGAAGTGCTCAGAAAGAGTCTGAGGTTTTCATTTGTTCTCCAGACTCCCCAGATATCATTCTGATGGGATCTATGGGAAGATATCCCACAGCTAACATCCTGCCATTAGACACTCCAGGACCCCCCCCCCTCACCCTACCTCAGATGTTATTTGTCGAGACTCTGACTGTTTAAAGCTCTTATGGGAGCATAAGGAGGACCTGCTAAGCAGGTGGTCACAATGTCGTGGCTGATTGATGTACTATGTGCAAAAGTTACTATCCCCTCTTCAACCTCAGATGAGCGACAACATAACTTTTTTTCACCATGCTGTTCTTTAACAACAGTGGAGAAATAAAATATTAAAATGGGCAATACTAAGTACTCTCTTACTACCTCCAGGTGCTATACATTATCATCAGAAAAGTGGGCAGGCCTCCATAAACCAGACATTTTGGCAGTTTTGGTGGTCTGGGGCATTCAGATGTGTCAACAAAAGTCCAAGAGGGGAAGACATACCCAATAATCTCAAGCCAAACATGAATCAAGGCAGTTTTGAGTTAGAACAGTGTGTGTTTGCAGAAAAATGGCAATTAATGCTAGTAACTTGGAGTCAAAATGAATATGTTAAAATAAATGGTTATTTTGAGCCTCTGGCTAAACTCAAAAAAAATAATTCCTCTTAGGTGATAGTAAGGATAAGGTTTGTTTGGACAAATTTGGGTAATTTTTTAAAAAAATTCTTTTTGATACTTAGTGTTTCTAGTTGCTTTTTTCTATGAAAAATAGAACTGAGCAGAAAAGAGGGAAGAGCCACAGTAAAGTATCACAGGCTGGGAGTTGAGCCTCAGTTGGCCACATGAGGACTTTAGTCTCGATATTTATCAACCAGTTTAGCTTTCCGGCACCCCAAATCAAGGTAATTTTATGTTTGTGTGCATACAGAAAACATATAAAAGGGACGCTATATAGTGATTAGGCTGTGATTTTTCATACAACTTTTATAGTGTGGAATTTTTCAGGCTTTCTGCAGCAACAACCAACTGAGTACATAAACTTCAGTGTGAAGCCAAGACACCATCAACCCTCCATAGAAAGAAAATACCAAAATAGAACAGAAAAAGTTCATTCATTTGTAGCCAAATTCTGAAGTGACTGAAAAATAGAGTGCAATTTCTTTCAGTGAGACCAGTGGGCTTCCTCACCTTTTGTTCTCTTATCCATTAATAGAAAGCAGAAATCTTTTCTTTATACATTTTTTTTTAAAACATGATTTATTTATTTCCACTTTCACTGTAAAATGTTCCTTTGGAAGAGATTAGTCACCTTGGCAACTCCAAATTGCTGATCATAATATAATATATTTATTTTTTAACCACCTGGTGACTAAGACATCTGAGTAAGACTGAGGATAAACGACTCAATAAACTCATCCGCAAGGCCAGCCACGTGGTTGGGGAGGAGCTGGACTCTCTGACAGTAGTGTCGGAGAGAAGGATGTTGTCCAGAATAAGAGCCATGCTGGACAACTCCTCGCATCCTCTCCATGAAGGGCTGGCCAGACAAAAAAGCACCTTCAGTAATAGACTCATTCCACCTCGATGCACCACAGGAAATCATTCCTGCCAGTGGCCATCAAACTTTACAACCAATCACTCTAAATCTGTAAAATCTGTATTATCTCTGGATTATTTCACTGTATATATCTGTCCGTTTATATTAGGTTACTTTTCTTTTTCTTTTACTAGACAGGGTATTTTGAAATCCCTAATTTGTAAATTGTAAATTTGTAATTTTTTGTAATTTTTGTACATTGTGTAGTATTTAAAGTGTTAATTTACTTATTTTATATGTAGAATATTGTGGTTTTATAGGATGGAGCACTGCAACGAAAGAATTTCCCGCAAGGGATTAATAAAGTATTTTCAATTCAATTCAATTCAAAACAACAAGACTTGGTTATAACTGGAGTTCAGTGAATTTTAATATCCATTTGCTTGCAAAGGGGTCACACACACTTATCTCAGCAGATCTATGATCGATGTCTTTACCAATTCTGAGAAACTTATGCTCTTAATCTAGGTGTTCTTTCATCAGTTCTTCCTTTAACAGCTCTGTGGGTGTTCAACAGCTAAGAAGAACCAGGTTCTTTCAAGGATCTTATCCAACCCTGCTTGATGAGGGATATTAGTTGCTCAGTAGGACTGCAGGCAGACTTCTTGGCTATGGAGCCATGCATTTACACAATTATGTCCTATGTTTTTGTCTGTTCTTTGTGTGTAAAAATATGAAAAAAAAAACAAACAAATATCATAGTAAGTCTTAGTATTGTCATGTTTTGCAGCTACTAAAGAGGACCAAAGCGCAGGAGATTCCAATAAAGCAAAAGGTTTATTCCCAAAAACACAAATGGTCAAAATGATCCAAAAAACACAAGAAAAGGTAATGATCAAAAAAACACAAAAAGTCAAAATGCAAAAACATAACTAAGAATAATACAAAGACGAGAGGGAAACATACAAGACTGCAAAACACATACTCACGACAACAATGGACCCACAGAGAACAGGGGAAAATGACAGGACTTATATACACAGAGGAACAAACGAGAGGCAGGTGCAGGGAATCAGTGGTGACGAGGGGAAGGAAGCAAAGCAGAACACAATAGAGACAAGACAGACCTTCAAAGTAAAACAGGAACCACTAAAGACAGGGAGAGACGCCAACTTGACAGACACAGACACACACAGGGCTGCTATGGCCGACCCAGGCCATAACAAGTATAAGGCAAATACCATCTTACACAGACATGTAACATTTTTCACTGTGGCATTGATTATTGAGCAAAAAGTAAGTATCATACAGGAAACAACATCTTTCCCACATGTTTTTCTTTAAAGTATTCATATTAAAAAAAATGTAACATGCAATTGTTCATCAAAGGTTATATTTGCCTAATACTAAGAGCCAGTGTGATCAAATGATTTTAATCATGTTTGTACAGAAAAAAAGCCAAAAACAAAACAGAGTTAAAATAGAGGGTGTTAACTTTTTCACAAATGCACAAATCTACATAGCATACCCTTGCTGAATTAAGCAAAACCTCTCCTGAAAAATGAAACAATTATCTGAATGGCAGTGTGTGTTCTCTTAGCACCTATGCTAAGTTCAGTCATCCACTGCTTCTGTGGATGCTGGCTTCGGGACTGACATCAAGTTGAAGAGTCGCTCTCCTCTGCAGCCAAGAGACACAATATTCATGATTTCCTAGAAGGGTTTAAGAGTGTCAATATTTAGACTGCTTCCCTATTTTTCACTTTTCCTCTGTACATCTTAAACAAGCTTGAGATTTTTTATTTTTATTTTTTTTATTTTACTTCATACAGTTGTGTTTTCACTCGCTTGTATTGGGAAAACTGCGTGTTCAGCGATAATGGTTGCAGATATATGTCCAACCACATGCAGTGATTTCTACTAGTGAACTGAATCTGTTTTCAATGAAATGCAGCCTGAAGACATGAAGATTCCAACATTTGCTACTGGTAGCCAGCCTTATCCTTAACCTTTGTGTCGTGTTCGTTTCTCCCCCCTTACTTTAGTGTTCCCCGTCAAATTTGACCGGCCTGTTTTAACTGCTCCTACATTAACAGAAAAACCACTGATCATCACCAAATTTTATTTAACTCCCTTTTAAGCTGTAAACAATGTCTCAAACTAGTGGTTTATATGAATAATTGCAGTGAATATACAAAAATACAAGGGGTGGGCATGTGTCTTCACACACAGGAGTGGCATTTTGCAATCAGATTTTACTGTGCCTTGCAAAGGCATCACATTTGAAACATATAAGACTTGTTTTATTGTCTCTAGGGGCACAGAGGTGGCATCTCTTCTATTTCTGCCCCTGTTTTCGGGGGAGAGCAGCAGAGCAGTGGCAATATTTGGACCTGGAACTGATCGACCAGAGTCTTTAGTTTCCGACCACGAACCGAACCGAGTAACCCGAATAGAACCGAGACAATCCAGCCCATAGTTGCTCATGTTAAAGATGTCTATCGTTGAAAAAAACTTGATTTTCTTACCTAAAGTTGTCTTTTTCTACCCGGTTCAGTTGCTACATAGGCTACGTGATGTAAACAACAATAAATCCACGTTGTTATTTTCTTTGTGGATACAGATGCTATTGGTAGCAACTGCTAACGCTAATAGCCTACACCGGTCAGGACGTGTCGTGAATATGTTCTATCATCCAGCGTTGTCATGTTGGTGATCCGTTGTGCTTTACAGCTGCCGGGCAAACCGCTAATAACACGCTATGGCAACACGACTGTTTTATGACAAACACGCCACGTTAATGAATAATTAATTAAACTGCCCCGAGTCCTGACATTGGCGGCCACCCCCAATATCTTTACCTCTCTCAAGTAAACGTGGACCCAGCCTGTCAGAGAGCACCGACCGGACCCGAGACTAACTGTACCGATTCAGACCAGAACCCGGAGTCACGTCTTTTGAATGGACCCGAGACCCGATTCGGGTTGGGTCGGAACCTCGGGTTTTCGGGTTGTCGGGTTGTTCCGAAGACCTCTAGTGCACGGGGAAGGTGCTGGTGCCGCTGAATCAAGCTCTGCCAGAAAGAGTCTCCTCTTGAAACACAATGTTCCCATAACTAACACCTAATTGTTTACTTTGAAATGTGGAACAAGTGTTATACATTTAGTTTGGAAGGTGTAGTTCATGTGGGGGGATGGGCACATGAGGTGGGAAGAGGAGACACCTATTTGTTCAGACTGAAAGGTTTATGTGGGGTTGTGTGTGTGTGTGTGTGTAGGTGTGTGTGTGTAGGTGTGTGGGTGCGTGTGTGTGTGTGTAGGTGTGTGTGTGTGTGGCAGTGAGGGATAGCTGCTTGCATTGTAAAAGTGCCTTGAGTGGTCCTGGGATGAGAAAGACGCTCCGTAAGCATGTTGTTGTCATAAACTCTGTGCGTGAGGGTGAGCTGCTGAACGACACCACTGACATGTTGTGCCAGAACTGAGATGCCTCTGTTTTATAGCGGTCCTCTGTCTGGCCTCTGTGAATTTCCAGAGGGGGACAGCAGCAGTTAAACAAGGACAGGACAAGGACAGGATTCTTCCTCTTCTTCTTTTTTTCCTCACTCTTTGTGAGGTCATTCTCCTCTTTGTGCTTTTTTGAGGCTGGAAGTAGAAAAAAATTAAATTTTGCAGTAAAATAAAATGTTGCAACAATAACATAACAATTAACAATTTATCACTCTATTGTATTTATTTTTATTATTTCATTTTTAGTAATTCTGCCCACATTAAAAAAATCACTCCATTTTCTTGGTTTCCATGGTTGAGACCCAGAAAAGAGATGACATCAGCATGAAGAATTAGCCTCTGATTATCTTCTTCTGACATCGTAAGACTTGGAGTCTCTCAGACTTATTTATGTGATGAGACGACACTTAAAGGTGGGGTAGGTGTTCTTTGAAAAAACGGTTCCAGCAATCCAACTCAAGCGAGATTTTGAAAATATACACTCCCTCTCCTCCACCCAAAGGCTCCGCCTCCTCCTCTTCAGCTCACCCCTTGAAACCACGCCTTCACATGATTCATGACTACATGAACCGCAGGGAGGGAGGGAGGGGTGGGTGGGAGTGCATTGATATTTGATGGACGTATTAGGCAGCCAATGAAAATAATGATGATCACTATTTTGATTGGCAGAGTTTTTCTCTGATTATACCCTCTAGACAGGACCAAAACGTTTTGTTTTTTTTTGCAAACATTTTATTTCAGTGGGTGTAATGGGAATCTGAAAAGGTTTTCAGGCAATATTGTAAAAAGTGCTGCAAAAAAAGAACACCTACCCCACCTTTAAGGGGTACGCATGTGCACTAATGTGTAGAACCAAGGGGTCCTCGCCAAGTGTCTGTATGTCAGAGTGTGACTGTACAGTGTGACTGTATGAGTGTGCGGGGTTCAAGGCTTTCCTTGAAATGTTTCTTTGAAATGTTGAGCCCTCTTACACTTGTTGGTTTTTCAAACTCAGCAACAGTTAGTTCAACCATGAAAGACGATCACAAGCAGATCCCCACATAGAAAAAAATGAGGGTTAGTTTGGTAAAATACCAACCTCTAATTCTTGTGATGAAATTTCAGAGAATAGTATGGTCGGAAAGTAAATGTATTAGCCAAATACAAAACAAAACAAAACAAACAAAAAAAATCTCATCCTTAATGTGTTAACTTGAAAGAAAAAGAAGGGAGACAAGCAGAGGCCAGTCTTTGTCTAAAAGACAACAGATGGTAAAAGAGTTAGTTATGAAGACCTGACACAACAAGCTGCTTAATTTCCCTTCAAGAAAACACTTGAAAACATCCTAACTGCCCTTTATATTCTCTTAAAACAGTAACTGTAATTGGATTCCTGCAAATTTACAATTCATTATAATGAAATTATTGATAAAGAACGATACTAAAACATGTGCTTGACTTTTTAAGAACATGAAGCTCTGAAAGCTGCTGAGCTGAGATGTGTTCAGGTGTTTCTGATTACGTGCTGTATTGACTGTATAAAATTAAATTTCATGAGTATATAATGAAGCAAGAGAAAATGCTTTTAAACCACCTGTTCTAAAAGAAGAGGTTTACATGCTCCATTTCTTACAAATGTGTTGCCTCTGAAATGAAGAAAAACAGATACCACAACGTTTTAGTTCTACAACGCGACCCTTTAGACCCTTGGAATCCTTCAAAAAATACACTTGCTTTTATGAGAAATACAATCAGACTCAGTAGTTGTAGGGAGGGGGGAGGAAGAGATAAAGCCAAGCAGTACAGTAAGGAGCACATGTCCTCTGTAGTGCTGACCAAAGCTGTCAGATTGATCTCCACCATAGAAGTAGACATCGAGCTTTCTCACTGCTGTAGCTTTAGGATAGTGCCGTGTCACCACAGCAAATTGTGACAGATGGTCGAGGCCTCGACCAACAGTTGGCTCAATGTGTGCTGTATGTTATGCTCAAGGTGAATGGCCAGTGAAACCATAAAACAGTCAGCCTTACCTATTGTTCCCCAACTGGTAACTCATAATTTTAGTTAACTTGTAAGGATTGGATTTATTTTTCGTACAACAGTTAAGAAAAATGATTTTAAGTATTATTGAGCATTCTTATAGGTTCAATGTAGGAATGCACATCTCTCTTAAAAAAAAAAAACAGTTTGTAATGTATCTACATACATGAGGTAAGGGAATGTGATGAGATAACGTATAATTCATTTATAATCAGGACAATTCAGTTTGATGAAATTTAGTCGAATTCATTGCATTCTGGTACTTTTCTTTTTTGAATATAAAGACTATGATCTTCTCCTACTGCAAATGAAACACGCTATTTCTAATGTGCCTCTGTGTGATGACAACTTTCAAATAGATAATTTAATTAAAGACAAGGAATAACAAATCATTTTAGTACTTGACAGTGGACCTCAGGGAAACAAAAGTTGTGTAGCTTGTTTGACCTTATTTTTTACTTTCATATACAAGTTTATACACAACTGTTGGTGAAATATTGTTAGTTTGTTAACTTTACCAAAGCTCCATACATACCACATCACCAAAGTAATAACTTCCAATCACACTGAAAGCATATATACAGTATTCACTGACGTCACACTTTGACCCAACGTTTGCTGTTTTGTAGATCAGGCTTTACAGTTCACCACCGCTTATTCATTTGTGTTTGTGCAGTCGTGTGTTCACAAGCTCCTGCCGTTAGTCATCAGAAATGGGTGAGAATCATCAGAGAACAACACCCAAACTGGATCAGAAGGCAAAAGAAAAAAATGAAGTACATGGAAACCTTTGATGCCCCCCTGAAATCTCATTATGATAGAAAATGGCAACAGTTGGTGGAACTGACCAGTACAGGCGGCTAAAAAGGATTGAGCTCATAATCAGAAGGACTTGCCTGACGTATCGTTCTCTAACAGCTACATTCATAGTTTTCATGACAAAAATGGAGGAACTGAAGACCTACAATTCCTTGGAGGCTGACATCAGTTTGTGTGAGGCTGGATGAAGGATGTGGCTTCATTCGATCAGCAAGGATACGTCATGGTTGTAGGAAAGGTTTGTTGAAATTCATTTCACGGATTTGAACCAGGCCAATTGTTTCTAATTTCTAAGAATAACTTCATGGGAACTAAGTCTTTGCTCTTCACTCACACGATCCATGTTTCTCTCCAAAATCTGCAGTTTTTCAGTCTTTGATCCTTCATTTACTCAAATTTTTTGAGAATCTAAAGATGGATCTGTTCTGTTCTTGCAGGAATAAACTACGCAAAAACAGAGCATTTCAGAGACTTTAGAGACTTTAATGGCTATTTCATCTTCAAAAAGTTTGGTTTTGTACAAAATGTAAAGAATGTGAATACTGTTGTAATTTCCCTAACCTTGCAGAGTTATGGCTAAATTGCCAGAGCTGCAGTCTGAAAAAGATGTATATCTTCAGTAACTATAAGGCAGTTGCACAAACCCGAGATATCTGATTAAGATGGGATGTGTCGGTTATCCCGGCTTAATTTAGCATCGAGATTGTTGCACGAAAGTAGGGACAGATAAGTTATTTATGACTGAGATTTATTCTGAGCAGCTGGCCTAGTCAAGACCAGGATTACAACCAGAACTTCTTATTCAATGTTTAATCAGCAGTCACGCCAAACACAAAATAATTTAATTGCACATTATTCATGATCTTCTGTGTGTGGTATCTCATTTTTATTAACCTATGTCAACATTTTTACAGATAAATTGTGATTCATGATATATCCATGTAGGCCTATAATTAGGTAAGTGATGGATCTTATAATATTATATTTATTCTATATCCTTGTATATTTCAAGGATTTAAGTATTCAGGGACATTTATGGTCATTCTGACCCTGAAAAACATGTTGGGTCTCAGTGTTAAAACATCAAGTACTCAGTCCCATTCTAAGAATAGTAAAATGTACATTTCCTAAACTAAAACAGAAAAAAAATGTTTAATGAATGTTTAAAGAATTAATATAAAATAAGTTTAAAATACATACTATAAAATTACTACGACTATAAAAATAATAGTCAACAGCTAAGCAGGATATGGAGGCAGCAGTGGTATTACAGACATTAAAGTGCAGCAGCAAATCTTTTCAATATTATTGCTGTTGTTAAGATGATTAGAAATGACTAAGGTTACAAAGGTGATTAAAGTTGGTGATAAAGGCAATATTCTGGACCATATAAAGTCCCAACCATCTCACGTGTGTCAGATGTATTTTCTTCGGTGATGCCCATCACATGTGCAGACTACTTTTTTTAAAAATAAAATACACCAAGAATCAATACAAGGTGGTACAAAAATGTACAAATCCATAACGGAAACAATAATACCGTTACAACCATGGGCCGTAACAAATACAGTAGTTAAAATATTCAAGTTAAATTGATATTTGACAGTGGAATATATTTTTTTAAGTTTTTCAATGAGAACCATGTTGTATGTTAAAGGAAGCTTACGGCGCATTGTCGTTGGGTTTGGAGTTGTAGATCTGGTATTTTACATGAATTAGTAAATACGTTATCAACATACAGCATTTGCATATTTCAAGATCAAAAGTGTATCATGTGACAATGGAAACAATACGGTCCAACTGACTGGCCATCAGATATGCTGTTTAATGGGAGTGCTAGCCCAAATGATGGATTACTGGTGTGTATTTGCATAATAATAGTTCACACTCAATGCTTATGCAGTAAAACTTCAGTTAACCAGCTTTGAAATGCAGAATGGGGTCATCAACAATTATACGGCGTGTGTCTTTGGACCCAGTGGTCATTCTTACCAGTGTAATTACATTTTTAATATTATAATTGGATTCCAATTTGTGTGGTTAATCCTAACACCACTAGTTAAATTTATGTTTAACAAGTGTTTATTTTTCAGAGTTCTTTGCTTCAGGTAACTAGGGGACTAGTATAATAAATAATCAAATCAAAAACACCTAAAAGAAAAGCCAAACCAGTATTTCAAGGAATTTAGAAGGGTAATTTATGACAAAAATCCTACCCACCACCCAGCATCCCAGGGCTGATGGGTATTACGAAGTTTACAGAGGTGCACAGCGTGGATTTGCATTGTATTTTGGGCATAACCTCAGCCAAAGCTTTCAATATTCTTTTCTTGTCTGTGCAAATAGAAAAACAAGCTCTTAGTGTGGAGCTTCTGTATTCTTGTCCTGCCATCTAAATCATCGCAGATTTTCATTTTGAAATAGCAAATGCTGTAAGATTATACAACTATGATCGAACTTAATGTGTTGATAGAGTGGAGAATCATCTGGCTGACAGTATCACTGGCTTCGTTGATTAAACTCCAAAGTGGGTGATGTTCAGCCTTTACATACTTACAGCCCTTAATCATCACACAGTGTCTCTGCGTGCACATCATCCACAGCAAAACTGTCAGCTGCTATTAGCATGCACCAGTTCAGTTCTCCTCAGAAGTCTATGTGAAGTATTTATATGAAGAACAAAACCGATATAAATCAGCAAATTATGAGATAGGAAGGGAAAGGAAAAATCTCTCTGATTTTCTTTATTTTTTAATTTGTCCATGTTTCTCTGGCACATTTACATTCAAAGGAATATAGTAAGGACATTATTCGGAATAAGACACTTTCTTGTAAACAGCATTTTATGATCACCTTAACGCTAATAAGGTCATATTCAAAGTAAGCAATAATTGAACAGGGCTGGAGTAACTCAGGGAAATTCTAATCCTAGTTATATTATCAGACATTTATACACCCTGATGGCACTTAAAGGCATCTCAGGGTGCTTCAGTTGGTCAAATCACTTTCTCTACATGCTTGGATAGCAGGCCCTAGGCATGATGGGTACCTCACATCACTGATCTTCTGACTTGGAGTCATTCCTCTATCTTGTCTCCTCATGAATGCTCAGCGGGATGGAGGATCGCATTAAAGTGAAGACTCAATCCTATCTGTTGCGTTTATTCATTTAATTTTCTCTCACTCTATTTTTTTTTTAAATCAATGAATTTTGAATTTGCATTTAGGTTGAATAACCTGAATTGAAATATAATTGGAATGAATTGGACTGCAATCCACGAAAACGCTTTTGGTGTAATGTGCCTTGTGATAACTTTTTGCTGTGAATTGCCAACATATAAGTGAAATAGAAAAGCACTCGGAGAGTGCAACAATTCCCCCATAAAGCACTGAACAATATTGGACCACTAAAAAAGTACCATATCTTCCTTTATTTTGTGATGCACACAAAAATAAATAATAATGCTATAAAGAGTTCATGCAATATTTGTTTCCAAAGTCAATATATCCTTTGAAATTTGATAGAGGTTTCCATTGTCAATTCCTGAGTCAAATTTCATGAGTTTTGGGCAATAATTAACGGAGATATTGAGAAACAAAATTTTCGGCCCCGTTGACTGCAATGCTATCAAAAATTTAAAAGTGATCCAGAATCCAGGATTTCTTCCGGATCACCCCCAAAATGAAATCAGTTCTTCCTTTTCAAATTTCCAACAACTCCTGAAAATTTCATCAAAATCCATCCATAACTTTTTGAGTTATCTTGAACACAGACAAACAAACAAACAAACAAACAAACAGATAAATGCCGGCAAAAACATAACCTCCTTGGCGGAGGTAATAAGTGAACTGAATTTAATAGAATTAAACAGGACTAAATCTGGACTAATCATTGATAAGAGTCCAATCTTTATGCTCCCCAGAAAACAAGCCATTTCTTTGTTAATTACCCGTAATGATGAGTGGTTTTCTTTACACCACAAGAATGTTTAGCCCCATTACGTTGAAATCCTCTTCTGTTTCTGTGTGGAAATGCTCTGAAATTCACTGTTAAACATCCCTGTGAGTTCTACTGCTGACTTTTATCCAACGGATTATCAGATTTTGCCAAACCTTCTCACACTCTTTTTTTTTTTTATTAATTTATATTTTGAGTGTGAATACTGAGTGTGTGTGTGTGTGTGTGTGTCAAGATTTCCTTTTTTTCTACTAAATAAACACATCCACTTAAACAGCTGGGCTGAGATAAAGATTCCAAAATGGTGCAACAGTATAGTGTTAACGCAGAGTTAGATTAGAAGCAATTTGTTCACTTCATTGTGTCCGTACACCTTTCCTGCCTTCTTTTTTGCCGAGTAATGAGAGTGTTAATCTCTTCATCAGATGTTGCCGTATCGAACGTGGCCCCAGACGGCCACTTCAAACCTCAGAGAGCCAAACCAATAAACGCTAATTGTTTTCAGCTTGCATGAAAATGGAAAAAAAACATGTGGACTGCACGTCCACAAAATCCATAGAAATATAATATAATACTTTTACCTATAGTTTAATTTCATTCTCCAAGCAATTTACAGTGTAGGCATTCTCTGAGAGAAAAAACTTTAAACTTGTTATTCTGCCCATATTTTGAATGATGTTCTCTTGGGATTGCGTTACGTTCTCACTAACTAAACACTCATTAATCTAATCTTCTTTTTTATTATGAGGAAACTTGGAGCAGTTGAAATATAAATGTTAGTTCTACATGAACTGGTCTCTGGGGGTGGAGGTGTTTTTGTTGTGCCTGGGCATCTCTTCAGTGCAGCATATGTTGCTCTAAAAACTCAATTACTGCATTATTGCTGTCGTCATAAAAATGAAATGCAAAGGGCAACCACACTGCTCAGTCCACATACCGTAAGATTCTGGATGGTCTTCGGTCTTGACCTTTGGTCTGGAGCATACAGTACACATTTCTCAAAAAAAACAAAAAAAGCAAGAAAGACAATTAACAACACTAACTCATCTGCTCACTGTACATTTCCACAGTGTGTCAAAAGCTGCATTTGTGTATGTTCCACCACGCTATAGTGCTTGACATTAGTTTCCACAAGTAAACCGTTGCATGTGAGATTAAATCAGCTATAATCACTAATGACAGTCCTTATTGCTCCATCTGGGGAATTGTCCAGTTTATATTTGTGCCCTTGCCTTTTATGCACTGAGACTCCTTTAGATCCCTTTAATTATTCAACAGTATTATGCACAATTCAAAGATAATAAGCAAACCCCTACCAAATTTTCCTCAAGGATTATCACTTTAAACATTTCATTGATTTTTGCATTAGTTAATCGAGCACAGATCCTCTGCTTCTGAGCCTTTGCTCCTCAACCTCCACCCAATCGTCATTACAATCACCTGCTGACACCAGCCATCTTTGCCATTCATCAGTCTTCCGAGACGCACTCAAAGACTAATTTCCTGCACCCATCACATCTAAGTATGCTCCCTAGATAGAGGGTAAAGGCAGTTTTTACATGCATAGATTATCATGCAGTAAACTGGCAAATCAAGACACAATTTAATCATCCTGATGTCACGCTTGGCAAAATACCATAATTGTTACAAGGTCAGCATGTTGGTGGAGTTGTAGATTCCCCTCTCCCCCCCCAACAAACAGTTGCATGTTAATAGTTTTATACCTTTATAAACTGCTTGTAAGGCATAATTACTTCCTTGGTTTAACTTCTGAGAGATCTCCTGCTACCCTTACTATGGAACCACAGAGCAGCTGTCCTGTCAAGTGTCTCTGCTCTGAATCACGCCCCCCCCCCCCCCCCCCCCAGTAGGAATAAGACTGTCAGTCCATTCAGTTGCAGCGATAATACTGAACATGTTTGTTGTTTCATATTCTTTTCATCAATGAGTTTGAAACAACACAGACGAATTGTCAACGTGTCATTTGTGGATGATCAAATACAAGAGTTGCTGCCGTGTCCTAGACTGACTTCAGGGTTTCACTGTGCATGTTGGCAGAGCTGCTAGAGGAGCAGTCGCCACGGTCTGTGCCAAGAGTTGGGCAGAAAGGTAAGAGGGGAGGGGAAAGCAACTGAATGTCAAGAAGAAGGTCTTTTAGAAGAAATGCTAACATTCCTAAATAATCTGGTACTTAGCTATTTGTGATCTTTGACGATTAAATCAACCTCACCGGCTCATAGGCTGGTTTCATAAAAATAGGCTTTTTGTTCATGGACTTAACATGTACCATAACCTTACTGACCCTTTTCAGTGATTAATTAATTCATTTTCTTTCTTTTTTTCCCTTGCATTAAGCATATCTACTGTACAGGCTCCTGCCAGGAGGTGACCAGGACTGGAGTCTAAAGTTACTTTGGGTGGTTTTCGCTGACCGCAGAGCGAGGAGACCACAGGAGCTAAACAACACTTTGAAATTGAAATGAAAATTATTCATATTTATCTAGGTTATTGCAGCTGTCTTGTTTTTTTTTTCTTTGTTAAAAAAAGAGCAACGAACGATTAATCAGCACATTCCTTTCAACTTGCTTAGCATGGCTTCGTATCCCTCCATCTTTTGGGTCCTTTGAGCGCTAAAAATAAAGTATGAAGAACATTCTCGCAATAAATGTAAACACGCTGAAACACACGAAGAGGGCATCTGTCCGTCATACAAGCCTGGAAATGTTTCAGTCTGCATATGGAAGGGAACAGCTCTGTAGGCAAGCTGGTTTTCTGTTTCCAGTGATCAGGGTCCTTTGAACATTCAGCACCATATGGGACTGATGGCTCCATTCTGAACATCTTATTTCAGACTTTTTTTAGTTTTTTAGCAACAGATGGAAGGAGCCTGCTCATTTTTTTTTTCATCAAAGCAGTGAAAAAAATATGTAAATATGCAATGTTGGAGCAAGATGTTGCTGTCAAGGCTAAGTGGCAGCACTTCACAAACCTTTTTAGGAATCGGCTATGTTTATCAGCAGCTGAGGGATTGGCCGTCAGCTGAGCTACAACAAGATTAAAAGATGGCTGTCATGGCTACATTCTAATGGAACCAGAACGAAGCACAATGTGAGTTATTTCACTTCTATAAGCACTGTGAACATATATGCATATAAATGAATGACTTTATGTTTCAGACATGGATAAATCTGTTGAGTTTCATGACTGTGTCAGGTTCTTCCATTGTTCATACCGGGCTAAAAAATGAGAGAAACTACTGGATTGAGATTCAAAAACTTTCAAGATAATGTGTCAAATTATTGGCAATGCAAATGATACTTTGACCATATTGGTGTAGGGGGATCATAGTGTGAGAGGAGATCAAAGATAAATTAAATAATTAAGGTTTACAGTGCAGTCATGATGGAAACTGGGCCTGAAATCACCCAAAGGTCCTAAAGCAGAGACTGTTATTCCCTGTATTCCCACAACAACTCATGAAAAGTAGTGACAATTGATTATCAGTGACATCAGGAACAGTACTTACAAAAACAACACCAGTGCTGTCCGGATGTTCTTTCTACTGATCAGCTCACTTCATAGGGCCATGCAAAGTCACTGTGGTGTATTGCACTATAGACTGCAATCGGTAGAGGAGGATTCTGGGACACATGGATATGAAGTTAGTTGATCATATACCTTTTTATCTTACCGGTAAGTGCATTTTTATTTTCCAAAATGACAGATAGTTGCTTTACTTTGCATGCAAGGGAACAATGTGAGCTGAAAAATATCTTTGACTGGTTGCCATAAAACTGGGTAATTATTAAAGTCAGACAGCTTACAATGAATCATGAAGAGTAGATTTTTCTCAGTGAATCAGCATATGATAAAAAAAAAAGAAACCTTTAAGTATTTACGTGTATTGAATGGTGAATTAATCATGAAATCTGCAGTGAAGTCAACACCGGTGAGTATTTAACTGTGTAATGGTCCATCACACAGATGCTCTAACCCCAGATGATTGATGCTGTAGTGTTTGACTCTGGTTTGCTACAGTGTGCAGCTGCCTGCTATGGAAGGATGGGGAGAATCAGTTTGCAAAGATTGCGACAAGGATCGTGGTGGATATTTCTATTGCTTTCACGTGTAACAGACAGAGAAATAATAGACTTATTTACGCACATGTGTATAGCAACCCCTCCCGGGCCGTTACTGACTGCGCATTTCGAGGAAGAAAAGAGAATTATCTTTCCATTCTAAGAAAATATTATCTAGTCAATTATTGCATACCCTGGCACAAACAAGATAGCTGTTGAAAAATGCTAATTCTTCACATTGTGCATTCCATTACAGGGGAAGTGACAGCTCTTTAATATTACGATAAGAGTGGGAAAAAAAAGGCTTTTTATTCAATGAAGCGAGCACCAGCGGCAGCTGTGGAGAAAGCAATTTGCATGCTGAATTTCCCTGTGAAATGCCTGCAGTGTTTTTAATCACTCGACATTAACAAATCTTTTAATTACCATTTGTCAACAACTGTGTTCACAACAATTTCTGCTGCTTCTTACTGGGGGTTTAAGGATGGGCAACTTCAGTTTCTATTGTAGCTCTCTTATTTCTCTTGAGGTGGTGAAGAGGTACCGTCACTATAAATGATTCTCTCTGAAATTGAAAAGAGAACTTTGAATAGGGGAAGTGGTAGCAGAAGATTAAAGTTGTACAGAAAGAACTTTCAAGAAAGAAAAAGCCATTGAAATGTTTACACACTCAAACCAAGTCAACAACTATCATCACTGCAACTCCATAACAGGACAAAATACACTAACGTGACTTCTGTACTAAAGATGTCCCCTACATTTTCTTACTGTCATGCACATGAATGCTGTCCCCAAAATAGCTGAAACTATCCAAATTTCATCTGATGTGCTGAAGTTCAATCTCAACAAGACCAAATAGCAGGATGGAACAAAGATGAAGTGATGGAGAATTTAAAGGTGTGGGATATTTCCAAGAAATGTTTATTTTAAGTTAACTCTCTCCCCATGTTTGCTGCCATTTCCACCCTGGCGGACCGTAAGTGCAACATAGAGGAGTGCAGGAAAAAGCACACCATCTCAGTGGGAGTGACAGCTGAAGGGAAGAGACGCTCCCAACATTCATGCTGGAACTGCAAAATAGCAATATATATGTATACTAACTTAGACATCTATTTATAGGCGAAAGTGAGGTAATGTGAGACAGTCTTTACTCCCCCCCACCCTCTTAGCAAGCTAAATTGATGTGTCTATAAAATGAACACATTTTTCTTTAATTTAGGATGTGTCCTAAGGATGGAAACAATCAGAATGTTTGCCGGACTAAAGAGGGTGAAAATGTGATCGTTTTTATAAAAAGAGGTCAAGTGTCTCATTTTACCCCAGCTACGGGGTAAACTGAGTCAAAGCCCAGATTTCAAGGGGGTAAAGCGAGCCTACTTGGGGTAAAATGATCCACTTACTTTTTTTCCCTCACCACTCTGGAGGTGACTGAACAAACACAAATACAGCAAAGTATCATTCAAAAAATGTTTTATTCACCATTCAAATTTGAGAAAAGAACCACTTCCACAGTAGGCGAAACTCAGATTATGATCCCTGTCACTCCATAGTGAGTCCTCGGGATTGGCTCCGATTTTTAGCCCTTCTTTTGCAGTTCCTCATCAGTCTCTTGCATGTCTTTTCAAAAGCTCTGGATCGGCTCACCTTTTTCTCCCCTCTTTTGCATTTCCTCTGCAGCCTGCTCCGACTTTCTTCAAAAGCCCTTTCAAGTGCCTGCTTCTCAGGAGTGTCGGTGAGGACAGCGGTCTTCATGCGCCTCCGTCTGGTTTGTTTTCTGGGGGTGAACTTTAGAAGTGAGATGATTTCCTGTGAAGGGACACATCCAGGTCGGCTAGTTATATGTCCTGCGTCCGTGTCAGCTGGCGCGGGAGCGGGCAAATTCGTATGGGAGGCTGCGTTATCTGCAGGCGGGAGGAGGGTCATCTTTAGGCGGATCATCTGCAGGGTGCAGGCCTTCAATAACTTCTCCCGGAGGTGGAGCATCTCCGGTGGCAGGCTGTAGCTCAGGGTTTGGCCGGTCTGACAGAATGGATGGTGCAAACGCTTCATCGGGGAAAATGTCACGATTGTATGGAAAAGTCCCAGTGGACCTAAAGCCAGAAGTCATGTTTTGTGGTGTCACGGTTGTCATGAAGGCTTCACTCACAAGTCCTGCAACCTGGTAGATAGTGACTGTTTTGCCAGGATTTGATGTGTGAGGTGGAAGAGTGAGCGTAAAGATACCATTGCTCTTGGCGATTTCTACTGCTCTGAGTGATATGTGAGCTTTAAGATTGTCCATGATTAGCAGCATGGGGTGGTAAGGGGAAGAGTAAGTGTGGTTTATCAGGTGGCCGAGGAACTCGGCCCAGCTATCTTCATTCATCCATCCTGTTCTCGTGGACGTACCTTTTGCTCCTGGAGTTGCTTTCATCATGAAGCAGTCTATAAACTTTACTCTGGGAAAGACAAGCCTCGGAGGTGCAGCGTCACCCAGCAGCATTCACCGCACACACCAGAGTTACCAGCTCCCCTCTCTCCGCCGATGTGATGGAACCAACTTGCCTTTTCCCTCTTTGTGTCACCACCTGAAACAAACAGAAAGTTCAGAATTAATGGCATGTTTGATCTGTAGGTTACATACAGAGCTCCAGCAGGGTCCTGGAGGTGGATGAGAAGCTCCAGGAGGTGGTCAGAGACACCCAGAGTGGAACCAGAGCTCCGGCAGGGTCCTGGAGGTGGATGAGAGGCTGCTGGAGGGGGATCAGAGGCTCCATCGCCTATCCGATTTCAGTGCACCATTCTCGTCCTTGCTCGCTCGGAGGTCCTGCCAGCCTGTTTATTACATTATTACAAGCTACACATGTCACATGTGTGTTGTTTATCTCACCTGGTGAGGCCTTTGTACCGTATGGAGACCTGTTTTGTCCACATTAAAAATCATGTGTGGGGGGAATTTATGCCTTGTTAAAGATAAGGAGAAAGGGAATCTAAACTACTTAATTTTAGAGAATAAAACACATGCATTGGGAGAATCAATTCACCCACCTGTCCATGACTACTGCCAGATTATCATAGAACACCCCAACAGTCGTTCTATTGAAGGCAGTGGCCCTTCAGAGGGATGTGGCTTCTGGAGTTCGGACAGAAAGCCGGCGACGTGCTAGAAAGCTGCGGAACCACTCTTGACCTGCAGACTGCGTCTCCTTCCAACTGGCAGGCATGGGGACATGGTTCTTGTCTGCATACTCAATTGCCAGTGTGCGGCACTTAGCTGGAGAGAGACCATAGGACTGTTCAGCAAGTTCTTTCAGGTGTTTGGAAAGTTCTTCCTCCATCTCATCTGTGAAAATTCTCTTTGCCTGGGCTACTGAGCCCCAGCCAAAAGTGAGAAGGTCCCCCCGCTGCTTTTCTCTTATAAATCTTAGGATGCTTGACTTGTCAATATGTTGCTCCTTTGAAACACATCTTAAGGGCCTCTTTTTCTCCATGACCTCAGTGGCTGCACTTTCCATCTGTTCAAGGGAGGTTCGGCCCCAGGTTGTCTTCTTGTTGTATTTCCTTGGCATGATGGATTTTTCATACTGTTTAAGACACAAAAAACAAAGCTTATTTTTTGTCTTACTTTGCCTCCAGAGGAAAAGTGAAGCAGTGTCTTACTTTTCCCCATAGCAATTGTCTCACTTTAACCCTCCACCACATTTTTATAAAACAACTTCTCTGCAGAATTCAGGCCAATCTTTGGCAAGCAGCACCGGATCATTTTAAAAGGCGATAGTTCGACAATATACGGGATATGAGTTTGTCTGCTTAAATCAATTACTTTTAGCACCAGAGTTAATTATGGTGAAATCCCAAAAGTGTATTTTTATACAAAACACATGCTTACCACAGCACAGCGGAGTTAGGCTCTTCCTGGCCACGGTGAAAAGGATGAGCCTTGACAAACAGCCACTCAAATGACCACAGCTGCGTCCTGTTGCTTAGATACAGGGGGTGTCTCACATTAGCCAGTGTCTCACAATACCCCATTCTCCCCTATAGTTTTATTGTGGATTATATTTGTATTCTTTTGCTTTTTTTTAAAAATGAATTTAATTTCTTTTCTTTTTATCTCAATCCCTTTGTAAAGTGGTTTGAGTTGCCTTTGTGTACAAAATGTGGTCTACAAATAAACTTGCCGTGCCTTGTTTGTCACAATGATGAATTGAGGGACATTTTACATAAGCAAGTGTTCATTCTTTAGATGGCTTGACAAAATATAAAAGTCCTATTGAAGATAATCAGTATCCTAATGGTGTCACCTTTCTTTGTTTAACAAGGTTTGCGTCAGACTGCATGCTTCTGCAAGTGCGTGCTTGTTGCATTAAATAAAATGAAATAATACGTGAAATTAGCATGACTTCTGAACTCCGCAATAGCTATGTTTTTGTATACCGTGTTAACTGAACATTGAATCAGGTTGTCTCAGTTAAACAGCTTTCATTCATTCCAATGTTCTGCTCCACAAAAAGGATCTTTAAATCATTGCAGTCCATGGAGGCTTAGCTTTAAACCAGTAACAGGATATTGTTTGTGGCATGCAGCTGCTGGTCGCTATTTCCAGATTTCTGAGGCATGCATGTTCTTGTCTTTTTATGATATGTTCAATCACCTGCTTGCTGTTGGAACTGTGTTTTGTTTCGGTGGAAATGGTTTTTGGCAATGGCCTCAGCTCAGCTTCTTCCTGTTTGTTTAATGTTATGTGCATAATTGTATCATGCTTTCTGTGATTAAAAAAGCTTGGAATGATCTCTCCATCATCTGCCCCCGAATCGTCAGCTACAGGTTATTATATAAGCCTGGCACACTATTCTTGGTGAAATACGTCATGGCTGGTAATGTTAACCACAGTCCCAATGTATGTACATTATAACTTCACCAAAGCCATCACACTCAAACACATTGCAAGTTCCTAAATCTTTTATGATTATTTGGGTAGTAGATGTCGTAATTACCTTTGAGCTCACACAGCTAAGAATCAGTATCATGGTAAATTTATTTTCAGAGTCAGTTGCCCTAACTGCACAAGCTATCACTTCAAGGTTGGACTGATGCATCTCTGCTGTATAAAGGCATCCTTTTTGCAAAGTGCAGAAGCAGAATAGGGTGGAAATCGATGCACCTATGAGAAGGCAGCAGAGGTAGCATCTACTTTGAGGGGAAAGCTGCAGTCCAATTTGTCTTGCAATTGGAAAACACTCACTGATACCAGCACTGCTTCACTTGGTCAGTTACACTGGATGTATGAAGTACATATAAGAACTTAAAAGTTCAATAACAACAAAAAAATTCTTTCAAAATGCTGTTCAATGAGACACTTAAAAGCAGAGTAAGTAATTCTATGCAACTTATAACGCTCTAGATAGAGCACTCTCTATAACATTATATAAAATTCTCCTCACCATCAAACCTATCCCATCAAAAGAAAAAAAAAAAGGGGGGGGGGGGGGGGGGGGGCTTCATACACAGC
Source organism: Hirundichthys speculiger (assembly GCA_018398805.1). Classification (NCBI taxonomy): domain Eukaryota; kingdom Metazoa; phylum Chordata; class Actinopteri; order Beloniformes; family Exocoetidae; genus Hirundichthys; species Hirundichthys speculiger. The sequence goes on along the minus strand of JAGFBZ010000381.1, from coordinate 351,024 downwards.
TCTGACTGGAACTAGCTTGGAGGGAGGGGGAGGCAGGGGAAAATTATCTGTGAATTATTGATGTTTTCTTTGAAATATCAACAAACATGATGTCATCCTAAAATTGCTTACCCTGCCTTTAAAACAACCTAATTGCTCAGTCAGTCACTTATTGGGTGAAATCGTTCTGAGATTTTAAGGGCTCCTAGACGCTGCGTGATTTCTGGCCGTTGCAGACGGAGGATGAACATGGTGAATAAACCACTGTGATATCTTTGGTCTTGGGTTAAGAATCCACTGTTCTACATCCTACAATGTTAGTGGCTTGACAACAGCCATCACACCAGTTTTGTGACCAAAGACTACCTGATATCAACTTCTGACACGGTCAGAAATCCTACAATTCTATCTACTTGCTAGTCAATTAAAATGCAACTTGAAAAGACACACTGATTATTGTGACCTATCATTGTTCCAAAGAAAAAAAAAGAATCCAAAGTTATCAGGATCACATTCTTTGCTGCTTTAAAAAAAAAACAAAAAACATTTAAGCTCACGTAAACACTACAACAGAGTGGTTTATTTCCACGTGTTGTTTATTGTTGAATTATACAGATTGTACCATTCTACATCAGCCCCCATCATCGCATTAGTAGTAGTCTATGATTAAAGAGGGATCATCATCGTATAGTCTGCTCATACCATTCTGGACATTCTGGACCCAAGACTGAGAAAATGCAAATTGTACAGTGTGAGATCTTATGATCCTATATGACTGCAGAAATATGCAGTGTAAAGCAGCCCCAAGGCTGCATGTAGCATGTTGCTTGCATACGTAATGAGAAAAATGAACAGAATGTGCCATTTAGTTGACATACATTACTTAAAGCAATATACAGACTAACACAATAACAAAACATAATTTTTTCTTTCATTTTTCTCATACCTATTAAATGAATGAAGTTTTATGTGTGCTCTCAAACACCTCTTGCAGTCCACATCTCCCCTTTTTGCTTTTATTTGGTTAGAAAGCAAGTGAATAAGCAGTTGTGTCTCTTTCCTTTCTGGTCTTTCTCTCACTAACAGAAATAAAAAGGTAAATGCGCAAATAAATCACAGAGTGCTCCCTTACCGGTTAAGGGGGCATCACATACAATACAGCAGCACTTGAACATTTAAACCTGTAAAAAGAGAGCAATTTAGGTCATGGCTGAGATAAGGCAGCCTGAATACTGCCTTCAATGCGTCGTTAATCATCAAAAGAAATTGGCTGCCTCACACCAACTCTGGCACAACTCCTTCACTTTTTGAAACAGAGTTTCGAACAGAATTTCAAATCGTTATTGGATTCACAGACTTGCAGGAGGCTACAGAAAAAAGGAAGGTTGTCATAAAGCAGCAATTTTCTTCTTCGAAAGAGAAATATTTAAAAGAGATACCCTTTCTGATAAAGCAGCTGCTGATCTGTAAGTAAAGGATACAATGTGCTGCGTTTTAAGCTATGAGTCTTTTGTTCCACAATTAAATGCTATCTTTTAAGATATTATAGATTCTAAAAATGACTTTGTAAATCTAATTTAATCTGTTTTTCTAGATTAATTGTTTACTATCGCCCTAATGCCACACTACGTCTTCTTAACAAGACGTTAATTCCTCCATTATATGGTCTTGATCAAAATAACTGACAGATATATTGGTAAATTATTCAATTATGTATCTTAATGGAGTATATGTTCCTTGTCCAAGGTTATATGATGCAAACAAAATGATTTCACATAGAGAAAATCAAAACACAGACTTAATGTGAACACAGTACATAATTACACCCCCTTTGATAAATTTAAATTAGTTCCTCATTTAAATTAACAGCAAATAAAACAGCTCCTGCACTTAATTTTTAATGCTCGCATAACCTGAATTAACTGTGAAATTATGTCTTTACAAAATGAAAAAGGGCGTATTGTTTCAAGATTCTTTTTTTCAGTAGTGAGGAAAAGGGAGCTGCCTCAAAGCATCAGAAAGGAAAGACAATAGCATTTCTGAAATTCTTATTTCAGCTGTTTATGTTGTAAATTGTCTTTTTAAACATTCTAAACACATACTCAAATACTCGAAGAGTAAAGTCTGAAAAGGCAGGAGTAGATTGAGGAAAAAACCATCATACAATACATCTAAAGAGCCTCAGGCGGACCTGGAGCCATCTGGATTGGTGTTTTAGCCAGGACCAAATGCTGCATACTAAAGCAAATAGGTCTCCACGGGAGAATTAGCCAATGATGGCAACATTACTGAAGCCACAAAAAGGTAAGAAAAATCCTTTCACAAATGTTTATATAAAAGCCATGGTAGTCTTAAGAGTTTTGTCAGAGGAAACAAAAGCTCTTTGAATTTGCACTGCAGATGATGGAAGAGAGCCCATAAACAAAAGAACACTACACTAAAACATGTTGCAGGTACTGTCATGCTGCAAGGCTGCTGTTATGCCTCTGGTGCTGGAGGAGCTGAATATATCAAAATAAGAATAAAATCAGAAGATTGCTAAGGTTTTTTGTATTTTTATTTTTTTTTTTTTTTTTGGGGGGGGGGGGGGGGCGTATGTGTTTCCTCGGTAAAATTAAACCAGGTTTGAAGTAAAATTGAAAAAAATGAGAGCTTCAGAAATTAACCGAAGCATTCAAAAAAAGGAAGAAAAAAACAGAAAAGATTTACTGTTTAAAATGACCAGCATGTATTAAGGGGAACCCTTTTCTTTTTTTTACTCAAAAAAGGAGCAAGTATAGATGGGTGGAACTTCATAATAGGAATGTATTCTTTGTTATTTATATATACACGTAAGTTTTCTCAAGCTTTCTTCTAAGCATCTGGAACTCTCTTTTTCACTCTATAAATCAAAAGCTTGATGAATTCTATATTTCATGGTTCCTTGGTCTCATAGATTATATTTTTGTTTCTATTATAAAAAAGATAAGACTTACTTCGGGCAGGTTGGGAAAAGAAATTTCTTCTCCCTCACTGTTTGGTGTCACTTTGGTTTCTGAGTGGCTTTGGATACAAATACTGAAAGAATGAAAAAACACCGTCTTTGAGTCCAAAACCCCCCACATTCCCTCCCACCCAAAAACTGACAGGCACATTTCAATCCTGTGAGTGAGAGAAGCTTGGCATTCAACTGGTGGGAGATTCTGGCACACAATCAGGACCTGCCATTAGGATATTTTCACAAAGATAGGGAGCTGCTGCTTTCCACCAAGGCCCACGTCACATCTGCTGAGGACACATTTCTGACTAAGTGAACTGGAAGCAGCCTCCTGATCTGACTGGGTGCCAATGAGAGGCTGATGGAGAACGCTTCAGAGTAGTTACCACTGTTTATGAGGGACATATCACCATTCTGAAGTATAGTAGGGGCAGTGAGACTGCTTATTAGCTCACTGTCACCCCCCCCCCCCCCCCCCATGCAAAAGGGGAAATGTTCTGTATTAAAATTTTGAATGAATCAACTTTGAAATAACTAATTCATGAAACGCTAGAATTAAATTTTCTTATTTTTTCATGACACGTGAATTACTCTACACAGTCACTCGTGTAGTAATGCAATGCATTCACCTTTACAAACAGAAAACATAATTGTGGACCTTCAAAAGTCTGGTTCATCCTTAGTTACAGTTTCCAGATGCTTGAAGGTGCCACATTTATCTGTTCAAACAATTATACGAAAGTATAAACTCCATAAGAATGTCCATCCATCATACTGCCCAGGTAAGAGATGAATGTGCTTTGGTCTGAAATGAATCACCTCAGAACAAAAGCAAAACACCTTGTGAAGATGATGGCTGAAGCTGGTAAGAGAGTGTCGTTATCCACAGTGAAATGAGTCCTGTCCCAACATGGACTGAAAGACCACTCAGCCAGGACGAAGCCATTACTCCAAAAGCAATGGAGAATAAGCCAGATTACAGTTTGCAAATACACACAGGGGTAAAGACATTAATTATTAATTTAATGGTCTGATGAAACTGAAATTGATCTGTTTGGCCATAATGACCATTGTTACATTTGGAGGAAAAAAGGGGGAAGCTTGTAAGTCTGAGAACAGCAACTGTGAAGTATGAGAGTAGCAGCATCATGCTGTGGGGGTGTTTTGCTGCAGGAGGGACTGGTGCACTTCAGAAAAAAGATGGTATCATATGGAAAGAACATTATGTGGAAACATCGAAGCAACATCTCAAGACATCAGCCAGGAAGTTAAAGCTTGGGTGCAAATGGGTCTTCCAAATGAACAATGACCATAAGTATACCACCAAATGAGTTACAAAGTGACTTAAAAACAGCAAAGTCAATGTTTTGGAGTGGCCATCATAAAGCCCTGATCTCAGTCCTATAGGAAACATGTGGGCAGGGCTGAAAAGGTGTGTGCAAGCAGGGCGCCCTACAAACCTGACTCAGTTCCACCAGTTTTGTCATGATGGATGGACCAAAACTCCAGGAAACTGTTGTGAGAAGCTTGTGGAAGGAAACCCATAACATTTGACCTACATCATACTATGTAAAATGTTTGAAAATGGATTAAAAAGGGGGGGGGCATGGAACTTGGTGTTACTTTTTGGACTGCCATGCCAGAGAAACAAAACTGAGCCTCAATCAACCACTTTTCAGCTTTGCTGTCAGTCATGATTACGGCTAGCTTCCACTTGTTTCTGTTTACTCATGTGATACATCTGTTAGTGCATTCGTTCCTATTGGGACCCCAGTCATCTCTGAACATAGCTGTAAAGCTCTTCCTTCCGTTTTATGTTTTATGAACAGTTACTTGGCTTGTGTGGATTTAAAAAATTTCGGCCTGTGTGGTGTATTTCAGAGAGAACGTAAATGCTCTGCTAGCATCCACTGCTAACCTGAACAACACAAATAACAACAAACTTTTTTCAGTTGTTTGACTGTGTAGTGAAACTGTATAAGCTATAATTGTAGGCTGCTAGTTAGATCAAATTTCTCTGCAATGTGCATGCAGCAAGTTGATGTTAGCAACATTAGCACTGTTAGCACTGAGCTATATCCATTAAGAACTGCACTTCACGTTGCTTGCTAGGATTGCAGGAGAGCAAGTGAAAGTGAGGTGTTGTGTTGTGTTGCTAAACCCTTATTGGGAAATTATTAGATCTTGGACAGATAGACCAATGTACTGAATACACATTCTTTTTTTTGAAACTTGGATGAATTGATGAAAAAATGGTACTGGTCATTGGGTAATCAACCACTGTTTTCAGACTGCAAACTCAGATGTTGAATTCTATTTTCAGTGTACATCAGATGAAAAACTAGGGACCACTGAAAATAATGATGTAGACACCATTAGACACACACCTACCCCATAAGTATCCAACCTGTTGCTGTGATAAAGCATGAAATGGTAATATATATATATATATATATATATATATAATATTAGAGCTGGGCAAATTGACGCATTATTATCGTGTTAACTCATTAATTTATTAATGCTGACATTTATTTTATTGCGCATTAACGCATGTTGCTTACATGCTTTTGTTTTGAAAAGTCTGTTACAGGCTGCTGCGGAACTGAAAGACAACTGGCTTTTAAACACGCAGAAAAGCTAAAACAGACATGGAGAACGGTAAAAATCTGTGTACTTTACAGTTCTGGTAGCAATTCAGGTAGCAATATTAACAATTCTGTCTGAAAAAAATTTCTTGATTGCAACAAAACTTTAGCGTCATTCCTCCATGTTACATCAGATCCTGCTCCATGTGTTCACTGAGTGCTATTCTTTACTGGTTACTTCAATGCGGCTCCATCTAGTGGCAGAGATGTGTAATGACAATAGAAAGTCCAGTCCTCGATTATAAAACAAATTCAGTTCTGTGGCCCGTTTTTTCATTTTGTATTTTTGATCCAAGTCTAAAATTGAAATATAAAAAAAAACAGGCATTTTTTGTTTTTTTGTGTTAAATTAAAAAACGAAAAATGAAATAAAATGTCACTTTTTAATATTTTTTTTTTAAATTTTTGATTGACAATTGAAAGTGGAAAGAATGAATGATACACGGATTGGTAAAGTTACTGAACTTTTACATGGACATTTTCATTTTAAAGTTCTCCCAGACAGAGGATTTGACAGAAACAAGGTTATTTGTAACAACTGCCAAATTCTCTCCGTTAAAAGTTTCTCAGAAATTTCCTGTTTTAATGTTCTGATTGTGCTGAGCCACAATCATTTTGTTGAATTTTGTTTGTAGACTTTTTTTTATTTTTCATAAAAACAGGATGACATTAATGCCCTGTCAGTGGCAATAAGCTTTATTTTATTTTACATTTTTTAAGATGAGATTTACACTAAATAGGTGTTACTGACAAGTGCTGATGTGAAAAGTATTTGAACAACAAATGTTATGGCACTTTAGTTCATATGGTAGCAGAACATTTCAATAAAAGTGCACTTTACACTACTGTTGAATTCATTATTTGATTTTGTGTATAGAATGTGATTTATCGTGATTATTCAGGGAAATCATGCGATTAATCGTGATTGAAAATTTTAATCGTTGCCCAGCCCTAATATATATATATATATATATATATATATATATATATATATATATATATATATATATATATGGGCATTACTAAGTTCCCCCTTACTGTTCCCTAGGAAGTTGCAGCCAAGCACATCATTAGTGGTTGATGGTGTGCGTACCTCTATAAAAGCATATATTTTGCCAGTTTGTTGGCGTGGAACATTCAGGTATACACAATGTGAAAAGGGAAAGATATAAGCAGTGGTCTTGAAGAAGCAATTATTGCTGCACATCAAACTAGATATGTTGGAGAAAGACAGGAGGCAGGGATGGTGGTATCAAAGGTTAAAAATGGTGAGGAGTGACGAGGATGGATAGGATTAGGAATGAGTACATCATAGAGACAACACATGTTAAGCATTTTGGAGAGAAAGTCAAAGAGACCAGACTGAGATGATTTAGACACGTTCAGAGAAGGGATAGTGAATATATCTCTAGAAGGATGATGAGGTTAGAAATACCAGCCAGGAGGTCTAAAGCAAGACCAAATAGAAGATTTATGGAAGAAGTGAAGGAGGACATGAATTTAGTTGGTGTGAAAGAAGAGAATACAGAGGATAGGGTTAGATGGAGCCAGATCATTCAGTGTGGTGACTCCTGAAGGGAAAGCCAAAAGGAAAAGAAGAGTATGATTTCATGCCAAGAAAGAGCACTACAGATGTAGTGTTTGCTTTGAGTATTCTGATGATCAGAAGAAAACATTTAAAGAAAATAAATGCCATAGTGTCAAAGGAGGAATTGTGGTATTTAAATAAGAATTCTGGAGTGATGGAAAGAAAAATATCTAGTGGTACAGGATATGAATCAGATGAGCATTACAACAGTGAGATGTTCAGTAACATAGTGTTACTACAGGTGGGTTTCAGATGGAAGTGGGACTGCATCAAGGACCAGCCCTGAGTCCTTTCTTGTTTGCTATGGTTTGGACAGGTTGACAGATTAGGTAAAGCAGGACTCTACAGACAATGATGTCAGCAGATGACATTGTGGTCTGTGGTGAAAGTACGGAACAGGTGGAAGAAAACCTGAAGAGGTGGAGATATGCACAAGAAAGAAGAGAAGAAGAATGAAGGTCAGTCACAGCAACACAGAATACATGTGTAAATGAAACTGAAGCAGGAATGGTGAGAATGCATGGAGCAGAGGTGAAGAATGTCCAGAAGAAGTACAGAATACTCGGGCTCAACTGTCCTGAGGAATGGGGAGACGAGACAGTGTAGGGAAGATAAAATGAATGGAAAATAGTGTCTTATCTGCGAGTGGTATCAGAGTAGTGAGGAAAGGTTTACAAGAATGTGGTGAGACCAGCACTTCTCTTAAGGCTCGGAGACACCAGAGACTAAGAGACAACATGGCAGAGAAGATGTTAAGATTTTCTTTGAGAATGACGAGGATGGACAGGATTTACAAAGGAGCACATCAGAGGAACGGCCAAATGTAGGCATCTTGGGGATAAAGAAAGAGAGGATAGATTCAGATGGGCTTGCACATATAAAGAGGAGAGATAGTGACTGCGTTTGCAGAAGGATGCGGGAGATGGAACTGCCAGGTAGGAGAAACAGGGAAAGACCAAAGAAAAGGGTTTTTACTTTGTGATGAAAGAAGATATGGAGTTGGTCGGTGTGACAGATGCAGAAGACAGGATAAGATGGAAACAGGTGATTCACTATGGCAACAAGCAAGAAGAAAAAGAATAGGAAGACAGCTTGATTATAACGCAAAAGGAATTTACATATACAGTGCTCTTAACAGCTTACAAATAAGTTTTTGTTTCTTCATCCTCTTTGTTGCAGTGCAGATTCTGTTTCTTATCCTTCATGTTCTTTAGTCTCAAATATACACATACGGAGTACTTTATGATGTTTATTTTTTTTATATTGCGTTCATGTGACGTATTTAGGCGCTTTGTTCAGCTGACAACACTTTGCAGAAACTACTTGCACTTTCTCACTAAAATTTAATTTGCATTGCAGTGCAGAAGCAACACAACAGTCCACGTTGCATAAGGCAAAACAAATCTGCCTTGTAAGGTTAAAACTCTTTTCCACCACTAAATCTGAACGTTCTACCACAAAGAAATGACAGGATGGTAATATAAGCCGGAGCGGGCAGCTTCACTAAGATGAAATTGCTTTCTTCTTATTTTTTACTTCACTGCAAAATGAGCATATTGACTTCCTAAACAATGTAAACAACAGTATGCACTGCATCTCTGTAATGTTAATCAGCAACCAAAACCCTGCTCTTTGAGAGGTGTTCTGTGTTTCATTGTTATTGTAAAAAAGTTGCGAACAGTTGTGGAGTTTGTGTGGCCATTCATAGACATAAAGCAGGAAATGGAGTTTTAGAGGTGCTCCTGAACTTCAGGTAAAAAAAATGTCTGAGCCTGTAGTTGTCAGGTTTTAGCAGTGCTTTATAGTGTTCAAATGATCACTGTGCACTGTCATTAAATGCTCTTAGATCATAAATGATTGTGCCCAACGCCCAAGTAGCTGAAATGGAGATTACAAATGGAGTTTTCCAAATTACAGTCATACTGGGGTGTGGATCCAAAATATGCTTCAACATGTTGAAACTGCAGCTCAACTCAAAGATCTCCTTTTATAATCTTTTTTATAATACAGATAATCTTGATCTTTTTTGATTCATACCTTAGCGTGATATGACCCTGAGAAGAATTATCTCAGATGAAACATGAAACTGTGAGTCTGTGTACCGTGTGGTCCATACAGCAACTTTCTATGGCAATTAGTTCAATGTAAACAACAAATCTTAAAATAAACCTAAAAAATCAAAATAAGGCACTGAGGAATGGTTGAACAGTGAAGCCCAGAATTTATTTACGCAGAGCAGGCTTGGTACATAGAATCACCTGTCATGATAAATCTATAGTTCGAGTAGGACTCCTGGTATTGTCCGTTAAAAGCTTTCTTTTTCTTGGAAGTCGTAGGCTGATCTTCTTTCTCTTCACTGTGCATTTTCCCCTTCACAAGGAAACTTTCCAAAGGCGTCTGTTTATTAATCATTTTGCTAGATGGGTTAAATTTTGGCGCCCATGTAACTGCGAGAATCTGGTGATTTTTCAAAATAAAAGCTTGTTTAGACTCATGTAATAAATAAAACTTAAATAACTAATTTTTTCTTGCGTGGCCCGGTACCAATGGATCCACAGCCCGGTACTGGTCCGCGGCCCGGGGGTTGGGGACCACTGCTGTACAGCATTCACACCACTAAAATCCTCTTTCTTCTTCTGCCATTTTATGATCCGTAGCTACTTCTTCATACTTTGTGCTATTTCAACTATTCTTATACCAAAATGTTTAACTCGTTCTGGAGACTTCTTCTAAGTTTGAACTAAGTTTAAACTTCTTCAAATGTTTAGATCAACTTTGAACACATGTTCTTTAAATTTTGAAGACATTGTAATGATTTATTTTTCCAAGTTCTGTATGTTATACAAGTCAGTTGAGATGTTACAACTGTTAACACCTTCTGCTGAGATATTCTGCTAAATTCAGCAATGTTTGAAGATTTTTTTTTTTTTACATTTTCAAATCTACTTTAAACTCATGTTCTTCTAATTATTTTGTAATCATTTTTCAGATTTTGTTTTCTGGACATTTTCTTAGTTGTAACTACTTCTGCATTCTTTGTGTGATTTCAACAGTTCTGCTTTCAAAACATAAAGCTCTTTTTACAGATTTACGCTTCGACTTCTGCTTTTTCAAATCTAAATGCTTTTACATATTATGTTTAACCAAAATAAACGTATGAACCTTTTTAATTTCATCAGTTTAGGCATATTTACTATCCCGCTATTTTAGCTTCATTTAGCATGTTGCTCCCTTTGATGTGGTTGGCATGTTTCAGCCAATCACTACATTCTGTAGAGACCTTTTCAATTGCTCAGTTTTTTTTATTCATTTTCTTCAAATCGTGTACTTTTCAACAGAGCTCAGGGACATTTTTCAGCTCTCAGCATTTACAGTTGCATTTTTGCAGGAAATGCACTTTTCTAGTTTTGATTGTGTCTGCCATCTGCCAGCTTGCTATCATGTAACTTCAGCATTCCTACTGTATCTGCAATCACAAAAAATAAAAGCCCTTGCATATATAGTATGTTGTCTGTCAGGGAGCTTCTGACTCTTCGTGACCCTCAGGTAGTTTTTAAAACAGTTTCTGCTCGTTAATCATCAACAAGCCGATAAATCAGATGATTCCCTTCACGCTGAAAGAGGACATGTTCCAAAGCAGTTAAAACACAACACAAGAAATGGACAAATGTAGTGGTAATATCTTAAAAGAACAATAAGAACTGTGAAAAAGTTAATGTGATGTGAAAGTACCTATCATCAATTACCAGACTTGAGAAGACAGATCACAGAAAATCTTCAGCAGTCCTAAACATATACAAATCTGCAAAAACAATTACAGCTTCTCTGTTGTTTCAAAATTTCAAATGTAAAGAAATATGTGGATTTAAAAATGTGCTGTAATTAATATGAAAACGTATTTATTCGTCATGTCATTATCAAGAATGCTAGCATGAGTTTATTTCATATTGTTGCAAATGGAGAGATGCAGGCAGGAACAGTCTCAGATGAATCTTCGATGTGCCAGAAATATTTCTACTTTAACAGGCAGTTCACAGGAAATGGTATTAAGTAATTCCAGTACATTTCAACAAGTGATTATAATTGTTTGTACCACTTTCAGTTATGGTGTACATTCTAAAATGCAAACATGAACAAAACCTAGCACTACACTATAATTATGTATAGAACATAAACATAAACAGCTCCAAATACGGCACATAAACAGGGAACAGGGAACACCAATAATGCAGTGCAGCCAAACCCACCCACAGCACGCCACAATATAATGCTTTTTTTTCATTCCATTTTTGTGAGCTGCTCATCTGTGAAGCTGAAGTTAGCTCATCAATATCAGCAATTATTTCCCTGAAAATTAGAACAGGAAAAAAAAAACAAACTGAGAGATGTTGCTTGTCATCCATCAATCCATTATCCGTACCCGTTTAATCCTATGCAGGGTCACAGGGATCTGCTAAAGCCAATCCCAGCTCTTTCAGGTTGAAAGACAGGGGTACACCCTGGACAGGTCATCACTCCATCACAGGGCCACATATGGACAAATAACCTTGCACAGTGACACTGATCCCTACAAGCAACTCAGAACCACCATGTTGCTTATCATCTAGAGTAAAATTGTGGGGTTTTTTCATGTTAGTTCATCTTTTACTATAAGATAAGAGATATGTGCTATTAATAAAAGATAAATGTAGACTGTAAGTCTAAGTACAGTCATATGTGAAACATGGAGTTAATTGTAAACACCATCTTAAGACTTTCTTGAAAATTTAAATTCACTGTGTATAATGACTTTCTTTCAGTGTAATTTTTTTGTAATAAAGTCGCCTAAAGCACTCGAGTCATTTCCCTTCTCTCTAATGTTGTCTCCACTTTCATGAGTCACTGTGTCCATGATCAAAAGCAGCACTTTCTCTGCAGACATACATTTGAATATTATACATAATATTTTCATCCCATTAGCCATACACATACATACATCTGAGTATTTCCAGTGAAAGCTTAAAGATTTTGTTTGGACATTTTGCACTTTGGTTTTATGATATTTATTGATTTTTCTTCTGAAATAATGATTTTGTGAGCAACTTATTGTATGTGTTCACTCCTTCTTTTTGCAGCAACACTCTCATTTGAGGTCATTACACACTAATGTTCAGTTTTGTGAAGGGAATCCATCTCATCACTTTCTGCTACTATAGTAACCGTGATGGAGTTGCTTCGGTTGCTAAGCTGTTCTGTAAAACACTGAAGCGGTGAGTTTTATCATTTGCCTTCCTCTGCGACTGTGTGTTTTAGTTGCAACAGTGTCACTTTCTCCAGGTAAAGCATCTCAGAAGGAGGTCTGAAAATGCCATTTCCTCTGAAAGTGAGAGTGAGTAGCTTTGTTCCCCGGAGTGTCCATACTGAAACCCTTCTGCAGCTCATCATACATTCCCATCCTCAGACATCCGGCTCTGCCACGGCTCAATACAGCAGGCCATTTTTATTTCCCCCTTGCAGCCTGCTAGTAAAAAAAATGCATTTTTATATGTGTGAGAGACAGAAATAAAGGAGAAGATGAGAAATAGCAAGGTTAATGGTGGGAACCACTAAAAGCTTTAGTTTTAGGGGCAGAGGTGGTACAACCAGGAGCATATTGGTGTAAACAGCAAAATGAGCACGAGCATGTGTGTGTGCCGGATAAACCTTCAGGAAAACTGAAGGAAAAACATTTGGCAGGTCTTTCCCCTGTGGCTGAGCACATCACTGATAATGCGACTGTTGTGAGCAGCTGTCAGCAAAAGTGTGTTTAAATTTAGCCCAAGTTCCCCATATATATACATTTTGTTGAAATATAGCTGCTGGATGGGGGTACTATGATTCACCCAGTGCTGTCAGTCACTGTCAGCCAAAGTGGGGGAAAAAAAATCCCTGCATTTTTCTTCCTGAGATTAAAAAAGAAAGAAAGAAAAGAAAACAGCCATGAAATTCTCCTTTCTCAATGGAGGATATGATATGAGACAAAAAAGAGAGGGAACATGTAAAAAAAAAGGATGGGAAGCTATGAATTCCTCCTAATTAGTTAGTCATGTACCTTCTGTCTATTATAATCCTCTCTTCCTTCATCATTATGCATGCCATAACAGTGCTGCTCACAAAGCGCCAAAAAAGAAAGAAAGAATTTAATTTTTGGTTTTCCTGAAGCAAAGTGGACTATCTGGTCCTTCTCCTTCCTATGTGTGAGGCACTGTCTGCTGTCATTGCTAGCTAAAATGTTCCAATTAAATCTGATCGCTCTCTTTATTTTCCAACTGTTTGTGTGAGGGGGAGGGGGGACTCCTAATGACCCACAGAGTGACAAAAAAAAAAAAGCAGTTTCTTCTCCGAGGTGGGACACCAGACAAGAGTAAGACAGGAGAGCACTGTCAAAGCCCATGTTGAAACTTTATGTTACGGTTGTACACCAGTGCAGGAGGAGGTGGAACATGAGTCAGCACTCCCACATCAAAGGGTGAACAAGTATGACGCGATCTGTGTAGGAAGTGCCAGCCAAGATCCTGATAGAGAACAACTGCACTCTTTCAAGATGTTAAAGAAAGAGGAATACTCGATAGAAAGCTTGTGTGTGCGTTTTTTTTTTTTTTTAATAGTGTACGAGTGTATCATCATCAAGAACATTAGTAAGAGGAACATCCTAATCAGCCAGTTCATATTAGCAAGTGGTGTTTTTTCTGTGTTAATGTGTATTATGTGTTAATTAACCCAAAAAAAAAAGAAAAAAGCTTAATATTACAGTCTGTAATGTAATGTTCAGAGCAGGAAATAACAGCAACAAGCTGAATGGTCTTCCCTTGTATCAAGTTTGTGTGCCACAAAAAAGTGCAGCTTCAAATTTCACTAATGTGGCATCTAGGAAGCCCCTGTGCTACCACATTTACACTATATTTCCCCACTTTACATTGAAACTGCTTGTTGCTTAACATCTCCATTCAACCTTATCAAATGATCTGCTAATTTTCAATGAGAACTTGTTCTTTTACACCACTGGGAATCTCATCGTGTTGATTTTAAGCAATAGGTCCGATGGGAAATAACCTGCTTACTTTGGCAATGTTATGATGTTAGACCCAACCACACAGTCCCACATATAACACATTTTCCTTTGGGAATAGTTGTCACAGCCTCAGATTCAGGAAATATGAAAAAGGAAGAGCAAGATATGGGCTGTTTCCCTTAAATATTTGGCTGCTCATGATGAAAACAGTTTGTCAAGGCTTTGTTATGAACCTTGTGTAATATTCCTCAAAGTGCTGATGATGACCTCCATTTCTTTTCATTACTTCCACCACTGTCACCCAGCACATTCGCCAAACTTATCACAACACTTTGATACTGAGGAAGTCAAAGGGTGGCCAAGAAGACCGGGACAGGTGGAAACAGCAGAGTAAAACCTGCTTAAAATTACCTGTATACTTTAAAAGGTTTTATAATTAAAACAAGAGCGATGCTCTTTTAGCTTTTAATTCACTGTTCAGATGTCAAATTCCCTGAAAATGCTAAATGCTAAGTAGATAAAGAGACAAAAGCTAACCTTTAACATCATTCAATAAGCTGCTTTTGTATCAGGCTGTAAATGTTTATTTCTGCTGCAAAGGAGCCATCCCCAAGTGGTCAGTGCAAACACTGCTATTTTTTTCTTCTTCTTTATCTTCTTCAGGACCTGTATCAAATGAGTCAAGCTTGTAGCCCTTTTCTGGTGATTGAAAAGAGAGCACAGGGGGCAGAACACCACACAGAAAGTATGGCATGGAAATTACAGTGTTTTTGTTGCATAGCAGCAGAGATGGTAAATTATAGTACCAATATCTACACAAATCACTTTTGTGTGAATATCAAGGCTGCCTTTATTTGGACTTTTCTTCAATACAAGTTAAAGCAGAGATGCTCTACTTCAGGGGCCACATTGAAAAAAAAAAAGGGGGGGGGGTGCTATGTTTTTTTGAGGGCTGGCAAACATTATGTTTAGTGCAATAACTGTAATTTAATATAATCACTGGAACCAAGAAAAGGACCTTATTGCACAAACAGCAGCAAATTGCAGATGCCACTGACAAAAACCACAGCAGGATGCTGATCATCATTTACAATGCAAATTAGCACTGTAGACATGGCACTGCTGGGGACCATTAACTATCCAAAACATAGGTAACAGGCAACACATTGCTGGGGACCATTGTTTGCTATTCAAAACAGTAGGTAACAGACAGAACATTGCTGGGGACCATTAACTGTCCAAAACAGCAGGTAGCAGACAGCACATTGACGATGAATGCAGTTTCTCAACCATGTTTCTCTCTATCCACCCATGAAAGAAAAAAGAATCTGTTTTTCAGTCCTATAACCCACAACTGCATACTAGAAAGGGTTTTTCTAAGAGTCGTCCACTGTTTATTTAACTTATGTAAAAGTCAGAATTTTGACTCTTCCTCCGTTACACAAGGGATTTGTAGTGAGGCTCTACTATGAAAACAGTGATCCAAAGGGCCTCACCTGTGTGCTGCCGTTGGTGTTAGTATATTGTGTTTTTGAGAACGCAGAAAATGCTTCCTTACACCAGTATGTGATAGAAACATTGAGATGATGTGTCAAGCTGGTCTGCAGATGCCCCACCAGATCCTAGCTTTTTAATTCTGCAAACTCCAGCTGAAGCTTCATTAATCCAAAATGATCACTTTTTGCTTCATTTCATTGATTGATGATGATGATGGTTTGATCTCCACATCTGTTAGTCCATTTCCAAGTGCAACAACATCAAGGAGTTTTTCCTTGTAATCTCAAACTAACCAGTATTTGCTGAGATGAAGATAGATAATTGTGGCATATAGATAATATCGAGGCTTTCATCCACTGGAAGGATGCAATGGCAGTTTGTCCATCCGAATATGTTCACTGTTGTGTGAAATGTTTGATGCCTTACTACCATAACACCATCCGACAGTTTTTTGTTTTTTGGATTGTCATTCCCTGTCAATTTAGTCAAAAAACAACATTGAGGGGTCAACAGTGGTCCTTCAACAATTCTCCATCACTACATGGCTTCATCCTATTCCTCAGTTTGTGGGTGATTTTGTAGGAACCTTCCGTAACTTTTCTCTAATAATGATGTGGAAGACGTTTTTCCCAGCAGTCTTGGTTCCGTTTGAGTCTTATCAGCTTTTTTAGCATTAAGCAATCCACCTTTTGGAAAGTCAGTACTGAACTTAGGCTGGTTTATCTCCTGATGGTGCTGCAAATTGAACCTTTTATAATGTGAAATGACATCATCACAACGCATATGGACCCATTTTCCTGCATTATTTGACACAAAGAAAAACTCAAGTTTGCATTCCCTTTAAAATGACCAGTATACTTCCATGTATTTGTGTTTGTGCCAGTTCTAATATGCTGCAGAGACCTGGGCTAAATCGTGACTGATGTTCCACTGTTGAGGGATGGGGAGCATCATAGATCCATGTGGCTTGAGCAAATGAGAACATATTGTATTTTCTGGACTATAAAGTGCACCTGAATATAAGCCACACACATTAAAATATAAACGAAAATATATATTTTGTCACATATAAGCCGCACCAGACTATAAGCCGCTGGTATCCAGACTGAGAAATAAGATATTTACATCAAAAGATTTTGTACCATAAGTGTTTATTCACATACCTGAACTGATTGTTTCTGAACAGTGCCTGTAACACGGCAGTAAAAGTGCTGATCAAGCAAAACCGAAAACCATTGATGGTTTTATTCATTTCCCTCCTGTACACTAAAACCAAGTTGCTTTATTTTTCCTCCTCCTGTGTACTGAAACCACCCCACACAGCAAAGCCATCTGGAACAGGACCCGCGAAATAGACTCGTATCTGGGTCCACGTGCACTCAGTGCCGGATCCGCTTTGGAGCCGGATCGCGGACCTGTTGGCTCCACGCTGCGACCGGTCCGCATTACCGATTAAAACCCTACCTCCACGGCGGGTCCGCTCAGAACCCAGAAATTCGCTGGGTAACCAACAAACTGACTGGTTAAACTGATAAATCCAGGTGTTTCCGAGTAGCCACAATGGTCAGACACACCTGGATTAATCAGTTTGTCCAATAATAATAGGTATTGATGCTCACAAAATGAATGTAGAGTAGCATAGCCAACATAGGCTACTTAACAAAAACAGAATAGCTTTTAACTACTTGGTTTGTTTTTTGGTTTTTGCACTTCCTGCTAGAGCGCCCCCTGAGGGCTGAAGAAAAATTCATAGAAAAGCCACATCTCTTATAAGCCTCATGGTTTAAAGCGTGGGACAAAAGTAGCGGCTTAATGTCCAGAAAATACGGTAATCTTGGTGGCACGGAGTGATGATATTTTTAAGATTTTTCTTCTTTTCTTTTCCATTGGTAGCTAATAAAAGGACATCAGTTGGACTTTGAAGAGCCACATGTGGCTCGCTACATGTGAGTTGAGCGTCACTGGGATAATTAAAGAACAGAGGGCAGGCATGCAGTAGAGCCTGAAGCAGCAACCATCATCCGCCTGTATCCTCACTTAATGAGAGTTCTCTGAACAATCACATGCTCCATCAATATACATAAGCTTATTTAGACATTTACCACACTTTATAAATAGGAACTGGCAGGTGAGCCCCAGCCTGTCATATATAAATAATTCAACCATTTGCAGTCTCACAATCACCATGGATACAACCAGGAAAACTTTCAAGAGACAATGCTAATCAGTTCCTTACAACACAGACCTGCTGTATAAAAGTTATGTCACGATACTTATACTTAAATAAAACTATTTTCTTATCTCTTCAATAGCCTATCCCTCTAGCTCGGGCATCCAGAGCTGCCAGTAGGTTAGAGTGGTATTTACATAAAACATCTTTGCAAACTTAGACACAAAATACTTTTCCTCGTAAGAAAGCAAATCATACAGGCAGTAAGAGGCAGGGTTGAGAGACATAGTTACATGCACACAAACACCATAGCAAGGATTAGAGAAAGGAAAGAAATATTTGAATACAGCGACAGAGTATCAGGCTACACTGTCTCAGGTGCCGCAAGTCCCAGAGGCGATCATTATTGCACAGATAACCTTCGCAGCCTTCCCCTCCTCTGATGTGACACCGGGTAGGATTATCTCACTTCTGACTCTAACTGTATAATGGCTTCTGCAGGTTTATCCGAGCAGATTACATCCAGTGGAGCAAAGTCCCCATTTGAAAGGCTGAATGTGTTTCCCTTGTTGATTTCAGAGGGGCTTTGATTACAAAAGCCACTTCTTTAACAATGACTATGCTACAATTGATGTGTGCTAGTTTCTTAACTGGCAGGATCCCAGGAATGGAGGAAGGAATGATGAAAGGGCCTCGAGAGACAGAATATGAAGAGTCAAAGAAATGGGATGAGAGGGTCAACAGAGATGGATAGATGGAGTTGGATGCAAAGACAGAAGATGATCTTCAGGTGTGGAGGAAACCTGTGAACAAGATTTGGTGTGAAGACATGTCTTGGGAAGCTTTGCTCCTGTAAATAAAAGGAGGAGAAAGAGACAAAGATGATTGATAGAGAAGAGTATTATGAGCACTGAGAAAAATGGAGCATGTAGGGAAACTTATAGGTAGGCATGGGAAATTAAATTATGTGAGGCAGTCTATGTTCCTGAGTTGAAACCACGAAAACTCGGTACAGAAAATGATGAACAGAGCAGAGAGAGACACACACACACACACACTCACACACACCTCTGGGAGCTACAAGAAGCATTGCAGTTCCTAGAAAATATGTCTTTGTCATCCACAGTTTCACGCCACCAGGATAAAACCTCCGATTTTTGGTATCCAAGCAGTGCGGCATCGATGGGGAGCGGTTCAATTACCAGTAAAAGAAAAACCAAACCACTTTTGCAGCTGCCACAATTTCCTTTTTCCAGTAATGGTCCCCCGAGAGAAGTTAATCAGAGAAATGTGAATGTGGGCAAAATAGATTTTATTTGCATAAATATACAGTACCGTCTGGATTTCTTCTTTCCTCATTTAAAATTAGCTTCGGTTTAGTCACAGCGGTCCCAGTTTCATTGTACAGGTCTCTGCATAATGACAATAAAGGCTCCCCTTATCTTACAATATTTTGTTCTTCTTTAAGTTTTGCTGAGGGTAAAGTGACATTGAGTAAAAAACATCAGCTTTAATTACATACACTTTGATATTTTAGGAAACTCTAAATATATAGTTAAAAAATAAATCCTCTGAACATAAGAAATATGGCACAATAAGCCATAACTGATGCTGAAATTGCTCGATCAAAACCAGCACTAAGCGTGGTCAACCTAGCAGACATCTGGCTGCTGCATAATCACAACACATGATGCTTCCACTCCCCAGAGTAAATGGATTATCAAACACTCGATGGAACAATATTTTCACAGCACTGTTGATGTGTTCCTTGCAGCAGTTTTGTCAGCTTAGCTGGACTGATAGTGACACTGTGGTTAACTGACACAGTCGCACTGTTTCTAGCTGTATAAATTTGCGCTGACTGCTGAAGTCTACTCCTCAGCCAGTCCACTACTTTAAATCTTCAAAGCCATCCTTTCTTTATTCTTATCATACAACGTGCAAAAATGTCATGTGAAGAGTACCTATGGTGTGCTGTCAGGTATGCCGGTATGCCATATCATGTTGTGATTACGAACTGATTCAACCTGTGTAACAATTAATGTTGCATTTAGTTCTAAACATTATGTATTACCAATGATGAAATGTTAATTTTTAGATTCTTCTGTCATGAACAGGCTGCCTGTCACAGCTCGCCTGGTGGAGCCTCGCAAGTCATGCTTGGTGTGCTATCAGAGGGTGTTGGGACAGAAGTTGTGATAAATCCTGTGTCCTCTCAGAAGGTGCTAATAATTCAAGATGATGTGGCCAAATGTCACAGGACAAATTTTCTGTTCCTCGTGAAGACAGGACCACTAAAGGACTTGACAAATGACTCTGACTTTCACTTTTTCTCAAAGACTCAGTTTAGGATCCTAAAGCATGATCTTTCTGTTGTAGACGTGTCATCGTCACCAGTGTTAATTTGAAAGCAAATCAAGACGAGATGAGGAGGTAGAGATGCATGTGCAAGTGATTTATAGCTGCGCCACATAAAGAGGGTTTCATCATGTCGGAATAATTCAGATCATTTTAAGGAACATAGCAAAAATGAATTATATGTTACAAGTTATCCTTAGTTGCTCCTGCTGTGGTCACATCTCACACTGTTTTTTTTTTTTTTTGTTTGTTTTCTTTTTTGTGCCATGTAGTAAAACTATTCCATCTATTAAAATAGTCAAAACATTTATACATTTGAGTTAAATTCCCCATTGTGCTGGCAAACTATCCTTAAGCACAAACATTGTCCCCTTGGTTTTAAAATCAAATTAAAAATGTCTTTTTCAGAGTTGGTGCTGCAGATTTTTCAGCTCGATGAATGCTCATTTGCTCTGTAATAGCTTTAGAGAAAAACTTTGCACAGAGAACAATCACTGAATGTTGCATAGCTGATTTTCTGTAATAAATTGTTTTTTTCCCCTTAAAAATGCAATCACTTCACTTACTTTCAACAAAGTTGAACAAAGTTGAAAGTAAGCCCCCAGTTTGTATTATTGTGCCACATTAACAAATCTATGCCCACACTGGTATAAATGATTCCTGACCCTGCAAAGCACTTCTTCTAATGACAAACCCTCTGACTCTGCCAAATCTACATTAGTTGCACTCCAGCTGTCTCACAAGCCTCCCTGCACCTCTCTACTGTCTCGTGCTCGAGACATAAATGCTTCCTCTTTGAGGGTTTCCAGACAAAATCAATACCCAATAAGAGTGTTGGCAAAAAAAAAAAGAAACCAGATTTCCATCACTTTGGCCTTTTCTTATCCCTTCAGCCAAAGACATCAAAGCCTGGGCCCCTGCACAACAATCAGACAGGCAGACAAAGTCATCACTCTTTATCTTAAGGATAGATCCCTTATCTCTACACGGGCCTGACTGGGCCTCAGCTCAAACAAGGTGAGATGGCTCTCACCTTATGTTATCACAATGGAGCTGTACAAATAAAGTGGTTGACATGAAACTTAATGTACTTTTTTTTTTCTTTTTGGACTTCATAAGGTCATACTTGAAGATTAGCTATCTGTGTTATATTTGGGGAAAACATGGCTCTGAATTTCCAAATCACTAAAAAGAACAGGCATGTTGCAAAAATATTACAGTCGACTGAACATTCTCATTTGTACCTTTTTATAATAAGTTTTGTCAAGGTTGAATATTCTTGCTCATATAATGATCTCTTCTATGCCTCATTTGATCAAAATGCTCATTCCTGGTTGCTAAGGCTCCATCTACTGTCAAAATAAGGATGTTTTTATTATCAAATCAACTGCACTGGATTGTTATAAATATCATTGTTTTCCAACAATCGTAGATTTTCAAGTGTAGGTTAAATCTCAATTTACTTTACATTTAGAACATTCATCTCAGTCCATATTTTTTCACCATTAGAGTGAATATAGAGTGAAATTTTTTTTGACAATGAAGATTGGCAAAGACATTTCTTTCATACAAGTTCTCTCCATTAGAAATTAATGCAGTTCTTTAAATAACTGCCTGTGTCAGTAATTATACCTGAAAAATATAAGTGAGGTCCTAACAAATAAATTCACCATTTGTTCCATGAAGCAAAATTAAGCTCAGTGCAATACAGAATAACAACTGCTTTATGTAGATGATGAGATCATGTTGGCTTATTCTAATGAAAACCTCCAGCAGTCACTGGGACAGATGCAGCCAAAGAAACAACTTTTAACATGAGCAACTATGGGCTGTATTGTCTCGGTTCTATTCGGGTATCTCGGTTCAGTTTGTGGTTGGAAACTAAAGACTCGGGTCGGGTCGGTTGAATTTCACGGTGGACCCGTGAAGACCTCTACTTTGCATTGCACTTGGTGATGTCTGGCTTGGATGCAGCTGCTCCACCATGGAAACAGATTCATGAAGCTCTCTGCTCTGTTGTTGAGCTAATCTGAAGGCCACATGAAGTTTGGAGGTCTGTAGTGATTGACTCTGCAGAAAGTTGGCGATCTCTTCGCACTGCGCCTCAGCATGTGCTGACTCCGCTCTGTCAGTTAATGTGTCCTACTACTTGGTGGCTGAGTTGCTGTCGTTCCCAAACACTTCCATTTCCTTATAATACAGCTGACAGTTGACTGTGGAATATTTAGGAGGGAAATTTCACAACTGGATTTGCTGCACAGGTGTCATCCTATCACAGTTCCAGGCTGGAATTCAGTGAACTCCTGACAGCGACCCATTCTTTCATAAATGTTTGTAGAAACAGTCTGCATGCCTAGGTACTTAATTTTATACACCTGTGGCCATGGAAGTGATTGGAACACCTGATTCCAATAATTTGAATGGGCAAATACTTCTGGAAATATAGTGTAGAATGAACCGGAAGGATGGCAGGCTGATTGGGCCAGTGTCTGCGGTGATAGAGATGCTGTAGCAGTCTGCAGCTCTTGATTTAACAGTCTTTCTTCTATGTTCTGACCCTATCCTCACCTGTGGTCCGAAGCAGTGGGTAGTGACTGAAAAAGAGAAAAGCTTTCTGTAAAGGGTGGCTTAGCTTACCATTAGGAAAAGAGTGAAAGGCTCTGTGATCTGGGCAGGGCTCAGAGTAGAGTCTGTCCTCTTCCACATCTGAAGAAGCCTGTTAAGGTGGTCAGGATGCCTGCTGAATACCTTCAGCAAAAGTATTTTGGACATGCATGCCCCATTGGAAAGAGGCCTTGGGATAGGCCAGTCCTATCCTAAGCTATATTGTGTCTGGTACCCTAGGGAAGATGTTTTCTTCCCTAGGCAGCAGAAAATATTTGAGAAGCACTCGGATAGGCCAAGGACTAGGTGAACAGAATGGATGGATGGGTGAATGGCAATCCACAATGTTCCCAGACAGGAACTGTTAAAGTGCTGTACCAGCAGCTTAAAATTACTGCATTTTGAGGAAAATTATTGTATGTACCTAATTTCCATTCTGACATGGCTCAGGACCATCTGCATCAATAATATCTTGTCACAGAACATGTCCATAAAGCAGTTTTATCATTTAAAGGTCTCGTTCCACAACAAACTGTTCAATACTTTTTTTTTTAATTACCATAGGTCAATTCAAGTTGCACGTGCATGCTCAACTTCAAAATGGCAATCTACCCCTGCAGTCTGTATTAGCCTGTAATGGAAAACAGCCGGAAACGAGAGCGGATTGGAAAAGCCGTACCAGCCTACGTCACATTGAACAGTAATCCCATCCCCGGAAAACATTGCTGTCTGCAGGCAGGGAGCAGAGCTTATTTTGGTAGGTTGCTCACGAAGCGAACAAAGAGGAACTAACAATTCAAGAACATGGAAGAGAAAGTTTCATGACTGTGCTGTTTGCAACAGTAACATCTACATTGCATGTCCTTGCCTAAGAAAGAGGATCTACGGAAGAAATGGTTGGAGTTTATTTTTCGAACACCACCAGCAAAGTATAACACAACTTTACTTGTGTGTTTTAATCATCAAAGTGACTATTCAAATTACGGCGCAGACAGTAGCGGATAAGTTGTACTTAAAACCTGGATCTGTGCCATCACAACGAATCGGCCACCAGCTCACAGGCTGTAAGTAAAAAATGATTTTTTCCATCTACAGTTGTTTCAAAAGCCTGTTAATCTACCCGTTAATCGGCTATAGCTTGCATGACATTGGGACAAGCTACTGGTATGGTAATGTTGTCCAGAGCTTGCTAAATCTATAATCTTCCAACTAACAATTTGATTACTTGGTGTTTACCATTTTTCGGCCAGGATAAAAAAAATATGGCTGTATCTCTGAAGACATTTTTTGCGTGTTTTGCCATTTGTTGCCAGTTATCTCTATCTAAGTTGATGGAAACCCACTAGAGGGAGCGTCACAGTACTGTTAGCCAATCAGAGGCGAAGACATTTCCATATCATTAATATCAATAAGAATCCTCTGTACTATCCCCACTCTCGTATTCGCCTAACCATAACAGCTTGAAACAAGCCAACCTTAGCATATTTTTCATTGAAATCAACACTCAGGGCAATTATTTCAGACTAGAGACCGTCGCAAAATTAGTGAAAATACGATGGAATGAGAGCTTTAAAGAATCTAATGAACTCTCTCTCTCACGAGAGTTTACTAGAGTTATTGTTGGACCAAGTACTGCAGATCCAGGGCAATGACAAGAGTTGCTCTCTGAGGGATTTGGGGACTTCTTCAATTATTGATCATACAGAAGTCAAAATTATCATACAAATACGAAAATACTGGTATTACAGTCCTCGGGGGAAAAAAAACTAAGATATGTTTTTTTTTTCCTTTTTTTTCTCCTCTGAAATGAGAAATGAAAACATATTCTGGCTGCTCTCTCTTGTCACTGCCTCACAGAAAGAGAAAGATATTCACTTGTACAGTATACACAGTCAGCACAATGTCAAACTATTCCTTACCATGCATGCAGTGGTGCACCACAATTAAAGAGAGCTGTGTGTGTAAATATTTAGGGGAGTTGAAGGGCAACAGCAGTAATGTCAAGGTAAATTGAGACAATGTGCATAGAGTGTCGTTGACACCACTGTAAACACCAACTCGGTGGAACAATGCTATTCAAGAGACTGCTTTTCATAAACAGATGGGTGCAGTTTATGGCTGCTGCACCTCTTTGCTGGGTGAAGATATAACTACAGATTAGACAGACAGAGGCTGTGCAAACACTATTACTTTTCAGGTGGAAACTTCCCCTCTTAAGATGAGTGCTTAAGGTAAGATTTATCTGTTTTTGCCTCTCCAGGGTGACTGGACTCCAGAGGTATCTATTAAATAGATATGAGAGAAGAAAATGAAAAAAGAAAGGTATTTCTAATTGATCTACTTCATTTTCTAGGTATGTATTCTTACTGAGTGCTTGTCTTGATGTAATAACTCTTCTTTGATTTATTTTATTAAAAGCTCATGTCTGTTTCTACTGTTTGTTCTCATTGTGCTGATTCTCTGAGACCACGCTCACTATGAGAACATGAACTTAAAGACATGACATGAGGACATACATACAAGCAGCAATCGTACTGAAGCATGTTTGAGACTGGAGTAATGTGAGTGTGTGCCAGCGGGGGAGTTGGGTGAGAGGGTCAGTCGTGCTTTGGTAGGTCACAGTACACCTCGACCAGTGTGTGCCCACTAAGGCCCTTTCTGATTTTAATTTGTGAAAAGTGCTATATAAATAGACTCAAGTTATTTAATTAATGACTTAATGCTTAACCTTTAACTTGTAGTTTTACCCTTGAAATGCTCACCAGGAACCATAAATGTGCAAAAGTAGTTGTCAGTGTGGTTTCTGTTTAAGTGAATGAAAGAGTCCAAACCACAACTGTAACAATAGTGGCAATCAACAACAGTGGGATCACTTTTCAGAGACAAAAAAAAAACCCCCAACAATTTAAGAAAATATTTTCTGGAAATACACTGCACTGCTTGGTTTTCTGAAGTCTGAATAACATTCAGCAGTTGCAGCAGGTCATCACAGTCCATCTTGGAATGTAGATACAGCTTTGGGGTGCAGCAACAAGCTTCATCACAGAGCATTATTAGAACACATTTTTACATCACAGAGATTATTAAAAAAATAATCACTGGCACCCCATGAAATCAAAACGAAATCATGAAGTAGAGATATAAATAGCCCAATGTTAGCTATTACTGATAAACTAATGGAACCACTGATCTACAACCAACTAATAATGCAACTGTATCTTTTAAAAGATGTTAGAATATGAGCATGTGGAAAAGAAAATAGAAAATACTTAAAATGATTTAATACACTAGTCTAAAATGAAATGCTCCCCATGATTTGATAGCTTGGAGAACCACCTTTGGCAACAGCGACTTAAAGTAATTGCTTTCTGTATGATGTTCTCAGCCTCTCTCTTGCTCTTCATAACTTTGCTTCAGTAACATCTTCATTCTGTTCTTTTTCAGCCATCTTTTGCAGCTTTTGTGATGCGCTTCGAATCATCGTCACGTTCCATGATCTGATTTCAGTCAGGTTTCAGCTGTCAGAAATATGTTTGACTGTCATAATGAGGTGTTTGTGCTGATACACTGTATTTGGTTTTTTGGCAAATATGGCAGTGTGCATAACTGCCAAACATCCCCACTCTGGGGTCATCTGCAAAAAGTCCTTACGGCCTATGTTCAGAGCAGAAACTTACTTCTGGCAACCGTTCCAGCCATACGTGTGCAGTTTTTTTTGGTTTTTTTGTTTTTCTTGTAACATGCTAAATGAGGCTTGTAGAGTCTGAGATGCAGCTTTTGGATTTTTTTTTTTTATACAATTTATTCCTTTAAATAAATTATATAGTCTTTAGTTGATCTTGTTGTGATGTCCACAAAATGGGAATATCATCTTAAATGTTTTCAACTTGTGAGTAATTCCTATTGTAGATTGATGGATTCCTGCTTTTCTAAGATTATCATTGATGTTGTTCCTCCTTAGCAATTATGTTAACTGCACAAACATGAATGTTCGTTGCCAGATCAGCAAAGTGCCAAACACCTTAAAGCAGGGATCACCAAATGGTGCAGACCTCGGTCCGGATCCGGACCAAGTAAAGG
Source organism: Hirundichthys speculiger (assembly GCA_018398805.1). Taxonomy (NCBI): domain Eukaryota; kingdom Metazoa; phylum Chordata; class Actinopteri; order Beloniformes; family Exocoetidae; genus Hirundichthys; species Hirundichthys speculiger. The sequence goes on along the minus strand of JAGFBZ010000381.1, from coordinate 324,093 downwards.
TTCTGTCCGGACCAGTAATCAGTACCACATAAATACCTCAAAATACATAGCTCAAATTTTTTCCCAGTGCCCGAGGAAAACCGTGAGCGCAGGTAAACTAGTCATTTGCGGCAATCACCAACCGTTTACGGCCGACAGCTCTGAGAGCCACTGAAATTCATTTACTTCAGAAACAAACGAGAGAGAAGAAGACATGGCATGCTCGAAGGTGTATAAGGTTTGTGCTGAAAATCGACATTTCAAAACTGAAATGACGAACGAGTATGAGTTTATCGTTCCGGCCGGCAGTGGTAAACCGTTATGCCTAATATGCTGTGAAACAGTGGCATTAATCAAACGCGGGAATATCAAGCGCCACTACGAGACCAAACACAAGTTTTTTGATGAAATCTTTCCACCAAAGTCTGAAGTGAGAGCACGGAAAATCAACGAGCTTCAGGCCCAGTGCGACAGTGTTACATGGTAAACTAGAAAAGCACTGGGAGAGCGCCGACCTCCACCAAGGGCAACAATTATTGAAAATTTGAAAGTTGGCCTTCAATACCTCTTCACATGGGCGAGGCTAGCCCTTTTTTAGGGGTGCTTCAGCACCCTAAATTGAAATTCAGCACCCCAAAAATCTGGAGTAAGAAATGTTGTTATTTTAAAATTTTAGTTCGCATTTGACAGGCTTAGATAATGTCCAAAACTTAATCCATAGTTTGTGGTTTAAGTTTATATTTTAAGAATGAATATGACCCCGCCTAATGGTATCGTCCTCTTCTCACTAGCGTTACTTGTGGGTTGTGGTGGGGCTCATTGGGTGCTCAGCACCCCTAAAGCTCTGACCCTAGAATCGCCCCTGCCTCTTCAGCTGTTTTAATTTGACATAATTGTTTGGTTAGTTTTTTTCAGGAAGGGAAAGATGAAAATATGAAAAGAAAAGGCACTTCTAAAAACTTTATTTGCATCATTTCAGGAAGAGGCACTTTTGATTTTATTATGAAGAAATATTTTTTATTAGTTGTAATGCAGGCCTCAAGTTCACTGTTAGCTGCACGTGTCTCAATGTGAACGCAAAAAATAAATGTTGAAATGACATGAAAATATATGATGTGCTTTTGATTAACATGGACAGGCTATATATGCCATGGTATGTGATGCAAGAGATGTATGGTCTGGACCTTGTGACAGAATACATTTTAGTGACTGGACCCATTAGAATTTTAATTGATTAACCCTGCCTTAAAGGTTTCAAATCAAAACAATATTCATTTCCTGTGGACTGCTGTATTGTGTAGGATGCAGATAACACAAACTTCATACACATGCTTCAAAACATTCCTTTCCTGCCACTTTAATAGACGTTATTTACTGTTCATTTTGATACTATGAGTGTTTCATTAACATCTGTTGATGTAAATTTGACTTGATACCACAGCATACCATAGTTGTGCCAGAGGCAACAAGCTGTACCGGTTATAATTATTATTATCATCACTGTAACTTGGCAATCCAAAGATGCGGTATTCCTAATCCTCTTCTCTCCTGTACACTTTGGAGAACATTTTGTGTTCTCCTGAGAGTTCAGTGTTCAGACCGTAATGTTGCCACACCTGTGAGCTAGTTCAGGCAGAAAACTCAAGCAACAGTTTGCACTTACATATAAATGGCTCATTTAAGTTAAATTTCTACTTCATTCATTGCTTTTTGAAGGATGAAAATGGTATCCACCTCGCCTTGCTATGGGCTCTGAGTCGAAATATTAGGACAGGGCATTAAGTCATTGCTTATATTTCCTAATATTTTAATGTAGACCTGGAGATAGTGATGATATATATATATATATATATATCAAGGTTTGCAACGGTACAGGTGGCTCACGGTACGGTCCGTACCTCGGTTTTTGTGTCATGGTTTCGGTACGGATTCGGTACAGTTTCAGAACACCCGCTACCCTAAACCCACGAACGCAAAATACAGAGTTTGCAGAAAGCGCAACTCGCATGTCTGCGTATAAAAGAGCGTGTCCAAATGGCATAAATGTGCGTCCACCTGGTCACATGTGGACGTGCACGAACGGCTCTACCTCTCGATTACGCATCACCGTTATACTTGCGTGATCTTTAAATGCGCATCCAATGAGTCGTTCTGCAGTATTTTAAAGAAGCACATCAGATGCACAACTGGTACCAACTGAATCTTACGCAGGTAAGATCGCGGGTTTAGGGAGGTGGAAGATTGTGTTCTGTTAACTGTTTTCACTCTCTCGCCGGTGTATTCAACAGCAAAACCAAAATGCTCCCACACCGGTGATTAAAAAAGTTATTGGAACATAAATACTGCGGGACATAAAAGCGTATTGTCCCGTGCAGGTCGTACCGAACGGTTCAGTATTTTACCGAGTACCGTTGCATCCCTAATATATAAATATATATATATATTTTTTTTTTTTTTCTTCAAAAAAGAAAACTACTGGACTGCAAAAATGCATATATTTGGACTATTCTACAGACCAGAAACTGAGAAGTGGCTCATGCTGCAGGGTAGGTTCTGGACTTTACTTTGATCTGGGTTTTGCTGCAAGTTTGCTGACAGCAACTCTTCAAGCTGAGAGCCAATAAAACATCTCTTTCAATGTGCATGACCACTTCTCCAACATCCATTTTCAAAAATGTTTTGAATCTGTAAAATAGTGAATGAAAAACCGATTTGCACTGACTTGCAAATCCTTCACAGTGTATTTCAGTGTATTTATTTATTGATAAAAATCTGGTTATTTATGCGTGCTTGCAGTGTAATTCAATGAGAGTAATAATTGCCGTATTCAACTTAGGACTCTGTTTGAGAAGTGTACTGTATGATCAATTTGCCCAAAACTGTTTCCATGTTCATGCACCCATGAAAGCATTTCAGTTTCCTTCTCGTTTCTGTCATGTCAAAAAACTGCAAGGCTGGAAACATAAGCAAGAAAAGAGGCCTTCAGCTCATCACCATCATCCCTCAAGCTTTTGTGCATTTCTCAGTGTCCCAGTGTTCCTCAGAAAGAGCAGAGACGGCTGGAGCTGCACTCCTATTCATGAGTCATTTCTCCCATGTCTCAGCAACAAAGAAGAGCGTAAAAAAAGGGAAAATCAATCTCGGTAGCTGCCAAATCACTGACTGAAAGGTGGCAAGAAGTGTGTTGGCAAGCACAGAATTTGTTTAATCTTCTTCAAATGAGGATGCTTCACAAGTGGCAAAGAAAAGTTGCATTAGCTTTTTTTGTTTTTTTTTTTTTTCTTCCTGTTCACTCCTCCTCCACCACCCACTGCCCTCCTACACTCCATGTGCAGTGGTCCATTAGGCTGCCTATCCACAGCCAGAAGTGACTTTGACATTTGCTGGAACACCCAGTGGAGTTTCCAGGCTTGAAAAGATATCCAATGCTTTGACCCAAAACCACACAGTCCTTTTTCTTCTCCCATTCCCCTTCTATCAATTTCTCCTCTGTGACATTGTTCACTGATATGTTGTCTCTCAAAGCAAAGGCTGAATGTATTTAAAATTCCACCAATGCGAGACGACCCCTTCCATGATTACCACTGCTCACATGGCAGAGATTCTCATCCACACGCATATAAATACTGAAAAGCAAAACACACGAATGCACAAAACAGAGAGATGGTCGAGCAATCACTGCAGTCCTTCACTTTCAATATTTTTATGAGTACACCACTGACAAGAGAAATCAAAGGTCGAAGTTGAAGATCAAATCTTCAACTGTGAACTCTTTTTGGAATATGATCTACAGTATAAATATACAGCTCAGTGGCCACAGATTTGTGGTTCCAAAATAATGAGAACAGCAGCAGAACAACTCAAAATAGCTGAATCGAATAGTATCTACTTATCTATAGATAAATAGATACTCCAAAAACATGCTTTTTCTCTCATTTTGGAATATTATTTGTATATTTATATGAGTAAAAAAAATTAAATAAAGATTAGCTTGAAACTTACAAAAAGTGAAAACATTTTCCCGGAATGATGTTTTTAATGAAAGCTGCAAGTAAATTCTCTGTATCCTTAAAAAATAAAATAAAATAACAAAACAAGAAGCAACCTCCAACATAGGTATCAAACAATGCATTACATGAATTGAATCTATTTTAATAAACACCTGAAAAATAGAATAAATGAACAACACGTGCTGTTCTTTAACTTCTGCTGCTCAGATGGTGAAGTGTGATGCTTAGGGTTCCACTCCTTGGTGCTCCAGAACTTTCTTCACTCACGGTGCTGCTCTGTGCTTTGAATTAATGGGCACAATAATGACATTTATCTAATTTTCAATGCACTTCATTAAGAATGTAAAATAATGCACTTGTTAGTCAGCTGAAAAGTGTCTGCTGTAAAAGTACATGTATATTCAATATTCAATAACCACTGCTCTCCTCACCACTGAAAACTGCCAGATTTTATATTTATGTTGCCCATCCAAAAAAAAAAAAAAAAAACTTCTTAGATTAGAGTTGACATGTGTCAGAGTGTGACACATTCAAGAAGCCAAATATGAAACTAACAGTAAGGTAACAGGACTTTTCATTGCTATTTCGTTAAAATGAATAGTTTATCAATAGTAAAGATGATATACTTCAGTCATGACTCAGTTTTCAGCTGCTCAGTTGCCAGGACATCTGGACACTTCAGGCAGGTATGCAGAGCAAGGACCTTCACCAACTCCATCAAAACACTCAAACACTACCTGACTTGTAGTGCTCAAGTACAGGACTCAAACTCGACTCCAACACTAGCCCTAATTTTAAATATTTATGACTTCACTTGGACTTAAGTGGTGTTGGCTCTGATCTGGACTCAGACTTGTGCATTATCTTCATTTGCATGCATAATCAGAAACGCATAGTGCTAGCACTGCCACCGAGCATATGGGAGGTCCCAGGTTTGAATCCTGGTTGCATCAGGAAGTTGCATCAGGCATAAAACTTGTGCCAAACGTCTCATGTGGATCACTCTGCTGTGGTGACCCCAAACAGGGAGCAGCCAAAATGAAAGTTAGATATGCACATCCCTACATACCATGGGTTCATGTCATGCTTAGGATCAAACTTATTGCTAAAACGCCAAGAGAAAATGTCTCTAAGATTGTCCACTTTGCTTTTACTGAATTCTGGTGTCATGGTAGAAAGTGTTTTCCATCTGTAAAAGACTCACAGAAGAGATGATGGCAACCTCCAGTTTGGTGACAACTTCCAACTCCAAATGTCATCTGGCTAGAAGTGCTACAATGTGTTTTGCTTAGTTTATAGCAGATTTGGTGCAATAGAGAAAACTCTGTAACTGTAAGCAGGAGGCTTGCTAACTGATGAACTAGAGACAACTTTCACTGGCTGCTAGCCAGAGCTTTAGCTAAAGCTGGAGCCTACTGATCTTAAAATGTGTAAAATGATAAACTTTTAAATTTTTTCTCCTCACATATAAAGCTCTTAAGGGCCCAGCTCACTCTTGTCTTGAAAAGCTTTTAGTTCCATATCTTGTGTTTCCAGAAGTAGAATGGGAATCAGAGGCTTCATTTATCAAACTCTTCCATGGTGGAATCAGCTCCCAGTTAGTGTCTGGGAAGCAGACATCCTCTTTATCCTTATGGTTAGCCTTAAAACTTGTCTTTTTGACAAACCATATGGTTAAGTGTCATTAATGACATGTATACTCTTTTGTTGTGTGTATATCATGATTATTGTCTGTCTTTCCTGCCATCTCAGGCTCCCAACTGGTTGACACAGATGGCTGCCCTCTGAGTCTGGTCCTGCTGGAGGTTTTTTTTTTTTTAGATTAGATTAGATTAGATTAGAAGTATTTTATTCATCAAGTACTTGATGAAGTACATTTTTACAAAGTCTGCTCTTTCAGTTTCTATAATGGGAGTTTTTATATACTCCAGAATGTTATGAGGAGTGATCAGCTCAACTGCAATTAATAGCAAAGTCCGTCTTTGCCTTGAAAATAAACTTTATTACCAAAAACACATTTACTGCATTTCAGCTCTGCCACAAAAGGACCAGCTAACATGAATACAATAACACACAGGTGTCACACACATTAACACAGGTGTGGGTGATGATGAGGACAAAGCTGGAGATCAATCTGTCATGATTGAGTGGCTGGACACTTTAAAAGGAAGCCTGTGTATAACACCTTTGTTCTTCATCTTTTAGCCATGGTTACCTGCAAGGAAACATGTGCAGCCATCATTGCATCGCACAAAAAGGGCCTAACAGGGAAGTTTATAGCAGCAAGTAAGATTGCACCTCAGTCAACCGTCTATCGAATTAACAAGAACTTCAAGGAGAGTTCAATTGTTGCCAGACAGGCTCCAGGGCGCCGAAGAAAGCCCAGCAAACGTCAGGACCGTCTCCTGAAGGTGTTTCAGCTGCGGGATCGGGCCGCCACCAGTGCAGAACTTGCTCAGGAATGGCAGCAGGCAGGCATCTGCACGCACAGTGAGGCGAAGACTTTTGGAGCAAAGAAGCCACTTCTCTCCGGTAAAAACATTAGGGACAGACTGGTATTCTGCAGAAGGTACAGGGACTGGACTGCTGAGGACTGGGGTTAAGGCATTTTCTCCAATAAATTTCCTTTCCGATTGTTTGGTGCATCTGGAAGACAGCTTGTTCGGAGAAGACGAGGTGAGCGCTACCATCAGTCCTGTTTCATGCCAACAGTGAAGCATCCAGAGACCATTCATGTGAGGGGTTGCTTTTCAGTCAAGGGGGTGGGATCTCTCACAATCTTGCCTAAAAGCACAGCCATGAATAAAGAATGGTACCAGAACGTCCTCCGAGAGCAACTTCTCCCAACCATCCAAGGGCAGTTTGGTGATGAAGAATGCCTTTTCCAGCATGATGGAGCACCTTGCCATAAAGCAAAAGTCATAACGAAATGGCTCGGTGAACAAAACATTAAGATTTTGGGCCCTTGGCCAGGAAACTTCCCGGATCTTAATCCCATTGAGAACTTGTGGTCAATCCTCAAGAGGTGGGTGGACAATCAAAAACCCCCAAATTCTGACAAACTCCAAGCATTGATTATGCAAGAATGGACTGCCATCAGTCAGGATTTGGTCCAGAAGTTGATTAACAGCATGCCAGGGAGAATTGCAGAGGTCTTGAAAAAGAAGGGTCAGCACTACAAATATTGACTTATTGCATGAATTATGTGTAATTCTCAATAAAAGCTTGTGAAACTGATGAAATGGTTCTAATTGTATTTCATTATAACATGGAAACACCTGATTTAAAAACTCTGAAGCAGCAGGCTTTGTGAAAATGTAATATGTGTCATTCTCAAAACTTTTGGCCATGACTGTATGTAACCTTGAAGCCTTTCCTATAATTGTACAAAAAGCTTGGTGGCTTTAAAGCTGGGTAAGCTATGTAAAATCCAAAATGAAAAACTAAATGTTGTTCTGTAAAAAGGAAAGTGAAAGCGATAGGTTTTACAAATTGGTCACTCGCATGAGCTCCATATTATTACCTGTCGTTGCATTTCCATTCTTTGACAGTTTTGTTATTGTAAATATGACATCGAACCAACTCAAAATCATCCACGTTTCATGTCCTTTATTTAGTGAGATAGCAAGCCCTGACTTTGGAGATATTTACTGAGAGATGTGTGACTGACAGCATCCAGCTCCTCAGTGTGAGCCTGGCTATTGTTGTTAGCAATCCAGCAAAAAACAAATAACTTTCAACTGTGACGTTGGAATTAGGTGTCAGTTTTCTCTCTCTTTAGTTGTAGCAAACCTCCCTGAGTCCCCACTGTGTCAAGCTACTGTATTGGAATCCATCCACAGAAGTTTAGATGACATCAAACTCTGGCTGCCTCTAAATGTTCTCTGTTTGAACAAGAGCAAAACTGAGTGTATTGTGTTCACCTCTCCAAACTGTCCCAGCAGTGTATCTCCAGTAGTTCCAGGTCTTGGTCAAACGTCTGGTTGTGACCTTAGTCAATAGCTTTAAATTTGATAAACAGATTAACTCTGTTGTCAAGGCAAGCTTTTTTCAGCTTCGACTCCTTGCTAAAGTTAAGCCTTTCCTGAGCCGTAGTGACCTTGAGAAAGCCATCCATGCTTTATTAGTTCCCGACTCGATTACTGTAACTCTCTTTATTTTGGAATCAGTCAAACTTTACTGCATCGCTTGCAACTTGTCTAGAATGCTGCTGCTTGCCTGTTGACAAATACTCAGAGCCACGATCATATAACACCTGTCCTTTACTCCCTCCACTGGCTCCCGGTTGAGCTCAGAATTCACTTTAAGCTTCTGTTGTTTGTTTTTAATGCAATTAATGGCCTCGTACCACCATATCTATGTGAGATTTTAGGTTTTCAACCCAGCATAACTCTGCGCTCTACTGGCCAGTATCTGTTTGAGGTCCCGTGGTCGAGGTGCAAACAGTGAGTGATCGTTCCTTTGCGGTTGCAGGTCCTAAACCCTTGGAACGGTCTGTGTCCTGAGCCATGTGTCTTCACTGACCTGCCTCTGTTCGACGCCAACCAGAGGACATTTTTATTTAGAATGGCTTTTGGCACATGACAGCACTATGTCACTGTTTAATGTGTTTCATTGGTATTCTCATTGTATTTAACTGTTGGTCTTTTATTGTTTTCATTTATTTTTTTATATTGTGAAGCACTTTGGTCAACTTAGTTTGTTTAAAAGTGCTATACAAATAAAGGTTGATTAACTGATTGAGTATGGCGGACCAGATCAGTCTGCCAGATGAAAGCACAAAACTGAGCTGATGTTAACATTTTATGCAATAAAGAAATGCATTGTAGTTTCTGAAATTTTTAAACTCTAATCACCGGAATAAAAAACATCAATCAACTAATTACCTTACATTCTACATATTGTTGTAGTGTGTTTTCAACATACAGTTACAGCCAGTGTAAGCAATTAATACAGAGTGGCACAACTGCTTATTAGGGCTCTTTTTCTTTTTTCTAGTCGAGAGCAAGGGAGTGTGTGAGTTATTACCTCTGATAAAATTATCTAGAATAGAGATTTTAAAGACAAACAAAATCTTCTGTAAGGCACTGACAGATTGACAGCATTGTTTGAACGTGTGTGCGTGTTTGTGTGTGTGGGTGCACACTCACTGGCCACTTTATTAGGTACACCTGTTCAGTTGGTTTTTATCAAATATCTCATCAGCAGCAGCCAATCACATTCCAGCAACTCAATGCATTTAGGAGTGTGGGCACGCTGAGGACGACTGGCTGAAGTTCAAACTGAGCATCAGAATTAAGAGCAGAGGAGATTTAAGTGACTTTTAAGTGGTTGTTGGTGCCAGATGGGAAGATTTTCAGAAGATGATCAACTGGGATTTTCACGCACAAATATCTCTAGGGTTTACAGAGAATTGTCCAAAAAAGAGATTATATCCAATGAGTGGACTGGCATTGTGTGGACAAAAGAATCCTTTGTTGATATCAGAGGTCTGAGTAGAATGGGCAATATGATAGAGAGGCAGCAGTTGCTCAAATAACTACTCTTTACAACCCAGGTATGCAGAATACCATCTCCAGGGACGGACTGAGACTAAAAAACGCCCCTGGGCTTTCCCCCCCTATGTAGGCCGAACAATAACCAGGGGGTTGCCATAGTGATATATTGTCATTTTCATAACAACACCCACACATACGAACTATTTCAGATATTTATCCAACAACTCAAGAACACTAATATTAAATAACTACTAAACATCACTTGCATCTCCTAATTAAAAATGAACATAAACATTGTCTTTTATACTGCTATTTTACAGTTACTTATATGATTACATTTTAAACAGGAAAAAAAATCTATTTCTATGTCACATATGTTTGATTAACATTTGTTTATTAGCATTACTTGGAATGACAGCCATTAAATCTGTACTTATACCGCCAAAATTCTAACGCTTTGGCTAAACATATTATTTGATACCTTGGCTACAGACAAGAAGAATAAAACAGATTAAGTTTTCCTGAATCTCATTACATTTTTAGCCTTTGAGGTCTATTCTGTGTAAGAATTAGCCTGCTTGACACATTTTATAAGTTTAATATTATGCCAGGTGACCCAAAAACCCAAAATGAGGACACCCTACCGGCCTCTTGTTAAGACTGCAAAAATACTCAAAGATAGTCAAAGATGACAAAGTAGCTCTATAAACCATACATTTATTTGAAACATCACTTTTCCATTTGAAATGAAAGTTTTCTGATATGTAAACTTAAAATAATGCCTCATAACCAGTGACATGTGGTGAGATTCATGGCTGGTGAGGCACTGACTCCATCAGAATCAGATTTACACATTTATGAACACAACAGAGTAGATTATTCACCATTTGGTCAGTAGTAGTTAGCAGGTTATGTTTTATATATCATATCAGTATCGTTTTAAAAGATTTTCTAGTGGCCTTAATTGGATAGAGAGAAAGTAATGGTGAAAAAGGGATGCAACAACATATTACAACACTAGAAATTGAACCCACAAACCACTATATGAGAGCCCACCCACTTAACCACTAGACTACCTTGAAAATACTGTTGGAGGACCATGACATTATACTGATTTTTAAAATGTAATTGCCCCATACAATGCTGCTGTGATTAGTTAGGGTACCATTCAACCAATCATTCTTCAAACAACATTTGTAGCCTATTCCACAGACTTTGCACCACCACGCACCACGAAAGAGAAGACAAAGATAAAGAGTGCCACAATGGAAAACCCTTCACCCCCTCAAACTTTTGGTTCTCTTGAATGTAAAGAGCCTAATCTGCATGATTTATGCAGAGGTGAATATTAAATTGCAGCCATTTGTGCTTGTTTACCTATTTATAACTGGTATGCTTGGTAGTTACGTGCTCGTGTTTAACAGCAATAAGCCACATATATCTCATCATCACCCCAAATCCAGAACCGTATCCTGTTTAATTGCTATGGTTTTATGTCGTTGTCACTTACTGGTATCTCCTCCTCTGGTGAAATTCTTTCAGCTGCCCACCTGCCCCTCATCAGCCTGTGGTTGGTCAGGTTGGATGGCCACCCTGCTCTCAGTCTCATTCGGTGATAATACTTTAGTGCTTTGGTCGACACTGTCGTCTTAGTCGACATCAAGCAGTATCAATTACCGCTGCTGCTTGCAGCTGCGCTGCTGCCAAAAAGCTCTGTGAGCATTCTATATTTTGAAGCATCAAGTGACTTGGCTTTCTTTAGTTTTAATTTTTCCCATCCACCTTTCTCCTTGCGTTTTCTGCTTGCCATCTTTCTGTTGACAGAAACTAACGTTAGTCTGATTTGTTGGTTTTTAGGCCTATATCTGATAAATGATCATCGTCTTAGCGCCCACTGCTGTTAGTTGATAGACTGAAAATTTTGGTTATTGAACAGGGCTGACGTCCGTAGACCGGACGGCCGTTCTGGACTTTTCCAGAGTGCACAGACTACCAGTCCGCCCCCGACCATCTCTCAACACACAACATATGGAACCTTGAAGCAGACTACAGCAGCAGAAGACCACACCAGGTACCACTTCTCTCAGCTAAGAACCAAAGATGGACAAAAAAGGATTTGGAAAACCATTTCCTGGTCTGATGAGTCTCGATTTCAGTTGCGACAATTAGATGGTAATGTGAACAACATTAACGAATGGATTCATACTGACATCAACAGTGGTGTTGATGTCAAATGTCACAATGCTCAGGTCATATCAAACTGGTTTCTTGAGCATGACAATAAGCTCACTGTTCTCCAAAGGCCCCGACAGTCACCAGACTTCAATCCAATAGAGCACATTTGGGATTTGGTGAGACATGTTATTTGTGTCATAGATGTGAAGCCAACAAATCTGCTGCAGCATGATGATGTCGTGACGTGACATGATGCTATCATGTCAATATGGACCAAAATCTCTGTGGAATGTTGCTGACACTTTGTTGAATCTATGCCACCAAGAATGAAGATAGTTCTGAAGATAAAAGAGGGTCCAACCCAGTACTACTAAGGTGAACTTAATAAAGTGGCCAGTGAGTGTATGTACAGTTGAAACCAGATGTTTACATGCATGATATTAAAAAGGCACGTAATAGTTTTGGGGTTTTTTTTCTCACTATCTGACATAAATCTGACTAAACCTTTCCTCTTTTAGGTCAGTTAGGATTAAAAACATTTATATTTGCTAAATACTAGAATATAATAACAAAGAAAATTTTTTTAAAGAAATTCTTATTTCTTTCTTCAAAGTCAGATGTTTACATACATTTCCTTACTATTTGCTAGAATTGACTCTAAACTGTAAGATTTGGGTCAAATGTTTTGGGTTTCCTTCCACAAGCGTCTCACAACAGTACAGTTGGTACAGAACTCGTTTTGCTGTGGATGATGACACCCTGTCCAGCTTTATCTAGCATCTTCACAAAGTGTTTTGCTTTTGCTTTTGTCCTTACCCGTGTGCTAAAACAACACCTTCCGAGTCGTCATCGTCATCTGGGCCTTCCCAAATTGTTTAAAGCTATATTGATATACTGTATATACAATATCCTTACTTAATGCATGTAAACTTGTCAATGAAACATGATGAAATTATGAGTATGTTGTGTATGTAAGTTCTGATGGACATGCCTTTTCCACAATGAAGTGTTTTCTCACACTTTCAAAGATATTTTATTCTGAAGTGGAGTGAGATCATCTGCAGATCCACCTTTCTGCCTCTCCAAGGCAGTTGTGTTTGCTTGGTTCAGATTCTCTCTTCACCATTAACCATCCCTTATCCTGTCTCACTTTTTCAAACTGAGTGACTCACCCTCCCCAAGGCTCTTACAGATACAGCATGGTCTGAGTTCACCATTTCAGATTACATTAACACTGAACTGTGAAGAAATCGGGGGCCAACTGAGAGTCCTCGGCATCTAATTGATCCTTTCTATGTGTACCACAGAGAGACTGAGCCTCTGGGGAGAGCAGACGGCTCCTGCTTCGTAGTGTAATCTCTGCTCATATGGGAGGCCAAGCAAACTTCTCACTTCTCCATACCCCCCCCTCGAATGAACAGGCTGAAAAGCAGGAGGCATGTTTGGCTCACAGCATGCCCCTTGAAAAATGCTCTGTGATACTCGAGTGGTCAGTGGACTGAGAATCGAGGATAAAGAAAAAGTGCCTGCCTGTAGGGTGGTGATGTGTCATGACCCCTCCTCAGAGAAAGCTACGTGCCTGTTGTGTGGTTTTGTTGTTATCATCCTTGTTAGGAATAATGAGGTGTGTTGAATTTTGTCCATCTCTCCTCTGTCTTTTTCTGCACACATTCATTTCACTGGAAATTTAAACCAACAGTGATCAGAAAACCTGCATACCCAGCCGCATCCCACTAGGTTACCACCTAGATTGTCAGCGTGTAGTACTTTGAGCATTTAACATCGTCCTAGTCTCCAGGGTTACCTACTTGCCTCCCAAGTGTGCCAGTCAGTTGACATCCTTAGGACTTCTTCTGCTTTGACGTCTCCTGCATCACCTTGGCTTCCAACTCCAGCCATGCAGGATTTATCTCACTATTCTACCCAGTCTTGAAACACTTTCCAGAGTTTACATGTCTGAACTTGTCATTGGCATGTGACATGATACGTGTCAAATATTCTTATAAACATTTAGGAATATATGCATAAGAATATGCATATAGAAAGCTCATTGCGTTCTATATGGAGTGGCAAGAAAAACCATGTGAACCTCTTTCTGACACCCACATAGAGACTTGGGCCATTAAAGCGCAAGCTAATGGTCTCATGAAAGTGAGATGGTTGTGCTTTGACTCAACCGCCACCCTGCAAAACAAACTCAAGAAGGTGTGCAAAAAAATAATGCACCTAAGTGCATGCCTGCAAAACCAGTTTACAATGCCCTCCATCAAGCTACATGGACACACCAGCAACTTAATGAATGATTCTACAGAAACTGGTTTCAGTGGTTACAACCAGCACTGGTAGGTAGTTTAAACACTGAAGGTAATTTGCAATAGTTAAGATATATTTCTTTTTTTAATAAATCAGTTTTTGAAAGTTACCTTTATTCTGCTGATTGATTTGCCCAAAGAAATTGGGCTTTAGGAAATGAATGTGCTATAAATCACCAAGGCAGAGATTTAAGCTAAATAATGAACAATGAGCGCATTCTCCAAACCCATTACATACAAATCCAAATGTTACGTTATCCGTTGGTGAATCGGAGTAGGTTTTACTACGGAGGTGATTTAAGTGTAAATCTACTTCACATATTTACAAAGATTTCATGAATGAGTCCCAGTGTTTTTAAGATGCTAACACAAAAGTAATTACTTCTTGTGTCTTCACTGAACACACACTTGAGACATGAACTGTGCTGGAGGAAAAGGTAAGTGAATATTTTAGAGTAATAACTGGCCAAACCTCCTTTGACAGTAATAACTTCAAGCAAGCACTTTCAGTGGCTCTGCCATCAGACCTGCACAACGTTCAGGAGGAATTTTTGACCATTCCTCTTTACAGAACTGCTCCAGCCAAGACATATTTATCAGATGTCTGGGGTGTAAACATCATTCCACATCATCTGTATGGGATTAAGGTCTGCGCTCTGGCTGGGCAGATTCTAAAAGACTCTAAAAGGCAGATTTTCTTTTTCTGTAGCCCTTCTATGGTGAATTTCACTTGATGTTTTAGGGTCATTGTCGTACTCCATCATACAGCTTCTATTAAGCTTCAGCTGGTGGGAAGCCACACTGACATTATCATGTAGGACAGTATCCCCCAATCCAGGTGCTCAAGGGCTGCTGCCCTGCATGTTTAGATGCTCTACTGCTCCAACACACCTGATTTAAATGAATGAGTCATTGACTGACTTGTGCAGACCTGGAGGAGTAGCTGATGATGTGTCGGAGCAGGGAAACATCTAAACCAAGAAACCACTGGGTGCTTGAGCGATGCCAGTGGTGTAAAATTACAGTGGATTCCCCTCTGAGCAACAAGTGAATACCTTCAAATGATCCACTACTCATGACATGTACCTGATACTTTACCAACACTTAATCCACTGATGCCTTGCGATCTTCCATTTTAATAAATTAGTTATTCATATCTCCCGTTCAGTGGCTCTCTTAGGATTAGTGTTCATATCCTGAACTTCCACAGGGAACGCTGCCTCTTTTATCTACACTAACACGCTTTTTCCATGCACTTATCAATTCCTGCAGCCTTTCTGTGGTCACCTGAGACCTAATCATGTCAACGGAGTGAGGCAGAGGAAATGAAACTTAAGAAAAACATTTTTCAGTTAGGCTAATCAAGAAAATAAAATGGACTCTGAAACAAAAAAGATCATGTGGTCTGATGAGTCTAGACTGGCCTGTTCCAGGGAGATGGTCGGATCAGGCTTAGAAAAAAGTGGTGGATGAAGAGATGCACCCATCAACCCCAATACCTGCTGTTGCAAGTCTGTGGAAGCAATGTTTTGATCTGGTTGGTTAAGTTTAGGTTATGTGCCCAAAAAAATTATGTCAGCTGACAATCTGAATCTACTTGTACAGGATCCAATCTAATATCCATTATTACATGTTGTTATTGCTGTTGTTGTGTTTTTAATCCATTTAGAATGCATTTTAATCAGGTAGTAAATGAGGCCATTAGTAGGATCTGTACTCGACACATGTTGAGGACTCTTCAGTTTCATTAGTTATTTTAGGGAAACTCAAGGTTAACAGCTGCAGGCTGCCTTTTATTATTTTTGCTTGGTTATATTTGGTGTGTGGATCCAAGAGTGAGTTCTTTATTCTTTTAGTTCATATATTCAGATAAAACCAACTTATTATTACTTAACCCTTAGTTGCACCTACATTAGTCTTTGTTTTGCTAATGCGTTCCACTGCCTTAGCCTATTTTAGCAGTTCATTAGCTGCTAATATGATAGGTTCTGTCTTTGTGTAGCAATTAACTGTAGCAGTCTGAAGGACATTAACCTTTAGGTTTCATTTTTGTTTCAGAACCAAGCACCCAGCCCTTTAGTGTTGTTTGCATCAATGCATCTTCCTTTGCCAATGTCATATGTGTTGTGGATGTGAAGACTGGAATAAATTTTGGCATCAAATATACAAGATGTCTTGTCAAGTGCTCTAATCAGACTCCCAACAGTGATTGTTGAATAATCAACTTTCCAATCAAAAGATGTTTTCTTTTTTTTTTTTTCTCTCTCTCTGATGACAATTCTTCCAAGATGACAATGTCAGGATTTATTGAGTTCAACTTGTAAAAGAGTAGAATGTGTTCAGATAGCATGTGTTGAAATGTAAATCTGTTCTTTTGTTCATTTTCTAAATGTCATAGGGGATTCTGGAGCATATCCCTGATAAAATATTACCACTAGAATGAAGAACGAGCACGAGTGAACATAACAAAACATACCAAGATAAAAAACAAATAAGGCAAGATCAACATTAAAACACCCATGAAACATGATAAATCCCACAGTGATCCCCAACCACCGGTACCGGTCCGTGGGTCATTTGGTACCGAGCCGCAGAGAAAAAATAAATAACTTCGATTGTTACCGTTTGATTCATTATCCGAGTCTAAATGATTTTTATTTTGAAAAAATTAGCAGATTCTCTCTATTACATCTATCTATTGACTTACTCTTGACACATGACAAGACTTCCAGACCCATGGTCTCGGTCACATGATACGTTTAAACCCCAAAGCTGGCAAAACGAGTAAAAAAGAAACGTCTTCAGAAAGTGTCTTTCCAGAGGACATTACCAATATTCTGTTGTTGGCGCGATGTTAC
Organism: Hirundichthys speculiger; assembly: GCA_018398805.1. Taxonomy (NCBI): domain Eukaryota; kingdom Metazoa; phylum Chordata; class Actinopteri; order Beloniformes; family Exocoetidae; genus Hirundichthys; species Hirundichthys speculiger. Next base: position 307,261 of record JAGFBZ010000381.1, on the reverse strand, counting down.
GAGGACGCTTCTAATAAAGTTGCACATGAATACACAGCAGATTTACGTTTATTATAATATAAAGAAAGTACCACAGTTTTTAAGTCGGTCGTATCATTTTATTTTGTTGTTTTTATCTGCAGCACATTGTACTGACCGGTCCGTGAAAATATTGCCTGACATTAAACCGATCCGTGGCACAAAAAAGGTTGGGGACCACTGCTCTAGATCATGACAGGAGGTATAGATAGAGGTGAAAGATTACAGTGCTGACCTTACTCAAAAATATTCCTTTTGTCTCTTCTTTTTTATCTCAAAAATTAAGAAAAACAACAAATGAAAGAAAAAGACATGAATACAAATACTTCATCAGTTATTTTGACTGAATCAATACTGTATGTGAGTCTGGAAAACATTTTCATTTGATCAAGGATTCATTTCTCATGTTTTTGCTGGCCTTGTGTGATTATGGCTCAGGTGGCCTGTCTCCTGAGGCATAATCAGATATCCACTTGGTTCTGGGATTCTTTTATTTGGATGTTGGTCAGTCATTTTTGAGCTTCTTTACATTGATCTTGTTTCTTGTTTCTGTTGTCTGTTCTTCAGTCTGAGATTAGCAAAGAGTGGAACACTAATATAACTTGGATTCATAAATATCCAGTTGTGGTGGCAACGTCCCACACCACCTGACATACCACATTTATAACAGTGTCTTCAAAATAAATTCATGCAAACTAAGAAGAGGCTGGTTGTTGAATGAGGCGATTTAGATTTTGAGCACTGCGCACCACATATATAATACCAGACTGCCCGGGCATAGCTCTTATCTGCTTATATTATGCATAATTAAAGATGATGAAGATTTGTTGTGAATGATCTTCTGAGAGTATGCTCAGATGCATAATTGTGTTTACTGGTTGAGGGAAAACAAGTCTTTCATCTCGCAGAGATAAGAGGGTGATTTGTGGTCCACTTGGTGGGCTCTCCTGGATATTTTCAGTTCTCATCTATGTATTGCATGTTCTTTTCGTCCTCCCTCTCGTGCCCTGATTAAGACTCATTTAACATTTTCCATAAGCATAATAGTTTAGGTGAAGAAAGGTCAGTGATAATTGCTTTCACCCTGTCTAGTGGGTCTCTTCTGTTTAGAGAGGTAGTGGATTTCAGAGAGTGGCAATAAGAAAGTGAATTACAGCCCTTTTTTCATTTATCAGATGGACACTATGTATACAAACTATATATCTACACAATGTGGACTCGAGATCTCAAGGATATGATTTTCAGAGTTGTCCAGCTGCATTTATATCACTGATTCTTATGGGGATCTAGAACTGAACGCCCTATTTTTGCCACATTATTGAAATGGCTAATCCCAGTATTTATTCAAATGTTATATCTTTGGAAAATTAACAAACAGACTCTCCCTGGGCTTTTTCCCCTACCATCACCTATTATGCTTCTGACTAACATCAGATTGTACTTCACCTTGCAGCCACATCCTAGGAGCCTGGCTACAATCTCAAGCCTTGAACTTTGCAACAATATTTACAATATTTACATTTGTCAGAGAAACTGCTTGGAGCTTGAAGCTTGAAGCTGCTTGGAGATGGTCTCATACCCTGTTGATTTAAGATGCTTATCTACAGTTTTCTTCCTATGCTTCCCAGACAGTTTTTTTGCTTACCCTGGTCCATGATCAGTTTGGTACCAAGCAGCAACCATCCCACTTCCAGATTGAAGCTCAACAAGGAAGTAGGTTTTGTTGCAGTTCATCCACTGACCACTAGGTGCTGCCTCCAAAACAGAGCAAAGTCCTGTTGACTCCTATGTTAAAATGGCCAACTTTGCAGCAGAATTAAACATACTTACAACCTGCTTGAAAAAAAAACTTTTGGTTTCTATAGTTAGATTTGACATCTGTGACAGCTGTACAGGGGGTTAAATTTTTTGTACCACATTTCAGATAAAGTAATATAAAGCAATAAAGCTGACCAATCAGATGGTAATACGTCATTTGACGTTGCTTGGTTGATGGCTAGTCATTGACTCTGTTGCTGGCTATGACAGCTAGCCTGTTATGATTTTAGCTACAAACCATTTACTATGATAATGACTGACAGATCATGTTAACATTATGAAGAGAGTATGTTTTTGTGCTTGTGTCTTGTGTTGATTGTACCATTGTGATTGGCTGTGATTGGTCTGGAAGGCTCCGAGGACAAAGCTTAGCTTAGCTTAGCCATGTCAACCACAGCAGTCATTTCATGCTGCTCACCAAAATAACATTTAAGATGGCAGGTCCTTCTGTGACGATAGCAACCAGGATGACTGACTGTAGGTCATGGCTAAAGGAGCCAAGCCACTCACAGAGAATCATTTACAATCCTTTACACCACCTTATATGATGATCCCTGGGTGGGGATTTATGCCAATTAATGAGCAGAGGGAGCATGCGAAATGATACCAAACTACATGGGGGCAGTTTTTCTCCTTTTACACAGGATAAATGTCAAATAACTATTGAAAACGTGTAATATTAACAATTATTTTCATCATGCATCATGCATCAACATCATGCAGGAATACCACCAAATCTGTCAAGACTACTTTACAATATCCTTATAAATTAAAAAATAAATCTTTCTTTTCATATTTTTTTATTGGTTTAGTCTATCACATAATGCAGGGATGCAGGTCTTTGTTTGGTCTGTGAAAACGGATGGGGTTTACTTTCATCCTCTTTTTTCATTTTTCCTCTTCTCGAACTTAGAATCCAGTTTTGATTGAGTGAAGTGGAGCTTTGTTTTGTGAGCATATCCTTCAATATAGGACCACCATTGTTTGTGCGTGTGTGTGTGTGTGTGTGCAGGGGGGTGCACTACAGATTTACAGATAAAGTCACATCTTATCACAAATATTGAAATTAATGGTGACAAAACTATTTATGCAATGACAGCTTTGCTGCTTTACCAGTGTAAAGCAGGGATAAGGAGCCTCCAGCATATGCAGTGTAATATCCCTTTTATCTCCATTATTGTTCGATCCATGAGCGTAGGGTCAGCCAAGGCCAAAAATCTGAACTGAAAGATGAAAGAACAAAAAACAAGTCTGTTTGGAAAAATTTAATGTAAAAAAAAAAACACAGCAAAGAGTGGCAGCTTTGATCATTCTGCCATGAAGTCTGAAGTTTCTGAAGGTAGTAAAATAGTGCACTTGGCCAATTACATTGTAACACAGTGTTTTCTTCAAAGGCCACTGTGCATCATCACCATTTTCTAAATCTTTTTTAAAACGTGTATAGATTCTGACAAATTTTCTCTCTTTTTTTTTCCTTTTTAAAAATTGATTCAGGTTGTTTGACAGGAGCTGGGATAGGCTCCAGCAGACCCCCGTGACCCTGCAGAGGATTAAGCAGGTATAGATAGTGGATGGATGGATGGATGGATGGATGGATGGATAGATGTTTGACAAGTGTAGTTTACTTTGATAAATCAATTCACGGAAAACCCATTCAAATCCTTTGCTTTTTACTAGGGCTGGGCAAGATAACGCATTATTAACGCATTAACTCATTAATTTATTATCGCATTAACTCATTAATTTATTAATGCCAACATTTATTTTATAGCATATTAATACATGTTGCTCACATGCTTTTGTTTTGAAAAGTCTGTTTCTGGCTGCTGCAGAACCAGAAGACGAATTGACAGAAAAGTCATGCAGAAAAGCTAAAACAGACATGGAGAATGGTGAAGTTACAGAAATTTAACATGGAACATTTTCATTTTAAAGTTCTTCCAGATGGTGGATTCAACAAAAAAAGTTATTTGTAACCACTGCCAAGTTGAACTCCCCGTTAAAAGTTTCTGCTGTTCTCTGAGAAATTGCCTGTTTTAATGTTATGATTGTGCCTCATGATTTTGTTGGTAGACTTTTTTTTATTTTTCATAAAAAAAACAGGATGACATTAATGGCCTGGCAGTTCAGTTTGGCATGCTACAGTGGCAATAAGCTTTATTTTATTTTACATTTTTTAAGATGAAGATTTACACTAAATATGTGTAACTGACAAGTGCCGATGTTAAAAGTGTTTGAATAACAAATGTTATGGCACGTTAGTTCATATCGCAGCAGAACATTTCACGTAAAAGTGACCTTTACACTACTTTTGAATTCATTATTTGATCTTGTGTATATAGTGTGACGAATCATGATTGATCAAGGAAATCATGCGATTAATCGCGATTAAAAAATTTTAATCGTTTCCCAGCCCTACGTTTTACAGTATATTTTGAAAATTTGAATATTGTCTCTTAACATTACTTACCCTAACATGACCTTGTAAACATTTGTTTTGGAAAAACAACAAAAATGGCACAGACGGACATCGGTCCTTTGATGATGATGACATCAGTTACATCTGGAGTAGAAAAAAAAACATGTTTTATGTGTTAATAATACCCTTCTCTCAATTATCAAAGTTTTGGTCATCCAGAAAACAGCATGAGAACATGTTGGTATGGTTTCCTGGCATCTGTTCGAAACGTTAAAAGGCCTCTAGTAAAAGTCTGTGAAGTAGTTCAAAATCAGATTGCCCTGTATACTGAAGAGTGAGAGAAAAGAGGTTCCAAGAGCCTTTTTACATTATAATATTGACTGTATGTTGTCAGTGAACTGAAATGTGCTTGGAAATGTAAAAAAAATATATACAATATATATTTTATGGAACATAAGTGAATCATTTTTTTTTTACAGTATTCTGCAAAAAAAAAAAAAAAAAAAAGTAGCGTTGGTGTTTACTGTGTGTTGGCAAGGATTGCCGAGGTAACAGCTGCTGGCAAGAGTTCTATTCTTGTCACACGGCACGAATGGTAAAAAATATCTCAGGGTAGCCTGGTTTAGTCAACAGGCCACATTCTGCCTCCATGAGTTAATTAGGTGTGAAAAGACATGAAGGAAATTTTGGTCCTTCACTTCAACAGGGGAGAAAAGAGGAACTGGAAGATACAATAGCAAATGGAACACTAATATTGAAAGGTGGGATTAACAAGCATCCACGTGTTAAATCTGGGTCTTCACAACTACTGTATATTGTGGCAGGTTAACAGTTAGTATAAGCATCTGCTCTGTCAGGAAATGAAATGATGCTGCTGTTTCACAGAAAGTCAACCTGTAAATAAAAAAAACACTGATGCTGCACTTGGGAATGTATTGAGGTGTTGAAGGACAATCTAAAAAAAATCCTCTTTTGTGATTGTTAGAATATATAATTTGATGTCTAAAATGACTAGCAACTATGAAGCTTAAACATAAAATTAATCTGCCACTTTGTTGGGGGCTGCCTCTGTCTTGATACGTTATAGGCATTTGACAATTACATTTCCAAGATACCTTTTTTTTCTCAGTCAATTTGTGGCAGCATGAGATCTCAGGTTCAGTACCGTACACTCTTATACGATATAAAGCGCTTTAAGGCTTATTGAGTGTAATCTGTATCCAAATTTACACGGCTATAGAGGAAGCTTTGGACTTGTCCTAAAAGAGCGAGACTGTGTAGGAGGTGGCTGGAATGAGCCATTCAAATCCACTCCACCTCTTCAGGCCAGCAGCTATGAACAAAAGCGTATTAACTCGGCTGAAAGGTTGGTTTTCCTGCATCTCTTTGACCAATGCATGTCAACGACATTTTCATGAAGCCCTTTGAGAACTGTTTCTTATTTCATGCACGTGGTCTACATATGCAGCATTTTCCTACAGTCATACCAGTGAAAATACTGAGGACAATATGGTGTTCAGAATTTTGTACTGAGGACATTTCAACAACTATGGGGTGGCGATCAAATCGCAGAGCTTCCGCTTGGAGGACGACCTCTCTTTCCGCTGAGCAAAGTCTGCTTCAGTAAGAGCAAGGTGATGCAATCTTTCACCACTAACCAGTGAACGGCCGTACTGGAGTAGCCGTGGGCTAAGTGTTTTGCTGTAGGCGTTCTCACATTTCTTTGTCAAGGGTGACTCACGCTCTTGCCAGGTTTTCCCAGTTATTCTGTAAAATCAAACCTCTCAACCTTCCACTTGCATGTGTGTTTGGCTCAACCCTTTTACATTAATCATTACATTGTCAGGTACAAAAGGGAGCAGCAAGCCAGGTCCACTCTGCCAACACAGATTTAAATTGCTTTAATGGCCATCCCAATATGGTGGAAATGCTCCTCAGAGGAAACAGTGGTGGCAGCAGAGATTGACCTAAAGTCCCTGCTGTGACAGCTGTGCAAGAGGTCGACAGCACGAAGGGCAGCAGGCATTTGATTAAAGCCTTGACCATGTTAGCGGAAACATGAATAATTCCTGATGAGAGGACTTTTACACCAGACTTGTGAGGGTCAGGCAGAAAAGTCCAGGGGCTTGACTGTTAGTCTACAGGGATACATGCAGGCATAAAGCCTCCAGCAAGTTTGGATAGAAGGACCCTCCTTCTCCTCTTAGAGGTTCACATTTACGAAATTAAAACCACCACTCAGTATTAGTGGGGAATACAAGCATGAGGCTTGTACATTTTCAGTTTCTTTTGGTCTCTCATTTCTGATTGTCAACATCTGTAGCCTTTGAATGCCTTTGAGTGTTTGTCTGCACGTCACCACGTATAACTTGTCATGCTTCAGCTGTGCTTCCCTGTTGTTCCCTCTAGTTCTCCCTTACTCAATGTTCCTCCCTTTGATTTATTCTTATCACATGCATGCTTTCTTTGTCCCTGCAGTTTGGACTTTGATTTTGGACACCCTGCTGAATACAGCACTTTCTGTTAGAATAAAGAGCATTGTTTGTGACACCTGTCTCCTGGATCCTGTTTTAGGAAGCAGGCTTTGTGTAAACTCTGACTATGAAACATGAACATGAAATTGGGGAAACTCTGACTTTTCCTTTTCATGAAGCGAGGTACGTTGACTCCAAGGTCAAGCCCGTTTCAGAAACTGAGGCAACTCATACTCATTGTCTGGTACTGCAGTAACTTGCAAAACTAGCAAACTTATCTGTCACAGCCTGAGGGCGTGGCTGAACCAGCTGCTTCCCATCCCCTGCAATCAGGCCACAGTACTTAAGGCTCACTCTAGCAGCAAAACCTTGCCAGATTGTCTTGCGGTTTTGCCAAGCTTTCCAGCCATCCTTCAAGCCTTGTTCATGTTTTTTGGCCTTACTGAACCTTGCTCTGCTTTCTCTCTAGACCACGATCTTTCCAAGCCCTTGCCGGTACCTTCGCCTTCTCAGACGCCTCCTGGATTTTGACCTTTGCTTCCCACTGTCTATGAGCCCTGCCTGCCCCTTGTCTGACGTTTTGAACCTTGGAAATTAAACCCTTCCTAAAGTGACTTTTGCTCTGCATTTGAGTCCTTTCCTTTGTGTGGCTGACATTATCATAATGAGATTCTGCTTTTTCAATAAAGACAATGCCAAATAGGCAACTAAAAAAAAAATCCTGGAGTAGAAAAAAAAGCAAGCAACAAAAGCAAGCAACAAATTAATTTTTGTATTCAGTGACAAATGTGAGCTACACTGTACTGTTCAGAAGTAAATATATTTTTGAGTAAATTGCTGACTGTTTAGATAATGACATTTTTCCATCTCAAAATCTACTCTTTTCATAAATTATATATATATTTTTTTTTCAATCTATTCATATATAATTAATAGATTACTGTAATTAAAATAATCTACTGGTTTTTTTGTAAATTTGAAAGACAACCACGGTGTCCAACTTGGTCTTCTTTGTACAGTGGACTGCTGTTTAACACTTGAAGGATGTCAAGCAGAAGGAAGTTAAACAAAAGGAAATTACATGAAAAGTTAAAGAAATGTAGTTTTTTATAATGTTTGACTGGGTGTGTAATCGCTCATTTTTTGATCTCTCAGTTTAATACGATGGCACCCTTCCATGTCTCATTAAAATAAAAGTCTTTGCATTGGATCATTGGCATTTATTAGCTCTCCACTGACTCAGCTGAATTTCCATTTATTCTTGTCCCTTACCCTTTTGTCTGCTCACATTAGAATAATGTAATCTTGTTTCATAATTTTCCTCTTGTCCGCCCCACTTCATATTCGGTCCTGGTTACATTTGTATGACTTTGCCCTCGGTTTGTCTCAGACTATAGACTAAGTCACTTAGCAGCAGAGAAATGCTAATGCCAGTGTGCTTATAACAATGTGTCATTATTCCAGAGTCGAATTACATGATCAGGGAACAGCTTTTTTCTTTTTCCAGCGAGTTCTTCACAGAGAAGATGTGGGATGTTGTAAATGCCTAGGGTTAGTAGATTACTGGTGCAATATAGAATAAGTGCCTGCATGAATGTTGTTATTTTACCTCTTCAGCCCTGCCAGCTCTCAAAGCTGCCAACAAGTCTGAGTTTGACATGTTGCATGGCACCAATTTCCATCCCCCAGTTCTACATTTCAAAACCTATCAATATGGAAATCGAATTGCTCTGCTTCTTGTTTATGTCCCCTGCAAAATGGGGTTCCACTCTGGTTACTGACCCTCTTACTGATAATCTCAGCCACTGTTTTTAACTGCATCTGACACACTGAATATCCCCAGTGGTGATGTTGAGTGTTGACAGGGAGACACAATCCACAAACACATCCCTGGTATCCAATGTTACAGCTGGCCCTCCCCAGAGTATTCAAATCAATAATGCAATTGGAGACGACTTTTTTTTTTCCAGATCCGCAACCAATCAAAGGGAAGAAAAACAATGGTGGAGGTGGGTATGGGGGCCTTTAAAGACCCCAGGGGATGTTTCCCCCACACTGGAACCTGCCAATGGAAGAATTCAGCCCATATGGAAATATTGGATAGCTTACCACTACACTAACCAGAGGAAGAAGGAAACACTGATCAAGTCAGACATGAAACCTAATCCACCACAGGCACCCCAGTGTCCACCAGACTGACCTTGTTCCATTCTGGCTGAGAAAATGTTGAACATCTGGACAGATGAGATGCCTTTTCTCTCTTTAGGACGCAACACCTTAATTAGCAAACAATAACTTAAAAGTAGTCATTTCCTACATGATTTTATCACTCTCTCATATGGCTGCAGAAAGAATTTTTCCTGATTCTTCTGTACGAACATTGTCTCAGTTCTTTGAGATTTTTGGACATTAGCTTACACGCAGCTGTCTTAAGTTGCCACGACAGTTTCAAATGAGTAGAAATTTGGGCTTTGAGTTCATGGCTGCCTAAATGACTGCAAGGAGCCCAGGTCCAGTGGCTGAATAAGAACCTGAAGTCTTGACACTGGGTACGAGGTAATTCTGCTGAAATGCTGCTTGCTTGCTTTTTGTCAAACAATGCACTGGGCATTATGGCCCAACAACTACTTTTTATCTTTTTTTTTTTCGTCAGATGCAGGTTTGCAAACCTTATGTTCATTTTAGAGAGAAGAGGCTTTCACCCGGGGAACCCTTCGAGACAAACTTGACTTGTCAAGTCTTTTTCAAACTGTGCTGTCACAGACTTTAACGTTGTAAATATCGCTGGGACATCCAGTCCTGGGAAGACTGGCTTGAAAGCTTTCCAGAGAGGAATAATCTTTCTCACTGCAAAATATTGAACTCCGAGTTGTCTAAAATTGCTGTCATAACCTTCTCCATATAGATGTGCACTAATCATTAATGATTGCTTCTCTAATTGGCCATGTCTTTCAGTTTTAGCATACACACAGAAAGAAAACTTACAACAGTGGTTCTGAATGGAAAAAAAAAAAAACTTTCCAAACTAGCAACACTTTAAAATTCAACGAATGTACTCTTGCAAAAGAAAAGGTAGAAATGTTATAAAGTAAAAATGAAGATGTCATAAATACTTTAATGTCATTATATATTAGTGGAAAGAAAATAATCAAGTGAATGTGATCCAAATCCAGACGCATCATCTCATCTTTCAAAAAATATATTTTTTGTGACTTTGAGATATTGTTTTGATGATTCTCAAGCACTGGAAGACAGCTTGTTTTTATTTTCACTTGCATGAAAGCCTGCTAGACAATTACACCAATTCCCTCTTTGTTCACACCAGGATCTAAATTAGAGCTTTCGTCAAGCTTGGACATGCTACAAAGAAAACAAACATTAAATGCTGAAGTTGTTATTAACCCAGCAAGTCTGAGACCTCCCTCCCTCCCTTGTGTGTGTCATACTTACCAACTTGTGTTTCAGTCTAGAATTCTAACTGTAGTATATGAAATGAAAAATACTTTTATATATCAGAACGTGTGCTTTAATTCATGATGTTTACACACTTTTAACTGTAGCCTTTGTCTTTTTCAACATTCTGGAAGATAAAACAAGGACAATCTCTTTATTACATTTGGCATCAAAGTCACGTTGTGTGGAGTGGTTTGATTCACGCGGTTCTAAGTATGCAAAGTCTGGAGTTGTGTACGTCCACACATGTTCTCCTGAGCCAAGTATAAAGTCCCGAGGAAGGGAGACGCAGTTCTGAATTTTTGTAATTGGAACAGCTGTGGACTTGATAGCATCACAGCTCAGCTAGAAGGCTAGCATGTATTCAAAAACATCTACAATTCAATTGAACATAAAATAAACACTCTGAAGTTTAAGGCATCTCAGAACGGACCATAGACTCTTTTGGCAAAGGTGTCTATAACCATAATTTTATATTTTGTGTTTTCAATGGGTTTTATGCTTTTATATGTCAGCAATGTTATAAATAAACTTTGGTGGAGGTGAAAAGAAAAAAGTGAGTAAACATCAGAGGAACCTTTCAAATCTGCTCTCTCTGGATCAGTTAACCACAAATTTAAAGTTAGAAGTATATTCTTACATGAAAACATCTTAAAGCTACATTCTGTTACAAATCAACAAAATGTTAACATTCTTTGCGTTTCTCCTCAGCCATCACTGCTGCTTGTTGATGCAAAATGCCTCCTGGATGGATACTACATCCAGGTATTTCTGCTGCACTCATCTAGATGCAGATTTAGAGTTGGAACAGTACTTTGGTTGACACTGATGATGGTTTCACAAGTACGCTACACAAGAACACACATAAAGACACGTACCCATACTGAGAAACAGACTTGGTCTGTCCTGATCTCCCCCACCTGCTCCTTTTTTAAAAGGTAAGTGTCTCATCATCCTGTGTAACTTTTGCCAGATTTTGGCTCAGCAGCTCCTCCTATGGGAATGGAGGGTAAGTGACTGTTCTGACACTGAGAGTTGATCGGTCTCTTCCTTGGTCTATTTTGTCATTTTCTCTTCTATTCATTAATTTCTTGAGTCTCTGCCATGATGTCAACTGTAGCTTTGTGAACTATCCTCAGCACAGTTGCTGTGTGACATCGTGGGATAAAGTGGAAGGCAGTTGCTGTGAGAGATGACCAGGATGGGAGTCCAAAGTTACTCTGGCTGGTTTTTGCCAAAAGACCAGTACAACTAAACAAAACTTCTTAAAAGTAATAAAATATCCCTTCAAATGAAATTGAAACTGATATGTTAACACAAAACGTTTTCTGCTTTAAATAAAGGGCTTTATTCATACTCCAGCAACCCTGGCCTCCTACATTAAACCTTCCATCATAACACAATCAATGCAAAAACCTTTTGAATTAAATTCAGTTGAATGCCGTGACCCCTTCAGGATTCATGGTCAAATGGTAACAGTCCAAGATTAGGCGTCAGCATAATGCAGCCATTCCCAAACTTTAGAACACCAAGGGCCAATTTGAAATGTGAATAATCTCCACGGCCCACTCAAATCTTTAATTACAACTGTGATCAACATACAGGACCAGAAGCTATGTTCCGATATTAATGTAAGGGGTCAACAAATTAGGTGACACTTGTCATATTAAGTTAAGATGACAGCAGAATAACACTTGACTGGTTTGTTACTTCTTTATGTTTTTCTTTTTTAATCATGTCAGGAATATTTTAAAGTAATTAAAAACATATTTAAAAAAGATAGATTTAAAACATATTTAATTTTGATGACCTTTCACGGCCCTCCTGCAGTACCACGACAGCCCACCAGGGGGCCACGGCCCACACTTTGGGAATCACTGGCATAATGTATCAGGTGACTAAATATTAGTTTAAATACATTTTTAAAAGAAAATGGGGAAAGGGGTTTCTGTTACTATATTATTACTGTTTCTATTGTAAAACTAAACCCCAACATTTGACCGATTTATTTCCAGGCATTTTCAATCACCACCTACAGAAGCAAGACTGAGCAAATGGCTCTCACAGAGCTACTAACCAAGTACAGGAAAATGCTGCCCATTAAGGTTACTGTTTATGTAACATGATGAAACACATTATTAAAACATTTTCTTGGATCCTTGCCTCAAGTAGATAGGTCATGATTGCTTCACTCTTGCACTTATGTTAAAGCTTTAGGGGCCATTAGAGCCTATCTGAGTACTGAGGAAATGGTATTCTTATCTTCCAGGTGGCAGCACCAGTTGTGTCACGTCCCACAGTAGTCAGGTAGCCTCTATTCGACATAACAAATTGCTTCAGTCAGATCAAATGCACACATCTTAGGCAGAGGAGAACAAGGAACATAACTGTTTCCTCACTCCTAAAGGAACATAACCGTCAATTTTGTTTATTGTTCATCACAACATAGTTAACATCAGCTTTAGCTTAACACCAACACAATGCATTGTGACTGGCGTCGCCTTTCACAAGGACTTCAGAAAAGTTAAGAAAAACATTTAAGTCAAAGTATTCTAAAGTGGATGTCTCTCGAGCCTCCAGTTGAATGGCAGCTCAGCCTTAAAAGCTCTCAGGAACCCCGACACCACTCCTCCTCATCTTCACAACCACCATTGTTTTGCAGGATCTCATCCCTGCTCATACTCCTCCTTCAGCGATTTAAATTGCTGCCTACCTCAGTCGCTGCCACATGAACCCTGGAGAGAAACAGTGCAGGAAAGATTGAGAGAACACACGCTGGGAACAACTTTGCTGAAAGTGTTTGAAGAGACTGATTCACAAACAAAAAACTTGCGCACGCACACACACACACACACACACACACACACAGGGCAGGAGTGTATGTTTGCATGCATGGATCTGTCCACAATGCATGCAAGCATCATGCATGTGTGTACAGCAGAGATGAAAAGAACAAGATCCATCTGCACGTGTCAGCAGTGGGTGTTTAAAGGACACAAAGGTGCTAGTTTGAGGGTGTTTTCTTGGCTTTATTTTTGAGCTCAACTCCGTGGAGACATCAAAAAAGTACTGGGGCCGGAAATCAAGAGGTGAGTTTCTCTCAGACAAGTAAGAGTCCAACACTTGTCTGCGGAAATGCCAAAGGAAAAAGAGAAGAAGGAGGGAATGAAAGCGAGGATGGGGGCATGAGGAGGAGGAAGAGTGCTTTCACATGTGGAGGCGGCAGGCGGCTCATGCTGGCTTGTGTTCTTGAAGTAATTTGTGGGCGACTGTAATTGAATGTATGGTGAGATGAACAGGATAACCAGCAAATCCAACTTCCCACACAAGCCAGGAGTCAGATATGATGGTGGAGTTTGTGCCTTTTCCTAATCAGGTGTAATTACACACTGAATAACAAAAAAAATAAAAAAATAAATCTCTTTCAGATCGTTGAAAAAATGTTTATTTGCATTCCACGTATTCTCTTAGTTCTGGTGCTGCTCAAGATCCTTTAATGATACTGCAGGCATTACAGATTAATACGTTAATGCCTTTTACCTAATGTAATAAGGTGAGACTAATGTTTAGTGGGATGATCTCACTTGTGACAAACTGAAAGATGAGTTCCACATTTATAGCCTGTATGCTACACTGTGGTAATCTGTTCCAGTTGCAACATTACTCCCCCTAAAGACCACTTCTCTGCCCACCCTCTTAAGCCCTAGTTCCAAATGTAATCTATAAATAAAAGGTCGGATAAACATTGATTAATTACTGATTTTTATCATCCTCCCTCCCACTTCACTTTTAGCTCTGAAAGAAAAAGGAATGATGTCTGACAGTGAAACCATAGTGGGGGTGATGCCAATCTCCTACTAAAGGCTGTTAGCTCACTGATGTTACTTTATCGCAGTCTGGCTGCCAACTTGAATGTTTCTATGGCAACAACAGTGCTTCCACTTGGTAAGAAGTCATCAAAGCTTGTGGGTAGTGTTTCATAAGCGAAGTCATAAATAAAACACAACAAATTGGAATTAGAATGACTGATGACTTCTACTGGAGCATACAGTGTTGTTTCACAAGCTGACAGTCTGCTGTAGCTGATCGCCCCGCATCATTAAGATTTAATGGTCCTATTTTCATGTTGAAATAGACTTCCAAAGGTTGAGGCAGGTGATTTTCTCTTCATCAAAGCTTGCTTTTGTTTACTTGAAGTCTAAATTCTTGAAACCTCTCTCTACACAGCTGACCTTTTGGTTCGCATTTCTGCCCAGATGACAGCAGAGAGAAAGAGACATTTTTAAGTGTAAGTGATGGACTTCTTACTCTCTTCTGCACAGGCTTGACTGCTGCAGTCTCATTCATTAGTGAGACATGCAAATTAAATTTGCCTTGAAAAAAAAAAAAAAAATCTCCTCTCATAGTTTCTTAGTTGAGATGTTATCAAGAGAGAAGTGTCATCTTGATGCAACACCCACCAATTATTCCCTGTGACATTTCTGTCAGTTGAATGTGTGCAAGTTTGTTTTGTCCAGAGACACTTCCAAAAGTCAAACTAATAAGAATTAATCTGGCTTAAGTTCATCACTGTAGTTTAACACTTCTGGCTTTATTTGTTGCTATTTAAAATCCGTCTGACGGATCCTTATACCGCCATCTGAAAAAATATTGTAATGAAACTTAAGACGAAGATTGCATCTGGGAAAATGTATTCCCAAAGCAAGCTTAAGGAGCTGTGATTTAAGTTTTTTTTTTTTCCCCTCACCAAAAATGATGCAGAGAGTTATATTTTAACGAGCACAGTATCACTTCTTTTCTTTTTCAGATCTCGAACACTGTTTATTTTAGTCAGAGAGAAAGAGATCCAGCAGCCCCGCGCTAATAAATCTGTGAGGCCGTTTGCCAATCCCCTTTCTTTCTTTGTACAGCACACAGCCTGCCTACGCTGTGCCTACCCTCATCTCTCACATCCCTGCCCATACACACACACACACACACACACACACACACACACACTCACACTATTATCCCCATATAGGAAAAAGGCTGACTCACTGCTGCTTCATTACTCAAGTGAGTTATGAGTGTGTTTACACGCACACTGATTGATATTAACCCTCTTTGTTTAAATCTCCTCCACCAACAGACAGCACTGCCGGCTGCAGGGTCTGTCCAATCGCAGGATTGTGCTGAGAGAAAGCGGCCTGGGTGGGGCGAGCCCACCGAAAAGCTCACAGTGCCCTCTACTGATGGCTCACGCTGAAATCTTCATGAAAATGATCATCTGTTTATCTTGTGCTTCTTTTTCCACTCGTTTTGGAAATAGAGTGCTATCATTTCAGCATCATTTGGAATGAAATATGTTTGAGGCAAAACTGGTTGTTTTTAGCTTTAACGCTTTAATTAACAATCTGTCATAATATGCAGGAAAACCCTTGAAATTTCTTTCAAATGAGACACTTCATTTTCCATCAAAAGCAGCACATTTCTTGAGGAAAATCAGCCTAAATGTATCACTTCAGAAGTCATCTTGAGTGCAACATTTTCACTTTCAATAGTATTTAACTCATTTGACACTAAAGTCTTTCCATCCATCTTCTTCCTTTTGCTTTTCATATTATATTAATTGAACAATATTAAACAGGGAAACACTCCAATTCCCTCCCTCCTAGAGGAGATGGAAATTTTGAATGAGCTTAATGGAAAATAGGTGTTTCAGTTGTCCCTTTGCATTGATGTCATCCAGTCCGAGCTATAATGTGGGCCAGTATAACCTCTCGACCCTCGACTTTCTTGATTTAATGTGGTCCGTCCGACCTGAATCAGAGCCAGGGGGCCATAAATTGTGATTTTGATTGCAATGTGGGCAGGACAGGGCGATGAGGGTGCAGGTTACAATGAGGACAGACGAGGCATATTTCAGTGTCACAGTCATTCAATCATTTGTCTTGTGTCTTAAGGATTTCAAAACAGAAACAAGAGTAAGGAGAATCAACTACAGAAAGAAAACAGGAAATAGCAGTGAAACCAGAGGGTTGAGAGTCAAAGCTTACTGTTGTAAAATTACCCCCACGAGCACCGTTGTGATGACACAGCCAAGCGATAAACAAAAGTGCACGCATTTACAGTTTAGGATTTTACAGATCAGGACATAAGAAAAATCATTTGGTCCTCATCAGGTTTTTACAACCTCAGAAAAACAAGAAGAAAATATTATAAAATATCATTAACTATTGACTACAACTATAACTTTTATTAACTGTAAAAAAGCGAAGCCGCAGTGCAGAAGTAGAGGGATTATTTATGGCATCTTACAAGACACACTGCTGCTGCACAACACATGAACCTGAGCTCCTCTTCAAGAGCCAAACAGCGATACGCAGTTGTCACAAAATACGACAGCGATGCTCGTTCACTTGTCTGGTGGCAGGAGGGCTTAGAAACTAGTCGACACCTCCAAAAAAACAAGCAAATATTCCGTCAAATTAAATTGAAACTGACATTTTAAAGGCTTCTTCCCATGTCCGTGGGCAGGTTATTTAAAAATGGAAAAAACTATATAATAAAATAAAAGAAATCCAAAAGCCTTGTTACAACCTCCTTGTTGCAAGTAGGTGGTAGATGTTAATTAAGATGAAAGTCCTGCAGAGTAAATCCAGTCCGTGTGTGGGTTGGTTCCCATGCTCTTTAACCTCATTGCTCCAAGAAATAATGTGGCTGCAGTGGTTTACTGCAGGGTGTAACGGTTTTTCATGATATGTGCATCTATTTCTCTGACTGGCTGGAGGTTGCTGCTTTCACTGGTCGGTAAGTTTTAGGTACATGGTTTAGGACACTAATTTCTATTTTAAGACACTGATGCTTTCCCTGATGTTAAGCAGAGGAGGTTAGTGTATGAGCCAATAGTACTGGGACATTTTTGGGTCAACTAAAAATAGCAGAGCCTACATGTCCATGTTTAGGGATTTGATTGTCAGCCAGACAGGAAATAAAATAAAGGAAACAGAAAACAAGGTCAGGATTAGAGCGTATACCCGCTTTTTCTGCCACCAAGGAACACACTTGTCACGAGAGTGTCTCCTGTTGGGGAGATTCTCAAGAATCCCCATATACTACCAAGGGCACCGGATTCAAATGCAAGAGAAAACAAACAGGGTTACTCCACTGAGAGCACTCCTACCTATCAATTAGAAAAGGGCAACATGTCCACTGGCAAAGAGGCAATCGTGCTTCACTTGTCCATGAGTGTCTACACAAGTGAGTGCATGTCTGAGTACCTCTCACCTGTGTGATTTTAGCGTGAAGGGTGCTTCAGTCAAATGCCGCTCATTTCCACTGCGCAGCTCACTCAGAGCCTCATTTGACTGAACACTTGGCTGCCTGAACAGGTGGTGACATCGTAAGCCAAACCAACCATCTAACCCTCCTCTGGGTCTCCAGCCAAGCCTCTGCAGGAGCACATGGACGATATAAGGCACCGCAATGCCTTGTGGAGGCCTTGGCATTTTGAAGCAGGCTCATCACAACTTTTAAATGTTAGCAGGATCTTAAAAAGTGGGGTTCATTTAGAGCGTTGCAGCCCTCTTTAATTTTGCACCACACTGAAGTGACCTGTTCTCCTACAGATTTAGCAAATTATTACCTAAAGTGATCAGATTTTACCTTCATGTATATGTCTTTTTAAGAGTAAATATATATATATATATACAGTCATGGAAAAAATTATTAGACCAACCTTGTTTTCTTCAGTTTCTTGTTCATTTTAATGCCTGGTACAACTAAAGGTACATTTGTTTGGACAAACATGACGATAACCACAAAGATTGCTCACAAGAGTTTTATTTAAGAGCTGATATCCTTACCATTTTCCATGGTTTTCTTGATTATAACCTAAATCACTTAAGTTTTTACATCAATAGCTATGGCGTTGTACTGCCAAAAACACTGCTTTTATGCATTCAGTGTTTTCTTTTCTGTCTGTTTTAGTCACATGATGACGTTTAGTGGTACCAGGTATTAAAATGAACAAGAAAGTGAAGAAAAAATGGTGGTCTAATAATTTTTTCCATGACTGTATGTTCTTGTGAACTTTTTTGTAATGATAAAAGTGAAAAACGATGTCCTGGTAACTGAGAAATAAGAGCTAAATGAATCTCCTTTGAACAGCTGATTTGACTTTTTGTTAAAGAGAGCCACAATTTCCAAAAAAAAAAAAAAAAAAAAGAAGTGTTTGAAAACTGTAAAAAGCTCCCCATGGATGGATCAATATGAATTGTAAACATTACGGTATCTTAAGCCACTTTGTGCTGGCATTAAAAATATCCTGGTGTAATCCATCTTTCCGTCTACAAACTAATGAGGGGGTATTATTAAAAATCACACAGGTACACAGTATAAGCTGGTTATTGTTAGCGTGTGTCGACAAGCCCAGCTCCTTCGCTCTGTAGGTGGTCTGTCGTGCGCCGACGCTGATGATTGCATTGTGGCCCATACGGTTTCCGAGACAGCTGCATGACTCAAATATGGGAATAAGTGCAAGAAATTGAATAGTGGAGAAACAGACGGCGAGTACTTTTTTTTTTTTTAAGTTTTTATTTCTTTTTGTTAACAGAAATTCATAAAAAAAAGTGTTTAGTAAAAACTGCATTTCAGAACACTCCAAGAGAAAATAATGTAAAGCAAAAACAGTATTCGCAGTTCAAAGAATTGCAATATTTCCTGTCCAATATTCCCAGAAAGTGAAGTCAAACATTACATACTGTCCAGAGCATGGTGTGTGGAACGTATGGACACGGTTGTTGTTGTGAAATGGGAAATATTAAGGATTATAGCAATAAAAGGCCACCTTACCTGTAAACATAACTGCACAAAGGCAGGCGCTGCATTGGCCTTCTGTAGAGAGTAAATTACTTCAAAAAAGGTCACGGGTTGACATTTATTGCGAAGAACTATATAAACAGCTCCTAAGATGAAGAAAACTGGATCTAGTTTTATCAGTGAGGATCTGAAAAACAAGAGGGGCTTTGAACTTGAGCTTTGGCGTCTTTGTTGTTTTGCTGCTTGATTAAACAGAAATGTTTATCAGACTTCTAAGAGAGAATAACTGTATCTAGTGAGGGCTGTCATTTTGTCCTGAGGAAACGCTTGCATAAAAGCTCTGTAATTGATGATTTAGACACAATAATAGCAGCAATTCTGAGGCTGTCAGACTGTCAAACTCCTGCACAGACTCTTCAAGAATTACAAGATAAGAGTATTTACTGATTCATTAAAATGGTAAAACATCTCATCCTTTTAATAGGAGATATATATTTATATATATATATAAAAGTATACACAAATTACATTGATTAACATGTCAGGGTCAGTGAGGAGATTTGTTGTCTTGCCAATGAACAGTTTTGGGGTTTAAACCTCTGACCTTCAAGTTGGAGGACAAATTCATAATTAGTGTTCATGTCACTGAGCATCTTGCATGTTTGGCTGAGAACATTTTACTAAAGCATGAACGACTGGAAGATAAAAACAGCCTGCTTGACCTTAGTTTTTGCCTTTAAAAAAGATGTGCGGTTCATGAGATACCTTCGGGATATCTGAATCAGGCACATGTTTCATCTGTTCTATTCATAAAACATCAGATTCATTTCAGAATGTTCTATTGATGCTGGCTGAAGCATATCCCTGCTGTCAGAGGGCTAAGGCATGTTTTTAGATTGTGAGAGGAAGCCCAAGAGCTCCACGCAGAAAGCCCCGAGTCCAGATCTAAACTGGGAGTCTTCCTGCTGTGAGGAAACGATGTTTACCACCACACCACCGTGGTGCTTCTGGTAACTGTGTTATCTCAAAATAAGGCAGTTAAACACAATGAGGGAGTTAAACACAAGTCACTTGTAGTTTGGTTTTCTGGTTCCAAAACTAGATGAGCAGAGGGCTGTTAGTGGGTGCGGCTTATATTTCGGTGTGCTTTATAGTCCAGAAAATATGGTAAATAAGTAAAGGCCGGTGTTTGGTTATGACTGCTGTGTCATTAGTTCTAGTTACACCGTTAACTCAGTATTGTGGTGATTTTTAACTAATGATAGATACTGTGTAGTTTACAAGTGAGACCAGCAAGCACATAAACACTTACCTGTGAATTCAAGATTCAAGTCTCTTTATTGTCATTATGCAGGCATAACGAAATTTTGCACGACTCCCGGCAGGCACACAAATAATACACACATAAATAAAGCACTCAAAATTATATGCTTTGATATCTACTATTTAAAATGTATACCAATAATATAATATAAATACATATTATATAACAATTCATGGTTAACATACTAATACTGGTAGCAACATTTATACATGCACATCATAATTAATTATTTTCTACATATAACTTATTTTCACATAAAGGAGTTTTAGGATTTCCCAGTGTGAATGGACGTATCCATGGCAGCCACATCCCAGTTGAAGCTCCCTGAATAATTTTTCCTTTGCTATGGCGAAATGTTATCAAAGTGAGTGACAAACAGGCCTAATTTCACTCCATCTAAATCATGTTTGTGTACTTTATCTTCCACTGCTTCAGAGGTTTTCATCACCAGTACAATTTTAAAAGTAGCTAGGTCTCGTCTGTTTACTGTCCTTGTTTTCAGAGTAACAGAACTCATTCTTAATATCTTTTATCCTGTTGCAGCGACGAACTCAGAGTTGACAGAACCAGCTCTAAACTCTAAGCACTGATTAACATTTCCACCCTAGTTTTTTTTTTTCGTTTTTACCAAGAAAAAAAAAATCTAGGCTGACGACACCCCGAATTCTTCCTTTGAACTATTAGAATGTCGCATATTATGTTAACCTTTTGCTGGGGAGTTATTATTATTTTTAAAGGACTTTTTAAAAGGCATAAACATTAACCAAACCTTTCTCTAATCTAGAAACATAGCGAGCTAAAATTTGTCGAAACTATATAAGTTGTGCAAAGACCATCGTCAGCTCGGAAAAGAACAAGTTCAGTTTGGTTGATGGTCTCCAGTGTGGTTGTTGATACATCCAAACAGCAACTAAAAAGTTCAAACCGACAAATTAAAGATGGAGTCAGTCGTGTGTGAGAAGGTCTAATCCTGTGATGGTGTGTACGTTTGTGCTTTGTGTGTCTGTTCCACAGCCAGCTAAGCAGAGCGCTGGTGGTCAGACTTCTGCCCAGAATCACAAAACCAAAAACAGATAAAGGAGCAACTCAATTCCACAACAGTGCCTGGTCTCAAGCCAAACAGTGACTTCCAGGAGGCTTTTAAGCCTCTTACAGGACTGGCTTCCTTCACCACCTCCCATCCTTTCTCCCCTCAGAGTTTTTATTTTCTTTCCTCTCTCCTTCATCCATTTCTTGGTTGAAACAGTGTCGGCAGCGAGCGTGAACATAAACACAGTAAGCCAAGCATGATAGAGATAGTGGATTTACAGGAGGAAATTGCTGAAAATCAATCAAATAAAACTTTACAGAAGCAGAGGAAGGGATGTAAAGGAGGCCCTCGAGAATCCCCCCCAAAACATAATTGCAAGTGAGATATAAGAAATAAATATCAAACAACCAAACTCACAAGAATACACAGACAGTGGCAGCATTGAAGAGTAAACTTGTTCAACTTAAATTTAACAAGTTGTTTCTTCGGGGAGTTTCTGGTTGCGTGTGATCGTGTCAGGGACAGAAGCACAGCTTTCTGCCGTTCAGACATGCAAGAAGAGATGTATCTGAGCACATAAGAGTGTGTCTGCTGTCCCATAAAACACACAGGCTATTCCCATGCTTAAGCTGTGTTTGAGATTAAAGGTGGCATGACTGTCTTCTGTCTCTCTTGTCAGCATCTGCCGGTGATTGCAATCCTCCCTCCACCCAGGCAGAGCCAATGATTGCTTCACAGCCGCTTGTCTTTACACCGCCAGCCCCGATCAGAGTCCTTGGCGGCAACAGGCCTTGTCACATTTAATAACATTGGCCCTAAAGATTTTTAACTGACTGTGCCTGCCATAAATCCTCCCACCCAACAATTATTGATTAAATGCTTTCTCCTTAATAATGAAAAGACATAAATCTCCCTCCTCATTGAAGACGTGGAATGTAATCTGATCAGAGACTTGCATACTTGCATCCCACATGATTTCTTTAGTGATTTCAATCAAAGGAGGTATGTATAACAGGAGATGAATGGAGAAAGGCAACAATGAAATGGGAAGCAATTTGCAAAACAAGGAGAAAGGAGGGAAAAATGAAGGAAAAGATGCATCTGTTACACACGCTGGTAACTTCTCAGGGTGATCTCCTGGAGATTACTATCAAGCACATTATTGATTCCATGCTTCTATTCCTCCTTCAGAAACAAAACAATGTATTGCAATAAATATTCAGAAAAAATGGAACAGAATAGTTTCTGCTTGCATAAGGACTTTCCAGCCAAGTCTTTAATTTTATATTGCAAATTAGCAACAATAAAAGGCCATGTGCACCTCTGGAAAGCCTGCACAGGTGCCTTCCATTTATTTCTGCCAAGCTGTTTCTACTAATTTAAGTCTGAACCAGCATAAGAGTTCTTTAAAACAAACACTTGTTTTTACCCCCCTCAGCTCCAATTGACTTTGAGTCAAAAAGCTTTCAGTTTTCTCTTTAATTTCTTTTTTTTTCTGATTTTCATTGTGGTCTCAGTTTGATGAAAATTTCGGACACCTCTAAAACATGCACTAGTGGCTTTGGGAAAAAAAATAGCTTATTTAATAGGATTTCAAGCATCACAGAAAGCTTTGATGTTTGCCATACAGGCCTTGATTGACAGCTGTGATCGACGTGGCTCATGCTTAGTTCAGCTTAGCTTGAACTCACATTGTCCCTGACTTCTGGAGCCTCTATTTGGAATTGGAGGAAATCACTTTATTTGGCTGAGGAAGGCCTCCTGCACAGACACGGATAAGACCAGAGCAGATCAACGTTTGTCTGTCCTTGGCTCTTCTGAGATGGGCAGCTGTTAAAGATTGGTTTTAGTTCTAATTGTTAGGTCTGAGATGCAGCTGACTTTAGTATTGTGAAATGCTGCACTTTTATTTTCCTCAGACACAGTTTAATTACATCTGTCACTGATGACTTGCAGTGCCACACAATTGATTAGCTGCATCAAAACCTTTTTCTGTGCTGTGCAAGAATTAACTGATTTTCAAAAGTCTTAAAGTTCCATCCATCCACCCATTCATTATCAGCTCTGTTCTTCCTTAACAGGGTCACTGGGGTCTATCAGAGCCTGTCGCAGCTGTCTGTGGGTCAAGGCGCACCTTAGAGACAATCATAGGCTCACACACCATCTTAAAGCTGAGATGAGAATATCTTCACTAATCAAATACCAAATTTGCCATCCTCGTGCCATTTTCACTCTCTTTAAGTAACTTATTTTATTCATTCCATCTTCTCTTGGTGACTGATATATTACATGTAGCAATGACTGCAAGGTAGAAGACATGTCAGTGTAAAACAGAATGATGGAGCTTCAGCATCTTAGCTTGAGTCCTTAACGTTAACCTAAAAAAAAGGGTGAGGCTGCATCTACGCCCCAAGCAAGGGCAACTTGACCAATTAAGCAGATGAATAAATATAATCATAAGAGGAAAACAGATTTTATAAAATCACCCCAGTTAAAATATATCTATTTAAATTCATTTTCTGTTATATTTTTGGTTGCTCAGATAAACAGGCACAGCAACAGTCAGCAGTCTCCACAGTCAAGTCTTCATTTTTCAGTTGTGGAAGACGTATTCAGAGTCTTTACCAAAGCAAAACACTCCGAAAACAATGCAACATCAATACTCTTTCACAGTTTGCAATAGAACAATGTGACCTGTGACTCTTACACCATTACTTTTGGTTAATTAAAACTATGCTTGTGATGAAAAATGACTTAAGTGTTGAGGTTGATGGAGATCAACATGCCAGGCTGCAACGTTTTGCTTATTAATGTTTCTAATTAGTCTCTCTAATTAGTTGACATAAAGCCAAGCATTTCAGCTCTACTTCAGTATAAAATGAAATCTTCCTCATTTATTTCATAATTAAATAACACATCCTTTCAGATAAATTTAAGGTAAAAAGATTACTTTCTTCACAAATGTAATGGAGAGAAAGTTGGACACTGAAGCGCAGGTGCCTCAGTTTATTAGTTTAGTACTGTACCTAAAAGGAATTTAATTAGCTGCATCTCCTTATTGCAATTTCTGTCAAGTTGTTTCTACTAAATTAAACAGAAAAACTCTATTTAGGAACTTATTTTTGAATAATCTCTCATGCGAGAACATGACCCCCAGAAGAGTCGAGCCTACTCAAGCTTACAGTTTTATGCTTCACACTGCTTCAACCACCAGAGGCTACTGGTTCCAGTGATCGATCATGAGATTGCAGACTAATATTCACAGCAGATCCAGAGATGTTTCTTGGCTAAAGATAATGTTGTTATCTGAACCAGTGAACCCTGAGGTTAACAGAAATAAAATAGAAATGGAACCCTGCTTAGCTGTTCAAGTCACAAGTTTCGACAGAGATCTTTCCACAAATCACATACAACCACAGAGCACAATATGCAGCAGCCTTATAATTAATTACATACTGGTGAATGCAGGTTCTCATCTCTGGTACATGGATTAGATTTTCATTAAAACCATCTCATAGCGAGAGCAGAGTAGATGGATGGCCATCTCTGTATGTGGAAAATTGCTTTTTAGGCCATATTTTCTGTGTGTGCGTGTGATTTCTCCCCTCCTCTTAGGTTACTAGCAGAGAGAAGTTGTCCTGTTAAGATTCAGGGCAACACTGCCGAGGAATGTATCTACAAATTGGAGTAACGGGGTAATGAGGTGGAGATATGGGTAAGCCCTCAATCTTTGAGCTGAACTACGATGTGGTTCCCTGATCACCGTCCCCGCTGACAGTAGCACTCCACAGCACTCATCTTAACTTGTTTGCCTGTTGAGTCCATATAGCGAGCTGCCTCCAACTACTTGACCACAGTGCCCTTGAAGGATGCTGATCAATGAGACCTGATGCAGGACGCTGCAAAAGCCTGCGTAGGGGTGGGGTGGGGGTGGGGGGGTAGCTGAAGGGATGTGGCTGCTGGGGAGCTGAGAGATCAATGATGGATCATCAGCTATGAGGTTTTCTGCCACCCTGGCAACCAGCCTCAAATGCTCTTTAATTTAGCTCTGTAGCCGTCCTTCATCACCTGGTAGATTTAATTGACTGTGCAAATTTAAAGGCCTTTTTTTTTTTTCTTTTTCTTTTTTTTTTTTGGGGGGGGGGGTTGTTTTTTTTGTTTTGTTTTAAGTTCCAGCTGTTGTTGTTTTACTTTGCTCTTAATCTTACAGAGATGTATTCAGCATATCTTTATATTACTTTGGTATGCCTAGGCTTACGTACACCCAATGATCTTCTCAGGCCTAAAAAATAAACTACATAAAAACAACTGGACAAACCTCCTGTGACATCATTCAGAGGTTTTCTGAAGAGCGTTTTCAAAGTGTCCTTTTCACCTCTCTGCTCATTGCCATATTAGCAAGGACTGGCGCTGCCCAGCCTCAGTTAATCCACAAATGGGTAGACAGGTGGAACGAGCAGGCCTGGAAGCCCACCTGTGATTCTATCTAGCATGGCCTTACATTCATTATGACTGAATTTATCCATCCATCCTAATTTCTGTTGTTGCTACAGAAATGACATTTGAAATGAGTACTGCCAGAGCTGAAACCAGGACTGGCATAGCTTCAACTGAGCACCAGTGGGACCCTCGATGAGCCAACCCTCAGTTAACTGACCGCAGTCTATGGGTCATTGCTGGATCCCAACAGAGGTCCAAGCAAAGTTAATCAGTCTGAAAGGGTGCAGGCCAATCTGGAGGGTGGCTCAACTGGAGGAACCAGTTGTTCAAGCTCCTGCCATCGAGTTGGAGGCCATTCACCAGTTAGCCCCTGCAGTGGCTACCTTCGTCCACAGACAAAGGCTGCTGTTGCTGCTTCGCTAAGTTTTGTCTTTAGACCTTTTCAGTCCAACTCATGGCCAACTCAACAGTTGTGATGGATGTGACATCTAGTTAAATGGACCAACACTTTTTTTTGCTTTTTTTGACAGGACTGTAAATATTTTTGTCTTCTGCAAAATTGTAGTTTAACATGTTGTTAAGTGAAGATTGACTCACTTTTGGAGACAGCCCCCAGTAGTCAGTGGAGAAACTGCAGTTTTTTTTTCATCACTACATGGTTTGCCTTGTAGCCCCTTGTGTTTGAACAGACATCATTTGTTTTTCTCCAACAGCAGATCAGAAAACAAATAATACAATAATCAGATTTAGATATATGATTTTGTTTGAAGTACCTTGAATTGTCTTGTAAACGTGCTATACAGATAAACTTGCCTTGCCTTATCTATTGGTGCTTTCCATCTTTTTCCAAAGATTGCTTCAGTGTACTGTTAAGGCTCCATTGCTGGTTTCTGGTGCTCCATAAACTTTCTGTCATTAAGTATTTAGGACACAAATCAAACATTTTGAACAGATCATAGAACCACAAGAACTGTATACTTGAAGGCGTGAAATATCACAAGGACAGAATGAGGGTGGTGCAATAGGAACACTTTCTGCAACACATTACGAGAGCTGTCTTCATACTCTCACTCAATAAAATAGAAAATAGAAAATCACATCATGCATGTGGCTTTGAAGGAACACTTGATATAGTAAAGAAATAACAGGAAAACAAAAGGGCAATAACACCAAAGCAGGAAAGGGCCAAAAATCAAAGCAGTGATGACCTGTCGTTCTTTAGTGCAGGGGTCCCTACGACCTGGTCCCTGGCCCGGTACCGGTCCGTGGGTCATTCGGTGCCAGGCTGCCAGGCTTTTCTTACTCTTTCAAACCCAGTATTCTTCTAAGCTTTTTATATTTTGCCAACTTCACAAAATTACTCAAAAATACACTGCCTGGCCAAAAAAAAAAGAAATCGCAACCAAAAAGGTCAATTCACTCTAATATTTCAGTGGACCGCCACTGCCAATGTCACAAGATTTATTTCCATCCAGTGTTGCATTAATTTTTCACCAAGATCTGGAATTGACGATGGTAGA
This sequence comes from Hirundichthys speculiger, assembly GCA_018398805.1. NCBI lineage: Eukaryota > Metazoa > Chordata > Actinopteri > Beloniformes > Exocoetidae > Hirundichthys > Hirundichthys speculiger. The sequence continues at coordinate 279,966 of JAGFBZ010000381.1, read as the reverse complement.
GTCTGACCACTGCACAAAGTCTTCTCCAGCACATCCCGAAGATTCTCAATGGGGTTAAGGTCTGGACTCTGTGGTGGCCAATCCATGTGTGAAAATGATGTCTCATGCTCCCTGAACTAGTCTCTCAGAATATGAGCCAAATGAATCCTGGTAATGTCATCTTGGAATATGCCCGTGCCATCAGGGAAGAAAAAATCCATTGGTGGAATAACCTGGTCATTCAGTATTTTCAGGTAGTCAGCTGACCTCATTCTTTGAGCTCATACTGTTGCTGAACCTGGACCTGACCAACTGCAGCAACCCCAGATCATGACACTGCCCCTACAGGCTGGTACAGTAGGCACTAGGCATGATGGGAGCATCACTTCATCTGCTTCTCTTCTTACCCTGATGCTCCCATTACTCTGGAAAAGGGTAAATATTGACTCATAAGACCACATGACCTTCTTCCATTGCTCCAGAGTCCAATCTTTATGCTCCCTAGCAAATTAAAGCCTTTTTTTCTGGCTAGCCTCACTGATTAGTGGTTTTCTTAAGGCTACACAGCTGTTCAGTCCCAATCTCTGGAGTTCCCTTTGCATTGTATTTGTGAAAATGCTCTTACTTTCACTATTAAACATAGTCCTGAGTTCTACTGTTGTTTTTTTTCGATTTGATCTCACCAAACGATTAAGTGATTGGCAATCACGATCATTAAGGATTTTTTTTCCAGCCACATTTCCTCCTTGAAGACGATGGGTCCCCACTATCCTTCCTGTTTTTAATAATGCATTCGACAGTTCTTAACCAATTTTGGTAGTTTCTGCAATCTCCTTAGATGTTTTCTCTGCTTGATGCATGCCAATGATTAGACCCTTTTCAAACAGATGAACATCTTTTCCACGACCACGAGATGTGTCTGTCATGGTTGTTAAGGAAATAAGAAGCAATTGCACTGCACCAGTTGGGGTTAAATAACTTGTTGCCAGCTGAAAGATAACCACCCATGCAGTAATTAAACAATAGGAGGCTCGTACCTATTTGCTTAGTTAAATCCAGGTGGCGACTTTTTTTTTGCCCAGGCAGTGTATGAACATGTGTCTCCAATGCATGTCTCATTCCGTCAACATATTAAACCTAAGAAGACCTTCTCCTGGATCACTGTGTCCCACTTGCCTTTGAGTCTCTAAGGGAAAGACATACTCTATAATCATCTCAACCAGACACACCACAGCTCAATAAGATGCAGTAAAATTTTTCTCCAGTTATGTACTACAACAAATGTAACTGCACTTTAAACATCACAGCAAGCACTCATCCAGGACTGATTGTCTCTCTAATTAGAAACAGCGTGACAATCAAACGCAAGCAACAGCATGTTTTACTGCCCATTACATACACCAACGACATGCAACAGAAAAACAGAGAGCTCCCAAGTGGTGAGATGTAACCATCTTTACAGCATGGCTAGAGCCATCAATAAGCAGCATCCAACAGAATACTGTTCTTTACAGATGAGCAGATGTGCAATGAACACACACTGAAATTGATCAATATTACACATGTAAAATGAACAATATAAAGTTCCACCGACAACAGACAAGCTAAAACAGGCACAGTTCTACCTATACAGATGACTAGGCAAACCAGAGATACTGATCAGAGTATCAGTGCTGGTAATTCTTTTTTATCTATTAAAGTCCTGATTCAAAAATTATCAGTCCCCTAAGAACCTACTAACATGCCAAAGTCACGCTCTCCAAAAATCAAGACCGCAGACTCGTATACTCTTAGGTTATTCTCACATTTGTATGTGTGCACCAAATTACAAATTAATTGTATCATTTCTCAGTTAGTTCCGGTTTATGTTCACATGATGTTGTTTTCACTCTAGCCCAAATGCAGCACCACAAGTCATGTGACAATGGTCAACGCTATCATTGGTCAACAGGAGTCTTGGCAGGGTGTTGTGTTTCCATGACAACAACCCTGAAGCAATTTAGGGCATTATTTTCTATTTTACTTGTTTGGACCACTCTAAACAAGCTAAACAGCTTGTAAACAAACTGGCTAGAGGTCGTTTGTCCACAACTGTTAGCTTTACTTTCTTTTTCTATGTTTACATGCTTCTTCACAACCAACAATTCAGTTCAGTTCAGTTCAAAAATACTTTATTGATCCCCGAAGGAAAATTAAATTGTTGCAGTAAGTGTCATAACTTAAGCCTCTCCTATTTTTTTTTTCTTTTTTAAAAAAAGGGTCTGGATATGTGTTAATGGTCAGTGCCATCTTTTGGCAAAACTTTTTAAAAGTTAGATATATATGCATTTTGATCTTACAGCAGATGCTACTTTTCTTGTGCGTAAGTGAGAGTGAATGTGTCACCAGCCTGCTCTGATAGTCTAATTTAGCATATTTTATTTATCCCTGAAACCCTGATTCTGTCAGACAGGACTAAAATAGAGGACACAGATAGTGAAAACAAGAAGGGCAGGACAGACAAAGAGACAAGACGGTGATGCTGTGGTGTGTACATTATGGTGACTTTTGCAGTGTTTGTGTGTTGTGGTGTATGTAAATGAATGTGTGGTGGATTGTGATGCAATAAAAGGACAGAAATGCGATGTAAGACAAACAAATAAACACCAATGAAATACCTAGACAGTACAGAAAACTGGACAACAGAAAAGGAGGGAAGTTGTGTTTAGTAATACCATTAGAGTGTGTGTGTGTGTGTGTGTGTGTGTGGGTGCATACAAAATGTCTGTAAGTCTGAGTCTTACTAAGTCGCAAAGGGGTACGGTGGCCCAGGGTCTCAGACAACTCCTAAAGCCACAACAGAAGTTGGCCTACAGTGAAAGTGGACAAAAACAGAAGTTGGCATCGCTATCAAACTTCCTACGTCTTTGAAAGATAAATGATACTTGCACTAGATAACGTTTTGTGATTATGTGTGAAATGGATCGTATTAATGATTAAATACAACTTTTAATGATGTAAATGCAAATAACTCTACTATACTGTGCTGTACTGTACTGCTTGGTGGAAATAGTTATAACGAAGGGTGTGTGTCAGGGGCGGAGCATCGGGGGGATCTGGGGACTAGTACTCCCCCGGCCCAGACCCTGAAGGGCCCGGGGGTGGATGAAGAAGCAGGGACCCCTCTGGGCCTGAGTCGGGACAGTCAGATATGTTTTGTGCTCTACTGGATGCCATAAAGCTCTCTCTTTCTTTGCAGTTTAGCATAGTTTTACATGATTTCTATCTTATAATCATTGTATTCTTTACATTTGTTCTATTTGGACTATGTTCTGTTGCTATTTTCATATACTTTCACGTATATATTTGTAGCGCTTGTACAGCTTGGTAAACTGAAAATGTTTCTATAAATAAATGATTAAATAAATAAATCTTTGACTGAACCAGAAAGAGACAGTATAATGATAAAGCAGCATTTTGAAATGTCACAGTAACACACTTTTAAATGCATGCACACTCCATGGTTCAGACTGCGTCAAAGTTCAGATTTTGAAGAGTAATGTTCAGAAAACGAGTAGCAGCATTCAGTAATTTGCAATCTGCTTTGTGTTTAAAGAGAGTATAATAGCATCGATAACATTTAATCCAAAACGTTTTCATAAATGATTTCATGGTTTTCATCTTATCTGCAGAACATCTTCACAAAAAGGACGGTAGAGAGAACAAACTGTATAATACAAAAACCTAGAAAAGTTCTACTGAGCTTGCTGTACCTATAACCTAACCTAAATTCTGTAAAGTTCATCATTACACTGTCACTCATTTCTTTAACAAAGCACCACTCTTTTTTTGGAAAAAAAAATTACATGTGGCTGGATAAAACCAATCCAATGCAGTTACTGTGTGGTCCTCTATCTATAATCCCCTTTCCATTTTTACACTGTCACTCTCTGTTCGCTGCAGTATTGAGTTCAAATGATTGACATCATAATGGGCTCCGCTAAATAATGATAGAGGTCAAATTAGAATTTAATCATCTCCCTTTTACCCCCTCTCCCTTGAGGGAAAAATGAATAAACATGATTTTGTATGAGACTGATGGGCTGGTTAGGCAAAAGCTGTGATAACTCGCTCAATTTTTCTCTTTTGTTGCAGCTTTAAAGAGTGAGTGGGAAAGAAAGAAGGGGAGGTAGTAATAAGAAAGTCAGAGATATCGAGATGAAGTGAGCGTTAGAAGGATTCTGCAGTCATACAGCACCACTGTTTCACATCAGTGGTGGCTACGGGGTTTTGTCAGTTTTGATTTAAGTCCTATAATTTTGTCACCAGAAAACCTAGTGCTTATCAGTCATGCAGACATTTTGGCCTCGAACCGTGGCTAAAATAAGTTGCTCTTTACTTACCTGCTACTTTAGCTGATGAATATCTGTAACGATCCAATAAGACAGACATGCGGAAGCGAAATCTAATTTGATTTCACTCAGCAAAAGGATCTTACAATGGACTGATGCCAAATGTTAAGGTTTCATTTAAGTGACTATTTGGCACTGTATGCATTAATAAATATAAAAAAAAAAAACTAACAAGAAAACAAGATCTTACTTTGAAAGTTTTAGTTTGATAACTTCATTCAAGTGCAGAAAGATTGTCACGAGTCCGTACATCATAGAGTGAACAGCATTTTTTTTGTCATATGATCCTGGACAGAGTTTTGCATTTATAGTACAAAGTTATGCTTTATTTTAAATACAGCAGGCCACCATATCTGCTCAGGGCATTACAGCAGTGAAGCAACAAATCTAATTACTTGGCTTGGTTACTCTCCTCTGAATTTAATTCCACTTGAGGTGAAGCTCTGCTCAGTTTGTGAAGTATAGAACCACTGGCCTCCAGCACACGTTTCAACACCGCATCATTATACCTCCACAACCACAACATCAAGGTGTTGAGATGTAGAAAAAGACATCATCAGGAACAGCAATCTCCGCTATATTGCAGTTCACCTTTCGTGGTCCCGCTATATCACAGATTTGTTTAATTAATATATGTATTTTTCTGTCGCTGAACTCTCGCTATATAGCCGAGTTCTGCGGTTTATAGCCATACTTGTTGTAGTGATGGATATTGGAATACTGGAGGGGTTGTCAGGTGGGGTGGTGCGAGGACTTGTGGTTTGCCATTTCAGGGACCTTCTCTGGTCTGACTGTGGGGTTATGGCTGCTTTTCTGTGTGCTCTATTGTTGCTCTATGTAGTTCTTACTTAATTCAATTTGGTATAAAGGGTTTTTTTGTTTTTTTTTCTCCCTACGTGGGAGTTTTTTACCTGCCATTATCATTGATTGGATTTAATGATATAATCTTAGTTGATGATATTTGCTCGGGGGTCATGCTCTGGGTCTCTGTAAAGCGCCTAGAGACAATTGTCATTGTAACAGACGCTATATAAATAAAATTGAATTGAATTGAATTGAATTTCTGAGTTCTCTCTACCTGTCTCAGCTGCAGAATTATTCTATGTCTCAGAGTTGTTACAGTATTTTCCATACATTTTTTTTGCTTGCAATCTTTTTTTTTGTTTACAGTTTGTTTCAAAAGTGTGTTTAAAGTATGTGGGAGGGGTATTTTGAGGCTTTTAAGACCTTTAACATCTGAAAAAAAGAAAAAAAAAATCAAAATAAATAAAAGGAAAAACATATCTTAATTTCAAAAAATTTTATATCAACAGGTAATAGCAATAATGGTTTAGTTCAAAAGCAATAGCTACAAAATCTACCTACCAATATCTACCTAAGTCTGAGTTTAGAAGAGCACTAATGGACTGTTTTTATTTACTAGCCTGTATTTAATCAGGTTAGTCCCATTGAGATCAAAGATCTCTTTTACACCAGAGACTTGATCATACACTTATTCCCATAGACAAGTTAGACTCACTAATTAACCTGTCATACATGTTTTTGGACTGTGAGAGGAAGTACCCGGAGAAAGAATGAGAACACGTAAACACGTAAACTCCATGCAGAAAGGCCTCTGTCCGTGTCTTAGAACATCAACATGTCAGACTGATACAGTATATATGGGGGAGGGATGACTTTGGGAAAACTTTTATCAAGCACTATAACTTGCTACGGTTACACACACATATGCCAAATAAAACTTTGTCATGGAAAAAAAGAAGCCTTATATTTACTTTGTCCAGTGGTGTTGTCATCTCTGGATTTGGAGGCATCTGCTCTGGACATGGTGGAAACATGCACTGTGGTCAAATAAATCTGATTTCCTTATCTATTCTGGAAGAAATGTGCTGTGTGCTCTGGACCAAAGCGGAAAGAGGACCTTTTGGACTGTTGTCAACAAGTCCAGAAGCCAAAGTCTGTGATGGTTCGGGGTTGAATGGATGATTCTGTGAGAAGATCGGTTACGCTTCTGTGATGGCAAAGTTAAGGCCAAAAAGTACAAGATGACATTTCTCAACAAAACAACGTATTTTACAAATTAATTACATTCAAGGCATGGCTAAGCTGGTACGGATAGTTGGTGCACACTTTCGAACATGTTTGGAGGAAATTTTGTAAATGAAAATTCTTGATAACACCCTCTTGGTATATTTACTGGACATGGAATAGCTGAGGATACTGGAGTGTCTGGTACCAGTTCTTTCAGGGCGTACACATTATGGGGTAGGCTTTTTCTTGACTGAGTTTGCTTCCCACAAATGCCACCAGATCCTATTATATTGATACCTGAAGACTTTGGATTCCAGGTGAACACCACAGTCACATCTTCAAGTCTTTGCCAGTCTTTGTCTTTGTGATCCCGCTGCTGTTTAGGTTGTTTGCCACAAAACATCTAAGCGTTTGCAGGGATGGAGGCTTTCACAGTATAATACTGTATTGTAACAAGATGAGCCATGTTTCTCACTTTACCTGCCAGTTGTCATAATGTTAAAATAGTGAAATTAATTTTGAAATATTAAAAATACATCATCAAAAATTGTGTTGCCTAGATTCGAGTCAAAGGTCTCATACGAAGCAAACACAGAACAATGTGAGTCTGATATCAGCAGACATCTACTTCTCCGTTCCAACACCACCAGCCTACAGAATGCAATAAGGATTATAGAGAAGAGTACGCACTTGTTTTGTTGGTGGGGCTTCTCCTTATGTGGAAAATGAGTATTTGTCAGCAGCGTCATCCAGTCCACTTAGAGGGGGAAACAAATGCTGGTAATATATTTAATACCCCTTGAGATCATGTTGCAGCACGCCCGAGGCAGCCAATCATTCACGAGGGGCCCACAGCCGACGCGGGAAAAATAAATAAATAATTCCATATCAGAAGGGAGGGGAGCATTATGCTTTAGTGGGCAATAAAACATGTGGTGTGTCAGGGATGGCAGCTGCTGCCCAAAGAAAGAAGAATGCTCACGCTGTAGTGCGTGGTGGGCCAGGGAGAACACAAGAAGCTCAGGAAAAGAGAACCATAAATTTTCACCACAGACAAACTCCCAATCTTATTTTGCTGAGTGCATATCAGGCCATGCTGATGTTTCTAACCAATCTCTGCCTAACACTCCTTGTAGCTAAGATGGTCAAAAAGTAATTTCCTCATCTGTGGCTGTAGCCTCTGAAGGTCAAAAGTCTCCTCTTCAATGATGCTTTGATTGTGAGAGTGCTTGTGGTACTTGTGAATATGTGGCCTCACAACAGGCTGCCTGTCCAAGGTTTACACTGCCTTTTGCCTGACGAGAGCAGGGATAGGCTCCAGGAGACCCCTGTAATTTTAAATCGGAAGAAACAGATCAGAATCAGAATCAGAATCAGAATGGGGTTTATTGCCATTGTCCATGTAGTACACAGTATTACACAAACTAGGAATTTGTCACGGTGTAACGCTGCAACATTCAACATGAGTAAAATAAGATAAAAATAAAAATACTGTGCATGCACAGAATAAGATAAAAAATAGAATAAGATAAAATATAATAAAAATAAAAAAGTAGGTAATGTACAATTTAACAGTAGTGCAAATCAGTGCAGATCAGTGCAAAAACAGTGGTTGGCTTGAATTGTCTGTGAGTCCGACTTAGGCTGCTGAACATGGCGCTTGAGGGTCCAATAAGTCACTTAGTGTTCAGCAGCCTGATGGCAGAGGGGATGTAGAAAATGGATGGATGGATTATAAATGCTGCTCCTTCTCACTGGATACGAAGTAAGAAATATGACAACATCTGTTGTACCACACTAACAACTAACAACCAGGAGCAAAACCATTACAGATGCATGTTTCTACAAATAAGAGCATGATCAAACAATGCAAGATTATTGTAAGTCTATAAAAAAAAAGCCTGAATTTTTTATTGTGTGTGTGTGTGTGTGTTTTTAAAAGCCAATCAGAACTGCTGTAAGGTTCATTGGTGTAATGCTTCATTATACATACACCACACAAAGAATTGCTTTCTTCTTATAAATAAAACATACATAGAAAATCCAGTTTTAATAAAAAGTGTCATTGGAAAACAAAAAGAGAATGTAATATATTGACCCTATTGTGGCTAAGCTGTTTTATGAATGAAAGACTCATGGCTTAAGGTGAGCAAGAAATCTGGTAGCATAACAGTCTGATGAAAGTGAACAAGCCTTCCACAACGCTACTGTCTTTACAAGACTCAGAGATTTTTCACAACAGGGAGTTGGACCTGTTCCAGTTGGGCATGCACAGGTGGGAATCAATGATGGCTCTGTTTCCCAGCAAGCCGGCAGTGAAGCAAACAGCAGAAAATCCAGAGCTCTCTTGGTGGAATGCAGTCATCATTATTACACCTGTGCTTTTACTTTTCGTGCTGCGTGGTGGCCCTGAAGTGAAGCAAACAACACTTCACAAAAAAAAAAACATAAAAAAGAATCTGTTATACTTTTTTTTCACTCTTCTTTACTTTGCCATTGTTATGTTGGATGCATTGCTGAATCATGCTAGAACTGTGCCAAAAGTCAAAAGGTCTGCCACACAAAAGATGGAGTTGTTGATGAAAAACAAACTTCGACTTTTATGGTCAAAAGTACTTGCTCATTCATCCAAATTATCAGAATCAGGTGTTCCAATCACTTCCATGGCCACAGGTGTATAAAATTAAGCACCTAGCCATGCAGATTGTTTCTACAAACATTTATGAAAGAATGGGTCGCTCTCAGGAGCTCAGCGAATTCCAGCGTTAAACTGTGATAGGATGACACCTGTGCAACAAATCCAGTCGTGAAATTCCTCGCTCCTAAATATTCCACAGTCAACTGTCAGCTGTATTATATGAAAATGGAAGTGTTTGGGAACAACAGCAACTCAGCCACAAAGTGGTAGGACCATATAAACTGACAGAGCGGGGTCAGTGGATGCTGAAGCATATAGTGCGAAGAGGTCGCCAACTTTCTGCAGAGTCAATCACTACAGACCTCCAAACTTCATGTGACCTTCAGATTAGCTCAGAACAGTGCAGAGAGCTTCATGAATCTGTTTCCATGGTGGAGCAGCTGCATCCAAGCCATACATCACCAATGTGGTTGTTTCTTTGAATGTTAAAAAAAAACTTAAAAACCCCAACAGAACACTTTTGGGATGAATTAGAGCAGAGACTGAGAGCCAGGCCTTCTCAGCCAACATCAGTGTTTGACCTCACAAATGCACTTCTGGAAGAATGGTCAAAAATCCCCATAAACACAGTCCTAAACCTTGTGGACAGCCTTCCCAGAAGAGTTGAAGCTGTTCTAGCTGCAAAGAGTGCAGCCACGTCACATTGATTAGGAATGGGATGTCACTAATGCTCATATGTGGGTGAGCCAATACTTGTGGCAATATAGTGTATATCTATCCACAAGAAATGTGCTTTTGTGTTCTGTAGTAAAGACAACATTTACGTTTTTTTTTTTTAAACATTCAAAGAAAAAAACACATTATGGCAAAAAGGTGAGTCTTGGACTTTGAGTTGAGGTGGACACATCAGCTTCAATGAGAAATGGTGTTGGTTTATACAGAAGGTTTTAAAAACTGGAAAAAGAGCCATAGCTGCATTGCTGGACAGTAAAAACTGTAACATTAGTTTCTGCAAGACAGCATCAGTGCTAAAAGTAATACCACTATACAGTTTAAAGGCAGATGCATGCATGACGCTGGGTCAGTTTACAGCCTATGATGTTTAAAGTTTAAAGAATGGTACATAGTATAATCGCCCAAACATTTATGAACATCTTTCCCACCGCTGGCTCTAAACCTCCTGATAAGACGATGTGTGTGAGTGCAGGATGCTGTACGGTGAGAAAAAGGTGGAGCTGATTGTGTGGCTGGACTCAAATTCTCGCTGTCGCTTGTAAAGTTACGACCAAGAAAAAAAAGCTGCCCATTGTCAAGGCAACTAAAAAAAACAGGAATTCCAATACCAAAAAAATCATCAAAATCTGTGGAAACCCTGTGCACCCTTGATGGCTTTTGGAGTAAAATATTGTTGATACAAGGAATGTAATTAAACAAAGATAAGTTGTTAGTTATTTGTTAAGAATCGTCAGAGGATAAAGACGAGTTTGAATGTAACAAAAGAAATTATCCTTGTTTTGTCCTTGGAAGTCTTAACATTAGTTTTATTAACAAGTGGTTCTTTAGAAGATGAAGTGGCATCGGCTTACCTGACGATTTTCACTGAAGAACTGATTGTGAGAGTAAGGAAAGGATAAAAGTCAAACACACCGGTCCAAAAAGAAAAGGTGGGCGTGAGGGTTTTTGTGATTAACAGGTCAGGTGGTCGATCTGCCGGCAGACAGATTATAGCAAAGAGAGATGATTACAGGTTAGACCAAAACATAATGGATCCACAAGAAATGAAAAGTTAAATTACGCACCAGGGACAAAAAGGCACTGAAAATTGTGTGTGATACAAGATATTGAAAAAAAGAGGGGAAAAACTGGTGGAGGAAGATGGAATGTATAAAAAGGTTATGGGCCCAATCTTCCACCAGATCTCCTAAAGTCGCTATTAAGGGATGGCGGATAGCGGGAGGGGCGTTCCCCCGCAAAGAACGCAATCTTCCACCTTGCTAAACCTGCTATTCCACCTGCGCTACCCGCTACATTATGCATAGGAGTGGTTAGGACGTTCCACCTGTTAAACCAATCAGTGCGTCAGTAGCCATTGCCTTTAAGAGCAGGTTGCGCTACCAGCAAACCACTACCTGCAAGCCGCTACCCGCAAACCACTATGGAGCATCTTTTCATCCAGATCGTCGCAGCTCTCGTGAACAACTCGTCTGGGACTCTGCTGTAGAGCTTCCTCCTCTTCCTTCCTCCTCCTCCTCCTCTGCAGTAATATATATACATAAAAATATTTTTACACAGACAAAATTCCTATCGGCTACCTGAAAGTCCCAAATAGTTGTTGCGCGCCCAGTAAACACGCTCTGGTCGTCTATGGTCTAACTGGCGAGCAAGCCGTTTAAGACGATCTCTGCTATTTTCTCAGGGGTTCAACTGAGGCCAGATCACCTTTTTATAGAAGAGTTAATTCGAGAGGTAGAGCCCTTTGTGCACGTCCACATGTGACCAGGTGGACGCACATTGATGCCATTTGGACGCGCTACTGTACGCACCGACAAACTCGGTATCTCGCGATCGCGGGTTGTGGGTAGCAAGATACCGAGTTTGCAGAAAGAGCAAAAGACACGGCCATTGCCACACCTACAATGTGAATAAGGGAGTTGGGATAACGGGTAGCAGCTTTAGGGAGCAGAAGCGGTTAGTGGTTGCATTAGCAGTTAGTTGGAAGCAGCTAGCGGGAAGTGCACAATCGGGGCCTATATCTTTAGAGACATTGATTGTGAAGACTTATATCAATGCATAATTTGCAGAAAAGAATGCAGTAGGACTAAATGTGTTTTTTTAAATCAGCAACATCATCTCATACATGTAGGAAAGAAAGTCTTTGCAGCTGGAATTATTCTTCTTAACCTTCCACCTGCCAGTGTCTGCTGAACTGGCCATCGCTCTTGTCTTTTTATTCTCAAATCTGAAGCAGAGGGAGAGATCAGGAGCAGAATTGCTCCTTATCTTTCAAATAGCTTAGTTGTAGAGTTGTTCACAGCAACTTCAGCAATTCATAACTATTTGTCATTTATATTGTAACAAAATGTCCAAATTTAAAAGAGAGAAGAACAAAAGCTACATGGCCTTATGACAATTTGAGAAGAACTTGCAGCATTTTCTCTCCCCAGAGGCAGGTCACAACAGCATAAAAACAAAGAAAATAATTATCTTGCAGCTACACTAACTGTTTCATCCACAGTTTTAAAAAAAGAAATATTGTGACCTATGTCAAAGTTTAATTTTCTTTGGAGATTTTTTTTTTAAAAGAACTCCAAATGCCACAAAGATATATTACGTAGTGTTATTCAGTTTTTATGTGTCTCTGATACTTTTTGTGTTTGATAACCATGTTTGTGAATTCAAAGTCTCTCTGCATATTGAGGTTTTCGGTCACTGCGGATGCAGCATTTCAGTCAAATGAACTAATTATATATCACAGTGGAAAGTGTATCACCAGTGGGAAAATCCAATGGGAAAAAAAATGTAACAAAACTGGCTGATCTACAAAAAGGTTGAATTTCAAACATTTTTGTTTGGCAGTAGGACCCTGAGCACAGTGGAGCTTTGATACGAATAAGGAAAGGCCATAGGATAGGACCTGGAGGCTGGTAGTGATTATGAATGAGTCAAGCTACCAGAAGGATGAGAGTTTGATGAGACTGTTCAGGCATAATAAAGGGGTGGAGATGTGGAACAGAAAGGTAGATAGTTAGATGGAAAACGACAGGACAGGGATGAGGCTGATAAACTCCAGAAAAAAAAAAAAAAGAAATCAAGAACACCGTTGGACCAGGGTAGTGTTATCAGAATTAAGAACGATGAAGAACGATGAGAATTTAACAATATGGGAAAACAAAAGGAAAGAAAAGAGTGACAGAGGAAAGGCCAACACACTGCGTGACAACAGCAGGTGAGATGGAACAGTTCTACCTAATTGAGCATGAAATCGCTCACAGCAAAAGGTTTCACACTCCACCCACTGAGATAAGAGCTTGCTCGGTGATAAAATTGGCCTCAGCCCCCAAATGCAAATACACGCGCGCGTACACACACAAAGTTTCCAGTTGTTTGTAATGACTTTCAAGATTTAAAAACACTTACATGTGACTGAAAATACTTAATATTCCTCATTAATTGTTTTCACCCCCTCTTCTGGTTTGTTTCAGTTTGAATCTCATGTTTATGCTCTTGCTGCTCTGAGACCGGCCTTTTCCTTTTCCAGTTTTCAGTGTATCAGCTTGTATTTCCAGCTCTTTCAGCAGCCGCTACTTCGGGCGCTGATACCTAAATTATGGGCCCTCCTTTTAGAAAAACTCCAGATGTGGACCCCTGCTGGTCCCCTGCTCCATTTTCAGCTCTGATCTTCAATCAGCTGGTGGGAAGCTCCAACAGCAGGAATCCAAGAGCAGGTGCTGTCTCTGAGTCACAGGTATGCATATCATTTTCAGTCAATTTCAAACCTGGCGAACATACTGAATACAGCAGTTAAAAAGGTTCACATTTTAATTTTGTTATATTTGAAAGGATGAAAAAAATATCGTTCTAACTTTCAAGTCAAAATTTTCAAATGTTGTCCATCGCTGTTCAGTCCAGCTCAGCTGGCTGCACAGAGCCAATAAAGAAATCTGAATGATCTCAGCTAATATACCACTGACACTGGGATGACAGCTGCTACGTTCAGACAGCTGAATTTCAAAGTTGAAGACCAATTGTTCTGCTAGATAGAATTATATTTATATATATATATATATATATATATATATATATATATATATATATATATATATATATAATATATAATGAAAAAATTATTAGACCACCATTTTTTCTTCACTTTCTGTTTCATTTTAATACCTGGTACCACTAAACGTCTCAGTGACTAAAACAGACAGAAAAGAAAACACTGAATGCATAAAAGCAGTGTTTTTGGCAGTACAACGCCATAGCTATTGATGTAAAAACTTAAGTGATTTAGGTTATTATCAAGAAAACCATAGAAAATGGTAAGATATCAGCTCTTAAATAAAACTCTTATGAGCAATCTTTGTGGTTATCGTTATGTTTGTCCAAACAAATGTACCTTTAGTTGTACCAGGCAATAAAATGAACAAGAAACTGAAGAAAACAGGATGGTCTAAAGATTTTTTCCATACTGTGTGTGTATATATATATATATATATATATATATATATATATATATATATATATATATATATATATATATATATAATCAATTATGTTCCAGCTAATCAATAATAAATAAATAAATAAATAAATAAAAACAATGAACAATGTACAATAGACACTCAATAAATTATCTACATGTTCATGTTTTGGGTATAAAAAGTCAAGTCTTTATTTTATTTTATTTTTTTAATCTCCATCCATCCATCCATCCATCCATCCATAAAATGTACTTCCCCTTACTGACAAGAACACTGTATCTGTATTATTGTTGCACTGCTAACTATAAAATATACTGAAGTGATACACCAATATTATAAGAAACTTTTTAGTTGTAGTACAATGCACTGTGATTCCACACAAAACTGTGTTAATATGGTGAAATGCAGCAGATTAAAATAAGACAAATTCGATATGATGAGATAAATAAATAAATAAAAAGACTGCTAGCAATAGATTTTTGATCCTGTCTCTGTTTGGGGCATCTCCTACAGATTATCTACTGTACCTTGTGAAAGTATTCACGCACCTCTTTTGTTGCATTAGAGACGTACATTTATATGAATAGGAGTTGGGATTTTATTGGAGGCACCAACACACACAGACCAAACTGCTGAGATCAAATGAAAATTAAGAAAAATAAAAAAACATTTAAGAAAATATTTTAAAAAAAACCCATAAAGATTAATGACAGGTATCATTTGTGTAGCACCCTTCACAACAGGCTTATAAAGTGAAATTTCTAAAGGTTTTATATAGAAAATAATGTAAAAAAAAATAAAATAAAATAAAATAAAGAGCTATTTGAATGTAACTGTGGGCTCAGTGTGTGAGTTATCATTAACTGTGACCAGAGATAATTAGTGGATCTGAGATCTGCAGATCTTAACAGTTTGGAGGGAACATACCTGGATAAGTCTGAAATATATTTTTTGAAGCAAAGCTCTGTAAGGTTTAGAGGCTCAGTCATAAGATTTTCAAATCAGTAGGAAATCTAATAATGAACAGGTGCAGGAAGGCCATATCTCTCACTTTTTAACCAAAATGAAATGACAAGGCACTGTCCTTAATTATGTTATAATATTTATATGAAACTGTTCTTTAAGAAGTTAAAGGCAGGGTAACTGATTCTACTTTATTTCTAACCCAGAACACTTTTTGTCACATTCAGTGAAAGTCTTCCCAACATGTGCAAGCTGCCCATCATGTGAATAAACTATTAAAACTGAAACTCCTGAAGTATGTAGACGACATCATGGTCACTGGACTGATCCAGGACGGTGATGAGTCTGCATACAGACAGGAAGTAGAACAGATGCAGGCAGAACCAGGTTGGAGCTGAACCCACTCAAGACTGTGGAGATGACAGTGGACTTCAGGAGGAAATCTCCCACATGCCCTCCCCCCACTATCCTCAACAACACAGTGTACTGTGGACACTTTCAGGTTTCTGGGATCCACAATCTCCTGGGATCTTAAGTGGACCTCGCATATAGATGATGTCCATAAGAAGGCACAGCGGCGGTTGTACTTCCTGAGACAGTAACTACTGATTACCTTCCACTCTGCCATCATCCAGTCTGTCCAGTGCACTTCCATCACCAAACAGGACAGGTACAGACTGCAGGTATAGTCTGCAGAGTCTCCAGAGTCAAGAAACAGGCTGGGAACATCTCTGCAGACACCCTCACTCCCTGCACATAAACTATTTAAACGTCTCCCATCTGGACAGTGCTACAGAGCCCTGGACACCAAAACCACCAGTCACGGTGACAGTTTTTCCCACCAGGCTATCACTCTGCTGAACTTGCAATTATCACAGGGGGCAACATCTCATGTCTGTAAATATTGGCTCTGTCTTGTATTTCAACTTTCTTTGTGGCTGCTCCCTTTCCAGGGTTGCTACAGTGGAGTGATAAGCATGATTGATTTGCCACAGGTTTTATGCTGGTCGCCGTTCCTGACGTAACCTGGATTGGAACCTGAACCTCACACATGGTAGGAGGCAGCGCATATTTTTTTTTGCATATTTTACATATTTTTTGAACACTCTAGCTTTTATTTTATTTTAATTTTAAGTCTGCTTAAGTTTGCTGAAATCAGTTTCCTCATTTGTTTGCGGAAACCTGGTGAATGACGTTGATTCTAATTAGGAAATAAAAAGTGTTTCCGGGTGGTGCGGGTTGGGCAGAGCATGTTTCTGAGTTTAGTGACGGTCTCGTCTCATCTCCTCTGTCCTGAGTCTCGTTTCCTGTTTTACTTTGAAGCTCTGTCTTGTCTTCGTAGTGTTCTGCTTTTCTTCCTTTTCATGTATTACCCTGATTGTTTGCATCTGCCCCTCATTCGCTCATTTGTGTATTTAAGTCTTTTTTCCCCATTCCTGTTCGCTGGTGCGTCTGTTCTCCTCCCCAGATGTCTCTGCCCTTCTCCCTTCGTAGTTCCTGCCTCGCTGTCCCATCACCCTTGTTTTTGGATGTTAAGTTAAGTTTGGATTTTTGCCTTTTTTGTGGATTTGCACTGCATCAGTACTTTAAAACATCAGGTACATGGGGAAGTTTTTTTTTTTTAATTCAATCAGCTAGTCTGCTTGTTAGATAGCAGTATGTTATGTACTTTTGAATTTAATGGTTCAAATTGTTCTAGATTAACTGAACTATTAAAAACCGATCCAGTAATTACTGAAATATACTCATAGCAACAGATCCTCAGCACACACACACAAAATAGCTGTACAACAAAAGTTGACACTGCACAGCTGAGAATACTGGTGAGAATACTTTCTTAAACAGCATAGTGGGAAGAATATCTAGAATGTGGGAGAAGGAGATCATGCAGAAGATTCTACACTTTAACTCCTCTGAAAGTGAAATCTGTTTTAATTGCGTAATAGATGCAGAATGAATCTTGTTATGTTCTGGAATGGAAGTTCTATGAAATTCAGGCTGGATTTAAAATCTCTCCTTTTCTCCTTTATTTTCAAAAAAATTATTCAAATTTTTTTGGACACCTCAACATCTTGAAGGATAAGATAAAATGTTAACAGCATCATTAACCACCTTAAAGTAGCCATAATATACTTTTCCATGTTTTCTAATTCATCTGCATGATTATTATAATACTATTATAATGAACTATCTCTTAGATGAGAATGAAGGCTCAATAAACAAGATAAACAGATGTGGAATTATTAATTAACTCAAAATTTAGGCTTTGGAGGATGCTTTCCTCCAAAGAGTTTTTTTCCTTGACTTTCCATAATGTCATAGTAGGAAAAATTTCCTTGTTTGATTATATTCTCCAGTGTACCCACAAGAACAAGAGCTCAGCATGGATCGAGCGCACTTTCCATTTTAGTGAGTAGCAATGGGAATTATTGATTTATCTGCACACATGTGAATGTTGGTGCAACACAGATGCCTTTTGTATTTGTACGCACTGTCTTGGCAGTAAATAACATATATATACAACAACATTCAGCTAAAACTAAGTGAAAGATATTCCAAAGTGTATGTGATTTATAAGAGCAGAGTATTGTAGCAATGGCCCTTAATCTACTACCTACAACAGGAGCAGAACACACGTGAGTGCTTGCAGCAGTGACTACGCTGGAGCAGGACGAACCAACATGATCATTCTGACTGCATTTTACCACACTCCATACATCTACGCCGACTAACACAGGCTCAGGCAAAAAAACATATAGCCTAAACAGATACCTAGATACCTATACAGCAGTGGAGATTTCTGGTCTTTCAAACAGGGGAAGCTCATATTCGGAGTACATCATAAAAACGTGTAAATGTATTTATATGTAAATTCTGTCCTTCCCTTCCCTACAGTGAGTATGATTTATTTACAGTGTAAGAAATGAAGTATTTCTCTGTAGAAATGCCAACAAATGGTTGCTGCTTGTCATTCGACTTCGCATGTAAAATCCGCGATGGACTGAAATCGTGCATGTGACGTGAAAGTATATATATCTTGGAAACCTGTCAGTCAAAACTGCATTCAGCTTTTCCTCCAATCACCATGCAGACTGATCAGCGTCCAGGACAGGCAAGGCCAACCCACAGCTCCATTCACTCCCAGAGATGCTGAGAGTCCGGGGGGCGGGATAACATTGGCATTTAAGCCAATGCCCGTCGAGTTTCGCAGCAATGAAAAAGATGTTCCATGAAGTCCCAGATATACTCAGCTTCTACAGGGAAATGCATTGACCAGAAAGCAGTATGGGAATGTACAGACAAGTTTACTACTTTACGTGTAGAGAAGTAGCTGATTCTGAATTAACTCGTCTTCATGTTTAACATGTTCTAACACATTTATAGTCAATGAAATGTTAATGCAACTGCACATATTAGATCATTTTGACATTATAGGGCAGGGAGACAGGGGAAGCTCAGGTTCCCTTGCAGTCTCACAGGAATCCACTCTGCTGTACAGATGGTGAGTCACTAACAGACAATGTAATCCATACGCATCCATACACAACAGCATGTGATGAGCATAGAAACAGGCATGTTCTGCTGCAATCTTTGAATTTTTGAATTGAATTTGAATTGAACTTGTGATATTCCAATATGTATTGAAGGATTGAGATTATTTATGGGAAAATATAAAATTGCAAACAAGTTGATCAACATACGTCCGACCATTCATGAGATCTTAACCCTCCCACCATCGAACCTCCAGGAATTCAATCAATCAGAAAACATGTGCAACAACTCTGCTCATTCTCAAAATAGATGTTCCTTGTGTTTCTGGGTCTTTGCCCTTTTTATTTATAATTACAGGTGTTTGGAGTTATGCTGGATGCAGAATTAGGTGTCTTCTGAACATGAGCAAGAGCCACTTTAAGGTAAAACAGGTCTAGGATTCTTTCCACATATAAACTAAGAGAGGCTTTGCCAAACTGCTAAACTGTTACATTAACATTTGACCTTTCAGGGCAGCAGGTGTCATTTCAGACTTTGCGTTCCACTGATATCCATAATTTAATAAGAGTCTTTTAAAGATGGTGTGATCGTTGATCCAAGGGAAGTTATTTTTGTTTCCTGGCTGGAAATGGGGCAGTTTGGTCAAGGTTGGAAAGGCAGTGATCATTAAATCAAATTGAATTAAAGGCATGGCAAAATTTAACTGCAGAGTCAGCTTTAAGAATTCAAGTGCACCTCTAAGGGCAGGATGCAGAAACAGACTGATGAAGAGCCACTTCATCAAACACTTTATGAACAGTGACAAGTATATTTAAGTTTAAGAGAATTAAAAAAAAGGAAAAAAAAACTAAAGGAGTGGGGAAAACGTTGTTAATTTAGTCGGTCTCCACTTCCAAATGCATATGCCAGGAAGGCTTGTGATTTAGAAACTTAGAACTTAAAAGTAAATAAAACTGTTTTTTGTTTTTTTAAAAAAGCAACCAGATAGCACTTAACTCAAAGAATACTGGGTGCTTTAGGGTAAATAGAAGTGATGCCATCATGAAGGTTGTGTCAGAATATGATTTTTTGAGGTGGGCAGTCATGACTGAGGAATAACTAAACAGTATTTTCTTTACAGCCCTGCACGATTTCTAAGAAACAGGCACAAAAGAAAACTTTAAGGGATTTGTCAGTGGCCGGGCACAAACACAACACTGATGAAAGCATATGATGCTAAAAGTACATTTACAGATAAGCCTTCCTTTTTTACCAAGTAAGCCTAATTTCTGACTCTTAATTATGTCAACTTTTAAATGTATACTTGTGAACATCGTTATTATCGTGTTATCAACTGTTTTTATTGATGCATTTTATGTTGCTCTATTTGCAGGTCATTCCAAACCTCACATGTGGAAACAACTATTGAAGATGAAAGGTTTTGTGTAGACACCATTTCCATTACTCTTACTAAACCAAATTATGAGAAAATGCCTCTGAAATTATTGCATTTTTCCAACAGGGCACCATCTGCTATTGGACATTCCCTGATGTTGCAGAGAATATGAAGGGCTGTCACATACCAAATGAAATAGCTGAACCAAATATTCAGGTAAAGAAGTCTGATGTGGCTCAGGTGATGTATTTTCTCTATATAAAATAGTTTATTTTAATACTTTTTTTTTTCTATGTATGGACATATTTCTTTGTTCTTCATGTCTAACATGCCTATGTGTTCCCCTTGTATAACCTAATCAAAATATTTGCAGAAATTCCCATCCGGAGAAAAAGCCTCCAAAGAGGAAACAGCAGAAAATGTAACTTGTGAGAAGTCTAATTTTAGATTCTTTACCACCAAGGCTTGATGCAATGAAATGTGTGTCTGGACCCCCTGTGTTTAAATTAACGTTTATGCATGCCTTGTACTAAATTGACAATCAAGTCATATTGCCTGCTGTTACACCTCTGCATCTTTTCTGGCTTTGCCACAGCAGGGCATCACTGTGGCTCTAACTGCATCACTGGCTGCACCTGGGAAGCTGTGGATAAAGCCTTCCTGGCATGGCTCACCATTCTTGTTGCTGCTTGGTTGTTGTGTTTTTCGACATTTTAGTTTTTGAGAAAACCTTTTATAATAACATTTCCTGTGTTCAGTCTCCACTTAAAGCTGTAGCCATACGAGCTGGGTCGTAACATAATTTGGGGGCTCTTCCGGGAACTTTTGAACCTATTTTGGAGACTGAACTTGAGATTTTCTGTAATGGATAGTGAAGATTGTGAATGGGTTAAACCAGTTACCTCGACTAAGTTGTGAGCAGTGATTCTGTAACTTGTTCTCTGGTTTTCAGTAGATTTTAAGATTTTATGTCTCATGAGCTCGGAGCTCATTTGGGGTGATCTACTGATCATCTGTCTGATCTACTGGCCTTGTATTTGGCTGTTTGAATGCTGATGGTCTTTTGGTGAGTTCGCCTAATGTTATAGTCTTCAGGAAGGCTATTATGTAGTGAATCGGTGTCTCAGATTTGCTCAGATGTCACCTTTGCAGAGGTCTGTTGTTCATGGGCTGCTTGTATGATGATGAGGTGAGCGTATTATGGTCATGACTTCTGTATGTCATCCCACTATCGTTGGATCACTTGTGGATGTTACTAGCCGAGTGAAAGCAGTTACTATGTGTTAGTGAGACACACTACTTGTGATCATTGTGTATGGGTCTAACTTTTAGTTTGTCACATATGTTACATTGATTCTCATGGGTCGTAACTTGTTGTAGTGAGAGACATTTTCATGTGACATTTGTGCTGTGACAGCAGTTCAAAACTAGATTACTATTTGCTTCTACTGGTTATCTTAGCAGCCAAGTAATCTGTCAGATTTATGGCTTTTTATGTTGATCCTCAGGGTGAAAGCACCCATTAATGGCTGAGCAAATTTCCATTACAATGTCTAGCTCAGTTAATTGTGTATCTTGCAAGTAAAATGTGGATACCTGAGGTCCAACTGTTTCAGAAAGCGGGTTATGTAGAGACTGAGAATATTGAACCTGAACTCGGGAAAACTGAGTTTTCTGTTCCACAAAGTGAGGTTACTTAACCCCGAGCAGAAGAGTCAGTTGAGCCAGAAACGGCGGTAACTCGTCCAATACCATGGCAACTTTGTGAACTAAATCTGGTCAGAGCAGGTTTATTCCCACTTACCCCGAGTTTCTTTCTGTCTCTTCCACTTCACAAAGCTGAAACACCCCCCACCCCACCCCACACAAAAAAAGGGTTTGGTTTTTTTTTTATTTACACACAAATGTACAGTTAAGTGTTTTTGGGGGTTTTTTTGTCTTTCTTATTAGCCACAAAAAGTCATCAAAGAAGGATTTTGGGTAACCTACATGACTAAAGTTGATATCATTAATTATTTTAAACTAACTTTTCATCAGTATCCTGCTACCACTACTGTGAGTAAAGGATTACCAGAGACTGGATGTATTGGCTGCACCCATATAGTTGAAGCTCTGTGAATTACTTTTTTTCTTTGTCAATGTTGGTAAAGGTTTTTATTCTTCATCAACTACTTCAGCCTTTTTTTCTAAATATTTAAATTCTACATTCCCTCACTCTGTAATTTTTTCCACATCAACTATCCTTCCTTTGCCGCTTCTGTTATTTTGAGTTTGCTGAAAGCGTGCCTGAAGAAGAGGAGGGGGAAGCTCCATTGATGATGGCTTGTTACAGTCTCAGTAACTCAGGGTCAACATACTCAGAGTTGATTGAACCAACTCTGAACACCTGCTCTGAAACTCAAAGTTTCTGAACTCAGAGTTTGTTGATTCTAAGTTAGTTTTTTTGACTTGAAGTTTGTTGAACATGGGCATCATCAATTGTTCACCAAATTTTGGTAGAAGCAGTTTAAGTTTGTGCCAACATTCGTGAGTATACAAATTTATGCATAACATGACGGATACACTTGCCTGTTAGAAATATCCAATCTATCCTTGAAATCGATGTGTAAGGTCAACATATTTCCAAGCCTGCAGCACCTGAGTCCAAGTTTCATGTCCTGTTTGTCAGATGTAACACAATAACGTCAATGTATCTTTAGCAGTAGCATTTGCATAGACTGTATAAAAGAACTTAACAAATACTCTGTGATGTCACCCAAAGGTTTTTAAAAGAGTTGGTTTGAACCTTTATTTTATTTCTGTTTCTTTTGAATGGTATCATATAGAAAGGACATGACTCTGTCCATTCCCAGTTAGTCCAGAAGTAGCCATTGAACAAGCTCAGGTAAATAGTTGGAACAGGCCCACCCAACCTCAGTCACCACAAGCTAGCTCTTCTGGCTTGGCTTAACATATGTTAAGCAATGTTACCTTACATTCATTCTGACTGAATCTGAACATCAGCCCTTATTTCTGATGTACTACCTCAAAGATATTTGAAACAAGTACTGCTGGAGCTAGAATTGGACTAGCTGGAGCTCCAATGAAACTCCATCAGCTGTTGCTTGACTTTGTGGCTGAAGGAAGGGAAGGTGGAGCTCTGTCACAACCTGCGATCACACAGTTGTCTAGCAGAGGGAGATGGTCTACCTGTTTGCTATTGGTCAGGTAAGTCAACCTGGAAGGGTCCTGAAAATGTCTAAGGCAAAGGTCACTTGACTGAAGGACCGAGCTGCTCTGGCTGCTGCAAGAGGTACAAAGCAGTCAATGAGCAACACGCTGCTGGACCACATGTCACTTGGTTAACCCTTGCTGCTTCCTCTTGCCTCAGTAAGCTTTACTCCCAGCCAAAGGCCACATAAGAAGCCACATCTTGAATAAAAGAGTTATTATGCTCTCCTGTTAGCTTTTAATTTACAGCTCAAATGTCAAATTTTCTGAAAATGCTAAGCACTAAGTAGCTAAAGTAATGACAACTCGCTGTTAGCACCATAACACAGCAATGCAGCTGAGTGTGCAGGTTCAACTGGTCAACTCCACCCACTCCACTGGCAGAGCTGAATGTCAGGTGAAACGGAATGTGATGTCATAGAGGCTAAATAAAGGAACTGATGATGTCATCCATTCCTCTTGCAATCTAAATGGGTGGATTAAATTCATTTCAGTTCTATAATACTTGAATACTGAAGAGGATTTCCATTGTTTTCCTAATATTTATTTACTTACAATTTCCAAGCAACAGCAAACAAAAATGGAACATGTTCTTGAAGACAAAACCTCAGACACATTAAAAATTGAAAAACCGGAAGTTGAAATTTTTGAGGAGTCTGAACAAGCTGCAGAAAAACACAAGGCGGAACTTAAACAAAAAAGTGAAGCCATTATTCAAGAGAAAAGATGCTCTGGTGCATTGAAACAACCTTTCAAAACCAAACAACACACTATACCAAGGTTTAACCCTCCAAAAGTGATGAGGGATCAAGACCCAGGCGCTTCAAGACGAAACCAAAGAAAAACCACTCCAGGATGAAAAGGGAGAACTTGAGAGGGAGCTGAATGCAACCAAAGAAAAATTTCAACATGCTTCTCAAGAATGGACTAAGTGCAAGTGGACAAACAGAAAACTCAATAAAAAGATTCAGGCGCTAACTGCACAAGTAGACATGCTTCAACAAGCATATGACCAACAAAAAAATGAAAATAAGGCACTCACTGAAAAGATGAATTACATTAAGAACTTATACTTTAAAGAGAGAATGAAAAACATGGATTTGAGGGAAGTCTTGAGGAAGAAATCATTCAATTTTTTGCCTGAGAACTATAGTGAAGCCATAGCCTGTGATTTGTTGGAAAGAGAGGAACAGATAGATATGCCACCTCAAAAAACACGCACCTGTCAACATGATGCCCAAGCTGGAGTTGAAAGCAAAGGCAAATCACAACAAGGTACAGACACCAGCATGCACATGAGTCCGACCACATGAGTTCATGTTGAAAGAGATTATATTTTATTTTAATACATGGGCCTGTCTCACGCTTGTAGACAGCTGAGGTTTGCTCCAGCAGACCTCGGTCACCCCTTTGTCGGGTGAAGGGGGTATAGATGATCGTTTATGGGGTTTGGGTTTTCTCTTGGTGCTCAAGTTTCTCCCATCTAAAAACATACATGACAGGTTGATTCTAAATCACAAGTTAGTTTGTTTGCATGTGTTATGGAGATTCAGGTTTCCATTCTTGGTTTCTTGAGTTTTTCTTTATTCTCCTGCTTAAGTCTTGTTTCCTGGTATTCCTTTGCAGGTCTCCAGTCAGACTACCTACATCATCAGGCATCAGCCCACAACTTGACTGCTAGTCTCGGCAGGCTTCAATCTTGAAGGGTCCTGAAATGATCTGCTGTGGCTTCCAGCTCTGTTGACCAAGCCACGTCAGTGGAGCTGCCAGTGAACTTTCTACAGTGACAGCAAAAACTGCTTGCCGCTTAGCTAAGCAGTGTTTAAGTACAATTTACAGCACAATAAAATGTATTCTCTTTGAAATATGAACGACTACGCTGTTTATTTATTCGCCACTTAAAAGCTATGCTCAGAAGTCAGGACAGTGCTAGATGATGCCTGGCATGGAGGCTACTCGCTGCTGCTCTGGGGACTTATCCCTGCGACGCTGGACGCCCCAGTTTGTGTCCGGTTTGTGGTGATTTGCGGTCGGATGTCGACATACTGTCTGCGGGGGGCGGATCGGTCCTCTTGCGGCTGGTGGAGACCTGCCACCACGGACATGGACGGTGTCACTGGAGGCCAGTTCGGGAAAGCTAAGTAGTCCTGAACTGCTACCTGTGGCAACCACCGCCACTGGATCCGGGCTGCAGCGTCACTGAGCCGGGACGGGAGCCCCCGACGTGGCAGCGGCGGCTTGGCCGTGACCGGCAAACAGCTGCTGCCTCTGTCCAGCAGTCTACACGCCGGATGGGTCAGCTGACCTGGCAGGGGCCGTCTGGTGACCTGGTGGGGCCCAGCACCGCCGGGGGAGACGACAACGGCCTGGTCCGGTCCGCGTGATGAACCGGGCTCTGGGACGGTCGGCTCTGTCGCTCGCCGGACTGAAGGAGCTCAGTCTTCCCAGAGGAGACGGTTTGGCTCATCGGTGTTTCCTCCTCTGACCTGGAGATATCTCACTTGTCATCATTATGGAGATATACTGGTTTTAACGGCTGTTAACTGGAGTTAGCACCCGGACCACGGGACGGGTCATGAAAAGGAGCGCTGGACGCTGGCAGCTCCTCTAGTACACCAGAGTGGTGTACTGAAACCTGAATTTCCCCCTTGGGGGATTAATAAAGTATATTTGAATTTGAATTTGAAATGCTAGGTAGCAAAAAGAATGACAGCTAGCCATTAGCTATGCCAGCCACCTATCAAAAGACCACTCCCTTAGTCATACATAACAAATTTGTTGCTTTCTAAAATTTCACCTAATTTGGTACAAAAAAAAAACATCCTCTCTACAGTCATCCTGGATGTGTAATCAAGATATAAGCAACCAACATTTTTTATTATTATTATTATTATTATTATTATTATTAATAAAAAATCAAGCAGTAAATTTGTTTATTTGTGCTGTAAATTTGAACATTATAACTTTGAGGTCAGTGGAAATGAACTGCAGCTTTTCTTATGTAACCAGGTGGTAAATACACAACATTTACACTGTACAATAACCTGTGTTATAATGTGCTCTTTTGTTTGTTGTTTTCCTGCTATGTAATGTAAGGTAGACACTGGAATGAAGCGACACTTTTTAGTCACAAGGAACGCACACACATGTCGGAATATGTTGTAAACAGAAACATACCTGCTTGTAAAATGACCGAATATGGGAAATGATAATGTTAGGTCGGAATTTTCTTAACTTTTTAAGTCCAGAATTAGTGCAACATTGGTTGTTGTTTTGTTTCGTTCGGCCTCTCCTCATGTTAGAGACTGCCTCTGCCAGGGAGCCGTGATATCACGTTTATTGCAATTAAACATCTGTGTTGTACTTAGCTGACCAAGACTCTCCTTTCCAACAAAGAATACGCAGCAAGAATCTTTTCAGAAAAGATCCTAACAATAGCGAATGGTAATATGTTTCAGGATGTAAATGTGCTAGGCAACGATGTTAGCATCTCGGTGCTTAGTGAGGAAAACTCACACGTGAAACAGAGTAAAGTGTAAAGCCTGATTTATACTCTAACGTCAGGTCATCTGCGTCACCTACACAGACAACGCAGAGATGTCCCCCCCACCCTACGCAGACACTCTGGTGCACCGACCCAAAATTGTAGGTGACCGCAGACAGTGCCGCAGAGAGTGTCGCAGAGAGGAGAGAAAGGAGGCCTCTGATTGGTCAATTCTACATCCGCATAGAAAAGAGCGCGTCATTGACGAAATGAGGAAGTACCCACATCTGTACGATTCTCGTTCTCCACACTACAAAGACAGCTCATATTCTAGTAATTCATGGAGGGAGATTGCGATGAATGTGGGTCTGGATGCGGCCGAGATGGTGAAGAAGTGGAAAAAAGCAAGAGATAAGTTTAGTAAGTTTAGCTAGTTTATGATTGTCCCTCTTGCATTGTGGCATGATAAAACATAGCGGAGACCGCGCTAGTATAAATCAAAAGTGACGGCGGCATCTCTGCGACAAGCTGACGGCGACACACGAGAATATACGCGGCCCTTAAGTGTCTGCCCAGGTATATTTTACTGCACAGTTCATGGTGTTGTGTAAACGATTACATTGCTTACGCTGTGTTGTTCTTTTTTTATTAGTTTCCTTGGCCACTGCCGTATTTTGTGCCACAGTTTCGGCCAATTTGTATTTTGTTTGATATATCTCATAACTGAGAACAGTCCTCAGACTTTCAAATTTCTGGCT
The DNA here is from genome assembly GCA_018398805.1 of Hirundichthys speculiger. Lineage (NCBI taxonomy): Eukaryota > Metazoa > Chordata > Actinopteri > Beloniformes > Exocoetidae > Hirundichthys > Hirundichthys speculiger. The sequence continues at coordinate 252,444 of JAGFBZ010000381.1, read as the reverse complement.
TACTGAACAGAAAGAAAAGTCAAAGTAAAGCTACAAAAGAAACCCCATTATTGATTTGTGTAGGCTTGAGATGGCCAAGTATGCAAGCATGCATTTCACAACAAGCAGAAGACAGACAGGCTTCTTTTTTTTTTTATTTTGGAAATGTTGCAATGATCAATTTAGAGCTGGATGAAGAAATGTCCAACAGGACTAGGACACCTAACGTAACATCACTTAGCGTAAACATGTCATAAAACAGCATCAGCCTTGATTCATATCTACGCCATTGATGGTTTCGAAAGAGATCACGGTGACTTTGTTCTAGTTACAAAAACGTAAAGTATTTGAGTTATCTCAATAACAGAATAAATGATGGAATAAAGATGAAAGGACTGACATAACTTGTGGGACACAAAAAAGTTTAATTGGTTTATGTACTTGTGAGGGGCTGGAATGGGAAGCATTCCTATTTCTGGCTGTCTACTTTCAAAATACACAAATGTCAAATTCTTAACGGCAAGGCCATTTGAAAACTATAACGCACGCATGTCACAGAAGTAACCTGAAAAATGTGAGGGAAACTATGACTTTATCCTGCTCTAACACCAAAACAAGGTTCCTTCACTTCTAAATGAAATAACCCCATATATATTAAACTATTAACTAAACTATTTCTTCTAAAGCATTTACCTCTTTTCCTGTTAATCCAAAATAAAAATGTTAGGACAGTACAAGCCCAATGGACCCCTTATTTATGGAAGTAGCCATATATATTTGTTGTTGTGTAATGGAATAAATTTTATAAGATGCTTTCATGCAAGGATACAGTTCTTCTAACTTCAAATTTACGGTTAGGTTATGAAGCTATTTGAATTTAATTTTCCGTTTTACCTCCACCCAACTTTATCCATATCATGGTCAACTTACCAAAGCATATAACCCATGAAAAAACACATTATATAAACACTTTCCAGAGGGTCCACGGTCCATTCTTGTGAATGACAGTATGAACTTTAACAGTAAAGATTTCAGAGGATAAATTTCATATTAGTTGCAAATCATTTCCAGGAAGAAAAAACTGAAGAATGCTGGCGACTTTTTGAGGGTTGTAAGGGAAAGCTATCATCATTTATCATTCCCATATCTCTGCTTTCAATTGATACTGTAAATATCACTTTGAACACAAATGTTCTGAGGACAAATGGGAGATAAAGTATGAACTATTTTGTTTCAATTAGGAATACATATACAGTATATACAAAAATCTATACCAGCAAACTCTATAACAATGACTCTCAAACTTTTCCTGCCAGGGTCCCTTTTGGAAAATTTCTTTTGTGATCTTCATGGTTTGTGTCACGATGAACTTGTATTAAGGCAATACAAAGGAACTTGTGCATTTTTTAGCACTGTGGCCCTTTGTGAGGTCCTTTGCTTGGAACGGTTCTCATTAATTATAATTGCTTTCTTGACTTCTGGCAGAGTGTCCACTGTGTCTCTGTGAGATAGATGACACTTTTTAAAAGTGAGCAAATATTCCTTCAGTGAAATTAAAACTGATATGTCTCGAACTTACACATCAATGCAGCATACACCCTTTCTAAAACGGGGTTACAGCCTCGTTATTGTTACTCTCAGTTCATGCTCAATGTTCAGCTTAGATCTGCAATTTGTTTTCAGAGAGAGCGGAAGAAAAACCAAGAAGGCAGAAAGTTGAGAGGAGATGCTAAAATGCTCTGTATGTCTTTCTGTCTAATCACCATGAGCACACAGTTTGTTTTGTGTAACCCGAAAACGGGTCTGTGTAGCTCAGTGTTTGAATTAAAATTCCACCTGCTGCAATTTACTGACTGAAAAAAATTAATAGATTATAAGAAAAAAAGGAGGGGCCTCTCGAGCACCCCTGGCCCACAGCTTCAGCTTGAGAATAACTGCTCTCAAGGAAAATGTCAGTGCATCTGTTCATGATATCATTATTTTTACAATGGAGTTTAAGATATTTATTCAGCTTCACATGCTCTCCATTCAGTAACTGACTTAAATATACATTAAATTATATACTAGAAGCAATAAATCATTTGGTTCAGTTGAGTTTCCACTTATTCACTATGTCAATATATCCACCAAGGAAGCTCCCCTCCGCTTGGTGTGTGCGTGCACGTTTGTGTCTCATCTGTGTCTGTCACAGATGATATTTCGCTATCTAAAGTTGATCACTCTGGGCAGAATATTCATAACAAATCTACATCACAATCACTACAACCTGCATGATTATGTCAGCCAGTGGCAGTGGAAGACTGTTTTATTTGACTAAATATGTCAGGGTACCAGCGTACTCTGTGCTCCTTGAGCACAGAAACTAATCTTGTGCAGTCAGATTCCACTAATTTAAAGCTCATCATGTGTAGAGCCTCTTCTCCCTCTCCTCTTTCCATCTGTCCACAGCCAATCAATGAAAACTGTTACCATTGGAATAAAATGCATGCGACTTAAAGAAACAGCAAATATATACCCACATATTTACCGGTGCAGCCCTTCCCCCCCAATCTATATCTTATACCCACACACACACACACACCATCCTCATGCATTTTGCGGGGCTCCACTGTTCCCCTGAACAGCAGTCTGCACTGTTAGACGGTTAAAACTGGTTGATTTCTATAAGCTTGCAGGGGCAGAAAAGAGGGGAAACAGATGCTTCTGCAGTCCTCCAGGACTCCTTGTGAAAAGTAATAAAGATGCCATCTGACAGATCCTGCTGTCAAATCACCACTCTGAACACAGATTCTTAACTCTGGTCCTCCAGAGTTTTGTTGTGGTTGAATATACCTAAAAAGGGCACATCGTCCTCCGAGTACATTCAAGTAACACCATAGGGCATGAAAGGCAGTTTTCTTTGAAATGTTTTGGCTTTTCTTCTCACAAAAACCCATTTCCAAATATATGACAGCTGCATGTGGCTCACATGGCCATTACTTTAAATGTACCACAGATAGAATGACAGAACTGTCTATAAACACCAGGAAACATCTAAATTAGCCGTATTAGCATCATGGCTTTGGGTGTGTTACATCTACAGCACCTTGAAGAATCCTCCGGGGTTGCACATTAATGAGGTGATAAAGTAGGAAAATGAGGAGAGAGAAGTGGGTGTGAGGATAAAACAAAATCACCAGGGTCTCCTCTCATCATGTGTCACTGCATCCATAAATGAGCTGGTACGAGGCTGGAGACTGACCTCTAATGGCAATCTAAGCTCTGGAAAGCTCATCAAATCGTCCTTCTTTCATCCAAAACATCCATCTAACACATAATACAAGTGATTGTGTGCAGGTATCTCATTGGGGATTTTACTTTGAAGATGTCTGCATTTGCAGCCTCTTTTTTCTAGTTTAATCAAGCATCCACGGTATGTCTTTGAATTATTCCAGTCACCGTGCAGGATCCGCACTACTTGTTCATTAGGTTCGTGGAGCCTCTCGTAAAATCTTTTTATTTTACAGTTGGGAACAGTAAGCATTCAGCAAGTATCCAAGTATAAAACATTTAAATATTCATAAGTGGTAATCAGCTTGTGTAGAGGCTTTATGATCATAAAATATACTGTAGATTAAATTGATAGAGAAATGGCATCATGGTAAGTTTTCTGAAAACTTTAACACAAACAACTCTGCCATCACCTAAACTGATTTTAAGAGACACTGATATTGTTAGTGAATCCGTTATCAAATCAGAACTTACTTGGATGGGTATGAGAAAAATAATACACTCTAAAAAAATTAAATAAAATGTTGAATAGACATACTGAATCATAGGGGGAAAATTGATGTCGATTGTGTCATCAGAGGAGAAATAAATAAAATGAGAGTTTGGTTATTTCCCTCTACATCCTCACTGGTGCAACAGTTTTTTCTTCATCAGCAGCAGATGTTAAGATGTTAATAAATCGTGCCTGATCACCATTGTTGTAATGCTGCTTTTAGTGCTGGTGATGCCAAGACTTTTAATGCTGGTTAGTTTTATAACAAAACCTCTGCTTTTCACAACTCATGCATTCAGTCTCCATTTTATGTTGCAGCCCAGTGGGCTGGGTCGTAACACCATGTAGTAATACAATTTATCTCATTACGAACCTCTGGGTTGGACTAAGAAAAGTCATTTTCTAAGCTGTCGTTATTCCAGAATAGATACTCTTGTAATGACAAAACAAAATTACATATTGTTACAGTTAAGCAAAGTCAATGGAGCGTTTGTTAGTGCTCTTTTAGCGTTGCATGCAAATGGCCTGTGCTCTACTGAGACACTTAATGTGGTCAACAAGACCAGGAAAGCGTGATACGTATACAAAACCCATTTATGATCTATCAGTGGTTTGATAATGTGCTTGAAGCTCCTGTCAGCTGCAGCTCACTTTCAAACAGCAGGATCTGATTCCAGGATGATCTTAATGCCAAAGGGACGGCGTTCAAATCCCAGGTGAATCACTCACACTTAAAGTGCTGTCACATTCAAAGGTCATGAAGCAAAGAATTATATTCCCAAGTATTTGGCTGTTGCTTTCAGATTGATGGCTTCAACTTGCATCATGCATTCATTTACTATAGTTAATTCAAAACAGCTCAACTGCATCTTTGTCACGTCAGTGATTCCATTTTGAGATTAAAGGATATTGCATTATATGCACATTTCGTGGTATTCGGTTTAGTTTTATCTCATCACTTTTCTGCACTTAATCAGGGAGACTTCATAGCTCATTTTTCAGTTATGGAGCCTGCAACAGCATTTATCTGATTTGAAAGAAAGAGGCAATCTGCAACATCCACAACGGATATATGATCAGAAAAAAATAAGTCACAATCATCAGTGCTGTTGCGCACAGAGACTATCAGAAAAGCTACTGTATAAAACTAAAACTATGTAGCCATACTGCATTTATGAGTGCTATTTATAGTGAAATTGTATTGACAGGAATCCACATGGTCAGTCACTGGTATTTTAAGCATAATGTACTGAATCAAAAGCAACAGAGACAATAACAGTGAGGCTCACTTGCACTGATGTACAGAGGAAAGAGTACAAGCCTTGGTTTTCTAATATACCATGCACTACAAGTCTCTGGTCACTCTGAAATATTTTTTCATGTGTAGATTAACTGTCAGTTCACCCTCACTTGTGTGTTCAGCAGAAAAGAATATCAGAGAAAGAAAGATGGGTCAAAGATTCAACAAGTGAGAGATGGAATGAGGAAAAATCTATTGCGCTGTATGTTAGTGGTTAGCGCTGACCAGCCACTGTTTCCTGAGCAAACATCGATTGGGGGCGTGATTAATGAAGCTGTTGCCAGAGAGAGGGATCCATAAGTGTCCTCTTCCTCTCCCTTAATAGCCACTTGTTGATGTAGTCAGTGCTCCGAGGCCTTTGCAAAGGAGGATGATTTTTGTTTTTTGTTTTTTGCTTTCTTATTTTATCTTTTAGAGATTTAAGAGGAACTTTGTATACCATTTTGGTGGCATTGATCATGAAGCAGTCTTTAAACTTTACTCTGGGAAAGACAAACATGGGAGGTGCAGCGTCCCCAGCAGCATTTACCGCACACACCAGACTTACCAGTTCCCCTCTCTTGGCCGATGCGATGGAACCAACTTGCCTTTTCCCTCTTTGTGTCACAACTCGAATGCAACAGAAAGTTCAGAATCAATGGACTGTTCAATCTGTAGGCTGGGCTGCTGCTACAGCCGGCAGATGCTCTCAATAACTAGCTGGTTATTATGTTATTACAAGCCACATGTCAAAGTACTACCTCCAGAGCGGGAACCCCGGGTCCCCGAGCAAGACTATCTGATTTCAGACCGCCATTCTCGGCAGAGTTTCTACCGGGGCAGAGTTTCTACTGGGGCCAGCTCAGGAGGGACGTTGAGGACTGTTGCCGCCGCTGTGACCTCTGCACAGCACACAAAGCTCCCCCTGATCAGTCCCAACTTCAGCAGCTGGCCGTGAGGTTGGGGCCCCGATGGAGAGGGTGGCAGTAGACACGGGCCCCTTTTCCCGCACTGATAAGTAGGGATGGGAATTGATAAGATTTTTCAGATACCGATTCCATTATCGATACTGTTTAACGATTCGATTCTTTAACGATTCTCTTATCGATTCTAATTTGGGGAAAAAGGAGAACTAACAGTTTTATTAGCATCAATTTTTCTTACTTAGAAGTCACGACCTTACAAACTCAACAGCAAGGTCAAAAGAGGCCCAGAGCCTTGATAACGTGTTAACTGTTGTAATATGTAACTGTGCAAATACATAAGAATGTGTAACATTTTACACAGATTTTTCCAAATAGAAATAAAAAAAACCTCCCTTTTAAAAAGATATATGAGCTCACTAAGCACTCAAAAATAATAATAAAGAAAGATAAATACTATCAAATACAACAGAACAGTGCATACTGTAGTACAAATCTGCAATTACTATGAAGAATTAACAATTCTTTTGCAGAAAAATAAGCATGTCTTCCAGCCTCTGAGCCAGCCAGACTCTCTTTCTCATCACGGTCATCTTCTAAATGTAATGCAGAAGGCATTCGTTTAATAACTCAGTGGACAGTTCACCAGAGAGGATGTAAAAAAAACAACAAGCTGCCACTTTTAGGCTGTGCTGTGTATTTAGAGAAGGATGTAAGTCTGATACAGAAAAGATGAGATTTTACAGAAGTAACCGGTTCTGGTTGCAATAAAGCAACGTTTGTTAAACACCCCCTTGTCCATTCTTCCCTATCGCATCCAGCCGGATGCTACAGTATACTAGAGAAAATCTGTGCTACTCCTCACTTACATCCACACTGCTGACTGCTGGAGTATTGAGGCCACACCCCCCACATGCACCGTACATTCATCTATCACATTCACAGATGATTTTTATAATACCAGACTATTGAGGCCACGTTTTTGAGCCCAGAGAAAATTTTGAATAGGTATTGATGCTGAAAAAATGAATGTAGCCAACATAGGATACTTACCAAAAATAGAGTAGCCTTTAACTACTTGGCTTGTTTTTGCACTTCCTGCTAGAGCGTCCCCTGAGGGCTGAAGAAAAATTCATAGAAAAGCTGCATCTCTGTATAAGCCTCATGGTTTAAAGCATGGGACAAAAGTAGCGGCTTATAGTCCGGAAAATACGGTACATCCACACTGCTGACTGCTGGGGTATTGAGGCCACACCCCCCACATGCACGGTGCATTCCTCAATCACATGCACAGATGATTTCTATAATCCTAGACTATTGAGGCCATGTTTTTGAGCCCAGAGAAAATTTTGAATGGGACTTTTTTTTGTTTTTTTGAGTAAGAGTTTTACTGTTCAATGAAATGACTTTTTATTGGAAAACTCAATACTTACAAATAAATATTTCCTTTTCAAATTTCCAAAAAGCTAAGGTTTCTATGGGACGTTTCTACAAATTTGCTGTAAATTTTGGAACCCTAGTTGCTTAGCAACATGAGCAACATTTAAAATGTGTGGCATAAGGGGTCAGCTATATAAGCACAAAGAGACAATTTTTTTCACAGATCTTGTGGACTTCGTTCGATATAGAGCTTAGTTGAGATTTGTTAACCACTGAGACACGGACCAGTAGAAATTGATTTTAGCATCAACTTCGAACACGATTTTGTGACTGGTCATACTACGGAGAGAAATGGAAGATCACCATCCAACAGCAGCAAGAAATGTCTGTAGCTTCTGTCAGCAGAAGCTACCCATCACGACAGAGAATCATTCCTCCAGACGATCTGACGCCATCTATTTAGGTGTTCGAAAAGAGGATCTTGGACCAGTGGAGCTGGTACGGTATCTGGAGCGGAGGGTGGCAGAACTGACTGAACTGGTGCTTGCCTTAGTCGACAACACTGACAATCAAGAGGTCACTGCTATTGTATCTGCACCAGATATTGAAGTCTTTACCCAAAAAGACACCTGCACTAATATAGACTTCTCCACAGAAGAAAACAGTGACGATTCCTCACTTGACGACTGTGTACGAGGAGACATTTCAGTGCAAACACACGTCTCCACAGCCAAGGATGTCTCTCAACTGGATGCCACACTGGGAGGAGTTTTTGCAGAGAAAGAGGTCTCAACGGAAGATGTCCTGGACATTCAAGACAATGATGCACTAGAACATGTTTGGGTGCACGTCACCATCACAGCAGGAGATGATATCTCCATTGCAGAAGATGAGGGTTATTGTTACCAAGACTACGTCCCAAAAGACAATTATGAGAAATGGAAAAACATTTCTCTTCCACACAACGGTACACCTGAAATGGATAGATCTCCACCAGAGGACATCTTTTCACTAAAGAAGTTCCTCGCAGAACAGCATGGCTCCATCTCAAGTGAAGATATCCAAAAGTCGAAGAAGCCGTCTGTGTGGAGAAGAATCAAGAAATTTGTCACTTTTGCTCATCGGCGACAGTATAAAAGTGGCAAAATTAAAAAATGTGAACCCATTGAAGTCACCTCTGACACTGAGAAGGCAGATCCAGAAACAGCCTCCCAGGACTCCTTGGTACTTCAGTCGCGGTCCAAGAAGAAGAGAAGGATGATTTGCGGGTGAAATAGGGAAACACTTAAAGATTTGGGTTTTCTCCGGGCGCTCCGGTTTCTCCCAAGAAACAAAAAAAAAAAAAAAAAAAACATCTTTTATGGGTGCTAAAGTTCCCTCCCAATATTTTATTTGATTCTTTTTTTTTTTTCTTTAAAGTCATGAATTTTATTAAATGTTTAAACCAGGCTAAATGTATAAACTTTGAATAAAACAATGTTAATTTTCTTGAATTCTTTGGCTATACGGGAGTCCTTGAATTGATCCATCAGTGCTCTTGAGTGAAATCTATCTGAAAGGTGAATTTTAACAAAAGTTAGGTCGTGCAACAGCACACAAGTAATTCCAAAAAAAATAAATGAACACATGTAATTTTAGCATTTGACATGTTCTTATTCAGAGTCAAAAATTGGTGGAAAGTTGGTTCAAATGTGGTTATAGTAAGATTTACGTAAGAAAGGGGATTTCAGATTATCACTAGTCATTTTTTTGTTACTTTGAGAAACTGTAATATTCTGCTTTTTGCAGCTTGCAATGAATTCTGCTCAGTAGCTTTCTGCTGAAGGTTAAAGGTTGGGTAGGAGATCTATTTCTGAAGCATTTTTTTCCATATTGTACTAATTTACATTTACACAAGGACATCAAACTTCAATGATGCCACATCATCATAGGAGTTTTATTGTTCAATGAAATGACTTTTTATTGGAAAACTCGATACAGTTCCTCTTACAAATAAATCTTTCCTTTCCAAATTTCCAAAAAGCTAAGCTTTCTATGGGAAGTTTCTACAAATTTGCTGGAAATTTTGCAACCCTAGTTGCTTAGCAACATGAGCAACATTTAAAATGTGTGGCATAAGGGGTCAAATGTCACCAACGGTACAAATGAGAATTCTAGAAGGAAACCCATCAGCTATATAAGCACAAAAAAGACAATTTTCTTCACAGATCTTGTGGACTTCGTTCAGTATAGAGCTTAGTTGAGATTTGTCAACCACTGAGACACGGAGCAGTAGAAATTGATTTTAGCATCAACTTCGAACACGATTTTGTGACTGGTCATACTACGAGAGAGAAATGGAAGATCACCATCCAACAGCAGCAAAAAATGTCTGTAGCTTCTGTCAGCAGAAGAAGCTACCCATCACTACAGAGAATCGTTCCTCCAGACAATCTGACACCATCTATTCAGGTGTTCGAAAAGAGGATCTTGGACCAGTGGAGCTGGTACAGTATCTGGAGCGGAGTGTGGCAGAACTGACTGAACTGGTGCTTGCCTTAGTCGACAACACTGACAATCAAGAGGTCACTGCTATTGTATCTGCTCCAGATATTGAAGTCTAGACCCAAAAAGACTCCTGCACTGAAATAAACTTCTCCACAGAAGAAAACAGTGACAATTCCTCACTTGACGACTGTGTACGAGGAGACATTTTAGTGCGAACACAGGTCTCCACAGCCAAGGATGTCTCTCAACTGGAGGATGATTCGGCACTGACGAAGTGTTGGGACCAACTGGTAATCAAAGAAATACCCAACCAGCTACATGTAATCAAGTTGGCTGCAAAATGGGTCCCACATGGGTTTACAATTACAAATTACCATGTGCAGTTTTATCTCTTGTGGACCCCATATTTCTGGCCCACGTGGACGTCCCATTTGTAGGGACACTGAAACCATGCCATTTGCCCAGTTCAAGCCCAAATCCACTCTGCACTCAAGTCACCCACCTTTAATCCAGGTGGGGCCCACATGGACATGATGGCTGGGTTTTCATTTCTTTTGTAAGTGACAGGGCTCCAAAAACATCATCCATGCGTTGGGAGAAAATCATTATCATTCATTATCATAATCATTGGCGTTGGATCATTATAAAAGCCCCAGACAAGTGAGATGATGTTTGGAAATACAAATATCCATCTATCCATTAATTTTCCATTCCTGCTTCTGAATGAGCGCTACTCTTTTAACTTATTAAACAATAGCCTCCTGTCTGTCTGCCTGTCTTTCTGTGCATGTTAAAGATATTTGCCAACATTTTGGGAATTAACTTATTTGATAACGGTAAATGCCACTCTCTTCCCTGTGCGTCCAATCACCCTGAGAAAGCCCCAGGTCACCTAGCTATGAAAAGTGGATTGAAACACCTAGTCTAAGAGACAAGGTAAACTTGTGCATTTACCCCATGTAGAGATGACTACGTAAAATGAGATGCAACAATCTTATAAGCAGATACAAACAAGGAATTATTATGCAAAGTGCAACGACATGGGCGCAGTGCCTGTTCTACCTTCTGTCAACATTGTGACTAGCCAGTGGCAGTGCTGGCTATCACTGCATCCAGGTAGTGGTACTTCACCAAGATATAGTTTCTTATACAGTAGCTGTCAAAAGTTTGGACACACCTGTCCCTTTTTGAATGGGTAGGTGTGTCCAAACTTTTGACTGTTACTCCTTGTACTTATTTATAGGATTGTTCTGTTTGATTTTACATTGTTATTTCTACACCAGGCAAATGAACAAGTCATCCATCCATCCATTAGCTTCAGCTTGGTCCGGAGTTGGGTTGCGGGGGCAGCAGTTTCAGCAGAGAGGCCAGGACCTCCCTCCCCCCAGCAGCCTCCACCAGCTCCTCTGAGAGAACCCTGAGGCGCTCCCAGGTCACCTGAGAGATATAATCTCTCCACCATGTTCTGGGTCTGCCACGTGGTCTTCTCCCAGTTAGACATGCCCGAAACACCTCTCCAGGGGGCCGTCCGGGGGGCGTCCTAACCAGATGCCTGAACCACCCCAACTGGCTCCTCTCAATGTGAAGGAGCAGTGGCTCTACTCTGAGTCTCCCCCAAATGACTGAACTTCTCACCCTATCTCGAAGGGAGAGTCCAGCCACCCTACGGAGAAAACGCATTTCTGCCGCTTGTATCCCTCTCGTTCTTTCGGTCACTACCCACAGTTCATGACCATAGGTGAGGGTTGGAACAAAGATCGACCTTGCCTTTTGGCTCAGCTCTCTCTTCACCACAACAGACTGGTCCACACCAGAGCAATCCATCTGTCAACATCCCGTTCCTTTCTCCCATCACTCATGAACAAGACCCCGAGACACTTAAACTCCTCCACTTGAGGCAGAACCTCACTCCCGACCCGGAGGATGCATTCTACCCTTTTCCGACTGAGGACCATGGTCTCAGATTTGGAGGTGCTGATTCTCATCCCTGCCGCTTCACACTTAGCTGCGAACCACTCCAGAGAGAGCTAAAGATCCCTACCCGATGGCCCAACAGGACCACGTCATCTGCAAACAGCAGATACGAGATCCTGACACCACCGAACTGGAACCCCTCCGCTCCTCGACTGCGCCTATAAATGCTGTCCATAAACGTTATGAAAGACAAAGGGCAGCCCTGACAGAGTCCAACTCTCATTGGAAATGAGTCAGACTTACAACCGTCAATGCGAAACAGACTCCTACTCCACTCCATTTGTACAGGGACTGGACAGCCCGTAACAACAGGCCCAGCACCCCATACTCCTGGAGTACCCCCCACAGGACCCCCTAGGGACACGGTTAAATGCCTTCTCCAGGTCCACAAAACACATGTGGACTGGTTGGGCAAAATCCCATGCTACCTCCAGGACCCTAGTGAGGGTATAGAGCTGGTCCAGTGTTCCACGACCAGGATGGAAACCACATTGTTCCTCCTGAATCTGGGATTTGACAATCAGTCTGACTCTCTTCTCCAGCACCCCTGCATAGACCTTACCAAGGAGTCCCACAAGCTATCAAAGCCCAGTAGGACTCCTACTTTAGTTTGACGGCCTCTTTTACCCAAGGTGTCCACCACCGAGTTCGAGGATTGCCGCCACGGCAAGCACCGACAACCTTACAGCCACAGCTCCGGTCAGCTGCTTCAGCAATGGAGGCTCCCATTCAGACTTAATGTCCCCCACCTCCCTTGGGATGTGATTGAAGCTCTGTCAGAGGTGCAAGATCTTTCTGACATGTGCAAGTCAGAAAATCTAAATAAAAACAATTTGGAGTTTTTCGGAAGTTCATCTTGTCTTAAAGGCTTGGTACTGCAATTGTCTTGGAGTAATTACACTGAGCCAGGCTATCAGTGGCTGCGCAGTTGTGATTAAAGTAAATAATGTATCGTGTCATATGAATACAATTGATGATTAACAGATTAAATAATTATTTTTTTGTTTTTTTTAGTAGAAAAGGGCTTAAACAGTAGTAACCAATCTTGTGTGAAATGCTTCTTCAAGTATTTTGTTCAGCAGAAACAAACTTTAGCCCATTTATCTTTTTAGTATGGTTCTATTTGGCTGGTGAGTAAACTCATGTGTAACAAAGAACTGAACAGAAGCTGCTTAGAAAAGTGGGGTCTTGGACTGAAACAGGGTCACCCCACCATTGTATGATAATATATAATATAAAAATTGTTAAGCATAGACAGGGATGAGTTTCCTATCAAGCTTCTTATTCTTAATGAAAAATAATCTTGAACTGTTCCTACAACCTCCATGCTATTCCAATGACAGTCACAGGTTCATATTAAAAGAAAATATAGTCAGTATTATATTCCTCCAATATATCCTGAAGCCATCAGTTGCTTGCAGTGACAAATGGATGAAGGCACCATCTGGGCATGTTCTCAAAAGCCTCTCAGGCACTGCACACAGCACATGGCACTCAGACACGTCGAGCAACTTGTCAAGTAACACCAATCTCTGTGTGCGTGACAAAGACCCTCGTGAGATGATATCTCAGCATAGAGTTCTTCCTTGCTGTAAATATCTGAGCACAAGCCTTAGTTGTCAGTGAGAAAACTTTTTTTTTTATTAACCAAACTCTTCCAACTGCCGTAACCTCATCCCCTGAGGAAAGCATGTGAACATGAAGGAGCTAACAGAATCATTGTGCATGAGTTAAAAAAAAATGCTTCTGAGGGAAACTGTCTACAGCTAAAACACAATACAGCTCAAGATAAAAATAGAAAGCAACTTCCAACCTTTACCTCAAAAGAACATGGAAGAAAAAAGGAGTGGAAAAAACAGCTCATTCAATGGGATTGGACTTGATGATAAATGGTGGCAAAACTCAGAGTGCGCAGAAAATGAGGCAAAGTTTTTGTGCAAAGCCCTAAGAGTGAGCATCCACGGGGATACGGCTGCTGTTTGAGGTTTCACTCTCAGTAAGAAATGTCTCCACCGCTATCAGCAGTGTATTTTTCATGCTACTGGGAGGCTGCGATACACTTGGGCACCTGAGCACAAACTGTGGAAAACATGTGTGCAAACGTCTCTTCTTGATGGAAAAAAATTGTTACAGGATGCCACAGTTCTCTGTTATTAAAGATAATTCAGTCATCTTGTTAATCCTCCAATCCGGCATGCCTGATTGGTCGTTTTCACCATGTAATAATAATTGGGAAATTAAGTAATATTTAGAGTATATACTGTGAAATGGTGAGAAATTACATTGTAATGGAACCCTTTGAAATTTATTTATCATGGAGACTGTTGCCCTCCTACTATAATACTATTGTCACCAGTTTTTCAGTTATCATGCATAGATTTTAGCATGCCAGTCAGTCATTCTCTTATATATACATTTATGCACAATGTGGTCTACGTAACCACATTTGGATCCATGGACTGTAAAAAGAACTGGACAGCCCCCCTTGGCATCACCCATAGGTTTCTTGAAAAGTCCTTTTGAAGCCTCTTTTTTGTCACTGCATGTTTGTAGCAAATTGACCAAATCCAAAATCCATAAATGAGCAAGTGGGTGGAGCAAGAAGAATGGCTGGAACACACCCACCTTAGTTCAGGTGTCACAAGTTTGCTATTTTAGCTCATGTTAACTTATGATACTAACTCATATTATCTTGCATTCATTCTGAATGACTTTGTCCGTCCATCCTCATTTCAGATGTCACTACAGAGATGACATGAAACAAGTACTGGGAGTAGCAAAGCTCTGCCAGGACCCACAGTCACTCAGTCATGAAGCAACCTAGACCCATGTGTCAACCTGCGGTTTGACCACCAGCCTGGATCACACATGAGTCAGCTGATCTTAGCAACCCAGGCAGCTGAATAACATGTAGCTGATCACAGCGATCCATTTCAGGAGCCTTCCAAGCTGACTAACGGGAAGGATCCCGAATGCTCTTTGATGAAGGCCGCCCGGCCACACCACCCAACTACACCAAGCTGGGCTTCTGAGTGCTTAGCTAACCTTCACCAGCAGCTGTTCTGGACACTTTAAGGCCAACTCAGAGCTGGGGGCGGATATCTGTTTTGGAGCACGGCAAGACATACATTTCAAATCAGAGTAATGGTGCTCTTTTTAGCTTTTTAAAATCACAATTCAAGTGTCGAATTCACTGAAAATCTAGATGCTATATAGCTAAAAAGATGAAAGTTAGTAAAAGATCAAGTACTGATCCCGCTCTCATTATTTTTCAGACATTAATCCACAGCAGAAACTGGAGAAATTATAGTTTTTTTCTCTTTGTAACACAATAAAATAAACCCTTTATTTACAGTAAGAGCTGTTATTTCTGCAGATCGACTCACGCAACTTTGAAAATCTGATTTATGAATCTTACATGTTTTCAGCACAGTCTTTTCATGAATATAACAAGGTACCTGCCTGGTGACCCCATTCTTAGCTCTCAAAGGCCAATTATTTTTCAGCAGCCTTCAGTCGGCACATCAGCAGCAATATTTGAAGAGATATGAAAATACGAGATGTGGTGGTTTCATACCAAGAATGTGCCAAGGAACTGAGACTCTGAAGCAGAGCACTGAAAAAGTGTTTGATTTTCTGAATTCATATTTAATCAAGTGTTTTTTCTTTTTTACAAAAACTGTATTATCTTTCATGGAAAATATGCATATATGTTGATCCTCTCCCAGTAAAAGGTCAACTCCAGCAAAACAAATTTCCCATCACTCTTTTGTGGCTGATTAAAATAGTTCAGGTGACTCTAAATTTCTAACCCTAACTACAGAGGATCTGCTTGAATCAGAAATTGTCAGTTACTTAAAACTGTTCCCATGGAGACAGGATTCTTGGCAGACTGGGAATCGTGGCAGAAAACTGATATCATAACGTTGTGACATTTACAAATATATCAGCATTACAGGAAAGTCAAGAGCTGCAAAGGATTTAAAAAAAAGATATGTTTAAATATCAAGATAACATTAGCACATAAAAATAGTTATTCTTATGAGAGCTATGATTTTTTTTTTACATACTGTATGTATTCTCCTGTTCGAAAACCTTGACTGTTGAAGACAATATGATGTAAATTACCCAACATGGCATTAACAAAATAAAATCCAGTGTTTTTTTCCTTTTGTTTTAACTTTTTTCTCTTATTTTTATGTAGTCTTCAATAGCTTCTTAGTCGTATCTTTTGTCTAATATATTCACTAACGATGTGTTAACAGTCCACCTTCAAAGAAGAGCATCACAACGGACTTGTGTGTTTATTTGTCGATGGGTTAGATGGCTCAAAAAAACTCTACAAAATGAGGTAACACATATTTTTTCAGTGCAGCAAAATAGGCTGGTTAGATGAACAGGGAAATAATGAGTCTGGATGGCACTTGTTCATTGGTGAGGCCACTTGTCACAGCCATGTTGCACAGCAGTTCGCAGTCCATCTTCAGCTCTTGAGATAAAGAATAAACCTACACGGAGAGGCCTTTCAAAGTGATATATTTCCCTTCAATTTATTACTTGTCACGAGCCACTAAAAGGAAGTCATGATACCAGTTTGAGACTCAGTAAGAGATGTGACAACAGGCAAGCTAGTGAAATATAACACTCGGCCATCGAATAGGAGACACAGAGTCTGCAGCTGGCATAAAACACATCTGTCTCCATTATTTCAAGGTTCTCCAGTTCCCTCTAGTTAACATCTTTCCTGTTTCATTGTGACTAAAATTAGTTACTCACAGGGGCGTTGATGGAAAGCGCATATTGAAAAAAGTAAACAGAAAAAAATTGTTCAGAAATTCAATTCAATTTGTTCAAATTTTTACTCAGATTTTTCTTGCTGCTTATCGTAAGGAATCTGTTTTTGACTCAGGTAAACAAAAGAATTTAGGTAAATAGGGGAATACATCATCTTTGTCATTGATCACTGATCAAATCAGAATGGAGACATGAAGGTGACGGAGCGTGCTGGAGAGAAGCTGTTATCTTTCATTGGTGATACTGTCAGATAAAAATATTTTCCTGAATCTGTCAGAGACAGTAACCTTTCGCATTAATGGTGTCTGGGGCCTGATTTTTCGTAAGACCCTCCAATAACTGGAAGTTCAGAGATTTCATACTGAGTGCTCTCAGCATAAATGACCTTGGGTGTAAAATAAAAGTCACTGTGGAGTTTCACACAGCTCATTTAATTCTGCTCTACCCTCCCTTAGTAGAACAATAGGTTAATTTTCATTTCACTCCTAACTTAAAGAGTGCAAGTCACCAATTAACAACAGTTCAGGTTCTTTAGGATTAACTTAATCAGAGCTAAAAGGTCCGTTGTTTTTCAGGTTATATACAGCAGCTTTTGTACTGCGATGTCGAGTCTAGCGATATAAAATATAAGAATTTCATTAGGGTATTAAAAAAGGACTTGAGATTAAATGAGGTACTGTGGCAGCCTACATTTAATTCTTACCTACTAAAGATTAATTTTGATTGCCTGCAGATCCTGTATAGTTAAACCCCTCTGTTCCTGTATCACAAAATAGCACTGCTGTTTTTTCATAAAACAAGGAAAGTTCGGACGTACGTACCGGTGACCATCTTACAGATATGAATATATTTAAGTAACAAATACTTCTCAGCGGAAATGACAATGAAAAATTAATAGAAATGATCACTGCTTAAGAATATAAAAAGTTTATTATGCTATATTAATTACAACAATCAGACAATTTTGTTCAGAGTCAAAGTCTGCTTTGTTGTCAGTTCTACTAGAGTACATACAGAGAACTGAAACTGTGTTGCTCTCAGACTCTTGGTGCATGCATAAAAAAATGGAAACACTAAATAGTGCAATGTTCAAAAAAAATACAGGGCCATGCCAAAGTAAAAAAAAGATGAAGTCAAGTTCAAGAGAAAAAAAAGAGTATAACGAACATATCAGCTTGGCATACAAAACGGTGCAGCCTATTTAAAGTAACCGTGGTCCAGGAAGCAGTCCAGATTCTGCATAAAGTAACTGGTGCTGTGCTGTGGGGGTGGTTCCAGGGGAGTTAGGTTCCTGGTGCTGCTCATCCTCTCCACACCAGCAGTGTCAACAACAACCTCCTCCATCTTCTCTGCATTCAGAGAGATTGCTGTCTCTGCACCACACAGCCAGGTGGTTCACCTTGCTCCTGCAGTTTCAGCAGCCAAGGATCAGCACACCTGCGCCCATGCTTTCGGCTACTTCCCAAAACACACTCTCGACCTGTATGGCCCCTCCTACAGTTGGTGAGCCCACAGCACGGCAAATTTCATGTAGCAGAGCCTGGCCGGACCTCATGGGTAAATGTCTGGGCACCAGACACTTGCCAACACGGCCCCCCCTCAGGCCTGGCTCCAGGGTGGGGTCAAGGAATACCGAATCCAGGCAAGAGGGACATTGACTGCTCGCTTTTCTTCTGTTCATGAGTCAATCCAATCGGCCCTAGTCTGGTTCATTCCCCAGGATCCAGTTTGCCTTGAGAGACCCTACTATGGGCAACTGCCCCAAATACCATATCTTATGGGATCATTCAAGGCTGAAAACCCCTCCACTATGATAAGGAGATGAGGAGTGAATTGCAAATACAAGTGACTGAAATCAGTTACCTCAGCAGGGTTGCTGGACTTGCCCTCAAAAATACGGGATCTTCATGGGACCAGGAGAGACTTTGCTTCTCTACATCAAAAGGAGCCATGTGAGGTGGTTTGTGGATCTGGTAAAGATACCTCCTGGACGCCTCCCTGGCATTGTTTCAGGGATGGACAACTGGGAAAAGGCTCTGAAGCAGACCCAGGAAACAGAGAGAGATTATATTCCTTCACAGACTTTGGAATGTCTTGGTGAACTCCCAAAAGAGGTGGGAGAGAGGATGGAGGCATGTAGTGGAACGACAATATGGCCTTTCTGCTTTGACTGCTGTCCCCACAACCTGCAACCCAGCTAACTGTAAGAAGATGGATGGGTGGATGGATTGGATGGATGGATGGATATTCTATTAATCTATTACAAGTAAATGTGAGTTCATAACAATTTGAGTCAGTGGCAAAATCCTCATATGCAGACAAGATTAAAAAAATAAATGAAACAAAGAACATATTAGTCAGTTTATTTGAATGAATCAGAGCAATGCAAAGTTTTGGTGTTGTGAAATATTTTTTAAAGCAGCTCTGAACATAAAATTTAAAAAAGCTGACCCAGAAAATATGAAGCTGAATTACATATTCTGATAGAGATGTTTTGTAACAAATGTGAGTGAGAAAAAGGCTGTGCTGTTCTTGCCAAAACTGGGACGAGATGTCATTGACGTGTAGCAGCCACACTTGATGTGGCTATTGCTCGGGAACTGTAAAACTCCCTCATTCCCTTTTTTCTTTTCCTTCCCTTTTATTCTCCAGCTCCTGATGTCTCCTGCTGACAGGTGGGATTCTGTTTCTCGGCACCACGGAGCTTCATTCTAGGCAGAATTGTTCTGAGTTTAGATGTAAGTATAAGTATGATGATTTCTATTTTCGAGCTTCCTGTTTTTGCCTGTATTGCCAGAACTAGTTATTTAGCTTTGGATGACAATGTCTCATCTGAAAAATTACTTAAAAATTTCAAATCATCTTCTCTTACAAGTTAATTTTTTTTTTTGAGTAAAATAAAGCTCATATGCTAACTTAAGTCTCTGCTGCTGAACCCACTCCAATAGATGCTCTGTTTTCCCTGTTTTCAGTATCTTTCCATTGTCCTCCATCATATACGCTCTTTGTTACAAAGGTTTTTCTTGGTCTCAAAGCACTCAGGCATTGAATGGGAGATTCATAAACTCTACAGCACACTCCTCTGTCCCTATTTCAAACTATGGGCCCGATCTTGCGCCAAACCTCCAAAACCTGCTATTAAGGGATAAAAGGTATTGGGAGGGGCGTTCCCCCACGAAGAACGCAATCTTCCACCTCCCAAAACCCACGATCTCACCTGCGAAATCCACGATGTCATGCACACATTATGCATGGGAGTGGTTAGGGCGTTCCACCTGTTTAACCAATCAGTGCGTCAGTAGCCATTGCCTTTAAGAGCAGGTTGCAGTACCTGCAAACTGCCATGGAACGTCTTTTCACCCAGATCAGAGCAGCTCTCATGGACAGCTGGTCTGGGACTGTGCTGTAGAGCTTCCTCCTCTTTTTTCCTCCTCCTCCTCTGCACTGATATATACATAACTAGCTTTAACTAATGTGGAGCAAATGATTTAATCATTTCTTTTGTACTCCAAGAAGTTCCAACAAACTGCTCAGAAAATAGAGCCGGTGAGCTTCCAGGAAAGCATTTATTAACTAGAAAAGCAATCGGAGAGCGCAGACCTCCGCCAAGCACAGCAGTTGTGGTTGCTTTAGGGGTCAAGAAACAACTAAACAGCGCAATGTTATCGAAAATTTGAAAGTGATCCAGAATCCAGGATTTCTTCCGGATCACACCCAAAATAAAATCAGTTCTTCCTTTTCACATTTCTGACAACTCCTGAAAAATGTCATCAAAATCCATCCATAACTTTTTGAGTTATCTTGAACATATCCCCTGCGCAAAGACGCACAGCTGCGCCAAGACGCATAGTTGCTGGGAGCGGTGCTTTTTTCACAACAGAGTTCTGTGATCTCCTCGTTTCCTCCACAGCAAACATCTGAATGAGATCATGTCACAGCTGTACAGACATCATCTGCCCTTAAGAGAATAATGTATGAAAGTAATACAGTGATGCATAATCGAGAGGTAGAGCCGGTTGTGCAGTCCACATGTGACTGGGTGGACGCGCAATGACAGGATTTGGACGCGCTCTTTTACGCGCCGACATGCCAGTTGCGCTTTTCCACAAACTCGGTATCTTGCGGTACTGGTGTCTCGCAGATTTTGGGTATGGGTAATGGGTGGTCACACCACCCATTACCCAATACCCAAAATCTGCGAAGTACAGGTACCGCAAGATACCGAATTCGTGGAAAGCGCTAGTGACACGCCCATTGCCGCGCCCACAATGTGCTTAAGGGAGACGGCAAAATGGGTTTTGGGTATTGGGAGGTGGAAGATTGCATTTCGGCTCCTAAATCTGTGATTTGCAGGTAATGGGTTTTGGGTATTGGGTAATGGGAGGTGCAAGATCGGGCCCTATGTCTTGACTATTTCAAGGTTTTCCAATTCCTTCTACAAAGCATCTCTTTTACACTTAATCGTGATTAAAATGATGGTTAAAATTAAGTTATTGCTTCAAAGTAAGCACAAGTCATTTTGTTAATTAATTAGAAGTCCTGTATGTACTAGTGCAGAGTGATAAACTGAATCATTTTTTTTTCTTTTTAATTATGAGAAAAACAGCAAAATCAGAAAAAGAAGTTTTGAATGAAGTTTCCTTTTTTGTCGCTCCATTACAAGTGGTAGCTGTTCTCCACAGATATGACAATAACATGAGCAGGTGCCATTTCCTCGGCGATGGCAGCATGTGAGCTTTGCCCATTTGCAACATGATGGCAGACGTAGAAAATAGAGGAAATGGAAAAGATAAAAATGAAAGTTAGTCATGTCGCCACGACGAAATGGAGTAAACTACTGTGCGAGGCATGAAGGAAGTTGCTTGGAGGTAGGAAGTACAAAAAGGACAAAACGGTAACATTAGAAGCAAAGGCATGCAGTGGAAAGATAGTATAAAAATTGACACTATTAAGCAGTCAGCACAAGTTATATACTTGAACCTGGAGGCTATAGCTGTGCTGAAGCCAGCTACTAATCTGGACAATGATAAACCGGCACTGATAACTGAATGGCCAGGAGGTGGAAAATAAGCCGACTGCTCTTTCCACCTGGATGGTACCTGAAGCATCTAACACAAGTACACATTACATTACATTCAGTACATGAAAAGAAAATGTCCATATTTATTCATTAATAATCACACATTCTTTAGGTCATATTCTTTAAATCTCATTTAAATACTAAAATCAATTTATTTAATTTATTTTCTCTACGAAAATGCAAAAGAAAAGAATTTAGATTGCCACACGGTTCTCCCACTCATTTCAGATAGGTTTAGTTGCCACGAACTGTTCCCAAACATCTCCTTCTTAGGTTACCAAAATGTTTTTTTTATTTCAAACATGAAAAAGAGAATTCTGCCTTTTGGTTGATTATAATGTTTATAATGTTATAAACATTATATTATACATAATATTATAATGTTGTTTATAAATTTGTTATAAATTTGTTGATTGTTGATTATAAATCAACTGTGTCTAAATGTTTGTCCCTACAACCCTCTGAGGGTTGTAAATGTGGCCCAACTGAACTTGTAAATGAACGGCCAAATCTGATTTGCACCCAGGTCAGATGACTGATCACCGTATTTTCTACTACCAGTTGCCCAGTTGAATCCTGGTTTAAAGTCTTATACTGTTGGGACAAATGGCCCTCTGAAGTGCTCAGACCAGTTATCTGTTATTATCAATTCAATTCAGCTTTATTTGTGTCGCATCTACTATTTTCAGAGGCGCTTTTCAGAGACCCAGAGCATGACCCCGGAAAAAATATTATTTCTGAGGGCATTATTACAAGAGGGCGCTGGCCTCTGCAGAGTGGTAGAACATGTGCAGCATCTTACTGCAACCATCATAGGAGAACAGAAGAAGCTTCTCTGGCCCTTCTTGTAGGGCGCGTCAGCATTGAGAGACCAGCCCAGCCTGTTGTCCAGCAGGCCCCCCAGAAATTTAGTGCACCACCTTCAATGTCCCATTGCTGGATTGAGACAGGCAGATGGGGTGGTCCGGATTTAAAATCCACCACCATCTCCTTGATTTTAGTAATATTGAGGTGGAGGCTACTCCTACTACACCAGTCCCTGAGTACCTCCACAAGGTCCCTGCATTCCTATTACTGTCCATTCTTGACATAGGCCACAAGAGCTGTGTCATCAGAGTACTGATCCACATGACAGAACTCTGTGTTGTATTTAAAGTCTGATTTTTAGAGTGTAAATAGGAACAGTGCTAAGACAGGTCCCTTGTGGTGCCCCCGTGCTGCACTTAATCACCTCAGACATACAGTTCCCTACCCTGACATACTAAGGCCAATCTGTTAAGTAGTCAGTTATCCATGCTGTCAGAGAGGGATCCACATCCATCTCCTTCAACGTTTGCTCACACCAAGGGGTTGGATTGTGTTAAAAGGATACAGTCTCTTTATCTCAGCACTCACCACCTCAGTTGTAAAGTATGGTGGTAAGTGGCCAGCTGTGGAGGGTGATGCTTCAGTAGCGATGGGGGTACTGATGAGGACACTGATTGATTCTGTTGCAGAAGATAAGGCAGGTGTTAAGGCTGGGCTGGAGAAAGCCATTCCATCTAACTGGTTGCAGAAAAGGCTGAATTCATTGGCTTTGTTAACATCATCATCCATGCTCTGGCTCTTCTTCCTTGAGCAACCAGTGATGTTCCTCATTCCTCTCCAAAACATCTCATGTTGTTATCCTACAGTTTGCTCTCCATCTTTCTTTTCTAGTCCTTCTTTGCCTGCTCAATCGGGCCTTTTCAATTCCTGCTGCACACACGTCAGCTTGTCTTTATCTCCAAGACCATTTTTTTATAAGGACACCAGCGAACCGTCCTACCTGGAATCACAGTGTCTCTACAGATATTTATATAGTTTGTCATAATATCCATCCTCCATTCATATTGTTTACCTGTTGGTTCCAGTATCACATCCCAATCAATACTTGCAAAGCAGTGCCTCAGAGAACCACTGCCCTCAAGAGACCATTTCCTAAATGAGCGGATGGTAACCAATAGCCTCATTATACAGGGTTTGTATGTGGGCCATTAAAAAAACAAGACTATGATCTGATTTTCCCAAGTGATGGTAATGCAGAAGTACTAAAGGTATCCTTCACATCAGAATAACATAGATCCAAGGTCTTACTTTCTCTCATAGGGCAGTTCCACATACTGAAAAAACCCAGTCTGGTTGGAGAAAATGGAGATGTTGTTAAAATCTCCAGTTATAGCAATGAAAGCATTAAGGAAGCTGGGTATGAATTTAAGCAACAGTCTCATGAATGACAATCACAGCGCCACTGCCGCTCGCTGCCTGTGGTGGAGTTTAAACATCAATGGCGATGATGTGTGAGAACAAAATACCGTCTGAGACTGGACAGCTATAAGTTCAGTGTCCTGGCAGCATATCACAACCTGCACCATAACATGCAGCTGGATGACACCATCTGTTATTTACAAGCAACATCAGATCCCCACCTCTGCGCTCCTCTTTGGGCGGCCATGTCCACTTGTACAGCAGTAAAGCTGCGTAAGTCCACACAGCTGTCAGGAATGTTGTGTAGCCACATTTCCATGAAGGCACATCAGACGGCACTCCCGATCGTCTTTGGTTTTACACAATTGCCTCCAACTCAACCTGCTTGTTGGCTAGCGGGTTCACATTTCCCATCAGGGCTGATGGCATAAATGGCTTATACAGTGGTACCTGTACTTACGAAATTGATTGGTTCTGGAAGTAGTTTCGTAACCTGAAAATTCCGTAAGTAGAGACGCGTTTTCCATTTAAATGCCCTAATCCGTTCCAAGCCCCCCAAAATTCAGACATTTTTATTATAAATCATAGAAATGCATCAAAACTAATAAATGTTACAATTAGATTACTGCACAATAAACATAAAATGAGAGTTGTATATAATGTAAAAAACAAAGAAGAAAGTAAAGAAAAAAAATTATATTCATTTACCTTTTAACTGCTATCGTCGTCACCTTTTGCCTTCTTTGGTTCATGTTCTCTCTCAGCAGTGGTTTTTGCCTGACGTTTTGTAAAGAACTGATCTAAGGACGTTTGCTTTTGTCGGCTTTTAACAATCCTTCGCAAATGTGCAAGGCAATCATAATAATGAGCGATAGCCCGAATAGTGACCACTTTTTCTGGGTGATTCTTTTCAACAAATTCCGAAACTTCATGGAATGTCAAAG
This sequence comes from Hirundichthys speculiger, assembly GCA_018398805.1. Lineage (NCBI taxonomy): Eukaryota > Metazoa > Chordata > Actinopteri > Beloniformes > Exocoetidae > Hirundichthys > Hirundichthys speculiger. Next base: position 227,615 of record JAGFBZ010000381.1, on the reverse strand, counting down.
GGATGCCAGGAAGATGCTATCTGATAGCCAATGGCAGAGCAGCTACAAGTATGTTTACTTTGTAAACTTTGTAAAGATTGTCCCTTGTATACCCAACTTTACTTGAAGTTGTTGTGTTCATCATGAAAAAGAAAAATGCACTCTTGGTGACCATACACACCATACACACAGAACTACTTTGTGGTAGTATGTCCAAGGAATATAGTACAGTGTTAAATTGAATTGTTTATGTAGTTTTCCTAAATCTTGTTGACCACTCAAAAATGCATAGAGAGCAATGGGAGTTTTTGCAATGCAGCTGCCATGTTTGACTATATGGTGTACATCAATGTAATGTGCTTCGAAACATCACAAAAACCTTAAATGACATAACATAAAAATACAAGTCACTGCAAAACTCATAAGGTCAAAACAAGTATCTGGCACCCTTAGTTTCTTGGAGGAAAAAAGAAAAATCCCATTTTTGGCACACATTATATGACTCATATCAAGCACTAAGGGTTGAGGTGGCTGTGTTTCCTCAAAACAAATGAGAAGGGTATTCTTTTTCCCAAACTTGAACACTAAGAATAGCTCAAAATCTGTGCATTAGCCTTAATGACTTGAATGAAAACAACCTGATACAATCACTTGAGGTATTACTCAGACATTTTTAGATTGCCTTCCATTCACCGTAGTCAACAAAGGTACTCAATCATGTTCCTGGTAGCCAAATGAGCTCTCTGTATAACAAATCACATCACTATTCTCACAACAATAAAAAACAATATTCTCCCTCTTCATGGAGCAATGTGCTATGTTGCCATTGGGCAGTTATAAAATAATATAATGTATAATAATACTTAATCTGAAATGATAGAACACACTATGGTGTGGAGGTTTGGCTTTGTCTGTATTTCTTGACATATAAGAGGCAGGCTTGAAACATCGTTTTGTCTTTTGTATTGGAAAGCCTCTTTCCTTCATATATAAAAAAAAAGTGCATCCTCCCACAAAAGCCGAAACTGAAATGGGATCACTACCCATTTCTGACCTGTATCAGTGAAACACTCTCTTGGAGATAAACCTCTGAGATACTCATGACAAGGTAAAAGCATCCTATGGTCTTTCTCCCACTATTTCAGAAAGACTTCAAAGCTTGTGAGCCAAGTCTCTACCATTTAACCTATAGCTTTTCTGCTGCAGTGGAATTGCTTTCTGGTGTCAAACTGTATCAAAGAAGTCCTAGAGCACTGGGTTGTTGATTATTCTGATCAATGAAGCATTTCAGGTAGAAGTGGATGACAGACATTGTAACCCACTGGCCTTTCGTCAGACCAGTTTTTCAACTCTCTTCCAAGGCAGAGAAACTGCCCACTCATCAGCTGTGTTGGTAAGAGCATAAGTAAGGTATTTATGCTTCTGTAATTCAATAGGTGCTGGAGGGCTGTAGTGTTGTTGGGCGCCTACTGTGTATTGACTTCTGTCTGAGTTAAGAGTTGGGTTTCCATCAGGGAAATCATTCAGGCTGAGAAGGAAGCTCTCCCTCAGGCCACCCTGCACACACAGACCACAGGAGTGCTTTTATTGTAACCTTTTTTATTACTTCTCTCTCCTTAAGCTCATCAAGAGCTTGCCAAAGCATGCACTGATAATGTAATACTTTTAACACTTTTGGATTATAAAATTTGCAACTGTCATATCCTTAATATTCTCACAGATCTAATCCATCCCGTGAGTGGAAAATCATCTCCTTGTGTGTTAACTTGTATGTAAACAGTGTAATTCTATGTTTTGAAGAAATGAGGCTGCATTCTATAACATCTTTACTTTCCTAATTTTTTTTTTAATTTTTTTTTTTTAATTAAATATCAAGAATACCCTTTTCAGGTTGGGAATGAGGTGCTTCCACAAATGGATAAGTTTAAGTTCCTAGTGAGAGCAGATCAACAGGCAGGTTGATGTTGTATCTGCAGTAACGGTCTGTTGTGGTGAAGAGGTTGGTGAGTCAAAACGCAAGTCTCTCTGTTTACCAGCAGATCTATGGTCCTGCCCTCACCTGTGGTAATGAACTGTAGGTAGAAACCAAAAGAATGAGATTACAGACACAAGCTCCTGTAATGCTTTTCCTCTGCAGTTTCCCTTTGAGACAGGGTAAGAAAAATGTTGTGTGGGGTTGGGGCTCTTGCTAGAATCCCTCCTGGACGCCTCCGTGGGGATGAGTTTCAGTCATGTCAAACCAGGAGGAGGCCTCAAGGTAGACCCAGGTCACACTGGAGAGATTATCATCTCGCCACTAGCCTGAGGAAGTGGCTGTGGAGAGGGAGGTCCAGGCCTCTCTGCATAGGCTGCTGCCCCTGCAACCTGAACCGGGATAATAGGAAGTTAATGGATGGATGCATGGACGCTTGGTACCTTTGTAAGAAAGCAATATTTTACAGCTGAAAATAATTCCATTATGTTACTCTTTTTTTTTCTGCCGAACTTTAACAAGCCTGTCGTAGCACTGCTTGTTGCATCACGTTGACTGGCCATTTTATTTTTGAGTCTTTGTAAGGTTCTAGTAAGCTGTGCTCATTTTGCTTGTTTGCCAGAGAGGTCATCCAGAAAACACAAGTTATCAAATTAAAACGTTACTGTCTTCTTAATAAATATTGTGAACTAGTTGAATCCTAATCATGAATTTCTCTTATGTTGCAAGACGTGTGACCCTGATGTTGCCAGCTGATCAAACTCACGATGTTCATCATTTGTTTTAAATCTATTCTGGATTCTACATTTCTACAGTAAATATAGTATGAAAGCTTAATATTAGATGTGTTTTTGGTGATATTACTAATAGAAAATATTTGTACAACCAGAAGATCATCACCAAAGTCAGGATTTCTTCAACTTCAGAGTTAGATACATACTGCAGTTCAAATGATGTAAAGCCGACTCAGAAATAATGCATAGTATCGAGCTATGTCTCACAACAGGCGGTCAGTTGGACTGTGGCAGTCCCTGAATTGTGTTTATACATGCCGTATACTCAGAAGAGCCACTGCAGAAACTTAATTTCCATCTCTTGACTTTTGCTCCCTCTCCATCTTACATATACACCTTGTGACAAACACACACAATCACACCTGTCTCTCTAAAATAAACACCTCTCTTTTACGTTCTTGTTTTGTTGCCAGTATCTGTTAGATTGAGATGCCCACACAGTTTCCATGGCAACACAGAAAGAAAAATAAATGTCTGACTGGGTGTTGCCTGATGAAGCCAAGACACAGCAAAGGGAGAAAATAATCAAACAGTGCGTATCAGGGTACCTGTGGTTTTGAAAACATTAATAAAAAATGACCTACGAGCAGCTGCTCTGCTGTGAAAGACCATCTGATCACAGTCTAACAGTTTTTCCCCTTCATTTTACTGACCTCTAACGTGGATTTGGAAGTGACAGGTGTCTGTTATGTGTGTGTGTGTGTGTGTGTGTGTGTGGGTGACCATTTGTGCGTAATGGAATAGATGGTGCTCGTGCGCTGAATCCACTGTAGTTGTTTTCAGGGTCATCAATCAAAAGCCCGTGGAACTGGGTGTTGTTGCGCGTAAAGGCTACAACCTTTTTTTCTTCTTCTCTGTGTGTTACAGAGCCAGTGTGTGTGTGTGTGTGTGTTCACCTGTGGAGCACTCAGAGGAGAGGCATTAAAAGATTGCATCTGACCCCACTGAGTAATAACTTCTCACTGTGCATCAGGATGGAGTAGCTTTATCTTTGCCTGGCAGTCTTTCTTTCATTCCTTCTCACTATCTCTTTCCGCTTGCTTGTTCTTTGTGGTTGCTGTTTTCATTGTTGTTTTTTTCAGAGGTTTCAGATTTTAATGTAGCCCCATGAAGCAGAGAAAGTTTTCTCAAGAAATTAAAAGAACATAGCCTATCATCCAAAATTGATTACAGCTCAATATTCACATGAAACATTTGGTTTGCATAACATAATATTATTCCATTTAGTCTGTAAGAAGATTTAATCTACTATTTTGGAACCAGTTTGATTTTGTTTTGTTTTTTTGTCTTTCTTTTTAGTACATGTCGTGTTTTTTGAGATATATTTGAAGACGACTTGCTAAAGTTTAAAACCGAGCACCAGAATGTGGATGAATGAAAGTGATTTTGACCGTGGCATGGTATTTCAGAAACTGATGATCTACTCAGATTTTTACGCACAACTATCTCTAGGGTTTACAGAGAATGGTCCAAAAAAGAGAAAATATTCAGTGAGAGGCAGTTGTGTGGTCAGAGATGTCTTGTTGATGTCAGAGGTCAGAGGTGAATGTGCAGACTGGTTCGAGATGATAGAAAGGCTCAAAACCACTAGTTACAATCCAAGGTATGCAAAATACCATCTCTGGTACAACATGACTAACCTTGAAGCAGATGGGCTACAGCAGCAGAAGACCTCACTGAGTGCCACTACCTGTCAGCTTAGAGCTGGAAACTAATGCAACAGTTTGGCTCACCAAAGCTGGACACAAGAATATTGGAAAAAACGTTGCCTTGTCTGATGAGTCTCAATTTCAGCTGCGACATTCAGATGGTGGGGTCAGAATTTGGAAGTAAACAACATGAAAATATGGATCTATACAGTGATCCCGTTAGTTTTCGCGGTTAATGGGGACGGGTGCCCCCCCGCAACAATCAAAATCCGCGAACTGGAGCCGGAGCCCCTCCCGAGCTTAAATTATGTGTTTAAAATATGTTTAAAACACCGCAAAAAAGTAGCGAGACACTGCAGTGACACAAGACAAAGGTTAAACTGTGGTCTTTCTGTTTCAAATTCAAATTCAAATTCAAATATACTTTATTGATCCCCCAAGGGGGAAATTCAGGTTTCAGTACTGTCCAGTCTGGTGTACTGCCAGCTGGTGAGCTGCCAGCGTCCAGCGCTCCTTTTCATGTCCCGGTCCTGTGGTCCGAGTGCTAACTCCAGTTAACCGTTCAAACCAGTTAACAGCCATTAAAACCAGTATATCTCCATAATGATGAATCAAGTGAGATATCTCCAGGTCAGAGGAGGAAACACGATGAACCAAACCGTCTCTTCTGGGAAGGCTGAGCTCCTTCAGTCCGGTGAACGATGGAGCCGACCGTCCCAGAGCTTGGCTCATCATGCGGACCAGGTTGTTGGTATCCCCTTCGGCGGCCGCCCATCGGCCACGCCGGCGGCGCCACGCTGGGGGCCCCCGCCCTGCCCCAGCTGACGCCACAGCCCGGATCCAGCGGCAGTGGCCGCCGCTGGCAGCAGCCCAGGACAACTCAGCCTCCCCGAACCGGCCCGAAGCGACACCGTCCACGCCCGCTGCGGCACACCTCCACCAGCCGCAAGAGGACTGATCCCCACCCGCAGACAGCATGCCGACACCCGACCGCAAAACCACCACACACCAGGCACAAACCGGAGCGTCCAGCCTCCAGCGTCAAGTCTCCCTCACAGCCTCTGGTCTCTGAACTGTAGTAAATGCATCTCGACCAATCAGAGCACAGATTCTAGAGTGCTGGGCTGTCTGCGCTTCTCGTGTTGCTTACAGGAGGCTGTGAGTCATTGTTTGATGTTTCGCTGGCAGCTGCATCCTCTCGTCTGCTGTGGGGTGGATTTTTGCAGAATTTCAGCGATTATTTCTTGATTTTTTTATTATTATATATTTCTGCCCCGTGACCCTTCGGAGGATGAAACGGGTATAGATAATGGATGGATGGATGGATGGATATATTTCTGAAAAAAATCCGCGAAGCACTAAAACTGCGGTACTGAAACCGCGAAGTGGCAAGGGATCAGTGTACTGCCTTGTATCAGTGGTTCAGACTGGTGATGGTAGTGTTATGGTGTGAGGCACACTCAGGGGCCCCTTAGTACCAACTGAGCACTTTTTAAATACCACCTGAGGATTTTTGCTGACCATGTCCATCCCTTTTTAACCACAGTGTACTCATTTTCTGATGGCTAATTCCAGCAGGAAAATGCATCATGTCACGAAGCTCAAATCATCTTTCTCTCACGTTTCTTGAAAGTGACAGGGTCCAATACAGCACCTTTGGGATGTGGTGGGATGGATGTGCAGCCCACAAATCTATAGCAGCTATATGATGCCATCATGTCAATATGGATCAATGTCTTTGAAGGAATGTTTCCAATACCTTATTGCTTCTATGCTAGCAAGAATTAAAGCAGTTCTGAAGGCTAAAGAGGGTTCAACCTGATACTAGAAAAGTGTATCTAAAGTGGCCGTCAAGTGTATTGTAGCTATTGTAATGCCATGGCCTACGATTTTAATACTAATAGTTGTTCTTTAATTGCAATAGTGTTCTTTAATTGCAATCCTTGGAAGACACTGTCCTGCATGTTTTAAGAATGGGTTCCACAAGACAAAGAAGCTCTGCAGAAGGGCTGTACCCAGCCGGCCGACTGTTGTAAACCGCAGCCATTCTAGTCGATGAGAGTGGTCCCACTAGAAGCACGTCCCAGACGTGACCATATGCGCTGCAAAATTTGTCTGTTTTGGAGCTCAGCCATGGCTAAACTGCATACATTTACATACAGCAGACTGAGCTGACAGAAGTCAGACACAAGAAGGGCACAAAGAATCAAGTTTCAAAATCAAACACCACAAGCAGGCTCTGATTCATCCATCGCCATTACGTTACACCATGGAGGCCGCAGGTAAACAGTTCAAAGGGTCTCAAAAGAGATTTCAACCACAGGAGAGGTTCAAGCAGGAGAGGATGAAGCAAAACTGCAGCAAAGCCAGACCGTGCTGCTTCCGCCCCCAGATGGACCCAGGAATTAGACTTTTCTCTTCTCCAACACACCTGATTCAAATGGATGGATAGCTATAAACTTGCCATCTCTGTCTGCACAAGTCTGTTAATAACTCATTCATTTGAATTAAAATCTGTTGGAGCAGGGAAACACCTACCGGGGGCCGTAACTGAGGGGCACTGACAGAATAATTAAATTTCATAGCCTGGGTTATTGGGGTTTCAAAGTTGTTGCTCATATTGATATTTAAACAAGAGAAACAGTGTGCAAAAGTAACTTATGACTGCAAGTAGAATCTGTGATCTCAAAAAGGTGTAAGTTATATAAGGGAACATGTTTTATGTGCATTGAAAAAAATCTAATTATAATATTTGTTAAAAAATAACTGGGAGTAAACAACGTTTGAATGTTCAAACACACAGGCACATAAATAACCAACTCTCTTTTCCCTTACATCACCATTAGCAACAATAAGGCAAAGCCCTTGCAGCTCAAATTAAGATGAAAGAAGTTCTACAGAACGATGCACACATGGGGACTTCTTTTGTTAAAATAAAGGACTTTTAATTTGCTCCTCCAGCCTCCTGAATTAAGATCTTCCACAAAACTCCTAAATTCTAATAATACTGGTGTAAATGGCTAATAAAATCTTTAAAGAAAAGCTTTTGTCGCCAGTTTTCATAGCAAAAGAAAAAGGCTCACAGCATCTCATTTACCAGTAATAAATAATAATAAATGGATCAGTGAATGCATGAATCATTAAAAACTGTAGTATTTTAGAGCAGTAAAAACATTCAGGGCTTCAGTGACACATGGCTGAGATTCACGGCACCGCTACATCACTGTCCACCTGGGTAAATACTTGATAACAGTTTAATTCAAAACTTGTCATCCCGTATGAGTTGATATGTCGGGTTACGCAGGTTGTTCCCCTGCCTGCAGCAGCCAGGACAACATCAGCAATATTAAATGGGCAGAGCCTTGTCCAACCTTTACCACCTGAGCTTTATCATCCATGAAAAGTGCTGAAAATATGGGGATTTTTTTTTTTTCTGTGTCTGTTTGGTGGAGGGGGTCGACTCATATGAGAAAGCCATACATCCATCAACATGTCCTCTTATAGAACATTTTCCTCCGAAAGCCAATGCTGGATCTTAATAGCTGGTGACACCTCAGGCGCAGCAGAGAGGAGACAGCAGCCTCTCTGTCTCACCTGGAATGATAGATGGATGATGTGTGGAGTGGTGATGCCTGACTTATTCTGTGTGTTTTCGGGGTGGGCAGCTAAAAGTAAGAGTGTGTTGAGCTGCGCCCAGGGGCTGGACTTTGAAATTAATCTGGCATTTTGAGTATTTCAAACCACTGACATGACATGCAAGTATTGAGTGAGAGTAGAACAGTCCGCTACACCCTCCTTCCAAAATAGTTATCTATGTAACGTTCATAAATTATGGGATTACATTTTTTGAATATCTCTGTAATGCTTTAATGGATAATATTTTCATCATATTTTATTTTGATTTTAATGAAACAAACAGTCAGACGCATTTAATGTGTGTGTTATGACAGTTACGGGCTTTACCTACAGCACCATTTTGAAAGACTGAAGGATGACTGTCACAGGTTTTCACTGTTATGCTGATTATTTTTTTAGCTGAAAATTTGTTAAAATGACGTGAATGCAAGCAAACTTTGAAACAGACTGTATAAGAATAACTGGACAATGTCCCTGTGACGTCGCACGTAGGTTTTCCGGAGATCACATTGAACCGTGTTTTTTTTTTTCCTCGTACTATGCAGCACAATATCACAAATAGGCAGAGTAAACTGACTGGATCATGCCCACTTTATTTCAGTCACATTAAGCCATTTTAGCTTGGCTGACTTAAGGCCCATTTATACTCCACGTTGGACACGGATGCAGAGATCGACGGAGCCTTTTGTCAGTCTCCTGCATGGATTTCATCTGCATTTGGGTAAGTAACCTCAATGCTAAATATTATTGACAAAAGGGAGCAATACTATTGGAAGCCATGTGGGCAGTAGTGAGCTTAGTGAGTCAATTGTAAACCAAATACAAGAAAATAAAAAGGAAGAAATTGGTCAAAAATGGCAGAATAACTTTGAGGATAACTTGTCTTAAATTATATACATTTATATAATGTTACAACTCTGGGGTACTATGACAAGTACCACATTAATAACAGTTGGGAAGAGATTAGAAAAGAGCTTGGAGTGACAGCAGCATTAGCGAAAGATGCATTCAATTAGTATGGGACAGGTTTGTGAGGGCCCACAATAAAATACTGAGCAAGCAGAGTGGTGATGGTGCTTTGGGTGTAGATCTGTTGATTTTACATCATCTGTATTGGCTCAGGGTTCATGTGAACCACAGAATAGCATTTAGCTCCATTTAGTGTTATATTGTGAAATAAAACATAAACAAAATATTCATTTCATTTAGCGGTCTCATGCACCAACGCTGTTTTGCAACCTCCTCAACACTTGTCATGTTTGTTGGTGACAGTAACTCAACATGTCACTGCCCCCTGGATGATGTGTTGCTAAATAACCATACAAACGCAAATAACACAGCGGTATGAGGAGTGGTAATGGACATGACGATTGGAAGGAAAACAGATGTACGAAAGTGGAGTGTATATACTGACATCAGTAGACTACAGAGGATCGTGCTGAGCGAATCATTGGTACAACCCGTCCTGCCCTCCAAGAACTGTACTCATCCAGAGTGTGCAAAAGGGATGGCAAAATCATTCTGGTCCTCTCACATCCAGCTCTCTTCCTCTTCGCCGTTGCCATCTGGTCGGCGCTATAGCGCACTGAGCAACAAAACAGACAGACATATGAAAACCTTCTTCCCAGAGGCCATCTACCTCACGAACACGTTCCCCCCACTGTGCAATAAAGCATATGCAATACCCATTATCCACTTAGATTTTTCTTCATTATGTTATTGACTTCACACATCTTCCATATGCTTAATTCCCTTGCATATTTGTATATTGCTCTTCTGTACATACATTATATATTGTCCACTGTGTATTGTAATCACTTGTTTATTTCTGTTATCTGTGTCTTGTCATTGTCGTCTTGAAGTTAGCACTCGAAGCATCTGTCACCAAGACAAATTCCTTGTGTGTGCAAGCACATCCAGCAGTAAAGCTCTTTCTGATTCTAATTCTGACATATGAGTCTTTAGCTTGTCCAAACCTGTGGTGTTAATTCACATTTCTTCATACTGATTCGGATCAAGTGCTACCAGAGCTGCAGCGCAGACTACCAGCTCCACTGGGAACCCACGTTGCTCAACCTGCTGTTTGCAAGGTTAAACTTGTTGCAGCTGGTCAAGGCTACCAGTGTCAGCCTGTGAGTGGAAGGACGAGTGATGGGGCATCCCAGCAGATGAAATGATCTGCCGTGACTCCCAGATCCTTCAGTGGAGCAATGCCTGAGGAGCTGCTGAGCTGGCGGCAGACAACGCAGGGGGACGTCTCGTTTCAAATTTAATTTCCGTGGTGACGTCAGAAATGACCACTGTGTTTTGTCAGAGCACAGTTAGCACAAGCTCCATGCTTTGTCCTCAGACCCTTCCAGGCCCACACACAGCCAGTCATAATGGTCCAATAGTAGAATTTATAGCTCAACAAAACATATTTTCTTTGAAATATGAATGACAGTGCTCTATTGGGTTTTTATTTACAGCTCAGAAGCTGTGTTTAGAAGTCCAGACAGTGGTAATGGTTATACAGCAAGAGTGATGGCAGTTAGCCATTGGCCATAGTTTTATCTGATGTCGTGCAAAAAAAATCAAACCTTCATATAGTTGTCATAGATGTGAACTCTAACTATGGAAACCAAAACTATTTTTTGAACCAGGGTTTGTGTTGTGTTTCTGCTGTAAAGTTGGACATTTTGACCTCAGTATCAATGGAGACTGGCTTGCTCTTGGAGCCCCCAGTGATCATTCGAGGTACTGCAACTTTCCTTACCTCTGCATTAGCTTCAACCCACAAGCTGGAATGTTGGTGTTTGTCCACCTTTATTAACCAGCAAGTTAACACTGGTTGATACCCACTGCAGTCTCATCAGAAAAAGTGTAAAAGGCACACTTGCCCAAATGTACAGGACATATTAGTATCACATTTGACGGTTAGAATTTGTAAAATGGCAACGTCTTCCTAGTATGTCGTATGGTGGAGGTTCAGCTTTCATGTGAAGTGACAGGTACCCCCACACCACAAATAGTAAAATGTGTTTCCCCCTACCATGTTTTTTTTTTTTTTTTTTTTTGTTATTTTAGCTTTGACCATGTATTTTGAATGCATGATGCTAAACATTCGCAAGTGAGAGTACCATGAAATATATTGGGTAGGATTAATTTCAAAACATGGGTCACTTGATTGGAACATGGTGGACTCACAATTCTATTCACCCCTTCCTATTTCCTCACAAGTTTGTGACCTAATCAAACTGTTGGACAAATATAGTCACTATATGACTATATTGTGATATAGTGAGATGTCGACAGACATAGCAAGACATCTACTTCATTATAAAAAAAGGTGTAGCCATTGAGGTTTTGAGGCCATTCCTCAATACCAAGTAAGCCTGTTTGGACTTGTGTACTTGGTAGGTTTGGGGAAAATGTACTTTGAAGGACAGGAGGGTGCAGTTTGGTATTTCTGCTTTTGGAGCTGCACTGGACTCAGTTGTCAGAGCTTACTGAGCGGGCCCAAACATCTCCTGAAAATGTTGGATGGAACTTTCAAATAGACTCAATCTTTCTCATAAAATGCAACATTCTCACATGTAGCAAGAACACAATCAGGGATTTCTTGGCTTGATGCAGACTTTGATTTAAAATCATTCTTCAGCTGTGACTGATGTTTCAGAAAGACACAAGAACACAAGTACAGAGAAAAATGCATACTGAAAAGCATCCATTGACCACTGACATCATCATATCATTTGACCAAATTGTTCATTACATGAATGATTATATTGCAACTCATCGGTAGGAGACGATCACAAGCTTAAAATGTTCCAGGGAAGTAAGTGGCAGCAGCCAGTATTTATATATTTGGCATCATAACATTCCAAACACTCACTTTTGCCACAGTACTGGTGAGGAAAGGTACAGCCATGCAATATTCTTACAGCACAGTTACCATTTGGTGTTATATGGTTATTTCAAGTCCTTGAACAAATGCCTCGTGCCTCTCCATGGTGGGGGACTGCCTTCTCCGGGAAAAAAAATGTATCACTCATTCACGAGTTGCATTGCTCAAAGCAAACTCAAATTAGTGTTTAATCTTCTGTAAGCTGGAATGTGATTCAACTTACATGGTTCGGAATTGGATTTATTTTTATAATTAGAAAGCAACAAGCTTGAGTTGTATCAACCAGCACTGGTTATGGTTTCTGCTGCTTTTCTCGTGGTCTCATTTTAATTTTGCTGATCTTTCTGACAATGTCTGGCTTTTTACTTTGTCTCAGTTTATGTCTTAAAGGGTGTAGTTCTTTTCATCTCAACATTTCTTAACAGGACATAACACGTGGAATGTACCTCCTAACAGCTTGACAAAGTGAGATTTCCCTGTTGGGTTTTGTGTATATCTGACTTAAAATATAACAGTGGTTTAGTTTTTTTATGTTGGCTGTCTTTTATAAAACTCTCCAACATATAGCAGTACAGCTTGTTTCGTTTTTATGGAAGTCAACAGTTACAGCAATGTTTTTTCACAATGACACCAAATTAACCAGTGAAAAAGCACCTCTAATATGCACTCACACGTTCAGCAAAATGAACAGTCAGACACTGTTGGACTCTCTTTCACATAAGCACCCTCCAGAATTTTTATTAGTGACATAAGGTCAATAACCTTCCGTCGCTAACCTCTCAGTCCTCATCTTGTCACATTTGCTGCAGATGACCCAGCACTTACAGAGGTTGCGCTCACCAATTAAAGATGTATGAAATGCCGAGAAGGTTTAAGAATAGTCTGTTGTGGAAGAGACAAAAGAAAAAAAAAATTGGCAGCATTTTTAGTTCTCAAAGAGGATCCTCTGCGTCCTCTTCTCTTTCACCAGCTAAGTCCTGACTGGCAGTTCCAACCTCATCATCCTTCTACCAATATACTCGCTATCCCATCCCTCCTCTGTACATGTCCAAAACCATCTCAGTCTGGTGTCTCTAAACTTTCTCTCCAAACATCTAACATGTGCTGTCCCTCTGATGTACTCATTCCTGATCCTATCCATCCTCCTCACTCTCAAAGAGAACCTCAACATTTTAATCTCTGCCACCCCCAACTCTGCCTCCTGTCTTTTCTGCAGTGCCAGTCTCTAAACCATACAACATCGCAGGTGTCACCACCGTCTCGTATACCTTCCCCTTCATTCTTGCTGAAACTCTTATCACACATCACGCCATACACTTTTCTCCACCTGTTCCAACCTGTTTGCAGAGGCTTCTTTACTTTTTCCTCACTCCCTGTTGCTCCCTGTATCCTAAGTACTTAAAATCCTCCACCTTCTCTATCTTCCTGCAAAGTCACAGTTCTACTTGTTTTTTTTCTCATGGACACACATGTATTCTGTCTTGCTGAGATTAACCTTCATCCTTCTCCTTTCGACGGCATACCTCGATCGCTCTAGATTTCCCTCCACCTGCTTCCTGTCTTGCTATAGGAAGATTGTCATCTGAAAACATCATAGTCCACAGATACTCTTGTCTAATCATTTATCAGCCTGTCCATCACTATAGCAAACAAGAAGGGGGTCCGATCTGATCCTTGATGCAGTCATACCTCCACCTTGAACTCCTCTGTCACACCCACAGCACACCTCACCACTGTCTTACAGCTCTCGTACATGTCCTGCACCACTCAAACATACTTCTCTATTACTCCAGACTTTCTCATACAATACCATCCTTCCTCTCTCAGCACTCTGTCATATGTTTTCTAAAGGTCTACAAAGACACAATCCAGCTCCCTCTGACCTTCTCCGTACTTATCTATCAACACCCTCAACGCAAATATTGCATCTGTAGTACTCTTTTGTTTTTGGCAAGAAATCATACTGCTGTTCACAAATGCTCATTTCTGCCCTTAGTCTAGCTTCCACTACTCTTTATCACTTCATTCTATGGCTCATCAACATCATCATCACATTCATTTGAAAGAGCATCCTCAATACAATGTCACACTGGTACTGGTACAATTTAAACGCTCTTACAAATTTTTTGATTAATTATCAGTAACAGTGGTTATCACTAGGTTAGAAAGTCCATAGAGTGAAACAATCTGTTCCATTGACAGCATGAAAAGTGTGATACTCTCTGATGCACTTGAATGCCACATCTTTTTTGTGTTCCAAACTTGGTTTGCCAATTAAAAAAAAAAAATCCCAAGAAACCTTTTATTATTTGCAGTCCAGATATCTGCAGTTGAAGAAAAATAGTCGTGGGAAAAGTCTTGGTGACTACACACACTTAACAATATGAAGCAGTAATGTACCTGTCATGTTGGCAAAATCAAATTAATCGGCATATTTTCACCTGCTGGCTGCTGCCCTGTGTGAGTGCACATTTTACAGCATGTCACAAACATGACTGCATTTAAAAAAAAACAAAACAACAACAACAAACTGGTGATGTCACCCATACATTTTCTGAAGACAGGGTTTAAAACCTGAAATTCCCTTCTGTGTAGGTCACCATCTTGCCAAGGCAGACTCTCCAACCTCTGCCTACTTTAAAGATAGACAAATATAGATAATAAGAAAGCCTCTGGGCTGCTGGGAACACAATAGCCCTTTGCTAGTTATCACTGATTAACTATTTTAGCTTGGCTTAGCTCATGCTAACATATAATGCTAACTAATGTTATCTTACATACATTCTCCTCAAAACTGTCCATCCAACCTTATTTCTGTTGTCCCTACTGAAACAACATTTGAAACAAATACTGCCGGAGGTGGAACAAGGACTGGTGGAGTTCCAGTCAAACACAACTTGGACCCCTAATGAGCCAACACTTGGCTAACTGAGGTGGCTTTTGGGTCCATTGGGCTCCATCTTTGCCCAGGCTGGCTAAGTAGCATCACCTTACATTAACTTTTTAACAAATTTGTCCATCCAACTTCATTTCGAAACCACAGCCAGCTGAGCCTCACTGTTACTACTATAAACAGCACAACAAAAATGTCATCATTAATATGAGATTGACTATGCTCTAACTTTGTTCACAGCTCGGAAGTCAAGTCAAGACAGTGCTAACTTCTGGGTCCCTAGCTGTTAGCAGCATGTTACCAGCTGTTAGTCATATAAATCTGTCACTCAAAAGATCACTCCCCTAATTTGTTACTGTATATAATTTTTACCTGATATGGTACAAAAAAAAAAGAATCACCCTCGGCACAGTTGTCACTGGATGTGAAATTCATTTAGTCATTTTTTTTTGTTTGTTTGGTTTTTTTTTTGGGGGGGGGGGGGGTATTTTAATATGGAGGTCAATGGAGAGAGACTTGCTTTTGGTATCAGTCGTCATTTTGTACATTTCTAGGTTTGCATCTGAATTGCAGGCTGGATGTAGCCACCTGATCACAGTTTGTTTTGCAAACTTCATCCAAAATTAATAAAAATAACGTTGTTTAAAAAGTATTATGTTATTTGATGTTTTAGTAACAGCAGTAACATTAGGGTAATTCAGTTAGTTTGGTAGGGGGAGAGTGGGGTATTGTGAGACATTGGGTAATGTGAGACACTCCTTGTATCTAAGCAACAGAACACATCTGTGGTCATTTAAGCAATTAGTTTTCCAGCCCTTCCCATTTCACCTTGGCCATGTAGAACATGACTTAATTTTGCTGTGGTAAGCATATGTTTTGTACAAAAACATATTTTATGGATGTAAAAGTAAATTTTTTGTTTTCAACATAATCAGCTCTGGTGCTAAAGGTAATTGAGTCAAGTGGACAAAGTCATATCCCATATATTGTTGAACTATCAACTTTTAAATCCTAGCTAAAGATTGGCCTGAGTTGCACAAAGAGGTTGTTTTTTATAACATAGTGGTGGTGGGTTAAAGTGAGACAAATGCCATGGGGCAAAGTAAGACAGATGTTTTGTTTTTCATGTCATAAACAGTTTCAAAATCCATCATGCCAAGGAAATACAGCAGGAAGACAACCTGGGGCAAAGCCTCCCTTGAAGAAATAAAAAGTGCATCCACTGAGATCAAGGAGGGAAAGAGGTCTTTAAGAGCTATGTCAAGGGATCGAAATATTGACAAGTCAAGCCTCCTAAGATTTATAAGGAAAAAAGAAAAAGGGGAAGTGAAATCAGTAGCCTGGGGTGCAGTGGCCCAGGCAAAGAGAATTTTCGCTGATGAGATGGAGGAAGAACTTTCCAAACACTTGAAAGGACTTGCTGAACAGTTCCATGGCCTCTCTCCAGCTAAGTGCCGCACACTGGCAGGTAAGCCAGGGTGTGCAAGACATCATGATTTTGTACAAGAAGTTAACTAAGGCTGATCATCCCACAAGGCTAAATCTTATAACAGATTGTCTATAGGTCAAGAAGGGTTTTGTAGATTCCTTGCAGGTCGCCATCTTTCTGTTCAAACTCCAGAGGCAACATCCCTTGGAAGGGCCACTGCCTTTAATAAAACAACTGTTGGGAGAGTTCTTTGATAATCTGGCAGTAGTCATGGACAGGTGAGAGAATTAATTCTTCAACTGCAAATGTTTTATTTGGCCTATATCTCTAAGACTAAGTTTGGGTTCTTATCCATTTCTCTGATGTGGCAGTGTATGGTCCATTCAAAGCTCACTACAGCCGAGCTTTTGATGGGTGAATGAGATCAAATCCTGGCAAAACAGGCACCATCTACCAGGTTGCAGGAGTTGTGAATCAAGCCTTCATGTCAACAGTGATACCACGCAACATCCCTTCTGGGTTTACGTCCACTGGGATTTTTCCCAAATAATCGTGACATTTTCCCCGATGAAGTGTTTGCACCATCCAGGCTGTCAGATTGGCCAAACCCTGAGCTACAGGCCACCACTGGGGATGGTTCACCTCCAGAAGAGGACAGGGAAAGTCCATACCCTGCAGATGATCTACCTGAAGATGAACCTCCCGCTGCAGATAAATCACCCCCCCCCCCCCCCCCATACTAATTCGCCCACTCCCTCGCCAGCTGACACGGATGTGTGACAAATGACTAGCCGACCTGGATATGCGTCTCCCCAGGAAATCATTGCACTCCCCAAATGTCCCTCCAGAAAACAAACCTCACGGAAGTGTGTGAAGACAACCATCCTCACCGATACTCCTGAGATGAAGGCACTTGAAAAAGCATTTGATGAAAGAAGAAAGAAACTGGAAGAGAAAATGCAAAACAGCAAACAAAAAGAAACCAATCAAGAGGAAAATCATAGATAGCAACTCTGAGGAAAGTGGTGTTCCTGTGCCACTTGATGAAGCATCTGATGATAAAAGATCTGAGCCTGAGAGAGGTCAACCAGGGAGATCTGTCACTGGGTGACTCTGTCATTGTCAATTTTGCAACCAAACTCAGGAATGTCTGTTACATTGGTAAGGTTGAGAAAGTTGACGGTGATGAAATACTCACACAGTTCCTTAAAAGAATCCAGGGAAACAGGAAAGCGAAAGAGAAAATGAAAAAAAGGAAACCAAAAAAGAAACTGATCCGGAGGAGAATCACAGACAGCACCTCCAAAGAAAGTGATGTTCCCATGCCACTCCATGACGCATCTGACGATGAGAGATCCGAGCCTGAGGGAGGTCAACCGGGAAGCATGGGTCTGTCACCGGGTGACTTTGTCATGGTCAATTTTACAACCAAAGTCAGGACTGTCCACTATGTCGGTAAGGTTCAGAGTGTTGATGGTGATGAAATACTCTTACAATTCCTGAGAAGGATCCAGGTAAATGGGAAAGTGTGGCAGAGACCCATTTTTGCCATAAACCAAAAGGATGTGGCACATGTTCCTAAAAGCGATGTTGTGAGGAAGCTGCCGCAACCTGCAAGGCCTGGAGGAACCACGCAAAGAGAGCAACTCTTCATCTTTCTGTGCAACCTTCAGGGCTGAAATGTAGAAGGCCTCGCTACGGAGTGAGAGGTGTCCTAATCTGAGTGGTTCTGCTCCTTTTTTCTGAGTCACAGGCTGCTCTACTCATTTGAGTTTGTTCTTTGCCCTTTGCAGACTGTAGCTGGCTCTATGGGTCCTGAGTTCTGACCCGTACTGTGAAAATGGTTCTCTCATTTGAATGGTAAATAAATAAATATTGAATATTTTGTTGTATTTGTGTTTTGTGTTTTTGTGTATTTGTTAGATTTAATTCAGAGTGGAAAAAGTAAGTGAATCATTTTACCCCTAGCTGGATCCCTTTACCCCCTTGAGAACTGCGCTGCCTTAATTTTCCCCATAGCTGGGGTAAAATGAGACAGGTTACCACTTTATTTTTAAAACAATCATATTATCACTGTCCTTAATTATGCATTCTGATCATTTCCATTCTTAGGAAACATCCTAAATTAATGGGAAATATGTTAATTTTAGAGATACATCAATTTAGCTTGCTTGGGCAGGGGGATGTAAAGAAAACGTCTCACATTACCTCTCTCTCCCCTACTCATTAATGGAAATGTCGATGTTGATGCAGTATTCACTTTTATACCCCATGAACTCCTTCTGAAACATTTATGGTATTTACAATGTATTTTATCCTGTGCCATTTGTCCCAAAGTTTGACCAATCCAATCCATAATAAACAATTTAACCATTTTAAAAGATTTTTCTAAACTACTGTAAATCAGTTTTAATTTGACTACTAGCTAAGGGACATACAAATGGTGTAGAAGGATTCAAACATGCCTTTCTGTTTTACTCACTTCCTCACATTGTGAATGTGAAGCTTAACAGGAACTGCTCCTCAACTAATCGTGCGTTTGTCTAAATTGTCTGTATTGAAGCACAGAGAATATGGCTTTTACTGAATCAGCTTTCCAGCTCAGATATGCAGACTGACAGACCTGCAGTAACACTGCATGAGTCACAGCTGCAATATTTTCACATTAGCATGTCACACGCAAGACACTGGCATATACCACTTTAAACCTAATAAATATGAAAAAGACGCAGCCTTGTTGATATTATGGATATTATACAGAGGCAAATGCAGAAACATTATTTGATACATCTTGAACAACACTACTGTCAAAAATTGGTTTGTATTGCTAAATTAATCCCCATTAGTGCAAATACTGATGGCAGCTTAGTGCTGAAATGTGCACCTTGTTGAAAGCTCTTCTGTATCCTATTAGTAAGACTATTGGAAAAGATGTGTGCAAATCTGAAATTATGCAAAGTAAAGCAGAGCTTACAATTCACTGCACATTACTGCATGTTAATGTTTTCATATGCAGCATTTGTTTTAATGGCATTCTTGCAATATGTTAAATTTAGTAGTGTCTGCTGGTTGACCTGATTTCAAGAATTATTTACCTTAAGGAGAAAATGGAAAACATCAGGGCTTTGACAGAATTGCCCTTAACATGAATAAAAATATCTTAGAAATACAGTAGAAAAATGCTTAAGGGATGTACAGTATTTATCAGCTAGTGACACAAACTTGAGCTATTTTTCATTATGTTCCAGACCTTATCTTAGCAACTGAGGTTTACAGCTAGGTTTACAGCTGCAAAGCAGATGACAAGAGTTATCACCAAGAGAGGCTACTTGTGTGGATGTAAAAAAAAAAGATTGTGCATACTTCAAGCATTCGTCAGGTCACCCATATAGTAACAATGTCAAATATGGATTTTTTAATGGATGTCCTCTGAATAATTTATTATTCAGATTCAACAAGTACTTCAGATCCTTCAACTTCACTTAAACAAAAGGAGAAGTCCAACCATTTACAAAAAGTCTACAACATAGAGTGCAATGAAGTTCCATGCCTTTTTTTCGAGAAGCTTGTTTAAACAAAGGGATCAATATGATTTTGCTTTGTTGTCAAATGTAAAGAAAAAAAATGTCAAGAATAAAGCATTCAACATTCAGACATGTGAAGTAGAGGTCTTCGGAACAACCCGACAACCCGCCAACCCAACAACCCGAAAACCCGAGGTTCCAATCTGACCCAAATCGGTTCTCGGGTCCATTTAAAAGACGTGACTCCGGGTTCAGGTCGGAATCAGTAGTTAGTCTTGGGTCCGGTCGGTGCTCTCTGACAGATTGAGTCTGCGTTTACTTGAGAGAGGTAAAGATATTGGCGGTGGCAGCCAATGTCAGGACTCGGGGCAGTTAAATGATTATTAATTAACGTGGCATGTTTGTCATGAAACAATCGTGTTACCGTAGCGTGTTGTTACCGGTATGCCCGGCAGCTGTAAAGCACAACGGATCACCATCAAGACAACGCTGGATGAGAGAACATATTCATGACACATGTCACAGAGACATGAAGAGAGAGCACACTTGTATCCTGGATTTCTCTCCCTTTATAACAGCAAAAAAAGGAGGGGTCTCACACCCCTGAGTTTCCTTGTCTGTTGAAACCAGACACATGATAGCTTTCACACGTCACAGTTCCAGATATATGTGCATTTATGTTGTCTTGGTCCAGGAGTAGGGATCATAAACAAAATGTGTTTATATGTGCAAGCCACAAAACTTTGTGGGTCAGGTCCCAGTCATAAACACCAAATTCCATCTTTTAGGTCATAAAAACCTAAGACAGCAAGATTGGGGGCTCAATCATAAAATCTAAACAGCAGGCAGACAATAAGGTTATGTTCTAATACTTAAACAGCTAAATGTGCACTAAAATATTTAAGCTAATTCAAATACAGAACAGAATAATGCTTATTTCAATGTAAAAAGCTGTATTTCATAAAAACATAACAGCTAGAAGCCGCTGGTCTCCGCAATGTAGCGAGGGTTCAGCAATAAAAAAATACATATATTAATGAAAATAATCTGCAACATAACAGGCCCGAGAAAGGTGAAACAATATAGCGGGAGGAACACTGTATTCTGATCTCCTGATTTTTGCTTGTAAATTCATAGTGGAATTATGGTCCTTTTTAATACTGATCTTAATGAATTCATAATTTCCAGATGTATTTCCAATTGCAGTGATTGAATGCAGGCTCATAGATAGTTGGCTTTGTCACGCTATTCTGTTATGAATGTTGCTGGGCTAATGGAGTGCAAAACTATTGGACTATATTTTCCAATAAATAGAGATATGGAAGGGGATGTGTATTTAGCCTAGGAATGTTTTTTTTTTTTTAGATTTTTAGATTGGGCATATTAGGCTAAAACAACAAGCTGCAATTTCACAGTGTATTGGTGTTTTTTATTATTTAATAGAAAAAAAAAGAAAAACAAAAAAACAAAAATGTTTGTTGGCCTACATGTGGCATGAATTGTAACTGCATCTGAACTTCAAGTGTCATATAATGTTTATTTATGTTTGTTAAATTAAAGAAATGAATTTAAAAAGAAGAATCAATTAAATTAAAAATGAATTAAAAATGAAAAATAAAAATGAATAAATAAATCAATAAAAACATCCAATAGCACTGGACCTACTACACCTCAGAGGTGCGTAAGTGAAAAGGCGCTTCAGTCAGTGGCAGAATGCACGTACAGGTGAAATAGACAGGGAACACCTACATTTTGGGGTTGTTCCACCTACTGACCAGATCTTGAATAAAGTAGCGTGCAGGGCAGACTTCAGTCAATCTCAGAATGCGCGCAGCTCGAAAAACACAGAACTGGCAGAGTGTAACTGTTGTGCGGGTGGGAGATTTGAGCCCACAATGCAACAACACACAAGCAAAACAAGACCCAAAACCTGTTCTCTTTAGGTTAGGTTAGATCTGTTAGGTTTTTAAATCACATCTTAGAATAATGCTAAGCGCTAGTAGCTAATATATTGAGGGCCTGCTGTTGTGCCAGGGGCTCGCCACTAGCATAATCAGTGGTTAGCTGTCAATCAAATGCTGTGCAGCCATTTAATTGGTCAGCTTTTGTACCTTTCTATAAACTTACCTGACATGGTAAAAAAAAATTTAAATCTAACTGTAGAGATCAAAACCCTTTTTTTAACCACACTGTAAATATGTTTATTTCTGCTGCATTGCTGATAATTTTAACAAGGTGCTAATCATAGATTTGCTCTGTTTTGGAGCCTGCACCTCACAGTCAATCAAGGAACTGCAACAAAATCTGCTTCAGCCTGGAAGTGGGGATGTTGGCGCTTGGTCTCCACACATAAAATAACAGTTACGAAGACAGTACAGTTAACATGCCATCAACATTAGCAGAAGATGCTGAAAGCTTACAGTTGGTTCTTGTTTGTTGTAATGTACAAAATATGTACAAAATAAACCAATCGTCGATGTAAATGATCTACAACCCTGATGTGAGAAGGAGCCCAAGTAACAAGATTTGATTCTTGTTGAGTTTGGGATTTAGGACTCCTGAGTCTGCAAACAAATCTTGATGACTATGCACAATCATGGTATTTTTTCTTTCTTTACTGTATTTGGCTTGTGTTTCTTAATTAGAACTGTTAGGAAAATGAACTTGACATGTTTAAAGCTCAAAGAAATACTAATTTGCTGAGTAACTTTGAACATAAAATGTTTTTTAAAAACACAGGGTATTTTTTTAATAACAGAACAGATTGAATAGAACTGCGCTTGAGGTATTTATAAGGTCACTGAATAACACCACAAATATTATTTAATTTTGAGTTTTCAGTTACATAGTAACACAGCAGATAATCCAATAACACATAGAAGTGATTTAATTTGTTCCTGGCAGTTTAAGGGGCTGTGATAGTGGTGTAGTAAATGTCACTTTGCAATGGAGATCTTGTATACAGTGTTTAGTGTTTTTACTATGCTTTCGTAAAGGCATTAAGAAAGAAGAGGGGAAGAAAAATCCACAGATGTGTGACGCATCATAAAAGCTGGAACAGTGCCTCGGCCCATTAACGATAAAGGGGGAAGTGGGGGATGACAGACACCCTAATGCATATTAAGCACAACAGTATTGCTGGCAACTACCACCACTAGTCTTTATGTGAAAGAGGCTTTAATGGATAATTGATTAAGCCATAAATTAGCACCCCACAAACAAGCAAATCAAAAGAGTGAAGACAGGCAATTTCTCACTGCTGCTAGCTGTCACCATTGAAAAGGGAGGAGGCAATGAGGGGAGGATGTACGGAGAGGTGCTTGATTTGTATTATTGTGTATGTGGTACAAATATCCATCATTTAGTGTATTAATTAATTTATTTCTATAGTTATCTGGTTGAACCTCCAGAGGCAGCAACTATTTCAAGCAAACACTTTCAGTAGCTCTAGATCAGCGGTTCCCAAACTTTTTTAGCCGCGCACCCCCTTCTATGTCTCAACCGGGTTGACGCACCCCCGATCCCCCACCCCTTAAAAAAAATGCAACAAGCTTTATTATAGCCATATTAAAGTCGCCATGTTTATTCATGCTAAAATGACCAGAACACACATATAACATAATAATCACAATCACAACAATGCGCTCTCGCATTTAAATTAAACTGAAACACTGTAACACAGTTCCAATATAATGAAACAAAGTTATGCGCAGGCTTCCACTTTTAAGAGCAAAGAGGATGGATGACATGCTCAGACTCAGTGGCAGAAAGCAGATAAGTTGAGGAAAATGTTAGAATATTTTGAACATTGAACAAAAATAGCAGCAAGTTTAAATGATCGTGAAACTAACACAACCTGTCATCATAACACAGGTTATGGAAATAAAATTTGAACGCCAGTAATTTTAATTCTATTCCAATAAAGTGCCAATAAAGATATTTTCCCTGATTTCAGCCAATTGAGCATATTTGCGAGAATGAATAAAGTAGAGGCCACAAGCTAGGTGCAAATGCAGTGGTAGAAGAATATAACTTCTTCTACGCTTCACTTTAAGATGACGTGCATTTTGAATAGCCTGCATTTATTTATTCATTAAAATTACAGTTTTTGATTTAAAATTTTACAAAGGAAATGTTTATTTACACATCTTTATTGTTTGAAAACAAAAAAAATTATCAGACCGCCATTACATTTTTCATCTCGCGCACCCCCTAGAGGCAGCTTGCGCACCCCCGGGGGTGCGCAGCTTGCGCACCCCTGGGGGTGCGCAAGCTGGGTCTAGCTGGGTCACTCTAAAAGGTGGATTTTCTTTTCCTCTGGTAGATTTACTGAGACTTTTATGGTCATTGTCTTGTTGCACCTCCCAACTTCTCAGGCCATCCTTGAGAATATTTTGGTAAACTTGGAAATTCATCTTCCCATCAATGACGGTAGGTCACCCAGGCCCTAATTATGGTGATATGGGATGATGTTTTGATGTTGGTAAGTTGCATCCTTTTTTTCACCATACATAGTGGTGCTGAGTATTCTTCCACAATAATTAAACTTTTGTTTCATGAATCCACAAAATATTTTCCCAGCAGAGTTTCAAGGTGTTCTTTAGTAAACGTCAGGTGCATAGCAATGTTTCCTTGGAGAGCAGTTTCATTCATGGTGTTCGGCCATTGACCTTCTGCCTGTTCAGTGTCTTGCGTGAGGACTAGGGCTGTCAGTTGATTAAATTTTTTAATTGGAATTAATCGAAAAGATTTTCATAGTTAACTCGGGATTAATCGCACATTAATCAAATTTTTTTAATGTTCTGTTTATCCATCCATCCATCCATCAACTATACCCATTTTGTCCTATACAGGGTCATGGGGATCTGCTTTATTTATTTTTTTAAGCCTTTAGTTTGAAAACCGGAAGTCCACCAATGCTGCCGTACTCTTTGGGGGCTTAATTCATCAGCTTCTTTGTGTATTTTGTTGGGGCTGCTGCTTGACCGCAGTAATTTGCTGACGGTCCCTAAGCTCCACGGCAGCATCAAGGTACAATGATCCCTTGCCACTTCAGGGTTTGAGTACCGCGGTTTTAGTGCTTTGCGGATTTTTTTCAGAAATATATTATAATAAAAAAATCAAGAAATAATCGCTGAAATTCTGCAAAAATCCACCCCACAGCACACGAGAAACGCAGACGGCCCAGCACTCTAGAATCTGTGCTCTGATTGGCCAAGAGGCATTTACTACAGTTCAGAGACCAGAGGCTGTGAGGGAACAGAAAGACCACAGTTGAGCCTTTGTCTTGTGTCACTGCAGTGTCTCGCTACTTTTTTGCGGTGTATTAACATATCTTAAACACATTATTTAGGCTCGGGGGGGCTCCGGCTCCAGTTCGTGGATTTTGATTGTCGCGGGGGGGCGCCGGTCCCCATTAACCGCGAAAACTAAGGGATCACTGTACTCAGAAAACATTCAGCGCTGTTCCTTAGAGTTTTTGCCACACTCACTAAGCTTGGAGGGTTGATGACACTTGTGAAATGTCTGGCATTCTTATATCTACAAAATGATACCAACCTGGATGAAATCGGTGCTGTTTTCATTACGCTATTAAAGTTTAAAGAGGAAAAAAACAAGCAAATGTTGGATGTGTAACTAACTTTACCACGCCCAGCGGTGCTAACTCAATTCACAGCGACAATAAATACAAATAACCTTTTTGCCTTCTTGCCATTCGTACCCTTTTCTGTCGCCATGTCTGTCCCACACGTTGACTGTAAATACACTTATTGGCCGAGGGTTTATATTTACAGAAATGCATGTGCGTTAATGTCGCGTTAAAAGAAATAGTGGCGTTAAACAGAATTTGCGTTAAGGCGTTATTAACGTGTTAACTTTGACAGCCTTATTGAGGACAGATGTTTCTCAGTTCCAATGATTTCTTCAAGCCTTTAGCTGTTACTTTTAGGTTCTTCCTTACCTTATTGAGGAGTCTCCACATTTTATTTATTGGTGTCACCTTGGCCCTGTAACCAATTGTAGGAAGAGTAACCACAGTATAATAAACAATTTGTCAAACCATGAACTAATGGTTACCATAATAAAGGCTGATATTTACATTTGGCCTTATTCTGATCATTTTTGTGGTGTTCAGGTGTTTGTGGCACTAGTAGTGTTTATTAACAGTGTAGAGAGACAGGAAACCAGGGAAGAGAGAATGGGAAAGACAAGAACAAAGGGTTCCAGGCTGGGAGTTGAACCTGCAACTGCTGCAGGAGGAGTGGAGCCTCTGTACGTGGGCTACTGCTCTAACCACTGAGCTGTCCAGCAGCCCAGCAGAAACTTCTTTTTAACAGCAAGCTTCTTTTTGTGTCTTTTATCAAAGGTGTTTGAAACCACACCTCCGAAACTCATTTCTGTAAGTGGAATCTAGATGTGCGAAACTACTGACTCTTCGCTT
The DNA here is from genome assembly GCA_018398805.1 of Hirundichthys speculiger. Taxonomy (NCBI): domain Eukaryota; kingdom Metazoa; phylum Chordata; class Actinopteri; order Beloniformes; family Exocoetidae; genus Hirundichthys; species Hirundichthys speculiger. The sequence goes on along the minus strand of JAGFBZ010000381.1, from coordinate 201,411 downwards.
TCATTGAAGTAATTAGTCTGTGGCTTCACTTACTTTTTCTTCCAGGATTGTGTGGTCTTCATGGGTGTGTTCAATAAAGACACAAGATATTATAATTTGCTGTGTGTTACCAGATTAAAAGCATTATATTTGTCAATTACTGTGACCTAGATGAAGATCAGATCCCATTTTATGGCAATTCAATGAAGAAAACAAGCTAATCCCATGAGATTCAAACACTTTTTTCCTTTGCATTTTTAAAATAAATCCTGTGTCCATCAATCACCTTCAATATGTCACATCAAACCACATCCCATCTGTTTTCCATCTCTGTCTCATGCACAGTGCAACAGTAATAATCTATTTATTTGTACTTTCACCCACTCATTTATCACCACTCCATGGATGTTTAGTCATAGTTTTAATTTTGTATTACATCCAGCATCTCTTTAATTGATTACTTAATTGATCCATGCCTATACTATCAAGCCATCCATCTAATGATCATTTACCATCAATTTATCCTTTACCCATTTTGTAACCCCATTCCTTCACTACATTCATCCATTAAAATGTCTGCTCATTCATAAATATTCTTTTTCTAATAATGTAGCTGCAAGTGCGTCAGTCATTCCACAGGTTCCCTCATTCACCCTTCTATCAACCATCATGTCATCCTCTTTCATCTGTATGCTCATCACTTATTTTCCCAAGTGGTTTAGGAGTTGCCTCGCCTTTTGAATCATCTGAAGTGTCTTTTGTCATTCGAAAATCAATAATTAATAAATCCTCTCATTAGTCACCCATACATTCATTTGTCATTTAATCAATGCTTGCCACATTAGTAGTGGTTTTCTCCGAAGTCATCAGCATTCATGACCTTGGAGGGCCACAGGCACCCAGCTTAAGACTCTTTTCCCTGGAGAGAACATTTCAGCTGGAGAAATACAATGGACAGGGCCTGCAGGCATTTGACATTCTCTGACATTTCTGTTCCCTCCTCTTCATCTTTGTACATACACCTACTTGTAAACAGTATGATGGCTTTACACAAAACCTTGGATTTTTTTTTTTTAACAATGGCTGACTGAGCAGCATCTGGCTGACCTTTTACAAAGTACATGGGGCAAAATATCAGACCTCAGAATTTCTCATCCTACACATGCCGCTTCTTGCATCTACCCACCTTGTATAACGATATATTTCCATGTAACAATGAGGATGCTGAATGAATAAGATATGGGCACGTATTGTGTGTATAATGAAAGAACTGCAAGCCTTTAGCTTGTGAACAATACTGACCTCTCTGCGATGCAGTTCAAATAAAACTGTCCCTCTAAACCTTACCAATTTCCCATTGTTTTACACTGCCAAGGCTATGTCATTTCATAGCATCCTGTATCACCAGGAAATGAATTAAATTAGGGAGGTAAGATGCAATTTCATTGGGAAATGAGTCACCATTAAGCTCCAAAGTGCAAATGAGGAACAATATCATATAATAATACAGTGTGCTGCAGACCAGTACTGCAAAAAAAAAATGCTGTTTTCTTATTCCTGAGCATGTGAATTGTCCTGCAGAGGAGTTGTCTTCTTCTCCGTTTCACATCTCTCCAAAGCATATGCAAAAATAAACACACACCTTAAATTTAGACACAAACAAACTGTATAAAGTCTTCAGCACATCAAGTCTTGTTCTTTGATCACAGTTCTGAGATGATCCATATATAATTTCCAGTCAATTTTCCAGCACTAGGGATGTGTATGACTTTTGCACAGTGCTCTGTGGATAACAAAGCCACCACATACATGTGCATTGATTTGCAGCAACTATAGAAGACCATTAGACTGATTTCCTTGCAATTTTTACCACATGCAAAAGCATGTATACATGTCTACTGTTTATTAATCACTGCCCATAATATGTATTTCTGTCATAATTATGCCGTCATTCTGCATTGCAGCCGACCAGAGTCTGAATCGGAAATGAAGCCAGACGTACCAGCGTCTCGGCAACATTCAAATTGCTGTCTTACACGGGCCTTAAAGGTCAGCTCAGTCTTTAGCTGCAGTATGATCAGGGTAATAAAATACGTGCGTGTTTGTCTTAATCTTGGAAAAAGGGTTACCTTTTACTTTTCTTTCCAGACTCATTCTTTGGCCCCTTTGCAATGTTCCTGCTTGCATCACAGTACATTCACAGACCACTCATTATCATAATGCCCCATTATAGAGAAACACCCAGTCAACATGACATTAGTCAGCTGAACGGTTAAAGTTTGTTCCCAAATAGTATCTCAGTTCATTAAATGATGTATCCTTTTTTGCCCTTGCAATAACATATTAGTATTTTATGTGCATTCAGAATATTGAATTTTTAAAACGCTATAATTCGTCCTGCTTAAGACCCCTAATTAAGCCTCCTGAGATCACTGAGAATCTCTGCATTTTAAGTGTCAGCGTTAAATTAGTGTGAAACAATGTAAATCACATGACGAGGCTGGTTTCTTTTTTCTTTTCTTTTTTTTTTGTCATTTTTCCTATATATCGTTTGTTTTAATAAGTTCTTGTCTCCTGCTATTTCATGTGAACACTGACCCAGCTCTGAAGATTTTCATTTACATATTTTCTAGTTTAAATCCATTGGAAAAGTCAAAAGTGCCGCATTCATAACACCCATTTTCTCTATTCATATCTAATGCCCCGTTCTTTCTTGTTACCACTTGCTGCAACAGCAGTTTCCCCCGCAGGGATCATTAAAGCTGCATAACTTCACACACTGGCAGCCCCAAATAGTAGTGAAAGGGAAATATGTTTGAATTTTTTTTTTCTTCTTCAGAAATGAAATATCTTCAAGCACACAGCATGGTTATAGGCAGCAACCAGTGGCAGGAAGTCAGTCTTTTTGTGACCAGCATGAAAGTCAAGCGGTGCCCAACATACAGGTTTGCCATTAGAGCAGAAAGTTTTTTTTTTTCTTTGTAGCTCTGCTCGGTCTCAGGAGTAAAACTGTGCCATCACCTATAGCAAGCCAGAGTGTAATTACTTTTTAGCACTGAATTTTGGGTTTATTACGCCAGAAAAAAAACTTGAGGGAGGCATTTGAGGTCAGTCTGCGTTGCATATTTGTAACTACTTTTGTAAGTTCAACCATCTTGTGTGTTTTTTCATTTGTCATTACTATACCATCAGGCAGTGGTAAGCTCTTTAGTCTTGACTCCCTTTCTTCCTTTCAGTACACCATCCTTTCATTACTGCATCGCTGAGGGTAGACTACTATATTTATCCTGACTAGACTGAGCAACATTACTACTGCTCCTGCATCCACATGCTCAAGCCATAGAAAATTGTCTCAATTGGTCAACATGTGCTCAGGCTCCTGCCTGATTCGATTTATTGTCCTGCACACAACAGACTAATGGCCCATTGGCTGCAAACAGGGAGCAAATAGAGGCTTCTGCTGTTAATGAGGACTGTCTGTGAGAAGAACGCAGGGAGAGGAAGGTCAGACAGGAGGTGAAGTCAACGAGTGGAAGAGAGAAACAGAGGCCTTACGGGCTGAAAGAGAGGGCGAAGGCGGATGGAGTGAAGGGGATGAGAGCAAGAAAGAGAGACGGCTCATGATGATATGAGGTCGATGTGATTGAGACAGGAGCAGAGGGTAGGAGGGGAAGAGAGGAAAAAAAAGAAAAACAGACAACAGAGAGGCAGAGGCAGAGTAGCAAAAAAGGAAATAACAGAAATAGCACAAAAAAAGTAGCATGTTACAATAATGTGGCTATTTTTTCTTAAGATGATCTTTTATGCCTCTTTTTGAACAGAGGACGAAATGCCACACAAAACTCTTCTGTAGATTCCTGGGAAACTCCTTCTGCTTTCCTTGCATTTGTAACCCCCCCCCCCCCCCCCCCCCCCCCCAACGCCCATCGATCACCTTGATCACCTTGATCACCTTCCTCAAGACTTCAGGGGGCTGCCAGGCACCCACCCACACTCCCACCACTCAGATTAATTTAAGTCTAAATTGTTATTTGGAAATTTCAAAATTTTACAGTCAGCGTTACCCAAAAGTAAAAAGTAGATAGTTCAGTCCTCCACAGAAAAGGTCTCTCTCTCTCCCTCTCTCTCTCTCTCTCTCTCTCTCTCTCTCTCTCTCTCTCTCTCTCTCTCTATATATATATATATATATATATATATATATATATATATATATATATATATATATATATATATATATATATATTGTGTGTTATTAGGCTACGTGTATAGCTGTGGGATTCAATTGCTGATTTTGTCTTGTTTCCAAAAGCTGTGTTTAGCTAATTTCCACAATATTATTCTGATATGAGGTTTAATGTGGGAAAGGAAAATGAAAATGTGAGAGAAGTTAATGATGATAAATAGACTGCACTTAAATACCGCTTTCTCCACACCATCAAGGTGCCCTCAAAGCGGTTTACTTACAATGGCCTCTCATTCACCCATTCACACTCACATTCATACACCAGTGGGCGGCTGCTACCATGCAAGGTGCTGCCAGACCCACTGGGGACAAGTTAGGGTTCAGTGTCTTGCCCAAGGACACTTTGACATGTGGACAGTTGGAGTCGGGATCAAACCGTCAACCTTATAGTGACTGGACGATCCGCTCTAGCGAATGAGCTACAGCCACGATCTTTCTGAATTATTATTGTATGTTTTTACTCACACACACAGTGATATGAACAGCACAAGGGGTACATGTCCTTGCATGTTTTACAACTTGCACACCAAACACACAAACAAATACACAGTAGTTAGTAATGTGGTTGCTATAGAGACCGTAGGCTTGTCACTGTAGGGTTTCTAGTTTACAGCCCAGCGACTTACCTTCCCTGCAGGGAAGCAAGTGCTCTGTCCACCTGTAGCACAGTGAAGTTGAAAAAAACCCTTTACTTTTAACAGAAGCTCAGCAGCCACAATGTAGTTTTTAATTAAAAAAAAAAAAAAAAAAAGACTTTCCTACACACCTAGATAAACAAGAGTGGGAGGTGAACTTTTTCAGCATGTTTGGTGAGACGACTTGAATCACATGATAATCACAGTTCCATCTGCCTGTACCAACTGTGTTTTGATCAAAAAAAAAATATGAAAGAAAAATAGATGACATCAGCCACCAGTACTCCCAGTTTGATGATCCTGTAGGCTGTTAAGAGTTACATTTTAAAGAGAAGACCCCCGTCTTTTTCACTCTGCAGGTAACGGTGATCCAAATCTCACTTTCTTTTTGCACATATTTGATTTTTGGAGGGCTGTTTGAACATAATACATAAATCCAATTTTTTACATCAGACCTGGGTCACTTTCATATCATATCACTTTCAATTCTGCATCGGCAAGTTCTTTTTTGTTGTTGTTGTTGTTTTTGTTTTTTTTTTTGCTCTCCTTTTCTTCAGCCTTCTTCTTATAATTTGTACATTTTTCAGCTCCCACTACACAAATTCCTCTTAAATATATCATGCAGGTTCACTGCTACATTACTTCCGTACACCGAGTTTGACATCACTTTGTCTTTCTGTGCATGCAGGTCACTTCAAAGCACTGACCAGTTCACACTGATGGGTATGATGGGCCACATACTAATGTGAACAGCCACACAAAAAAATTGACCTTTACAAAAGATCAGAGTTGACCACTGAGACCTGCAGCGTAGCCTTAGATTGTTACATGTCAATGTTTTATGATGCACATCTTCGTACAAGACAGCTTTCACATGACCTCAGGGTGAACCTTGTGCATATGTTTTCTATATGTAAATGAATGGGATCCCTTCAATTCAAGTGATTTGTTTCGTATAGTAAACACCAGTAGTAAGACTGCTGATTGGCTCTTGATTCAGCTGCTGCTTCTCCACATGCTGCTCAATACCTGATCTACAGCAAAAATACCCGGAGGAAACGTCAGATGTAAGACCCAAGTCGCATTATGTGGTGCCTAACATGCTTCTATATGTGTTTAAAAGTTTTCACAATGATCTAAGCATAGTTTGTACAGTACCTTCAGGATATACAGGTCTTGGATGAAAATAATCCTTTTGAAATGAAAAATGCTAATTTGCCCTCTGGGTATCGCTGTCTCTGGTATGTGCCTGTGACTACACCATCAGTGATAATGCAGTATCCTGGAGTGCACTGGTGCATCCCTGCACTCAGGTGGTAAACCACAGGAGGTCAACAAGACTAAGGAAGTTGAGTTACTTCTATATATGCAGAATAATATGCATTTTGTCATTCAGGTATTTTTTCCTGCTGCACATAAAAAAAAACATTCACACTGAGGAGGCCTGTTTGTGGTGAAATTACTATCTGAATGGGTCTAGAGTGGAGTGACCTTCCCTCTCAATGTATCCTTAAGTCTTTTATCTACAGTATACCCTTGCCCATTCATGGTTCACTGTTCTCGGTCCCACATACTCACAGATTTTGCTCTCAAAGTGATTTTTTTTTTCATAATGTAATTAAATTTGTGTTAGCCCCAGCAATGTCGTTATTTTCTTAGGCCATTTTTTAGCAGAAAAATGATCACATTCACCCTGACTGGTAAATAACTCTAAAATAACAATGTCAGTTAATATAAAATAAATTAGAAAAGCAAGAGGTGATAAGGACATCATTTCTTTAGTTACCTTGGGAGGGCCGGACAAAAACCTAAACAAGTATTATTATTATTACCTCCGCCAAGGAGGTTATGTTTTTGCTGCCGTTTATCTGTTTGTTTGTTTGTTTATCTGTGTTCAAGATAACTCAAAAAGTTATGGATGGATTTTGATGAAATTTTCAGGAGTTGTTGGAAATTTGAAAAGGAAGAACTGATTTCATTTTGGGTGTGATCCGGAAGAAATCCTGGATTCTGGATCACTTTCAAATTTTCGAAAACATTGCGGTCAATGGGGCCAAAAATTTTGTTTCTCAATATCTCTGTTAATTATTGCCCAAAACTCATGAAATTTGACTCAGGGATTGACAATGGAAACCTCTATCAAATTTCAAAGGCTGATCTGGATCTGATCCAAAAGGCGGATTTTATCGCAATCTGTAAATCGCTATATGGGGGAATTGTTGTGTTTGGCGGAGGTCTGCACTTTCCGAGTGCTTTTCTAGTTATTATTATTAATATTGTTACTGTTATAGGTAAGTATTGTATTAATGAGTAAGAAGGTCTTAAGAGTGTGTTTGAGAAGCATATTTCAGTGTATATAATATATATAGGCCTTTTAAAACTGCATCAATAATTAGCAGATTTTTGGGATTTGCAGGGGGAGGAAGCAACGTAACCCCCACAAATAATAAGGGTATACTGTACAACAACTTACCTTGTAACCTAAGGACACATGCACACACACACTGGCTCATCTGAGCACCTATTCAGACACAGTCATCAAAAACTGCTCAGAAAGAAAAGGTCATCTGTGGCAGAGAATCAAGGCAGCTCCACACATCGCTGTTGTACCCTGAGAAATCACTCTCCCATCATCACCGATGCTGATGATGTGGGAGTGAGTACTTGGGGCAAAACAGCCGTGGCAAACCTCCATGAGAGTATGCACATTTGCTTTCAAAGGAATGTAAGTTTGCCCAAGCAGATTATATTTAAAGCGTGAAATATTAAAACAAGTTGGGTCATGCACCTTCAGATGACAGTAATTTGCTTTAAGGGTAGCTCAAATATGAAAATCTTTTGCAGAGCTAAAATGGGTCCAGGGCACTCTTAGAACAGACCATTACACCAAATGCAGGCGGTTTGTTATGATCAGGATCTCTTTGATTTGCAGCCCTCTTGTGTGTTATCACCCCGTATCTAAGCTCTATTCTGAGTCAGAGACAACCATCACAGCATGATGTAACAGAAAACTCCCACTATCCTCTATTTTTTTTTCCTACTTCCCCCCTTTCTTTCCCCAAACTCACACTTCAATCTTGCGAACACCCACACCGCTGAAAGCAGCAAACTGTTAGCTGTCCATCTGTAAGACGTATCCGCAGGAAACACAAGGCATGTATAGATATCATTCTCTTCCCCCTCTCCCTCTCTCTCTGTCTTTTAACTGAGAGTGCCCCGCAGTGGAAGGTCCCTCGGGTGTTAAGGTTCGTGCAGAGTGTTATTCCCAGAGCAGTGCATCAGAGCGAACTCTCAGTGGCTCGACAAACAGGAGGCGCGGAGGCTAAATGCCTGTTCCTGCCAAGGGAGCAAGAAAGCAGAGCAGACAGTGGATGGGAGCAAACGGCTGATTCGATGCTTCTCTTTATATAACTCTTTGATTTAAGAAGCCCCCTGTACCAGGATCTGCATCATATTCAGAGTAGTGCTGTTACAAAACTCTGTCTTTAATGCATTTATTATAAATGAGCGTCACATTAATGCATTTTTTTAAATACTCTAAATTGTTATAGCATAAAGTAAGTTGTACTGTTTCATCTGTAGAGTCAAAATAACCTTTTCCTGCACAATTCTAAGTTACTAGCTATTTCCAAATAATATGATAACAATAATGATAAAAATGTGAGTCCCAGAAAGTGTACTGTTTTTAATATCGGCGTTACAGTGTCATGCCCACGTGCATGTTGCCATGGCAATGCCACAGAGCCCTTCTTGTAATGATGATTTACATTTATGTGAGATCCCTCCATGTCGAAAAGCTAGTTTGGTGCTGTGAATCTCAAGGGCCAAGACCAAAGAGTGACATCAAGCTGCCAGCTGTTCGTCCGTGTCTGTCTCACCTCAGCCATATAGGAATCTACTCGTTTTTACAATTGCGTATCCCAGTGCACAATCCCATCTGTCAAGCCAGAATGCTTGTTATTAGGTGCATAACTGAGAGAGATTAACTCCTAAATCTGATCATTGCAGCACCGGCTCTGGCAAACCGCCTGTGCCCGCCTGTATTCACGATCCAGTCCTCCAGAGGAATTCTTTCTTTGCTCCTTCCACCGTTTGCCGCCTATTTTCATCACTTCTCCGCTGATGCAAGAGCGCAGTATCCACCTCATCAGACATTAACATCACATGTAACACATGAATCAAAACCAATGTAGCCAATTTTTCTTTGCTTTGATCCATTATTTCTAACCTTAAGTCAAGCTCACGACTTAAGGTCATTAATATATGTTCAATGTGAGGAGAATCTTAATATGATTGCCTTGAAGTGCAACCAATGTGTAAAAATATTACGCAGCCAGGCTGTATATCTGCAACTGGAATATGACTTTGGAATAGGAGTTAAATGTTCCTTAAAACAACTAAAACAAAAAGTTGCAACAAGACTGTTTATTAGAAAAAAGACAATAGCTCTGTAGTTGCAAACATATTCTTTAGCCCTAAGTTATTCATTCCTTTCTTGATGCACATTCATGGTGAATTTTTATTTGACCAGTACATTTTTGATGCTATATGAAGACAGTAAAGACAGACAGAAACATATTTTGCTCACATACAAATAAAAATCTTTTTAAAAAATTCCATGTTCAGAAATATTCATTATTTCTATGTGAAGCCAGCAGCAAATCCTGTATTTGCTGTCACAGTAATAAAACAGATCCTGCAAACAAGCACTTTTCATTAATAACCATGTCCAGTTTTTTGAAGGTGGAGTGTTTTTAGTTTCCTCTCAGATATCTAGATAGGATTCAAGTCTGAACTCTGACTGGGTACAACTCAAAATAAATTGGTGTGATTCTCTGATAATCATTTCTTAACCTTTTTGGCTCTTTGCTTTGGGTTGTTGTCTTGCTGCACCAGTGCAGTTTAAGGTTACTTTGTTTTGTTTTTCTCCAGAATCTTAATGCGATCCTTTTTTCTCACAATGACAACAAGGTTTCCTGAACTTAAATTCAACAAAGGAAGAGGGATCCAAAACCACAGTGAAGATATATTTTGTTGGAAAGTCTAAAGAACCCACTTCCTTCTTCATCTGTGTAGATAAATAAAAGGCTTTTCACCAAGAAATATATAAATCAGTGTTTTTCAATGGTGGTCCTCACTGCCCTGCATGTTTTCAGTGTTTCCATGTGCCAACATTCAAATGGATGGATCACCTTTCGCTTGGCATCAAGGTGTGCAGAAGTCTGTCAATGTATAGAAGCAGGGAAACATCTAAAACATGTAGGCCAGTGGTACTTGGTCCCATAAACATTCACACAAATGTACTACTGCCATGCCTTCTGTGCATAATCTGAAAGAGTAATATCATTTTTCTTTTCAGATGTAAGGGTTTTATTTTCTTTCCCATTAGAGTTAACACTTTATGATGACATCCCTGATTTATCCTACTTGTCCTCTTTATGAATAAAATGAAATGTTGATGAGAGTAGAGATCACAGATTCCCTTTCACAGTCCTTTCACTTCTTCATTCTTACTCGCGATACCAAGTTAGAATAAAGTAATAAATAACATGTAATATAATGTAATGTAATATGTAAAATGTAATCCCATAATAGGTAATATGAAACCAGCTTCTCCAGGGTAGTACTGAGATGTTATCACGCTGGAGAGATACAATCTCTCCAGCGTGTCCTGGGTCTTCCCCAGGGCCTCCTCTCTCTCAGAGAGAGAGAGGCATCCAGGGGGAGTCCTCACCAGATGCTCAAACCACCACAACTGGATCCTCTCGATGTGAAGGAGCAGCGACTCTATTCTGAGTCTCTCCTGAATGACTGGACATCTTACCTTATCTCTAAGGGAGAGAGCAGCTACCATGTGGAGAAAGCTCATTTCAGCCACTTGTACCCATGACCTCATTCTTTCGATCACTACCCACAGTTCAGTAGGTGAGGCTGGGAGCAAAGATCAGTCAGTAAACAGAGAGTCTTGCCTTTTGATTAACTCTCCTCACCACAACAGGCTGGTTCAGAGTCCACATTACTGCAGATGCTGCACCAATCCGCCTTCTTGCCCCACTCGTGAACTGGACCCCAAGGTACTTCAACTCTTCCACTTGAGGCAGAACCTCACTCCCATCCCAGAGAAGGCATTGTACCCTTTTCTGACTTAGAACCATGGTCTCGGATTTGGAGGTGCTGATTCTCATCCCTGATGCTTTGCATTTCAGCAAGAGCTGAAGATCCCCACTCGATGAAGCCAACAGGACCACGTATTCTGCAAGAAGCAGAGAGGAAATTCTGAGGTCACCAAACCAGAGCCCCTGATGTCTTATGTCTGACTTTAGCTCAGTAGCTAATTTAAGTTAGTAAAAAAAAAGTAAAGTAATTTAAAAAAAACTGCCTAAAATCTAGCATTTAAGTTATGGTTTATTTTTTTCAAGCTCTCTTAGGGCGAAAGGCAGGGGTACACCCTGGACTGGTCGCCAGTCCATCACAGGTCCACATGTAGATGAACAACCATGCACACTCACAATCACTCCTACAGGTAATTTAGAGCCACCAATCAACCTGACATGCATGTCTTTGGACTGTGGAAGGAAGCTGGAGTACCTGGAGGAAACCCACACAAGTACAGGGAGAACATGCAAACTCCACACAGAAAGACCCTTGCTGAGGTTTGAACCAGGAACCTTTTTGCTGTGAGGCTACAGTGCTAACCTGCCCTTTCATCATAGTTATTTTTTATTTTTTTTTTTATTTTTTACTTCTCTAAGACAATGTTTTCCAACTTATAAATGCTGCAATTATTGCATTGAAGGCAATACAGTTTTGAACTGTATACCTATTAAATTGCACAGAAATAATCTTCCTCATGTTGTATACTCTTAAGTACATCAACATTTGCCATTGTAGATATGGAGGTTATTGTAAATTCTAAAAAAAATGGACATCTTGCTTAACCTTCTTGCTTTGCTGGAAGATAAAACCAGGTTGACAAATGTTACTATTTCTGCTGAAGCTACAGATCTTAACAGGGAAATGATAGGTAAGCTCTGTGAAATAAGACGGTGACAATTTATTCAAACTATCGCTGGACAACAGCTAGCATGATAAAACTAACAAGACAAAAGCAAATGCAGTGGTTCTCTGGGACAGAAACATGAATCACCACATGCACTGAAAAAACAACAGTGCTCTTTCATTTCCTGTCACTTGTCAGTTACAAATGCTGGCTTATGAACCAACGAGCAGGTCTCTGAACTCTTGTTCATTCAGTTTTACATTCAACACAATTCATGCCACATGTCCCTTTTCTTTCTCAGTGAAAAACAAATGTTTAACTAATGATATTGCTATCACCTCATATAAAGACAAGACAGGGTGGTTCTGCATAGCAACACCAAGATTAATACAGAGCACTCAGTAGGAAAGTGAGAAATATCCACTGTAAGTGACCGCCAGTTCATTCATTTTCTGTCTGGCGCCAGAGTTATTGGAAGTGTATGCCCTGAAACCTGCATAGCTATCTTATCAGAGCTGGTCTTGCTGCTCTTATGCTGCAGATGATAAATCATGATTTTCACATCAGTAGCTAACTTAAGAGTAAAGAAAAAAAAACCTGCCTAAAATCTTGCATTTAAGTTATAGTATATTATTTCCAAGTCTTAAGATTGTTTAAAATCTGCATTTTCTTATGCCACCAAATTCTTTTCTTACTACCTTTCCATCCACCTGCCACATATCCTCTGTTTCACAATCTAGGGTCTCACTATACAATAAACAGATTCTGTAGGGATTGTGTTGATGTATAAATGTGTTTTAGAGTGTAACTGTCACAATCAGTTGGGAAATAAAGTGGGATTTCATGCTGTGATTTGCAACCAGTCTTGTGACTATCTACGCTGTCACAACACTTAAACCCAGTTGCTGCTGGGGAACAAGTTGAAAAAGGGGCTTTGCTTGATTGTTGTCTTTACAAGCAGTCACAGAAAACAGTGGCTTTGTATGAATCCAGGCTTGAGAAAATGTATATCACTGCAAATATGGAACGTTTCCCATGAATGATGATAATAAACTCAGTCCTGGCCCAATTCAACGCTGCTCATATCTATACTTGCTCTCACTCTGGGTTAAAGCTCAAAAATACAAGGTTAGATACAGATAAATACAGCCTTTCCGTCTTACTCGGTGGATGCTGCCCTACCCTACACAACAGGCTACTTATACATTGTCATCTCACAATGTCAAGCCATGGATCATATTTTTACAATTTTATCATTCATTTTAATGTATTATTTCCTCCTGTTTGCATTTTACTCTTGCATTTCTCCCTTCTTCTCTAACCTTTCATCCATGGAAAAAACCTAGAAGGCCTATCTTCTCTCAGGCTCACTAGAAGCCATCTGACACGCTCCATTATACTGTGCTTGTTCCAATTAAAGCTGACACCATTTGCTGTCAGGAGAATAGTGAAAGGCAGCCCAACTCTGCTGCACCCACTTCCCAGATGGATTTAAATGTTTGTGGATATATATATGTATAATGTTGTCACGAGAGGATCTATACTATCAGATGGGGGGGGTCAAAGGTTGGACACCATAAGCTTTCCCCGTGGGAAAATGCGAGCTTTGCAAGTTTCGCTTCAAGATAGTTGTTTGAAAAGTGAATTACTTCTTAATAATTTGGAGTAGCTTGGGACAAAATAGTGCTGACATTTTAATGCTAAAATGTGTCACTGAAGTTAATATAAAAGAGAATGAACCCTCTTTGGGCTGAATTTTCAGTGGAGGATTTCAAATGTCATCAAAGCTAAGAATACCACAGTCAAGGTTATATATCTTAACCTGGAGTGTCCAGTTATACTGATATCAGTTTGGATTCCTTCACCAATCCACAGGTGAAAACACAAACAATAAAATTAATATAATCAATACAATTAAACAAAATACAATTAATAAGACTGATAAAAGCACTCATGGTACCATCTATAGACATCTCTTTCTCAGGACTTTTGCATCTCCATCACATTTTATCACACATCCACCTGTCAAGCTTAGCCAAGCTTAGCATAAACATGTTGTGCTAAACATGAGCTGAAAAAGTAGTTTCTTACCATATGGGAGGGGGTGCACAAATCATCTTTGTCCAGTTTTGTATTTGTAACCCAGATAATTTATCCCCCCCTGAATTATTTCCTTATTAGGATGAGTCAGGTCTAATTAAGTGTTTTTTCTCTTTTAACCATTTATTTATGTTTATTTATGTTTTATTTTGGTTACAAATTGATGGTAAAGAGGTATCACTCCTCTATATTAAGTTAACCTCTCCGTTAAGAAGCTGTCCCTTTAAGTAGGTGGGCAGTTAGTTGCACTCTATCTCAGTGCGGGAAAAATGAGCTGGGAGTGGTCATCTTAGCTTCACACAATCTATGTACCCCTGCTTACGTGCCCTGCTTGCTGCAGCACCTGTGAAGTTGGGAGAGACGGACTCGAGCTAGTTTCAGAAGAAAAAGTGAAGAGAAAGACTGGAAGAAACTTGTCCAGTATTAGATTTAAGATTCTAACAGACCTGTTAGGAGCTGTGATCGAGAGAGAACCGTGTGGAACTGCTTAAGCCTTTTGAACACTGATTTCCTGGTGAGTCACCGCGGCTATGCTGCCGTGTGTTAGCATTGCTAGAAGCATTAGCAAAATGTTCGGTGCTAAAGCAAACCCTGTACAGAAATACTTTGCACTTTAAGCCAAAACCAGCCAGGATAAGATATAAACCAGGATAAGATATAAACCAGGATTGATGAGATGACTGTTGCAGTGTTTATTAGTTATTGTGAAGTGAATGTATTGTTGTTTATTGTATTCTGTAAAGTTTCTATAGCACTCGATGCTGGCCTGCCGAAAGCAACGCGTGTGCTCCACCAGCATGTATTATTTTCAGTTAAGCTTGGTGTGAGTAAAATATTGCAATGTTGGACTTTAAAGTGTTTTATGTCTCAACCTGAATATTAAGTTCATAAGAGACAATCTGGTTTACAAGATGTGTACTTGAATTCATTTAATGGTTATAGCAGTAGTTAAAAATGTGTATAAGATTTCATTCATGATGGACTTAAAAGAGTAAATTTCCTGCGCATTTGTGCAGGCTGGTTTTTTTTGTGGGAGTCGTCGCTGGAGCTCAGTCTGGTCCCTCCATCTTCTGCTGGTTCATCTACCTCTTCCTCCATTCCTGGTCCATCTGCATCATCCCTTCCCTTTCCCCCCTTCATCAGTCCCATCGTATCCCTACGACACCAATTCCCCTGGGCAGAATAACAACAGAGGGTGGTAGGACAGTCTGAGTGCACTCAGTTTGTTTTATTACTTTATTTTTCCTTTTTTTGAACTTTAATCATTTTTTTTGCACTTTGTCACAATTTTCCTTTCCTGAGATCTCAGAGGGTTTTTATTTAAGTTAACTGAACATAACTTGTACAGATGTGTTAAACAAACCTGTGCCTTTAACGATCTAAGCAAGTGTTGCTAAAGTTGTGACAAACAATATAATTTCATTTAATCTCTTTAATTGTTGTTGTCTGTTATTTGGGGTTGGTACAGGTATACTACTGCAGTTGTGCAGCAAAACATTAGCCAGTCTCCTCATAGGACCTAGATTAGAAGTCTTCCACTGCCTCACGTGATAGTTGTCACCTTAGTTTTAGTGACAGAGGCAGAGGAGGGTTACATTAGTGGCGAGCCAGCCAGGAGATTTGGCTAAATTATTTAGATTCCACCCCAAATATTGATAAGGTTAAGTCATTTGTACGTTTTTCTTACACACATCAAGTGTAATATGGATCTTTGTAACCAGTTTGATTTACATGGACCCAGTTGCCTCTATGTAACAGGCATAAGTGAGTCATATTCTGATGAAAGTATAACTGATTTCTTCAAGGTAAATGGAGATGTTGCAAAAGTAGTGAGGGTCCCTGATAACCCTGATCAGCCAAAGGGGCAAGTTCTTGTACAGTACTCCTCAGATAGAGCAATATCAAGACTTGACCCTGCAAACCTTGGCAATCTGGCAAGCCCAGATGACCCCACTGTCACTTGGCATGTTAGAACTATCCGTGAGATGTGTCAGGAGGAATTGGGCAGAGAGTTGGCACTGAAATGCTTGGCTGAACTGAGCACCCTTGCTGGAAACAGCAAAGCTGGATTCTGGGATGCACTTCAACATGCCATGCAACATGTTCACCCTGATCTCTTTCCCCCCCAAAGTCCGGATACTCACCTTCAGCCCTCGGATGAGAGCACGCTCCCTCCCAGCAACAACAGCGGAGCCCCCGATGAAAGCCAACCTGACATTCCAACTCAAAGAACACCAAACCCAGTTCTGAGTTCTCTTCCCCTTGGTCCCTCGTTAAACCCCACTCATCTTAATGCAGATCTAATGAACCCATCACAAGTCCAAAAGGTAATCGTTGAGCATTTCATTCGTAATGAAGCAACTCCTTCGGGCTACAGCCAAAGCAGGATAAAGACTTTCTCTGGACGGTTGCCAAAGCCAAATGGTGAGGTTGACTACGATGCCTGGCGCACCCAGGTAGATCTTCTTTTGAGTGACACTTCGTTGTCTGACTCTCAAAAAGTAAGAAGAATCTTAGAGAGCTTGCTTAGCCCAGCTGCTGATATAGTCAAACCACTTGGAACGAACGCAACTCCAAGGGCTTACATCACTCAGCTGGAATCAGCATTTGGAGTAGTGGAGGACGGCGAGGAGTTATTCGCTACATTCTTGGGCTCCAACCAAAATTCTGGAGAGAAACCCTCCGCCTACTTGAATCGCCTCCAAACCCTTCTCACCAAAGCAATTTCTAGAGGGGGAGTGTCAGCTGCAGACTCAGACAAATACTTGCTACGACAGTTCTGTCGTGGATGCTGGGACCAAAGTTTACTCATCGGTCTCCAACTTGAGCACAGAAAAAGCAATCCTCCATCCTTTCCAGACTTACTGTTGCTTTTAAGAACAGAAGAGGATCGGCGAGCAGCAAAGATTGATCGTATGAAAAAGCATCTAGGAAACACTAAGGCTGCAGCACATGTTCACTCAGTCCTAAGCATGCCATCCTTCAATGAGGAACCTGCTGCTGCAATGCCCAAAAGGCATGAGTCAAATACAAAACTGGAAAAAGAGGTTGCTGATCTCCGAAAACAAGTTGCACAGCTGCTACACAAAGACAGGAGTGAGGTGAAATTAGAAGAAGCCCCAAGCAGGACTCCCAAGAGGGAATTGTCCCTACAGAGTGATAACTTGGCAGCTTGTGTCAGAAATTCTGACCCAAGATCCCAAACCCCAGTTCCACCTAGACCATGGTTCTGTTTTAAATGTGGGGAAGACAACCACATTGCAGCAAACTGCACAAATGAACCAAACCCTGACCTGGTCCGGAAGAAAAATGCAGAGCTCAGAGAGAAACGAGACAGATTCTGGGCCCAACAAGGTGCCCGCAGAGCATCTTTAAACTTCTAGAAGCTCCTGTTGCGGGACGACCAGGAGCTGAGGAAGTCAGTCAGATTAGTCCCATAGCAATGACTCATGATCTGATGATGGGGGCAGATATTAAAGCCTTCCAAGACAGTGATAAAGTCAGTAGCACCTTACCTCATGGACTTGTTGGTCCCCGTTGCATCTCCACAGTGTCTGTAGGGGAAGTAAAATGTGAATCTATTCTCGATACTGGATCGCAGGTTACAACCATCTCAGAGACCTTTCATTCCAGACATTTAACATCTTTCCCCATTCAGCCCATCTCCCATCTGCTTGAAGTTGAAGGGGCTGGAGGTCAATCTGTGCCTTATCTGGGCTATGTTGAACTTCCCCTAACCTTCCCTGAGAGTGTAACAGGTGCAGAGGAACAGTTAGTCGCTCTTGCCCTTGTTGTCCCCGAGTGCCAGTTTCATAGGAGAGCCCCGCTGTTAGTAGGCACAAATGTTTTGCTGCAGCTTTACCAACGTGGGATGGATCACGGCAGGTCCACATTCTTGAGAAGGTCAGACAACTTTGCTTTGCTTCTCCAACATGCTGCTCGGACACGCAAATTTGAGACCAAACCCTGCCCTGTGAAATTGCATGGTAGGAACCCCATTACTCTCCCAGCAGGGCAAAAGATGTGTCTCTTTGGAGAAGTCAGAGTAGGGAAGGCAAATCCCCACGTTTCCTTTGTTCTTGAGCCCCCTGAATCCTCTTCTCTCCCAGGTGGGCTGCTCCTTGAGTGTGCAGTTATGAACATAAACTGTAAAGCCTCAAGCCAGATCCCTGTCGTTCTCAGAAATGCAACGGCCCACAATGTCACTCTGCCTCCCAAGTGTGTCATTGGTGAAATATCCGCAGTTAAGAGTGTAGCCCCCCTAAGCCCTACTCCAGTTGTCCCCACAGAGCCTCAGACATTTGGTGAAAAACTAGCATTTAATCTTGATGATTCCCCCATGTCTGAGGAATGGAAACAACGTATATCAGATAAGCTAAACTCCATTCCTGAGGTTTTCGCTGCTGATGAACTCTCTTCTGGCCGTACAACTGCTGTAAAGCACCACATTCGGCTGCAGGACCCAACACCATTCAAAGAGCGGTCACGACCTATACATCCTTGTGATAGGGAAGCAGTAAAACAACACCTCAGAGAACTCTTAGATGCTGGGATAATAAGAGAGTCTGAGAGCCCCTTTGCTTCACCAGTGGTACTGGTTAGGAAAAAAAATGGAAAGATCAGGCTGTGTATTGATTATAGGAAGCTTAACGCCCGTACTATAAAAGATGCATACGCCCTTCCTAACATTGAGGAGACGTTTTCAGCCCTGAGTGGAGCGAGGTGGTTTTTTCAGTAATGGACCTTAAGTCTGGGTATTATCAGGTGGAGATGGCGGAGGAAGATAAACCTAAGACAGCGTTCACATGTCCCTTGGGCTTCTATGAATTTAATCGTATGCCGCAAGGTGTGACAAACGCTCCAAGCACTTTCCAGCGCTTGATGGAAAAGTGTGTTGGAGATCTCCATCTGAGTGAGGTGCTTGTATTCTTAGATGACATTATTGTGTTCTCTGACACCATGGAAGAGCATGAACTTAGGCTTATGAAGGTTTTGCATAGGCTCAGAGATTATGGTCTCAAGTTGTCACCAGAAAAGTGTCAGTTCTTTAGGTCATCTGTAAAGTACCTTGGGCACATAGTAGACGCTCAGGGGGTCCACACTGACCCAGAGAAAATCTCCGCCCTCAAAGATTGGCCTCGTCCTGTGAATATGGAGGAGCTAAAGCGTTTCTTGGGCTTCTCAGGATATTATAGGCGTTTTGTGGAAGGCTACGCCAAAATTGCCAAGCCGCTCAACTCCCTGACCGTTGGGTACAACCCTCCAAAAAAGAGAGGCAAAGTTTACAAAAGAGAGAGACCAAAGAACTGTATGAATCCTCGTGTCCCCTTTAATGCAGAATGGACTCCTGAGTGCGAGTCTGCTTACAGAACGCTGATTGACAGATTAACATCAGCCCCTGTTCTTGCTTTCGCAAACCCTAAGATCCCGTACGTGCTGCACACAGATGCTTGCTCTGGGGGTCTTGGAGCTGCTCTTTACCAGGAGCAAGACGGGAGGCTTAGAGTGATAGCCTATGCAAGCAGAGGCTTGTCAAAGAGTGAAAAAAACTATCCAGCTCACAAGCAGGAATATCTCGCACTAAAATGGGCCATCTGCGAGAAATTCAAAGATTACCTTTATGGCACAGATTTCACTGTCTTAACGGACAGTAATCCACTCACCTATGTCCTTACTTCAGCTAAGCTTGATGCAGCTGGACACCGCTGGCTGGCTGCCCTGTCAACCTTTAGATTCACCATCAAGTATCGAGCAGGACACTCTAATAGGGATGCGGATGGTCTGTCTAGACGGCCACAAGCTGCACCATGGGAGGATGAACACTTCTTGCTGGAGAAGGAGAGGATTAATGAGATGGTGAAGCACATCTTAGAGGGGGAGAAACAAGAGCTCTCAGCTGACGTGATCTCTGCAGTATGTCAGCATCACTCAATAACCTCACCTAAACTTCCTGTTCTCGCAGAATCGCTTGCCGTGGATGCTTCCTCATTACCTGATTTGTTTGTTGATCAAGGCCAAACCACCTTACCTGGAATGACAAAGGACAGCTGGCGCAGAGCACAAAGAGCAGATCCTTCCATCGGAAAGGTCATTTCCATGATAGAGCAGGCACAGAAGCCCAGTTTTAAAACCTGAGAACTCTGAACCTGAAGTCAAGTTGCTTGTCAGAGAATGGAACAAGCTTGAGCTCCAAGAAGGTATCCTTTACAGGAGGTGCTTTGACCGGGGAGAGAAAATCTATCAGCTTGTATTACCTGCACAGTACAGAGACAGAGCCCTACAAGGCTTACATGATGACATAGGCCATTTGGGACCAGAGCGTGTGCTAAGCCTAGCCCGTACCAGGTTTTACTGGCCTAAAATGAAACAGTCCATTGAAAAGAAATGCCAGACCTGTGAAAGGTGTTTTAGGAGAAAGGCTCAACCCCAGAAAGCAGCACCCATGGTTTCCATTGAAACAACTTACCCACTAGAATTGGTCTGTATGGACTACTTGTCCATTGAGCCTGACAGCCACGATATCAGGAACATTTTGGTCATTACTGACCATTTCACGAAGTTTGCTGTAGCTGTTCCTACAAAGGATCAAAAAGCCAAGACTGTTGCCAGAGCTCTTTGGGAGAACTTCCTTGTCCACTATGGCTTTCCTAGCCGTCTCCATAGTGATCAGGGGAGAGACTTCGAATCCCACACTATAAAAGAGCTCTGTTCACTGATTGGAGCAAAGAAAGTGCGAACACACCCTATCACCCACAGGGAAATCCTGTTGAGCGCTTCAATAGGACATTGTTAAGCATGCTCGGAACCCTAGAGGAAAAGGACAAACAACGCTGGAGAGACTTTGTTAAACCCCTCGTTCACTCGTACAATTGTACCAGGAATGATACGACTGGATATTCACCATATGAGCTCATGTTTGGCAGGCAGCCAACCCTCCCTGTTGATCTTGTCCTGGGCATCAATCCTCCACATGAGACTCATAAGACACATTCTGACTATGTCAAAAAGCTGCGTCAGCGTCTCCAGGAGAGCTTCACGCTAGCTGCTGAAAAATCTAAAAAGACTGGAGAGAGAAATAAAGCACGATTTGATGCTAAAGTCAGAGCAGCCGAGTTATTTGAAGGTGACCGTGTTCTGGTAAGAAATGTGAGTGTACGGGGCAAGCGTAAACTGTCGGACAGATGGGAGAAGCCAATCCACATAGTTGTGAAGCAGATTGATGGTGGCCCAGTATATGTTATCAGGCCAGAGAGTGGGAGTGGCCCACGCCGTACTCTTCACAGAGACCTTCTATTGCCCTGTGGGTTTCTGCCTGTTGAGCAACTTCCAGAGCAGGAATCACAGCAATGCAGCCCAAAGAGAATGAATCTGAGGAGCAGGACTTCCAAAAATCACCAGATGGAGAGTGACAATTCTGAGGCTGAGCTTTGGGATGAAGAAGAGGAGTATTACAGTGAAGGACCCCCACAGCCAACTACATGGGGCCCTTATCTGCAGGAAATAGGAAGAGTGCCACTGAGACAGCCTCTAGTCTCACTAAACCCCCATGCTCCTGAATTCAGCATCCAGCATTCTCCTTCTGATCAGATTGCCCCTAAACAATCAACAGACTCTCCTGAGTTGGTGACTGAAGCAAAGGATGCTCAGAGACAGTCCCCTGTTCAACCAGCTGGACATGTTATTGTGGAAATCCCAGCGTGTGAAATGACACCTGAAGAGGAAGTGAGTACTTCACCTAGTGATGAAGGAAACCCGGATTCTCAGTCTGATCAACACCAAGAGCCTGAGACAAGATTAGCTTCTGTTTCTGATGATATTTCAACTGAGCTCAGACGCTCTCAAAGGGAAAGACATCCCCCACATAAGTTTACCTACGATGAGTTGGGGAAACCATTGATTCTTGCCATTAGTTCATTTTTTGAAAGCTTGCAAGACATTATCGGTCCACCTTCTGCTAGCCGTTATAGAGTTTAGCATGCATGCAGGGACTCATGCAGTTAAGAGGGGGAGGGTGTAACCCAGATAATTTATCCCCCCCTGAATTATTTCCTTATTAGGATGAGTCAGGTCTAATTAAGTGTTTTTTTTCTCTTTAACCATTTATTTATGTTTATTTATGTTTTATTTTGGTTACAAATTGATGGTAAAGAGGTATCACTCCTCTATATTAAGTTAACCTCTCCGTTAAGAAGCTGTCCCTTTAAGTAGGTGGGCAGTTAGTTGCACTCTATCTCAGTGCGGGAAAAATGAGCTGGGAGTGGTCATCTTAGCTTCACACAATCTATGTACCCCTGCTTACGTGCCCTGCTTGCTGCAGCACCTGTGAAGTTGGGAGAGACGGACTCGAGCTAGTTTCAGAAGAAAAAGTGAAGAGAAAGACTGGAAGAAACTTGTCCAGTATTAGATTTAAGATTCTAACAGACCTGTTAGGAGCTGTGATCGAGAGAGAACCGTGTGGAACTGCTTAAGCCTTTTGAACACTGATTTCCTGGTGAGTCACCCGCGGCTATGCTGCCGTGTGTTAGCATTGCTAGAAGCATTAGCAAAATGTTCGGTGCTAAAGCAAACCCTGTACAGAAATACTTTGCACTTTAAGCCAAAACCAGCCAGGATAAGATATAACCAGGATAAGATATAAACCAGGATTGATGAGATGACTGTTGGCAGTGTTTATTAGTTATTGTGAAGTGAATGTATTGTTGTTTATTGTATTCTGTAAAGTTTCTATAGCACTCGATGCTGGCCTGCCGAAAGCAACGCGTGTGCTCCACCAGCATGTATTATTTTCAGTTAAGCTTGGTGTGAGTAAAATATTGCAATGTTGGACTTTAAAGTGTTTTATGTCTCAACCTGAATATTAAGTTCATAAGAGACAATCTGGTTTACAAGATGTGTACTTGAATTCATTTAATGGTTATAGCAGTAGTTAAAAATGTGTATAAGATTTCATTCATGATGGACTTAAAAGAGTAAATTTCCTGCGCATTTGTGCAGGCTGGTTTTTTTTGTGGGAGTCGTCGCTGGAGCTCAGTCTGGTCCCTCCATCTTCTGCTCTTCTGGTTCATCTACCTCTTCCTCCATTCCTGGTCCATCTGCATCATCCCTTCCCTTTCCCCCTTCATCAGTCCCATCGTATCCCTACGACACCATTCCCCTGGGCAGAATAACAACAGAGGGTGGTAGGACAGTCTGAGTGCACTCAGTTTGTTTTTATTACTTTTTTTTTTTCCTTTTTTTGAACTTTAATCATTTTTTTTTGCACTTTGTCACAATTTTTCCTTTCCTGAGATCTCAGAGGGTTTTTTATTTAAGTTAACTGAACATAACTTGTACAGATGTGTTAAACAAACCTGTGCCTTTAACGATCTAAGCAAGTGTTGCTAAAGTTGTGACAAACAATATAATTTCATTTAATCTCTTTAATTGTTGTTGTCTGTTATTTGGGGTTGGTACAGGTATACTACTGCAGTTGTGCAGCAAAACATTAGCCAGTCTCCTCATAGGACCTAGATTAGAAGTCTTCCACTGCCTCACGTGATAGTTGTCACCTTAGTTTTAGTGACAGAGGCAGAGGAGGGTTACATATTCATGACCTTTAGCAAAATATACTTTTACAGCTCTATCCTAAAAGATTAAAAAAAAAAATTTACAACATTCACTGGTGTTCCTACACTATTGCATGTCTTTCATGTAAACTAGCCTGGTTGTTGTTCTGTTATGCTCTTGTTGCTGCTCTTTTATCCATCCATCTATTATCTATACCCATTTAGTTCTATCTTGGGTCACGGAGATCTGCTGGAGTTATCCCAGCTCTCTTTGGGCGAAAGGCAGGGGTCTATTCTGGACAGGTTGCCAGTCCATCGAAGGGACACATGTAGATGAACAACCATGCACACTCACAATCACTCCAACTGACAATTTAGAACCACCAGTTAACCTGACATGCATGTCTTTGGACTGTGGGAGGAAGCTGAAGTACCCAGAGAAAAACCAACTAATGTGAGACACCCCCTGTATCTAAGTAATAGAACACAATTGTGGTCATTTGAGCAATTAATTTTCAAGGGCATCCCATTTCACCTCGGCCATTAAGAACAGGACTTCATTGTGCTATGGCAAGCGTGTGTTTTGTACAAAAATATCATTTTAGAAGATTGCATCGCAGGTAACAAACACAACAACAGAACCCACAGACGTAAAAGCAAAACAACATCAACCAGAGGCCAAGTGGCGGTGATCCTCAGATCAGGAGCCACCTAGGATGTACCTGCAAAAAACAAGCATCAATTCAAGCCAAATCTCCTAAATCTGGCCAAAAAGAAAGAATCATTAAATCACAAGAGCATAAGAAGAAAAATCAATAACATAAATAGCGTCAAAATAACCTATAAGGAAATAAAACAAAAAAGAAAAGCGCAGACAAAATCTTTTCAGTTGTCATACACACATCTAAGCAGAACTGTTTCCAGCCTGGATTCAAGCAAGATCAGAGACGAAGCCTCACATCTTCATCTTAGGACCATTCCAGATTTCCAGGAGCACAAAACTGAAATGCAGCTCCACCTCGCATCATCACGCAACATCACTTCTGTGGTGGTTTAGGTCCACTGGGATTTTTCCATATAATCATGACATTTTCCCCAATGAAGTGTTTCCACCATCCAGGGTGTCAGACCAGCCAAACCCTGAGCTACAGCCTGCCACTGGGGATGGTCCACCTCCAGAAGAGGATAGGGAAGGTCCGTACCCTACAGATGATCCACTTGAAGATGAACCTCCTGCTGCAGATAAGTCACCCACTCATACTAATTCGCCCACTCCCTCGCCACACGGATGCGCAACAAATGACTAGCTGACCTGGATATGTGTCTCCCCAGGAAATCATTGCACTCCCCAAATGTCCCTCCAGAAAACAAACCACACGGAAGCATGTGAAGACAGCCATCCTCACCGATACTCCTGAGATAAAGGCACTTGAAAAAGCTTTTGTTGAAAGAAGAAAGAAACTGGAAGAGAAAATGCAAAACAGCAAACGAAAAAGACAACCAAAAAAGAAACCGATCCAGAGGAAAATGAGGAGAGTGATGTTCCTGTGCCACTTGATGACCCGTCTGATGATGAAGATCCGAGCCTAAGAGAGGTCAACCAGGGAGCACAGATCTGTCACTGGGTGACTTTGTCATTGTCGATTTTGCAACCAAACTCAGGAATGTCTGTTACATTGGTAAGGTTGAAAAAGTTGATGGTGATGAAATACTCACACAATTCCTTAGAAGAATCCAGGGAAATAAGAAAGGGTGGCAGAGACCCATTTTTGCCATAAAGCAAAGCGATGTGGCACATGTTCCAAAAGCGATGTTGTGAGGAAGCTGCCGCAACCTGCAAGGCCTGGAGGAACCACGCAAAGAGAGCAACTCTTCAGCTTTCCATGCAACCTTCAGGGCTGGAATGTAGAAGGCCTCGCTACGGAGTGAGAGGTGTCCTAATATGAGTTCCCCTACTGTAAAAATGGTTCTGTTGCTCATTTGAATGGTGAATAAAACATTTTGAATGATATTTTGTTGTATTTGTGTTTGTTCAGAGTTATCTTCTGAGTGGGGAAAAAGTAAGTGGATCATATTACCCCAAGCAGGGTCACTTTTACCCCCTTGAAATCTGGGCTTTGTCTCAGTTTACCCCTGTAGCTGGGGGTAAACTGAAATGAGACACTTGACCACTTTTTCTTTTTAAACGATCATATTTTCACTGCCTACAGTCTTGCAAACATTCTGATCATTTTTGTTCCTAAGAAGCATCCTAAATTAATGGAAAATGTGTTAATTTTAGAGATACATCAAATTAGCTTGCTTAGAAGAGGGGATGTAAAAAACATCTCACATTACCTCACTCTCCCCTACCTATTAAATTGCAAAGTCATCTTCCTCATGTTGTATACTCTAAGTTTTGTAAATAGTATTGTAAATAATAAAAAATGAACATGTTGCTCATCCTTCCTGCTTTGCTGGAAGATAAAACCAGGTTGATAAATTTTACTGTTTTTGCTGAAGCTACAGATCTTAACAGGGAAATGATAGGTAAGCTCTGTGAAATGAGACGGTGACAGTTTATTCAAACTATCGCTGGACAACAGCTAGCATGATAAAACTAACAAGACAAAAGCAAATGCAGTGGTTCTCTGGGACAGAAACATGAATCACCACATACACTGAAAAAAACAACTGTGCTTTTTCATTTCCTGTCACTTGTCAGTTACAAATGCTGGCTTATGAACCAACCAGCAGGTCTCTGAACTCTCATACATTCAGTTTTACATTCAACACAATTCATGCCACATGTCCCATTTCTTAATCAGTGAAAAACAAATTTTTAACAAATGGTGTTGCTAACACCTCATATAGAGACAAGACAGAGCGATTCTGCATAGCAACACCAAGATTAATTCCGAGCACTCAGGAGGAAAGTGAGAAATATCCACTGTAAGTGACCGCCAGTTCATTCATTTTCTGTCTGACGCCAGAGTTATTGGAAGTGTATGCCCTGAAACCTGCATAGCTATCTTATCAGAGCTGGTCTTGCTGCTCTTATGCTGCAGATAATAAATTATGATTTTTACATCAAAGCTCTTTCATTATTTAGCTTTAACGTAGTGAAATTGCTTGATAATTTGTCACTTTTTTCTACTTATACTGAGGTGGCTGTAGCTCAGGAGATATAGCAGTTGTCTGCCAGTTCAAAACTTCACTTACCATACATCATACACCAGATACATCTATTACAGGGCATAAAATCGCGACCAACTGGTCGCAAAAAGCGACCCAAATTTAACGATTTCGACCGTTTTTTTCTGCCCTGTCGCCAGTGGCGAGGGCCACAAAATCCACCATCAACTTAGGAAAAAAAAAATATTTTTTTTAATGATTTCTGCACATTTGTCATGTGTCACCAAGGTAAACATATCTAAATAACTTAACCGCCTAACCCAGCATGGACAGGTGGCCTTTTGCATTCGTCGGTCTTCAGTTTTGTCCATCACTGAATCTACTTCACAGCAAAATTGATCATTTTGGTAAATAACCTCATAAAAATACACAACAGAATAGTTAACACTAGAACCGCCAAGATTCCAAACTTCATTTTCACCCCATCGCTGCAACAGCGTCAGTGATGCGAACATGTCATTTATAATAGTTGTAACGTGGCTCATTCCTGAATGTTTCTGAAATAATAATAATGGACACTTGTCAAAATAAGTGTTTAAAATGTATATTTTTGCGAGCTTTTTTTTCTACGTGGTAGAACGCTGCGCGCGCTCTCTCTCTCTCAGCCACACGAATAAATACATCGGTACGTTCATCAACAAACTGTAGGAGCTGAATGCTAACACAAACATGAAAACAACAGCAATCGAATGACAGACTATTTACAATACAAAACAACAGATTTCAGATGTCAATCACAGATATTTTAATCATTTTGGAAAAACGGATTAACGCTGCGTGCTCCCCCTCACGCACACATGACTCCATTCCCAGCCCTCCTCTCCACCGGCGCGGCTCCGCCACCGTACAAGTACAGGTGTGCTGTATCACCTGGTCCATCAAGTACATGAACGCATTCATAGGGTCGTCAATGTTGCAGCGCGCGTATGCAGTTGGACCACCTCTCTCCACCGGGACATTTGTGGACTGGACTCTCCCGGTCCGCAGTCCCAGCTTTATGGGTCCAAACGGTTCCGTCCTTGGCCGCCTCATGTAGCTGACATACAGGTTGAGCTCTGATCAATGTAAATATTTA
Source organism: Hirundichthys speculiger (assembly GCA_018398805.1). Taxonomy (NCBI): domain Eukaryota; kingdom Metazoa; phylum Chordata; class Actinopteri; order Beloniformes; family Exocoetidae; genus Hirundichthys; species Hirundichthys speculiger. The sequence goes on along the minus strand of JAGFBZ010000381.1, from coordinate 173,660 downwards.
TGATTAGATCAGTCAGAGTCGTAGCCTCGCTAAAATACCAAATGATTAGAACCAGAGGAAACTAAAACGCTTGACTTCTGAATTTACCTGTCAGAGTATTTCTGCGAGCCTCCACTGTGTCTGAGGACTGAATGTATGTAGCGGGTGACCCCTCACTTATAGGAGCAGGGGCCTTTTTCATAAATTCACCTCCTCATCCTCGGTTGATGTCGTATCACCTGGTAAAAATGACGGGTCATCGCGCCCCCCCCCCCACCCCACTGATTCCTCCTCACTCACATCTGCCGTTATTTCCTCTCTTTCTGACTCAAATCCTGGTACAACAGCCATGCAGTTGTTTTTGTTGGATTCATGTCTTAAATTTTGCTGTTTGTTTGAAAGATTTAGTGATGACAATAACTGTCAAAGTCCGATAACGCCACAAAGTTTGAGCGTTGCCAAGCAACGGGCAGTGGGGCGCGGAGGGGCGTGGCACAAAAAATGACAGCTGTTTACAGCGTTTATATGAGGGGGTGAAAATGACCCCCTCTGTGGTTCCAGGTATAAATGGTCATATTCTTTTTTCTTTTGATCACATACTCACCAGAATTCATTGAATGATTAATAAATCCATTTTAGAAAAAGTCATGAACTTACAGATGTAGGGGTTTTATTTTAACAGAAATACAAACATGTGAAAATGCTAGGATGTAAAAATGACCCACTTGGTGGTCTGGTGTTAACAAAAAAGAAATAATATTAGTTTTCATAGTAAGCATCATGGAAACAGAATAAAATGCGCTTTCATGCTTATAAATGCTTCTGAAATGTAGTGATAGATGATAATAGGGGTTTTTCATAAATGACAATGCTGCTGGTGCCATATTAACCCCTGATGTATGGGGCCGCGAAAAACACTGGCGACCAAAATTGCTAGCTGGCTACCAACTTCAAAAACCTGGTAGCCAGGGGCGACTTGGTAAAAATTCTAATTTTATGCCCTGTATTATAACTTGCTATATTTTTTTCTGGGCATATGCATTTTTATAACCTCTATTTTCGTAATTAAATTTTTGCTACCTTCACTCCTTATGTGCCGATACTTGCAAGCTTTTTCAATCGGACAGTTTGAACCACAGTTTGCACCCCTCTACACCGTTTATTCCAGTTACCCCAACTAGTTAATTAGTCTATTTAAAGGAGAAAAACAGTTGCCATCTCTATCTTGTAAACCACTGTACAACTGCCAAGCTGCAAAAGAAAAACAAAGGGGGGTGTTAAGTTGTTGTTCATCACTCCCAATATCTCAGTGCACGTCGTGATGGCAAAGATGCCAAACTTCAAATGTTGCTGTGACCCAAAAACCAGGATCCTGTTGCCAGGACAGATGGATATTTTTCTGCAATACCAGAAAATAATTTGTCTTCAGTGCTTATACACCCTTTTTTGAATTTATATCAATGTCACATTATATTGGCATAATCATGTTACATTTATATTTGCTCTAAAAAGCACAGGTTGATAATGATAATGTGCATATTTGCATTCATATGTAAGCAGTTGCATGGCTCAAATCGGGCTCCGGTTGTACAAAATTGCAGTTTAAAGAATTCAAGCTTACATTTCAGAAGGTTTTATTTTTATATAAACACTGAATAAAATTTAAACATTCTTTGCACGCTTTCTATAAATGTTAAATTAGCCTAAAACAACTTTTAGACTTCAATTTTATTTCATGTCCCTTTTTGGGAAAGTGACTTTTCTGAAAAATGCATCCATAATGTCTGTTAGTTAACATAACTTGCTTTTTCTGGAACTCGGTGAACATCTCATCAAGCAGAGTAATGTTAATGTACAGAATCGGGGGGCACTAGAGCCCCCATGAAAGCTATCTGTTGAGATCTCAGAGCAATGAGGCTGAAAGAAAGTTAATCAGAAGGCCTCTTCCTTGATGAAATGACCCCAAGTAAAGTTTGGAAGATGCTCAATATGTTTCCTCTGCAGCAGGTTGCAGTTCACCAACCACATAGAACCAATCTGAGGCTTATGATGGTAGCAGGGGAGAAGATACATTAGGCCTCCCTCCAGTGGGTAATGAATGGAACTAATAGGAACAGGCAATCCCAGTCCACATCACTAATATGTGTGGAAAAATATTCAACACACCCTCTGTTGTTATGGCAGTTTTAATCAGTTCTAAAAATGTGTCAGTTTCGAAATAGCTAAAGTTAAGTCTTGGCTATTTTCTTTCAACCAGGCAAGCAGCAATGTCATGTATGACTGTGCTACTTAGTTGGTTTACCACAAATACTCAGAAATATTCTTTGACTACAGGTACAAAATAATAATTTTAAGAATACTAATGCAGTGTGGCATACCAGAGGTGCTAACAGTGCTACTTTTCCTGCACATCATTAATATTATGCCCATGAGGCTCCTATAAACTCCATTTCTAGAATAGTTGGAAAGTTTGGAAATGCAACAAAAACTCGAATCAGTTCTTTTTAACTTTTATTTAACAGACGTTACTCATAACATTTCCGGATCTCCAACATAGCATAAGATAATGTAACACTATAACTGTACATTCCATACACTGTATAAGATCATGCACATATACTACATATGCAAAGATCAAAGATTATGCAATGATGATGTTACAAATATATGACCGTGTATTACTGTTTGTTAAGGTTGATAAGGGCACTTGTTGATGGGTGTCGCTCCAGGGCACGTGGCACCTTGATGCTGACCTTGAGTTATACCATTTTATGCCAAATATTTGCAGAAAATCATTGATCAGTTCAAAACACTGGCCTTTCTGCCTCTCCAGTGCAGATCCAGGTAGCGTGAAAGAAAGCTCAGAACATAAGGGCCAAGAATGGAGGTTTTTCTTGGATGCACACTACCTTCGAGACTTCAGGTGGCCATGCATGAGAAACCAGTCATGTCAACATGATCAAAACAGCCATAGGGGCTCTGGAGCACTATGACAAAGGCAACTCTCACCAAGGAAAATGGTTATCACTCAACACAGTCTGCTGCATCCTGAAACGAAGCCATCAAAGTTGCAAAACAAGTTGGACATGGGAAAGTCAAAAAGAAATTGAAAATAATGCATACTTATCATGTATTTTACTTATTGTAAGTTAATGGCAATGCAAAGAAAACCAATGTTGTTTTCTAAAAGTCAGAAACTGCAGAATATCCCCCCAGTGGTTTCAATACTTAGGTATTTTCATTGATGACTTTTCAACATCAACAATATATATTTTTTCTGGTTAAAATATGTATTTATATTTACTTTAGAAATAAGTTATGTTTCACTTTTAATACAAGAAATAAACTCGTTGCTGCTACATTTCTGCCGGTGCCGGACTATGGAGACGTTATATATGCATGCCCCTACCCAAGCACTACGTATCTCGGATTCAGTTCTTCACGCTTCCCTACACTTCATAACAAACTGTAAACCTCAGGCCATTCACTGTGAACTGTATTCCCGGGATGGATGGCCTGCTCTGCCAGCCTGTCTTCTTACACTGGTACAGACTTATATATATGGGACTTCCTGGTCTGCTTCCTCCATACCTGACCGTATCTGCAGCAGAAGTCTGATGGACCTGGCCGTCTCCGCTCTCAAGACTTCTTTACACTGACTGTCCCCAGTGTCAGAACGGAAAATGGAAAATTGTCTTTTCAATTGTTTCTTCAGATTGGAACAGTTTATAAAAAAGCTTAAAACTAAAAAATCTTATGTCCTTGATTCAATTTAACTATTTGAAGGGTCTGGATATACCTGATGATGTCATTATCAGACATCATCTATATTTTACATTTCATTTTATTTTATTATGTTACATTTATTTATTTTTATATTGTAATTTGTACATAGTAGGAAATGTCTTGAATGTCGGCCGTGTTGCTGCTGTTTTTTTTTTTTTTTTTCATGTAACTTGAAGATAGGCTGGAAGAAAATGTTCATTTTGTGTGAAAATGTGTTTTGAGATAGATTATTACTTTCAACAACTTTCCTGGTAAGCATGAACAGAAGATTAATTTGTCTGTCAGCACAGCAGAAAGTAAACTTCGAAATTTGGTTAATTCTGTTGAAGCAACAAAACAGATTTCAAAAAGCATAATGTTAATAATGCATGTTGGTTTAACATTTTTAAAAAATGTTCACTCCCGCATCCTCATTACGCTCAGACTACATTAGCCCATGTGGTATCTGTCTCTAATATCAAGCTACACTGCACTGCTGAAGCTGCCATTTGCTGAACAGCTTAATCCAAAACCAACCTTCCACAGCGGCACGGGTCATCGCTGACATGGTCAATTTGGGAGCTTCAGGAAAAATTCCCAGTAGTACGCTTTAACAGTGATGATGATAAAAAGATGATCAATGGGGCGAAAAGCTTAGAAGAAAACACCTGTGTGAAACTAAGAGATATTTTTCAGAAGGATAAATGAAGACAGAACTAACCCCCGGTGCTTTATGCTGTGCTTTTTCTCTGTCAGTGACAAACACATACAAAGTGAGCAGAATGGGCTTCAGACATTTTGATGTGTGGACTGTGGAGACCAGAGATCAAACCACTGACCTTTGACTGAACTGTCATGGCGACAATGCTACAAGACTTATAACATTTGACAGTATTGTTACTTTGAAAAAAAGGCCGTTAGGGTAGAATAATTTCTTGGTTTAATCACAGCTGCCTACTTTAAAATAGACTTTTAAATATCAGGACTCACTTGGTCAATGAAAACTTTGTATTAACATAAGAGAGCCTTTCATACAGCAGCTTATCATTCATTATTAAAGCCACTCTAACATTTTCACAGCTGACAACTATGTATTGTGACACAGAGTTGGTCTTGTTTTTTTCTCCTTCTTTTATTCGTACCATTGAAGGTAAACTATACAGTTCTGTAAATGAAACATGAATGGAAGTCGCTTGTCCATGACAGTTAGCAGTTAGTTTTGCGTTTCTTAACAATCCCCTGCTAGGCTGTCTATGAAAGCCTTTGTGGCTCAAACATGCAGAGTGCACCGTGTAGTTGGGTCAAATCGAGGTTGCAGATCTTTCACAGCACAAACGGATGCTGAGACCACCTCTTCAGAGAGGTCGTGGTACAGCCGATCTGGTGCACACTGGTGTGCAATCGCTGTGTTCATGCTGACCTAAGCAAACTGTACTCACACCCAGAGTTCCTTTGGGCTGATCTAAATAGTGCCAGTGTGAAAACAACCTCTGAAGCAACAAAAAAGAAGATAATGTGCCGTTTTAGATGGCATAACGCTGTGTTTTGTTGAAAGTGCTACGGTGGCTTTAAATGTGGCATTTGGAGAAGCAGCTGCTCACTCATACATCCAATCCAGTGCATTGACAGATGTTGGCGCTCACTTTAAGAATTCATAATGAAAAATGATAACACAACACAGGCAGTTAAATCAATAATTTAAAATATGTATGATGTGCAATATGACATGCCTTTTTCTTGCTGAAATTGCAATTTTACTGGTTTTTCAATGTGTGTTTTTTTTTTTTTTTTTGAGGCAGCTGCTCTCTCCTTGTACCAAAACAACATCCCATCAAAATAATCTTTTACCAAAATACAGTTTTGTATATTGCCAGTACATGACAATTTAGTGATAAACTTAATTGAATTGATTAAATAAGCTGTTTAAACTGAATTTTTACGCTGAACCAGAAATAATTGTAAGTGTCACTAAATTTTTTGTTAGAGTCAGTGTAACTTATTTTTTGACTCAATGATTTCACTGAAGATCTGGACCTTCTTATCATATCTGTCGCCATTATCAGTTGTATTTTTTTTTTTTAAACAGGCTATCTGGTTTGTTGAAGCAGATTCAGATAAGGAATGGCGTTCATTTTTCTGACATTACATCCAGATTTAAAAGCAGTGTAGTTCTGAGGCACTGTTTTCTCTTCCTGAGGGGGTTTAAAAGTTCATGTATTAAACCTCAGAAGCAGAAACAGCAATGAAATCCAACCTCCACAAATGGAAAGCTTTTATAAATGTTGCAAACAAGAGCCAGGTAATGTTGGGCCTAAATATCTAGCTGAGCATAACAGCTATTAGAAGGTCCAGTCTGAGTGCTGGTTCGGTCTGATAAGTGTCTATGCAAGTTGCTTTTTTGAGGGTTTTACAGATTTATTTCTACCAAACATTTGTTGCGACTCAAGTTTTACAATATCACATGCTCAACATCTCAGGCAGTCCAAACAGAAAACATCATAATTTGACAATATTTAACATGCTTGGACATATTTTAAAACAACATTATAACACTGTGACAGATTCATTCCTTCATTTAGATTTGTCTTTCTTATAATCAGTTTAGCTTCTTTACAGTCACATTTTCCCACAAGCTTCATAAAGCGCTGCAAATCTTTTTTTTAATTGATAATCTGTGGTCTTCATAAGGTGGTAGTCAGCTATAGGTGTTTCTTCTTCTGAGAAAACTCAAGTCCTAAAAAGAGGAAGAGAGAAGAGGAGCATGTCACTAAAGATGGAGCAATCCTTCAGGCCCACCGCTGAGTCGTGAATAATGCAAGGCCACTGCTTCCATCAAAACCAGCTTTAATTGCATTTTTTCCTCCTCTTGTTTCTTCCTGGTAGGGATGTGAACGTGCAGAATTACGGCTGCTCACAAAATACTTTTGAAATAACTGGGGGGTAAAAATCAATCGCCATCCAATTACAGGACATTGCAAGAATGTGTTTCTGTGTTCAGAGTTTGGTCATTTTTCTTTAAAAATTAACATTACATTAAAACATTACTGTTACTTTAAATCAGAACATTAACTAAGAAAATGAATAAATCCAGAAAAAGCCAGTGTTGCTCTTTTTCTTTGTTTATTACACAAACTACACATTTATAGAGAGAGTTACAGAGAATACAGAGTTGTGTGTTTGTTCAGTCTACAAGGTGGTTTTAATTGACTTTAATTTGACTTTAATCTGTCTTTCCCAGTCATCCCTCTTTATAACAATTCCAGCAGCATCAATTCATCATTTGCTCATACAGTATTTATTCTTCCAGTAAGGACATCCAGGTTCGAATAAACATCACAAATCCCTTGAGCCTGAGATTTTATTATCAGTGTCCCATGTGCTTGTTCAGATTGTTCCAGAGCATCACTCAAGCTGAATCACCACCAAAACACAAATGTATTAAATTAGATAATGTTTGGTCATGTGCATGATATTTTGCCTCTTTTTTTTTTTTTTTTTTTTTTTTTTTTTGCTTGCACTTCCTCCCTGCTTCCAAATACAAGCTCCCATGGCACCTCTTTCCACTTGTTCCTTCATGTGTGCAGACAGGTGGAGACTAGTTGCCAAGATAAAGAAATATCCTGAGCTATACAACCCAAAATCCCATCCTCGTACAGATGATTGCAGGAAAGATATTTCCTGAAAAAAACTTGGCTCTAGTGATTCACTTTTAAGGTAAGTCATGTTTGAGGAGTGGGTGTCCACAAATGCTAAGCCTATTTCCACAGTTGCTAAAATATATACCATTGTGCACCGTTTATAAGCATTGCACAAGGACCCAAAATCAACACCCACCAAGCCCCAAATATAATGTGTGTCAATGCTTTCAAGATTAGAAGAGAATGAGTCAGTATAAGATTGTAATATATTTGCTGTGTTTTAATTGAAAGAACTCAGACTTATAAATATGTTATCTCCTCATATTTGTCGGCTTAAAGTGATGCTTAAGATGAGTTATTAACAAATAATGCATGATGCTCTGGTGCTGTTTAGATGGTGTGTTGTTGTTTTGTTTTGTTTTGTTTTTTTTATCACGTCGTTTTAGCACATTTTTGCAGTTTTTGTCTACAATATGCCACTGTGCCTTTACAGCTGTTTCAACTTCATGAGGTAGTATCTAGTCAAATGGCTCAACAGATCATCCCCAGCCGTTCCCTGCTGGTTTCTGTTTGTTGCCACAATCAAAGAGCAGGAAGGCCGTTCCTGACAGTCCGTCAGCATGTATTTGTTCACCTCATCTTGCAGCGCCACAAAGCTGTCCCTCAAGTTCACTTTCTGCTGACCAGCTGTTTCTCTGAATGGTCATGGATGGAGATGAAGAAGAGGAGAAAAAGGTAGAGAATTACCCCCAAGAGAAGCTTGTGTTCCCGCTGCTCCTCTAACTTCTGCCTCGCAGCTTTTCCATGAACAGGCAGAGCAGCTGAGCTGTCGCTGGGGTAATTTGTGTCTGCCACGACTGTCGCCGTTTAAGCACACAGATAGGTACTGGGGGATGTCACTGCAATCAATGTAAAAACCAACCGAGGCATGTAAAGATAAGAAACAAGCCTGAGGGATTCCCAACTGGTGTAAAATGCAGGCAAAAAAAAAAAAACCTTTTCTATGCAATATCTCCTCAGAGTGGGAGCAGAACTCAAGTCCAGGAAGAGGATATGAGGAACAGCATGTGGAAATCAAAACTATAACCGAACGAGCATCTGTCTATGAACTTCATGTCATACAGAAAGCTTTTTGTCCAGCCTGATGGACAGAGTTTAATATCAAGTTGATTTTTAGATGCACGAGTGATGTGATTTTATGGAAAGCAATGGCGATCTAGTAATCCACCACTTTTGAGTAAAATATTGAATTGAAAATGTACAACAACCTTCACATGAAATCTGTTGTCAAAATAATGAATCCTAGTGGGTTTGGTGGTCCCTGAAGCTTTTATCTGGTGCTACAAGGTGGTCGGTCTTGTCATGATCTCTGGGAAATTGAACATCCGTATAACAGAGTGGCCACAATCTGTGGAGACATATATTGATGTAACCTAATGATTTTGGGAGGCTCTGGAAGTTCCCCCTGGTGAATTAAGTCATCTTCACTGACCAGGATGAAATTTACTGTTGAGATCAACAATCCCTGTTTGGATTAATTATAGAAACTTATATAATCCTAACAAACTTTCACATAATGTTATGTTATCATGATTAACTCAGAATTGAAGAATGTCTAACCAGCCTTGTGCTGTTTTCAGTCTCGTTGCAGCATTGAATGTGAAGGTTCATCAAAACCCTGGAAGAAGAAATCTCGTTTCCAACTCTGAACTGGATGTGGTGCTGTTTTCTTCTACAATACTAACCATTTTACCCTTAGAACTTTCTACTTGTAACACACTGAAATTATGTGCTGGGTTTCTGTTTCTCTTTTCCTATTTTGTTTTAAACGAAAAAAAAAAAAATTTTTCTCCCCTCCCATTTCTTCCGGCCTGAGGAAAAAAACTTTTTTTTTTTTCCAATTTCCTTCTGAAACAGAAAACCAAGCAATGAACAATACACAGATTTGTTTTGCATGCAAATAGTAGAAAGTTGTTTGAAACATTTCTCTGTTGGAGATTTACAGGCCACACCACGAAACAGAAAGGCTCTTGAGAATTTGCTCCTTTCAGATGAAAGCTGCCATAGTAATTGTGGTGAAGAAACATTTTTCTTCCTTCTCTATTCAGAAGTGGTTTCTGCCAACACAAAACACTTTTAATTTTCATTCTCTTCACCATCTGATAGCTGCCTAACTTGTGATCACACTGTTCATTTTTTTTTTTTGTTTGTTTTTTTAATCCCTGGCAAAGGGAGGGTTTGTGTTTATGAACAGGAAGTGGGTGAGGAGAGACTTGGGTTGAGTTTATGATGGGGTGTCTTTTTTTCTGTTTTCTTTTTTTGGGTGGGGAGCGCTGGAGAGAGGGACAGGGAGGAGCAAGCTCTCTGTTTTATTAATGTTTTGTTCAAGTATCAACAGACATGGCGTCATCCAGAAATCTCTTACCCCGCCTTTAACTAAACACCAACAGAAAGTAAAAATAAGCCTCAACAACATACTGAACTTAATGAGAACTCAACAAAAGAGAAATAAGATTATGTTTCCAATAAGGAGTCCACTGTCTCTAAGTTGAGTCGTGCATGTTGTTTTTGCTCTGTTACTGTCCTATTTTTTTTTCTCATTTCCTAAATTCCTACTCAGTCTGTTTTTTTTTTTTTTTTTTTTTTGTTTGGTTGTTTTTGCTGGATCACATTTTTCAGATTACATGTCTGTGCTCCAGTGAGCTATAAACAAAAGTTTTTTTTTTTTTATAAACATTTTATTGCATTTTCAGATTTTTAACACAACACACTTAAAGCACACAACATTCAACAGTGATCTGAGCAAAAAGGAAAAAAGATTAAAGTAAGAAAGGAAAAGAAAGGAAAAAAAAAAAAAAAAAAAAAAATTCCTCCCCAATATACAGGAAACCAATATCAACGACAGACAAAAATGTGTATTGTCTTATCTACTAGCAAACATTTCTCATTGCTGGTTCACCCACCCTAGACCCTTCCAATCCAGCCCCACCCCTCTGAATAATTTCACTTAGATCCTTAGGCAAGTAATTATTAGAGGTTGCCATCTGTCCATAAAAGTGTTATCATTTCCTTTTAATTTGGCACTTAGTCTCTCCATAGGAAGGACTCTAAAGATTTCTTTATACCACTGAGTTACAGTGGGAGGCTTCTTGCTGATCCAGTTAAATAATATACATTTCCTTGCCAAAAACAAGAGTTTATTAAGTAGTTTTAATCTTTTTGTATCCAAAACTCTTTTCGCGGGTGGCAACCCCAATAGGAACTGTCCCGGATCTTTACAAATCTTCTGTTTAAAAATTGATGATACTTCCTTAGAAACACATGACCAAAACTTTGATATTATTGGACAGTTCCAGAAGCAGTGTATATATGTTCCACTTGTCACTTTACATTTCAGGCATAAGGGTGATTTATTAGGATCAATTTTATTCAAAACATGAGGTGTCCTATGCTGTCTATGAAGTATTTTATATTGTATTTCTTTAAATTTATTGCTGAGGAACAAAGAGTGGACTGTCTGAATACATCCTTCCCATGCACCTTCATCATATACCCTTTGAAGATCCTCCTCCCATCGCTTAGTAAGCCCATCAACACTGTGTTGGTTACAACTCTGAAGGCTATTATAAAAATATGTGATAATACCTTTATTCAATTTAAAATTAATTAGAAACTTGTCAATTGGTCCCTTCAATGTTTGTGTTTGGGTTGGCTTAAAATTTGTGTTAATAAAGTGACGAACTTGAAGATAGGCAAAAAAGTCTTTTTGTGGGAGCCCAAATCTGTTTTGTGCTTGTGGGAAGGACATGAGGACATTATTATCATCAAACAAATCTCCAACCACACTTACTCCCCTTTCTCGCCAAGACCGAAAAACATTATTTTCCATACCAGGTAAGAAGTCCCTATTACCCATAAGTGGGGTCAGATAGGAAAAGGCACCCTTTCTACCTATAAACCTGTGCATGTCATTCCAGACCTTTAATAGAGCTTTGAAGGATTGGATTGTCCCCTACCTTGAGCAGGGTAGTTTTCTTACAAGTGAGTTCCCCTAATAATCTAAATGGGGCACAAGCCCAAGATTCAAGTGGGTCCTCCATTCCCTTTAAATAGCAGTGAACCCAGTCATAAAAGAATCTGCCATGACAGGCCCAATTGTATAAAATAATATTAGGAAATGCTAAACCTCCACTATCTCTTGGGAGCTGTAGAGTTTTCATACTTAGCCTGGGTTTTTTCTTTTGCCAAATGAACTTTGAAAAATCTCTTTCAACCTCCCTTGCTACCTTTTTAGAAATATACAGGGGCAGCATCTGCATAACATAAAGTAGGCGAGGTAGAACATTCATTTTTATTAAATTAATCCTGCCCATCCAAGTAATTGGCAAATCCATCCATCTGTTAAGGTCGTTCTTTATATCTTTACATACAGAATTAAAATTTCGTCTCAGTAAGATATTAATATTTTGGACAACTGAAATACCTAAGTATGTGAATCCTGAAGCAGACCAAAGAAATGGGAAGTTAGGTATGTTTGGTACATTATGACCATATCCGACTGGCATGGCCATTGACTTAGTAAAATTAATCTTGTATCCAGAGAAAGATCCAAAGGTCTGAATAACAGACATTAGAACTGGTATAGACTCCTCGGGGCTGGTGATAAACAGAAGAACATCATCTGCGTATAGTGCAATCTTATGTGATGTGGATTTAATCTGGAAACCTGCTATGTTGTTATGGCTTCTAATAGCCTCTGCTAGTGGTTCAATGATCAAAGCGAAAATAAGTGGGGACAACGGGTCCCCTTGTCGAGTTGACCTCCCTAGTTTAAACTCTGATGAACTTATGCCATTTACAAGTACACTCGCTCTGGGTGAGAAATATATTAGCCTAATAAGTTTAATAAACCCCTCCCCCAATCCAAATTTTTCCATAATAGTGAATAGATAAGGCCACTCTACGCGATCAAACGCCTTTTCGGCGTCGAGTGAGATAACAAGACCTTGTGCCTGATTAGTATTTGCATGTTGAATAATATTAAGTAATTTTCTCATATTGGTAAAAGAGTTCCTGTTTTTAATAAAACCTGTCTGGTCCACCCCAATTAGGAGTGGCAGGTAGTTCTCAAGTCTTTTTGCCAGTATTTTCGAAAAAATTTTACTGTCGACATTCATCAGGCTAATAGGGCGGTATGAGCTGCACTCATCAGGAGGTTTTCCCTTCTTAAGGATTAAAGATATGTTGGCAGTATACAAAGAGCATGGTAGGGAGCCTTTCTCTATTGAATGCAGGTACATCCTATGCAGGGGTCCATCTATAGAGTTTGCAAATTTTTTATAAAACTCTGGACCATACCCATCTGGCCCCGGAATAAACAAAAGTTTATACAACTTTGTGGACTAAATGGATTGCCTCTGCAGATTGCCAGGTAATTGCTTTGCTCCTCGCAGACACCGAAGTCACACAATAAGACAAACTAACAGAGTGGCAGACCAGCATCTCTTACATGCTGGGAGCTAAAAGTACTAATGCAGTCTGAAGGTTTTGAAGACCTGGAGAGATTTACTCAATAATACTCCCCTGAAAGGTTCCACCAGATAGCAAAACAGAAATTTCTGTAACCTCACAGAACTTTGTTTATCTTTTTTTCTTTAATCAAACTTCCATTTATACTGGGCACTGTTTCCAAGGAGAGGGAATGGAGAGGGATGAAAGAGGGATGTGGAACGTGGAAACCTGTTGCCAAAATGATATTTAATGTTATTGCCATGGGGCTACATCTGGCTTGCTTGGCTAATGTGATACCAGAAATAGATAAAAATTTGAGTTCCTCAACTGACCACTAGGGGTCGGCTTTAACGCAAGTGAATCACCATTGACCTTCATGTCAAAATCTCCACCTTTGCAGCAGAAATAAGCACATTTACAGCCTGGTCCGAAAAAAAAATGGTTTTGGTCTCCATTGACAGATTTTACATCCATTACAACTGTACAGAGCTTTAATATTTATTCACCTCATCAGGGTAGAATTATAAGTCACAAATTTATGTATAATTTGGGACGTGTTTCTTTGAGTGACAGTAGTCTATGTTGTTAATGGCAAGCTGTCACCACTGACTACTTGGTGCTATCTAGCTTTTTTTTTACATCTGAGCTGTGAACCAAAAGCTAATAAAGCATCATCACTCTCATTTTAAATACATGGTTTGCTGTGCAGTTTACCGGACTTGCCACCGAACAGCTGTTGACTTACAGCATTTGGCTAGGGCGAAACTTAGCGAAGCAGCTCGAGTTAGCAGAAGGTGGCCCCCATCAGCTTCTTCTTCTTGCAGCAGTAGGTACCAACAAAACTCACTTCTGCCTTCAACTACGTGTAGAGTGCATATATACGGTCACTCTCAAACTTTACAATGTTAATACCTTATATGGACTATTATTCACAATATGTAGATATTTTTAAACCACGTATTTTAATCACGAGAATTCAAATTCAAAATATTGCACCTTCATCTTGATAGAGGCGACCCAAGTACCATGAAATGGTGCTATTTTTATCCGCTAGGTGGCAGTAACGTGTTGCATTTGGGCCTTTTTGTGGACACAACCACTTCCTGTAAAGAAAGCAACGAGCCAAAACAAACGATACATAACATTTTCATAATTTTCTACCTTAAAATAACCATGGTGTACTACTACAAGGCTACAGAGTGTACATCACATAGCACCAGAGCAAAGACGCTCAACATCCATCCCTTCAGATGACTAGAAAGGCACAGATCTGCTGATCCCCAGATGAGTGTGACTGCTGCCCCTTTACATGTCCTGTTCCACGGTACTCGTGAAACCTCTGTTGACGGATGTTTAGCATATTTAAGATTCATATTGTGTTTCTTAATGTGGTCAGGGGAGCTGATGAACCGTAATCCAGTTGTCTTTTTTTGGGGGGGGATCACTTGCTACCATTGCCTCCTCGTCAGGATTTCATGAGTTTGCCCAAAGATTTTGAGATCATGTGTGAATCACAGAGCAGTCCACATGATGGTCCCTGGGTGGGGTTTGCGCTGATAAATGAGCTTCCAGAGTGCACTCCCAACCTGCGATCCATTTAAATTCGTAACTTACAACAAATTTTGCTTGGCGGTTATGAATCTGTATTAGGTTTTCAGTAAGGAGGTGATTCATGTGCAAGTCTACCCACAGATACATCAAGATTTCATGAATGAGGCCCAGGGAGTCTTGTTTGCATCTCCAAATTCTATATTTAAGGATCTAACCTTTAGTATTTTTATATGCTTTCACCGTCCGTGCAATGAATTGATACCAGAGGAGTATAAGTGAATATGAAGAGAAAACATCAGACATTTGAAAAGGAACATGGGCAATTTAGTGTTTGAAGTTGGTAAAGCACTGACGCTGGCAATTAGCTCTCAAATGCACTGAAGACAGTTGGACTGCATGAATGTCAGGCAAACATTAAGGGAAAAAAATGATCACTGACAGACACAGAGCAGGCACAGACATGAATATAAATCCCTCTCTGAGGGATGTCTAACCTTCAGCAAAGCGTCAGCGCATACATGTGTATACTTTACGCAAAATATATGCAATCATCTTTCCGTGTTGGAAGCTGCTGCTTTATTTCTTGATTTCTTAAATTTAGACTGACGATGTCGATGGAAACGGTGTAATGTAAACACTTACGAGGAAAATAATGATCCAAACAGTAAAGAGAGATCCCCACCAAGAGGAGAATTACAGCTCATTATCTTAAGTATGCACTGATCACACCCTTGCTTTCCACAACCAGAACTCTCACCTCACAACAGCAGAAACACTTTTAATGTGAGATGACTCCAGCGGTGCTCTCTTTATTTAGCCAGCAGTGATTGTATCAGACTTATGGGAGATTCTGCAGTTTACTGAGTCTTGCAATCTTCTCATAAATGTGACAGAAGGACAACAAGCAGCGTTGAGTTAACAATCAATTAAAATGGAGACAGGAAATAAAAGTACATTTTGCAGTTACATGCAGTTAAATGATGAAACAGTAGGCTACAAAATAACTTATAGTCAAACAGAGATAAAAAAAAAAAAAAAAAAAAAGAATGACCAAAGTTAATTAATGCTTTTGCATATTTATTCAATTGCTTTTCAACAACATTATAACCTCAAAAAACTGAATGACAGAATGTGTTTACCACAATTATAATAAACACCAAAAATGCCACAGTGACAATCAGTGTTGGGGTAGTTACTCAAAAAAAGTAATCCATTACACATTACTAGTTACTTTTTAAAAAAGTAATCCCTTACTTTACTTAGTTACTCGCTGCTGAAAGTAACTAGTTACATTACTAGTTACACTACTTTTGGATTACTCCGCAATATCACCTGAGCTGCACCTAACTTGATTGCCAATGAACAACATATAGTTAGAACTTTATTACTGCAGTGCCCAGATCAGCACAAATGTGTATTCTAATGAGGAGGACATACACAAGATCTCTTTTATGCACTTTGATGCAACAAAGCTGGAAAAAATGACAGGAACATTTGCCAAAAGAGGCTACAAGACTTGCTGTATGCAAAATGTTTCAAAATAAAATTGGGATTAAAGCTTTCACTCTAATCTTAATTCACTCAGTAAATGTCTGTTTATACTTCCATGACGTAAGCATCAGCAAACTGAATTTCTTTACAACATAACTTAAGTCGTCCTTCCAACCACCCAGTACAAACAAAGTTTGTTTAAATTATATGATTAAATAAAATAAGACAATGGCTCTCATCACAATATCAGACAATGAATGAGACTTCAAAGGAAAATACCTTAACACTACATATGAAATGTAATTTGTAATTATGTGAACTATAGCTTTACAGTAGATTTTTTCTTCATCCTACTCGACATTCTCATCAAAGAAATAGTTATACCTCAGCAGGAGGAGTCTCTCAAACCGTTTGTCAGACAACCTGTTCCTCTTCGGAGTCAGTACCAGGCTGCCAAGGCTAAAGAGCCTCTCAACCGGTGCACTAGAGGGTGTGGCTGTGTTGTACTTCAGTGATAAAGTCTTTATTGTGGGGAAACGGTGCAGGATCTCCATCTCTGACCCCGACTGCAGATAGTCAATGACTTCAGTTTCATGGTTGTAGGGGGCTAGATCCTCCTCATCAAAGTCAAAAAAGTCATTCTTACTTGTGCTGGAGGTGGGTGTCTGAGGCCTATGTACAACCTGCTTGTCGGGGGGGTAAGCACGGCATTCAGTGATCAGCAATGTCTTTAAGGCATCTCTCCTCTCTTCTTCTTTCAGCCACCGCATTTTAAACCTTGGTAGTGTGACAGCAGCAAGGAGAGCATCTTTGCTGTCCAGCACCAGCTCAAATCGTTTCTTGATGGCCTGCAAATGCGATATGGAAAGATTTGATGAGCTTGGCTGTGTACAGTATCATTTGTAGTGCATAGTATTAGATTTAGCTTCTCAGCTGTAGTTGCCATGTGAGTAAATGAGGGATTGTAACATCTGTGGATTCACTTAAAAAGTTTAAAAATAATTATGAATTGACATTTTACGGTGCTTCATGTAGTGTACATTCACTTATTAGATTTTTTATATGTATGTGATGACCACATGAATGGTCTTTTTATTTATTCTATCATCTTAATAATTAGCTGTTAGTAAACTCTGATGCAATTACTTTAAATTTGTGCTGTCCCTGTAAAAAAAAATAAACAAATTAAAAATTCATAAAATAATGCTTTTGACTTTCAAATTCAAGATTATTAAAACATACATACCTGTACTATGGCATTAGGCAGGCCTGCTGTCATCTGGGAGAGCCCATCTTGCAGTGCCAGTGTCCTTGACATCAGAATCTCCAGTGTTGGCAGGAGACTGCCATAATAGCTTGGAAGTCAAGCCTCGTCTGCTTCGATGGTGTCGGCATGTTTTCCTCAGCGTCACTCGGGGTCCGTCCTTCTTTAGCCACTAGCTTGGTGTTAGCATGTTGCCGATGTAGGTGCTTGGACAGATTTGAGGTGCTGTTTGTGGCAGTGGATAGTTGCTTCTGGCCAGGGCATAGTTTACACTTTACAGTCACATTCTTTCCCTTTACCACAACAAATTCGAAGTAGTGCGCGTATCTCCACCCGTCAAAAGACGTCCTGAGCGGCTCTGCCATCGTTTCTTCTCCACCTTCATGAAATCGCGCTTCCATCTCTAGGTCACGTAAAATCACGTTGCTGAGGTCAGACAAGCGTTGCGCAGCCCGTGAACGTGCATGAAAGGGATATTTGATTTTTTTTTTTTCTGTCCTCCCGCTCTGCATATAGCTGAACATCTTAAAGCAGGGGTGTCCAAACTCGGTCCTCGAGGGCCACTGTCCTGGATGTCTTAGAGGTTTTCCTGACACAACACACCTGATTCTAATGAATGAATCATAATCAGCTTGTCATCCAGGTCTGCACAAGTCAGTTAATGACCCATTCATTTGAATCAGGTGCGCTGAAGCAGGGAAACAAAGACAGACAGCGGACCTCGAGGACTGGAGCTGAACACCCCTGGTTTAAAGTAACTAAAGTAACGCATTTTTTTTTGTCTAAGAGTAACTGTAATGTGATTACACAAATTACAACTGTAACGCAGTACATTACTGCGTTACTGGCGAATGTAATCCCGTTACAGTAACGCGTTACTTTGTACCGCGTTACACCCAACACTGGTGACAATTCTCAGAAGCCTGTTTCTGGTTTGTTAAACGCATAATATGATTCCCTGCTCAGAGCAGGGAATAAATTAAATAAATTAGAACAAAGCAAATAACATGACAAGGAGAAGAAAATAAAAACAATGAAAATTAAAAATGCATTCCAGTTAGCTTTACAGATATCAGACATGAATTTAAATTAACACACGATATGAGATCGACGGCGACTTGTTTACCAGCAGCCAGGTGGTAAACAAGTCCTTCACACTGAACAGATTCATGCATCACACAATAAACACTTTATTAGCCAAACGTTGGTAAAAGTGTAGTTACAGCGCGGTGAACGTGTCGAAATTCCACTTAAATAATTACGAGCAGGACTCTCTCTGTACTGAAATGATGTATATGAACTTTGCCAGTAAGTGTGGCTGGTAGGTTTTGTATGATCATCCCTGAGGACCTGTGAGAGTCCCGCTTGTGGAAGGTGTTGTGATGTTTCGAAGCACAGAAGCTCATTATTCGGAGTCACACTTCACCTGCTTCTCTCAGCAAGTGAGAGTGATCACACATCAATAGCGTATCCTGCAGCTTGTCAATATGCTTCTCTACCTCTGACACTTTACACCTCAAGCAAAGCAAGTAAAACTGTTTATCTCATCGTGATGATTTATCAAACAGGGGGTAGACTAATTCAGATGTGTTAAGCTATAGCGCGCAAAGAATACTTTGGTTTGTACATTTTCCAAAATGAGATTCTCATTTATGTCTCCAATTGACAACTTTTTATATCAATAATCAATGAAGAAAACATTTAAACCCATAAATACGGTGAGCAAGTGTCTGACATTCCTGCTGTGACTTCTTTTGGTACCTACAGACGAAATGCAAATGTTTTCAGAAGGTAGTCCAGTTACCAGGATGAAGAGTTTGCATTTTAAATCCGTAGCATGCATGTCATCCCATCTACCTCTGGTGCCAAATTATGACCCTGGGGCCTGAAAGAAGTCTAATGTAAAATGAAGAGCCATCAAGAAAGCAAAACTGAGGAAAATGTGTGTAGTATTTATCAGAAAGATGTGGAAAAATACAGCATGTTTTCATACAGGTTAGAGAGCAACACAGTCTCCAACGTCAGGAGATTGAAAAACCAAATCTGTGGACTGCGAGCTGGAAGTCTTTAGAGCATCAATACTGTAACGGCTCTGCAACCTTCACTGCACTTAAACTTCAGAACCTCTTTTTTTTCAACACTGATATTTTTCTAAAACCAACAAAAGTTGCTCTTGCCAGTTTGTTTGCGAGTTCAGGAAATTCCCCCAGACAGTGCTAAAGAAAATAAAAGACAATTTCGTTCTGGTCAAAAGAAGACGTGATTGTTGGGTCGACAAGAAATCAGCATTGAGAGAAGAAACGCAGGGGAATGTTAGGATTCGCTTTAACAAAAAGTATTGATCTGTCTGACGGGCTTCTAGTGTTGGTCCTGTATCGCTAAGTCTGGAGAGTCTCCTGGCTGTCACAGATAGAGAAATGCTCTTCATGTGAAGATACATGTGAACTTAACTACATGTTGAGTTTTTATTGATCACAGACCGTTTTCATAGCATTACATAAAGGATTGTTGAAACATGTTATTGTTCAACAGTCTGCACAGTATTTGGACCTCTCTATTTCCTCTCTACATGTGCAAACAGAACCCAAATCAACAGCTTTGCTGACATTCATGATATACAGTAGTTTCAGTTAACAGAAAACATTCATGCGCATGACACGCAGAAATATATGAGTAAATCATAACCAAGCGGCGTCATTCCAACTTCTGGGTTGAGTCCAAGGAGATACTAAGAAACGTTGCAGGTCCTTGACTAACCACAGCGGGCTGGCTCCAAAAAGAAAGTTAACCTCCACTGACCTCCATGACAATAAACATATTCACAGCTGGTTCAGAAAATGGTTTTGGTCTCCATAGCTAGATTTCACATCCATGACAAACGTACGGGGGGCGAATTCGTTTGTACAAAACCAAGTAAAGCTAATGTATCTACGAAGCAATAAGTATATGAAAACTAATTAGGGGTTTGGTCTTTTGATTGGTGGCAGGCGTAGCCAATGGCCATCTGTCGTCAAGTTTGCAACTCAGCTCTGTCCTGTATGTATCTGTGAACGTTGGCCAGCAGCTCTGCAGCTTCATTTCAGGATCCTTGCAAGGACCCATCACTCCTGCCAAAGTTAACGCAGGTAAACGCAGGTTAACAGGTCAGTACCTCGAGCAAGGCTGAGTAACGACGGGTCCCAGCAGAGCTCTGCTAGTCTTCGTTTCAGCTACGACAGCACTCGTTTCAAATGTTGTTTTCGGTTAAACTTGAAATGAGGATGTTTGGACATATTTGAACTGAATGACTGTAAGGTTATCTTCATGGTCATCATAGATTGGCATAAGCCTAGCCAACCTATGATGCCTAGATTTGACTGGCCTATTTATAACATTTGCATTACACACTATGAAGAAACAGAAGCATCAAATCATTCTTCTGAAAACCTGTGAGTGATGTCACAGGGAGTTTTTTCCAGTTCTTCTTTTACAGTCTATGGTCTGTGATTATAACATCTATTGTTTTATTATGTTCCGTATAAATTTTACATATATTCAAATATGTGCAGATTACACATGAAGATAATTATAAAACTGGCTCATTCTTTCCAATTCAGTTTCAAGGGATTCAGAAAATTAACATAATGGCCAAATAAATTCCCAAATAAACACGGTTCTTACAATTCAAATATACTGTAGCTTGTTATGTTTAAAGGTTTGTTTTTTTTCTTATCAAAGGCTTTGTTTGACCCTGCATACAGCCAGGAGGACCTACATCAGATCACCCCCCTCAGGTGATGTAAACCACTGGAGCACAAATGATGCACAAATTATACTTTTCGTTGTACTTGTGACAATGACAATAAAGAGAATCTTGAATCTTGAAATGCTCTTAGTGAAAAAATGTTTTCAGAAGCAGATTTCTGCTGCTGTGTCGCTTGCAGAAAACAAGGATGAAAATAAACCCATGGTGACAAACACATTTAGTACAAGGTAAAGTCAGGATGACGCTAGCATTATGCCACAGCAAAGAGGAAAGTCTTTAAGTGTGTTATACATCTTTCTCTTTCTTGTTATGCAGGTTCCAATATGTTCTCGGCTGCTTCTGGTTACATATTGTGCTTCTGTGCATTTGTAGGCGCATTTTGTTTCCCAAATGAAATACTTCTGTGCCTTTTTATGCTCACGTAGCAATAAAGATAAATATCACTTTAAACTTTTGCATTCTCATGAATACGATAGGATAAAATGTATCCATTTGAAAGAATATGATGTAAGGTGAATTTAAAATGTAGCGGAACACATTTTTTTTTAAGAAGGAAAGAACTAAATATACAAACCTGATAACTGAGCAGTCTCTGCAAATTTCACGCCCCTATTTGGCAGGATTTTAGTGTTTGTCTTACAGAACTGTTCAAGTATAAATAAAAGACAGACAGCAGACTAATCATGTTGTCTAATTAGGTTTTAGAAGTCATTGAAAATCATAAAACACTGGGCAGTTGTCGCAAGAAAAAGCTGTAAAGGGAGCTGATTGTTTCCAAAAGTCGGGACAGGAACGACAGCACTTCTTTAAAGTAATCAAATATTCCTTGAAATAAAAGTGAAACTGATACTTTAACATCAAACCCTCCTTTGCTTTAATAATAATGGCTATTGTGAAAGTCGCTAGTTGCATATTGTTCCAGCCAGAGAGAATCAAGATTGTTGGAGAAAAGCCTTTTCCTGCCCATAACTTCCAACCCCCAAAACTTTCCTGCAGATGATCTCATTACTGTCTTACCAACTTGTGAGACAAATTGTCCAGATAAGTTGATTCCTAGTGGTGGTAGAGGCACTGTGAAGCATCACCAGACATTTTAAAAGGCTCCCATCTCATCCGGGTGAGTGCTTCGACAAATAAGGAGGAGAGGAACGATGGTGGAGAGAGATGAAGGTGAAGACGGGGGAGGCTGAGGAGGGGGAATCAGCCGAGCAGAATGGAAACCTTGTCGAAGGTTAATGAGCAGAAAGATAATGTTTTAGCTTCAAATCCGACCCTGTCACCGTGTGGAGCCCTGGGAAGAGGGATCATGGAGGGAGTGGAGACGAGGATGGTGATGTGTTGGAATTTGTGTGTGTTTGCCTGTAAATGTGCTTCTGTATGTATGTTTTCATACATGTTAACATCACAGCTGGGTCAGCAGGTGCTTTGTAAATATCATAAAGCCTCACAAACTATACAGAATAACAAAGGGATGTGTTTTTGTAGGACTCGAGGAAGGTTTATCTAAAGTTAGGATGTATTTCCTTATAAAATGAAAAGGAGTGTATTTTCAACACAAAATGTGTCCAGCGGCAGCACAGCCGTCAGATATGTTTAATGCTTCACTATTTTTTCTGCATTTCTAATCAGCTGCTGTAAATTCCACCAGCAGGCTTGTGCACGTTCAGATCAAGGTTATTATAGTTTTGAAATTTTCTTTAGTTTTTATTTTTATTTAGTTTTCCAGTTTGCTTTTTTATTTCAGTTTAGTTTTAGTTAGTTCAACAAGTAATTTAGTAGTTTTAGTTTAGTTTTTATTTTGAGGAATTGACTAGTTTCAGTTTAGTTTTTATTTAGTTTTAGTCTTAGTTTTAGTTTTTCTTCTTCTTGCAGGATGCAGCAGTTTATACACCTTTTCGACTTGAAAATTGTGGACATGCGCCCCCTAGTGGCCCCGCCATAACTGGAGGGTGCGGTGCTCCATCAAGTAACCCAAACACAGCAGCGTGGAGGATCTGTTACGGATAACACAGACATGTCTTGGATTGATGATGTTAGGCAGTGGCCTCCAGTTACAGATGAAGGTAGTTTATCGCTGTTTTTAATGATGGGTTATGGAAATAGCATGATCTATTCCCATAATCAAACACTAAAAACTGTGGAACGCTGGCTATAACTAACGTCAACAAGCCATAAAGATTATGCTGCTGTAATGTTAACGCGAGCGGTAAATTAGGCTATGTGTTAATGTTATATTTAATTTATTTTATCATTCTCCTAAGTCATTCATTCATTCATTCATTCATTCATTTATAGGCTTGTGCTAGTACCGAGGGCTACAGTAGCCTCTTACTGCTGTTCTTTCGGCCAGAATCGTCCGGGACTCTCAGCGAGACTATGAGTAGTACGAGATTGAATGTTAACGAAAACTCACCCGGCTGTATTCATTTGGAACAAAGTCCTTTCTGTTGATATTTTTCACCCACGTCTTCCTAACTTCTTGTTCTGCAAACAAGGCAGTCTTCGTGCATACTTTCTTCTTCCATTGTCGAATTTTCACACCATTGTTGGCACAGTTTATGACGGAACATGTATTCCCACTCGACCGACTCGACATTATAAAAATATATATTTGTAGAAAGAGAAAAACACTGGTTAATCTGCGAGCCGGTGAAAGAATCGCTCTGTAGCACCCTCCAGCAATGGTGGTCGGGGTACTTCCGGGGGGCTGGCCCGAAAAGGTCTATATCCGCTATGCTGCCCCCTCTCTGGAGGGAGGGTATCACAGCGGCTGCTGCAGGACAGGCAGTAATCTCTATGGCAGTAATCGAGGGAGAAAACGAAACGACAACGAAAACGAAGCTGAATTTATCTACAATTCAGTTTAGTTTTAGTTAGTTTTACATCCTTCATTGTAGTTTTTATTTAGTTTTCGTTTTTTTTTTAATTGTAGTTTTTATTTTTATTTCAGTTAACTGAAATATTTTTTCATTGCTAGTTTTAGTTTTAGTCTTAGTTTTCGTTAACTATAATAACCCTGGTTCAGATAACCACAGGCACTAACAATATAACATGCTTGCCATATTTTGTTTTCACGGTGCCTCCTGCCACAAACGCAGTTGGACATCATGTTCCTGAACATTTATTCTGTTTATTTTCCTTTGTCCTCAGTTGTGGATTTGTCATAACTGGGATTTCGTTTGTTCAGGAAGAAGCCGAGCTTCTTACTGAACTACCACTTTTAATAAGTTCATCATGCAGGAGCTCTGAGGATTTCTCTGTGTGCAAGTAAAGCAATGAGGACAGAAAACAGTTTGTCTAGGTGTATTATGTGTGTCTCCTCACAAGTAATAACCAGCTCTGCAGGAGCAATACTGTGTTTCAGAAGAAATGAGTTGCAAGTAAAAGTCTTGCTCTCAACATCTTGCTCAGATCAAAACAGTAGTTTTAACAAAAACTGTAATTTGAATGTAATCAGCAGGTCAGGACGTCCATGTTTCATCCAACCCAGTGGTCATGCAAATGGAATGGAAACCAGAAGAATATGAACAGTGCACATACGTGGTATCACACACACATCAGCTTGATCAGCCAGCAAACATGGCGTCAACTGGAGGTAAGCAGTGCTGGCGGATGGTTTTAACACATGCTTTCAGCTGACGCTCCCGCTTTCCACTCCTGCAGATGACTGCTCCTGTCAGCCTGTGGTAAATCATGTTGCTGCTGGGTTGTTTTTTTCTTTTCTTCTTTATTTCCTTGGTTAAGCCATTTGGCTGAGTTGAGAAAAGAAACAGGAAGCCTTTTAAATTTTTGGAAATAAAGTTATGATTAAGGTCATAAAATATCTTTTTATAAACTGAATGGTTAGAGTTTGGATAGTATCGGCCTGGTCACTGGTAAACATGACATGTACAGAACCTGCATAGGAACCATATACATTACATTGCTTTTATTTCTGGATTCCAGAAATGTAAAATATCAATTTGAGGAAAATGGAGCATGGCATTAACTTGTCCACTATTGTGTTTAAAACATAAAAAAGGGATGACAGATCTAAAATAAATTCTTAACTTGCATGTTAGTTCATAAGCTGTGGATTGTCTTTAAGATCTACACGTTGGTTCTTGGCCTTTTCCAGAGCAATTCATGAACCTCCACAACAGCGAGCTTCATCTCTATTCACAGATGCTCCTGACCCTCAAAAACCTCTAACTTATAAATTCATTTATAAATTCTCTGTGATGAATGTTTTAACTAAACCAGCTTTGTTGTCTGGTTGGCTCAGCAGCTCAAGGTAATCATGTGTTTCTATCGGGGTTCTATGTTCTGTTGCTCTGTTGATTTTTCTTTTCTCTCCTCTTGGAATTTAAAATTAACCTTCTAGCTAATTGCTACGCTGTCCTCTCTAAGCTCCATTAGGGGTTTATTGAACTCCGCTTAATGCCTTGCATCCTCAATATCCTCACTTAATTTTGCAAATTGCAATTGTTTACTCACTCAATCTTATTAGCTTGTTGTTGATTCATGGATTTTCTGAAAACCAGCTCTAAAATAAATATCTGTTTGCTGACATGTTTGTGACATTATTAGTCATAGACTAATTACATCTGGTTTACTGGGAAGTAGGAGAATATTCCTCCTTTTTTGATGTTTCAGTTTTCTTACTTCGCTTCAAATTTTCAAATCTTTTTTTTTTCTTACTATTTCTCACCACTTTCCTGTAACACTTCTGTTCAAGTGCTGGAAGAAGCCGTCATGGACTGTCACCACAACAATTCAAATTAGCGTCAGCATGCAGCGGTTGTCTAAGACACAGTGTTGTTGGATGGAAGCAGTGAAAATATCACTCTCCAACATTTTCATGTTGTTTCATAGGTCACTGAGAATACATCACGTAATGCTGGTTTAAACAAAAGAGAATAAATAAATGGCTCATATATCATAAAACAGCAACATAGTCGAGAGGTTGGGAAAATTCTAACAAGCACTTGTTGACCTGTTATTAGAACCACGGCCGAAAATCAGTCAGGTGTGTAGCAGACAAAAAACGTGCTTAAAGCAAATAAATGGACTGAGACAAGGACTTGAAAAAGAAATGGGGGGGAAAGTCGTGAAGGTTGCTTGAGTCCAGTTTCAGATTTTCAAAGTCAGCAAATTGGGGGATGGATGTTCAGATTACACAACCTGCTGTTTTGTGATCCATCTTGATGTTGTTGTTTTTCTCTGTTCACATTACGTGATTGCCAGTGGTGTCATGGTCTGCCATGACGGCCATTTTAGGCTTTTCTTTGTTCTGTGTTAAGTTGGCGTCAATCCCTGTCTTTTGTGTCACCTGTTTCCTGTTTTATTTTGAAGGTCTGTCTTGTCTCCGTTGTTTTCAGTTTTGCTTCCTTCCCTCTTGTTATCCTGATTGTCTGCACCTGCCTCTCATTGGGTTCCCTGTGTATTTAAGTCTTGTCATCTCCCCTGTCTGTGCTGGTCCATTGTCTTGCGTTGTCTCATGTCCTGTAAGTACTGTTGGTTTTTGGTCACTTGTTTTTCCTCCATGTTTCCCGGCCTGGATACCTGGATTACTTTTGTGGGTTTTTTTTCTGGGTTTGTTTTAGATTTTGTCTTTTTTCACATTTGGATTACTTTTGTGGATTTTGGTTTTCTTGGTCTTTTGGGTTTTTTCGTTTCGTAAAATACTTTTTTTTTGAGCATACTCCTGCATTTGGGTCCTCCATTCTGCCTCAAAACTTGACAATTGTCAAGTGGAGGGTCACGCACTACATGACCAGACAGTGACTCAGTCACCCAAAGAGTTTCTAAAACTACAAAACACACACACAAAGTTGATTGTTTGAAAATGAGAGGAAGCAAGGGAACAAACGTTGGAAGATGTGCAGTTTCTTCAGAGCACAAACTAGATTTTAAGTAAAGGAATGAGGGAGCACATGCAGGTAGCGGAGACCGTCTGTGCTACAGACAGCTGAAGGAGTAAAAGCTCCTGCTAAATTTCAGCTCCAGATATCTCCTTTGTTCAATATCCACTGGCCATTTGTTATGGTTCAGCGATGCTTTAGCAGGCGCCTTTGACGGGCCAACAAGTTGTTCACACAAAATGATCAGCTGTCTTAACCCCGTAACCCTGCCAAGTTGCAACAAACCAGTTGGCGAGCTCTGCGACAGCTACATCAGGTCTAAAATCACATTGTCTGAAAGCGCCCTTACCTGTCAATATCCCCTCCAGTTTTAAAATGTTTAGTTTGTTAAATACCTCTTAGTAATAACAGTCTACCGAGCTTCCAGGAAAATGGAAAGAGCATCCAGTAACCAGATGTACAAAAGTAAAAACCTGATTATGTCCAATGAAAGGAACTCAATATATTTGAATCAGATGCCTAACAACAATGTTTGCATCTTCTCAATAAGTTAGCGTTTTCTCCCAGTGATGTGGCTGACAGTCCATCAAGAAAAACGACACCAAAGGACTTGTTTCATAATTCAAAGTTGTTACCATGAAGACAGAAATTACAGAAAAACTGTTTCTCCCAAAACAGCACACTTGCCAGACGGCTTGGTGTGAAGGAGACTGTAAAGCAGGTCAAGTATGTGGCCTCACATTTGGCTCTCAGAAGCCTGAACAGCCATTTTGATCACAACCTTCAACCAGTAATAACATGCACTAGAGGGGATGGCTTAAAAGCCAGCAACGCCAGGGGTGAAGCCAGAGAATCAGTCATTTGGAGTTAGTTTTTGCTACCAATTTTACCCATCTAGAGAACAACAAACTTCCAACTTCATAAAGCACTAATGCTCCAGACACACGCACACACATACTGGTTTCCATGGTTCATGGGGACCAAGTTTGTAATCATCACTTGTGGGGACCACCCTTTCTAGAGGTTCTACAAGTCTGAAAAAAATCAGGTAAAGTATGCATTGGTCAGTAAGCCTAAACACACCTTAAAACCTTTGAAAAGGCAATGTAGTGTTTTCACCATGCAACATGGGGACCTCCGTAAAAACGAGTCAATGTGTTTACAGGGGACACTATTTGCATAAATTTACATACTTCACACAAATGCGTATTTTACTTGTGGGGACCTATCTTTTTTTTTTTTTTAACAATTTTTTATTTTATTTTAATTCATTTTATGCCAACTTAAACAGTGCAGACATACAGTATGCTTATCTTTGTACCTTTGGTTGTAGCAGCATATTGTCCAATATACAATGGACAATATCCCTATCTTTATACTTACATGGCAAACAATTTGCTAAATTCTCCAACATACTGCATCTGGGAGTTTAACTTCTACTGTAGCGGTATCTAGAAAGATGCAGATTGACTCATTTCTAATCACTCGTGTTGTGCAAGTGATGAGGATGATTCTTAAAAGGATGGCCATTGTGACAAATTTCACTATTATAAATACTACCCATGTCAACACATTACCTATTGAATCGGTTCAAAACCTTCATGGCTATTTAAAAAATGTGCTAACAGGGTAACAGCTGTGCCTGAATGATTAGATCTGTGGAACTAACTCCAGTATCTGCTAAATATATGGAGACTGATTCCCAAGTGTAAAAAAAAAAAAATCATGTCTGGTCTTGTTAGCCTATGAAGACTGCGCTACTACTCAGTCAACTCATCCAAACAAAAATCAAACCAATTTGACTTGTACACCATACCTTTTATTAAACAAGGTTATTAAACAAGGTAAATTAGCGGAGAACTCTCTTTTCATTTCTTCACAAATTACAATTTTGCAATTAACAGTATGTGTATAAAACATTCACAACTTCTGTGATACCATAAAACAAATTTTCTTCATTTGTAACTATCCAAATGTTTTATAACTAAAGTTGGCATTCAGACAAAGGTTTGTTTCACTTGTGCCATTCAACACTACCATAAAGCATCAAGCTTTTAAAGGAATACCTGCCAAACTGAACAATTGGCATCATAAAACTACATATCTAAGAAAAAAACAAAACTTCTCTACAACCCTTTTCTTTGTAATTGCCATACTATTTACCCAATATGTTTTGACTATTCCTTTTTTCCTCCCTTCCTCCATCCTTTCCTTCTTCCTTCTTTCATCCCTCCTCCATTCCTTTCTCTATCCTCCTTCCCTTCTTTCTACCTTCCCCTCAATCTCTCTTTCCTCCCTCCTTTCTGTCCCCCCTCCCTCTTTCCTTCTTCCTCTACTTAACTTTCTTTCCTCCATCCTTCTTTCTTGCCTCCATCCTTCCCTCTTCTTTCTTCAGAGGACAACAAGAGGGTTAAATCTAGACATTTAGATTAGACTACTTAGACATTTTCCTTTTTAAGGCGGTAATCCGGTTGTACACATAAAATTTCAAGTTCCGCCAGTCTCTGTTCCTGAGAGCTTCAGATTCAGCCCTTAAACATTTTTCACAATCACTCTTTGACGGTACAGTACAAGATCGGATGAACTGATTCATTTGCCTCTCTACTGCCCTAATCTCTGCCGGCTGCCAGCGTGCTCTTTTCTGTGGAGCTTTACCTGTAAGTGAGGAGACAAAAACAAAAGTTTTATTAACAGTGTAAGGGAGACGCTACAGTTCCAAGTCCTGTGCCAGTACATACAGTACAAGTGAAATTAAGAGGCTGATCAGAGCTGAGATAAGCATCGGTCCTGAATTATTTGATCAGTTTACAGCTGACAAATTTACAGCCGAGCCACAACTTGTGATTAGATGGCATTATAGGCCATAAGAAAGGCCCTTAAAAGTGCTTTAGTTTTTGAGGTTCCTTCCGGACGTGGAACAAACAAGAATGTTTTCTGTACATAATCAATAATGTCGCTGCAGTATTTATGTATTTAGATGACATTATTTTGAGTGCTGTTGGAGCAAGCAATTAACTACAGTGTTTGCACAGTACAGCGCTGATCCACCAGACCTCATTCACAAAACAAACATTTTAACAGTTTGCGTGTCGTCTTGCAGACAGACGACACAAAGCAATAATTCAGACTTTTTATGAATCTGCATCATGATGTCAATTCGTGATACTTTTGATCACTTTATTACGATTAAATCTCGTGAATATCTGAGTTTATTTTGATGTGGCTAATGACACTTTGTTTTGGTGTACAGGCAGTAACATTACACTGCTAACCCTAACAGTGAAATAAAATCACTTTTTATAGCTTAAACTAAAATTTAAACAATATATTGAGTTACCCTGCTGTACAAGAGCATTGTTATTCTTGTCCTTCACGTGAAGTGTCAAGACGTGGGGTACCTGACGCTTGCATTGTGACCGCTGAGCTTTTCCCTCTATTTTAATGATCTCCTCATGATTGACAATACTCCGCCAGCAGATGATATTGTGAATGTAGCTCTCAATGCGTATTGAAGACCTTTCTGTCTTCTTTCTGATATCTCCGAACCGTTTTTCCAGAAATTTGATATTATTTCCTTTGGTATATCTCTCACTGATATAGCTGAAAACTTCTCATGCTAGGAGCGAAAGCTTGACAGGCGTAGCAACAGTATCCATGGGGGGCGGGACTTAGCAAAGGGTCAATTTGTACTGAAATGCAGTACTAAAATGTACTCAGTTAGCAGTCCACCAGTGCTTGGGGGCCACCAGACTGAGGGTTGCAATGATGGCTCTCATTAATCTCCTGTCTTCAAATCTAGTGATATTACAATAAAAAAAAGAGTAAAAAACAAAAAACAAACAAACAAAAAAACATCACCTTTGGAGGAATATCCCACAGTACTGACTCCAGATGATGATACGTGCTCTGCTGATGGCAGTTGTTGCTTGTCTGTTGAGTTTTCATTCCTCACAGCATCTGCAACAGTTTCCTCTGTTGACGGTTCTATGACATACACACAATGTACCTGATAAGACATACTTCAAATGCACTACAAACATTCTGGTCATAGAAAACAAAAGTAGGTCATTTATTGTTGCAAAAATGCTTCAAATTACAAAAAGAAAAATCTGTGCAAACAACAAGTTTCAAAAAACTGTTTTCTTCATTAACTATATCTAAATATTCTTTAATAATTGATCAAGTTGGGGTGATATCTACTTCACGTCACATTGTTGCATCCAGTATTAACTTGACAAAAGTTTGTTTCACAAAAAAAGAGGAAAAAAAACAATTACCTTTGGAGGAATGTCCCACAGTACTGACTCCAGAAGATGATACGTGCTCTGCTGATGGCAGTTTTTGTTGCTTGTCTGTTGAGTTTTCACTCCTCAAAGTATCTGCAACAGTTTCCTCCGTTGACGGTTCTATGACATTCACACAATGTACCCGATAAGACATACTTCAAAAGTAATACAAACATTCTGGTCATAGAAAACAAAAGTAGGTCATTTATTGTTGCAAGAATGCAACAATAACCTCAACCTGGTGGAGCAAGAGGAGTCACGCCGGCTCAGCTGCCTTCATCAATAAAACCCGGTCAGTTTATAATGTTTAAGTTGCCTTTAGATGACATTATTTTGAGTGTTGTTAGAGCAATTAACTACAGTGTTTGCACAGTACAGCGCTGACCCACCAGACCTCATTCACAAAAACATTTTAACAGTTGTTTGCGTGTCGTCTTGCAGACAGACCTCACAAAGAAACAATTCAGACTTTTTATGAATCTGCATCATGATATTGTCATTTCGGGATACTTTTGATCACTTTATTACGATTAAATCTCATGAAAATCTGAGTTTATTTTGGTGTGGCTAATGTTTTGGTGTTCAGGCAGCGCACAACGCGAACCCTAGCGGTGAAATGAAATCCCTTATTACACCTTTAAAAACAACCATCTTACTCTTTTTTTTTTTTACATGAAATTACTGAAACATACCATCAACAGGAAATGAATGATTTCCATCCTCTCCGCATGAATCTTCCTCATCACTCCCCATAACGTTGTCTGCAGGAGACATGACACGCTTATAATTCGGTCAGACAAAATGAAAAGACGATACATCAAGTACAGTGAAAATCAAATATACCATTTGGGTCAATTGTGATTTCGTCCAAGTTCTTTCCATGGAACTCAGCCAGTCTTCCTTTCTCTAGTGCCAGCAGAACTTTACTGATCTTTGCCAGTTGCAGGGTCTTGTCAGGGAGTCGATAAAACTCTCGGTGGATCCTGATATCGTGACCAAGAAAGTTCGCTAGTTGGTCCATCTCGGTGTCAGTCATGTTGAGCACTGTTGATAGAGTTGCAGCGTGTTTTCGCATTTTGGTTGATGACAATGCCTTTGGACACTTTGCGCCAGATGACTTTGCAAAGCCACGTATACAGTCTGAGCCACGGAAATGTGACATAGCTGAAGGTCTTGCAAACAAGTAAGGATTATCACCAAGAACCCCGCAGGCATCTCTTTGCTGAACGAGGAGTTCCAAAGCATGAAGCATTTTTGGAGTCAGGAGAATTGGAACTGGTCTGCCCCGCTTTCCTCTGGTGACAATTCTGGAGAAATGTCTGCAGAGCTTTTTTTCTACCTCTGACAGTGCCCAGTCCAAGTCCTCATGGGGATCTGATGTGTCCCTTGACAAAAAAGCCGACAAAGGCATGCTCGATACCTCTCCTTCTCTGCGTCTGTTAAACATGATGGTCTGTGTTAAACAAACTTTTGCAAGGTCAATCCAAGTCTTTGTCGAGGGACTTTCAGACAATGTGATGCAACATTCATCTAGTTTTTGACTGAGAAACTGGTGCATTCTTTGCACATCCTCGGTAAAGGGCATCACAGTGGGTGCATTCCACTTGGCCTCAACGATGTTCCTTAGTGCTGTTGCAGAAACCAATGCATTCCACTTCTGGTTGTGCACTTCTTGGAACTCAGATGCACGCTTCACAAGCTCTTGGTTGCCGGAAATGAGTCCTTGAGCTTTCAAGAGCTTGCTGACTTTTACCAAAGCATTTCCAAGTTTTGTTGCCAGTGAGGGAATGATATATGCGTTGGTACTGCTCTCATAGCCACAAGTACTTTTGACAGCTTTGACCATCTCCACATAATTCGCAGGATTAATGAAATCCTCAATCTTTCTTAACCTGGTATTTTTCCTGGCATTGTCCAGCAGTCGTCCCAATTCACGCATTCTTTCACGGATGCACTGTTGACTTTTTAATGTCATTCCACCTTTATTGAGCAAGTGCTCTCCATATTCAATAATGACATGGTCATTCTTAATTATTTCTGTGACAGGACCCGGATTCATGGCATGGCACTGACAACTTTCCAAAGCTGCCTGCTGATATGTGAAGGCACAGGCGCAGTGTATGCACATAGAGCCTGAACACGGTTCTTGCCAGGTTTTGGGTTGACTGATCCAGACTTGAATCTACAAACTCGCATATGTCTCCATAGAACCTTTCGTGTGAAAAGTCCCTGGCAGTGTGCACAGTGCATAAAGTCACTTCCCTGCCCTTCTTTTGGTGGCCGTTTACATGGGACAAGTTGTCCCTTTCCTGACTCCATCACAGTAGCATTATGGGCATAGTTGCCTTTGTTTCGAATATATTCTAGCTGATTTTTTCTCTCTTTTCTCTTTGGACTGTTTTGGAAAGCTAAAAGCTCTTGCCACATCCACCATATTTTTGTGTGCATGTTCCAAATGTCTTGCCATTTTGGCATATGGCTTTTTGCAATACATACAATAGTGTCTCTTATCGTAGCATCTCTTGCCATTTTTATTTTGGTGAGCACCAACTACTAGACTATCATTGGTTCGCTGACTTGAGCAGGGTTCTTCCTCTACACCAAGTTCAGGGCAGGGTTCTTCCTCTACAGAGGATTCAGATGCAACGGAGTGGGTGTCCAATCCAGGTGTTGTGGTGTCACATTCATGAGGCATATCTGAGCCAAGGTTTGGAAGAGAATCAAGAAGTCTTTTTTTTTTCTTGGAGTGAGGTCAATACTAGAATCACTGTCAGTGTCCGGGTCAGAATCAGGAACATACTCGTCTTCATCTCCACTGACTGATGATGTGGTATCATACAGTTCTGTGTCTTCAAGAAATATGTCCTTCATCTAAGAGATTTTTTTAAAAGATAAAGAAAAAAAAAAAGTCATTTGGACATATTTTCTCTAAAATAAACACTCCATTAAATCATGTACTTTATGAAAGATTGTGGAACATTTCCACAATGTCAATCCAGGCACTTAGTTGTGGACTTACTATAATGCTTTTTGTCCGTCTTAGTCTTGGTACAATTTCTTCATTCTCATTATGGAAGTCATTCAGAGTCTGTAAAAATAAGCAACAACTTAAATCATTATACAGTATGAAATTAAACTGAAAAGTACAAAAAAAGTAGTGTATGAAGCTAAATGAGACTCAAACATTCTTTAGAGAATGATAGTAAAATGTATTGACAGACGTTTTTAAGCCACTACTTAGGGAAATTTCTATCTTCAATACAACAAGCTTCATGGGGACTTTAATACACACCATGTTATCATCCTTCACGGGGACTAAGCATCTCTGGATGTTATTTAACACTAATAGTATCATAAGTACATTGTGGGGACATCGTAAATGTGTTGGATTACAGTGATATTTAGGCCAAAAGAAAATGTCCAGACAGGTTCAGATCCATCTTAAAAGAGCTTTTATCTTTTGCCTCATTGAGGCATTAGATTTAACTGTTAGTAGATCTGATCGACAATAAATTAACTGCACAATGACCCCATTTGCTTTATATAGTGCGACTGTGGTCTGGAGGTAGAGCAGTCGTCCACCAATCGGAAGATCAGTGGTTTGATTCTTGGCTTCTCCATGTCGATGTGTCCTTGGGCAAGACACTTAACCCAAAATTACTCCCAAAGGCTGTGCCATTGGTGTGTGAATGTGAATGTATAACTTTAAAATGTACGTCACTTTGGATAAAAGTGTCTGCTAAATGACATTGTAACATTGTAGCATTAGATTTAACTGTTAGTAGATCTGATCGACAATAAATTAACTGCACAATGACCCCATTTGCTTTATTTAGTTACTTAAACCTAAGAGAGGCTGTTGCAGTAAACAACAAGTGATAAAGGTGAATGTACCTGTTGAGGACTGTCCTGTGGACACGAAGCTGCTTCCATCTGTTTCTCAGACACGGCAAGAGGATGGGACGTCTTTGTAGGATGAATATCCAGGGCACACAATGTCATCTGCAATGATGTATAAAGAAAACAATGGAGAAATTAAGACCTTAATGTGCCCACCATATAAAACTCAAGTAGATAAAAATACATGTTCAAGGATCTTTAAACTTTAGTACATGCCAAAACACCAGACTTCAGAGGAAAGAAAACAGAAAGAAAATTGTAATATTTCAGACTAATGAGTAAACCTGTGTTTGCTTTAACACATCTTCAATACAACAAGCTTCATGGGGACTTTAATACACACCATGTTATCATCCTTCACGGGGACTAAGCATCTCTGGATGTTATTTAACACTAATAGTATCATAAGTACATTGTGGGGACATCGTAAATGTGTTGGATTACAGTGATATTTAGGCC